>CM063296.1:2400000-3600000 GCA_032173965.1 Sitta carolinensis | reverse complement strand
ACTAGAATTTGATAATGTCACTGGAATAATTAAGAGTATAATCTGAGTAGCAGCCCAAGGGTGGGGCTGTTTGCTTCCACTCACACTGTGAATGAAGGCTGGGGAGGGGCAAGCAGCTCCTTGCCCCATCTGAGGGACATCCCAAGGGAGCACGAGAGGGACACAGTGAAGGGAATTAACTCAGCCTTTCCCAGAGGGAGACAGGAGCAAGGCTTCCCTGGAGAGGGAAAGGTAAGGAACAACCATTTCTTCCTGGACTGGCAAGTGTTGAAAAGCCCAAGCTCTGAGCACACCATCAGCATGGATGGCAGGATCTTGGGCAAGTGACCACAGCTGGGCTGGTGCTAATCTGCTCCTCTTGGAAGGGAGTGCCAGCTCCCAAAATCACCATTTCCCAGGATACAAACTCTGTAACAGCCAGATGAACCCAGCCCTTTTCCTCCAAGCCACTGGACTCCAGTAGTGCCAAATGTCTGACGTGATCAGGAGAGCCAGGACACTTGGAGGCCACAATCCCCACACTGGGGCAGGTGCAGCAAAGCAGCTTCAGCACAGATGTCTCACCTGCAGTTCTGGCAGAGGACGTGGAGTCCCTCTGGAATGGGAACTCGGAAAGCCCCACTGGATGCCCGTATTTCCCATCTTGTAGCCAAGACCCTGGGCCATCCCCAGCAGGCTGCTGGGGGCAGTGGCCAGGGGGGTTTTGGGCACAGGGGCTGCCCCAGGCCGTGCCCAGGTGCTGTAACTCCTGCTCAGGAACGGCCCCAGCCCGGCCCAGGTGCTGGAATGTCGTGCCAGCAGCTTTGTGGGGGGGAGGTTCTCAAACACACGGAATCCTTCTTTAATGGCAAAATCCCAAGCCAGCTCAGCCACAAACTCTGCGTCCTTGGGGCTGCTGTCACCTGGAGCTGGCCTCCCTGGGGACAAGAGAACAGGACACTTGTTTGGAAGAGCCTGTGTTAAGTAGTCACATCCCAAATGGCATCATGTGCCTTCCTCTGGGCCAGCCCAGCAGGGCCTGGGGAAACTCCTCTCAAAGGGATGAGAAAATAACATCAGATCTAATTCTGATAAAGGCTCCGAGGCCACACCTGGTGTGTGCAGACAAACAGCACTCAGAATTCCCACCACCTCCCTGTGAATCCCTTGGCAAAGGCTGGTGCTGAGCTGGAAGGTCTGAGAGCTCCATCTGTAGGACACAGCTCTGGGCTCCCAGGAAAGGAAAGACCCCACGGCAAACAGCAAACAGGAACAGGCCTGGAGCTGGGAGGCAGCTCTGTGCCCGTGGCTGTGCCCTGTGCAGGGCACAGCTGGCCTGGGTGGGCTCCTCACCTGCCAGGGAGCCACGGCGAGGGCCCTGCAGCATCACAGCCAGGCGGAAGGCGGCAAAGGCCAGGTAGAAATTCCAGTTCTCCGGGCGCTCCACTCCCATGTGGCCCCAGTACAGCTGGGAATACTCCTCTGCCGTGGGAATTCCCAGGTGCCCCAAGTCACAATTCCTCAAGCCTGGAAGATGGGAAGAGGTCACAGTGAGTCAGCTGACAGAGCAGCTCAGAGCTCCGTCGGGATGGTGTGAGCCTTGTGGCATAGCCAGGCCCTTCCATGGAGACTCCTGCACCCTCCAGGACCTGCACTGCTGCCGTGCCAGTTCTGTATGGGACTCTGGGGTTTGGCACCAGCCCCTGCCCCAAAATGCACTTGGGGCACTTCTGGTTAGGGTGAAACTGTGACTGACAGAGATCCCTCCTAAATGATGGAACCTCTCCGTTTAACCCTGTATTTTTCTTTTTAACTTAGTACTCAAACCACTTCTGATCTGCTTCACAACTTTCCCACCCAAAAGACTTGCCCAGCTTTCCAGCTGGAGGGGAAGGAAATACAAGGCAAACCCAGAGCCCTTTCCAGCTGCACTGAGCCCCCCTGCCAGCTGAGCTGCTTGGGTAGGAGCTGCTCTGTTCTGAACTCTGGTTCCTCTGTGTGCCAAAGGTGACTGTGCCCCCTCTGTACCTCTGCGAGCACCAAAGTGGGCTGGCAGGAAGAAGCTCATACAGTTATTCGCCAAATCACACATGGGATCTCCTGGAGTGGCAAACTTCCAGCCCAGCACAGCAAGGACTTCTGGCCTGTCTGGATGAAAGACCAGGTGGTCCATCCTGTATCAGAGGGAAAAAGAGATCAGAAAAGTCTCCAGAGGAGGGAAAAATCCCAGTGCTCAGCAGCAGTAGGTGCTTTCAGTGCTCTTCACTCTCATCAAAAATTGCCGAGTTCTTTGGAAGGCAGTACAAAGTGAAACATTAATTTCTGCAAGCAGAGGATGGAGGTTACTCAATATTGAACTCCCTGGTTAATAATGGACTAAACTGTGCTTTGGATAATGAAACCAAGTTAGTCAGGGTTCCTGAGTACTGCAGGAAGAGCTGATGATCCTCCAGTCTTAGACCAGCATTTGCAGCTGCTGGATGAAGAAACTCAATCTCATTCCCTGGGGATGCTGACCCTGACCCAAAACCCAGTTTCTGGCCTGTTCTGAAGGTGCTGCCCCAGCCCAATCAGCACCTTTTGGAGTTTGTGTGCCATTTTACCCTCAGTCCTTGTTTCCTGCCTGGGACGTGCTCCAGGGCAGTACCTGAAATCACCATGCACCACTGTTGTCTTCTGGGACTCAGGAAAATGCAGAGGCAGCCACTGGATGAGCCTCTCCATTGCTGGGATAATGTGAGTTTCCACAGCTCGATATTGCTTTGTCCAGGTCTCAACCTGCTGCTGGATGTAATTTCCTGGAACAGAGGAATGGAGGCTCACAGGGAAAGGCACAAAGAGGCTTCAAAAGGGACACAGAAAAAGTCAAACAGCCAAGCAAATCTCAGTCCAGAACCCAAGCTCCAAGAATTTAATTGCAATTTTCAGGGGTCTCATCCATTCTTAACTGGGCACTGGATTTAATATTCTGGTGGAATTAATCCAATCCTGGACAAAAATGTAACTTCTCCCATCAGCTCCAGGAAGCTGAGCTGTCTCTGCAGAGGGACTGGAGGGGATGCTTGGAGAGGTTTGCTCAGAGATGGCAGAAAAGAAATTACTCCTGTACCCACAGTGGGCAGAGAAGGCAACAAATATGGCAGGAAGCTTTGGGAGGTAGGAGAACTTTGGGAACTCATGGGAAACCTGGATTTGAAGAGCTCTTCACACCCTCCCACCACACCTGGGGATTCAGACTCCACACTGCTCATCCTCACTTTCCCATCCTGCCTATCCCTTGAAATGCTGACAGAGAGGAGAAGCAAGGCTCCCGAGGCTCCTCTCACCGTGCTGCCCGAGGTCCTGCAGCTTGGCTGCCCCGAGGTCCAGGCTGTGGATCCTGGCCAGGACGTGAGCCATGGCCCCGTACCAGGCCCCGCGCCGGCGCGGCGGCACCGCGGGCAGGGCCACGGCGCGGTGGATGTGGCCAGCACAGTGCTCCAGCAGGAAGAAAGGAGTGCCAAGGATGCTGGGGAAGCAAATTGGGACCAGTGGGGCTGAGGTCAATCCTGGTACTCCCCCCCAAATCTCACTGGCACCCTGAACGTGCCCCCCAGCCTCACCTGCAGGGGCAGGTGAAGAGCAGCCCCAGCAGCACTTGGGTGCTGAGAGGAGCCCAGCTCAGCTGCCTGTGGCAATGGCTGTGGTGTGCTCAGGGCCCCTGCAGCCCCAGGAAGCTGAGCTGGGAGCCAGGCTCCAGCAGCAGCTGCTCCCCTGCTCCCTGCAGTGGGGGGAGCTGGGCTGTTGGGCTGCTCACAAACAAACACCAGGAGCAGTGGGCACACAGCGAGCTGCAGTGCAGAGATCTGGGCAGGCTGCAGGCCTGAGGGGTGCCCTGTCACAGATCACTGCTGCCTGAGGTCTGGCAGTTGGAAAAATCCTTTCTTTATTGCAAACCTGAGCACTCTGAGTCAGCAGGAAGCCCTACAATTTTGCTTTACAGCTGCTTTTCAAAGAGAGTGTTTGGATTAATTGCTAAAATGGGACACACCTAAACCAAGCCAAATAAAAATGATTCTGTCCTTTGAACTTCTGAAGGCTCCTCTGGCCCCACACTGCACAAATGTTCACTAGATCAGAGCACTTTGTGAGCTCTGGTTCCTTCTCTCCTCATCTTTGAGGGATCTGGCTGCAGCTGTCAAGCAGAGTGAAAGCTGAGGGTCAGGATTACCTTCTGTCCTCGCAGAGAGCAAGCACAGGGGGCACAGGAACAGCAGCCTCAGCCAGAGCCTTCAGGACCCTGCCAGGGAGGGACAGAGGAGCACGGGAATGAGTCCTGGAACTGCAGTGGTGGAGGCAGGCACACCGTATCACTGTGCTCAGTTTTAATTACACTAAAATAATGTGGCTGGGGGAGGTGAAAGGAGCACACCCACATCTTCCCATGGCCCGGAGCCCCCAGACCTACCCCACACTCTGGAAAACAAAGGGAGGTCATAAATGATCCTCCCCACGTGTCCTGCTCCTCTGGGGCTGGGGCAGCTCCTCAGGCACAGCGAACTGCAGCAGGACTCTTCTCACCTGTATTCCCCTGGGACAGAAAGGCCTGAGGGGCCATCGGGAGGCTCCTCCTCCTTCTTCAGCACCAGCAAACGGCCTCCAAACTTCACCAAATAGCTCCGGGTGGACTCTCCATGGTCAAACTGCCGTAACTCCAGCGGGGCTGGCAGTTGGGAGCAGAGGGTCAGCACTTCTCCAGGCTTTCCATCCCCTTCACCTGGGGCTGAGATCTCACCCTGTGTCCCAAACCCCTGGGGAACTTGGCAGTAGCTCAGAGATACCTCATGGGACAGAAATATTCCTGGAATATCTTTGGCAACTCAACCCCTCCCAAAATGAGGAAGTCCTAAAATGATTCTTATTTCTAGAGAAATGATGAATCACTGAAACTGGAATGGCTGTGCTGTTTGCTTGGACATTACGAGCCTTTCCTTAATATTATTTTTCAATCCCTATGTCATATGGAAAAAGCCTAAAAGCTCCAGAATATCCAGGTTTTCTGATGGAAAGGCCAAACCCACTGCAATACCTGTTGGGTGGGCCCCAAGAACATCTTCAAGGTACTTTTGCAGACGATCCTTTGGGATTTCCATGCCCGGTCTCACTGAACGAGTATAGGGAACAAACCCTCGCAAAGGAAATCCCAAATGGGTTTCCAGCTCTTTGAGTGCTGCTTCTGGATCATCAACCTGAAACCAGGAGGGACAAGTAGCACTGGGTGACAGCTAGAAGACAACATTTCCTGGGCAAGAGAGAGCCCTGCATGGTTGGGATGCATTTATCTGTGAGTCCATCAGCACTGATCCACTGACAGGCAGGAATTCATGGGGTGTTCCCTGCCAACACAGAGCTTCCCACCTTTACTCTGCCCTGGAGACACCTGTGATGGTGGCACAGGCACTGTGAGCTTGGGCTGGGATAAGAGCTGGAATTCCCTGTGTGCAGTCCAGGGGAGTGGAGGTTGCTCTTCCCACCAGTCCCACTCTTGTCCTTTCCCCAATGGTCCCCAAAGTAAAATCCCTGTGTTCACTGACCCCAAAGCCTGGGGTAATCTGTCAGTCCCCAGGTGACTCATCCATGAGGCCTTAGAGTTTCTGGGAACTCATGAACTGGGGCTTGTTCTCTGGTGTGGTTGTCTCAACCAGAAAGATGGGGCTGTTTCTCCAATAAGGAACAGAGGAAAAGGAAGAGAATTCCCTGAGGTTACATGGGGTTTGGAGCCATGAATGAAACAGCCCAGGGCAGACTTTGCCCGTAATCCCTGCCTTAACCCCAGCACATCCTGCAGGGACAAGCACAGGCTGGAACAAAAAACTTGGCAAGAGTTGGCCACTGCCACTTGAAAATCCTGAGCTGCTCAAACCAAACAGCTTCTGGACGCAAAATCCATCCCCAGATCCCACCCTGGCTGTGTCCCTTTGTACCTTCACTGTTTTCATGCCAAGCTGGGCTGCTGCCTTCAGGTTCTGGCTGCTGCTGTCCAGCAGGATGGATTCCTGGGGCTGGACACCCAGGTGCTCCAAGCACAGCTTGTAGATCCCAGGATTTGGCCTGGGCATCCCTTCCTGGTGTGATTCAACCATCTACAGCAACAACAGATGGGTTATGCATGAGCCTGCTGTGACCACAAACATCTGGGCAGTGCTGGAAATGGAGATGGGAGGGTGGGAAAGAGACTGGTCTAATTAACATGAGAAATAAAGGACGTGGAGCTGGGTAGGCTGTGGTTCCAGGGTGCCAGCTGCTTTGGCCGTGGCTCCTCAGCTCAAATCAGCCAAACAGGATCAGCCAGTCCTTGCATGGAAGATATCCAAGAAGATGTCCCAATGTGGGAGACTCACTGGGTATCCCAGACCAATTGTTCAGTGCTGTCCAAGGAAGCCTTGGATGGCAGCACCTTCCAAAGGCTCTGGAAAAGCAGCATCCTGACCACTGCACCCAGCAGCCACCCCAAAGCCACCTCCACAGCAGCTGTGTTGACCATAACCATCCACCTAAAACCTGGATCAAAAAAGCACTGACTCAGTGTCTGAACACTCCCACTGCCCTCACAACCATGAACAAGCCAAGCAGCCATTCCCATGCTCTGGTAACACTCTGGGAACAGCAATGAATCTATTGGATGGATATAAAGCCAACACTAATGGAAATCCAAATTTAATTATTCTTTTCTTCCCCCACTAATTGCTGTGCAAGGGTTGTTGCTCCTGTCCCAGGAGCAGCACACACTGGAGGAGAGGCTGTGGGTATTGGAGCCTTCATGGGTAATCTGTGTCACCTCTGCAGAGGTGAAGTGTTGGGAAAGGAGACTGCTGGGAGAGGTATCTGTGCAGGGACCTGGGAGAGGAGCAGGTGCTCCTCATCTCACACAGATATGGGGGCAGTGGGTTTTTTGTAGTACAGGGGGTGCATGGACTCTTTAAAGATTGCTTACTCTTTTAAAGTTTCGTTTTTGTTTGTTTTTTTTTTGTTTTGGTTTGGTTTGTTTTTTTAAAGCAGGCAGGGCACAAAATAATATTTATTTCTAGTGTGGTTTTCCAGCTTCCAAGTCCTTCATCTCCATCCTGCCTGTGCCTGTTACACAGAGACTCATGGTTGTGTGGGCACTTTGCAGTGGATTTGCAAATGTCACTCAGCCCCTCTCCAAGTGCCTACAAGGAATTGTGTCAGGAAACGTTTTCCCAGGCTGTTCCACTGATGTTAACCAAACTGTGCTGCTGCTCATCTGCTACCTGCGCTTAAAGAATTTCAGTTGCTGTTCCCACAGGTGGAGGAGCAGAGTGCCAGATAGGCTCCATCCAGACTTACCACATCAAAGTGCTGTTGGTCCAGGGGCAGGGACCTCTCTCCATCCCCCAGGCACAAGTTGTGGCTCAGCAGAGCCGTCTTCAGCCCTTCTGCCCGGATACACTGAGCTGCTTCTGCCATTATGGGGAGCTGTTTTATCATCTCGTTTCGGATTAAATCCCAGAGAAAGGAGTGCACTGGAACGCGGACATTTGCCTGAGAAACAGAGAAGCCCCAAGAGTGATAATGGGCCAGAAATGGGGTGAAAATAGTGGTTGGGTAGGTAGGTTGCCTGATCATCTTGCTGTCCTGCTTCCTCTGGCAGCAAAAGGCAGGCAGGGAATCTCTCAGCTAAATTGCTTTGCCCAAATAAACAAATGTTCTCACATTCCTAATTCTACAGCAGAGAAAAAGGGCTGATTTTAGGAAAGAGAAATCACTGGGATTGTGCCTGCCGTGGGATCAAGGCAGGTTAGAGACAGATACTGACAGCTCAGCAGGCAGGAAAGGAATCTGTGTTTTAGACTGAGATGTTTAAAAAGGACTTTATTCCAGTAGGAAATTAAGGCAAATTCATCTGCCTGCCCAGATGAATTTGCAGGCACCAGGACAATGGTGAAAATCTGCCCTGCTCTGACAGCAGTGCTTCCTAGATGGAAAATCCAGACCCTTCAACCACAGAATTTAGTTCTAAAGCTCCTCTTTCCTCACTGGACCTGTTTCCATGCAGACAGGAAGCACAAGGAGAGCAGGGGGGAGTTGGCTTACAATCTCAAAGCACTGCTGCCCCAATTCCTGCAGGAACTCCACAGCTGAGAGCTCTCCTCTGGAGTACTGGAGAGAGAGGCTGCTCTCCCCTCCAGACAGTGCAGCTCGCTGGACGGTGCCGGCGGGAACGCAGCTCCGGGCCTCCCAGTCTGCATGGAGAACAGCAGGGAAGCCAGGAAAGAGCATCAGCACAACTGGGAAATCAGCTCAGAATCCCTCCGAGGTCGGTACATGGCCCAGTACTGGTAGAGTGATTGCTGGACTGGGGTGATTGACCCAGCACAGAGGGAGGAGTTTGGGCACCCCGGGCCCTGCAGCACTTCATCCCTGTTTCCATAGTGGAGAATTCCTAAAGCTGCTGGAGGACTGCACCAGCCTGGGGTGCTATCAGGTGGTGGCACTACAGGACAGTTTTGTTACCGGGGGGTTCAGGGTGGTCACTGTCGATGGCACCATCACAAGTTCTTGGGTCTCTCTCCAGAACCAGAGCCAGAGAAAGAGGCGCCTGAAATTTATCCTCCCTCCATGCACAGGGACAACAGGAGCTCTGGTGAGCAGGGACCAGATAAGAGAACGGCTGGAGCTGTGCCAGGGCTCAGTTAGGCTGAAATATCAGGGAAAGGCTCTTCCCCCAGAGAGTGTCCAGGCTCCCCAGGGAATGAGCACAGCCCCAAAGCTGCCAGAGCTCCAGGAGCCTTTGGACACCACTCCTAGGGACAGGATAAGGATTGCTGAGTTGTCTGTGCAGGGCCAGGAGCTGATGATCCTTGTGTGTCCCTCCCAGCCCAGGACATTGTGTGGGATCAGGAATGGGAATACACACCTGTGGCTGTCCTGTGAGGGGCTGGCAGCAGCACCCCGCTCTCCTCAAAGATCACAGCTTTGTAGGAGGACCCTCTGGATTGCTGCTGGATCAGCAGGAGCCGCCAGATCCCAGCACTCAGAAGGTTCTGGGCACAGGCAGTGCTCCTCAGGAACATGGTGACAACCATAGGAGGGGCCAGGGAAACTCACACCTCAGCTGAGGAGAGAGGTGGGAGCACAGCTGTAGAATTACAGGGGAAAATGTTTATTTATGCACACAGAATCATGGAGTTGTTAATGTTGGAGAAGACCTCCAAGATCATCAAGTCCAACTTCCCTGGATCCACCAAACCCTAGTGCCAAGGGCCACCTCTGCTCATGCTCTGAACACTTCCAGGGAAGGGGAGTCCACCCTGGGCAGCCACTGAAGTGTCCCAGCCAAACTGGAGACCCCCAAATGGGTCTTTACACAGGGTCCACATCCCTTTAAGTGCTGGGATCACTCATCACTGACATACACTAATTGCTGATCTTAAGCAGTGACTGCAGCCATGTGAGGGTGGGGCCCTGCTCCCAGGGAACAAGGACACAGCAAATGGCCTGGAGGTTGACAGGGGAGGTTCCATTGGACATCGGAGGATTCCTTCATGGACGGGTGCTCAGGATGGAATGCCCAGGAGGGTAGAGTTGCTATCCCTGGATGTGGCATGGGTGCTCTGTTTGCTGCAGGTGGGATGGCGAGGGCTGTACTTGATATCCCAGGGGATCTCTCCCCTCAGCGATCCCGGGGTCTCTCCCCTCAGGATCCCGAGACTCCTCCCCTCAGCGATCCCGGGGTCTCTCCCCATGGATATCCCGGGGTCTTCCCTTCAGATATCCCGGGGTCTCTCCCCTCGATATCCCGGGGTCTCTCCCCTCAGCGATCCGGGGGTCTCTCCCCTCAGCGATCCCGGGGTCTCTCCCCTCGAATATCCCGGGGGTCTCTCCCCTCAGCGATCCCGGGGTCTCTCCCCTCGAATATCCCGGGGGTCTCTCCCCTCAGCGATCCCGGGGTCTCTCCCCTCGAATATCCCGGGGGTCTCTCCCCTCAGCGATCCCGGGGTCTCTCCCCTCGAATATCCCGGGGTCTCTCCCCTCTCTCCTCTCGGCTCTGGCCAAGGCTGCCGCTCTCGCGAGAACATACCCTGAGCTCTCGCGAGAAGCAGCGGCCGCCCCTCGCAGCCCCCCGCGCGCTGCCGCCGCCGCCGCGCCGCCTGTTACGTCAGCGCGCCGTGACGTCACGGGGTCAGAGGGGAAAGGTGCGGGAGGCGGAAGCGGCGCCGGTCCCGGTCCCGGTCCCGGTCGGCGGCGGCGGCCCCGCGGAGCCCATGAGCGTGTCCCTGGTCGTGATCCGGCTGGAGCTGGCCGGGACCTCCCCGCTGCCCGCGGGCTTCGCCTACAGCGCGGCCGGTGGGTTCCCCCCGCCCGGGGCACGGGCGGGGCGCGGGGCAGCGCGGCCGGGCCCGCACCGCGCAGCTGCCGGCGGGGGCCGTCCCGCTGCTGCCGGGCCCGCGGCTCCGCGCCCCGTCCCGACGCCTGCTTTGCCCCCGCAGCTCCGGACATGGCAGCGGAGAGCACCGGCGCGGCCCCCGCCGCCGTGCCCGCCTGCCTGGAGGGGAAGGGCCCCGGGGAGCGGGCGGCCATCCTGCACCAGCACCTGGGCCGCAGGGAGATGACCGACGTGATCATCGAGACCATCCAGCCGCGGGCAGGTACCGGCCGGGGGTGGTTTGGGGCCGGCCCCGGGTGGGGAGAGCATCCCGGTGCTGTCACCGGCCCGGCAGGCGGGGGGCCCGGGTGTTGTGGGGTTTGCGGGGTCGGAGTCGATGCTCGCGATGCAGTTGGGAAAACAAGCCGAGAAGTTCAGGAGCGCGCTGCGCTGCGGGTGGCAGAGCTGGTTATTCCTGGTGGGCACTTCGCACTGACCTC
This sequence comes from Sitta carolinensis, assembly GCA_032173965.1. Taxonomy (NCBI): domain Eukaryota; kingdom Metazoa; phylum Chordata; class Aves; order Passeriformes; family Sittidae; genus Sitta; species Sitta carolinensis. The sequence goes on along the minus strand of CM063296.1, from coordinate 3,589,155 downwards.
ATCCCAACCCACGGCTTCCTCCCGAGGGGCAGCCCCGATCTCTGGGAGCGGGGACTGGACCCGGGAACGGCTGGAGCTGTGTCGGGGGGGTCAGGCTGGATCTCAGGAAAAGGTTCTTCCCCAGAGGGTGCTGGGCACTGCCCAGGGAATGGTCACGGCCCGAGGCTGCCGGAGCTCCGGGAGCATTTGGACACTGCTCCCAGGGGTTGTTGGGGTGTCTGTGCAGGGGCTGCACTGGGTGGTCCTTGTGGTCCCTTCCCCTCAGTAATGGGGAAACTTTGCCTTTGGGAAAGATGAAACACAAGCTGCCATGGAGGGAAAAAAATCCTCGGAGGCTGCATCAGCTGAGGACAAAACTAAGCAGGAGGATCAAAGCAAGGAGTGTGAGGCTGCTCCAGACTCACCTTCCAAGCAGCTCCCAGACCAGATTTCCTTCTTCAGCGGGAACCCCTCGGTTGAGATCGTTCATGGAATTATGCACCTGTACAAAACAAAGTAAGAATTCCTGATTAATAGTAGCTCCTGTTGGACTGGGAGGGTGAGTTTGCCACCCTGGGGCTGTGGCTCCTCAATGGGGACAAACAGGAAGGGTGTCTTGCTCCTGGGAATGCAGAGAGTGACTGGTGTTAATGGTGAAGCTTGGGGCTGGCTTGGTGACACCTGTGTGTGACACTGGGGGTGTTGAGGGCTTGTGAGAGTGTAAGACAAACACAGTTTCCAAAAACAAAAGACATTTGAAAATGGCTTCCCAAAGGATTCCACAATTAAATCCTGATCTCTGGGGCCTTGGTGACAGGCCTGGGGAACTATGTGAGGCAGGAGGTCTCATCCTGTATTCCTGGGGTTACAATTCCACACCACTCCCCTATAATCGTGTGAAAACTCCCATTTCAGGTCTTCCACCAGGAGCCACCAAAAGGGTTTTGGGAATAGTAACAAACATTCCCCAGTTGTCCTAGGAGTAGTGCTGAACATCTGGAGCTTGCCAACTTCAGCTGTTTTTATAGAAAAACAGGTGGCAAACTATTCCTGGCAATCTTACTGTCCTTGAGGCTGCCCAGGTTAATCCTTGACTAAAGGATGCGGGCACTCGCCACAGCCCCATCCTGCTCCCCGATGACAAAAGAGAGTTGAAGTTTGCCAGCGGAGTTGCTGTGACTGTGTGCTTGGAGCTGTGTGTCCAGCTGTGTGTCCAGCTGTGTCCTGCCCCGGGGCTGAGGTGCAGCTGTGTCCCTGCTGTGTCCCCAGCAAGATGACGTCCCTGAAGGAGGACGTGCGGCGCAGCGCCATGCTCTGCATCCTCACCGTCCCCGCCACCATGACCAGCCACGACCTCATGAAGTTTGTGGCCTCCTTCTACGAAGTCATCGAGCACATGAAGATCATCCGAGACTCCACCCCGAACCAGTACATGGTGCTCATCAAGTTCAGCTCCCAGGTGAGATGCTGCTGGTGTTCCCTGCCTGCAGGAATGTCACACAAATGTTCGCAGGGCTGGGTGGCTTCACGCGGCAGCCCTGAGCCAGGGTTGTACTTACCCGGGGAGAAACAGCCCTGTCCTCCTTCCCAGAGAATTCCCAGGGCTGCTGAGGTTAGTCCCACACTTGGCAGTAGTGGATGCCGTGTTTTGGCTGTCCTGTTCTTTTGGTAGGATATTTTTCAAAAATTAATCCATCTAGAGTTCTCTGCTATCTCTCAGTTTGTTCAGAGTCTTGTGCTGTGCTGAACAGCAAAGATCCAGCCAGGGGAGCTCCCTTTGTTATAAGAAAGACTTTTCCTGCTCTTCTGAGCAGCTGGGTGGTCTCACAGCCACTGCCAGAGTGGAAAGGACAGAGCCCCCCAATCTCAATTGATACCCAGATAACACAGTTTGCTCATTCAGGCCCCTTGGACTGAGCAACTTTAAATTCCCCCCTCAGGTTCCTGTGTGGACCCTTTCACTTGGACATTCTTTTCTCCCAGCTCCACATGATTTATTTTGGGGTTCAGGGAGAGGTTTCCCCCAGCTCTGAATTCTGCCTGAGAGATTTCCCCAAGCCCTTTGTGCAGATGAAGGATTTGTGTGAGCTTTGTGCTGGTTGCAGTAGTTACAAAGATGGTTTTATATCTCTTGTTGCATTAAATTACTCAGGCAAATATTTAGTGCCAAACAGCCTTGCAGCAAATCCCTAAACTTCTGCTCAATTCACCCTGAAATTCCTGTTTCTCAGGCAATTCCCTGAGCTTTGTTGACCCTAATGGCTGTGCCTGCAGGTAGCAAAACAAATCTCCAGGTTCTTTATGCTCCTGCCTGGAATCACCAGGAGAATAAGAATGTGGCATTCAGCTGATTGCCTCATTCCAGTGTGGTGGTTGTGGAGAAAGGGTTTGGGGAGTTCCTGAGGGAAAAGGGATAATGGATTTGGCAGGGTTTGGGTCAGTTCTGCCTGTTTAGCCCTGGAAGGTGCCTGGACTGTGAATGGTGAATGGATTCCCTCCCACAGTTAAACTGTTCCTCCTGTCCCTGAGACCAACCTCTTACATTCTCGCAGAGAGCAAAATTTGCTTTGCAAATGCACTGAAATTGCTGACAAAGGGTGAAGCAGGTGCTGAAGGGGTACCCCAATTCCTGCTGAATGCCCCAGTGTCAGTGTGGTGTCACTGCCCTGATCTACACTTGTGTCTTCCAGAGGTGATGCCAAACCAAAAATGCAGCGTCTGGAGCTGGCTGAAACCCCTCCTCTGGTGTTCTAGGGAAGAAGGGAGGGTATGGGAGGCTTCTCCTCCTCTTCCTTGGTTGGATCAGCTGGGATTTTTCTGGTTTTAACCAATTTCCCCTGCTCTGTGCCCAGGCTGATGCAGACAGTTTCTACATGGCCTGCAATGGCCGGCAGTTCAACTCCATCGAGGAGGACGTTTGCCAGCTCGTGTATGTGGAAAGGGCTGAAGTCTTCAAGTCAGAAGATGTAAGTTTGGTTTGGCTTTTTTTCCCTGCTCTTCAGAAGGTTTTAACAGGATTATTGGGAGAATAAGCAGCAAAAATACTTTAATACATCATCTCCAACTCCATTTCCCATTCCAGTGGTACTTGGAAGAGTTTGTGTGGTCACTCCATGGACTTTGTGCCTCAGCTGTGACCTAAACCTGCCTTGGGATGTAATTTAGGAAATCCACAGAGCACAGTGGGGCTGGTTGCTCAGCCCCTTCACTGAGCCCTGGCTGTGGCCCTTTGAATGTTGGGGATCACTTTATCTTTGCAATAAATTCCCAACCACTGTGCAGCCTCAGAGCGTTCCCCTGTCGTGGTTTTGAACCCTGGTGCCAGCAGTGATGGGAAATTGGAGTTAACTGCTGCTGATGGGAAGGTGCTGAGCAGTTTCTCTCTGCCTGGTGCTTGCAGGGGGCCAGCCTGCCCGTGATGGACCTGACAGAGCTGCCCAAGTGCACTGTGTGCCTGGAGAGGATGGATGAGTCTGTGAATGGGATCCTCACCACGCTGTGCAACCACAGCTTCCACAGCCAGTGCCTGCAGCGCTGGGAGGACACCACGTGAGAGCCTGGGCTTTATTTCCACCTCTGAGGCCCTGCTTGGAGTGGGGGGGTTGTGCTGACAAAGCTCTGCTCGTCACTGTGGGGGCAGGAATTACTGCAAGTCCTGATGCACAGTGTTTCCCATTAAGGGGCTCTTGGAGAGAAATCTGCCCTCCAAAAGTAATTGAACAACCATTCCCAGGGGCCTCGCTGCTGAGGCAGGGAGGGAGTTGTAGAGGAATGCTGATTATTTCAAAATACTCCAGGAGAGAAGTGCTGGGCTAAACAGGCCTGGCTGCACACAGAGCCCTGCTTCACTCAGCCTTGGCAGCTCGGCCAGGCCCTTCCTTGGCATTGCAGATGGAGCTGTGGGGAGCCCTGCAGCCTTCTCTCCTCACTGGATGCTGGAAGGCGAGGCAGAGCAGGTGTGCAGGGGCACAAGGGGAAGAAGGGATGATGCCAAGATGGCTCAGTAGATCAGGCAGGGGAGGCTCCTGTTGCAGGTGAGTGATGGGAAGCTGTGTCATTTGCACAGGGCTTTGTGTTGCAGACCTTCCATGGCCCTGGGCAGGCTGGGCGTTGGACCTGTGTCTGTCCTGACAGCAGCTGTTCTTGCTGCAACTGACCCTTTCCAATTGGTGCTCCCAGCTTCCCAAATCCCTGTGGAGTGGGATTTTGGTGTGCCTGGAGACCCAGGTGTGCTGCTGTCAGCTGGGTGTGTTTGCCATTCCTCTGGACACTTTGCTGGTTTGCTGTACCTCAGGCAGGCACAGACACTGCAGCAGGAGGCTGCAGATCCTCCCTGTGGCTGCTCCATCCCTGCTATCCCAGCTCCTGGATTCTCTGATGGAATGTGAGGAAGACTGTAGCTCTCTGTGATCTATCACTCCTAAGCCAGAGTAACAGAACTCAGATTTATCAGATTTGGAGCTGTGGAGGCTGATGGGCTGCTTTGCTTCATAAATCCAAGCCAGTGGAAATTTGGGGCAGTGGAGCATAGCCAGGAGAGGAGCGAGATCCCAAATAGCCCTTAAATATGGAATATACAATTTAGGCAGAACTTATGCTACCAGTCTAAAGAAATGACAAAGGAAAACCCCTGTTCTCCTTGCTTAGGCACCACAGAGGCTGCAGGTGCTGAATTTGAATAGGAACTGACTGCAGCCCAGTTGTCTCTTCCCTTGAAGATTTCTGGGGCTTACCCAGCAGCTAATGAAAAATACATAAAAAGTCTTGGCAGCAGGATGCAGCCTCAGTTTTCCCATTCCTGAGCTGAGCTGCTGCTGCTCCAGTGCTGATCACAGCTTCCTTCTGGTCTGGGGTGTTCTGTCTTTGTGGCAGCATTGAGGGAATTCCAAAAGAGATTAAAGATCTGGACCTTTGGTAGTTATAAAAGGCATTCCTGCTACTGGTTCTTTTAGGGTACAGTTATGGGCTGGTCTTCCTGGGAAAGGCTGAGATTGAATCCTTTGGGTTGGGGTGGGACTGAAGCATCTCCCCAGGGTTGTTTTAAGGACTGAGGGGTGTTGCAGAGTGGCACTTGGCTGTCCCCTGCAGAGTAATTCCAACACCCTTCTCCAGCAGTGTGTAGTTGCAATGCTCTTCTCAGTGTGCAGCTTCTGTGTAAACCCCTTGGACTGCAGCAAAACCAGATCCAGCTGAAATGGCTTTGGGAGAACTGTTCTTTGTTCTGTCATCAACCTAAAACCAGTAACTTTGTGTGGGATGACTTTGGGTGGGGTAAATGTGAGCTGATGAGTGATACAGGGAACGTCCTGCTGCACAAGGCATTTCCTGGAGCTCTCTGGCTCTCTTTTCAAGGACTGGAATGTGAAGATGTTGCTACGTGTGTCTCATGATGTTCTTGTTGCCCTCCAGGTGCCCTGTGTGCAGGTACTGCCAGACTCCAGAGCCCGTGGAAGAGAACAAGTGTTTTGAGTGTGGAGTTCAAGAAGTAAGTAGGTGGGTGGAAGGAGAGATCTGGCCTAGATCTGACTGCACAGCTCCTTGGGTTGCTTTGGGGCTTAATTCTCGGGCTGATTTTGGGCTGGTTTTACCAGCCAGTGGGGTATCAGTTCTCCTTTTGAGTTGCATCAGTGCTGCAGAGGGATGTTACCTCACAGGTTTCCTGTTCTGACGAATCTCTGCGATTCTTAGAAAGATCAGTGTGACAGCAAGGGGCTAAACCAGCCTGATGGGGGTGGCCCTTCCAGTCTGTGCCCTCCAGAGCTTGCTGAGATCCCTCATTCCTTAGCCAAGGCCACACTCCCACCTGGGTGGGATGTTTTGATAGGCAGGGACCCCCTTCTCCTTGACCTTCCAGCTGCGGAGGGGGAGCGGGAAAGCGAGCACTGCTCACTGCTGAGGGTGTGACTGGAGCGAGGGGTGGGCCACGCTGCCTCGGGGTGCTGCTGCCCCCCAGAGCTGCCCCCCTGAGCTGCCCTCTGTGTTGCAGAACCTGTGGATCTGTCTGATCTGCGGGCACATCGGCTGCGGGCGCTACGTGAGCCGCCACGCCTACAAGCACTTCGAGGAGACGCAGCACACGTACGCCATGCAGCTCACCAACCACCGCGTCTGGGACTACGCCGGGGGTGAGCCCTGCAACAGGGGCTGGGCACGGGGTGCTGGGCAGCAGGAGGCTCTGTGTGTCTGGGCTAATCCCTGCCTTTGGGCAGCAGCCAGCTCTGCTCTGACAGCGGTTTCCTGGGGCTGGAGGAGGGACAAGGTGACTCTGTCACAAACCGGGGCGTCCCTGGAATGTTTGTTGTTCCTTTTGCATCGATTTGCAAGTATTTGTAGTAAATACTCCATAAGGTGGCTGGGAGGAATCTGCTGAAGAACAAATCCCTGTGGTGTTGGCTTTGTGCCCCACCGAGGGGCAGGGTCTGGGTGGTTTTATTGTGCTCCATGATTGGGGTTCCTCAGATCTGAGTGATCACGGTTGGATTTTCTCTCTCCAGACAACTATGTCCATCGGCTGGTGGCAAGCAAAACTGATGGCAAGCTAGTTCAGTACGAGTGTGAGGGGGATATGTGCCAGGAGGAGAAGATTGATGCCTTACAATTAGAGGTAAATATTTTTACTTGTTGGACTCTGCGTTGTGAAAGCGTTTCCAGCCTTGCCATGGCCACGGCTCAATCCCATCAGCTGAGGCAGCAAATCTGCTCCCAGCCTGGAGGGAATTGTCTCCAGGCAGGAGCAGGATGGGTTTACTGCTTTTTTTTTTTTTTTTTTTTTTTTTTTTTTTTTTTTTTTTTTTTAATTTTTTTTAAGCCTCTCCTGCTCTGCAGAGCCGATGCAGTGCAGTGTGAGCTGGCTGCAGTGTCGTCCTGTGGTCACTGGTGATTGAAGAGGAGCTGCTTGTGGTGCTGCAAAAAGGGGGCACTGGAGGGAGACGTGGGTCTGAGTCACTCCCCAGACCCTTCCTAGTAAATCTGTGGCTTAGGTTCAGAGCCAGGCTCTGTGTGGAACTGTCACTTTGCGTGGTTTAGCTCCCAGACTGAACGAGGATGCAGGAATCCACAGCTGTGTGCTCACCTTGGCAAGCACAGAGAGCTGACAGTCTGTTCTGTTCCCTTCCCTCGAACAGATAATGGTTTATTTATTTTTTGTACCTGTTGCCCAGCTTCTCTCCTAACTAAAGGAGCTTGAAGTCCCTGCTTCACTGAGCAGCCACTGCAGCACGATTTCAGCCGCATTAACACGAGGGTTTGTGAGGAGGAACAGCCCACAGAGACCAGACTGGAGGAGCTCATTGCTCACATAAATATTTGGTTGCTTTTCAGTGAATTTTCTGAATAACACTTAGACGCTAAACCAGCTAATTTTAACCCTTTTTTTTTTGTGAGGTGGTTGCTTAAAGCGTGTAAGAGCTCTCTTTCTTTTGAGATTGAAAGATTCAAGAGAGAATGAATTTAGCAGAGTGTTTTGGCACTCAGAAATTACTGAGAGTGATCAAGGCTCTGTGCATGTTTAATTCTCTAGTGAATGCCTAATTTGATGCTTATTAGCCTGATGAAAAGGAGTAATCACCTTTTTCAACTTTCTCATGATACATTTGCAGAACCAAAAGGGAATAGATGGGATGTAGGGCATAGATCCTTGTTCAAATACCAAAATGACATTGGAATGGGCCATACATCTTGGAGAAGAGTAATTGGGAATGATTACAGAGAACTGAGGGTGCTTACCCAGAAATCTCCTTATAGGAAAGCTGGATATGTGCATTGATCTTACTTCCTTGGAGTTTGAGTTGTGGATGGGAACTCTTCCCCTCAGCCTTTGGGGTCTCAGACTCTCAGGACAGGCATGGGGGATGCTTCATTTTCCTGTAGATATTTATTGCTATTCTCATGAAAAATCTGTCTCCTCCTTAAAAAGTTCTTGGCTTGATACTTTTACTTGATTGATCCTTGTTGTTCTGTAAAGCCTTTCCTTAAATTTAAAAACCCAAAATGATTTGATTGGGAAATCAAAGTGGTGAAAGCCATCAGCTGGGTCCATAGCTGGGCTGTGTGTCCAGAACCTCCTGATTTCACCTTGTTAATTTGACTTGTGGATTGGAATCCTTAGGGTTCCTTCACCAGCAGGGCCACCCTCACTGCTCTGTGCCTCTCTGTTTGCAGTATTCCTATTTGCTGACGAGCCAGCTGGAATCCCAGCGGATCTATTGGGAAAACAAGATTGTCCGGATCGAGAAGGACACAGCTGAAGAGGTGAGCTCTGCCCTGGGCCTGTGGGCAGGGTCCTGGCTCTGCTAACTGGGAGAAGGAGCTGCTGGATCTGTGGCTGAGCCTGGGCGCCTCCTGCCGCAGCCTCGCGCAGCCTGCTCCGCGCCCAGCTGGGAAAATTGGCTCCGAGATGGATCTGTCCCTTATCTGGCTGCTCCCAGGGAGCAATTTGCTGCTCAGTGGTGCAGAAGCAGGTAGATTGCCACAGAGATTGCAGCTTGATTTAAATGTGCTGCTGGGGAAATGCAGCAGTGGTGGAAGGCTGCGTGGTGCTGCAGGATCCTGGAGCCATCCGTCTCTCCGACACGGATCTCCAGGGAACGTTGGTGGAGCAGAGACAATATGACTTTAATTTGCTCGGCTGCAGAAGGTGGAACTGTCTCTCTGCTCCAAATGCATATTGATTTGCCCTTTCTTTTTGATCCCCTCTCTCTCCTCATCACCCTTTGGGAAAAGTTCAGAGTCTCCTCCTATAAAGCATCCTGCAGGCAGGACTGCTTCAAAATGTCACCAGGAAAAATCCAGGGAGGATATTTTACTGCTTTTTTCACTCTATGTAGATCCTTTCAACCAGGTTTAAAGTAAGTCAGGATTTAGAATTAAGTCCTTAACTTTCTTCAGGACTTCTAATTAACCATTAAGTGTCTGCAGTTAAGTAAAAATAGTAACTGTGACCATCAAAATGGTGGTCATTGACCTTGTCCTAAAGAATAGTCCCAGGAATTTTATGGAGGGCCTTATAAAAGGAAGATATATATCAAAAATCATCTTGCAAGTGGCCAGGAGACACAATCCTCAAAGCAGCTTCAAAATGAAACCACTCTGATCCCAGCTCCAAATGTGGTTTTGCATTTGAAGATCCCAATATTTTTATCCATGGCACTTGCTCCATGTAAGTCTTGTCTGGATCTGTGCCACCATGCAGTGTATTCCATTAGCAGTGCTCAGGCTACTTCCCCAAATTAACCATCAGCTGCACAAATGTCCCTGCTTAGGACTGGAAGGCTTCAAACCTGCTCTGCATCCATGTGTGCTGACACTGACATTTGTCCAGACTCTTCCTCCAGGAAAGCATTTTCCATTAAATTTCTGCCCCACTGCATGTGAACATGCTGGAGGCACCAACAGAAGGGAAACAAGAATTCCTAACTCTAAATTTCCTGTAAGTCTCATGCTGGAGGTTTGACACATGGAGAAGGAGAGCTTGGTTTTCTCCAGGAGCAGAGCTGGAATGGGGCAGCAGAGGGAAGAGGAAGGCCATGGCCATGGGATGATTGAGGGAGGTGAGGGAGAAATTGGTGTCAGTGGGTCAGTGCCTTATGACAGCACTGCTGAGTCAGCCCCTGCTCATCTTCACACTCATCCTCTGAGGTTTAGTTTAAAATGAGCAAAAACCCAGCCTTGTAACACCTTGAGGTGGAAATCTGAGTTTGCTGATGGATCCAGAACCACGAGAGAGTGGCCAAAGGAATGCTGGATGCAGACAGGAAGAAGTTAAGGAGCTGCTGCAGCTTTTGGCAGTGCCTGGCACAGATCTGCAGCCAGAGTTGCTGTTCTGTGGGAGCAGCTTCCACGGCAACGTGGCTCCTTGTCTGGGATCCGAGGGTGACTCGGGGGGTCCTCACACAACAAAGCCTTGGCTCCAAGCTTTCCTTACCTGGGCAGAGGAATTAGTCAAAGTCTAGAAAGAGCTCTGGAAAACCCAGTGTCCTGATGAAAGGGCAGCGAACTTTGAGCTGTTGGAAATGCCCCTGTGTTTGTTTTTACAGATTAACAACATGAAGACCAAATTTAAAGAGACCATTGAGAAGTGTGACAGTCTGGAACAGCGGCTCAATGACTTGCTCAAAGAAAAGCAGTCAGTGGAGAGGAAGTGGGTACCACTGCCAGGTTTAGTTCCATGCAGCCATTAAAACACTGTGCACTGACATCTAAAAAGAAAAAAAAAAAAAAACAAACCCAAACCTGCTATTCCTGGGCAATTTTGAGCTGTTTAAGCTGTAATACTGAGAAACATGGCTTGCTTTAAAAAAAGCTCTGATTTCTGTAGGTGTTCACAAATGGGAAATGTCTGAGTGAGCACACTTTGGGGCCTTGAGCTCCCTTTCCACGCTCTGCATGTTTAGCATTCAGGGATCTTTCCTCTCCCTGCTCCCAGGGAGATGCCAGCCTGTTCTGCCCTCCGTGGGTGCATCCAAAGGGATGAAAGGCAGCTCAGCAGAGGCATCACCCAGCACAGAGAAAACACAGATCTTGGGAAGTGCCTGGAGGAAAGATGTCAAGCCTGGGAATTGTGAATCCATGAAATCCTTGGGTGGGACTGTGTCCCTGTTCCTCCCAGCCCATGGCCTGTCCAGCAGTCCTGGCTGGAGCAGGGAGCACAGGCACTGAGCTCCGTGCAGCTCCCCTTCCTGAGTGGGAAACAGGCAGAGGAGGATGCCAGCAAACTGCCAGGGCAAAAGCAGAGTTGTTGGAGCAGGAAGCCCTGTCTGGGTCACAAGGTTGATAACCCTTGTGGGAGCATCTTCCTTCCCAGTGAAGTGGTGTTCTGAGGGTCTTGGAGTGTGGCAGGAGGCCCCTGACTGGCCTCAGATCCCTCAGGGTCCCTTGTAATCCCTGTGCCCTTTTTGACACCCATTCCAAGAGCTGCAGGTGCATGTCCAAGGTCAGTTCCATCTCCTGTTGCCTGTGCTGTTGGCATTTGGCATGAGATGGAATCCCCTGACCTGGGAGGAGGATTTCAGAGTCTTCTTGTATTGCCTCCCCTTGCCCATCTTTGCTGGAAAACCAAATTCCAGGTGGTGTTGGTGGGCTGGGGGTCAGTTATCCAGTGAAAAGGCTCAGGTGGTGTTTGGTCTGGGTGGGCAGTGCTGCTGTCCTGACTCCTGCTTCTCTCTGCAAGGTGTTCCCAGCTGAACAACAAAGTGGCAAAACTCTCCAACGAGCTGAAGGAGGAGCAGGAACTGAACAAGTGCTTGCGAGCAAACCAGGCCTTGCTGCAGAACAAACTGAAGGAGGAGGAGAGGGTGCTAAAGGAAACCTGTGAGCAGAAGGACCTGCAGATCTCTGAGATCCAGGAGCAGCTGAGGGATGTCATGTTCTACCTGGAGACACAACAGAAAATCAACCACCTGCCAGCTGAGACCCGCCAGGAGATTCAGGAAGGACAGATCAACATTGCAGTGGCATCTTCTGCCAGCTCCTCCACGGCAGGCACGGGCAAACCTTCCTCCAGGAGAGGCCGTGGCAAGAGAGGGAAATGAGCCTGGGAATTCTCTGCTCCCACCCTGGAACTGGCCATGCCAGCAGCAGGCCAGGCTCACCTCGGGACTCGGGCTGGGAACACCCTGCTCACTAAAGCTCAGCTAGAAATTGTCTCCAGAGCTGCTCATAAAACTGGCTGCCAGTCAGTGGAGGTGTCTGTGGTATTTAAAAGCATTTCACTGCACTATTTAGCTGTTTTTAGGCAGATCTTGGTGACCATTTTGCCTTCCCTCCTTTTCAGAGCCCCTCCTGTCATGCATTTGACTTTCTTGGAGAGTGTTTTGGGGTGGGGGGTGTGTGTCCATGTCCAACATCCCATTCCCTGCAGGGATGCTGTAGAGTAGGCTCAGCCCAGTGTGTAAGGCTTCTCCAGTTCTTCTCCTGGATTAAAAGCATTCTCAAGAAGTTATTTAATAAACAGTGTACATTAGGTTATATACATCTCATTTTTGTATGTGCAGTCCTGACACTGCAGAACTGCCTGTGCAGGAGTAGAACTGTAGTTTGGAAAGAAGAAGGAGTGAGGTGTGGAAAAAAAAACATCTTAGTGGTGTATGAAACCAGGCAAGTCCTAAAAGCCAGTGGTCTGGAAATTTAAAGGCTTTAAGGGACTTTGCTCTGATCTCTCTTCATTTTAAAGGTGGCCTTTGAGAGGCCAGTGCTTGCTGTGCTGCCTGTGGGGCAGAAAGGGTGGAAGTTTAGTGTTCTGGATGCTGTTTAATGTGGTTATTTTATAGGTATTAATTAAGTACAGTCACCTGTGAGGTGGGGAACACATTCTCTGCACTCCAGTGCTCCTGCAGCAGGGTGTGTGTGTGTGTTCCCTGCCTGAGCTGCACTGGAAGTGTTGGTGTAAGCTCCAGAGCTGTTCTCCCCAGAGCCAGGTGAGGACAGGCACAAGCACAACCTTTTCCAAATCCTTCCCACATTCCTGCTGCCCCTCCAGTGGATCCTCATCAGGAGCTGCAGCTCTTGGTTCCAGTTCCTGTCCTCACCAAAACGTGGCACTGTCCACAACCTCAGCTGGCAAAGCTTCCATGTGACTTGCCCCAAAGGGACGCAGGTCCTGGAAGGGAATTTTGTGCACAAATCCGCTTTGCTTTGGGTTTTTTGTTGGTTTTCACTTAGAATCTAAGACTCGATGCTTTGGGGTGGGAAGCTTTCCCCTGGAGAAGCGACTGTCCCGGTTGCTGTTGTGCTCAGAATCAGAGCATTTAAAGGCTGATCTTTTGTTAAAAATGGCAGGGGAGTCCCCAGTCATCCTTCCAGGCCACAGGACGATCCTGGTCCTTGTTGGAACAATCATGACCTTAGTTTGGAACACTGAAACAGCTCTGGCTGAGCAGGCCCAGCCTGGAACATGGGCATGAATCAGCCAGTCCTTTATTGCTAGAGGCTGTTCTTTTTTTGGCCCATTGAAAGGGACAAGTCCCAGTCCCTGGAATGACCCCGGGAAGGCGGGTGGTTCTCATCCGCTTCCTGGCTGCTTGGACAGAGAGAGTTGAACTTCCTCATTGGAATTACAGGGCTGTTAGTGCACTCTGGGCATCCCCTGCTTGGGTTTGGAGATCTGCCCCCACCACCTGGAACCTTTTCTGACTTTGTAGCAGGAATGTACACTCACTTTTCCAGTGTGTGGATTGTACTACCAGGCCTCTGCCTTCTGTAAATGACTCTAAGGACCTCGAGATGTACAGCACGGCTTGCTCTCCTAGAGAAACTATTTTATTTAAGATATATTTTTACACCATTAAGATCCTCTGACCTTTTGCTGAAGGCTTGCTTTGTGTAGAACACTAAAGATGCTGTACTGTATCTTGGAATTCATTTTCAAAAAATGTGATGGAAAATTAAACCAGCGTGCAGTTCTTTCTGTGTGTGTTCCACTGGAGGGGAGGGAGGAGGTTATTTTGGAAGTCTGATAGTTTTTAACTCAAAGGCAAAGCTGTCCAAACGAGTTCTTGGTCTTCTTTCAGCTGGGGAAGTTGGGCTCAGCTGAGCTGATAGAAGCAGATAAGGCTGGGCAGTTATCTCTGGGCAGCTTGTGCAGAAAAAGCCAGAATTGTGGAATGCTTTGCATTAAACCAAATAACTCTCAATCCTTGAGTCCTCTCCAGCTTCTTAAACCATCCCAGGTGAGCAGAGAACCTGCAGTGTCTGTCTGGGTGTTTATTCACTGCTGTAGATCATCGGGCTCCCCCAGGCCTCTCCCTTGGGAGACTTCCCACAAGGAAATGGGGCTTGTGGTGAAGGGAAAAGTCTGACTTTTCATCCAGACCCACAAATGCCTGGAAAAAGCTTTGGCACTGGGACCTTAGCCTGTGGTCAAGTTTTGACATCAGCAAGTGGAGCAGCAGGTCGGCCCTGGCTGTGACTCACTGACCCCACAGCAGGAGGCTGCAGCAGCACTGGACAGCTGAGATTGGCCGAGCTCCTGCTGTGGTTACAACCCTTGAAATAGACTTTTTAAATTTTGCAATCCTGAAAGGAACACACCTTTCCCCAGCTGAACAGCACAGGGTTTGCTGGCTGTGCTGGGTGCTCTCCCAGGGAGCTGCCTCGGCACTTGCCACGTGGGCTCCGTGGAACAACGGGGAGAGTTCCTGCAGGAGCAAGAAATGAGAGACCTGCTCTTCCCAAAGCACTGCTGGTGGCCACTGGGAACTTCACTGGAGCCTGCTGTTCCCTTTGGAAAAGGTTCCCTGCTTCACCTCCGGGCAGGGAGGGAGCCGGACGGAGACCGGGCGCCTGTGCTGTCCTCCGGCTGGCCCAGAGGGGCGGCGGGCGGGGGCTGCGGGAGTGCAGGGGCCGGGGAGAAGCCCAGCTGGAGCGGGGTGCCGGCCAGCAGCCGCCCGGAGCTTGGCAGAGTCTGGAGGATGCTGCGATGATTCACTCCCGCAGCTGCTCCCGAGTGAGCGCGGGCAGAGGCGGCTCCACGGGAAGACAGGGACGGAGGGCTCTGCTCCCCGGCTTGGGAGGGAAGTTTTGGGCAGCTGGATTGTCACTGCTCCATGGCAAGGTTGTTCCACCTGAGCCACGGCAAAGCTGCCTTGGTGCTTTGGGGTGACACACCTGACATTGCTGCTTCTGGTTCCAGAGTCTCGTTCATTTTCTGTCCCTCGGAGAGAACGTGTCCCTTAATACTCATTAACCCCCTCCATGTCACCATTCCGCAGAGGAGCCAAAGTCCTGGGTGAGGTGACACCTCTGGCTTGTGCCCAAGGAAAGCCTCTCACGGTGCTGTGAGCAGAGTGGACATGGAGTCCCCTCGAGGCAAAGATCCACAGGTGTCCATCTGTCTGAGCTGCAGCCCCAAGGGGGCACTCTGCTGTTCCACCACCTGCTCTCAGCTCCCTCTGCCTTTCCCTGAAGCCCAATTCCCTAAGGCCCACTGGAAAATTCCTGCTTGGTCTGCACCAACTGACTTGTCTATTCTTGCTTAAGCTCCGAGAAATTCACATCCATTTCCCCAAAACCTCCTCCCCTTGCTTTTTTTCTTACATAAATGGGCATTTTGGTCTAATAATTGTGCTTTAAAGGCAAACTTATCCAGCTGCTCCAAAGGAGATCTCACATCAGGACAGCCAGCAGTGTTTGGGGTGTGTTTTGCAGCACAGGAGGGATATCTGTGTACTCCTCCCCCAGCATGAATTCCTGCACACATTTCCCAAGGCAAGTATTGTGCTTAGGTTCACCCCAGAATCCAAGGAGCAACAGTAAAATAGGGACAGGTTTGCTGGGAACAGGAAGCAATTGGAGATATTTGCTTTCATTCCAAGTGAAAGCCCCACACCTACAGCTTCCTGCTCCCACACCACCCCTGAGCAAACATTATTTATAGCAGCAAGAGCAGTTATAGCTTTGTCCCTTCTTGACCTGGAAGTAATTGGTTAATTGAGTTAGACAACAAACCTCAACACACTCACATGGTTTCCTTCCACCTCCTCCCAGAGAGCTGGAGAGTCAAACTCCTTCCATCCCAAGCTGGTTAAAAACATCAAACACCTCCGGGAGAACAATGTTTACTTCCCCACCAGGAAATTGGGCCCTGTTGAACGTTCTTCAGGGCCAAGAAGTTCCTCCAAAGCTGCTGCACCTGGGGGGTTGCTGCCTTGCTGGAGCTGGGGTCGGTGGGGGCTCTTTGGGGAGGGTTTCCTGAGCTGAGGAGCTGTGGAAAGCTTTGCTGCTGCAGGGAGCTGAGCTCTGAGCTCACCAGGAAACTGAGATTTTGGTCTTTGCAGGTTCAGTAACGTGCTGATTTGGTGGTTGGAGAGGTTCTCTGGGTTTGTGGGCCTGAGGGTGAGGTGAGGATGAGCTGTGTTAAGCACATGCTTCATTCCCAGCCTGAGATCCTGGGCTGTGCTGACTTTTCCTGGAGACAAACTGCAATGAGCTGGTTTCTTTGCCTGTTTTCTGTGTCCTTATGTGATGGCAGTGGCCTTGGAGGACAATCAGTCAGTGTGGGACATATCTTGGTCTCCTGGATGCAAGGACGATGTTTTTGACAACAATTTACAGGCTTCTGCCTCCCAGTCTCCTTTTCCCTTGTGATATTTATCAGTCTCCACTGATGCGGGACATTTTTTGGGGAAGAAGAGCCCTTTGCCATGTACAGCAGAGGGGTTTAAGCAGTTGAAGGAAACCCACCTGGGTGGGCTCCTCTTTGGGGTGCTGGGAGACCCCCACTTACAGGTGTGAATGAGGTTCCAAAGCAGCTGCGTGATCTGTGTAAAACTAAACGAAACCCACAATAAATCCTTTTAACATCCTACAACAGGACTAGATCTTCCCAGAACCACAGGGAATCTTAGCCCGAGCAGAATTAACTTAGGCTGGAGAAACTCCTGGTGCTGCTGGCTGGAATCCATGGTCTGTGTGGAGTCCCAGCTGGAAAACCTTCTGGAAGGGCTGGAGGAGCTGAGTGGGAGATGTGGCCAAGCAAGGTGGGTGAGCTGGAGTTATCCACAGTAATCCCCAGGAGACAGGGATGCTGCTGCAGCCAGAGGCCCCGTGCTGATGGAGGGGAAGCTGGATGCTCTTGTCCAAGCACAGCTGTGCCAAGAGTTTCCCTCTGCAAGTGCAGGGCTTGCACAAGGAGCAAAGGGGACTTTTCCCAAGCAATTCTCCTTGGCAGCTTTCAAACTTGCTCTGGCTTCTGGTGAAGAAGAAATCCCAGCTGGATTCTGCTTGTTCAGTAAAGGAGCACCAAGAGCCAGGTGCTGCCCTGGGATCTGGGAGCTCCTGGCCTCCAGTCCTTCCTGAAAAACCCCCTCAGTTACATCAGAAGGAGCTAAACACCTTCTCCTCCTTCCAAAAAAATCAATGTGGAGGGATGATCAATGGTGTAAAAGCCTAGGCTTACGTGGGAATGCAGGCAGCACTCTGCAATCACAGCATTTTCCTCTGCAGTGATCGAGTCAAACTGCAGAAGCAGTTAAGAGGATTAGATATTTTTGATCATATTTGCAGCTGTGCTTGCTGTAACTGAGAAGAGAAATCCAAATGTGTTGCCTTGAGAAGTGGCTGAGAGCCTGGAAGGGAGTGCTCCCTTAAGACCCTGCAGCCAGGGTGTGCCCAGAGCCATGAGGAGCTGTCCTTCCTGCAGCTGGAATTGGGGCACTTGGATCCCTCAAAGATCCAGGCTCCAGTGGAAACCTCCCTGTGAGCCAGCCTGGATGCAAGGCTCTGAGCTGCAATGGTGGCTCCAAAATCTCAGAGGGCTGAGGTTTCCCAAGTACCACAGCTTAAACAAGGAATGCTGTGGAAGCCCTGCCAGGTTCAGAGCCAGATGTGAGAGGGGAGATCCCTCCCTGGACATCACCAAAGATTTTTAGCACTGCAGTGCTAAGTAAGGAAAACTCATTTCACTGTACAGCTAAATTTCAGTGTCTAATTCTCACACATTCAGCACTGCTGTAATCCAAACAAAAACCCCTGACTGTTCCCTCCAAAGCCATCCCTGCAGAGATGCTGGGGATGTGCTGCCAGCACTGCAGTAGGAAGTCCTCTGTTTTTCCCAAGGGACACTTCCAACAGGCCCTTGGCACCCAGGATGGGCTGAGGGGGAGTAGGGAATCCATTCATCCCTTTTTCCATTCTAAAATAAAAATGTGGCCAAGGAGGAAGACATCACTCCTTGAGCCATGTGGTTACTGGAAGAGCTTGGCCCTGCTTACAGAAGCTGCCTGGGCTTTCCCTTCTCCATGGATGGAGCCTTGGATGATACCCCTATCCAGGACAGGCAGGTTCCTCCTGAAGCCAAAATCCCAGATCTGAGCCTCAGGTGAGACCTCCTGGAGGAGGGGTAAATTGCAAACTTCCTATTTGCTTGATGATTTTAGCACAGTGAACAGGGGAAAGAGCACCAGAGGTAACAAATCCAACCCTTTCCAAACACAGTCATGTGGTTGTCATCTGCCAAAAACATAAACCACAATCATAATCCTAAATTTGTCCTTTGAACATACCTGTGCCTGCTCTGTAGTAGTTTCCTTCTAATCCACAGGGATTAATCCTGAAGTGCATTGAAACATCTGAGGTGAAGGGCTACAGTGGAAATTCCTTGCAGGCTGGTAATAATAACTGAAAGCTGCTCTGTGAAGCAAACCTGAGGCTGACTTGGTTTTTAATGGACATCTGTCTGTAGGGGGAAAAAATGCCATGGCAACTGGCTTTCTTGTTGGCACGGCAGCCTCAGCGAAGGGCCGGGGAGAGGATGGGTATGGGAGGGTCTGTGTGGCTGTGCTGGGAAACCAGCTCGGCCAGGCTGGGAGGCAAAGGTTGTTTATGCTCTGTGAGCACCAGATCTTGAGGGATTTAACAGCTAAATCTTGGCATAACGATTGCTTTGTGTGCTGCTGCTGTTTAGCAGGAGCCAGGCTGGGTTCCCCCCCTCCTCTTCCTAAAAATGTGAAATCTAAAGGCGTAAAGCGCCTGGTTGGTGATTTCCTGGTGCTTTGCTGGGCAGGGTTGGTGTCTCCCAGTTTGCAGCTCTGTCCCAAAAATTGCTGCAGAGCCATGGCTTTGTCAGATGGATCCTGGAGCTTTGCTGGGTGAGGAAGGAAATGCCCTTGTTGTGTCCAATGTGGAAATTGAGAGCAAGGGTCATTCAAGTGTTGATTATGGGTGCACAAGCTCTGGCACTTCCATGCCTCCCTCCAGAGCTCCATGGACATCAGCATTTCCCTTCATCTCCTGCTGCTTGCAGGAGAAGCAGCTGGATGCATGGCCCAGCAGGGACATCCATCATCCATGCCCTGGCTGCACTGAGCTGCAGGGCTGAGTATTGGGAAGACACGGCAATAAAACTGCAAGTGCAGATCAAAAACTGCACTGATGGGAGCTGCTCTCTGCTCGGAGCTGAGCTGTGAATTTGGGAACTGGAGGTAGTGGGAAGATCAGGGTAGGGGGGAAAGGCAGAGTTGGTTTGGAGTTTGGGGTTTGGTTTTGCTGTGGTACCAATTCTGGTCTGGCCAGGGGTGTGTCATCAGTCAGAACTGAGGGCAGCTCTGCTGACGAGCTACATCGTATCTCTGGGAAGTGCTGCCTGTGTGTCAGCACCTGATTTGTTCTCTTAATATCCTTCCAAGTGTTTGGAGATCCCGTGCTCACAGCACTGTCCACAGAGCTTTACCCTCCAAGAGGAGGGGTGGAGATAATGGCTCTGAAGAACTGAACTCTTCAGGGAAAACGTGTGTGGAAAAGCTCAGTTCTCTGAGCTTCTCCAGCAGCTGATTTTGCTTAAAGTAAAGCCCCGTGCCTGTGCTGCTGTCCCTGTGCACCAGAAGTGTTTTGTCGTGCTGGCTGGTGTCGAGGATCACCCTGGGTAGCTCAGGGAAGGGAGCACAAGAGAGCAGCAGGTTAGATCAAGGAAATGTTACATCACACGGCACTTCCTGCTAAGTGCTGCTATTATCAGCCTCATTCATCTCCACATGCAAATACAGCCTGCACATGTAGTCACACATCTGGATGGAAATAGCACTCCTGGAAAGGAGCAGCTCTAACCTGGATCGTGGAGACAGGAGAGGCAAAAGGGAACGTGATTCTCCATTAGGAATTGTTTCCTTTCTTTCTTGACTGAATCCTGAATTTTCCTCCAGCTAAACCACCACATCCATGCTGGCTGTTCTTTGTCACAACGTCACTGACATCCAAAACAAACAGCTATAAATGGTGGGGAAGAGCAAAAAAAATAAAAAACAAAAGGGTGAGAAATTGATAAAACCAAGCCATAAAATAATAACTATTGGGAACGGTGGGCTATCAAGAAAAGCATATTCAGGAAGAAGTAAAGGGAATGATGTGCCCTAAGAGCAGTAGAACCCCATCACACTGGAATTTGGGGAGTTCACTGCAGACACAGGAAGAGCAGTGTCCTTGGAGGAGCAGTCTGCCTCTGGAAATCACCCTGCAGCTTCTCTCGTGGGTCACTGCCGAGCTACTTTAAATGATCACTTCTACATTTACTTTTAATCTGCTTTTTTATAAAGATGCTCGACAAAGGAAAAAAGGAGGGCACAACAAAAGCCAAACAGAGCTTAACAAAACAAATACATTGAAGGGGAAAACGAGTCAAACTGCAACTGCTCTTGAGTCATTCCTGAGGATGTGAACACCAGCCTATTCACACCCTGCTTTCTGAGCAAGTAATGTCACCCTAAAATGCACTTTAGTGTGTTCACGTCCTATCTTAGAAACTGTCTCTGCCTGTGGAACTTGTTCCTGTATTTTTTGACATTCTTGATTATCAAGGGCTCCATCTTTGCCCTGCAGCCCCTTCAAACTGCTGCAGGTGCTTTAATGGTTGTTAACCTTCAGCCACAGGAATAGTCACTAACTGCTGTGAGCTGTGAACATTCCAGGCTGGAAAAGCATTGAAGTGATGTTCTCTAAAAACCCCACGTTAAGTGGCCTGGATGGGTTATACTTGCTCTCTTATCAAATTTCCTTGTGCTTTTCATTAACAACTTCCTTTTCAAAGTTGCTCAAGGTTCAGGACTAACCAAAAGCTGTAGAACGTACAAACAGCACCCTAAAGAGGTTGGTTCACAGAATCAAGGAATATAATATGGAAGGGACCCATAAGGATCATCCAGTCCAACTTTTGGCCCTGCACAGACCCTTCAACATCTTTGTAGCCTCTTTTGGGCATTCTTTAACAGCTTTAAATATTTCTTACATTTTTATATACTATTATATATTACTACTACTACTGTTACTATTACAACTATTGTTATATATTGCCTTATATTGGTTGTTTTTTTCTCATGCTAGTGGGTTTTACACAAATATACATAAAGGATTTTTCTTAGCTGCTCTTACAGATTTATCCCATCACATACAGTGAACCAGATTCCTGCTCTTACAGTAAATGCTCCCAAAACTGTGCCAGTGGTAACCTTTAGCTCTGGCAGGTGCTGATGTCTCCCACAAAAACTCCAGAAATCCTCAGTGTCCTTCTCACTCAATTCCGTGGATGTGAAATAGTGAAGCGTCTCGTGAGTTCACTAAAAGGATTAATAAATGTAATTTCCTTAAATCACCAGCTCTGTTGAGAGTATTTTCAGTGGCAAAATTCTTCATGCTGAGCCCATTTTAGGTAGGATCTATTATCTAGCTCATAAAGTGTTAACCACAAGGTTACTTGGGCCTGTGAGGTAAAACAAAACCATCAGTTCAAAAGGTAAAATGCAAGGAAAATGCTAATTTAAGAAAGCTGTTCAATATTTGTTATCTTTTTACCATTGTGTGCTGCCACCCACAACTCTTCCAACTGCACAGGAAAGCTGTTGCTTTAGGAGCAAGGTGTATAAATAATGCCTGCCTAAGAGCACTGCTCCTTTTTATTCCATTGGAATCCTGTGGGATTTCTAGAGCATTTCTATGAATAGATTAAACTCTGAGCATTTCGAGTAACCATGGCTATAAATCAATTTAGCTCTTGGTTTTCAAGTTGCATCTGCTCTTACTAATCCTGTATGTGCATTTTTCTTTTTTTCTTTTTTTTAATAGGACAGACCGGGCTTTATTTTGTGTATGGGTTTTGGTGAAATTCCCACTCTGCACCAAGCAGGTTCCACACACAGCCACTGCACCCGGGATTTCTGCAGGGAACCCGGTGATGGTGGACAGGTAACATGGAGTGAGGGGAGAACTGGCACCTTGAGCTTAAATATTTCATCCCTCAGTGCAATGCAAATTTAAATTTCTTTACTACCAGGGGAAGCCCTGACTAGTCCGAAATCTGTAAGATGGAGGGGCACTGCAGGGAAAGCAGCCATCCTCCGGCCCCATCTTGCTTTCCCCCAGGAGCAGGGATGTGTTCGGCAGCGCTGGCTCGGGATCTCTGCGGATCAGGGCAGCAGCCGCTCCGCGGGGCCTGGCATCCTCCACCGGCCTTTCGCAGCCGGCCGGGGCTCGGCCATTTTTCCTCCATTTCGTTGTCTCTCGACGCTTGGTTTCTTTTGAACGATGCGCTGCGGGCCGAGCCCGCCGCCCTCCCACAGCCGCTCGCTGGGGCCCGGGGAGGGGCGAGCGCGGCCGGGCCCCACCAGGCCGCGGCCTGCGGGCCCGCGGCGCGGGGAGCGCAGCCCGCGGGCACCGGCGGGGCCGACCCGCCCGGTGTCACCGGCGGGCTCGGAGCGGGCCGAGCGGGCTCGGGGGACTCTACCGACCCTGCCGGGGCCTCACGGCCGGGCCGGGCGGGCGCTGCCGCCGTCCCGCGCCGCCGCCGCCTCACGTGTCCCCCCCCCTCCCTCCCCGCCCCTTCACCCGCCGCAGCACCGCCGCCGCGCCCTCCGACTTCCCGTAAAGAGTCCGCGCCGCCGCCCGCCCCGCGCCCGCCGCCGCAGCCCCGCCGCGCCCCTGCCGGCCCCTCGGGGGTGCCCCGAGCCCGCGGGTGTGGCCGCCGCGGCCCCCGGCCCCGCCGCTGCCCTCGCCCCGCGGCGCGGCCCGGCCGCCGCCCGCCCCCCCTTCCCCCCCCCCCCCGCGGATCCCTCCGCGCCGCGCTCCGCTCCCTCCGCCCCGCTCGCACTGTTTGGGAGCAACCGGCCGAGCCAGCGGCGCCCCGGCCCCGCCAGCGCAGCGCGGACCGGCCGAGCGCACCCAGCCCGCCGCGACCCCCGGCGCTCTCCCTCCCTTCCTCGCCATGTCCCTCAAGCAAGCGGCGGCGGCGGCGCAGCCCGCCGGCAACAACCGCAAGCCCCCCGGCGGCGGCGGCCCCGGCCTCCCGTCAGCCGCGGGGAGGCAGAACATGGGCAGGTGGGTGCGCAGTGCCGCGGGACCGGCCCCGGCTCCGGCCCCGGGCCCGGCGCGGGCGCCGCTCGCCCGCCCCCGCCGCCCCCCTTCCCTCCGCCCTCGCCCCGCACCGGCCTCCATGGGCGGCGGCGGCGGCGGCGGCCGGGGAAGGGGGGGGGGCGCGGGGCCCGCAGCATGGCGGGGCCGGGGCGGGGGCCGCGATGGCGGCGGGCGCGGCGCTCGCGGCCCCGCCGAGGGGGGTTCCGCAGTGGCGGGGCGAGGCCGGGCCGCGGCCGGTTGCCCTTCAGGCGCGGGGAGGGCACGGCGCGGAGGCTCCGTTTGGGCCCCCCGCGGGGCCCGGGGCGGGGGGCGCCGCTTCCCCCGGGCCGACGTGACCCGCCTGCTGAGGAGGGAGCGGGGGGAGCGGGGGGCGCGGGCCGCACGTGTCGGGGCCGGCGCGGGAAGGGCCGCGAGCGATGGCGGCGGGGCCGGGGGGCGGCCCGGGCGGGGAAGGGGGCGGCGATCCGGCCCCGCGATGGCGGCGCAGCGCCCTCGGCTCACCCGGGGGAGGGGGGGAGATTTTTTTTATTATTATTATTATTTATTTTTTTTAAATTTATTTTTACTAACCAGAGATCGTTATTATTTTTAATATAATTTTTTTTCAGTGTTTTTATTTTGATGTGGTGGTGGTGGGTTTTGTTGTGGGTTTTGTGTTGTTCTTTTTTTTTTTTTTTTTTTTTTCCTTTTTTTTTTTTTTTTTTAAATAATGGAAATCGCAGCAAAATTCTCGCGGGAAGGCGCGCCGCGCCGCTGGATGGTGGCTCCAAGCGCGGCCTCGCTTTCTCCCAGATTTTTGGGGCAGGAATCTTGCAGAGGCTGAGCCCTCTCCTCGCCTCCCCCCTCCCGCCCCACGCTCTCGCTGCTGCCTCTGGAAGATTGATCCCGCTCCTGCTCTCAGATCATTAGCTACGCAAATCCACTCGTATTTTTTCCCCTCAAATAATAAACTCTGGAGTGCTGTGAATTTTTCCGGGGCTGTGGGGGTCATAACAAACGATCAGAGCAGGACCGTAACAGTTCTGAAGGTCACAGTCACTCAGGGCAGTTTCATTTTGAGTTTTATTCATCTTCCTCTTCAACTAGACGTTTATTCCCCCTCGGTTTTGTGCACTGGCAATAAAACAGAATTTACAGTGGCCCCATTGTTGGACATCACTGGAAATAGGGTTTTACTTTGTTCCCAGCCAGTGGAACTGGAAGCGGAAGAGCTTTGGAAGGGTTGAAAAGGACAAAATAAATAACAACAATACCTCAGCAGCTCAGAGCACCCATTTAATAGTTTTTACATGTGGCATTAGGTGGGACTTGATGTTTACTGGGCTCTGTCCCTGCCAACACACAGTGGCACTGTAGAGGTTAACGTGAAGGACAACAAAACCTCCAGCTTATTTTTTGAAATTCGGCCTGATGGCGAGCACTTGCCCCCATAGGCTTGGGCATGTGAGCTTCAAATTCTCTCCCAAGTTTAAGATTAAAGCCACTGCTTTTCTCCTACCAGTGTTGCCTTTCTGGTTCTGTTGGATAAATTCCACTTCAGAACTCCTTAGGGAGTTCTGGTGGGTCTGCTGAACAGCTGACCTGTTCCCTCAGAGGTGTTCATGCTCTCTCTTTCTTAATTTTTCAAGTTATTTCTGACTGGAGGGTCTGTAAAATCACAGTGTCAGGTCTGCTGGAGCCCCATGGAACACCTGCAGAGGACTTCCCCTATAGCTGTCCTTGGTCTTTTGGGGAGTGCAAATTCAAAGATGGTTCATGCTGTAAACCTGGTCATGTGAATGAAAAGCTGAATGGCCTTTCTGTTCAGAAAAATGAAAATTTAGGTATCTTGGTATCAATTTGGTTCATTATGTTCTTAATAAAAACTTAAAACTCCAGTTTATGCCAAGCTTTCTGCCCAGCAGCTCCTTTCCCTGCAGCACTAACATTCCCATGCAGAAAAAAATGTCACTCTTCATGGCTAAGTTTCTCTTGAAAGCTTAGTTTGAGCAGAAAACTCATTGATAATTAACTATCCTGGGCCTAATTTTCTGCTATGGGTTTGTTACTTGAAGAATTGGGCTGAGCACTTGTCTTCTACTCTGATCACAAGGGAAGGTCAGCTCTGCTCACTGCTTGGTCTCCATGGGTTCACACTGCTGCACACCTGTATTTTAGATTAGAAAAGGTAAAAATCCTGTGTGAACAGCCAAGACGTTCCAGTGGTTTTTACTATACTATTAATTGCTTTTAATTTTATTAATTGCTTCAGAAATGAAGGCATCCTTGAAGGTGTTTGAGACGAAAAAGAAGGATTAATACCTGTATTATAAAGAGGCCCCGAGTGAAATGGTGTGTTTGTTTAATGTGCACTCTGGCAGATGGGCTTGGGCTGCAGGGGAGATGCCAATAGCACAGCGAGCTGTAATTAGGGAAAACACAGACTTGGTTCCCAAACTTGCTGCCTGTGCTATCAGGACATTATCTAACATCTACTTTCTGTGTTTGAGTGGAGTTTTGCTGTTATGCAAGCACAGGAAGGGTTAGCTGGCCTCTGGCTGCAAGTTGCATCTATCCCAGCCTTCCTCCATCTCGTCATCCTTTTTTTGTTGTTAATTTTTCCCTGTTGTTATTTTATCTGAAGGCAGAACACCTCAGAGTCAGGTTTTGGAGGTTTCTTGTCTTGTTACCATTGTGGCGGAAGGGATTTTTCATTTTGGTAACTTGCTTGCCTAACTGGGCTTGGGGAGTCCTGTAAGAATACACCAAGTTACTGTCCTTTAAAAATGGCTTTTTCCCATCAAAAAACCTAAAACTGAAAACACCTCATGGTTCAGTCTCGAGCAAACAACACAAACTTCTTGCCTCCATTTATTTTCCTTCTTCCTTGACATCCCACAAGAGCCTAACTGAAGGCTTAAGGATGGGGAGCATCCTGTTGGGGTGCAAGGAAGGGGGAATGTTGAGTGCCAAGGTGCTGGAATTTAAGTGACTGTTCTGGAGCTCTGATCACATGTGCCAGTCAGAGGTTTTCTGGTTGGTTCTGACATCTTTGTGTGGGTTTTAGTGCAATTGTGCTGAACTGCTGAGCAGAATGACTGGTTAACCTGCAGGCCTCTTTCCTTATCGCTGTGAATGCACTTTAGGGTGGTGTTTTATCCCTGGTTTTGAGTAACTTTTAATTTAACAACTGATTCACGGCTGTGTCTGCGAGGGTTCTTCAATGACTAAGCCCATCAACAGGTTCCAGGTGTGCTCTGGGCCACACTTGGGTCAGGTTGTTACACATCCAGATGATCCAGATGCTGTAGAAGCTGTCACCCTGTGTGGAGACAGGAATTGACATTACTGATGTCAATATTGGGGGGAGAAAACTACAGAAAATAAAGCTGCAGGACTTCTTGCATAATCTTCGTTTGACATCTTCGATTCATTTGGCTTTAGAGAGCCAAACACTGCACTGAAATAAAACCTTGCACTTCAGATTTCTCCCTTAGAAGAAAAGCCTTGCCAGCTCTCTGCACTAAAGTTCTTTAGAGTACCCTGTAAATTTATTTTCCAAGCTGCAACAATGTCAGTCAGCGCTCCAGAAACATCCATTGACCCTCTTTAAATTCAAGTCTTTGTAGCTGCATTTCTGCTCCACACATTAATTGCAGTGTGGCTGCATTTATTTCTTAGTTTCAAAGTGAGGATGCTGCTGGAGAGAAAACTGGAGACTTTCTTTCCCATCCAGGAACGACTTTGTTTCCCTTGCATTAATTGGGAAAATACAAATGTGTGACCTTGTTTTGCTTATACAAACACTCTACTTGGCATGTAAACATTAAAGAGGGAGGTGAGGGATGCTGAGGAAATACTCATAAAAATAGGAAAAAAAAAAATGTGCAAGTTGCTGCTGGGAAGAAAGCATTTATAGTGCAGCTTTTGGGCCCTGATGGAGACTTTGCCTCTTGAGGTGTAACTGCTGGAGCCAAGGGGTTGGCACCGAGTTTAATTGCTCAGTGGTTACTTTGTCCTTAGTTTGTGACTTTGCTACCCCAAAGCAAAGGGTTTCCAGCTTGGATTTGCCAGGCTGTCCTGCTTTCACAGAGATTTACCTTTAACCACATAACCCCAGTGCAAAATTCATTTTTTAAATTTTATTTTGCCATATTTACCCTAATGAAAATGGGGTTTTAAGGCAGCAGTGCCAAATTGCTACTGAGCCTTCCTAGATTCCCCCACCTCCATTTCTTTGTGTTACTCTCCTGTTCCAAATTACCTTAAACATCTGGCAAAAACCATCCACCTTCTGCTTTTGTAAAAGTCCTGAGTTCTTTCTTTCTCATATGTTGCATCGAGGATGTGTCAAATGATAGTTTGAACTTGAGTCTTCACCTACTGGAATATGGAACTCATGTTGATGGCCTCAGTTTTAGGAGAAGATAAAGTTTTGACTAAATTGTTGCATTGGTAGGATTGGTAAATATATTTCTTGAATGTCTTGGGTTTTTTTCCAATGGGCTGTGATTAAAAGTTGTAGCTGGAAAAAAAAAAGAAGTCAGATCTATAAAGAGACCTGATAGATCAGAGAATTTCTGCTTTAATTCTTGGCTGATGTAGAGGTTGGGACTTCTTGCTGATGTGGATGTGCACAATCAGTTTGTTTCTTGAAGAAATGTGGGTAGGAACAGTAATTTTGGAAATGTGGTAGGAGATGGAAAATCTGGAACACTTGGGTTGATGTTTAGAGGGAATACTCCAAACTTTCTGCCCAGTCTAACAACCCAGTTATTTCAGGTCTAAGAATACTTTGTCACTAAAAATGGGAGTGGTTTCTCTTGCAAAGACACGAAACTCTTTCACTTTTGATCTATAGCTGATGGAGGAAGGAGGATCTAAAAATTCGTGAGAGCAGCAGATGGAACTGGTAAAATTGTTTGACTTTGGCCAAGTTCTCTGAGGGACCATGATGGTCACATTTCTGATTGTAGTAGAAGGACAAATCAAACTGGGCTGTGCCTCTTATGTGGGGGTTCCACAACTGGTGAAATGACTTTCAGAAAGAGGAGGGTCTGAATATTCTGCAAAAATGCTGTTCTAGGTTCACAAGGCTTCAATTCTCTCAGAGGCCATTTAACAAATGGCAGATTTGGTAAATGGTGAGATTTGCTCCAGAGCAAGCCTGACATTGTGAAGCTGCCCTATGGAAAGTTAAGGCTGGTGGGGAGCTAAATAAAGGTTATTTGCATTAAGAGCTTTTTTGGGGTGAGATGAGCACTCTGCAGTGTCCTGAAAATGCCTGCTGGGCACCCCAAATCTGCAGTTCTGCCCCCAGCGTGTGTGATGCTCTGACACCACAGTTCTGTTGCAGAAGCTTGTTGGAAATGAGTCAGGTGATAGTTTAGTGGTTTTCCATTTTTTTCCCTCATTAAGGCCTTTCATGGCTCTCTGATGGCGTTGCTTATTTCGGCAGAATTTATTGAAGGGTTATTTATGTTCACTGAGAGAAGTTCCTTTGATTTTTTCGACTCCCCTGCGAGCTCCCTTTTATAAGGGGCTGTTCTTTTGGGGGGTAGCTTGTATTCAGCCCAGCTTGGTGTTTTTAAAAGCATTTGAATGCAGTTGGCATCTAATGAAGGTGTCAGGAGCTCTGAGCAAGCTGGTCTAGAGGAAGATGTCCCTGCCCATGATGAGGATGGATCTTTTAAGATTCCTTATTCTGTGACATCCAGTTGGATTTTAGATTCCAGTGTTGTTCAGATAATGCCAGACACGATTCTTCAGGTGTTCTTTATTGAAATGGTTGTGTGTCAGTAAGGTGAGTCTATTTAAAAAAATGAGGTTTATTTTAATAGAACAGAAGATTTATTTTTGCCTCACATTATAGTGAGCGCTCCTGAAATCATAACACAAATCTAAATCACTATGAGGAGTGTTTGAAACTAGGACTTTTGGGACAAGGGAGCAGCTTGGAATTAAGACCCTGCAGTGGAGATGGAAGAACTGGAGACTTTTTTAACTGCAGGGATGCTTTGGGGTGGAGGGCACAGAGTGGACCCTTCCCTCTGTGCAGGGTGTTCTGAGCACCCCCAGGTATCCTGAGTGCTACAGGGTGACAGATTGGCTTTAGGAGGAGCTGGTGTTTTGGGGGGAGTGGACTGAATTACTGGGTTTGCAGGCTGTGAGAGTGAGAGCAGTTGGAAATGAGCTCTGTAGGTAGAGCCTGACAGTCAGGGCTCCTCTGTGGCAGGGTGAGTTGTTTGTCAGTGTTGGGTGGCCCAAATCTGACACAGTGACAACATTGGACCTCCTGGCTCAAGGAAAGGACCCTCTGTTGTGTAGGGCTTGAGCCATAAAGTTTTGGAATTAGCTTTAGATGCAGGATTGTTCTTTTATTCTCATTTTATAAGCTTTGTCCTTTAATTTCTCTCAGGTAGCCCTTGCCTCCTGATGGCACTTGGTAGGTCAGCAGGCTGGGGATAAACCCAGTGGGTCCTTGTCAGGCTCTGCTCTCTGGGAATGCTGGTTTTCCCAACCCCATTCTCAACTCTGAATTAGGCTGGGTTTGGAATTCTTGCTTGGTAGGAAATACAGCAGTTTCAGCAGTTCTTTAATCATATTCCATGTGTGTGTTTAATTCCAGAGGTCGCAGCAGTGGCAAAGGACCACCTCAGCCTACGGTGAGTTTGTGATTTCTCCTCTTTGTGCCAGTGCAGAGCAGGAGGAAGCAACTTAAGAGAATGGCAGATACTGGAATATTCTCTCCATTTTTTCCTTGGGATACCATGGTGGGTGGATACTTTAGAGTGAGATACAATTTTCTAGAGTAGCATCTCGAATTCATTTAAGTCTCCTGGGAGGGTGAAGGGGGAAAGGTTCACTTTATACTGCATTAATGTAAATATTTTGCATTTTCTTGCAATTACAGCTGTAAATATAAATAACATTTAACTTAAGGCAGTGCTTTTTGAATTAGTTCCTATCTGAAAATTCTAACATTGGCTTCTCCCTTAAACAGATGACAGTAAGGCAGCATTTAATGAAATAAAAATAACTACTTTGTTTAGCTTTGCTGTAAAATTGCTGAACCATTATTCTCAGTAGCTCCAACGTGCAGCTTCAGTTGTTCTCCAGGCTGTGTATTATTGGAGTATAGCTGTGGCTTGACTTGCAGAACATCATTTTATCAGAGCTAAATACATGGATCTCGATTGAAAGAGTGAATCTTTGAACTTCACTAATCAAATATTTGCCAATTTGTTGCTGGCCTTGTTTTCAAAGATGCCTGGTTTTGGGGAATGGAGCAGAAGCAGGAAGATTTCAAAGGGCTGCAGTTTGCTTACATAAATGTTTATTGAAGATACCAAGACACTTGAGGCAAACTAAAGAAGCTTTGAGGAAAACTGGTGGGAAAGGTCACAGGCAAACACTGAACATCCCCAGCTGTTGGTCTGTGTGTGCTGAGCACAGGAGTGTCCCCAAACCTGCCTGTTCAGCCCAGGAAAGTGGCTGACAGTTGAAAATACTTTATCAGCTAAAAAACTCAGAATATGGGGAGATCCCAAGAGCTGGTTTAGCTTCTCTTGTTTTACAAACACAAAGAGACACCAGCTATTGCAGCAAAGCCCCTGCACTGAGGGGAATGTGTCCTCCAGCAGCCTGGGGACACCTGCAGCTCTCCCAGGCAGGATTGCAGGTCCTGGTGCTGCACTGAGTTACTTTGGACTAAATTAATGACAGGGTTTGGTGGCAATTTAGCACTCCACAATTTGATGGCTTTAGCTGCTGTTAATGTGTGTAATCAGGGCTGGGAGATGAAAGGCTGAGGTTGAACAGGCCTGAAAACACCTTTTTGCTTCTGCAGCACTGCAAGTGCCTTGTTCTCTTGATGGCTCTTAAACCAGCAGGGCTTTTTTTTTTGTTTAAAAACAGAGCCCTGCTGACATCCCTCAAATCTCTGCATATCAGCTGCACCCAGCCAGCCAGAGAATTTCCTTAATGGGAGTGACATTAGGGGCTCTCCTGGGATTTTTAGCTTGTTTGGGAGGGTGTTAGATCTTTAAGTGGTCAGAGAAAAGTCAGGGGCCCTCTGAAAATCTTCCCTGGCATGTTTAATATTAATAGTAGATATTCCATGTATCTTGCCTGAGTAAGATTTTTACTCAGTATTTCTGAGATTTTCTGTGTAATGATGAAAGCCTGGGTTGAGTTGGGTGCTCTGGCTTTTGGAATTTCTTCAATATTCACGATGGCTTTCTTATTTTTCAGATTTCTTTTGATGGCATCTATGCAAACATGAGAATGGTTCACATACTCACATCAGTTGTTGTAAGTGTTCGTATTTGGAAGGTTCCTATAGTGACAGGGAATTGTTAACTCATCCAGTAATTGTAATATAAAGGAGTGAATATTAAACTTAAACACTTTTTTGCCAAGGCTGAGCTTTGAAGCATCACAGAAATTTTAGGCTTGGAGAAGTTTAACTCAAATTTGCAGAAGGTACAGCAGATTTCTTAGGTGCACTGGTTATATTTTGAATTTCCTGTCTTAATAGAGGTTCTGGATAAATAAAATGAGTGCCTGTGCAGGGATTGGAAACCTTTCTCCCAAGATTTTAAGGGAAGCCATGACATGACAGAATGAAGTAAAGCACACTCACCCACATCTGCTTGAGGCCAGGATAAGCTTTTATCCTTATTTGTACCCACACAGGCACAGATTTGGGGTTTGCACAAAACCTTCTTTGTATGTTTTAACTGGTCAGGAGTCTTGTGAGAACCAAATATTCTCCAGTGAGTATCTTAAATCCCTTCAGACCTGCCCATACACACCCAGCTATTTGAATTTGCAGAGCACAGCAGTGTGATTATAAATGGGCAGATGCTGAATGAGGAGATTTGGCTAAAAACTGAGCTGTATTTTTACTCTTTGGACCTGTGTAAAGAACACATGTTTAAAAAAATCACTGTGATGTCATTTGTCATGTTAATAGAAAGTCATTATTTTCATTTTATTTGTATTCTAGGGATCCAAATGTGAAGTACAGGTGAAAAATGGTGGTATATATGAAGGAGTTTTTAAAACCTACAGTCCTAAGGTAATTTTTAACATTTTGACTCTTCCTTATTGTGAACATTCCTAATACCGAATAACCAACATTCGCTTAAAATTTGAATATTTACTGTGAATTATCTTCCCTGTTCATGCCTAGATTTACACCAGCAGTTCGTAAATACCTACTTTTTTGCAAATATGTGACATTTTGAGGGGCTGGCTGTGCAGTAAAGCAGTGCCTTGTGTTTGTATTCCCCACAGTGTGATCTGGTGGTCGATGCTGCTCATCGGAAAACTGCAGAATCCAGTTTGGGGCCAAAACGAGAGGATATCCTAGAGAGTATCTTGTTCAAGTCTTCAGACTTTGTTATGGTGCATTTTAAGGATATGGATACCAATTATGCCAGAAGAGGTATATTTGTTTTCATTTTTTATATGTTTAAGGGTTATAATTCAAGGTTTTTCGATGCTTGCTGAAGTTCGTATTTAGATTTGTAATTCTTAAAGAGTGCAGGACTTCAGCACCTGGTGAAATCAGAAATTCATGAATTTTAAAAAGTAATAATTTCGAGTAGCTGGTTTGGTGTCTGGAAAGCAAAGCCTTAGTGGTTTTACAGAATATTTTTTAGATTTTATGGGAGGTAGACACATTTTTTTAAATGTCTTTCTAAATTTCTTCGTTAAGCGTTGTACAAAAATCATTGAATAAAGAAACTCTTTGGAGAAAGGATATTTCTCAGAGTTGAGATATAGAGAGTCTATATCGAGGTAACTTCTATGTCTAAACATGCATTCATAGAAATAGTCTATAAATACTCCTGCAAACAAAGCTAAAAATTCTTTTAAAATCCTCTATTTGTGTTTTAATTTCTCCTTTACTTCTTGTAGACCTGTAGGCAAAGCTCTTCAAAATGCAGAGAGGTGACAGACAAGTCTTAAAACCTTGAAGACATTGAAACTGTTCAAATTAAACAATTTTACAGGCAGTCTTCATACTTTTAATGTCTGACCTCCAAGCCCTGATTATTTTTCTGGAACCTCAGAGCTCAGGAGTCAGTTCTATTCCTTTGCAGATTTCTCTGGTTTTGGGCTGCAAACCTCCAGAGTCTTTATGCTTAGTGCTGCTGATTTGCTGGGATAAAAGGAAATACACAGGTTTTTATGGCATGGGGTGAAATTATCTCTGTGTACATTTACAGGTTGATTAACAACTGTCACAGGACCCCAGTGGTTATTGGAACACAGATTTTATTCCCATTAGCAGGGACTTAGAGATGTGTAGGGACCTGAGGACATTTAATGAGAATTTCACTCTTCACCTTGTGTTTGTACCTGTGGATGTTCTTGCCTGATTTAAAGCTGCAGAATGAGAGGTTTGTTGTTTCAAGGAATTTTTGCTTTTCCCAGATGATGATGCATAATGTCAGAGCAAATGCAGCATTGAAATGCAGATAAGTTCCAGGTTCTGGATGGGACTTGGAATTTAAATTACATGAGAGCTGTTTTATAATGGGTTTGGTATGAACATCACTTTAATGTAAATGCAAACTGGGCTCTTCCCTCACGCAATCTTCATAGATTTTGAGCAGATTGAATGAGGAATATACTACTGCTTCTAGGAATAATTTCTCAATGGACATTTTCTAGAAGAAAATTACTTTTCGGGTTGAACAGTCCCTCAGTTCACTTTATTAGGTGGAATGACTGAGTCTAAATCTCTTAAATACTGGAGAGCTGAAATAAAGCCATAAAGACTTGGAGCAAGATAAACTGGAAGGCTGCAGAACTTGATAACTCAGAGTGGGTTAATTAATCTGCTTTCCATTTTGTCTCAAAAATACATTATCTGGAAATGATACTTGAAAGTGTAACTCAGTCTCTGATCACACCTGCAAATGAGAGCAATGAGGGGCTTTCTGCTTCCTGGGAAATTAAATAAGCCAGGATTCAAAAGGCTGGAAGTTTGTGAACGTGCATGGAGGAGCTGCTGGCCTTTTGTTCTTGTAAATAAACCCAAATCTTTGTGGTACTGAGTGATTTAGAGTGAAAACTGAGTCTGAACTCCTGCCTGAGGACTTGGTGCTCCTTGTTTTGGGAATTGTCCCTGCTTGGTGCTCTGGTTACACTTAGCTAGGAACAGAGACTTTTAAATTGTCTAACCCTCAATGTTTTTTTGGCTTTCACAAGACAAGTGAGGAGATTTTGGAAAGACTTGGTTGGAAAGGCTTTAAAACTGTAGTCAAATAAAAGGGCTTTTCATGAGCTCTCTGTTGGGAGGCTTACCTGCAGTAGGGATGTTGGGGGTCCCTTCCAACTCAGAATGTTCTGTGATTCTCTCTCTGTAGTTTCTTGCCCTCTAGGAGACTTCTAGATTTCTGTGGAGCTCTTGAACTAAATAAATTCCTGCAGAAGGTACTGTTTTGAAAATCATAGTGCATCCTGGTCTCCCAGTTGAGTATAAGTATGGATTTTATTCTGGCATTTGTTCCCTGCTGAGCTGGAGGAATGTGGGCAAATGGGTCTGGATCTTCTGGTCCACCCTCAGGTTTGAGTAGCAGAGGTGTTCTCTGGATTGTGAAAAAGAGACTGGAAGAGAAATGGGAAAGAGCAGCAGGTGGGGAGAAAGGGAATGGGATGGAGTCTGCTTTCAGAAGAAGGAGAACAGAGCTGTGTGTGAAAAGGCTGTGCCAGAGCCTGCCAGGCAGCTCCCAGTGCTATCACAGCCCTGCAGCTTTGGGGCAGGCAGCTGATAACCCCCCCAGAGAGTTCAGGGCAGGGAACAGCAGTGCAGGCCTGGGGGGTGGAACTGGGAGCAGCACACGTGGGTTTGTGCCAAGCATGACACTGCACCTTCAGAGGCACCCCTGGAGAAAGCCTGGGGTCTGCCCAGGTTCCAGGAATTGGGAGGGCTGGGAGAAAAATCGGTAGGTCTGTGCAAGGAGAGGTGTTGTGGCTGGGAATGTGGAAAAAAATCAATGTGTCCCTGCTTCCTGGGCCCTTGTTTGCAGCTCTGTCAGTCTGCACAGCCCCTGAGGTGCTTGTTTGGCTCCCAGAGGAACGGGAGGGAATCACCTGAGGGTTTCTCTCTGCAGAACTGAGCTTTGCTGCAGTACAGGCAGGCTGATGAATGAAACATGCACTGGAAAGCTCAGGTGAAGCTGTGCTGTAGCCATCATCCCCCTTTCAGACTGTTCTGTCTGCTTTTAAAGAAAGCCTGACACTGATTTCTGTATGTGCAGTGGAAATCAGCTGCTGAAACCCCTCTCTCAGTGCAGGCTGAAATCCTTGGCTGTACATTAATATTATCACATCTTTCTGCTTCACCTTTGAGTGCTGAGATGCTGCTGCTGCTGGGTGATTTGGGCTCCTGATTGATGCAGGAGGTTCTGTTTCTCCTGATTCTACACCAGAAGTGTTTAAGCCCTGAACACTGATCAGTCCACAGAGCTGGTTTGCATGGGATTCAAATTTCTGTCAGGCTTTGGAGTTGCTTTCTTGGCTTCTCTTTAAAGACAAGACAATTCAAACATCATAACTTACTGGTAAAGTAAAAGACTTCTGCAATGTTTTTACTGTTTTTTTGGCTTGCTAAGGAAAATACTACAAATCCAATGAAAAGAAAGGCAGAAGAGAATTGGCTATTTAAGTTTTTTCCTTGAATTAGCTCTGAAAGTGGCATCCTTCCAGAGAAAGTGTTGCAAGGGGAATAGCAGAAGGCATCTTATGAACAAAGGAAGGAAACATTGGCTCTGCAGAGCCGGTGGTAACTGGTTTTAATGTTTTAAATCAATAGTAAGTAGTTACAAAACAAATCAGAGTTTACTGTTGAAACCTTTAAGGTGAAACCTCAGTTTCCTTTGACTTGATCAAAGCTTCAGCGAGTGGCATCAGCACCTTTGGCACGTAACACTGATTGGTTTAATGGCATTTCAGCTGCAGACTGGCACTTAATTGCACATTTATGCTCTTCACCAAAATCTGTTTGTGAAAACAAGCATGTTAGACATTGAAATTAATTAAACCCGGACTCTTAATTGCTCTGTTCTGGCACTTTTTTTCTTCAACTCATTTAGCAGCACTCACTTGAAGAATTTGCCCCAGCTGAGTTTTTCACAGAATGTGTATTTTTAATTTGTCTTAATATGAATTTCCATTGCATGGAGTTCTCCTTGGGTTTTTTTTTTTTTTTCTTTTCCCATTCACGAAAAATGGTTTCATCATTATTTACCAGGCTTTAAAATGAGCTCTTTGATACCCAACTCCTCTGCTTAGGAAATGTCACATTAAGCAGCTACAGAGGCAGGGAGGGGCTAATTGAGTGCTACAGCCTCAGCCCCTTGTTTCACCAGCTTCCATTTGATCTTTAACTCGGGTTTTACCGTGTAGAAAAGGGATTGATTAAAAATTTGGCCTTGTCAAGGTGTCATGTGAACAGCTCAGAGATAAGAGGCACCAGATAAGGGGGGAGCTGAGCCTGTGCAGTGTCTTGTCAGTTATTGCTCTGCCAGTCAGCACTTGTAGCAGCAGCTCATGCTCTACCTTCTACTTTATTAATCTTAAGAGCCACATTTCTGTCTTGGAAACTGTTACTTTTAGAGGTTTTTACGTTCATTCTCAATTTTGTTGCTGATTAATTTTGGTAGAGGCTTTGCTGGGTTTTTAATTCCTGTCCCTCGTGTGCCTGCCCTGCTGTTTGTTCCAGGAAAATCCTGATCTGTGCCTTAAGGTGCCATCCTGCTGCTTTTTAAACTTGGCCTGGATGCTCTTGAGACCACATTGTCTGACTGGGAGTGCCTTTGTGGCTTGAATTTCTCCTGTCTTTGGATTTTCTTGGAGATGTAGAGGTGAAACAGGCAGAGCCTCACTTGTGACTTGCATTGTAAAATGAGAGAGGAGCACAGAGCAGTGGAGCTTCCTGTGCTTTGTGAGATTCTGGATTTCCTGGGAAACTCAGCAGTGACTGCACACATCCTACTCAGACCTGTAGCACTTGCTGATAGTGGAGTTTTTGTTTTGACTTGGGTGTTTTTCCTGTCTGTATCGTTACAATAACAGCGTTTCTGAATGTTTATGTGGCTGTTTAAATAAGAAAATTAGTGGGTTGAGTAGATGAATCTTGTTAAGCTGGTATTTTATTCACAGTATCCAAAATGGCTCAGTTGTGTGGAGTTTGCCTGGAGGAATTTGATAGAAATTAAGGAAACACCCTTCTGAAACACAGATTGCCTTCATCAGGTGCTGCCATCAGGCTCCTATCTCATATTTATCTAATCTGGAGCTCCCTCCACTCCCAAAGATGCAGAAACAAATTTCAGTTTCCTAAAAGACTTAAACAGCCTCCAGCTTGGGTTTGGTGTAAAATGTCCCAATCAGAGCAGAAAAAACCATGGAATTAGTGATGTTTGGGGCAAGAGCAGCACTGGTTTGTCTTAGTAAAGCCAAGAGGTATTGATAAGGTAAATGCAGGGTTTCCATTCTTAAAAATTCTTAAAAATGTGCTCTTTAGCCACTTCTTAATTATGATTTGTAGCACTGTGTTCCTGTGTAGTTTCAGATGACATTTGAACACATATATATTATAATAAAGTATATTTTAAAAGCTGCTTGTGTGAGCATTTCATGGGATAGTGGTGGCTGTTATTAGAGAGACAGTGAATTTTTATCCAGTATATGTGCAGAATTTCACTGTGAGATTGGGAAAAACAGGAATAATGAGCAATGTCAGCAGTCTCTCTTTAAATAAAAAAAATCTTCAGTGATTGTGTAAAAGCTGTTACATCACTGGCCAGCTTCATATGTTGGGAATTCTTTTCATAATAGCTTTAAAGTTCATTTTATTTTTTTTTTTAGGCAGATTTTTAGACCTTGCCAGAAGTTAATTTAGGCCACGTTTTTCCTTATCTGGCACTGCCTGGTGGTTGGAGTTCATCTTTTCTAAAGGTCTGAAATATTTGCTCCTTATTTTATCAGTAGAAGGATGATAGGAAATTCTGGATTGAAGACTTATTTATTTTAGGCTGATTTATTTATTTATGAGCTTATAACAGGCTTATTTGATTTTTTCAAAGTTCTGTATGTAGTTCTGAGATCCAATTGCTTACAAATACAGAAGCTTGGCTTCCTTGGTGAATGGCTTTAGATGTATTTTTACAGCACTTGTAATACCTCTGGTATTATTCCTTCTTAAGCCTGGTTTGAATGAAACATGAACGAATCAAAATAAATGTTTGTTTTTTGATGAAAAAAGAAATCTTTATTTTTGGATGTTTTTATAATTTTTATAAACAACAGAAGGACCTTACTGGTTATTTATTTTCTTACGTTGTTGAGGACAAAAAGTAGAGAGTTCCTGAATTTTTCTGTGTGATTTGGATAAGCTGCTGCTTGGAAAAACTCTGGCAGGAGAGGAGACCCCTCTGTTCATGTCACAGGAAATGGGAGCACCAGGCTGATGGATAATTCCTCTGTTGGTGTGTTGAGGAGTTGTGGAAATACAAGAACTTCGGGTATTTGAAAAAAAAAAAAAATTGTATTTTGCCCATTTAGGGCCTTGCTTTCCTGCTCTTTTGATATTTGCACACTATTGTGTGCAGTTGTGTGGGTTGGTTGGAAATGAATTTTACACAAATCTTGGGTTTTCTAGAGGAAAAGGGATCATTGTCTTGTCTCTTTATTCTCTTTTTTTTCCCCCAAATATACAGGTAATTGTAGAAAATATTTTGAAATCACTGAAAATAATTCTCTTTTCTGATATGGGAGCAGTTAGTCTGTAATTCCATAGTTATTTTAAGTCTGGAGTGGGCACCTTCCTGATATCCAGCAGCTCCAAGAGGAGGAATGATGATGCCGTGCCTGCCTTTCAGCTCTGCTTGGGCTCTTCAGATAAAAACCCAGCCTGCTCTCACTGGTGCCATCCCCCCCCACTCTGTTGCAGATGCTTTTACTGATTCAGCCATCAGTGCTAAAGTGAATGGAGAACACAAGGAGAAGGACCTGGAGCCCTGGGATGGAGGAGAGAACACGGCTTCCGAGGAGCTGGAGGCGCTGGAGACAGATGTCGTAAGTGATGCTTTTCATCATCCTGGCCATCAGGAGAAAATGAGCTCTTTCCCTGCACATGCCTTGAAATAATTCCTTAATTCCAATCTGGTAATGAATTCTGGAGGAGGGAAATTGCTGTCCTGCATTGTGCTGGTGGAGGTTCAGGCTGTGCCAGCAGCTGCCACAGCCCTTTGGAACGAGCTGCCTGGGAATAGCTGCCTTTCAAACGGCCCTTTTGGCAAATGCTGACCAATGGCAGCTGCTGTGGTTGGAGCTGTGTTGGACTCCTGCACCCAAAGAGCAGCTTTTGTTAAGGACTCCAAATCCAGCAGTGCCCCAAAGTGATTTATGTTTAATCAGAGCATTCCTGTCTGACTGTCATTGCACTTGGAAATTATGGGGAGATTGTGCTCATAAGTGTCCCTGGGCTGCAGATGGAGGGAGTTGATGGAAGCCTGACCCAAGCACAGGGACAGCCTCAGATTGTGAATCATTAGATGAAGAGTATGGCCTGAAATGCCACGTCCTCATACATCACAGCAGTCAGCTTTTCCTCCAGCAGAAATTCTTGTAGCCAGGTATTCAGCCTGCAGTGTGTTCAGGGAGATAAGATTACTGATTAGAGCATATTAACTTTGGGTAGAACAATTCTTTTGTTAGTTTTGGTGGCCATACTGTAGAGCTGAGATTTATTGGAATACCCAATTGCTCTCAGTGCTTTTATAAAATATTCAAACCATTTATTGTTGTGCTTGAGGGCTGTGATAGCAATTTTACTGAAGTGGGGGAGTTGTGCAGATCAACAGGAGTGTTCTGCCTCTGGTGCCTCTCAGGTAATTCCATCAGTGCTTTTGAAAAGTTTCAGAAGTGTTAATTTGCACTTTTTGGAAAAGGCAAAAAAGATATTAATGCATGTATGTCTTGCTAGCCAGTACTCTTCTAGTACAGAGTGAGCATGTACTTAAACTCATGCAAACTATACAAAGACTCACAACAAACAACAAAAAAAAAGGGATTTTGAAGGGAGAATCTGTGCAGCTGATGAACAAAGCTCCCTGAAATGAACTGTGGCATTAATAACTTTGTTATCTGGACAGTGAATTCATAGACCCAGGAAAAAGGGCAGAAGGTTTAACTTCTGCCATCAGCCCTTAATTTGAAGGGAATGTGTTTCCAGTGTCATTTTGAAAAACAAGCATCATTTTCTTCTAGTCTAATGGATGGGATCCCAATGACATGTTTCGTTACAATGAAGAAAATTATGGTGTAGTGTCAACTTATGACAGCAGTTTATCTTCTTATACGTAAGTTCCAAAATATTTTGTTATTAGATTTGTATTGAATGTTCTCCCTGGTTTGACAAACTTTACATTCTGCAGCTCGTTTTGCATAGTTTCTGAAGTTGTGGAATCAAATAACTGCAAAAGCAGTGAATGAATGGTGCTTAAGAAACCTTGCCAGCTTTCTGTGAATAGTTAGATGTAGAAATCTTTATATATTCCCTTAAATGGGCACAGCTCATTCCCATTGCAGAGTTTTCTGAATTTAGCCATGCAAAAAGGCTTGGTTCTTGCAGAGACTTCCAATAGGGTGGAAAGCTGTGAATTAGTCTGTATGTAGCTGCTGTACCTATAGTTTTTGTTTAACCTAGCAGAGCAGTTTGGCTAAATCCTGATTTTATTGAGACAATTGATCTGGAAGATACTGGAATGCTGAAAAGCTGCTGATAACCAGGGTGGGGGTTGTGTGCTTGTTTAGCAGACTTGCCCAGCTCT
The DNA here is from genome assembly GCA_032173965.1 of Sitta carolinensis. Lineage (NCBI taxonomy): Eukaryota > Metazoa > Chordata > Aves > Passeriformes > Sittidae > Sitta > Sitta carolinensis. The sequence goes on along the minus strand of CM063296.1, from coordinate 3,548,515 downwards.
AAACTGAAGTTTCAGTTAAATATAATAACAACTGGAATATAGAAGTAGTATAAAGGCTGCTCTGGCTACTCTGGCAGTGATTTATTCCCCAGAGTCTGCAGCTCTAATGTTCACTGCAACTGCAACACAAATGGACTGCAGATGTTCACAGCCATTGTGAAATGGATTCAGTATTTCCCCACTCCTTTAACCCCAAAGCAGAAACTTAATTTTTTGAACATCAAGGAACTGCAGTGAATATTTTAATTTTTTTTTTTTTTGTGTGTGTGTGTGCGCTTGTCTACAGGTCTCTGGTTCAACCATCTGATTTGTGTGTTTTGTGCAAATGGACCTGTAACATGGTGATAATCAAAGTGTCCTAATCGGCTTATGTTTGAATCCTGGGGAAGCTGTTCTTTCCTTCCCTTCACTGCTCTAAGTACTTTTTGTACTTTTGAACTTTAGTCTTCCATCTTTCTGCTTTCTGGATATTAATGGAAACAGATTAAAAACATGAAGGTGGCTTTAAATTAATTCCATTTTTTTTTTTCCCCCCTAGTCGAGCAACTCGCTTTGCATATCAGTCTGCTAAACTGGGAAGCTCTTTTCCTGATTTTCCAACTCTGGGATGAGCAGCAGTGTAGTTAAATGCTTAGATGTGCAGCTGAAGGATTGTAAAGGATTTATTGTTTGATTGTTTTCTCTTCCTAGAGCTAAGCAGTAGCAGGTGTAGTTTGTCAAACTGCATCAAGGTATAAGTTTGTGTTCCAGCAAATGTATTGATCATCACCAGGGTGCTGAGCAATGTCATCCTGTCCATCCCCTTGCTCCCATCTTTAATGGCCTGTTAGAAAACAGGGAATTATTCCCTGCCTCTTCAGGTTGCCATACATCCCTTCATTTTTTTGCACTCACTTTAAATAAATGAGAATTATTGGCTGTTCTTGAGTTATTAACAGAGAGGCCTGGGACCAGGTTTGCATTCATGTAAATCTTAATTGAGCCAAAGCTTTATGCTGGAGGGTTTTATTGAATATTCTTGCAGTTACCATTGATAAGGCCAGTGAATGTTTTGACTGGCCAAAAATGTGGGGAAAAACTTGTGCTGCAGTAGCTGAGTTCTGGCTTGGAATTTGGCAAAGCCACTTGTTTTCCTCGTTCTGCCACCAACACTTGAGCAATTTTGCATATATTATTTTATACCTGGCTTGTATCTCCACCTACTTCCTTTGTTTTTCTTCTTTATATTATTCAAAATACAGGCAGTAGTGATTCTGTAATGCCAAGCCTCAGCTCTGTTCTGTATTTTTATGTAGCTTATTCTGAAGTAAGGTTGGTGGAAAATTTTTGCAACTTGAAGCTAAAATCGTGGGGAAAATTGTTTTTCAAAACCTGGCACAAAAATTAGGACAGGTAAACCCCAAAAATGGGTGGCAGAAGAAGGTGCCAGGTATGATCCCATTCCTGGTTGGGTTTTTTCAGTGCTCATGTGTTGGATTTTGACTTGGTGGCTTCCCTAAGGGATGATTTTTGCTATATTCCATTCCTGCCACAGAGAGAGACATGGAATGGATGGGATTGAGGTCCTGGCACTACAGATGAGTCAGGAATTTCTGGTCCTGTGCTCTGAAGTGTTGCATCCATCTTTTCTGCAGTTCTTCATAACTGGGAGAGCTGAAATTCAATGGCTGGAATTATCAAAGGATTAAGGATGTCACTCTCTAATTTCAGTAGGATTGTGTCTGCTGGCAATGTGTAAATAGCTTTAAAAAATTCAGACTTGGGCTCTTGGAGTAGCTTCCTATGTAAACAGCAGTCTGAGGTTTTTTTATTCCTGATGTTCTCCACCATGTTAAAAGTTGGAGCTTTTTCACAGCTTTAGGGACTGGGGATTTTACAAATCCTGTGGAATAAGTTCTATACCCTGACCTCAGCTCTCTAAGCAGGTAAATGACCCTGAATTTGTCCATAATATCAAACCAGTCCAGGAATTTTGTATTAAAAAAGAAGACAGCAAGTCTACTGGCTTAGAAGCAAGGATTTTTTTTTTTTTTCACTCTGACTTGGTTAGAACTAACACTGTGTGATTTTTTTGTAGCTCCTTTGTGCTTTTAAATGCATTTCAGAGATTCTTTTCCTTTCCATTGTCTTTTTAGGGTGCCATTAGAAAGAGATAATTCAGAAGAGTTTTTAAAACGGGAAGCCAGAGCAACTCAATTAGCAGAGGAAATTGAATCAAGTGCCCAATACAAAGCTCGGGTTGCCTTGGAAAATGATGAAAGGACAGAAGAAGAAAAATATACTGCTGTTCAGAGAAATGCTAATGAAAGAGAAGGACATGGTGTGAACACTAGGTACTTGAGTACACTATGAATAGTATTTTTATTTAAATTACGGAGGTATTTTGGTACTGTAGCAGTTTGCTCATTGATACTGGGCTTTTTCAGGAGGCCTGATTAGGTTTGGAACCTTGTGTAAACAACCCTGTGCTGGTTTTGGCACTCAGGCTGACTTGGACACCTCTGCCTGGCCCTGTATTATCTCTGTAGTGAAACAAACTTCCCCATTCTGACCTGTCACCGTGGTGAATTTGTCCCAGATTACAGGAAGGGGCAGTGGTTTCGGTGTCTCCTGGAGAATTTCAGGCATTACTGCTAAATCCTTCAGTGCCTGTGGGCTCATAAAGTGGACTCTGTGGCCACTATCAAAAGCCAATTCATGAGGTGACTCTTGGGTCAACAGCTGATATTATTTAGACTTTTCCCCTTGGCTTGATGGGAGAAAAAGAGAGAAAATATGGTGCTTTTTTGTTGCCTCTCAGTTGTGTCTCAACACTGATAGGAATTTGCTGTGTTTCAGAGAAAATAAATACATTCCACCTGGACAGAGGAACAGAGATGTCCTGTCCTGGGGAAGTGGAAGACAAAACTCACCGAGGATGGGTGGCCAGTCTGGATCAGGCCCACCAATCTCAAGGTCTGGATCCCACACTTCAGAATTCAGCCCTAACTCTGGAGCAGATCAGAGAGTAGTTAACGGAGGCAAGTATCTGAAATCTGAATGAACACTGCAGATAATTACCTCATTTTCTGTTGAAATGATGTGGGACTAGGTTGTGTCCTCCATAAACCAGGTCAGCACTCATCATTTAACACAGAGGTTGTGAGTTGGATTTGGGCTTAACTTGCCCAGGAGCACTCGCTGCACCGTGCTGTCTGTGGCTTTGCAGAGCACAAATGTCATTTATTTTCCTCCTCAAACACCTTTGTCTTGGATGATGGTGCACTGGGTGGATTTAAAGATGAAAAACTGCATCAGCACTGCAAAGCTCTGTGTGGAGGAGCAGCAGCAGTGCTGACCCCTGGTGAAAGGCAGTGGCAGGAGGAAGCTTCCCTTCCTTTCTGGGGAAGAATGAAGCCACTGGCTGACTTGGTGAAAATGGCAGGGGGGAATCAAGAACAGTGTTAGAGAAAAGGAATCCAGAGCCTTCCCTCCAAATGGGTATTTGAGTATTTTCTGCTGCACACACGGGTGGTATTTGTAACCAGGCATCAGCAGGCACTGCATGGTAGGAATTGGTGTGCCAGAAGCCAAACACCATTTCTGGAGATGGATTTCAGCAGTGGCCTGTCCTCAAAGCATTCTTTTTAGAATTTTAAAATGCTATCATAATAAATTGCTGTGAATAAGTGAAAAATGTATAATACTCAAGTGATCTATCTGGAGAGGAGGTCTGAGAAGCATCCAAAGGTAAGTGAGACTTCCTTTCTAAAGCCAGAGTCAGCTCTGTGAAGGATGGACAGCTGAGCCTTGCCCAAACAACGCTAACCTTGAAATTTGTCTGTAGTATTTGTGGTTTCTCTCACCCTGTCACTCTGCTGAACCAACATCATCGACCTAAAATATTCAGAATGGCTTGTAAATTCAATTAATTCTGCTTTGGAAACCATGAACCCCTATATCCTAGATTAAAAATCCCCCATTAATACCTCAGATAAGTGCTAAAGGCATAAATGTCAGGATGCAGACACTGAACACCGCTGGTTTTTGTAAAGATCCAGCTCCTAGATGGATATTTACTCATCCTTTGGTTTGAAAGTAGCAGTTTGTGTGGTCAGTACCGTTTGTGAACAGCTGTTTGAGAACCTCTGGTAGCTGTTAAGGACCTTGTGGAGTGCTGGGTGCTGTGGAGCATTGGTATGCCAGGCTAACAGATCAAACTTTACTGTCTGTTCCTTAGTAGTGTTTGTAGATCCTAATTAACCCTTTGGGGAGCCCGTGACATTCACAAGTTCAATTTGACCCCCCCCAAAAAAAAACCAAGGCAAACCCACCCCTCACAGAGACTTTTTATCTCCTCAATTACCTCCTCAATCCATCCCCAAAGGGTTAAACCACGGAAAAAAAAAAAACAAAAAAACAACAACAACAACAACAAAATCATTTTGTCATATTTTACTTTTTTTTTTTTTTTTTTTTTTTCTGTTGACCTCCCTCCTCCCCCTTCCCCCCACCCTCCCCCTACCCCCTACCCCCCCCATAATTTTTTTCTTTAGTTTTTATACTTTCCTTCATATCATTTGTTCTGTCAGGTGTTCCCTGGCCATCGCCTTGCCCATCTCCTTCCTCTCGCCCACCTTCTCGCTACCAGTCAGGTCCCAACTCTCTTCCACCTCGGGCAGCCACCCCTACACGGCCGCCCTCCAGGCCCCCCTCGCGGCCCTCCAGGCCCCCGTCTCACCCCTCTGCTCATGGTTCTCCAGCTCCTGTCTCTACTATGCCTAAACGCATGTCTTCAGAAGGTACAATAAATATACCACGATTTGTTCATGTTTTTTTTTTTTTTGTCTCTGTTTGGCTCCTCTGTGAGGTTTTTTTTTTTTTTAGTTTTTGTTGTCGTTTGGTTTGGGTTTTTAGTTGTTTTTTTTTTCCTCTTCATTACTTAACCTGTAATTTGTGTTTAACTTTAGTTTATCAGGCTATTTCTATTAACCTTTTTTGTTTTGTTGGTTTGGTTGGTGGTTTTTTGGTTTTTTTTTTTTTTTTCTTTCTGTTTGTTTGTTTGATTTGAAGAGCTTTACAAAAACGAAAGAAAGCTGTGAAATTTCCCGAGTTTGGTATGAAATTAAACTCAGCTTTGTAAACGCTGCTCAGTGTCTTAAAATTAACCAACAGCAATATGCAGGACCTGATAAATTTAGAGAGCATTTTTAGGACTATAAATTTATATAAAATAACCAATTTTAACTCAGTTGTTCCACAAAAAGCATAACTAAATCATTGCATCACCTCTTGTAAAGCAACCAATGGCAACAATGATAACAAAAATTCTGTATTCAGAGAAGTGAACTGTGGAATGGGGTAAGATGAGCTGCTTCAAAGGTGAATTTGTAGGCAATTTTTATTCAGAACAATAAATCAGCTCCCTAGCAGTCAGTAATAAGCAGAGAAGGGCTGACCTGTGAGTCTTTGGTAGCTGCATGCAGAGTTATCCCAACTAAATTTGTCCTGGGAGGGTACAATAAGGAACGTGGTTTATAATTTTAATTTGAAGTGTTCTTAAACCCTGCACAATACTGTGTAGCAAACCTAGAAAATGCAAAGTGGTTCTGCTGAGCTCCCTGGAAACTTGCAGTGGGTGCTGTAGCTGGCTCCACTGGAGCCGTGGGAGAGAGAGGAATGATCCCTGAGACTGAGCAGGAACACTGGGAAAGGCTGCTAACCAAAAAGTGGGTGGTAGCCACATCTGTCTGGCCTGCTGTCCATTTATTGTGGGTTTTTTTTTTTTTTTTCTGGAGTAAGGAACTGAGAATCCACCTGCAAATTGAATTATTTCTTAGCACTTGTGGTTGGTTTGTCAGGCATGCAGTGAGCTGCAATGTTTAATTCCTACTGCTGCAAGGTTATTCCTGGGAAATGTGTGTTCTTTAAAGTACTCACCTGTATGGAATCTGCATCGAGGGGGGACTGGAGATGCATGGTTAAAATAGAGGCTGACATTTTAAAGCTTTATGTAACCAGGAGAGGTACTTGGTATTTTAGAAGCTTTTCTGAAACCTAAAAGCCATTATCTGAACTTGACCCTATTACTGACCTACGTTAAAAATGAACTGCCATCCGCCAGATTCTGTTCACACACAGTTTCTCCTTTGGAAGTATCAACATTTGAGTCTAATCCTGTTACAAAAATGTTTATTAGGATGTAAGAACTGTACTGCTGCTTAGATCTGAGCACAGCTCTGGTGTGGCAGCTGTACAGGCTGTACAGAATTCCTGTGTTCACTTATGACTTTGGCTTCTGGTGTTAAACATGCATGACTTGAACCTTGGGATAACAATCCCTTGTTTAGTTGCAATTTTTGCTGACTTGTAAATGAATTGTGACCTGCTGCAGGCAATTCAGCCTCGCTGCAGAGAATGCTCTGCTGAAATTCCCCAAGAGCATTGGTCAGCCAGGGGTGACTATAAATGGTTGGGATCACTGACCACCTGACAAAAGCGCTGGGAATTTTTTATTTTCTGGAAAAATGTTTGATAGCCTGGAACTGTGCTTTATCCAGGGGCAGCTGCACCACTGACCTTTATGGCTTGGCTTGCACTTGGCAGTGGTGGATGCTTGGATTGAAACATTTTAAATCCACACCTGTTTCAGTGCTGATAAAGCCTCTGAATCCCCAGGAGCTGCCCTGGGAAGGTGATGACTGTTGGCACCTTGGCTGCACCAATGGCTTGGTCTTTTTTTAGGATATCAGTGCTGATTGCTTTGATTTTTATATTGCTGCTCGATTACGAGTTTTAAGATTCAATGCAACTTTTTAAGAAGAGCTGTTTGGCTTTTTTGTGGTGGCCATTAAGCACTAATTGGGTGGGGTTGTCTTTTTTTCCTCAGGGCCTCCACGGATGTCTCCAAAGGCTCAACGGCACCCTCGAGGTCACAGAGTCTCTACTGGTAGGGGTACAATTTCAAGTGGCTTAGAATTTGTATCTCATAATGCACCTGGGGAAGCATCTACTGCTGCAGTGGCACGAGGCAGCCCTTCAGGTGGGACGTGGTCATCAGTTGTCAGTGGGGGTAGGTAAAGCTTGGCTTATTGCAGATGGCTTGCAGGGGGATCCTTAGAGTGGGAATGCTCAGCAGAATCCTGCCTTTCCAGGCAATTCAGGCTCTGAATAATCCAATCCTGGGCTAAGGTTGGAGTGGGAGAAGGATGTGCCCAGGTAGCTGAGTGAGAGTTGGTGCAGTGTTGTCCCAATTGCAGAGTCAGGTGCTGTGTGAAGAGAAAGGAAGGAAAAGCGTGGGAATTAGTTGTTGAAAGGGTTTGTTTTTAGGGGATTTATTGGAGGAGTCAGGAGGATTTAGAGATTTGCCACTGCATCCCTGAGTTTGGTTATGGCAGCATGGCTGGGTTGTGGTTTGCAAATGAAGGAGGTGTCTGGGTAGAGGAAGGTTGGTGTTAGAAGATGAATTGATATTCTAGTTATGTTGGATGTATTTATCTTTTAAAATTTACATGGATTTTAAGTGGTGATGTTGTTCTTGGCTACTGTAGGAGCACTTAGAGTGAGTGTCTTCTTTTTTAATCAGTTAATATATTATTTTTTTAAATACTTGACTTAAAGCTCAGTCTTGTGCCACGGGTCTAGTCTGGAGCTCTTGAGTTGAGGCCATGTTCTGGTGAGCTGTCAGGAGCTGGGTGTTTCCTTGAGGGCTAGAGAGCAACAGTTTGGTCCCTTTTAGGTTCTTTTTGGGTATTTTTCAGCAGGGCAGAATTCTAGAGGAGCGTAGTGGGAGCACATTTCTCAGAAAGAAGGTAAAAATTAGACCCACGTAGACTTGTTGCCTTGTGGAAAAAACTTAACCTCTTCTGTTGTGGCATTATTTGTGATTCATCTTCCCTGTTTATACATTATTAACATGCAAGTAGGACTGTTAAACCACTTTTCCTGCCTTTCTGCTCACTCACTGGGAGTTAATATGTGACAAAAAGCACAAGTGGGATGAGCAGGAAGCAGGAGCTACAACTTACTGTACAAAGAATTCACAACTTTCCTTGCTGCTTTAACACAGGGGCAAAAAATATACCTAAAAGCACTCTTTTTTTTCAATAGGCTGTGTTGTTTTTTTTCCAGCTGGCAAACCTCCAAAAGAGGACGCTGTAAAATGTGGATGTGTTTTTTCAGCCCTCTTAAAAAATGTTTTACATCTCTTTGTGTGGAGACCTGACCACCTTTTGTGTTCTGCCTGAAACTGGGCTAATGTGAGCTGTTGTAGTTGTACTACTGGGGCCTTGGGGGAAGCATTTTACAGATTCTTGGTGGGATTAGAGGGCAGTGATAAATTTTGGGGGGACAATCTGCAGAGAGATCACCCCATTCTCTGAAACACTGCGTTGTAAAGAACTAGGAGATGTGCCTGCAAGGTAAACAGGTTTACAGTTACTATATAACATCACACAAAGTGTTTCAAAGCATGTTTTTTTTTTTAGCCATTTTAAAACTTAAAAAACAAACTGCTGAGCCAGATGGGCAAGCTCATCCTATAACTGCTTTTTCCTGTTTGTTTCTAGTTCCGAGATTATCCCTAAAACACACAGGCCTAGGTCTCCAAGGCAGAGCAGCACTCCCATGGGACCAGCTCTGCCTTCTCCTCAGCCTGGTACTATTCCCACTGAATCTGTTGCCATGCCTGTTCCAGCTGCCTCTCCTACACCTGCCAGCCCTGCATCCAACAGAGCAGTCACCCCTTCCAATGAAGGTAAGTGGCCCTCACTGCCTTGCAAATGCTCCCTTTCCCCAATTCCTGGCAAGGGATGTGCCTAGGCAAGAGCAGAGCTGCTTGCTGGATGATGGGGAAACTTGGGATGCGTTCAGTTTTACTGTGAGTTCCTATTTCTCCAGCTTTAAGGTTGGAGAGAGGCTTTTTGAGAAGTCTGTGCTTGGTTTCTTGTGCCCTTAAGGAACATGGGTCTATAGGTGTCTGGCTTAATTGAGGATTTCTTTTTTCCTTACTGAGTTTTTGCCTCTTTTCTGTGTTAAAGAAACAGGCCACTGGTTTCAAAGAACTATTTTGAACACAGCAAAAGGAATGGGGAAAAAAACACACTCAAGAGCAGAGTCAAATGTCTAAGAGCTCTCAAGTCTTTGTAACACTCTGTTTGAGGAGCTTGGACTGCTGAAAATAACTGGCTCTAAGTTTGTTCAGCCTAGTTAAGGTTTTGTGTATGATGAGAGGGATGAGTTTAATTGTTTGTTTTTTTTTTTTCATTTGATGGTAGGATGAGGAAGGAGGGAGGATGATCCTTCAGACACCAACTAGGTAGCAGGAAATGTGTAACTTAAAAAGTTTTTTTAAGCTAAGAATGGTTGAATCTCTCTCCTGTTTCTTTCTCTCTTGCCTTCTCTCTTTGGTCAGTTGGAGCTGTGCATAAGAGAATAACTTTGGCAATTTCTTTTCCAGCTAAAGATACAAGGCTTCAGGACCAGAGGCAAAATTCTGCAACTGGAAACAAGGAGAATATAAAGCCAAGTGAGACTTCTCCTAGTTTTTCTAAACCTGAAAACAAAGGTTTGTATCCAAAGCTTTCATGTACTCGGGTGATGTAGGAATTGTGCACACTAAACCTGCTGTCCTGGCTGCTTTAGTTGGCATTTTAAAGAAGGCTTGGAGGCAGCCTGGTGTTCTACAGTGAAATTTGGTCCTGCAGTTGTGAAGTGGCACTTTGAAATGTTGTTTGTGACTCATTCCATCAACACCAAGTGTAGAGATGCTCATGTGGATGGTGTTATTTCACTTGTTTTTTTCCTTTTTTCCCCCCTCCTGCTTTCTTTCCCCTGCTGAGAGAGCTGCTTTTTAGCTGCCTTTGGACTGAATATTTCTGCTTAGAGCTGTGCTCACAATACTTCTGAGCATCCTGGTCAGCAGAGCTTTTCTAACTGTGCTTTTTCCTATTTTGCTTTACATTTGTTATCTCTGTAGCGTTGTTTGTTCATTCAGTTCTCCAAAAATAATCCCAAACTTTTCATGCTGTTAAACTGAGAACCAGATTTGTTCATTCTCTCATTGGAGAGACCTTTAGGATGAGTCCAGCCATAAAGCTCACCTTGATCAGTGTTTCTCCTTCACTTGCTGTGTTTTGAAATGCTGGCTCAAGCTGGGTTGGGGTTTTGTTGCATTTTCTTTGTGTTCAGTGAGTTCTGCAGTCCCTGCACCTCGGGGCTTCTGCCTTGGTGTGGTGCATCAGAACTAAAGATAAATCAGTTATGTAATGCTCTGCTTTCACAGAGGCTTTCTCTGTGCTCATACCATAGGTCATGGAATTGTACCAAATTAAAACCCAAAATAAGGCGCTGGATTTTATTTTTATATCTACAAAATCTACATTATCTTTCTGCAAACTTCGTAGCGTGTATGAAACTTGTATTAGAAATGCTTGGACAATGTTGATCTTGTATTTGGCAGGTGTCTCTCCAATTGTTTCAGAGCATAGAAAACAGATTGATGATTTAAAGAAATTTAAGAATGACTTTAGGGTAAGTTTCTCTCTGTTAATGCTGTCATCATTCTCGTGTGCATCCAGATTATTTTAATGAATTGAACACAGTGCATATGTTAACAGGTCTTTATATTTGTCCTTAATTTATGAAAATATCTGTAAGAATTCATGTTAGAAATTGTAAAATCAATGCTGACTCTCGTTTGTACAATTGCCTAATGCACATAAATGTGAATATTGACTGTACACTGAAAACAGGACTTGAAACCTGTTTGATCATTAGGCACAAATAATTATCTCACACTCCATATGGAGGAGCTGTTGCAAAATTAAATGAAGAGTTTTGCGGAGGAAAATTGAAGATGAATTCATATTACTTATGTCCTGCTTAGAAGGCTTTATTAAATCAGGTTAGCTTTTCAAGTGGTGCTGTTAAATCACTCAAGGGATGAGTCCAGAGGGTTGTCTGAAGCTTTCCTGTCACTCTCTAATCAACATAGAGGTCACTTGAGTGGCTGAATAGCTCCTTACACAGTGCCAGCTCAAACACTGTCAGTGCCCGTGGATTTCTTTCCTAGTAGAAATGGAAATGTGTGTTTGAAAAGGTCATTTCCAGATGATTGAGGCTTGTGGGACTGTGTTTTACTGTGTATGTGACAGCATTAGATGGTCTCTGCTGAGTTTTGTATCAATTTACTGACTATATCCCTTGGGTTTTTTCAGTTACAGTCCAGTTCCTCTTCAGACGCAGTGGATCAGCTGCTAAACAAAACCCGAGAAGGTGAAAAATCAAGAGATGTAGTTAAAGAAAAGACAGAATCCACCCTAAAGAATCTATCATAGAAGCTGGCAGTAACACCAACTCCAATGGTGGCAGTAGCAAACCCAACAGCCCCAGTATTTCTCCTTCCATGGGTAACAGCTCTGAGCAAAAGCGAGGGCCTGAGGTGACCTCCCAGGGTGTGCAGACCTCCGGGCCTGGAAGTAAACAAGACAAAGAGGATAAAGAGGAGAAGAAAGATACTTCTGAGTGAGTAATTATGCCTTTTGGAATAAGCATATCTATATTAACATCAGGCCTTGTGCAGGAGTGTTGGCTGGGTGGCACATTCCTGGCTCGAAGTGCTGTTACATAGGAGGAGCAACAGGGGAAGGGACTGCCCTGAAGGTCATCTCCTGACTCAGTGCAGAGCTCTGGTCCTCTTGATGCCTAGTTCACTTCTGAAAGCTTCTTTCAGTGTTTTCCTGGCTCATGTGAGCTGTGGTATAAACTGGGAAACTTTCATGGATTGTTTTAGGAAGAGTCCCTCAATGAGAGTGGCTTTTTGCATGCCATGAGGTGTTTGACTCCTCAGAAATCTGACTCACAGATGAAAATGAGGTGTTTCTTAACTTATTAATTGCAGCTACTCCTGTAAAAGAATAACGCCCAACTCAATTTTTTGTTCTTTATGTTTAGGCAAGTTAGAAAATCCACACTTAATCCTAATGCTAAAGAGTTCAACCCTCGATCTTTTGCTCAAGTAAGTGATTTGATGCTGTTTAAGTGTGCCTTTGAGTAGATCTTTATAAGCCAACCTTTTCCTTGGAGGATACTCAAACTAACCCTGCCATCTCCATTGCTCACCTCTGTTTGTAGCCGAAACCTTCTACTACACCAACCTCCCCTCGTCCTCAAGCTCAGCCCAGCCCCTCCATGGTGGGGCATCAGCAGCCAACCCCTGTGTACACTCAGCCTGTTTGTTTTGCACCAAATATGATGTACCCGGTTCCAGTGAGTCCAGGCGTGCAGGTAAAGTGCTGCCAACTCCTCAGTGCTTCACAGAGCTCCTCAGGAAGCTGAGCAGACTCGGGGAATCCTTGAATGGGTTGGGTTGGGAAGGACCTTGAAGAGCAGCTTGTTGTAGCTTGGGAGCTCGGAGTTAAAACAGGGAAATGGTACAGCTTGTGTTGCTCTTGTAAATATAAATCACCTTGTTGTTAAGTTTTGGCTGTGTAAATGCTGGCTTTTCCCAGTGCTTCCTCAATCTGGATGTTCAAATAATCCCAAACACTTGTAAATGCCAGCAGCTCACATTTATTACAGATCTGTGCAGGTTTCCTCCCAAGCATAGTCTCCCTCTCTGCAGCTGTTTCTTTGTTTCCAGCTGTGTCCCACTGGTTTTCTGGTTGTTGTAGGGATCACTGGGATTTCAAATCTAGCTCCATTATCATAGAATCGTGGAATATCCTGAGTTGGAAGGGACCCACAAGGATCTTCAGCCTCAGCCCCTGTCCCTGCATGGACACTCCAACAATCCCAGCCTGTCCCTGGAGCGTTGTCCAAGCATTCCTGAAGCTCTGGCAGCCTCGGGGCTGGGACCATTCCCTGGGGAGCCTGGGCAGTGCCCAGCACCCTCAGGGGGAAGAGCCTTTCCCTGATATCCACCCTAACCCTGTCCTGACTCAGCTTTCTGCCAGAAAGCTGCTGTGGGGCTGTCAGGCTGAGCCCAGTGCCTGCAGTAGCAGCAGTAGCATTCCTGGGCTGGTTGTTGCCAACCATCTGGTCTGAGTTGTGTGTCCGTGCAGATTTAATGACACTGATCCAAGAAAATCTCATAGGTTAGGCAGAGTTCACTAAACCATGTAACAGAGCAGAGGGAAACACATCAAAGCTGAGTGGGGCCCCCACCCCAGCACACAGTGAGTTTTTAAAGGAATATCATACCTTCAATTTCTTCTGTTTCAGCCTTTGTATCCTATTCCCATGACGCCCATGCCAGTGAACCAAGCCAAGACATATAGAGCAGGTAAAGGTGAGAATAATACTGCCTGTTTGGTTCTCAGTCTGCATGCAGCATGGCTAAATGACAAATGTTTGTGTGTCTTCTAATCCACGGTAATTTGGTTGCAATCGATATTTGAAATGCTATTTTTAATAAAGGGAAGTAAGTGGAAATACTAATGGATTTTTAGATAAACTAATTGAGCCACAACATCCCAGAGTAATGGGGGGGGGGTCCCTTGGTTTGGAATCTGATTTGACAAACAGGAAAACGTCTCAGTTACTTGGAGCATTAGGGTGAGCTGATCATCTCCTGTATTTCATAAATATTACAGGTTGGTTTAAAGGGAACTTCTCTCCTGGTTTTCCATACTGGTTTGCAGCAGTGCCCCAACTGGTGCATTGATAGAGGGGTTTTTTAACAACATGCAGAGTCCCTGTTTCTTCAGGAAGAGTTTGCTCTGCTGCTCTTCTGGAAAGAGCTGGTTCCAGTTTGTTCTTGTTCATTCCTGCCCCAGAGACTGAAGAGCTGGCCTAACAATGCCAGTGCCACGTGTTTAAGTGACAGCCATGGAGTCACAATGGGTGCTGAGATGTTCCCTGTGCTGGGCAGGGCAGTGAGGGAGCAGAAAGTGCAGCTCTTGTTCTTGTGCTCCTGTTCAGGGAATGCTGTAACTGTGAATGCTTCTGCAGTGGCAGCCAGTGCTGCAGGACAGCACCAGCACTGCAGCTCCAGTCACTGCAGGAGGAAATTGTTCCCTGCTGCTTAGAAACAAACAAGTGGCCTTTATCAACCTAGAGGAGACAAAACCCTGCAATGTATTTCTGTGTTAAAACAGTCACTTCACTGTGGCCTCAGCCCTGATGTCTTCTGGTTGGTTCCACTGTTTTAATCAGAAGTACATTGCTGAGTGCTCACTTGCTGGGTGAGGCAGCTCCAATCCTGAATTCCTTTTTAAGTTCCAATGTTTTCTGCATATCCATCTGTGTGCAGCACAGCCCTGAGGGAGCAGCCTGGCTTACAGCTCTGTGCCTTTACACTGTTCAAGTTGCCTCCTGTATTTTCTTCTTTCTGTTGCTGATCTGCAGTGTAAATAAAATCATTGAGTGAATTTAGTGATGTTTTCAGCATCTCCCTCTCCTCTCCCTAAGGGATTTGGGGTGTTCCCCCTGCAGTGGAGTTTCCAGGAGCTTGAGGTAGCTCAGTTAATAATTGCAGCCTGACTGCAGGAAGCTGGAACCCTCCTGGAACTCCCATGCCCATGCTTTGTAGGCTGAATTAATTTATTCCAAGTGAGTTGGGTGGTTACCTTCCCAGGAGAGCTCAGCTGATCCCACACTCCTCTGCTCTTTTCCTCTTTCTTCCCTCTTAATTATTCTTGCTCCTTACAGGTTTTGTCTCCCTCAGTGTTGTCTGTGACCCAAAATTTGCTTTCAGCTGCCCTGAGGGTAGCACAGAGCTCAAAAGATGTGAATACCTCGAGTTGTGGCTGTGTGGGAACCTTTATTGTGCTCTCCTCAGCCATAAGCACAAGTCATTTTAATATAAAACTCAGATTTCCAGCTGATGGAACAGTGGCCGAGTCATTCCCACAGAAGGTGAAAAAGCCTTTTAAAGGTGACAGAATTAATTGGTTAATGCAGGTATCCTGATACAACCTTTCTCTTCCACTTCTGATTCTTGTCAGTCTTTCTCTCCCTCCACCTTTCTTCCTTCACAGAAAAGGCAGGGCTGGGTTTGTGGCTGTGTATATCCAGCCCAAAGGCAGTGATGAAAATCCTGTGTTTCCTGGAGAAACTCTTCTTCACACCATTCCTTTTTGACAGAGCACTAACCCATGGTGTGGGGTGAGGATATTCCACGTGTCCCAGTAACATTATTACAATGTAGAACCTCTCAGGAAGCTCCAGATTTTTTTCTCTGTCTTTCTAACATGGGACAATCTTTGTTTTCCAGTACCAAATATGCCCCAGCAGCGGCAAGACCAACACCACCAGAGCACCATGATGCATCCTGCCTCAGCAGCAGGCCCTCCAATTGTAGCTACTCCACCTGCTTACTCTACACAATATGTTGCATATAGCCCCCAACAGTTTCCTAATCAGCCTCTTGTGCAGCATGTGCCACACTACCAATCTCAGGTAAGAGTCCTTTCCATGCTCCTGATGAATCCAAGCACAAATAATGAAATGGCTCAGAGCTAAATCACCCCTTGTGTCCAGTCCTAAGTCACCCTGAAGAGTTTCTGTGTTCTGGAGCACACGTGGTGATGTTGGAATGTGCTTCAAAGCCTGTAACAAATTTTAAGGTCCTAATGAATTTTAATGTCCTAACGAAAGCTGGCATTTATTATTGATATGGTTTTTTAGCTCTTTGAAGAATTTCTCTAGGTCATGGCCAGCACATCTCCTGGTTAAGTGTTCTAAGAATAACTTACTTGGTGGACCGCTCTTACTTCAAAGGCTGTTCAATCTACATGTGTAATTGGATAAATGTATAAGCTCAGTGCATTATTGGAGTGGCATAAATCGGCTATGCCAATGCTTTCTGTCAGTTTCTAAGCCCTCAAATTTTGGAAACAACCTTGACAATCACAGCAGTGTGAAATCCTCAGCTCGCTCTGCCTGTGAGCAAGGCCGAGCTGTTTCAATCGCGACTCGTTTAGGTGACAAAAGTTTCTTTGCAGCGATCCCCAATTAACTGTGTGGTTTTTCCTTTGTTCTGCCTGCAGCATCCTCATGTTTATAGCCCTGTAATACAGGGCAACGCTAGGATGATGGCCCCACCAGCACACGCACAGCCGGGTTTAGTATCTTCCTCTGCAACACAGTACGGTGCGCATGAACAGACACATGCTATGTATGGTAGGAAACGTTTTGTGTTATATGTAACTTTTTAAGTCCTTACCTTGTGCAGGGGATGTATTTAATCTCAGCCTTCAAAACGTGGGTATCGTTCAGTAGATGTGGTTTATATTTCATAAGATGATGATGAGCAGAGCGTTGAAAACTGAGCCAGCTGGTTCAAATGAAAACTCAAGTGTGCTGATTTCGGTAGGATGCCAGTGACCAAGATGAGATTTCAACCTGGGAGCTGCTAAAAGAATATCTGCTGAAAGAAGTTTGTTCAAGTTCTCTTGATGCTCTTGATACATCATCCCTTGTTTGTTCCTTGATTATAATTAGTACTTGTTTTATTGCAAGGTTATGACCTCAGTTTCAAACTTGACTTTAGTTCTGGCAACTAGTGAAATGCTGTCTTTATGATACTACTGGCTTTATTAACAGTATGAACACTGCTGTTTAAGCAAAATAAACCATGTGTTGCTTACCTTTCTCATTTGGTAAGTCAAGAATAAGTAAATGGAACAGCTCATGTATTGCTCTCACTTGGACAATTAGTCTCTAGCATTATCAGATGGGCATTTTTCACTTGCAGTGAAGTGCTGAAAATGTGGGTTACCTTGTGACGAAAGTAAAATGTGCAAGAACTTTCTAAAGCATTATAAATGTATGATAAATCAAGGCCCAATTTGGAGGAAAAAGAGCTCACTGCAAAACATGCTATTGAAAGAGGTAGAGTCAAGGTTGTTTAAGGCTTGGAAATTGTCATAAAATGTCAAAACAGCAGATGGTCTCTTGAAAACATGGCATTTCAATACTTGTTATAGCATCTGAGGAAAAGTTTTATTGGGTCACGTATATTATTGACTTAGATTCTAATAAAAGATTTTCTGTACCTTTAGACATCTTTGTATGTTTTCGGGTGCTTAGTTTTACACTGCTACTTAATGGAAGTCCATGACGTGTCATGAAAACTTACAGAGAATCTGGAGTTTAGTGGGAAATTAATTCTGATTTTAAGAGGTGTCTTACCCTTCTGAAAACATCCTGTCAGATCTCTGCAGTGGTGTGGTAACAGAGTTAAGAAACAAAAATAACTTACTTTGACGCTCGGAGGAAGAACATTTGAGCTCATTTGTGCTGAAGCTGAAATGGAAGTTACTTGTAGAGATTAATCTTTCTCTCCCAGGTCCTTGCTAATTGTATTACTTTGATCTTTTCAACTCTTGTGCTTGAGGTGTCCATGTAAACAGATCTTCTGTTAGCTTTTTCGTTAGATTAAATAGAATTCCGATAAAGCGAATGATCAAAGGCTTTCAGACCTTTATTGGTGAAAACCCTCCTCTCAAATTCTAATTCAAATAAAACCAAACATGAGATAATCTGAGATTTGATTCACAATGGTTGCATGTGACTTCCTAGCAATTTCCCATTGTGCACCATCCTTATCTTCTGTAATCAGTGGGTTCTGCAGCGTTGAAGTACGAGCCCGTTGCCTTGCTTGGCTTTGATCAGATGTCTGTATAGCTTTTTTTTCACTTATATTCTAACTTACAACTGTTAGATCTCATTTTGTGTTGGTTTTGCAGCTTGTCTGTTGTAGATATGTGACTACCTGCCAGTGCAAACAACTAAGTTGGGTCAAACTTGAGAATTCTTTGGTATTTCCTGCCATGTAATTAAATATTACTTTCCCAAGAGCACCTAATTTAACAGAAATGGCCTGTCCTCCTGTGTTCTTTCAAGTAGCTACTTGGTGACTCTTCTAAATATTCTCCCACCTTCCTGTAAATGATGGAGTGCTTGAAATTTTTTGTTACTGAAACCATTCAACCCAAGAGGATCATGAACTCCATGTGATTGACCTTTTTTAAGGGTGTGTTCCTGCCCCTGTGCAGACGTGTTTAGTGCACATGAACTGTCTCAAACGTACCCTTCACCTTCCAAGGTGACAGTGACACATGGAATGACTCCTGATGTTTCTGCAGCACCCTCTCAGTTCACATTTTTGCAAGTCTTCCATGTGCTGAGTGCCTGAAGACCTGGCCCAGATGGACTGTGCTTCCTCAAAGTGTGTCCAGCTGTAACGTGTCCACTTCAGCTTCCATTTATCCATGTGTGGGAAAAGGCAGGAATGCCAGAGGTGACCAGTGTGAGCTGCTTATGGAGCTAAAGACCATCATGTTGGAATTGTTCACATCTGACTGAGTGACTATAAGAAAATATCTATAATTTATGCTCTGTCTTTTGGGATTCTTAAGTTTACCCACATTTGAACTAAATATACCTGTGCACTTTGATTCTGGTCCTCTCTTAAAAAATAATTTGAAAGTACAGAATAACAAGTTCCTGAGAAACAACCACCGCTGCTGCTTTTGATTTTGCTCAAACCATTTCCCTTTTGGCTCTTTAAAATGGCTGATTTTTAAAATATATATTAATACTTATTTTTAGCACTGATATCAGGATTCAGTGGGCCACGCTGCCCTTTTACCCTTCGAGGTACTGGTGCTTGCTTTGAGTTATCCCTGCAAAATTCACTCAGTTTTTCTCCTGCATATGTGGTAGAGAGAAGATGTCTGCAAGAGCTACTGTGCTGAGACCTGGGGGTTGGGGGGAAACTGCTTATCAAGTATTCCTAAGGTGTGAAATGTTTTCTGGTAAGATCTGAAACTCCACCTTCACTAATGGTTTGGGACGAGTTGAAAATCTGTGGCAAATAGTAACAGCCCGGCAGCCAAGAGAAATTCCTGTCGATTTAAGGGAACCACCCTCACTGCCAAAAGTTTGGGGTTGTTTTCTTTCCTGTCTTGTGAAGAGATAGCTGAATCCAAAATACGTAGAGTGACCTACACTTGGTGATAAGCACTCTTCCATTTTAAAGAAAAGTACTTTTGTCTAATGCTGTTTAATGGGATATTGCTGCACTTCTGGGATTTCCTTGCCAGTTCACGGTGTCACAACCCCGCTGTTGCCAAGAGAAAGAAGCAGAGCTGCGTGGTCCCAGTAACCCCAGCTAAAGACAGGACAGAGGAGTGTTCAGATCACTGGGGTTTTCCCCTCAGAATGGGGAAGGACAATGTCCAAACAGCTTTCTGCCCAGCCAGACGATAACAACGTCTGTGACGCTTCAGCCGCGGAGCCGTCCCTGTCCAGGAGAGTTTGAAGTGTGACACCTTTACCTGCCACACAGCCCACCTGGAGGTGTCCTCCTTCCCCTGCTCAGCTGCACCTTGGGTTCTGAAGGTTCTGTGTCTGTCTGGCAGCTGCTGGCTCGGGGTGGCCTCCCAGTCCCTGTCCTTGGGCTGCTGGAGTTTGCTGGCCACGCTCCCAGTTTGGCTCCTGTGTCACACAAAGCCCACAGCAGGCTCCTGCTGCTGGTAGAAAACTTGGTTACTGAGTAGAGGGTGGATCTGTCCATTGCTGTGACAATGAACTTGTGTTAGTTTTCCATGTGGCTGAATTGTAATTGGAGTCCTCTGAAGAACTTAACTTTTGTGTTTAAGGACTGGTGTAAAGCCAGGCCTTGGTTTTACACAGATGCATTTCCTGTTTTTTGTGCTCTCACTCCTGTCCCCGTTCTCCCTTCCCCTTTTCCCCTTCTGCATATGTTTTACTGGTCTGGTGTTGTCTCTAACTTTATCTGGTTTCTGTCTCAGCAGTAGAGTAAATTCTATTCCCCTGATAGTACAATGGTGGATATAATATAAACTGCAGAGGATTCTCCAGGGACTAAGAGTGAACCAGTCACCAAAGTTGTCTTGGAACTGTTCAGAATGGCAGTGCTATAGCTGAAAAAGCAAGGGCCAGTTTCTGCTCTAGTGTAATTGCTTTTTAACCTTCTTGTTACAGTGGACAGTAATAGACATGAATTGACATAAAGTTTCTTTTTGTGTTAATTAAGAACTGCAGACCTCAGTGTCACAGTTAAGAAGGAAGGCTTACTCGAGACTTGTGTTTCATCTCCACTCATTTGTAAAATGAAATATCTAGTTCTAATAGCAGCTAAGTAAATAAAAATATCTGCATGGTTCTAGAGTCTTCAAAAAAATTTAAAAAAAATTTAAAACTGACACTGACCTTTCCAGAAGATGGGAAGTATGCACGTGGCAAGAGGCTAATTTACCTTTCTATTTCCCAAATTCAGCATGTCCCAAAATACCATACAGCAAGGAGACAGGCCCTTCTTTCTACTTTGCCAGTGAGTTGGGTTTTTTGTACTAATTTTGATTGTACAGAAAAGCACTTTCTAAAGAACCACATGTTAAAGGAATGGGACGTGTTGAGGGAACAAGTTTCCTTGCACCAAACCAGGATGTGGAAAACGCAGGAAGGTTCCTCTCAGTGGGCAGGGAATGGAGCTTTGGAACAGATTTATGTGAGCACAGGAAGCTGAGTTGTCAATTCTTCAAAAATCTGTTTTGAATATGGAATAATCTCTGACTTCACTACCCAGTCTTGTCATCTGCAGCCAGAAGTGGGCTCTAAGAAATCCTTCCCTGTGAGGGAGGGGAGTCCCTGGCACAGGGTGCCCTGAGCAGCTGTGGCTTCCCCTGGATCCCTGGAAGTGTCCAAGGCCAGGTTGGACGAGGCTTGGAGCAACCTGGGGATGGTGGAAGGTGCCCCTGCTCATGGTAGAGGGGTGGAATAAGATGATCTTGAAGGGCTTTACCCACCCAAACCACTCTGTGATTCTCTGCTAAAACCTGTGGCAGCTGCCTTGCTCCCTTTCATGAGCCAAGCAGGATTTTTACACCTGAGGAGTTACCAGCTTCCTAAGAGGAGAAGGAACTTGGGCCTCACCCTTTAAAAAGCCATGGCTCGAGTTTTGAGCCCCTGGGAGCAAATAACTCCTTTATATTGTTTATTGTATTTATTATCCTTTATTTTTTTTAAATATTTATCAGAGTTGCAGCCGAGGTGGAGGAGGTTTCCTGTAGAGCTGCCATTGTGGTCCTGATTGTATGACAGGGATGAAATGAGGGCTCCTTGGCAGGTGAACTTTATCATTTCCATCCCCTGGCTCAGGTGGGGCTGTGCTGGTCACCAGCATCACCGGGGACACTGGGAGAGGGGCTGGTGCTCTCTGCACACAACAGCCTGATCCAGCTCATCCACACTTACTGGGAAAGGCAGAGAGCTGCCAAATTCTGCCTTGTCTGCTGGGGTTCAGCTTGGAGGAAGCTGAGGTTTGAGGGGGGTGCTTGCAGGCTTTGCCCCAGCAGGTGGGAAAGGAGGAGTTGCAGTTTCAGGGTGTTTCTGTTCTTGCTCCTGTCCTGCTGTGACACTTGTTGCTGTGTCTGTCTGTAAGTCCGTGCAGCCCATGCCAGGCACTCTCCTGGTTTGTTTTTCTTTTTTTTTTTTTTTTCTTTTTTTTTTTTTTTTTTTTTTTTTTTTTTTTTGCATTAGCTCATGCAAGAGGGATGTGAGAAAAAACCACTTGTTCTCCAAAAATCTCCTCTGGAGCAGATTTGCTGTGTTTCTTGTGCCACATTGGTTCTGCCTGAGCGGGGGCTGTAGGATGCTGACCTGTGCTGTGTTCATGCCTCTTGGTTTGGTGCACTGAAATCACTTCAATAACCTCGTTCCTTTCTTGGATTATCTTTGAAGTGAAGTCCACTCTACCTGTGTAAAATGACTTCTTGAAATGTTTGTATGATGAAAGAAACATTTGCTATTTCTTTGCTTCCTACCATTCAGGTCTTTTAAATGTAGTTATCCTCACCATCTTACTGGCTCTGGCAATAGTTTTGCAGTTTGTTCACTGGTCAGTTCTTGAAAATAGGCTCTTCAATGCATCTTTGGACCATGACCAACGCTGACCACCATTGGCACCATTGAAATTCCAGGGAAAAGACAAAATTACAAAACGACACCATGTGGTTTCACATATTCCCTTGTAGCTGGGAGTTCTGCTTGATTTCTGCTGCTCTGACCTCTTTGGATTTCAGCTCCTTCTGTGGGTTCTGTGGCTGACTACTTCTTGTTTGCTCTCAGAAATGGGGTGCAGCTCTGTAGAGTTAATTCAGTAATTCTATCCCTGTGATGTTTTTTTTTTTTCCCATTCCGTGACTGAGTCGCTTCTCTCCCTGCATGTCCCTGCCAGGTCAGTGCAGTGAAATATCTCACATTAGAACCAGTTTGATTAGAAAGATGCAGAAGAGAAGCAGGTCAGCCCAGGCAGAGGAATTTAAGGCATAAAAGGTGAGAAACCCAGTGTATTTATGCTGGAATAAGCTGAGGTGACTTGCAGCAAGGTATGTCCTTTCCTAGAGCGTTCTTGGCACATCCTCAGATAATAGGCCATTTGGAAAATCTCCAAAATGCTGACAATTGAGGGAAAATATTGAATAATTGGTCTTTTTTTTATTTTTTTTTTCCCAACCTCCTGTCTTGTCTTATTTGCTGTTAATTTGTGTAGTGAGCTGTTTTGATGACCAGGCAAAAATTGCTTTAAAAAATCCCAGGGAAAAAAAAAGTGTTTTAGTTCTGGCTGAGCAGTTGAATTTTTCATGACTTTTACAAGACTCCTTTGACAGCCCTGCTGGTCTCTGAGATTTCATTGGCTTGGCAGGAATTACTTGCACTAACTAAACATGAAAAACCATTTGCACTGCTGGAGCTGGAGTCTGAACTCTGGTTTTGAACTGGGAATTCATTTCAGACCTGCTGAGTCGTTCCTGGTTTGTCTGCAGGGACTGGCCAGGATTTACAGAAGTGCCCAGATAACATTTTTTGAAAGGCACTTTGAATATTACTATTAAAACATAATTTGCAGCAGCATCTGAAGTGGTTATAAGCTCTACAAATTTGGTCATTAGGGTGATCTGCTAAAGATAAAAATGAAGGAGAGGAGAAACTAGAGAAATAAATATTCTTTAGTATAAAAAAGTCTAGTGCTTCAAATCCAAAAGCTATGGATAGAATATTAAGTGGTTTTAGAAGAGCTGCCACTAGGACAAAAACCTGATCCTCCTCCTGGTTTATATCTATTCTTTAGGGTGCTATTCCTTGATTTAACTGGTGTCATAAGAGAGAAATTCCTGATTGTGGGGTTTTATTATAGAAATATCTGCTTCAGAACAAGTGGGTTTATTACTCTCTTGGCCATAAAAAACCAAAAGATGAATTACACAAATGGTTTTAGGGAGTCCCACATAATTTTAGGGGCTCTTAACAAGTGATGTGGGAAGCCTTGAGTATCTTACAACTCAGAATTAAATTTCATATACATTTTAAAGCCTCTTGAATAGAGTTGGAGTTAATTTGTAGTCAGGCTTGCCAGCGCTGTGGCTGAGGCACTGGGAGGATTGCTGGTCTGATGTGCCCTTTGGCAAGCAAGTAATCCCTCCTTCCATTTATTTCTATTACTTTGACAAAGGTAATAATTTCTGGCCTTCTTCAGAGTGTGTGTAATGATGAGGTTGAGAAATTTTCCTCCTGTAGAAAGCCATGAACTTGGTATTGTAAAAATGATCAGTGTTGCCACTGATAATTTTGGTGCTGTCAGAGGAGAGATGCCTGAAAGTCAAGTAGGAACATGGCAGGGATGCTGCTGCAAAATACATTTTAGTAGTGATAAAAAAAAAAATAAATCAAAAATACTTGGATTTAAAGCGTAACAAAATTCTGTGGCGGAAGATCCTGCTGGTTTTGACAGCTTAGAAAATATTAGTGTGCTTAGAAAATATTGAGGTGTTTTTGAACCCCCTCTCAATCAGGAAGTCTCAGAGTGTACAACTGTGCTTGCACACTTGGATAAGAACATTAGGATCAACTCCAGGCTGCAGGAATTTAGTTCATCTGCATTAATAGCCTGAAACTGCTCATCACTGCAAGGCCATTTGCTCAGTGAAGATTTAATAGAGCTTGCCAGGGATTAAGTTAAATGTGGCAGGCAGTTATTTTCTAAAGGAGGAACCTTCACAGGGGAGAAAAACCTCAGTTAGGCAAAAATATCCTGGCTCTCTGTATTCTGGCGAGTTGAAATGTGTTAGAACTTGGATTTTTGAGGTTTATAGCAAACCAGACTGGAGGAACTAACTACAGTGGCCATCCAGCTGTCATAGAATACCAATCCCATTAAAAAAATATATATAACCTGGTAGATACTCATCAGTAATTAACTTCAGAATGATCAAAAGGCACCAAAACAAATAAGGAACAGTCAAGGAAATAATGAGGAGCAGGTTGATAATTTTCTTTGACTGTTTGCTTTTTCAGCACTTTGTCAGCAAAACTCTCCTTGGTCTTTCAGGCTGTGACATCAGAGGGTTTAACACGTGTTGTCACACCCAGAAGTAGCTGCAGACATGGCCTGGTTGTTGCACAAGGCCTAAAAGAAATAGAGGAAACATCTTCATTTTTAGGGTCCTGCTTTCCCATTGCATGCTTTGTGTTGAAAGGAAGACTCATCGTCATTACGGCTTTTCATATTTGCTCAGATTCCCCCAAAAGTTCCAAAAAAAATAGGATTTAGCGTGGTCCATTTGAAGCAGGACAGAGCAGGATCCAAAAAGAACTTGGTGTGTTTGTTGTTGGAGACTGGCACGGCTGTAGCAACAGATGTGGCTTCACTGGGATGAAAATTTTCTGTTGTTCAGTTTCTTCCTTTTTGGGAATTTTGTACCTTATTTGCTACCGTTTAAAGGAACGAAGAATTCCGTGGCAGTGTTGGGGAGCTCACAGGATGGTGGTGATCCAGAACAGATTGGCCTCGAGGGCAGAGGCAAAATGGGTTATTTTAGCACAAGAAAGTGGCTTCAGCAAAAATTTGATGCTCGAGCAGCCTCAGTTTTCTCAGCTGTGATGTGTTTATTTACTCTGGAGCACACGGGTAGAGTTTGTGCTTCCCTCTGACTGTTCTGTGAGCAATTTCCAGAAGAGTAGCATGGTGAGGTTAGCCAGGTATAAGGCCAAAGAATTTTTTTTGGATGGTGGAAATAAAAATGGCTCGTAAGACTTTTTGAAAAGTATATCTCAGGAAATCCTAAATTGTATGAAAATTATAAATTTGATCTTCGAAACCGGTCTGTTTGACAAAACAAAAGATGAAATACTGCTTTTCTCTATGTAGTATCTATTACATTGTCAAATTAGGGAAGATGAACTGTCTAATTATGGTTGTTTATAGACTTTTCCTGCCATACCAAACTACACAAAAGCAAGGTAAGATCACCAGCTATTTGCAAGATAAATATATATATATATTATTTTTTAGAAGGGGGAGGGCATATATTTTACAGACCGAGCTGTAGTGAAATCTTCACGTGCAGATGGTGATTTGATAGAGGTGTGCACATCCTGTACCTGGTGTTAAATATTCCTCTTTTTCATCCTAGTTTCCACTGGCTCACTTGCTCAGCAGTATGCCCACCCTAATGCTACCCTGCACCCGCATCCTCCGCATCCTCAGCCTTCTGCCACCCCAACTGGCCAGCAGCAAAGCCAACATGCTGGAAGCCACCCTGCTCCAAGCCCGTGCAGGTAACACAACCCAGAGAAGCTTGCAAGCTGAGAAGCTGCAAATTGTGGTTAAATTGTGCTTGAGGGGTTGCAGCTGACCGGTGCTGGGTGTTGATATGTATTGATTTTTGTTAGAGGAAAAAGGGTAGGATGGTGCAGAGTCCAGCTGCTCATTTCTCCCTGTTCACAGGGGATGGGGGATGTTTCAGTTTAAGGGTTAAGGAAGGCTCCTGATTGTGTCAGTGCTTTTGTATGAGTGAAGTGGAAATAGCAGATAAATGCTGGGAAGTGTTTGATTGGATTTCGTCAAAGCAGCTGAAAACAGAGTGGTCCTTGGAATAAGTGCTGCATTCCTTAATTCCCTCCTGGGAATATCTCTGCCTGCAGCTGTGAGGCACTCCCAACCCCAGAATCTCCGTGGCTTTACCTGGCTGTAAGGCACTCCCAGCCCCACAATTTCCATGGTTTTACCTGGCTGTAAGGCACTCCCAGCTCCAGAATCTCCATGGTTTTACCTGGCCGTAAGGCACTCCCAGCCCCACAATTTCCATGGTTTTACCTGGCCATAAGGCACTCCCAG
Source organism: Sitta carolinensis (assembly GCA_032173965.1). Lineage (NCBI taxonomy): Eukaryota > Metazoa > Chordata > Aves > Passeriformes > Sittidae > Sitta > Sitta carolinensis. Next base: position 3,522,390 of record CM063296.1, on the reverse strand, counting down.
CCCCACAATTTCCATGGTTTTACCTGGCCATAAGGCACTCCCAGCTCCACAATCTCCATGGTTTTACCTGGCCATAAGGCACTCCCAGCTCCAGAATCTCCATGGTTTTACCTGGCCGTAAGGCACTCCCAGCCCCACAATCTCCATGGTTTTACCTGGCTGTAAGGCACTCCCAGCTCCAGAATCTCCATGGTTTTACCTGGCCGTAAGGCACTCCCAGCTCCACAATCTCCATGGTTTTACCTGGCCGTAAGGCACTCCCAGCCCCACAATCTCCATGGTTTTACCTGGCTGTAAGGCACTCCCAGCCCCACAATCTCCATGGTTTTACCTGGCTGTAAGGCACTCCCAGCTCCACAATCTCCATGGTTTTACCTGGCTGTAAGGCACTCAGCAACTCGTTACCTAGCCTCCCAGCCCCACAATCTCCATGGTTTTACCTGGCTGTAAGGCACTCCCAGCTCCACAATCTCCATGGTTTTACCTGGCTGTAAGGCACTCCCAGCCCCACAATCTCCATGGTTTTACCTGGCCGTAAGGCACTCCCAGCCCCACAATCTCCATGGTTTTACCTGGCTGTAAGGCACTCCCAGCCCCACAATCTCCATGGTTTTACCTGGCTGTAAGGCACTCCCAGCTCCACAATCTCCATGGTTTTACCTGGCTGTAAGGCACTCCCAGCCCCACAATCTCCATGGTTTTACCTGGCTGTAAGGCACTCCCAGCTCCACAATCTCCATGGTTTTACCTGGCTGTAAGGCACTCCCAGCTCCACAATCTCCATGGTTTTACCTGGCTGTAAGGCACTCCCAGCTCCACAATCTCCATGGTTTTACCTGGCTGTAAGGCACTCCCAGCTCCAAATCTCCATGGTTTTACCTGGCCGTAAGGCACTCCCAGCTCCACAATCTCCATGGTTTACCTGCGTAGGCACTCCCCCCATCTCATGGTTTATCTGGCAGTCTGGGTTCTGTTTGCCAGCAGAAGCTGAGCCTGGTGTGATTTGTACAGAGTTTCCCCACGAGCCCAGGCCAGCCTTAGATCCGCCACGTACGCGTGTGGATTTGAGAGCAGTTTCCCCACTCCTTTCCCCTTCACACCTCAGTGCAATTCCTCAGCCCTAACCTCAGTGATCTCTGTGTTTTCTTGCAGCACCACCAGCACCAGGCTGCCCAGGCCCTGCACCTGGCCAACCCCCAGCAGCAGTCGGCGATTTACCACGCAGGTCTAGCTCCAACCCCTCCTTCCATGACGCCAGGCTCCAACACGCAGTCTCCACAAAACAATTTTCCTACAGCACAACAAACAGTCTTCACCATTCATCCCTCCCATGTTCAACCTGCATATACCAATCCGCCACACATGGCCCATGTCCCCCAGGTAAACACAGTTTAACAACCTTCAAGACTAAATGTCTTAATGCCACAAAAGTTAGGACAGTCGGGCCTGCTGAAGTGATTGCCAATCTGTCACCTCTCAGCACAGACTTACCTGTTGTTGTTATTTAGGTTTCTGTCTGTACATTGCTTTTATCTAGAGTTTGACAAGGTGCGTTTGGATCTCAGCTTCCAACACCTAGTGCATCTGCAACTGTAGTTTAATGAAGACATCTTAAGCTGGCACTGCTACTGAAATAAATTGAGCTCTCTTCCCAGTTCCTGGCTCCCATCCTTGTCCCTGCCCCACCTCTCTGAGTGTTCACAGAACTGCTTGGCTGTGGAGCAGGCCAGGCTGGGGACACAATTCAGCTGCCTCCCCTACCCCCTTTTTAGGCTATTCCTTGGTCACATTGGTTCCCTGCTCAGTCAGGTGCCTGATCCCAGGAAGAGCTGGCATACAGAAAGGTTGGAGGTGGGAGCTGAGTGCAGAAAGGCTGAATTTGCTGCTTTTGGTGGCAGTTTCAGGCTCTGCATCGTAGACAAATTTTACATAAATACATCCAGAAAAGGACATGACAGGATTTCCAGGGAGAGTAGCAAGGCAGTGCAGGGAGAGAGGAGAGAGTTAAGGTGACTGCAGGACAGTCCTTGCAGAAAGAAGCCTCTGTGTGGGGGGTGTGTGTGGGGGGTGTGTGGTTCATAAATGAACTGCTTGTGCTGAAGATCCCCAAAGATTGTTGGGCAACCTAAACCAACAGTCTTTGCTTCAAAATCAGAAACCCACTTCTCTTAACTGCTCTCTTGTGGTCAGCTCCCTGAGAAAAAGGATTTGGGGAAGGGAAGCACATGATAGATTAATCAAGAGCTCTGTGTAAAGCAGTGTGACACGGATTTTCTGATGTTTACTAAATCTCCTGGATTTAGTGTCTTTTGTCAAGGAACGGGCAGTTCAATCAGTAATTTGCCTGCACAATTTCTTCTTCAGACCAAGAACTTGGTGTCTGGCTACTGCTTTCTCATACAGGTTAACAATAGTTTGGGATAAGGTGACTAACTGTGATAAGGGATGTTAATCTGACAGCTGTCCAGTCCCTTGCAGAATTCTGATAAAATCTTTGCTTTGGTCCCTGGGACAGTCAGTTAAGCAAATAAATCAATAGTTCTTTAGGAATCCTTTGACTGATGTTGAGTTTTTAGCTTTTTGATTCTCTTAGGCTTTTGATTTCTCTGCTTTTTTTGGGGGGGGGGCAAGGATAAGGAGAGGATGGCCAGAGCTGATGATTGCTGTGGCATCTTGGCACGTCCTCCCCTTCTCTGGTTTCTGCCAGAAACAAGACTCCTGCCCTGCTCTGGTGTGAAGGCCCTGCTGTGAATGCCTGGGTTGTGTTTAGAGCTTCTCAGAGGGGTCTTGGCTTAGTGGCACATCCAGTGCTGTGATTTGAAACATGAAACATTTGCTTGAAGGCCATGAATGGGTAAAGCTGGGTCTGAATTGTGCCCTGGCCAGGCCAGGGGTGCAGATTGTGGCCATTGCCTTCCTTTCTGTGTGCCAAGCAAACCAAATTAAACCAATCAGGTGCAACTTTGAGTCAGAACTCATTGCTCAGGCAGGATTTTTAGCAATCACAGACAAAGCCTGCCTTGCCCTTGATTTTAACTCGTGCAGTCTCTTCTGCAATTTTTTTTTTAGAACAAAAGCTGCAATTTGTGATATTTACACCAAACTAATTGACTTTCCCAATGAAGTAGCTCCCTCAAAAATCTCTAGTGAAGGCATAACTACAGTTCTGTCAGAAATTTTAAATGCATGTAATTATTCCATCGTGGGGAAACTAATCACTGGATTTAATAGTTTTTTAGCAGCCTCATTCCCAGCTTCTAAACACAATTCTGAAATACCACGTAGTAAGAATTTCAGTTAGGCCAACACAGGGGATCAATCCAATTTCCCTTCAGGTTATCAGATGAATCCTGAGCTGGTAGATATCTCACTTGAGAACCAGTACTTTAAAATTCATTACAGAATGCTGTCAGCTGCCAATTTGCAAAATGTTTGAGCCACAGCAGAAAAATTTTATCCACTGTGTGTATTGACTCCAGCTGCTCTATGAATAGCTGCTTTATAATGATGGCTTCTACAATAGCATGTTTGTCAAAGTCAACGTGGAGCCAGTCCTGGGAGGTGTTTCTGTTCCACAGCCTGATCTCTTAAACCTTTTTTAGAGCAAGAGTGAGGATTTGAATTGCAGTTCCTGCCTTTAAAGGCTTCTGGGGTGCTACTAACACATGCAAGTCTGATCAAAGAGTTTGGGGAATGTCTGTGATGAGTCAAGTAACCCTTTTTGTCTTTAAGAAATAAAATTCTAGCCACTACCTGCTATCTGTCTTTACTGGCATGGGAGACCTGTGAGGCTGCAGTTCTGGGATATGGTAGAAGGACAAAGCAAACTTTAGGTACAAATGATGGGGTTTTGGGGATTTTTTTTTTTTTCCCAGGAGAAATCCACTGAGAGCTCTGAGTTCCTTTGTGCTTTTAAGAAATGAATGTTTGTTAGGTTTTTAAATAAAATAAATTGATGACCTCTAGAGACACGAACTGCTCTGAGCTAAAGAACCCACCAAGTTCCTGAACTTGTTTGCCAGAGGTGATCAGCCATGGGAAGGATTAATCTCCTTTTCCACTGAGACTTAGCCCTGATTGCTCAGATTACACAAGAACTGCGATGAGCTGAACTGGAAGCAGAACAAAGCTGCCCTGAGAGTGTGAAGGGATGAAATCACTCATGTCAGGAGGACTTGGCTGAGCACTGTGTGGGCACAGGTCACTGGAGAGGCCAGGGAGGTTCCCAGGGCAGGGAGCCAGCAGAGAACGTGGGGTTGTGCAAGGAGAGAGCTGGGGAAGGGATGCCAGACTCCCAGTGCCTGTGAAGTTCCTATCTGTACCCTCTAGGAAGTGCTTTGATGCAGGTGACTAACAGAAATGTTTTGGAGATTTGTTGTTGAATTGTTGGTGTTTTTTTTTTTAATACCCCTGTTTAATGCTGGCAAAATGGCTAAAACTGAGAACGCAACTCAGCACCAGCTTGAGGACTTGAGCCCTTTTTTTTCATTATTATTTTTCCTTTTTGTTGTTATTACTATAATTATTTTTTTTTTGTGTTACAACCTCTACCTTAACCCCCTAACCTAGTTTAAAAATAAAAATAAAAGAAGAGTAAACCGGATTTACAGCCGGAGCAAACTTTTCGCAGTCATGTGGCCAGGAGTTGCTGCCTCCTTGTGACCATGATACTAAAGAGCTCTTTGTTTCAGGCTCATGTACAGTCAGGAATGGTTCCTTCTCACCCAACTGCCCATGCTCCAATGATGCTAATGACGACACAGCCTCCCGGTGGTCCCCAAGCCGCCCTCGCTCAAAGTGCACTACAGCCCATTCCAGTCTCGACAACAACACATTTCCCCTATATGACCCACCCTTCAGGTGAGGAGTGTGTGCCCGGGAGACCTGCACCCTAACTGAGCCAGGTCGAGGAGTGAGGACTGGGAGAAACCAGATTTTGGGGAAAAAAAAAAAAATAAAATTTTTAAAAGACCAAAAAAAAAGCCAAACCAACCAACCTTTAAGATGTCCTTGTGTTTCGCGGCTGCGCTTCGGCAGCCTCGGGGAGCGTAGGTTTAGCTGAGCTGTAGCTAATCCAGGGAATATCCTTGGGGTTTTTTGTCTAGCTGGAGTAGAGGAAAGGATAAGTGTGAGACACTGGCACTGTGGGACTGAGTTTTCCAGGTGTTTTCCTGGATTTGCCGTGGGGGATGGAGTGTGTGGAGTTTATAATGATCGGAGGTTGGATTAAATCTTGAGGACAGCGGTGGAATGTTGTGTGGGGGCAGGGCTGCTAGGCTGCTGTTAAAGTGACAACTGAAATCTGAAACTTTATTAATTCAGAGTAACGTTCTGCAGCTTTACTTCGGGGGAAATGTAGAAGTTGTGTGACTTTCCACTTTAAATTTAACCTTATTTAGGCTTCTTTGATTATTCGAGTTCAAACGGCCTCTGAACTTCTGTAGTGATGTAGTTTTACCTGGGGAATGTGTGAGCAGAACAAAGCTGCTTTCTGAGGGCTTAGGTAGGGAAAAAGAAAGAAAAAAAAAAAATCATCCCAAGGACATCTTGATGTGCAGGGTTTTGTTTTGTTCTCTAAAGAAAAAAAAATTAAAAAGAGAAAAAAAAAAATAAAGTTGAGCTCAGTAGTTGTCCTGTGACCACTTTACTAGCAAACTGTTGTGTGGCTTGCCAATTTATTATTTACATTTGAACTTTTTTTTTACAGTACAAGCCCACCACCAACAGCAGTTGTAAGGCTCATCTGGAATAACTGAAAGGCTGGATACCTTTTGTAGGCCAAATACCCTCCTTCTACTGCTTCTGCCAACTGGAAGCACAGAAAACTAGAATTTCATTTTATTTTGTTTAAAAAAAAAAAAATTTTTGATTTCTTGTAACATCCACTAGGAATGCTAACAGTTCATCTTGCAGTGGGAGAGATTCGGACTGAGTAGAGGCATTTAGGAACTTGTGGGCTATTCCATAATTCCATGCACTGTATCTGAGTCCTGCAAGTGCCCCAACTCTGCTTGCTGAAAACTGGAAGTTATTTATTTTTTAATGACCCTTCAAAGTTATGAACTCGTCAGCTAGCAAAAGAAGTAACAAGAGTGATTCTTGCTGCTATTATCACTAAAAATCAAGACTTGGAGATCCCTTTTACTTCTAACTAAACTTGAAAACAGGTTCAGTAAAAAAAAAAAAAAAAAATTCTAATCGTCAAACGGATGAGTTATTATTTATAAATCACGTTTGATGAGATAATCACTATCGTGAGACAGTGATGTAACTTTTAAGTTAAGAAAACTTTTACTTTGTAGATAATATAAAATAAAAACTTAAAAAAAAAAATTAAAAAATAAAAAAAGTTTTAAAAACTGACCCTCCTCGGTGTTTGTGTGGTGATTTTTGAGTCGCTTCCCTGGCTGCTCCAGCCCTGAACTGGAGCCAGGGTTTGCCCTGAGCCTGTTGTGGGCTGCTGGAACAAGGGGAAGGTTTGGGAATCACAAATTCAGCTGAGTTTTCTAAAGGAGGTTTTGTGTCCAGGTTCTTTTGTGTTCCTGATCCCTTGAGCTGCTCCAGACGGAGTCAGGAAAGGTCCTTTAAGGTGGTGGAAGTGTAAAAGTCAGTGGTGCTGCTGGAGGAGGAAAGGAAGGTAAGAATTCCCCTTAAAAGAGGGGGAGACAAAGTTCTCCCTGCTCCAAGTGTCCTGTGTGTGCAGGCATCGACCCATGGGGCCAAACCAGAGGATTTTCATGTCCAAGGGAGCATTTCTGCCTTTTAGCATCCAGTATCCACTAAAACAATGTCCAGGCACCTGGAGAGAATCAGACTGAAGACTACAAGTGAGAAACAAGTTCTAAAAACAGTTTATTAAGAGCAGATTTTTTTTTTTTTTATATTACGGTAAAATCGCATTATTCAAGAATAAGTTACTTGTACAGTACATACAGAAACAATATATAGAAAAAAATTACTATACAAGAAGAACTTTTCTGTGCAGGTGAAAAGTAAAACTTTCAAATTAATACACTCCAACAAAACTGTTGGCTTTAATCGTCCTGCTGAAGGCTGAGTTGGGGAATGCACAGTCCCCTGCCTCTGGGAGCTGCTGGGGAATGTTGGGGCTGTTTGGATCAAAGCTAAAAGTTTGGAATGCTGGATGACACCAGGTCCAGATGAGGAATGAGAAGCTTTGGCTTCTCCCTGGATCTTTTCCTAGAAGTTTCACCCCAGAATAGCTTCAATCCAAAGGTGGTGTCAGTGGTGGGTACCTGCTGGTGCTGTTCCACAGGGCTGTGGGAGGGACAGAGGGAGGGAGGCATCAACCAATGCTTCATGTCAGGAGCTCCTTCAGAACCTGCCAGCCCTGGGGACACAAAGGCCACCGAGCAGCAGTGGCCACCAGCAAACAGCAAGAGGAAGAGGAGGGGGAGGAATTCTGGCCAGACCCAGGTCTTGGGTGGTGCCCTAAACCAGGTCCCAGAGCAAAGGCACTGCCTGGTTTACATCTTTATTGCTAAAAACTGCCCTGAGTAGCTGGGGGAAATGGGGCTCCCCTCCTCCAGCCTCTCCTGGGGCTCCAGCCCAGCTCCAGGAGCTGCTCCTGTAGCTCCTGTCTTTGTTAGGTGGGATCCAAACTCGTGTTCCCGTGCCCATCTCCAGGGCCAAGACACTTTTATTTCTGCACCTCCACAGAGCCACCCAGGGGCTCTGCTCTTTGCTTCAAATCAGTACATAAACGCCAATAAAAATCCCACAGGGGCTGGGAACTACACCTGCCCAGCCCTGGGCTCTTCTCTCAAGTCACAAGGATATAAAAAATCCGCAAAATGGCTTAATGCTCTTTGCCCACTGCTATAATGCAGAGGAGTGAGTACCTTAGGGCTGGAGTAACGTGCTGGCAGGAGCAGAGACAGCTTCTGACCTCTGTCACAAGCCAGATGTCTTCTAGGAGAAATGAGATTTCAAACTCAGTTCCCCCAGGAGCTTGGGAAATAGCCCAAAAATCCCCTCAGGTCCTGCTGCAGTGGATCTGAAATGAGGAGCTGGTGGAGCCAGGAGGGCTGGAGAGCCCTCAGCTGCCTGTGGGTGAGTTTGGGGATGGAATTAACTATTAAATAATCAGAGGGGTTCTCCCACTGCTCACTGGTGGGGAGAACAGGAGCTCTCCCCCACTGGAGTTTGTTTGCATGGGGGAAGTGGCTGACGGGGAGATAATGAACCCAACGTGTATTTTACTAATCAAGCACAGCAATTTCCATTTAAACTGCGGAGAACCCCTTGTAATTAAACTGCAGGTTAAAAATACCACATGCACACGCATGTTTCAGTTCTGGCACTGGAACAATAAAGTCCTGGCGTGCCAAAACAACCCACCCCAGCAGCATCTGATTTATCTGGCAAGGATTTCTCTGGATTCATCTGGCAAGGGATGTGAATAGCGCTGCCTTTTCCCAGCCTATCCTTTCTTTGCAGATGGAGGGAGATTCGGGTGAGTCCACCTTGCCTTTTGGGGGAAAACCCCTTTGAGCACAGCTCCCTGGAGCTCAGTGGGACTGAAAACAGGAATCTTAGCAAGATTTAGCACATCCCTGTGTTTTCCAAGGCTTGGGGAAGCAGGCAGCAAGCGAGGAAAGGAAATGACAACTTGTGCTGCGCTGTCCCCCCTTCCCTTCCCCATCCCTATAAATGCGAGAGCACGGGGAGTTATTTATGAGCCTCGGAGGGAGCTGCCTCGCCTGGCACCAGGCAGCCCCGGGGATGTGCTCCTGCCTCTGGCTGCAGCCTTTGTGCTGCTCCAGGGAGGAGAATGGGCTGCGGATACAGCTGAGGAGCCCAGCGAGCACAGGGCTGGCTTTGTTTCTCCGTCAGCCTCTCCGGGGCTGGCAGTGCTGCAGGACCAGTGCAATTTGCTCTTAATGCTCCACTTTCAAACACGAGTGTACAGAAAGCAGGAGGGGGGAGGAAAAAAAGCCTTTGCCTGCTCTGAATGCACAAAGCCCAGGAGAGAGCGAGAGCGAGCCATGGGGAGGCACAAAAGGAAAACCTAAATGGTTTCTCCAGCTGATGGTTCTCGTTTGTCCCAGCCTCATACTTTGATTTATAAACCCAGATTTGCTCTCATGGTTGCTTCCTGGGCTGTTTGGCCCCAGATGTTTCAGCCTTGCCCTTCAGCTCCTGACTTTGTCTCCTTGGACTTTGGGCTCATCCGGAACGTGCCTCACACCAAAGCCTGTCCTAGAGGCTGGATTTTTGTGGAATTCCCTAACTCAGCCCAACGAGGCTTTGTGCTTGCTGGTTTTCAAATTAATTGCTAAAATGTTAATGCTCCTGAGGGCTCCCACCTGTATTGCAATTTCAAGGGAAAATAGAAATAAAAAAGCTTTCTGTAAGGCAATCTCAAGGCAAGTTTTGCAGCAGAAATCCCAGGGAAGGCTGTGCTGGGAAATCTGGAAGTTGAATGCTGTGAACATCCCCTCCTGTGTGGCGCAACGGCTCCAGCCCTTCCTCTTTCCTAAAATAACAGCAGCTTCTCAGAAGTGCTTCCTCTCTCATGGCTGCCCCAGGCAGGTGAAGCAGCCCCAAGGGCTCAGGAACAGCAGCAGAGTTTGGGGCCAGTTGGGGATCAGGGGATGCTGAGACCAAGGGATTTGGACAAGTTTTTCCTCCAGGTGAGGAGGTGTCCTCAGGGACCCCCATCGCCTGCAAGAGCTTTAAATGCCACCAAGCTCCTGGTGACAGGGGGGAAAAAGGCAAGCGAGAGTAGGGGGTTTCTTTAGGGGGAAAACTGACTTTAGATTTGTGCCTAAAATCACTGGGATAAAACCGTTCTATCACCAGGATAAAACTCTTCCATCACCAGGACAGAACTGTTCCATCACCGGGATAAAAACGCCTCCATCACCAGGATAAAAACCCATTCCCCACGGGGATAAAAAGCCTCCATCACCAGGATAGAACAGGATTAACCCCTCCCTCACCAGCAGGAGTGGTTTGTGTCAGTCTCTGTGTTAGTTCTCGGCTGGTGCCATGGCTAAGGATGGAGCAATTAGTGTTCAGTCTCAATCAGCCGGGAGAGCAGGATGAGGATCCCTCTGGCTGGCGCAGGGAGTGACCACAGCTGTGCTGGGTTAAAAAGGAAAAGCAAGAAAAAGCCAGTTTTTGCCTTAGCTGAAATAAAAAAGCCCAAACCCTGCTCATCACCCTTCGTGGGAGCTCAGCTCAGGTCGGGCTCTGCTGGTGGGTTCAGCAGCCTGGGCTGGGAGGACGAGGCCTGGAGCAGCAACTTGGCAACGAATTTATAATCCTTTTTTCCTTGTTATCCTGGGGTTTTTTAACTTTCTCCAATTCCGTGGGTGTAACACAAGCCCCTGGTTCCTTGGCTGGGCGCTGTCACGTCGGGGACAGGCGGGACACGGAGCCCGGCGCAGGCACGAGCGGCGTTGTGTAAACAGTAACGAGAAAGCTTTGATAAGAACAACAAAAACTACAATAAGAGGCCCTTTAACAGGCCAACGAGAGGGAGCACACCCGTACAGGAGTGAAAAATTACCCCCTTCCTTGCGAAAATACAATAATAATCCCTAACCAGAAGGAAGAGACAGGTACATTCTTTCTCTCGATGGATTCCCCCAGAAAGTCTCCAGGATTTCTCCACCCGAAAGTGCATCCCAGTGCCGGCGCGGGGCTGGTCAGAGCGGCGTGTACTGGTTGTCGATGGCACGGACGTGGCCCCTGCCCGGTGTCTCCACCTCATAGTCCGAGTCGCGGGGCCGGGCCGTGGTGGCCGTGGTGGCCCTGGGCGGGCGCAGGCTCTGCGCCAGCTCGGCCGGAGGTGGCACCAGGTGGAAGATCTGCTCTGCTGGGGGACCCCCGGCCGGCTCGTCGGGGCCGTGCGGGCAGGAGGAGCCGGCGGGGATGAGGCTGAACTCGGGGCTCCAGCCGGGACAGGCCAGCGGGAGAGGGACCGTGGTGCTGGAGCCGGGAGCTGCGGGCGGAGGGAGGAGATGCTGGTCAGGGGGATGGATGCTCCTGCCGCCCCTCCCTGGCGGAGCGGGGTGCATCCCATGACTCCCCCCGCAGCCGGTGGCTGGGAACAGCTTCTCCTTTCTCAAAAGGGGAAGCTGGGAGCTTGGGAGTCACCTTTTGTGCCACTGCCCCGACGCTTCCTCTTCCCCACTGCACGAACAACCAAAGGGCCCAGCTCTGCCCAGCCCCGGAGCATCCACCCCCAGCGCGGGCACCCTCTATCCCCCGGGAGCAGCCCCCTTCCCGCACACCTTGTGCCTGGGGCAGGACGACGACGTAGCTGGAGAGCCGCACGTCGCAGGCGGTGCCGCACTCCAGCGGGATGGGGTAGCGGTGGAAGTGGTGCAGCATCTCCACGATGGAGGAGAAGCGGAGGTGCTGGACCCGGCACTGGCCCCGCTCCGTCAGCGCCAGCCGCAGGTGCTGCGGAGAGGAGCAGGCTCCTGTTACCCTCCCTCCTGGGGGACACGGTGGGGACACGGGGATGTCGGGATGGGGGACACAAATGGCTTTAGTTCCATGTGTCGCAACCCCTGCCTGTGGCTCCCCGGGGATTTTTCCCCCCGGGAGGAGAAGGGTGACAGCCCACCGCAGAGACCAGGAGAGCATCTCCCTGGGGTGGGATGCGGTGGGACAGGGGCTGTCCTGCAGCCCCCAGGGGCTTCCTGCGGGATTCCCCTCCCCATCCCGGCCCTGTCCCGCCCGTACCTTCGCTCTGCCCTGGAAGTTGAAGGTGAGCACGTACTCGCCGCGGCGCGTCTCGCTCTGCCGCACCAGGAACACGCCGTGGCCCTCCAGCCCCCCCAGCTGCACCAGCTGAGCCGCCTTCACGCGGGAGATGGGCCCGTGGAACCAGGGGCAGGAGGAGAGGAACTGCTCCATCTTCGGCCCCGCCGCGTCCCCCGGGCCCCCCGGCGTCGCCCCTGCCAGGCACAGGGATGAGTGTCCCTGGGAAATGGGAATGCCCTTCCCTCTCTGTCCCCCCCTCATGCCATTTGGGGAAGGCAAATCAGCCCAGCCACGGCAGGATGTGGCGACCCCCTGGTGAGGGATTCTCTGTCCTCAGGGTCCCCTGGGTGTCCCCAGCTCACCTTGGCTGAGAGGGTCGGTGCTGGTGGTGGGGCTGGCGGCTGTAGAGTCGGGGTGTCGGCACGTCAGGAGCTCAGGGTCACCCGTGTCAGAGCTGCTGGGGACAGGAGAAGCCAGGCTGAGCGGTGGCAGAGGGGACACGGAGCCACTGTCCCCATCCCCAAGCTCAGGGACATCCAGCGGGCGCTTACCCCCTGCGCACACACTCCCGGATCTCGGCCGTCCAGCAGCTGAGCTGCTGCTCATCCCCCGCCTCAAACAGGATGTCGGTGGCGTTGGTGACCTGCAGGACATCAGAGAGGGACATGGGGTCTTGAGAGAGAGAGACAGAGACAGAGACAGACAGAGAGAGATGTGCATCCCCCACCCACCCATGCTCGCGACCCCAGCAGGGACAGCGCATCCCCCACCCTGCGCTCCACATCCCCCTGTGCATCCCCTCCCCGGACGGCAAGAGGAACTGAAATTTGGCAGGGGAGCTTTTGGGAGTCACGTGTGTCCCAGAGGTTGGGAAAGGCCTCGGAGGTGGTTGCAGACCTTTTCAGCAGGTCCTACCTTGAGGACAAAGGTGTGGATGTTATCGGGCATCTCGAGGCGTGTGCACCTCCGCACCTCCTGCACAGCGGAGCAGGCGACGAGCAGCTTCGGCTTGGAGCCCTGTGAGGGGCAGAACAGAGCCTGAGCTGAGCCCCAACTCCCCCACACCCCAACACACTGCCCCACACCCCAAAACACTGCCCCACACCACACTGCTCCACCAGGTCCAGGAGCCACCCGAGACACAGCAGCCAGCAAGGAAATACCCGGCGCTGCAGGGAAATACCCCATCAGAAGGAAATACCCTGTGTGGTGAGGAAATACCCCACTGTGACAAGGAAATACCCCCCACAGCACTGCCCAGTCACTGTTGGGGCACCCCAGGAGGGCTGAGTGACATCCAGACCCATCTCAGGGATCCCAAAGGACCCTGCAGCGGAGGGATGAGTGGAGGAGAGGAGGGAGAAGGGGGTTCCCAGCACGGCAGCACGTTCCAGGGATGTGGCACCGATGGGGAAATTGGGGTGCAGGCAGGGAACACCCTGCTCATGGGTGCAAGGGTCAGTGGTCTGGTAAGAGCTCCCTGGCGGGTTTGGCACTGACACAGACACGTGACAAAATGCTGAGCAAACACTTCCACAAAGGCTAAAATATCCCTGCGGCCGCTTTCGGTTCCTCTGCCGTCCGGCTGACTGCCGGCAGGCTGGGGCACGTGGCGCAGGATCCAGGGGGGCAAAATGTTCCTGAGCACCCCTGCATCGGTGCTGGGTGATGGAGCCAACATTCTGTGCCCAGCCCCGCATCCAGAGCCATCCCAAGCATCCTGGCAAAGCCCGGGCAGTGCCACCACACGCCAGGCACGCTCATCCCCCTGCGCCAGGCTTGCTGCACCACGAAATTGTGGCTGGTTGTGACTCAAGCAGTGGTTTTATCATCTCATGGGACGCTGGCTCCAGTAGCCCTCTTCGCTCCACAGCCACTGTCCCTACACAGGGACAAGTGTCTCTGCATGCTGAGCTGTGGCTCTTCACCCCACAACAGCATTTGCCAACTCAATTTGCCCAAATTCTGCTCCGAGCTTGTGATACTCACAGCACACCCACCACATCCCCAACCACCTGTATGGCACTCAGAGTATCCCCACCAGACACTTCCTTGATCATCCAACCACACCATCTTTAGCTGCGCTTTTTTTTTTTTTTTTTTTTAATTTATTTTCCCCATCCCCCCTCCTTCCTCCCTCTCTCGGCCGAGCACTCGGTGTTCTCTGGGGCCGGAAACGCGCGCGCGAGAGGGATCAGCCCTTATCAGCACCGAGCTGCATCGAAAAGAAAGTTCTTAGAAGTTGCTCTTAGTGTTACGGCGTCATGCACAGGGCTGGTGACACCGCGGTGGCTCCGGCACCCCCGGGCGCGCTGCTGACAGTGATTGCAGCTGTGCTGGGCTGTGCTGTGCTGCAATCACTGTCACCGGGCTGCCGGGAGGCGCCGCGTTGGCACCAAGGCTTTATCCCCCCAGGAATTCGATTTTTCTGCCACCTTTGGAACGTGACCGTGCCCTGCGCAAAGTCCTGCGTGGAGAAATTGAGAGGATCTCTCGTCCTGGCCGCTTTCCCGCACGGGGGTTGTCACGTCCAGCATGACCCCGAGCGGGATTTATCAACATCCTAACCGCAGCGATGGGGTCGGCTTCTTAGGAAATGGGGGAATTCCAGGAAAAGGGAGTTCGGAGAAGCCCCCCGTGTCGCTCGGAGTGGAGAGCGCAGCTGGAGAGTGAAGGGAGAAGGAAATGATGCAGCACAGAGATATGGTGCCTGAAAAAAAAACCCAGGCTGGCTTCGGAGAAGCGCCTGCCACAGGCACGGTGCCCCCGCTGCCGGGGCGCCGCACCTGACCGCAAGATGCCCTGCTCGATGCGGCCGTACCAGGAAAGAGAGTTCTCAGTAACCAAAAGTGCACACTCAACACGCCAAGGGTTCACCCACGGGCTCCTTCTGGGCTGGAGGTGCCCCAGCAGCACTGCAGGAATGGGTAATGCCCGCTGCTGCCTGGCTCGGTGTGCTCGGGATGCTCGGGATGCTCGGGGTTGTTTAGGATGTTACAGATGTTGCTGCAGCTCAGCCCCACCAGCACCAGCTTCTACATGGAGATTCACCCCACTGCTCCCAAATGGATCCTGTGCAAATGGGGGAAAGCCCAGCATGAAGTTGAGCACTCCCCAAAATCACTTGGCTTGTGACACCCCATGAAGCTGCACTCCCAAGCCCCCAGAACAGAGCTGCCATGCTGTGGCATTCCCAGTCCAGGCACACAAAACTGGGCATCCTGGGCTGTGTCATGGGTCATTCTCCAGCTCTCAGCAGTGGGATCTGGCCCAGCTCCCCCAAACTCCCTCTGTCTGTGGCTGAGCCCTGCTGGGAACACGTGGCCACCTATGGAGATGATGGTTCCATAGGATGGGGACGGAGGAGATGCACCAGCTCTCAGTCCTACTGGCATACACTGGTATTTTTGGGTTTTGCAGGGAATTTTTAAAAGTACAAAGCTTCAGCCAGGCCAGGGCAGTTCCCAGTGCCAGGGGAAAATGGAAGACAGATGAAAATGCCCCCAAGAACAGAACATCATACTGCTCCCCGCCCTGAGCATCCCAGCAGAGCCCTCCCAGTGAGGGACACCCCACTGCACCCCCTCTGTGTGTGCCCACATCCCCTATCCCAGACACCCCCACGGGGTGCCACAGGAAACACTGGCACAGCACAGGAACAACCAGCATGGCACAGGCAGTGCCACCAGGGCACCCACAGCCTCTGGACACCCGGGGAGGCAGGGCAGGGCAGAAAGTGGGGTTTGCCAGACCTGAGAAGGAGCCAGCTCGGGCCAAGGTCATGGCTGCAGAGTGGAGTGCCTGCATTTCCTCCTGGCAAACCCTGGCACCAGCCCTGCCTGGAGCTGGCACAGCTTCACTCCCTGTGCACGTGGCACTGGCTCCTTCAGAGGTGATGTTCCTCCTGCAGCTCTCCCCACACACATTCCCTTGCCTGTGGTGGGGAAATCACTGCCTCGGCACAGCGGGTCCCTTACATGTCTCCAACAAGGATATTTGGGATTTATGGTGTTTTTCACAGCAAAGCTCTTCCCAGCTGGCCCACCTGTGCCAGGAACACTCTCCCCATGATGCTGCCATAAGGAGCACGTTCTGTCTGGATGCTCAGGGGACACTGAGGGTGCTGGGGAGCTTTTTCCACTCAGGTGAGGTGGAAGTTGGCTCTCCAAGAATGAGAGTGGTGGCACAGCAATGATGGCATTGGCATGATGATGACAGCAGTGGCATGGTGACGATGGCAGTGGCTTGGTGATGATGGCAGTAGTGCAGTGATGACCACGGTGGTCTGGCAGTGGTGGCACAGCAATGACAACAGCAGTGGCGTGGCAGTGACAGCAGTGTCAGGGTGAAGGTGGCAGTGGCACGGTGATGATGGCAGTGGCACAGTGATGATGGCAGTGGCTGGACCATCAGGCCAAGTTTCTGCCAAGCAAATCCTTCGAGAGCACCAGGAGCTGCCCCTGGCCCCTCCACACTCCAGGGGTTTCCTCAAGCCAGCTCTCACTTCCACTTTGAGTCACCCCCAGGAGGTGGGGAAGTGCCTGAACCCTTGTGTAAGGTCCCCAACAGATACAGGCCAGATTTGTCACTTCTTGTAAATCTGTGTCCCTTACGCAAGGGACAAACCTCAACCAGAGCTGCAGTGCCAGGCCTGGCTGTGCTGGATGGACACGAGACCATATCCTGTGCCTGCAGCCCTGGGGCAAGCTGTGAAGTTTTCCAGGAGCATGGACGCACAGCTCTTTTGCAGGGAATGCAGGGTGAACTGGGTGGGAAACATCCCCAGGTGCCAGGGCAGGGCAGGGGGAGGTAGTGGGGCTGTGAGGGCTCCAAGGGTCCTGCTGGAGAGAGCAAAGTGTCTGCTGGAGCAGCATTCATCCTCAGGAGTTTGCACCAGGGGTAATCCCAGCCTTCATCCTCGGGGACTTTGTGTGGCAGGAAATCCCGGTGGTTTCCCTTGGGAGTTTCACCATAGATAAACCCAACGCTCATCCCTGAGGACTTTTGCACCATAGATAATCCCAAAACGTGTCCTCAGGGTTTGTACCACAGCTAATCCTGGTGTTCATCCTCAGGGATCTGCACCACAGCTAATCCTGGTGTTCATCCTCAGGGATCTGCAGTGTGACTAATCCCTCTGTCCTCCAGCAGCTAATCCCAGTGCTCCAGGAGCTGGCAGCACAGTTAATCCCGGTCCTCTTCCTCAGGTGTTTGCATCACAGCTCATCCCAAAGGGAGAGGTCCACCCTGGACAGCCCCTGCCAATGCTGGTTTTCGGGACAGACACTGGAATTCCATGGATTCAGGCCTTCCATGCCTGCTGCAGGGACCCCTGGCCCCAGGGTGACACATTCCCAAACCATTCCTGCCTCTCCGCAGGTTGCAAACTCATTTGGGAACCTGACAGCAGCAGGCACCATCCTGGGCTCTGCTCCGAGGTTCCCCGACTGTCAAACAGGAACGCGGGAGGCGATTCCCGCTGCCGTGCGAGCTCAACATCCCCCACCCCTCCCAAAAAAACCCCTCTGTGCCCACCCCAAAGCCCCGCCAGCATCCTCAGCCCGACACCAGCGGCACAAAGGAGTTTCCAGGACACCCTGTCTCCGAGCATCCCGCGGGCAGTGGCAGGGGACAGAAGGGACCCGAGGGGACAAGAGGCACCGTTGTGCCGGCCTGAAGCGCTGGCTCGGGGGCGGCCGGGGCACAAAGATCCCTCTGTTCCCACTGCGAGCGGCTGCCGAGCGCCGGCGAACGGCCATGGGAGAAAACACAGCCCCGAGCCCATCGCCACCCGAGCCCCGATTTCCGACTAAATTCACCGGGGGGGGGGCTGCAAAACAGCACCCCAGGAGCCGCGGGGTGAGCCTGTGAGGCGGGATTTGGGGGGTCCAGGCAGGAATTCCCACCCATCCCTGGCTCCTCTGTTCATTGATAAAACTCCCTGCTCTGCGCCAATGAGCCAGTGTTCCCAAGCTTCCCCAAAAACTGCTGCAAAGCTCCCCAAAATCCTGAAAAGCCCCCAAAACCCTGCAAAGCCCCCCAGAATCCTGAAAAAAAACCCAAAATCCTGCACAGCCCAGTGGCTCACAGCAGGGTGAGGGTGATGGGGGCTATAAACAAGATCTGTAAACAGCCAGCATTTGCAAGCCCCTTGATTTTTTTATATATTTTTTTAAAATTTATTTTATGCCAAATTCAGTTCCAGCGTGGGCTGCTTTAATAATTTCCTGGAATAAATAACGAGCATGGAAAGTAAACAAGGTGTCTGCGTGCAAGTGGGAGCTGCTGCAGCCAGGACTGAGTCTGAGTCACCCCAAACCTCAGCCCCAGAGAGATGGGGGGGTCCAGCACAGACTCTGCAGGATCCCCACAGTCCTGGGGATGTCATCCCGAGGTTTTGCATCACCCAGGATGATGGAAAAGGTTCAGAAGTCCACGTGGAGGCATTCAATCCCCCTGGATGGGTATTTTCATTCCTGCTCCTTGCCTGGGGCAGGAGGAAGTGAGTTTGCCCAAAATGCTCGTTTTTAACACAATCCTAAAATGCCATTGAACATCACAGTGCTCATCACAGACACTGGAGTTGGGATGGGCTGCCTGGTGGGAAGGAGCAGGGTCCACCCCAGCTGAGCCCCCTCCAGGGCTGGGATGAATCCTTGAATCCTTCCAGACCCCACGCTGCCTGCGCAGGCTCTCATAAATATTTACCTTTGAAAGAAGCAGCTCTCAGCCTTGAAACAACCACATCCTGGGCCGTGAAAAGAGAGAAAGAGAAAAAAAAAAAAAAAAGAAAAAAAAAAAAAGAAGAAGAGAAAGGGGGGAAAAGAGTGACAACCACTCAGAAAAAAAATCCCCACTACAGGCATCTCACATCGGCTGTGGGGACTCACAGCTCTTCTTACTCCAGCTCTGAGAAGCTTTGGGGGAGAAGGGATGCATTCCCTGAGCACTTTCCCAGTCCTTTTTCCTGTGGTTTGCTCAATATCTCCATTTTTTTTCCCTCTTCTCAGCTGGCAGGTGGTGCTTTCCACCCCGAGCATCTTGAGTGACACTCTGATAAGCAGGGTGAGGACAACACCCCCGGGAAGGGCGGATTTTAAAGGATGGGGTTAAAAAGATGGAATCCTTCCGAGCCCCAAAACTCCAGAGTTCAACAAAGCAGAGGTTGGGGTCCATCCTGCACCCTTCCCCTCACACCCAGGCCCCGGCAAGCCCCATCCCAGCGAGAGTTTCCAAAATAAGAAACTCCGCTCTTCAGCAATTAACGCCGGGGCTGTGGTTACGCTGCTAAAAGTGTTTTTTCCGTGCATGACCAAGGATGGAAAAAGTTGTGGTTAATAAATGACAAATAACCTTTGTCTCCTCGCCCTCCCTCCCACCCCCCCCCCACCCCTCGATACCCAAAAACAGAGCCAGGGGGAGGGGGAAGAGAGCAAAAGTCACCACCAAAATCTCACAAAGCCCGGAGGCCGCCCAGCCCCCGGTGCCTTCGAAGAACAGAGCGCGGCGAGGGATGCGCCCGCCCTGCCCCGGGGAGAGGCTGCCCGAGGGGTTTGGGGCAGCTCCTCGTGCCTTCCGGGGAGGTTTTGCCTCTCCCAAGGGATTTGTAGGACACCCAAAGCCCTCTGGTTTGCATTTTTCCCAGCTCCTGGCTGTGTGGTCCTCAGGGGTTGCCAGGAGAGGGATGCGATCCTGGGAGCAGGACCACAGAATCACAGAATAACGTGGGTTGGGAGGGACCTTCAAAGGCCACCCTGTCCAACCCCTCTGCAACAAGCAGGGACAGCAACCAGAGCAGGGTGCAGCCCCTGGGAATGCCAAAAAAGGGATGCCATAGTCCCTGGGAATGTCAGGAGTGGGATGCTGGGAGCAGGATGTTTGGAGAGGCATCATAGAAGCACAGAATTGTTTGGGTTGGAAAGGATCTTGAAAAATCAACGAGTCCAACCCCCTGCAATGAACTTCTTCAGCTGCATCAGGACAGGATGCAGCCCCTGGAGATGCCAAGAGAGGGATGCAGTCCCTGGGAATGCCAGGAGAATGCCATGAATGGGATGCAGCCCCTGGAGATGCCAGGAAAGGATAGCAAGACAGGGATGAAGTCCCTAGAAGTGCCAGGAAAAGGATGCCAGGAGAGGGATGTGGTCCCTGGGGATCCAGATTGACACAAGCATGCCCTGTCCTGAGCCAGGGATGGGATGATGGGACACTGAGGTGCTTCCCATCACTGGCAAAACTCTTCCCAAGGTGTTGCAGGGAGGAAAACTCCCTCTCCACCACTGCCCTTCCTGGGCTGAGTCACTCAGGCCACGTTTCAGCAGCTCCAGGAGGAGCAGGGATAGGGAATGAGGAGCAAAACACTGGGATGTGCCCCATCCCATGCCAGCTGCCACTCACAGCCCCACACGGCAGAAATCGGGGACAGGAACCTGCTGGCTCAGGAGGTGGCAGTTCTCAGAAACCAGATTCAGGTGAAAGGGGTAAAAAAAGAAAAAAAAAAAAAGAAAGAAAAAAAAATTAAAAAAAAAGAGAAAAAAAAAAAAAAGACCCAAAAAAAAGGAAGTCAAAGCAGCCTCACACTGAGCAGAGATAAAAATATTGCTCCTCCTGTGGCTGCAGCAGAGATGTTTGAGCTGTGGCAGAGGCTCCAAGGGCTTTCTCCGGAAGGAGTCTTCCCGGCTAGTCCCGGCGTGCCATCAATTTACAGGAGGCACTGGATTTCATTAAAACTCTATAAAGAAAGCAGCACAAATGCAAATCCCATTTCCCTTCCCCTTCCTGTCAAAACATCTGGACAACAGAAGCGGCTCGGGACATTTCCGCTGCGAGTCCCGGCTTTCACAGGGTTTGGGATTTGGCCATGTCAGAGGTATTTGGGGCTGGGGCTCAGCTGAGGAACGGGGCAGCCCCAAAGCTCACAAACCTGGCTTTGCCAGCTTTGGTTTGAGCTGGTGAAGGTGGAGACATCTCAGAGGAAGCCGATCCTAAAGGTTATATGGGATTAAACGGTGTGGGAGAGGAGAAAGCTCTTAATGCCTCTGAGGAAATCAGGGAGCAGAGGACATTGCCCTCAGACCAGAGATCAGAGTCCAGCTGGGCTGAAATTCCAGGACCATGCCCAGGTTTCCCTGTGGCACAGATATATACATATCTCCACTAAAAAAATATTATATATATATATAAAAAATTATATATATATATAAAATTATATATATATATATATATGGATAAGGATATACATATCCATATATATATAATCTCCATATATATCCATATACATATATCCATATATATATCCATTTATATATATCCATATACATATATTAAAAATATATATATATATATACACACACGCACACATATATACAAGCACTACAGGTATCCCAATATCCCTCTATTCCAACTCCTCTTCCACACAGCATCATCACCTCACTCTGCCCTCCTCACAGCCCAGCACCCTCTGGAATGTCCCCAGGGTGGGATTGCCCCCCAGTCCTGTGCCTTGCAGCCAGGCAGTGACCCCCCTCTCCCAGGGGAGCTCCAGATCCCATCATGCCCAAACCCCTCCTTTGCAGCATCATTTTCCCAGTGCTCAGGGGAGGAGGGAAAACTGCCAAAACCAAGCCAGCTGTGGCTGGGAGCACGGGAAGGGGAGCTGCTCCCTCTCCCAAAATCCTCATCCCCTCTGGCACATGCCTGGGGACTCCCTGATTCTCCAGCACAGCTCCCTGACCCCTTCACCCAGCACAGCCACCCAAGCAGTAAATGGGATCAGGGCTCTTCAAAGCCCCCACTCCCTTTGATGCTGGGCACGTTATGGGATTAAGCTCAGAGGCCCCATTGGAGCACCAGGAGAAAGGGGGGGGAAATCAGATAAAAGCTGCCAAAAGCAGCAGGATCCCCCTCCTTTCTCCACACACCTGCCTTTTCCAAGGGCATTCCAAGGGGATGGATATTTGGGGGTTTGGTTTGATGCTCTAAAGCCCTGAGGCTGAGATGGAATTTCAGTTGTTTCCTATTATTTACAGGGTGGAAAGGGGGAAGGGGAGGAAGGGGGAAGGAAGAAGGGGAAGGAAGAGGAGGAAGGAGGAAGAATTCTTCCAGGAGGCCCTGAGGGTGACCAACCTCACAGCCCAGAGATCAGATGGAGTTTAAAAATCCCAAGAACTGGTTTTACAGTTGCTTATTTGAAACCATCAATTTTCTACGGTGATCAGCATCCTCAAATCAGGAACAGACCCATGGGGTGGGGAAAAGGCAGTGGCAAAGCCCTGGGAGCATCCTGGGGCAGGAGGATGGAGGGAGGGGGCTCCTCACAGCCATTCCCAGGGGGTTGTTGAGTGTTATTTAGTTATTTTAAAGGAAAATAACCCCCCAACAAACTGCTCTGTTCTCACTGCTCTGTGGTTTGCCCCCATGCTGGGTTTGGGGAGTGGGAGCCGCCAGCACTGTGGGGGATTTTCCACCACCCCCGGAATTCAACCGCAGTTACTGGGAAAGGGTCTGGATTGATGGTGCTGTAAAGGAGAGGGGAGCTGGCCCTGGCCCAGAGAATTTGAAAGGAAGGAGCCGCCCTGAGAATATTTGCACAGGAAGCAATTTAATCCAGAGCCTTGCAAAATCCAGCAAGGAACATCCCCCACTTCCGTAGGCCTGGCTGAGAAACCCCCTGCTCAGGGCTCCGGGGGCTCGTGGTGATGTGGAGCACCAGGAAATCTCCATCCCATGGAGACTGCAAGGGATAAAGCTCAGAGCACCAGGGGAACTTGGTCAGTGTCTTGTTTGAAGGGTCTCCCACCCCTGGGTCAAAGCTGGGCAGGGAATGTGGGGAGAGGAAGAATGTGCTGGGCTTGCTTCCCAAGGGGGAGGGAAAGAAATAAAGAAAAAGGAAGGAAAGGAAAAAAAAAAAAAGTGGGGGGGATAGGGAGGAAAAGATGGGGACAGTAAAAAAAAAAAGGGGGGG
The DNA here is from genome assembly GCA_032173965.1 of Sitta carolinensis. Lineage (NCBI taxonomy): Eukaryota > Metazoa > Chordata > Aves > Passeriformes > Sittidae > Sitta > Sitta carolinensis. Next base: position 3,499,685 of record CM063296.1, on the reverse strand, counting down.
ATTTGAAAAAAGAAAAGGGGAAGTGAAAAAAGAAAAAGGAGGAAGGAAAAAAAAAGGGGAAGAAAAAAGAAAAAGGGGAAGAAAAAAGAAAAAGGGGGAAGAAAAAAGAAAAAGGGGAAGAAAAAAGAAAAAGGGATTAAAAAGAAAAAGGATTAAAAAAAAGAAAAGGGGGAAAGGGAAAAAAAGGGGGAGAAAAGGGGTGAGGGAGGGAGAAAAGGCAGAGCTATCCAGCTGCTGGAGCACCCTCCATGTGGCCCAGAGCGTCTCTGACCTCCCTGTGCCCCGGGATGGGGACACACACTCCCACAGGGACAAACAACTGCAACCCTTGACATGACAGAGCAAAACCAGCTTTTACTTTCAGATGTTACAATTTTGATGTTGTTTTTTTTTTTTTTTTTGGTTTTTTTTTTTTTCAAATATTTAATATTGGAGCCGTTTGACGGAAATAGCAGGAATTCAGCCAGCTGCTCCCTGACCCTGCTGCCCTGAAGGCAGGGACAAGGCTCCAGCTCTACCGGAGGTTTCCTCCTTCCAAAGAAAAGTTTGTCATCAAAGTTAAACGAGAACAAAAAAAAAAAAAAAAAAAAAGAAGAAAATTCATCCCATTACGCCTGTGCGAGTCCTGCCATGTGGAGGAACCGTCTTTTTTTACAGATTATACACCCCAGCTCCCCCCACATCACTCCCCACTCCCTCAGATCCTGCAACATCTCTGCTCCAGCCACGTCCCAGCACCACGGGAGCTCCCTGCAGCAGCAGAGAGCTGAACTTCCAGCCACAAAACTCCTTATAAAAAGTAAAACTATGAGTCCCACTGGGAGCAGAGAAAGGCAGAGAGCCTAACTCCTATTTTCCCTTTTCTCTCCCAGCTTGCCCAGGCGAGCAGATGCTCAGGCTGCTAAAGTCACGGCACAGGGTGAGTTTGGGGTTGACCAGGCTGGGTTTTCCCTCACCTTGGTGGAATCCCATGAGTGGGATGGAGGCCACCAGCCTCTATCCTCAGCTCAGAGGGCAGGCACTCTGCTTCCAGCTGGAAAACCCAGCTCAGGAGTCCCAGCAGGGAGAAATGCAATGACACATTGACCGACTGCAGCAAATTAGCACACCTTGGGCTCAGCATCAATCACTCCCTAAACATGACCCCGCAGGGGTGGGGCTTTGTCTCCTTCTCAGAGGGATTGCAGAAACAAGGCCCAGCCTCGTGCGGCTGCAGCAGAGGGAGAGCAGTGGCAGAGCAAACCCATCACGGCGAGAAACCCTCGTGGTGCTGGATGCACCTTGGCCCTGCTCCTCCCTGTGGGATGCTCTGGCATCCGGGCACCGTCCTCAGCCCAGGGACCCGCAGCATCACTGGCTGGAACCGGGCAAGAGGCGGCAGCTCCTTACCTTGGGCGGGTCGAAGAGCTCCAGCACAAATTCCTCGGCGTCGGGCGGCCCCGCCCGCCGCAGCACCAGGCGGCAGCGCTGCCAGCGCGTCCCGCTGTCCAGGGAATTCTCATCCAGCAGCCCGTACTTGAGGAGCCCCTCCTTGCGCACCTCGGGGGGCTGCTCCCGCGACAGCCCCCAGGGCAGGATGCGCTTCCCCAGTCCCGGCTTGAGAGCCGCCTCCGCCGCCTCCCCATCGCCATCCCCGGGGAGCGCATCCGAGGAGCGGCGTCGGAAGAGGCTGCGCCAGCTCCTGCGCAGCTGGCTGAGCGAGAAGGGCCTCCGGGCCGGCCCCGCCAGCTCCTCCGAGCTCCAGGATTTGCGCAGTCCAGAGGGAGCAGCCTCGGGGACTCGGACGGGCTGCTCGGGGCGGGCACCGGGCTCCGCCTCGGCTTTGGTGGCCACCGTGCCCAGGGAAGCGTCGGTGTGCCGCCGGTGCGTGTCCCGGTAATCCCGCGCCGGGCCGGCGGGCAGGATGCGGAGCTGGCTCATGGCGATGCCCTCCTTCACCTCGTGGCAGAAGTACTGCTGGAAGAGGTCGGTGAACTGCACCGAGAAGTTCTCGGCGGCCAGGAGATCATGGTGCGGGTGCTCGGTGGCGAAGCGCAGGTAGTGCCGCGCCAGCTCCTTGGCGGTGCTGATGGCGTGCAGCTCGCAGAACTCATGCCAGCCCCGGGGATGCGCTGGCGTGCCGGCCGGCAGCGAGTGCCCATTCATTGCCGAGGCTCCAGCGAGGCGGCCGCGCTGCAAGACAGAGCACACGGGGGGTGAGGGCAGGGTCCCCATGTGTCCCCAGGGTCCCCATGTGTCCCCCCACCCCTGGCTGGCGTGGCCATAGCCCACTCGGAACGTGCACGCACAAGGCCTGGGAGACGCTGCGGGCAGCTGGGTCCCACCCCAAACCGTCTCATTCCCACGGACGCACTGGAAATGGCCAATTTCCAGGGAGCAGCGTGGCCGTGCGACCACCAGCAGCGGCCATGCGGGCCCCCCCCTCCCCATCCCCACCTGGCTGGGCCGTGCCTCAGTTTCCCCACCTGGGCGGTGGGGAGCGGGCAGGTCCCGGCGCGGGGCGTCTGCGCGGCTTCCTGCCAGCACAGCTGCCTGCAGCTGCCCGCCGCCCGCGGGGACGCCTGGCCCGGCCACATCCGCTCGGCTCCTGCCAAGGCTCCGCAGCGCCGATGGGTTTCCCTCCAGGGACCGATTTCAACGGAGCTGATAAAACTGGAACGGGGGCGGGAGGGGAGGAAATAACATGAAAAGCTGCAGAAATCCAGGGATGGAGCCGCCTCGCTGGCAGATCCTCCCGGCCCCAGCGGCCCGGGGACAGAGGCGGCCGCGCCGGCGGTACTGCCCGGGATGAGCGCGCGTTCCGGGGGGGATGCTCTGCTGCCTGCGGGGCTCTGGCGAACCACACCGTATCTGTGCCCCCAGCAGATTTCGCTGCCAGGCCAATCTGGCGGCACCGTGGCTGGCGTGCAGCCGGCCCGGCGTGTCCGGCCGAGCCGGCAGTGGTGCTCCCCAGGCCCGGCCCCGCTGCTCACCAGCGAACCTCGTGCTCTCCCGGAGCACTTATCGGGGCCGTGCACTCCGCTCAGGAAGGAAACATGGGCCAACCCACCCGGATCCTGCCGCGCCGGCACGGGCACCGCCGCCTCCCCGAAACTCCGGCAGCAGCACCCCGGCTGCTGGGAGGGGAGGAAAAGCAGACTGCATTTGTCAGGGGGAGGAAAAAAATAAAAAAAAAAAAAAAATAAAAAAAAAAAAAGAGCTCAAAACCCCTGAGAGGCCAGGAGGAAGCGAGCGGGCAAAGAGGAACGTGCGGGCACAGGGGATGGTGTTTGCAGCCGGGGCGGCGATAACGCCGGGAAGCGGAGCTCTATCTCTGCCCACCCGCTGCCCTGCCGAGCACGTCCCGCGAATGTTGCAGGCGAGAGGAGATGTTATCAGCCCTCCGCCAGCCTCGGCTTCTCAGAAGAGCCGCCCAAAGCTCGGGGCCGTCCGGCGTCCCGGCAGTGCAGGGCATGCGGCCGCCGCAGTCCGGCCGAATCCCCCCGCAGGGCCCCGTCTATCAGCGCCGCCAGCCTGCCGGTGACTCAGCATCCTCCGCTGCGCTCCCGCTTCCTCCCGGCACCCGGGAATCGCCGCCGCACCACCCCCGGGGCCGGCACGCTCGGCGGGATGCTCCCGCAAAACGCGGAGGGAAGCGAGGCGCTCATGCGAACGGCTCCTCAGGCGGGTGGGAGATTCCCAGCGCAGGGAATTAGCCTTCCAAGATTTCATGCTCGCTTCGCGCCAGCTTCGGGAGAGGTTTGTGGCACGGGAAAAGCCGGGCTTCGTCTGTGCCACGCGGTGGGAAGCAGCCGAAGGCCGTCTCCAGGAGCAACGTGCTTTTCCAAGCCGGCGATGGGAAATACTCCCCAGCGCTTCCTCCTCCCAGCGCTGGCACAATGCCGACCTCACTGCTTCTGCCTGGCACACTTCCCACATGGAAAGAGCTATCCTGGATGAATTCATGCTGGAGTTACCACAGCAGCCTCCTGCTCCTCTGCTCAGCCCCAGGTTTCAGTAGCAACATCCACAGGGATGCGAGTTCTCGCTGCCGGGTGAGCTTCTCCCTGCTCCAGCCCCTTGTGCTCCACAAAGCTGGTATCCAGCAGCAGGTGGCTTTAAGGCAGAATTTACATTTTAGCCCTCATGTGTGCCTGTGAGGAGCTCCTGGCCATCCTGCGGGTCAGATGAAGTACTTCTGATTGCTTTAATTTGCTCTGAATGAAGAATCCAGCTCATCCTTGGATGCTAGTTGGGATGGGGGGCTTCCATCCTGCCAGCTGCTGGAAGAGCTGTACACACCAAGCCCCCCCCACCTCGGGGCTGTCTGTGGGTGCTGAGGTTGTTTTTGGGTGCTGAGGTTGTTTTGGGGTGCTGGGCTTGTTTTGGGGTGCTGGGCCAGGAACTCGAGGAAGAGCAGGATGGGACGGACCGGCTGCGGTGGACTTTGATGCGGGCTGGGACAGCGAGCTGGGGCTTGTGCAGGATCCAGCCCTGCAGCCCAGCCACCCTCGGGAGCTTCCTTTAAACTCTTGCCCAACCTGAGCATTGCTGTGGCAGCGCTGCCAGCACAACCGGGGAGGGAATCCGCGCCTGGATCCGGCAATGGGTCATTTGTCCCAGTAAATGCATTTGTTGTTTAATTGCAGCCAGAGGAGCCGGCAGCACCAAGCAGTGCCAGGGCAGTGCTGGGAGCCAGCGCCGCAATCCTGCCACCCGCTCCCTCAGGATGAGCATTCAGAGCCAGCTGGCCTCGCCAGCACCTCGGATCCAACTCGCCACCTTCCCACCACGGAATAGCCATCCAGGGGCTGTGGCCAGGCGGGAAGGTCACCCTCCAGCACCCAGCACCACAAATCCAGCCTCGAGGGGAGTGTGAGGGGGCAGAGCCCACGTGCCCGGTGCCCAGCCCTGCTCACACACTGTGCATGTGCAGCACCACCGGCCGAAAACGAAACCGGCCCCACTCGCCGCCAGTTCCACACCAGGAAAATGCACGCCAGTGACACGAGTAGGAAACACGATTGATGTGCCAGCTCTCCCAGAAATAACTGTTCCCAACCGGAGGAGAAGTGTCCGGAGGCATTTGCAGCTCCCTTTATAAGCACAGGACTATTCCAAACTCATCCCAAGGACTATTTTCGGGAGAGGGCGAAGCGAGGGGCTGGGAGACGCCCTGGCCGGCCCCGCAGCTCCCCGCTTCCTGAGTGGCAGAAATACAAAGTTCCCACAATCCCAAGAGCGGGAACATTGTTCCTTCCCAGGATGTCCTCCATGAAAAGAGCTATTCTGAGCCGGCTGCAGCCTTTCTTGGCATGGCCCCGCAGCCGCTCCGAGGCGGCTATAAAAGGCCAGGTTACAATGAACGGGGCTTTTCAATGGAACGGCATCTGGCACGGCGGGGTCGGGGGGATGCAGGTCCCTGGGGGATCCAGGCAGCCACAGGTGGGCTTGTAAGGGCTGGGTGATGCAAAGCATCCCCCCAGGATGGGGATGGTGCAGCCCCTCTCTGCATCCCGATCCCCCAGAGATGGTGGGTGCTGGAAGGATGCACCCCTGGATCGAGGGGGACAATCAGGGTGCTGCAGCCATTTGGGGGTGGGCATGGAGGTGCTGCCACTCGGGAAGGCAGGAGGGGTTGGTGCAGGGCAAGAAGTGGGGAAAGGGTCTGGCTGCAGCCTTGGGATGTGGGATGCACCCACATATTTACAGCATCACTATAAACCAGCCAAAGGCAGTGCCAGCACAACCCACTGCAGAAACTGCCCAGCACTGTCCTCCTCTTCCCTCTGGAGCAGCTCTCCGTGATGGGGAGGATTCTCTGGGTCTCATAGAGGGTGATGGCACTGCACCATCACTCCCTGTTGACCCTCTAGCTGTTTACATACAAGCTGGAGAGTCCCAGGCGGGCTCAGGAGGTTCCCTCTCTCTCTTTTGGCTGAACCAAACCAGCAAGTTAAAAAGCAAGAAAGGAGCAGGACAGAGAGATCCCCCAATCCACATGTCCATACAGGCTGTAGGAAATCAGTTTAAAAGCCAGTGTGGGAAGGCAGATTTTGGCCTCCTTCTCCCCCTTTCTCACAGAACATACACACTCCTGCCATTTCACCTCCTGGCACTACACAACTTTCTATATTACAGACCCAAACTGGCTTTAATTTACAGCTCTGTGTGGGCTGAGCAGCACCACAGACCTATGAGGATGTGGGTGATGTTACAGCGCTTAAAACCGAGAGAAGTTCACCTGTTTGGCTTTCCCTGACCACCCCAACAGGACAGGCAGGATGGACACAACCCAAACTCATCTCAGGTCAAATCCAAGCTCCACGCTGGCTCGGGCCACAGCAGCTCACCTGCACACACAGCCGTGGCCAGCCCAGCTCCCCCAAAAACCCTCAGCCTGCTTCCATACCGTGGCGTCTGACACCTTGCAGCCTGGTTTACACCATCACACTCTCCTACACCCACTGCCTGAGGGGAAAAGCCCGGCAGCGGGGTGGCCTCTTTCGACAGGGCTTGTTTTGTTGCATGAAATGAATCGCTGCGGTGTAGGCGTGGGAGAAACCGGGTGCGGGGAGCGCTCCCGGGGGAGCGGCTGCCCGGGGGTCCCTGGGCACAGCAGGGAGCAGCCAGCAGCTCAGCTCCCAGCCAGCCTGGCTCTCCAGGCTCTCCACAGCAGCCCCCCCAGGGATTGCTGGATTCGGCCCTTTCTCCCTGCCAAGCCGCGGCAGCGCCCGCCAGCACCGCAAACCCCACCAGCGATGAGAGCTTGCACTTTCACTTTGTGTCACCCACTGGGATTTGTCCCGACACCTTCACGGTGTCCATCAGTCCCACGGGTGCTTGGGTGGGGAGGATTTGCTCTGGCAGAGGGTGGAAGATCCCTCAAAAGCCACTGGCACTTGTACCCGAACCTCTCCAACACAACACAGGGTGCTGGCAGACCTTCAGCCCTGTGGGCTCTGGTGAAACCAAACCAGATTTTACCAGAGGCAATAAATACATAAAAGTAAAAGAGAAAATAGAAGAAGCTTTGGGGAAGGGAGAATGCACAGCAATGATTCTCTCATGCCCCAAAAACAAGTTAAAAAAGAAATCCAAAGAATTGTTCTAGTCCCAAACAAGTCAAAGTGAAGCCTGCCACTAATTCCACAGGCCTTTAAACAGCGACCCCGTGTCCTGCCAGCAAATCCAAGTGCAGAGAGGACATGCAGGAGCTGGCAGTGCCAGGTCCCTGCACAGGCCACCTCTTCCTCTGGCTGCAGCCCCAGAAAGTCCCCAGCCACCAGTCCACAACTCCAGCACATCTTGAATCAATTTACAACAATATCGAAATCGCAGCTCAACAACTCATCCTGGTTTCCTTGACAGTAAATCCCAGCCCGGGCTGCAATGGCCGTGTCACTGCCATGAGCCAGCGGGTCCAGGCTCTCTGTGGGTGACCCTGATGGGGCTTGGCACAGGCAGGACTGGGCACGCTGGCAGGGCATGGGAAGGCCATGGGGATGCTGACCGCTGGTGCATCGGCCTCGTGCTGTGAGCCATTGCCAAGCCACGGAGCCAACAGAGTCTGCAGGGAGCAGAGAGTCAGAGGAGCTGCTTGGCAGGCTCCAGGTGGCACCTCTGCTTGGCACTCACAGTGGGCACGGGGACAGAGGCAAGGCACGGCCCCCTTGGGCAGCGCAGCACCCACAACACGGGGCAGGTGGGCATCACCCCAGGGGCCCTGCGCCCTGCCAGAGGGGTCACCCCCATGGCAGGGGCTGCAGGGGTCCGGGGGGAGGCAGAGGAGAGGAGCAGAGCTGGCTCCCTGCAGGTTGCAGGCTCTGGGATCTCCAAAACACGATGCTGGGAAATGGGGGATGTCGAGGGATCCCAGAAGAAGAGGTGCTCTGGGGTCCTGTGCTGCTAGAAGGACGGGGGTCCCCAGCATGGGGACACCTACAGAGGAACAGAGCCCCTGGAACAGGGAGTGCCCACGAGGAAAACGGGAGCTGGGAGATCACGGGTCCCCAGGGGTGAGCAGTCCCTGGAAAGGCAGCCCGAGGAAAGGGCAGGGATAAAGCTGTGCCGCCCAGAAATGGGGTGAGGGGGAAGGGGCTGCTGCCTTAGGGCTGGCAGAGGAAGGGGCTCACCACCCCGGAACGGGGGCACCGGAGCTCCCCGAGTGAGCGAATCCAGCTTGGGGCTCCCGGGGAAGCTCCGGGGGTTCACGAGAGGAGCGGCCGCCTCGCTGCTTCCTCCCGCCGCTACTTTCGCTTTGCAGCGGCCGCTTCCCGGGGCCGCCCGTCCCGGTCCAGCCCAGCCCGTCCCGGTTCAGCCCGGTCCAGCCCAGCCCGTCCCGGTACCGCGCGGTTACCTGCAGGAGAAGGCGTCCGGCTGCCGCTCGCCCATGATGGAGCGGCGGAGCGCCCGGGACGGGGCGGGCGGGACGGGGCGCAGGGCTCAGCACGGCTCGGCTCGGCTCGGCTCGGCTCAGGCAGGAAACCGGGGCAGGCGGCTCCGCATTTCCGCGGGGCGGAGGCGCGGGGCGCGGACCCCGCTCCCGGACGGGTTATGTAAAGCGGAGCGGCGCGGCCGGGGGCGGAGGCTGCGCGGGGGAGGAGCGCAGGGGCCGCCCCGTCCGTCTGTCCGTCCGTCCACTCGTGTGACTGTCCCTGAGTGTGTGTGTGTTCTTGTGTGTGTGTGTGTGTGTGTATGTGCGCGCGTGTCCGTCCGTCCGTCCGTCCGGGCCCCGCCGGCGGCTCCGCGCAGCTCCGCGCAGCCCCTCCCCGCTCCTGCCTTTATCTTATCGCATCCGCGCCCGCGGAGCCAGCGGCACAAACAGCCCGGCCGCTCTCCCGGGGTGTGGATTTATTTTTAATTTTTACATGTATGTATTTAGTTTTTGTGACTTTTAGAATGTTTTCTCCGTGGATTTGGGGGCGGCCGCCCCCGAGGAGTCGGGAGGGGGCCCGAGCGTGGGGCTCTTGGAGGCTCGGAAGGAAAACACCCCCCTTTCCTGTTCCTGCTTGGCCACGTCTTCCCCCAGCTCCGCGGGCTGGGACCCAAGGGACCTCTGCGGTAGCAGCAGTGGGACAGATGCCGTCTCAAGCCCCATTTCTCATAATTTTCCAAATTATCTTGTGGCGAAAGGCACCGCAGGCTGCTGCCCACGTCCAGCCAGAGTGGATCAGGACACAAGGCCCACAGTTGTCCCACACCGTGGGCGAGGGTTTCAGCCGTGACAGAGCAGTCACAGTGTCCCCTGGTCCCGAGCAGGACTGGGGAGTGGCGTGGGTGGACACGGGTCAGGCTCAGCCATCCTGGTGCCATCCTGGTGCCACCTCGTCCCAGGGGAGCAGGGGCCCCACAGCACAGCTGCAGCCGCCCACTCTGCATGGGAAATGGAGGGAAAATAAACTTCCACTGCACCTTTTTCCAGTAAAGGGTTGGACTGTGGTGTGTACCGTCGCGTCTGGCCCACACACATCCCCTACTCGTGTTGCTGGTTGTGCCAGGAGCTCCTATGAAGCCTTGTCTGGAATGACAGCAGTGCCAGGGACAGAGGGACAGATCCCCATGCAGAGACTACTCACACTGGGCAGGCAAAAGTCACACCAGAGCAGCCATGGTGGTGCCCAGGGTCTGGTGCCCACCCAGCACACCAAGCCAAGGAAGCCCAGGGATGTGGCAGCTGGGATTTTACAGACACCACACAATGGATATGTGGGTGTTGGGAAGGTAGAAGCTGCAGGGATTTGCCCTTGGAGAGTGGGCTGAGACACACTGAGCTGTTTGTGAGCAACATCTGACTGTCATCCCCCTGTGGGGCCCATCCTCGGTGATGCTTTAAATGCACCTCAGTTGTTCACCCCATCCATTCTCAATCCATCTTCCTGCGAAGAAAAGACTGGAATTCAAACTCCCTGCTGGTGCTGTGCCACCCCTGGACACAGCCGGTTTGGACACAGCCCTGCTGCCCTCCTCCAGCCTCAGCAATCCCTCCGGATCAGATCTGAGCCACAGCCCCTTCGGGCATTTCCAGGGATCCAGGTGACTCTGCGTCCAATCAGCCCTTCCCAAACCCCACAAGGAAGTGGCTGGGAGCAGCTGACATGATAAAATCTTACCTTGAAATCTGCGTTTTAATTCCTCCTGCCGTTGCTTTATGCATAATTGCACCTCCTGGCTCTTTTCCTGAGCACGGAGGAGCGGCCGGCGGATCCGGGTGCCTGCCCCCCTTCCCGCGGGCGGCTGTCCCAGCTCCCAGCGATCGCACTTTTCCTTATCAACTTCATCTATGTCAGAAGCGCCCTCTCAGCGTCCTCAGCCCCAGTGGCCTGAGATTTCTCTTTTGTTTTGCTTCCTGTATGGATTTTCTCAGTCCCCAACTGCTAATTCACTATCCCCGACTTCTGCTTTTTTTTTTTTTTTTTTTTTTTTTTTTTTTTTTTTTTTTTGGTGTATGTGGAGCTGCGCAGATGCTCTTACACACACACACCACACACACACACACACACACACACACACACTCGCTCAGGCACTGCTGCTTCCCTTCCGCTCTGCACTGCCCTCAGCTTTTAACCATTGCTGCTTTCTTCTTCCGTACAAAACCTTTTACTGGCTTCCACTTCCTTCCCACTTCCCTCCTTAATATCCCCTGCTCTGGCCCATTCTGTTTTCAGGATGGTTGGGGTGGTTTGGAAGTGGCTCATTTGCATTCCTCAGGTGGGATGTGATGGGTTTCGGGCGACCTCTGCCATCCCACACTGAGGTCATGCCCGTCCCAGCCTGCCCGGACGGGAGCGTGCGGGTGACCACATCTGGAAACGCTTGGTTGGGAGGGTCTGTGCTGAGCTGGAAAATGCCCCCCCCCCACCCCCGAATCTCAGCCTGGCTTTTACGTGCCCCTTCCGAGGGTTGGATGGGAATGGTGGTGGTGATTTAGGGATGATCGGGCTGGTTACGGAGGGGGTGTTGCTGGGCAGGGCGGTGATGGAGCGGGATGGAGGCAGTGGCGGAGGCCGGCTGCCCCCGCGTCCCCGCAGCGCTCCGGCCGCCGTGGCCGGGCTCCCGCCGCCCTCTCCCGGCCCTTCCCCGCGCTGCAGCCGCCTCCTCCGGCCTGCCCCGCCCGGCTCCGCCTGCCCGGAGCGGCGGAGGGGCCCGCGGGCAGCGCGCCCCGGCTGCCGGGCTGGAGGCGGCGGGGGACGGAGCGGGACAGAGCCCGCACCCCGAGGGGCGCCGGGGAGCGTCGCGCCCGCCCCACGCCCGCGTTTCTGTGACAGCCCGGACTTGTTCCAACGCCAAAGCTCAGCCTGGGATCCAGTTGGGTTCCTGGGGGATGAATCGCTGCCGGTCGCTTTGGAGAGGCGCAGTTCTTCTCCTCCCGGTGCCGGCCGGGTATCCGAGCGCCCCCGGTACCCCGGCAGCCCCAGATTCGCCGCACTGGGGGTGACTCAGCTCCCGCTCACCTCGCTGAGCCGTCCAGCAGCCGCCGCTGTGTAATCGCACCAAGTCACCGGTCATGGGAGCAGCAGGAAGGGGAGGCCAAGGGCATCCCACGTCCAGAAATGCTCCTGGTATTCCTCCTTTCAGACCCTTTTCTTCTCCCTTTCCCCTGCTGTCGGGCAAGCTCAACATGGGAGGTGATTTTTCCATCTTTCCCATCGAATCTTGACAGGGGAAACTGAGGCACGGGGTCTGAGGGACAACAGGGAAAATATGGAGCCTCTCAGGAGGGGAAGTTCTGGAGCTTGTGCAGCAACAGAACACAGCCCCAGGAGAGACCCAATGGGAAGCAAAAATCCACAGGGGAACTTTGTCAGTGTTTTTGAGGAATCAGGTTGATTTTCCAGAGCAGCTGTGGAGGAGGAACAACCTCTGCAAGATTAAAACATGGCTTTGGAGTCCCAGGAAAGGAAAGCAGAGCTGGGAGTGTTGCTGCTGCCTTTTTCCAATTACCCTAGCTGCTCTAATAAAGATATTGCTTCTCCCCACGGCCCTTCCCGTGCTAATCTCACTTTGTGAAATGGCATCTCTCAGCAAGGCAGGGAGATAAGTGGTGCAGAGACCCGAGACTTCCCACCAGTGACCTTGAACAGAGCTGCTCAGCTCAGGAGGGAAGATAAAGCCCAGATGGTTTTAGTGCTGGTTTGAATCCCTTTTTATAGCCTGAAAGTGAAAGTCTGCAGGTGACAGGGAAAATCCTTTGGCGAACTGAAAACCTCTGACACAAGCAGAAAATTGCAAAGTCCTGAGCAGCTGTCCAGGGAAATGGGGGCATCTCTGGGTGGGGAAGTGGACCATAACCTGTGGCAGAGGTTAGGAACAGCAGGATTTCTGGGATGGGGACAGTAAAGTTGTTGCCAATGCCTTGATTGCTAAAATGCACACATGGCTGTGGAGCAGATCAGGGGGATGAAGAAACTGGGGGAAAGGGGCAGTGATAAGGAGTGCAAATCCTTGACACTGGTATTTGCTGGGACATGGTGAAGACACCAACACTGCCAAGGTGGTCCTGAGTGCCTGGAAGGCCAACCAAGAGCAGAAGTCAGACTGGAGGCTTGTCCCCACTCAGCTTCTTCTGTCCCTCTGCATTGAGACCACCCCGCTTGTCTGTGGCCCAAGGATATGGCTGGAAGGCCAGGAGAGCAGCCAGGACTTGCAGCCTGGTCTCCTGCAGCATCCCCCTCCCACACAGGACCAGTCCATGTCCTGCCACCAACCCTCCTTGTGGGGCTTGTGTCGTTCACATCACCCACCAGCCTCTGCCCGTTCCCTGCCAGATGCTCCCAGAATCCCAATTTTTTGCCTCCGAAACGTGATCAAAAACGCGGTGCAGCCGCCTTCAAGACTAAACTCCTCCCACACGTGTACAACCATAAATTCATCCCGGGATGTGCATATCCCCCGCACCCTCCATTGCGTGCCCATTCCCGCCTCGCTCTCCCCGGCGCTGCCCAGCCCTCAGTCCCGGTGTCCGAAGCCGTGACCTGCCGCGGGTTTTGAGCCGAGCCAGGAGCTCCCTGCCCCGGGGCCGAGCTCCGGAGCTCTTTTCCAGCTCCTCCCTCCCGGCCGCGGCCGCTGGGATGGGCGGTGGCGGAGGCGGGCGGGAGCTCCGCCCGCGGGGCCGGGCCGGGCCGGGCCGGCGGCAGCCGAGGACAAAGGTGACCGTGCGGGAGCGGTGTCCCAAAGCCCCCTCTCATCATCCGACCCCGGACCCAGCGCTCTCACGGCCACCACGGCCACGCGCGGGTCGTTGATGCTGGTGACCGCCGCAGACCGGAGGTAGCATCCAGGTGAGTGGAAAGATTGGCACGGCGAGGCCGCCAGCGATTTGGGGGACGAGAGGAGCGGTGGCCTTTTCCCGGGTGACAGGGTTCATGGCCACTGCTCTCTGGAGCGGCAGCCGGATCCACGGCGCCGGCCAAAGCCCTCCCTGCGCGCCGTGGGGAGGAGCGGCGCGGCACGGAAAACACGGCGCGGCGGGAAGGGCACCTGTGCCAGGTGACGTGAGGCACCGGGACGAGCCCTACCTGGGGCTCCTCCGTGGGGAAAACACTCTGCTCGGCCGGGATAGGGGGGAGCCTCATCCCCAGAGAGCCCTGGGGAGCCACAACCCACCCTGCACCCGCCGGCCTCAGCACCTTGTCTGGGAGCCGGCTTATCCCAACTACTGCCCCGGGGTTGTTTATTCAGCAGCTCCATTTCCTGGGCGCCAGGGCTGCTGCCAGCAGGAACAAAAAGCCGATGGTTCGTTTCCATGCAATTAAGGCGCAGCGCTGAGCACCCTCTGTCCCCGCAGGGCGCGGAGCCATGAAGCTGAACGAGCGGAGCTTGGCTTTCTACGCCACCTGCGACTCCCCGGCCGACAACGCCGGCTTCCTCTACAAGCGTGGCGAGCGGCACACGGCCTACCACCGCCGCTGGTTCGTGCTCAAGGGCAACATGCTCTTCTACTTCGAGGAGCGGGACAGCCGGGAGCCCGTGGGCGTCATCGTGCTGGAGGGATGCAACGTGGAGCTCTGCGATTCAGCCGAGAGCTTCGCCTTCGCCATCCGCTTTGGCGGCACCAAGTCCCGCACCTACGTGCTGGCGGCCGAGAGCCAGGAGGCCATGGAGTCGTGGGTGAAGTCGCTGTCCCGAGCCAGCTTTGACTACCTGCGGCTGGTGGTGCGGGAGCTGGAGAAGCAGCTGCAGGAGATGAGCCGGGGGCTGGCCGGAGGATGCGGGGGCTCCCGGGAGCCTCCCGGCCTCTGGAAGCCGAAGCCGTCGGGGTTGGAGCAGTCCCGGGAGAGGCTGCCGGCTCTGCCCGCCATCCCGCCGAAGGAGAACGGCTGTGCGGTGTGGGACAACGTGCTGGGGGCGGACCGGCCACCCGACACCTCTGGCTGTGGAGGGCACGACGAGGAGGGGAGCCCGCGGCCGCCGCCGCTGCCGCCGCGCAGGCGGGTGTGGAACGGCGAGGCAGCGGCAGTGGCGGAGAGCCCGTCCACCTTCTGCCGGCTCCACGAGCAGTACAGACGCGAGGTGGCCCGGCTGCGGCAGGACTGGCAGCAGAGACGGCGTGACCCCCGGCCCTGAGCGGTGGCTGAGCCCTGGGGACCTGCCAGGAACTGGAGCAGGGTTGTTCTCGGTGCTGGCCCGTCCCCTCCTCACCCCGGGATGTGCAGACCTGGCTTCGGTGGTGATGGACACCTGCTGGGTTCGGCACCAAGGGACAGCAGTGCTGCTCTGTGATGGTGAAATGGGACCACAGGGGTGCCCTCCAGCCATGCCCCCATGTGGGTGTGGGGTGCTCCACTCAGCAAAGCAAACTACAAACCACTCACTGGCTGAGGCCTCCTGGAATAGACCACTGCTCTGGCTCTGCTGGGGCTCTCCATGCTCTTCCAGTGGGATCACGCATTGACAGCTTTTGGAGGAGGATTTTGATGGGATCTCGCCCGCCTGAGTGCCCGCGTGGGTGTTCCACAATGGAGAGCCTGCTACCCACTTCCCCTCCCAGCAGGGCACAAGGCTGAGGTCGGCTGAGCTCTGTCAGATCCCTCTGCTCCAGCAGGATGTGGTTTGAAATGAAAATATCAGTGAGTGCAGCCCTTCCTTAACAGTGGCAGCAGCTCCGCACGCTCCGGGGCAGCTGGTGACACCCAGCCCCAGGCATTACACAGGGAGCAAATGCTGCTTGCAGCCTGGATGGTGAATATGGGGGGGTCAGACCCTGGGGGAATTCAGCAGCTGCGGGTACTGCCTTGCTGGTGGATATTTTGGGACAGCACATCATCCCCATGCCAGCTCACTAAGGGGAAGCATCGCTCGTGGTGGCAAATGGGAACGTGTGTGTCAGCAGCAAAGCGTGAGGAGTGATTCATGTGCCAAACCAGAGCAAAGCTGGTGTCTCATGCCTGTGTTTCTCTCTTATTTCCACAGCAGTCACCCAAGCTGCTGGCCCAGAGGTGGGGTGATCCACCCCGGAGCAGGGGGGAGCAGTTAGGGTGCCCTGGCTTAGGGCTGGGTGGCTCCAGCTCCCTTGGGACAGGCTCAAGATTTTTCTACAATAAAAGTTGTGTCAAAACTTCCCTCCCATCCATGGTCCTTGTTTGTGCCTCTAAGCCCCTGGGGGGGCTTAATGTGAATTAATGCTTTGTTTTAGTCCTCCTCCTGTCCCTACTATGTCTGTGGGGCTGGTCAGGGACTGTGTCACCTGAAGGGGACATGGCCAATGCCAGGGTCTTGCAGTGCCCTGGAGCCCCATATCTGCCTGCAGGGATGGGGTGAGATGGGATGGGGTCACCCTGGGAACATCAGGACACCCAGGCCAGGGTGGTCCCATGGCAGAAATGGATCTTAATCAGGACAAAGTATCCATCCCCTTGTTGGTGTTGGTGCTTCACAGGAACCAGAGACTCCGCCCTTGTGAAAGTGGCCAGCACATCCCCACGTCCCTGCCCACACATCCCACCTGCATGAAGCATGAAGGTCTCCAGCTTCTCTTTAACACAGGCAGAGGTTGGGCAATCACTTCTTGGGGAAACTGAGGCAGGAAGCCAGCCAGGGTCACCTGCTCACCGAGAGCCCTGCAGAGTATGGAGCCTGATCCCGGCCAGGCATGGCATCCCCTCCTGGAATTTGGCATTTGGAGTAGTGCCAAGGGCAGCTGCACCCGGAGCACCCA
Organism: Sitta carolinensis; assembly: GCA_032173965.1. Classification (NCBI taxonomy): domain Eukaryota; kingdom Metazoa; phylum Chordata; class Aves; order Passeriformes; family Sittidae; genus Sitta; species Sitta carolinensis. Next base: position 3,483,550 of record CM063296.1, on the reverse strand, counting down.
GATGGTTCATGCGGCTCCGTCCTTCGCCGCAGGGGAAGATTCTGGTTTCCATGGCAGCTGGCCCAGCTTCTCCAGACGTTCAGATACCCATCAAAAATAAGTCCTCAACATGTTAGCTGACAAACAAGCTTAAACAGATATGCAACATATGGATTTATTAATTCATCAGACACAAACAGCCATGCCTCGTGTCAGAAGCTGCCGCCTCGCCCAGCGAACAGGAGCCGTGCTGGGGCACGGTGCCATCAGCAGTGCCAGGTTGGACAGGGCTTTGGGCAAGCTGGTCTAGTGGAAGGTGTCCCTGCCCATGGCAGGGGGGGTGGAATAAGATGATCCTTAAGGTCTCTTCTAACTCAAAACATTCCAGGGAATGATGATTTTATGATAAACCAAGTGAAACTTACACTGGAAAATACTGAGCTACCCCAGGGGCAGGAGCAAACCTGCAGCAGGGATGAGCATAGGAATTTCATGGGGCAGGATCACACCCTGAGCTGGACTAATCCCATTTAACGCCCTCTATTTTATATCCCCCAGTCACTGGGATAATGAGAGCTCTTGCCACAATCCCAAAGCAAAGCTGTGGCTTCCAAGGGTGCCAACACCAGGCACCAGGCAAGTGCGAGAGGAGTTCCCATTCCATCACCTCCAGACAAAACACACGCCGAGGCCAGAGTCGTATCCAACTTCTGTATTTAGTGGCTCTTTACAGAACTTGTTCCTTCCAAAATTGTTAAACAAAGTTCATCGATCTCATAGAAACTTTTGAAGTACAGAACATGAGCCTAACAAAAACGTGACCGGTGTGTCCCGCTGGCTTTCATACAACAGGATTGCCGTGCTCAGGACTCTCCTAAGTGCTTCCTCAAATCCCGTTCCACTAAAGCTCCCTCTAGCACACAACGGAGAAGGCAGTCAGTGGTCACACCTCCACCTTCCACAGCTCGGTGGCAGAGCAGCTGTGGGCACCCTGGGGCTCGCCAGGGCAGGGGAGGCAGGCAAGGAGAGTCGTGCCCTCACCCTGCATTGCTCGTCCACTGCCACCCGAGTATAAAAATACCTTCTATTCTGATAAAAACATCTACAGTGGAAAATCAGTCAATGCATCCCCTGGGAGCCTGGCAGGGCCTTGGTGGGCAATGACTGATGCTGTGTGGGCAGGGGACAGGGCAGAGCAGCCCAGTGTGGGACACTCCACATCGTTTAAAGGCATTTTGTTAGCAGAGGCCGGCTGGGGGTGGTGGGGTCAGGGAGGTGACGGAGCACACTGGGATGGTGCCACCACTGAGCTCCTGTGTCTGCACAGGATCAGCCCTAGAAAGCCAGCACTCAGTGCTTTGCCCAGCTCTGGGCTGAGCTTACCCAATTCAGGTGAGAGCCTGATGTGACATCCCAGAGCTCATCCTGGCATCACTGACATCCACCACCTGGGCACATGGCTGTGGGAAGGGGATGCTCCTCCTGCCCAGGTGCCCTCCCTAAAAAAGTGCTTCAAAAAGAAGCTTTGTGCAAAAGAGCACAATTTTTGGGTGCTCATCTCAGAGGTGAGCTGCTGTCCCAGGGCCAAAGCTCAGAGGCTCCATTTTTCCTTCCCCAAAAGGAGAGGAAACCGGGATGCCATGGCTGTCCATCCTCAGCGAGCTGGTACCATCCTCAAGCATCACACCCAGGTGCATTTTCCCATCCCACTCCCAAAATCCCAAGCTCAGGTAATGCTTCCTTTGCTTTTGCCTCATTTTCTCTCTTCCTTTGGGAGCTGGCACGAGCTGCACGGCACCGGATGGGAGCTGCCACCGACTGCAGGGAGCGCGAGGGACGGCGTTGGGATCATGCTACATCTTGTTCCAGAAGGCTATTGCAGACATTTCTACAACATATACAACCGCACGGGACATTCTGTGTTACAAAGGCTTCCAAAAACATAAACCACCAGAACTAAATACATACTCAATGGTGTCGGGGGCTTTAGAGTCTTCAGGGACTAGGACGCAGTCTCTGGCTGGGGCAGAAGCGATGCAGTGTCTTACAGACAGGGGTGGAAACTGCAAAAGTTTCTTAAATTTGGTCAGTCTCATAGTGCTTCTTGATGGCTTTGCTCAAAAAGTCTTTTCTGTGGGTTGATTTTGTTTTTGTGGTTTTTTTTTTGTTTGTTTGTTTATTTGATTTTAATCTCATCCAGTGGCAAACTACAAGACTTCAGTGTACATTTAATGACACGACTGCTACATCATCTTGATTTTATAGCTATCTTTAATATCAAAGCAGCTTAAGCTGTTAATAAATTCCAAAGTATCCTTTTATTAAAATATCTAAAAGAGGTCTATAAATATTTTTTGTTTTTTTTGTTTTTCTTTTCTAAAATTGTTCCCAGTTTTTCACATTTAAAACCAAAGCCAGAGGGGCGGGGCAGCTTCATAGAGGGGTTGTCCCCTCTTTCCCACGGGCACTCCTCTTCCGTGGCGCCGGCCACTCGTCACCTCTCGGTGCACACTGCATTTATCAAAATATATATATATGTGTGGGGGTGTATATATATATTTAGGGTAGCAGGGAGGCTCAGAACTCCCACTCGAGGGCCTCCTCGCGGTTGGCAGCCCGCTCCAGGCGGTGGATGATGTTGTTGAGGTTGGCCATTTTCTCGTGGCGCCGCTGGACGCTGGTGCTGAGCCGGGGGCCAGGAGCCGGCGGCAGCGCCGGCGAGACCGGCCCGGCAGAGGATGGTCCTGGTGAGGCTGAGCCGGTGAGGCCGGGTGAGGAAGCCGCCGAGGGCGATGTTGGGGACACCACCAAGCTGCAACGGGATGACCCCGCGGAGGACTGGGAGCTGTCGGGGTGTGGAGGCGGTGGCGGAGGTCCCCCGGCGGTGGCACCGGCGCGGCCTCCCCGCCGCGGGAGGCTGGGGGCGGCGGCGTGGGGGGCTGCCCCCCGCTCCTCCTGCGGGGGTCCGGTCCCTTCGGCCGCTCCGGCCGGGCTGCGTGAGTCCCGCCGGCGGCTCCAGCCGCCCGGATCGCCCTGCTCCTCCTTCACCTTCACGGGCACAGCGGCGCAGGGGGGCTCGCCCCCCACCAACACGGGTTTGTGGTCCTCGGTGTCCGAATCGGGGCTGTGGGGGGCCCGGCGCCCGGGGGTGGCTGTGCCGCCGCTCTGCTCCAGGTCCGTGTCGTTGTCCTGCGCGCCCTCCACCAGCATCTCTCGGCGCATCCGTGACCTGCGGGACGCAACCACGCAGGGGTGGCATCAACCACCCACGGCCCCGTGGACCAAGTGTCCGCTACAATACCACCTAGGGATGAAACCTGTGCTGCTCCCCAGGGCTGGGCTGCTGTGGGGATGGATCCTGTGCTCCAACAGCCTCCATAAGGCATTCCCTGCCCCTTCGCGGAGCTCTGGGGTGAGCAGGTGGAGGTGAGTGTGGCTTTAGATGCTCAGCATGACTTGCTCAAGGTAGCCAACACCACCCACCAGCCTGGGGTGCACTTGGGGACCTCCAGTGCGTCTGCACCTCCCATCTAGGGAAGAGTGACGGGGAAGGCTGGAAGGGGAACAGTGACACCCCCTCCGTGGCACAGCACCATCAGACCCCCCAAAACCCGGGAGTGCCCATACCTGTAGTTGTGGAACCAGTTGATGACGGTGTTGGTCTTGAGGTTGAGCTGGAAGGAGAGCAGCTCGATGGTCTGCTGGGAGGGGTATGGCTCCAGCTGGTAGGCTTTCTTTAGGGCTTCCTTCTCCTCCGGTGCCAGCACCACCCGTGGCTTCTTGATCTGGAGCAGGCTGAGGTCCTGGGGCGGCGCGCTGGGGCTGGCGCACTCGGAGCGGGCGCTGGGGGACTCGCTGTCCGAGCCGGCGCTCATCAGCCCGTACCGGCGCTTCAGGTAGGCTGCAGGAGAGGACACCCAGCTGGCACCGCTCACCCCCCAGCCCAGGACCACCCCCCAACCAGCACCCTGCACCCAGCAGGGCCGAGTCACCCCGTGCCTCACCCTTCTTCTCCAGCTTCTTCATGTCACGCAGCTTCTCCACGTTGTGGGGGTCGTTGAGCCAGAGCTGCATCCGGACGAAGGGCTCCCTCCCCTTCAGGCTCAGCTTGTGCCACGGCTTGGGCCTGGAGAGGAGATCGGACACCGAGCCCTGCGTCAGGCCCAGGATGCTCTCCCCGAACAGCCGCTGGCCTGGCGGAGGAGAAGTGAGGTGATTAGAGGGGGTAGAGCAGCGGGACGGGCGCTGCAGTCCCCCTGCAGAGCAGGTGCCCCCCATTTCCCAGCCAGCATCCTCCTGGAATTCCCATGAGCACCCACAGAGAAACATCAGGGAGGCGGTTGCCTCTACAGCAACTGGATCCATGCAGCCTCACCAGCAGCTCCCAAAAACCTGGGCAGAGAGAGGGTCCACACCTAAATTGTTGTCCGTCAAGACCTCCTTGACCTTCTTGGTGATGGAGTAGGTGTCCAGCTCGGGGGACATGGCGACAATCTCCTGGATGCCCACGGGGCCCTGGCTGTTGGGATACGCCTTCCCGCCCAGCGCAGGCGTCGAGCGGCTCTCGGGCTGCTGGTTTTCCTTGCTGCTCTCCAAGGCCAGCGTGAGGGGCTCCTGGCAGCTCTTCTCATGCTCAGCAGGGCTGGGGGGCGGCGAGGGGGACGGCTGGGGCTCTGCTGGGCTGGCTGTGTGACACCAGGGCAGAGGGGTCAGCAGGAGGGGACAGTGCAGGCACCCAGCAGGAGCAGGAGGGGCGTTTGTGGGATCCCTCTCTAAAGGAGAGGGATACCAGCCAAGCTTCACCAGTGGGAAGTGGTGGAATAATAAAAGAGAGAAAATGCCACCAATATAATCCAGTTATTGCTTTAGGTCAGGCACAAACCCCAAGGTTTTTGATGTGGCTTTCCTTTTATTTTTGTTTTAAGTGAAGGGGGTTGGGGATGAAAGGGGCTTCCCAGGATCTGGGTGTTGGTGTTGGGGTTGGCAGCGACAGCTCTTCCCAGTGCTGGGGTGGGAGCAGGACAAACTCACTGGGATGCAGGGGATGGACACAGAAGTGGTGGGGACACTGATGGCACATGGGGACCACGGGGACAGTGATGTCACTTACCCTGGGAGGGCGTGGGCTGCTGGCTGATCCCCTGGCCCAGCTGGTCTGTCAGCCAGAGCTGCATGCGGATGAAGGGCTCCCGACCCTTCTGCGTCAGCTTGCTCCACGGTTTGGGCCGTGACAGCATGTCACTCACGCTGCCCTGGGACAGCCCCAGCACCTGGGCACCACGCAGGTGTCACCTTCTGAAGGTGGGGTGCACTCCCCCCGGTGCTGGCAGATCCCTGACACTCTCCGTGTCAGGGGATGGGGAGCAGGATGTCACCCACTGTCACCCACTGCCCCCCAGCTTGTCTGGACCCTCTGTCCCCTGCCAAGGGTGCTGATGGTGGGGCCCCCTGGGATACCCCATGGGGTGGGAGGCTGGTCCCAAAGGGCTCCGCTCAGGGGACTGGGCATTCTTGGTGGGAAGCACCACTGACCAATTAGTGGTGGCCACTGGGAGACTGTGTTGGGTCAGACCCTGAGGACTCAGAATCCTCCAAGGGGAAAGAGACTAGGGAAAAGGAAGACACTGGAAGGAGCTGGTGAAGGCCATCAATGAGCCCCAGGCTCTGGGTTATGGAGCAGAGGGGACACCAGACCCCCCTTCCCCAGGCTGGTACCTTCTCTCCGAAGATCCTCTGGCAGATGCCGTTCTTGGCCAACTTCTCCTTGACCTGCCGGGTCAGCTCCAGCGTGTCCACCTCCCTGTACATGTACATCTCGTACTGCTCCGGCGTCAGTGGCGGCACCGTTGGCTTCAGGGTCCGTGGCACGTAGCTGGGGTAGTAGGACAGACGCCCACCAGCCGCCGGCTCCGCGCCCGCTCCCTCCGCCTTCATCTCCGACAGCCGCTGGGGCTCCTCGTCCGCCGCCTGCAGCTCGTCCTCGTTGGTGCCGCCCTCGCCGGGCTCGCCCCGCGGCCACCCCCGCCCGTTGGCCATGCTGGAGTAGCTCGAGGAGGAGGAGGACAGCGAAGGCGACACGGAGGTGTAGGGCCGGCTGAGCAGGCTCCGCTCCGACGCCCAGTGCTGGTCGAAGTAGGAGCCGGCGTCGCCGATCTCCGACTTCACCTTGCGGATGATGCTCTGCACAAAGGCGGCCGGGGAGAGCACGGCCAGGGGCGGCTGCGGGGGGCCGGGGCTGGCCCCGCTGCCCTCCTCCTGCTTGACGTAGGCAGGGCCGATGTTCTGGCTGACGGTGGCCAGCGTGGAGCGCTCGGCCGGAGCCGCGTCCCCCCCGCGCCCGCAGGCCCCCGACTCCATGTCCAGCAGCGCCTGCTGCTGCGCCTGCATCTCCCGCCGCGCCTGCTCCAGGATGCTCTTGATGGCGTCCTCCGAGCTGCTGCCGCCCGCCCCGTTGGCCACTGCCTGCGATGCCGACGGCGTTTTGGGCTCCCCTGCGGAGAAAAGGGGCGAGGGCAGCCCCGAGGAGCAGCACACGGCGTTTACTGTGTGGCCGCAATTCGAAGTGTGGGGGAAAAAGGGTTTTATCCCGATCTGGTTTTTGGAGCTGCAGCACTCACAAAGCTGAAGCTTCAACAGCCCAACTCAAAGGCAACTTTCTTTTTTTTTTGATGATTGCAAAATAAATCCCATTACCAACAATGCGATAGACAAACATGTTTGTTTTCCCTGCCTGTTCTTCCACCGTTCCTGTCTAATTTAATTCTCTGGGATTCTGCTTTCTCAGCAGACTACCTGTTTTAATGTATTTCATTTCTTGTAATTGACTGCGAGAGCAGCTGCTTTAATGATTCCTCATGCCAGATGGATCCTGAATACTCATTTAATCATCTGGTTTGGGGTAGGGGGGAGGAAAAGAGTGCATCCAAAGTTTCTGAAAGCCCAGACCTGAACTCTGCTGCATGGGGACTCTTCCATTCCACATGGTATTTCTTTCCAACATGCCCTAAAATTCTCCATGGATGTCAATGGGTGAAACACCCCCAAAAAAGCCCATTTTTGGGACGGGAGCCACAGCCACAGAGCACCCAGCCACAGGCACCCTTTAGGTGCTGCTGCCATGGGGCAGAGCATGCACTCAGCCACTGGAGCCACCCCCATGGCAGCACCTACCTCCCTTCTGAGACTCAATCTCCTTTTTTGCCTGCTCCAGGATGCTTTTGATGGCGTCGTCGGAGCCGGTCTCCGGTGTCCTGATCCGCGGTGTGATGCTACCTGATCAAAGAGGCAGGATAACAGCTTTGTCACCAGCGCTGGTTTTACAAGCTCCACTTGTATGTCAGGAAGTATTTACTGCTCCTCATGTTCGGTTATTTTTAGGGATGCTGGTTTGAAGACAAATGTCACTCCCGATTAGTCGCTACCGGAGCACAGGGAGCCCTCGTAGCCCTGGCTGCCAGCTCCTGCCTCTGGCACAGCATCTCCCACCACCTTGCTCAGCCCAACCAAGGGCACCCTCTCCCCACCAGGAGCAGAGACACAGGCACAGGGACCATGTCCCCATCCCTGGCACTGCTCCCTCCTGGCTCTGCAGGAGAAGCAGTAATGATGGATCAGATCCAGGGGATAAATCAGAGCCTTCCAGGCTGAAACCAGCAGGTGCATGGACCTTGGGTGTGATTGTCCAGTCCTGGTGCCACCATGGGGACTCCAGTGGCCAGCTGCCACTGCTGAGAGGTTGCCAGCAGCCACTGTCCCCAGAGATGGGAGTCACCATACCATGGCCGTGCCAACACCAGGCCAAGGTTCTGCTGCTCTAAAACTTCATTATTTTAACGAAATATTCCCCAGCACATTGATTCATACAGAGTGGAACAGCCTAATGAATAATTAAATGGCACTTGTCAGAATAAATGAGTAAAGCACGTCCGGGGATGCAGCTTCCACAGCCATGGGTTGTTGTTAATTGCTGCCATTTGCCAGGGCTCATCCCACCTGGCAGCCAGCTCCAGCCCACCACGGAAAATCCCGGGGTGCCACGGGTGGGACCAGCATCCCAGCCCATCTCTGCAGCACATCACAGCCTGGTGAGTGCCCCAGGGTGCTGCCAGGGTGATCTGGGCTGCACTGGGAGGGGATGCCGCAGCATCGCTTGCAGCATGCCAGGACAGGACCCGTTGGCCCGGGGGCCACCCCACCACTCACCTCTCTGGCGCACCTGGATAGTCCTCAGGGCCAGCACGTTCTGCTCGTCGGAGAGGAACTGCTTCATCTTGATGAACGGCTCCTTGCCCTTCACCGTCAGCTTGTGCCAGGGCTTGGGCCGCGCCAGGATCTCGCTGACAGAGCCCTGCGACAGCCCCAGCACGTAGTGCCCGAACACCCTCTGCCCGATGTTGTGCTTCAGCAGCTGCTCCTTCACCTGGAAGGCGATTTCGGCCGTGTCCAGCTGCTCCTCCTCGGCGGCGCTGCCGGCGCTGCCCTCGGAGGGCTCGCCGGGCGGGCTGGTGGCACTGGAGGCCGGCACGGGGTGCACGGTGCTGCTTTTGGCCCCGAAGAAGGAGGAGGGGAAGGGCGGTCCCCCGCTGCCGCTCTCGCTCTTGTAGCTGGGCAGCGGGAGGTGGGGGGCCTTGGGGTCCCCTGGAAGCCGCTCGCCCCCCGGGAAGGGGGACAGAGAGAAAGTCCGGGGACCGTCGGGGGCCACGCCGGGGCCAGGCAGCGGCGGGAGGGGAGTGGGGGACGCGGGTCATCGGCCGGGGCGTGGTGGGGGGATGGGTAGGGCTGCTCCATGCCCAGTGGATCCTTCCCTGACTCGTCTTCAGAGTGATCCTCCTCTAGAGATGAAGGAGAGAGAGGGAGACACACTAGAGTCCCCCTGGCCACAGCTCCTGCCTCAGTTTCCCCAGCTGACATCCCACCCCCTCTCCTTCCCCCACCCCACCAGGGTCAGGGCGGGATCAGTTCCCCCCCACACACACACACACACATTCCCACGGATATTCCCAGCGGGACGCCACAGAATCCAGGATCCCTACCAGTGCTGGCCAGCAGGTTGGGCTTCTCCAGCAGGTACTTCTGGGAGGGGTAGAAAGCCTCCTTCCCCAGCAGCAGGGCCTCCTCCGCTTTGGAGATGCTCTGCAAGGAGCCAAGCCGAGATGGGGACAGGCGGCGGAGGCACCGTCGGCAGGGCCGGCACAGCCCGGCCAGCGCCTCGGGGCGGGGCACGGCACTTGCCTGGGGGAGGCTGCAGCCGGTGGAGGCCACCTTCATCGCCTTCAGGATGCTGGGAGGGAGACAAGATGGGGACGGGGTGGCCGAGTGTCACACCCGTGGCACCTCACCAGCGGGGATACCGGCAAGGCAGCCGTGGGTCAAGCCATACCTCAGCTCCGTTTTGATCTCCTCGTAGTCTGCCTGTGCCTGCAGCTTCTCCTCCAGCTTCTGCGGAGCACAGGAGGGCAGTCCTTGCAGCCAGCTCCGGGTGGACACCCAGACCCACCCCCGGCAGGCCCCAATCCCCACCCGGGCGCACCTCGATGGCTTCGTTCTTGGCGGCCAGCTGTCCCTCCAGCTCGGCGATCTGGTTGGCAGAGGACTCCTCCAGCTCCTGCAGCGAGCTCTGGAGGTGCTGGACGTCCTTCAGGAGCCGCAGGATCTCCCGGTCCTTGGCAGCCAGAGCCGCCTCCAACCTCGACCCTGAGCACATGGAATAGTTCACTTTGTCCTGCTGGGAGAGGGGACAGTGTCAGCTCCCGGCCGCCCAACACGGGGACAAGGGCCACCCTCCCCATCAGACACGTCCCCACAGCAAAGAGTGAGCCCAGGGCTCAGGGCAGTGCCTTGGGGACCCTGGTGACAGAGCCCTGGGGACGGACAGACCTTCCTTCTGCCCTCAACGGTCTCCCAGGTGCTGTGAGGGTGCATATCCCCTTCCACCTCAGGGTGGAAAGACTCCTTGGGAATTTTGGGCTTGCTCCCCAACACGGTGGGTGCTCCCAAACACAGAAAGGTTCTCCTGCATCAGTGGGGTGCTCCCAAGTGCAAAGGGGATGCTTTGGGCTGTGACAGATGCTGTCAGCTGCAGTGGGGTGCTGCTGGCCCCAAAGAGTTCTGCTGACCCCAAAGAGTGCTCCTGGCCCCAAAGAGTGCTCCTGGCCCCGGGGATGTCCTCACCCCCGTGCTGCCCGTCGGGGAGCAGCAGGCCAGGCGCAGGGAGCTGTTGACGGCCGCCAGCTGCTCCCTCAAACTCTCCACTTCCCTCTGCGCCGCCTCCGCCCGCTGCAAGAGAGCAGAGCAGGAATCAGACCAGGCACTGCGGCTCATCCCACCCCACACAGGGGCCAGGATCTGCCCCAGTCTGTGCCTCTCCTGAGCATTCCACTCCCTCCTCCAGCATCATAAGCCCAGCCCAGGTATTTAAGCTCTTGCCGTGTATTTAAGGTCCCCACATCCTAACACAGTTCAGGATCCCAGTCCTTGGGCACTGGCTGCAGACCATCTCCAGGACACCAGGTTTTTTCCACCCAAAAATATGGTTATATTTATACAAATTGTTCTTTAGACCTCTTTTACTATCCACATGCATTTATTCATACCTACATTTTCAGAATTAAATAAAACAAATTAAGAGGAACGGACAGGACCAAGAGTGATTACACCAGAATCTAACACAGGAACTGTGTGGGTTGTGCCCTAAAACACCCTTGAGAGGCTGGAGGTGACAAGTGCCAGCTCCAGCAGCCAAATGGAGCCAGGCAGAATCCCAAACACACCCTTGACACATGGGGCAGGGGGTCCCACCAAGAGGAGGAAACCTGAGCTCTCCTTTGTAGGGATTCCCAATCCTGGTGCCTGTCAACCCCTTATCAGTTTTGGGGACAGACATCCAGGCCACACAGCTGCTCGGGGTGTGTGCAGGCCCCTCTGCAGGGCCAACCCCACCAGCTCCTGCAAAGTCAGCTCCTGGCTCACCTGGTTGGCTTTTTCAAGGTTGGTCATGATCATGGCGACTTCGTCTGCCCTGTGACAGAAAACAAAAAGTGTCAGCAGGTTTGGAGGCACAGACACAGCCCAGAACACGGGCAGGAGGCTCAGGGATAAGGACCCCTGTCTCCCAAACTTGTCCTAAACCAGGATAACCCCACTGTTGGAAATGATACCACTTTCAACGGTTTTTTTTTAACTTTAGCCAGGGGCTTTATCGCCTTTGCCCAGGGGGAGGGGAATTGAAGTTTCTCTTCTAAAGACTCCCATTCGAAGAATTGGGAGTAGCCAGGAGATAAACAGGAGATAAGGGAACATTAACAAACATTTCCCCCTGGTGGGTCTGAGACACCTGGTCTGGGAAAAGATCGATAAGAGAACCAAAGGACAAGCACCCAATTAGCACCAAAGGCGAAGGGATTGATAACGGATAGGAGATCGAATACTAAGAATTGTGTCATTTAAGCCCAATGAACGTGAACTTCTGTGGGGTTTTTATGTGTAAATACACTAAAGGTCTTGTAGAGAACCATGTATGATTGAATGATTTTCACTGCACAACCCGACGGAGCACATCCTGGCCAGAATAAAGCAATGTCTTGGTTCTCCAACACTTAAAAGATCTTGCTGGAGAGTTTCTGTTTTTCCGGCAGTTTCAGTGACACCACGACTCAGGATCTCAGCTGAAGTATCTCAGCTCCTCAAGCAGCACCACGGAGATGTCCCAGTGCTGCCAAAAGTGGCTCAGCTCAGCTTTGAGCACAACCCAGCCCTGCTGGGAACTTACTTGGACGCCGCTTCCTCGTCGTATTTACAGCGCAGCTCCAGCAGCTCCGTCTGGGTGGCCTTCAGCGCTGGCAAGAGGAAGAGGAGGGTGAGCTGTGGGGTGGGGGCTTGGCCCTCCACGGTCAGCAGCCCCTGTCCCGGCCCCACTACCTGCGTGGAGCACTTTGATCTTCTCCTCTGCCTCCCCCAGCCGAGTGGCCAAGGTGACCTGAGCCTCCTGCAGGCCCCTGCGAGAGACGGGCACCAGGGATGTACCAGGGGCACCGCGGCTGTGCCAACCCCACGGCCCCCCAAAATCACACACAGACCCCTCACAGCATCCCCTCCTCTCACTGAAGCCAGGAAAGACCCACCAGGGGATACCAGGATGCGTTCAAGCCGTGCTGCCCCTCAATGTTAAGGGGTTTATTGCCCCAAGAGTAAAAAAAGATTCGCTTTGGGTTGAAAACTGGTCCCTGATCCCTGAGGCTGAAACCCCTCTGAGGGGGGATGGCAGCCCACCCCCACCTGTAATTAACTGGAGGAGGGGGAAGCAATCAGGGAAAAGTTATTCTGCATTATTTATAGCCTGCACTTGCCAGGAACTTACTCGCAGAGATCTGCAATTTAGGGTTTAAAGATTCTTCATTTGTTCCCCGGTGCAGCGTGTCAAGGAATAACAATGAAGGCACCGAGAAGGCCGGGAGCCTCCAAATTAAAAGGTCAACTAATGAGCTTCATTCAGCGCCTGGATTCAATCCATTAGCCCGAGCAAAGCAGTGTGCCAGGGAAACCGCGCAAGGGGACGGCAGGAGAGACCTGTCCCGGCTGTGTCTGTGCCTGCAGCTTCCCCAAAACCCCCTGGGGCTGGGCATGGACAGACAGACGGACGCTGGCAGAGTCCGAGCCGGTGTCAGGTTTCTGAGCAGGATGCGACCGCTCCCAACCGGACAGCAAAGGGAAGGAGAACAGGGACGGACACACACCCCCGTGCAGAGCGGCGGACAGAGCGACGTGTCCTCACAGCGCCCCAGAACGACCCCATTTCCCGGCGCTCACGTACTTTTGCTTGTCTGCCTCATTTCTCCGCAGCGAGATCTCCGCGCTCGGCGCTTTGCCGTCGGGGCCGGGGAGCGGGGGCTCGGCTGCCGGCGACCTCCCCTCGCTGCGCTCTGCGGGGGGACACAGTCACACGGCTGCGGAGGGGACAGCAGCGGGGGCCAGGGGGCCGCTCCTGGCCCTGGGACACTCCCTGCGTGCCAGGGATGCTCAGAGGCGGCGCACGGCGAGCCCCGCCGGCTGCCACCCCTCCCCAGCCGGGCGGTACCTTTGGTGCCGAGGAGCTCCGGGTGCTTCTTCCAGGGCCGGCTGAGCTCCTTCAGCGGCGGCGGCTCGGGCTCCAGGCGCTGGAGCTGCTGCAGCCGATCCTCCAGGCTCCGGGCAGCCTCCAGCACAGGAGCGGCGTCTGCGGGGTGTGGGGTGGGCGGTGAGCAGCAGGGGTGGATCTCCGCGGGCCCTCTGCCACCTCCCCGTGCCGTGGGGACACCGCGGGGACTGCCTTTCCCAAAGCCACGGGGACAGGACAGGTCCTGCCATTCCAGGAACCATGGGATATCCTGAGTTCTGCCATTCCAGGAACCGTGGGGATATGCCAGGTCCTGCCATTCCTAAAGCCATGGGGATATTCCGAGTCCTGCCTTTCCCAAAGCCATGGGGACACACCAGGTCCTGCTATGCCCAAAGCCATGGGGACACCCCCAAACCCTGTCTTTCCCAAAGCCATGGGGATATCCTGAGTCCTGCCATTCCACGTGCCATGGGGATGCACCAGGTCCTGCCATTCTAGCAGCCATGGGGATATCCTGAGTCCTGCCATTCCCAAAGCCATGGGAACACCCCAGCTCCTGCCATTCCAGGCGCCATGGGAATACCCCTGCCTTTCCCTGCCAGCCCCGAGGCACGGAGGGACGGGCAGGGGGCACAGGGGGATCACCCGTGGCACAGCCCAGTGGCACCCCTGGCACTGCTGGCTCCAGCAGGGCGGGTTTGGGCACAGACAATGGAGGTTTGTGCCGAGGTAAGCAGGTGCATCCGGAGCCGTCCGTCTTCCCTCTGTCAGCATTACACCATCATTAGCTAGTGTCTGCTCAGCGGGGTGTGCCATTATGTCTCCCAGGGCTGATGTAATTATACATTGACATAATTAACCCAGCAAGCCCATTAAGCAGGCCAGCTAAAAATTCATCTATAATTATTTGTTGTGTGCATGCTAATGAGTCCATCTGCACTGCCATTGTACAACATGAACAAATTAATTTACAAGTCTGGATTTTTTAATAAGTTCAAGAAAATGCCTCCTATTGAGCCAGGTTAATATAGGTTTGGGGTTTTTTTTCTGTTGGGTTCTTTCTTTTTTTTTTTTTTTTTTGTGGAAAAGAAGAGGAAAGAAAATAGATTTGAATTCTCCAGGGTCAAAAAGTTAGGCAAACAGGGAAGTGGGATGGAGTTGGGCATGCTACTGTATGGTAGGGATGCATGGCAGGCATCCAAGGGTAAAAGATAATAACGGTGATGGAAAAAAATTCCAACAACTGGCTGCCTGCACTCAGAGCAGGACACAGAGCAGCTTTGCTGCTCAGCAAGTCCCTGGCTGAGATGGAAGAGGTGTGGGATGAAGGAGGCCATGTCATGGGATTTGAGGGTCAAACACAGCACCAGGTGACCTTGGGGTTGAACCTGCCCAGAAGATGCAAGATGTGGTCCATGCCCATGTGGAAGGGAAATATTTCTTGTATCTTTCCAAACAAGAAATGCCAAGACATGTGCTCCTCCAGATGGGATTTGGGGAGGTGTCTGCCCCACTGCTGCCCTGCCATCCCACAGCATTGCACCCCACAGCACCCACCACGCATCTTCCCCCCAGGATTAGTGACTGCCACACCAAAAGCCCCTGGAGCATCCTCCTCCACAGGGAACATTATCCCTTCTTTCTGCTGGACTTCACAAAGACCTCATGAATGGATGGAACAAGAGGTTTGTGCCAGGATTTTGGCCATGAGGATCCAGAGGCAGAATGCTGCCAGCTTTGGTCACTGAAACAGGGGCTTGGCTCCAGCTGGGACCCTCCTGGGATGCCCATGGCACCCTTCAGTTCCTGCCAGCATCCCACAGGCTGGCTCCCCACCCAAGGGTGTGGGATGGCAGCAATGCAGCACAGCCCCAGCCAGCCTGGATGCTCCCACAGCCATTAATAACCCCTGTAAGTACATGAGTGGAGATAAGGATATGGATAATTAAACCCTGCGCTCCGGGGGCTGCCGGGGTCCCCCCTGCACTCCCCAGCCCTGGGGGTGTTGGCAGAAGGCTCCGTGCCAGCCTTGGAGCGCCTCCATGGAGATAAACACTGGGATAAGCCCTGTTTGATCCACACCAGCAACTCCTCCTGCCTCCAAAATGAGAAAAAATATGGGAAAAAATGGGTCTGAGCGATAAAGCACCAGGGATTTTCCTCAGCTCAGCATTTTCCTTCCCATGAGCTGCAGCCCTGCTGGTGAAATACAGCTGGGGTGGTGCCCCTGTGTGCTGTTCCCGTTTTGGAGCTGCCAGCCTGGGATGAAATGGTGGGAGCAGAGCTTTGGGAAGGGAAGAGCAACAGCCAGGGCAGCACAGATGCCAAATTCCCAGCTGGAATAACTACACTGAGTTAATGCCACACTGCCCATCCACTGGAAACTGTGTGTGCCTGCCCTGGCACGCTGATCTATCACTCCATACCCTCTCCCACTGTATATACAGTTTATATACATTAATTAAATAAATAAATACATGTTTAAGTGCCGCCACTAGCCGGCGTCATTGGCCGTCCTTTCGTGGCACCGGCAGCGCTGCAGCAGGATCAGAGTCACCAAATATCCCGAGCTGGAAGGGACCACAAGGATGCAGGAGTCCAGCCCCTAGCCCTGCACAGGCACCCCGACAATCCCACCCTGTGCATCCCCGGGAGCGGTGTCCAAACGCTCCTGGAGCTCTGGCAGCCTTGACCATTCCCTGGGGAGCCTGGGCAGTGCCCAGCACGCTCTGGGGAAGAGCCTTCCCCTGATATCCAACCTAACCCTGTCTTGACACAGCTCCAGCCCTTCCCTGGGTCCTGTCCCTGCTCCCAGAGAGCAGAGCTGCCCCTGCACTGCCCCTCCTGAGGATGCTGTGGATTGGGATGAGGGCTCCCCTCAGTCTCCTCTTCTCCAGGCTGAACAAACCAAGTGCCCCCAGCTGCTCCTCACACAGCTCCTTCTCCTCCAGACCCTTCACCATCTCCCTGGATGCTCACTAACAGGGATAGGGGCAGTTCTGAGTGCTCCTCACCTTCTCCTGAGCAGACACAGCTCCAGGGAGCACCTGTATCCCTGGGCATCACCAGCTAATCCTGCTGCCAGGGCCATTCTACCCAGCCCACGTTCCATGCTGCTGCTGCCTGGCTCCAGGAGGAGCACAGGTCACCTGTGCTGCACCCATGGGACACCCACAGTACCTCCAAAGTGTCGTCACCTCTCCACCACGATGGCCTCTCCTCTGCCACCCCATCCCAACCTGCTCAAACACATCCACCAGCACCCTACGAATCCCTCCACGAGTCAAAGTCAGCCTTAAATCAAATCATCCCCAACAACAATGACATTAATTATGCTTTTAACACATTTTACTGCTTCCCCCCCTTCCCTTCACGCCACATCTGTGTGAACAATATCCAAAAGATTTACGGTTTTCTCCCGTAATTACAGACACACAGCCAGCTCACTTATCAAAATACTTGCTGAGCAATCAGGCTCCGTTACAGTCTCTGCCAGAGATTTGTGTTGACAGCAGCCATTCAAAGCAAAAAAATGTCGAATCAGGACTTATGTGGCGCTTGGAAAGTATTCCACAAAGAGTTCGCCTGTCGAGAGACATGTGGACATGGAACAGACGGGGATGAACCGCGGAGCGGAGGATTTGGGGAGCAGGAGGGGAGCAAGAGATGATGCTGTGGGAAGCAGAGAGAGGAGAAGGAGGAGTGCAGAGAGCACAGGGAAACAGTTTTGGGGCGTGCATGTGTGTGCATCCATGTGCAGGCGGGAGGAGCCGGCGGGTGAGCGCGGGGAGGTGGGGAGGGAAGATAACTGGGTTCTGCAAACCGAGCTGACATTTGGTTCTCGTAGCACAGGAGAAAATTTAATGAGGACAAAAATATGTCTCCCTAATTCCCCTAAGAAATCATTAAAACATTTTGTTATTCCTAAATGTCTGGAAAATGAATTAGTGGCCCTGCAGGAGCCTTTCCGTGCATCTTCAGCCGTTTGCAGCTCTCAGTCCCCGGCGTGCCTGGCACACACGAACCCCCTCAAATTGGGAGCAGCAGGAGGGGGCTCAATCCCCTCACCTATCCCTACGACCAGCTCTGCCAACACAAACCTCAGGGCTGCCCCGTGCCTCAGTTTCCCCCTCCCAGGACAGCGTGGCTCCCCATCCACAGGGTGACAGAGGAAGGATGTCCCCGTGGCTCGTGCCGTTTCGGTCAACTTACCGTCGAACAGACAAGTGGGAATAGCCGCAGTGTTACTACACGGGCTGAGCAAATGTATTCCTTTCCTAACGTCAAGATGCATTTGGCTCAGGGGCTGAAACACAGCGATGGCAAAAGCTGCTTCCTCTCCTCTCTTCGGCTGGAATCTCCAGAGCACCATGCGCCGGCCGCGGTCGGCGACGCCAGCCGTGCCGGGGAGTGCCAGCCGTGCCAGGGGACGCTGCCAGCCGTGCCAGGGACGCTGCCAGCCGTGCCAGGGATGGTGCCACGTTCCTCGCTGGCTCCTCTGGGCACCGGCACGCGACTCGTTAGGCAGCCAGGTCGCCACCGCGCTGCTTACCTGGAGCTTCGAGCAATTGCGTGTAAACGCTCAGGAAAGCCGTCTCAGCCTCCTTGCTTCTCTTACTAAGTGCAATCACCTGCGGGGAGAGGGATAAAGGGGTCAGGGATGGGCTTGGAGGAAGGAACCGGCCGAGCCGGCGGGGTCGGTGCCACCGCAGCCGGCACCCGGGTCCCCCCTGCGCGGCTCCGTGCCCGCTCTGCCGCTCGCTGCCTGTGGCTAAACTCCTCGTGCCGCTGCCATGTCACGTCGCCCTAAATCATTGATGTGCTCTGAGTAAATGAAAATTATAATTTAATGTCGGCGCTTAAATAAGAAATAAAGAAGCCTGCCCGCTGTTGTGCCTGCCGGGCCGGGTCCGGCGCACGGCGTTCCCCAGGCGCCCTCCCAGGATGGTGCTGGGGGTGGGAGTGATGCTTACACCAGGATTGGGATGTGTCCTCCTGTCCCTGTCCCCCTTAGCTGTTGGGGTACCGGGGTGCTGGTGACACTCACGCCTGCCGCATCCCAATAACCCAACAACATTAATCTGCTGCGTGTTCCCATCCAACATTTATGAGCATGAATCATTTACTCCCTTTAATTTTTCAAGGCACAATGACACCTGGGGGCAGGGGCTGCTGCCCACCAGGTCCCCTTGGTTACCCTTCACATCCAGCCCCACCTGGAGCAGATGGGATGGGGCACCAGAGGGACACGAGGGCACAGGCATCAAGGATGGAAGTGACCCATTCCCAGCTGGAAAACGTCCAGCCAGAGCCAAAGGGGCCAGTGATGGAGGAAGAGGTGCCCACCCAGCAGACACATTGTTGTGACAGGGAAATAATCAATTCAATTACTCTTAAGCCACCGATGGGCTAATGATGAAACAAAGCCTGAACTTTGGGCTTCAGTCCGGTGGCAGCTCCCACACCGGAGCATTTTTCCCTCCTCCGTGCCAGCAGAGCTCCTGGCTCACCCGGCCAGCCTGCATTGCCATCTCTTGTCATTCCAACCCGAAGCAAACGGCTCATTTGTAATCCAGCAGCCACCTGAGCAAGCCGCCTTCTCCTCCGGAGCTCGCAGGCACTGGAGCACAAAGATCATTTTTCTATTGTTAAAATTGTATAAGCCGGGCTTTTTATAGCTGCTCGTACACAAACCTACTTTCTCAGCGCCGCGGTTCCAGCAGAGGAGGAATTTGGGGGCTTTTTTTCAGCTTTCTGTAAAAATGCTTGGCTTCAGGGTGCTTTAAAATAATAATAGTGAAGAGGGGAAAGGAGGGAGGAGGCAGCTGGCAGCCGGCACTGCCCGTGTGCTGGAGCAGGACAGCGCCTGAATCTGCTGGTGGGGTGAGCCCTGATCCGTAGGGATGTGGGGACACAGAGGTGCTGGGCTGCTCATGGCATCAGCCCTGTGCAACCTCCCCATTCCCAAACCCTTTGGAATGCACAGGAGGGGATGCTTGGAGCTGCTCTGGAGAGCTTCATCTCCCCTGAGCCTGCATCAACCAAAGGGCACAGAGCAAAGACCCAGCCCAAATGTTCTCCATTCCCTCTCCAGGGTGCCTGGCCCTGTGCACCCCTAACCCATGCCAGAGCTGGCCCACACTCCAAATCAAGCTGCCTGCACTGCATTTCATTCCTCAGGCCACATTGCAGAGACAAAGCATTTTTCAAGGGGAACCTTTCCCTCTCTCAGCAGTGCCTGTGGAGGTCTGAGGTGGGAAGGAGCCTGCAGCATCCCCTGAGCTGGGCTCCAGCACATCCCAGCCCATGTCAGTGCCAGGGCACCACCAGTGTGGGCAACTGGCAGGATGCTGAGCCTGGCACCCACTCGGCTCTTCCAGAGTCCCACTAAACTTCTAGGAAATGTCAGCAGAAAAAAAGATATTTAACATTTTCAGTGATCTTTTCTGGATTGGGGGATAATTTACTCAAATGCCAGGGGAGATTCCTGCTGGAGCAGCTCTGAGTCCTACACAGGGATAGCTCACCCAACACTGAAACTGCTGTTTACACAGAGGAATAGGCAGAATAAACACCTGGGAAAAGCCCTCATCAGCCCCAAAATCAAGGTCTTATAATTAAAACACGTAAATTCTCACTTCCCTGAAGCAGAACCAAACCCTGCGTCCACCCCCAAGAAGGCAGCATCTGGAAACATGCTAAAAAGAGGAGAAAATGGCTAAAAATGGGGGAGCTGCTTGTCCCTGGAAGCAGCTCTGGTTCAGGGGGATCAGGATGGCATCATTCCCGTTCTCCCCATCACCACGGTGCCCATCAGCCACACAAACCCACTGCCCACCTGCAGAGCCCTCAGTGCCCGCTCTGAGCGAGCTCTGCCCCTGCACTAAACACCCAGATACCCCTAATTCCCATTTTCCCCCCTCCATCCCCCTCCACAGCATCCGTGGGCTCAAGGTGAGGCGCGGGATCGCCGCCGCCTGATAAATTACATTTACGCGCCGGGTCCTTTTCATGGCTGGTGACTTTCCAGCAAAGCAATTATCACCGCAGAATGCGTAATAGCCTAATTAATTACTATTGTCAGGCTGGCCTCTGTGCCATGATTATACCTTCCGAAGCCAACTTTTTAAACATTTGGAAGCAGAAATATTATTATAATTGACTGACAAAATGGTAAAACTCCCCCGGCGCGGCGGCGAGCTCGGAGCGTCTGAGCATCCCCGCTCCAGAGGCGCGGGATTCGCGTCGCACCGGCGGAGAGTTTATTCTTACATCCACGAGATCAAGTGCAGGATAAGTAGAGGGTTATTTCCATCTAAATACTGGTGGCAGTAAACCACAAATGAGCTCTTTTTCAGCGTCGAGGAACAGCTGTCTGGGGGGGAGAAAGCGGCAACAGAGCCCCCGAATGTTGAAGAAAAGTGATGAAAAAAAATTAATTCAAGCCTTCGCTATTTTCCTTGGGTGGTTTTTTTTTTTTTTTTTTTTTTTTTTTTTTTTTTTTTTTGCTGATGTGTAAAGAAGTTGGGGAGAGGGTGGCGAGGAGGGGGAGGTGGGGAAGAAGCCACTGTCCTGGGAGAGCTCTGGGTGATGGGGCTGGGCCACCATGAGGAACCAGACACATCTTGGGGGTCCTTTGGTGTCTGAGCGACCCCTTAAATCCAGCACACGTGTGCACAGAGCCACTGTGCACCCACAGCCTCATCCCACACCCCCAGAGATCCTCACACAAACCCCTCACACACACCCACAGACCCATCAAACCCACCCAAACCCATCACACCTCCCCATAAACCCACTGCACGCCCACCCAAACCCATCAGGCACACCCAGACCCCCACCCATTCCTCCAAAGGCTGGAGCAGCTCCCAAGATTTTCACAAGGCCAAAAAGCAATTCACGTCAAAAAGATCAATAATATAAAAATAAAGCCTGAGAATTCTAGTTAAAGGGAACATCACAGAAATATGTTGTTCACGTTCATGATTCGGAGATTAAAAAAAAAAAAAAAAAAAAAAGGGGGGGAAAGAAGAATCAATATAAGTTCTTTAGATGATGTTATTTCTAATGAGAAATACACTGAGACTGCTGCAAATAACTGCTTAACGGAGGAAAAAATGCATTAATAATTTACTTTATAAAGCACGGGATCCCGAATGAGAGAAAATTGCTGCTGGTTCTTAATTTTGTTGTAATATTGCCTGACAAGTTCAACGATGTTTTGGCAAAGTTCTTGGGAGCAGAGACAGAGAATACTCAGTTCATTAGGTTATTTTTTCCACCCTTTTTTTTCCACATCATCCCAACCCTGCTGGCTCAGGAGAAGGTGCCCAAGCTCTTTTCCTTCCTGTGCACCACAGGATTTCTTGGGCTGAGCCCCCCAAATCAGCAACAGGGAAAATATTTCAAGCTTCTCCACCCTCCCCACCATAACTTAATCCATCTTTTTTCACTGACTGTTCAAGCTGGTTCTTTCCTTCATTTTTTTTTCCCCCCTCCATTCTTTTCCCCTGAATTTATTTTTTTTAGTGCATTTGCTGACAGTTGGCAGCTCCCAACCATCTGCCACCGACACAAATCCTGAAATCAAAGTTTCCAGCATCCAACCCAAGGAGGAACAGGCTGATTTCTGACCATCACCAGGAGAAGGTGCCACCTGGGCAGGTTAATTGGATTTCTTGCAAGCCCCCCATAATTTTTTTTCCACGAAAAATATTTTCCTGGAAAGTTATGCCTGTGGGAGAATATTTTCCTGCAAAAATAAGCAAAATTCCCCGTGCTGTGGCTGACAGCAGGGGTCCAGGTTGGTGTGGGATGCAGGCAGGGATGCTCAGGCTCTGCATCCCTGGCATGGATGATGGGGGGTGATGAGGGGGTTCCCACTGATCCCCAGATTTGGGATGGAGCTGGGATGGAGCCAGGCTGGCCCCGCACCCCGAGCATCGCAAAGTTTCACCTCCCACTTAGCAGAACAAAACTTTTAATTTAGATGTTTTCATCTATCTATCAGAGTAAAAAAAAAATAAGTTTAAAATAATGACTGTAATAAATGAAGGTAATTAATTGTAGTTTGTTCCTTTACTGTCTAGTCAGCTTAATTTTACCTTTTCATCTAATAATGAGAAAATAATTTTTGTGCTCTGAGGGTTAATGATATGTAACTGCAAGAGCTGCTAATTGCATGTTGCAAACTATTCATCAAAATCCCCATCTGCGCTACTTGATTATGTTTGCTAAATTATTGCTTTGAATTATCTTTCATAAAGCAACTTTTGTAATTAGCAGGGCTTTCGCTCTGCTCTTTTCTCCGGCACAAGGATATTCAAACTTTGTCCCTCTCAAGCTGTTGCCATTAAACTGCTTTTGGGGAGAGAAAGGAGCTGCCCTTTAGTTGAAGAGGGGGGAAACATAAAAGCTGGGTTTATCCTCTGTGGTTATAATTTCTTCTCCTGGTCCTGCTACTCCTTCCTCGAGAAAAAAAAAAAATTGTGAAAGAGCCTAAATATTTAGGAGATGTATTCAGGAATAGGAGGGAAGCAAGCCCATCCACACCCTTCCAGGTTAATATTTAAAAATGATCTTTATTCCCATTTTTTCCCTCCCATTTAGAGGAAGGAGCAGAGGGGGAATGCTTGCCATCCATCACCCCGAGCTTATGGGCTCCTTCCTGCGATGCAGGTGATGGAGCACTCGGCTCTCCCTGGTTAATATTCATGGGCAGAGAGGAAAAGTGGGGTTTGAGGGGGAAATAATGGGATGGGAGTGGTGCAGGTTTTCAAAAATTTGAAAAGGAGGAATAAAGAAGAAAAAAAAAGAGAGGAAAAGAAGTGTGGGGGAAAGGGAAAAATGAGGGGAAAGGAAACAAGGGGGAAAAGGGAGAAAAAGGTAAAAGGGGGAAAAAAGGGGGAAAAGGGGAAAGAGAGTAAATAAGGGAAAAAGAGGGAAAAAGAGGGGGAAAAAGAAAAAGAGAGAAGAATCAGAAAAGAGAAAAAAGCAGAAAGAGAGAAGAGAGAGAAGATGAGAAAAAGATGAAAATGAGGAAAAAGAAAAAAATATTTGAAAAGAGAAGGGAAAGAGAGAAGGATTAAAGGGAAGGGGAAAAAGGGAAGGGAAAAGAGGAGGAAAAAGGAAAGGGAAAAGAGGGAGAAAAGGGGAAGAACAGAGTCCTGAGCCCACTTAAGCCTGGCACCAGGAGCAGCAGCATCTCACTGGTGTCCACCCTGCCCCACCTGGCACCAAAGCAGCCCAGAAACCCAACCTCAAGGGAGCAGAATCCACCTTTTGGGATAAAATCCCCCAAAAGCCCACAAGGAAAAACTCCTTGGCAGGAGGAAGGTGGCAGAGCTGGGGAAGCAGCTGCTGCTGCTGTGCTGGGAATGGCATCCTGTTCTCCCTGACACCCCCATAAATCCAGAGCCACTCGGGCTGGGCTTCCTGAAGGACATTGCTCATATTCCTGGAGCAGATCTAATGAAGACTATTGGAAAAAATGCAGTATTTAAAAGACTGAAAATGTATTCCTATTGTTATCACTCTCTTTTATGTGTTTATGCACAGTGCATCGGAATGAATCAATACTGGATTGCCCTATAAATAAATGAGCATATCCGTAAACCCAGTAATAAAATGAAGTGATGAAAAATATGGAAATCAGTCACATTTGTGTAAATCCACTTATTGTTTACTTTAATATTTTCCTATGCAGTTCTGTAGCTCCAAAGAGACAGATTTAAAACCAGGTAATGCTCAGCAGCTGACAGATCCTAATGTGTCGCTGCTGGCGAGCTCAGAATACCAGCAGCTCTCCAGGGGTTTCCATCCAAGCACATTAGAGGAGCAGAGGAAGCAGCCCCTGAAGACAATACTAAATTACTAGGGAGAAAAGAGGTGTCCTGAAGTGCCATGAGACAGACTCTCACCAGCATCAGGGACCAAAGCCAAGGCTCATGTGGATGTGGAGCACCTGGAGCAGGAGGGGAGGAGACTTCCCTGGCAGCAGGATGGGCTGGGACCATGTTGTCCCATCCCAGTGGCTCAGATTCTCCTCAGATCCCCCCCTGCAACCTCATCCAGGGGATTCTGGATATTCCACAGCCTCTCCTGGATGTGCACAACCTCTCCTGGATGTGCACAGCCACTCCTGGATGTGCACAGCCTCTCCTGGATGTGCCACAGCCTCTCCTGGATGTGCCACAGCCTGTCCTGGATGTGCCACAGCCTCCCTGGATGTGCACAGCCACTCCTGGATGTGCCACAGCCTCTCCTGGATGTGCCACAGCCTCTCCTGGATGTGCCACAGCCTCTCCTGGATGTGCACAGCCACTCCTGGATGTGCACAGCCTCTCCTGGATGTGCCACAGCCTCTCCTGGATGTGCACAGCCTCCCCTGGATGTGCCACAGCCTCTCCTGGATGTGCACAGCCACTCCTGGATGTGCACAGCCTCTCCTGGATGTGCACAGCCACTCCTGGATGTGCACAGCCTCTCCTGGATGTGCCACAGCCTCTCCTGGATGTGCACAGCCTCTCCTGGATGTGCACAGCCTCCCCTGGATGTGCACAGCCTCTCCTGGATATGCCACAGCCTCTCCTGGATATGCCACAGCACTTCCCAGTAACATCAAGGCATTTCCCGCCCATGGCACCTCCTGGCTATGCCACTGTGCTTCCTGGTCATGCTGTGGAAACTCCTGAAAATGCCATAGCATCTCCAAGCCACACCCTGGCATCTCCTGGCCACACCCAGGCACCTCCCAGACACATCTTGGCCCCTTCTGGCACCTCCCAGCACTGATGGCTCCTTGCCCTGCCTGGAAGCTCTGTCCCTCCCAGGGCTCTCCCCATTTCATCCCCCTAAGAGCCAACAGGGTGGGAAAAGCCTGGGATCACCCCCAGGACCGTGGGTGGTGAGGGCAGGTCCTGCCCCTGTTGCCCAGCTCTCCTTTGAGCATTCCCTATAACGCTGCCAGTTTTCCCTCCCACCCAGCCAGGCTGGTAGAAACACCCCTCCCCACACAGCCTCCAAGAAAAGCTATTTTAGAGTTGCTCTTTTTTTTTTTTTTTTCCCCCTCCCTTTCTCATCTTTTTTTAATTCATGGGTTTTTTTTTTTCTAACAAACAACCCATGTCCCCCCATCTGGGCTGCGAGCTGGGTGCCAGCAGCTCCGCGCCGAACGCTCGACGTTTGCTTTTTATAAATGCCTCCAAACCCAAAATTCCCTCCCGCACTGCTGGGATGCATCCAGGTGGATGCTGCATCCAGCAGGAGGCTGCACCCCACAAGAAACCCCTTTTCCCAACTCTGCACACCCAACCAGAGGTGGCAAGGGCCAGAAACCCCCAAACCTCAAGGTTAGAGGCTGAAATTTGCCTTTGTGGCCAATTAACTTCCCTTTTGTTAGTCACTCACATCTACAGCTCCTCAAAATCTTGTGGCTGGGGAGGGAAATCGGCCGTCCAGCTGAGTTAATTCCCTAACAGCAAATCTCCTGAACCTCAGGTACACTTCTTCCTGAATTCCCAACTGAGTTCAATTAAATGTTTATGAGACTCCGAGCTTTCCCCCCCCACACCTTGCCAGTACCAAAGCAACGGCAGGAAGCTCCTTCTGGAACAAAACAAAAACAAAAGGTGGACAAAACAACGAGAAAAATAGGGGGGGAGATAAAACAAAGGGGGTTTAGGAGGGCTGGAGTTTGAATTTGAGGAATACAATTCCCCTGGACCAGTTTTGCTCGGTGTCGCGCTGGCAGTATCGACAAGGGGGTTCACATGAATAATTGAAGGAATTCTGTATTCCCCGCAAAAGAAAAGGCAAGCTGAGAGGGTTGTTGAGATAATCAGGAGCTCGCTAATCAATATTCTCAGCCCCAGCCTCCTCCTTGCTTCTCCAAAAGGAGCAGTGCCATAAGCTCATCAGTAACTGTAAAAAAAACATCGCACTCCGAGTGTCAAAATAGTCAAGCACAGCATATTGTATTGCCAGATTTCCCTCCCGGTCCACCCCGGTGCCAGATTCCATCCATCAGAGGGAAGGGAAGCCGTCCAACGATGACTTACTTACGCTTAAGTGTTCATAAATAAGGTTTTTAAGATATAGATGGCTTTTTAATTCTGGCGGAATGCAAGAAAAAAATAAAATGGAATAAAAATGATGGGGCGGATGCGGTGGGAAGAGACCTCTTGGGTGCTGCCTGGTAAATTCCACAGCCTGGGGGATGTCCTGGGCCTTAAAAAAATTTAGGTTGGCACCATAAACTGTGGCAAAGGCTTTGTTTGGTGGGGAGATAGGATGAGAGTATTCCAGCTATGGAAACCTCATTAGAAAGACTCTAATTACTGCAGTCGGGGGGAAGAGACAGACACCGTAAAACCTGGGCAGGGGGGGTGGCCATTAATTGCTTTATGATAAATTGGGGGTCGAGGTGGGGGTCAGGAGGTGTCTGCCTGAGGCTCAGCTGTGCCCCAAGCTCCAGCTGCTGGTGATTCAATCCTGCCCCCAACCCACCTGTCCTGCTCCCAAAATGGGCACTTTTGGGGTGGATTTGGTTTGTGGCAGAAGGAGCCACCTCCCCCAGGATCAGCAGCTGGTCCCAGCCTGCAGGACCCACAGTTTGCTCCATTTCCATGTCCCAGCAAACCCTCAAAACTCCCATGAAACCAGCCTTGCACCCCAGCCCCGTGGGGATTTAAGCTGTGGCTGCCTGAATCATGAAGGATTTGGCTCTTTCCTCCCTGGCATCACCAAAACCCACCCGGCTGTGCCGGGATGGGATGTGGGGCAGGACCCCCAGCACAGGGAGCCAGCAGCACCCCCCTGCCAGCCAGGCCACGGGGCAGGGGGGTGACCCCGGCCATCCATCACCCCCTTCCCTGTATGTAAATCCCTGCTGCCAAAGATGTATGGAGCCAATTACCAGGGGTCACTGCCGGGTGGAAAATTCAGACAACGAAGCTGCCGGTCTCCGATGAATTTGCGCGAGATTGCAAGTTACTGCCTTTTATTGGACAATATAAATATTTCACTGTTATATAAAAAAATATTGGCGAGAAAGCAGATAAAGCCGGGTCCTGTGTGTATACAGAGAAGCAGGGAGTGAAAAACGGCCGTCAGCATCTTTTTAACGGCCTCTGGTGCAGCACAGGAACGGCTGCGGAGGGCTGGGATGACCATGGTGGCACCACAGAGCTGGGGGAATCTCAGGGAGCCCCAAGGCTATGGTGGGAATGGGAATCATTCTGGAATGAGCCCAGACACACAGCCTGGTCAAGGGGTTGTGTCCTGAGGTAGCCACGATGGAGAGCAACTCATGGAATGCAGAAGTAGACACAGAAACCTTGGATGCTCAGCACCATTCCCAAGAAATGGATGATGTCCCCAAGCCTGTGCCTACCACAGAGGATGCCCAGGAGGTTTGGGTCAGGAATGGCCTCACCATATGGATCAATCCCAAAAGAATTTTCCTAAGTTTTTCCCAATTTGTCCCTCTGGAATCATATCTGTCCCCATCTGCAGACCCTGTGCCAGCACAGGACACCCTAATTTCATGCTCACCAACACATTCCCTGTGACAACCAGAGGAAAGAAAAAATAAAAAGCCTATAGGAATCAATACCTCTTTCTCTCTTTCCCTATATTTTATTAAAAACTTTAGCATCAATATTAATGTTTAAATCCTCACCAAGCTGAGTTTAATTACCTGTAAACTGCATCCACAGCTACGTGGACTTTGCTCCTCGCTGCGGTAAATACAGCTGAGAAGGAGCAGTGCCAACACCTCTGAGCATTCCCATTCCCGCAGGAGGGATGTATCCAGCACCCCCCACCCTCAGCAGCACGTGGGGAGGGGATGGTGGGTGATGGAGCCAGAGCCATGACCCCATCTGAGCAGGAATGGAGACGAAAAAAGAAAGGGGGAGATGAAAGAAGGGGAAAATTGAGATCCCGGGTAGAAAATGATGCGTAAATATAAAATATCTGGGACTCTCGCTGCCAAAAGGAATCTGCTTCCAGCCACTACATGAATCACACTGGGGGTGGGGGGGGGGGATGAGGGAGAAGCAGTTGAATGGAGTCCATTAGTGGCTGAGGACGATGAATAACTCGCAGGCAGCAGGAGCCGCTCCGGAACGCGGCGAGGTCATGGACGGCTGGCATGGAGGGCTGGGAGCTGCCAGGGAAACCAAGAGGGACTGGGACCAGATCCCACTGAACCCCCACCAGCAGCCACATTCTCCCTTCGCCTGCTGTGCCAGAAAAGAGGAATCCAAGCTTGTGCTTTCCCAGCTGCTCCAGCCACATCTTTAACCCCTGGCACCCGCAGGCACACGGCAAACGGCACAGCAGCAGAGGGAGCAGGGATTGGTCCCCACTGGTGCCACTGGTTACCCCAGGGCCCATCCCAGGGCCACCAGTGGTCCGGGGCACAGATGCTGAGAGTGAGGTTTCAGCATCTAAAATGGAATCGGGGTTTGCAGAGCGTTATCAGAGCAGCTGTAATGGGATCTCGCAGAGGGCAGAGATTTGAGACCTGCATCAGATTCCCATTCCCAGGGAGGCAGGAGCAGGCTGTGTGTTTAAAAATCCCATCTATCAAGGGATGTTATCACATGCTCTGGTGTTCTGCTGGTGCTTACAGGCAGCTCCAGAGTTTTTGCCATCCTGCTCCTTCCAGTGGCCAAAGTGGGGCTGATGGAAGGGCCCAGCCTGGTCCTGTCCCTCCAGACCCCACACCCTGGAAAATCCCCCACCAGGCTTCTCCTGCATCCCACAGCCTCAGCTCCTCCCAGACAGCTTCTTTAAGTCTCCTTCCCTATTAGATCCATCCCAGGCAGCTTCCCAAGGCCAGGGTTGGGACAGCAGCAGCAGCATTCGAGGGCTACACTCCCACAATAATATTCATTTCCATATTCATTCCGTGTTTATCTCGCAGATGTACGGATCCGTTACAATGGAGAAAAAAGAGAACTCAGAATTTGTTCTCAAAAGATATTCAAATTAGTTAATCAAGAGTCCTTTTATCACGTGTCTCCTGTACCAGCAGCAACTATCCATCGAGATAAATGATCAGCTGCTAATAACTGATTACACTGCAGCAAGTGTTTTCTTATCCCCATTACCACCATGTTTAAAGACATTTTATAAATTTCTAATTATCGTAAATTGTTTCTCCTTTGGAAAACATCTTCCCATAGTCATCAGCTGTCAATTTGCCCTGAAAATCTCTCTTTGAAATGAGCTCACTGCAAGATGCTTGGGAAGCAGAGAAAACCCTTCCAAGCTCCTGGGTGGTGGGGTGCAGCCTGGGCACCTCCACCCTGGGGCACTGGGGGACCAGGATGTTCCTCCATCCCTTCCCAAGTGGGTCAGACTTGAAAATAAAATAAAAGCATCTATAAATGGGATCAATCCTGTGTGAAGGTGCTGCCTTTACCTGGCACACGATGCCAAGGAACCACGTGGCTGAACAGGCCATGGCTCCAGATGGATTCACTCTCCAGTGAACCACGGAACAATAAATAAGCCAACAGTTCATAAAACAGCTCTTGGCAAGCACCAGCTCCTTCCAGCACTGGCATCCCAGGGCAGATCTGAGCTTAGGAGGGCCCTAAATAAGACCCTGCTGGTTTTCTGTGTATTTTACCAATGAAAGCTGAAACAGTGGAGAGGGGTTGAAGCCAACCCGGACTTTAAATCCAGCGGTGGCCTCGAGCTGCCACTCCGGCTGATTTCTGGGCCCCATTCCTTATTGCAATCAATCAGCTTAAAGAAAAACAACCACAAAAACAACAATAAACCACCCTCTAAACTCTCTCAGGCACTTTAATGGGTCCTTCCATCTTCCCCAGCCGTGACCACAGGGCTGGAGCCACAATGCATGGGCCAGGGGAGAGGACCATGATGGCACAGGCAGAGCATCCCTGTGCTCCTGGACGCAATGAGCTCCCCTGACACCAATATTCCCCAAAAGCACCAGTCAAACAAACTCCCTCGGGTGATGGTGGCTCCACTGGTGACATTCACTGCCTGGGGATGACCAGGACAGCCACATCCCAACTGTCCCCCATGGTTCATCCAGACCCTGGAGATATTTCCAGGGTTTGCCCAAGCGCCTCCATGCTGGAGCTGATGGAGCCAAAGCTGTGGGAGGCAGAGGCAACACGGAGACACAGGATGGGAGGAGGAGGAGGAGGTGGAGGAAGGCTGCTCAGGATAAGCTCCCTGCAGAGGATCAGGGTGTCCAGCCAAGCACGTTCTCCAGGCAGAACAGGGCCCATGGATGCCAGGAAAAGGAGGAGCAGCCGACGGGACGCGGAGCCTGGCACGGAGCAGCCAAGGTCCTTCCCGGCTCCAGGGGGGCTCAGACCAGGGGAGGAGATGCTGCAGGCACCAGCCATGCCATTATACGCTTTATTGATGCTGTTCTGAAGAAAGCTAATCAATATATTAGATTTCCCAAAGAAAGAAAACACCAGCTGCCAGCAGCACATAACTCCTCCGCCGCCGCGCTGCATTTTTCCATCAAGCCCCGGAGCCGCGCGTGGCTGCCCAAGATGAGGTCACGTTCAAGAGGAGCCCTTCTGCTCCTCTGGCCACCAGGTCAGAGCCAGGGCCACGGTCACTGAGCAGCCACACGCCAAAGCCCACAGCTCCTGCCTGGGGTTGGAGTTAAAATGTGAGATTCCTCAAATATCTTGTACCAGCATCAAGTGTGGGATGTAGGGAGAGTGCTCAGCACCCAGAAGGACAAACCCAGCCTGATCCAACAGGGGAATTCCCAGTCCTGATGCCTGTATGGACTCACAGCCCCCATTTGTGGTTTACAAGGGTTCCCCAAGAGCTTTCCCCATTGGAAGAGCCGTTTGGAAACCTTTCCCAGCCACATTTCCCTGTAGAGACATTCCCACAACATTGATCCGTCCCAAATGTGGCCACACAGCCACACACCAGGACTGGAGGGAAACTGGAAAGCAACAAACCAATGGATGCCCCAGAACCCTGGAACACCAAACTGTGGCACCTGATGTGCCCTGCTCCCCACTGCCCACTCCCCACTGCTGGTAGTGACCACTCCTCGAGCCATTAAAGCCTGAGCTCTGTCAGCTCCAAAAGCCTTTTAAAAAGGACAGGATAAATCCACGTTGGACAGGCAGGAAAGCAGACTGACGTCACAGGGAATTGATTAGTGCTTTAATAGAATTGGATCACTGGGAGGGCTGCAGACCCTGTTTCAGAAACCCAAATGTTATGCAGATTCACATTGAAAACCCTAAACCAGGGCGCATTTATTTAACCAAGGCAGAGTAAATGTCCCACATTTCCCCAGGATTATCTGAACCATATCAGATATAATCCAATGATCTGTAAAGTGATTATACCCAACTGAATATACGAGATCTCTTCTGGTAATGCAATATTTCATCCAGCTGCAGACATTAGGAGGAGGCAAACAAAGGAGGAGATTTAATAAGTGGAAATAAAACTATAGGCAGAGATAGTTTTAAATTTTTCTTTTTTTTTTGTATCGCATCTAATTGCAATCAACAACAGACATCTGACACAGTGACAGCATCAGCAAAATTGCTGCTGAGAGCACAGAATCTTTGTCTAAAATATATCAGACATTCAGCGCACCACTGTTTGTTATAATGGTAATCGATGCTGGAGGCTTTGAATTCCATCAATTTATAGATCTGCTCTGTTCTGCCTGGTGATTGTGTTCTGCACACATCCCCTCCCGCTCGGCGCAGGCAGCGCCGGGGCACTGTGTGATTAAGATAAGCTCAGATTCCTTTCATACATTCCTTATCAGCTCTAATTCTCCACCAGGCAGAGATGTTCACAGCAGTTAAAGATTAGTTCAGCTTCTCAGACGCCAAATTTGAGGGTATTGATCAATAAATCAAATCACGGCAATCAATCGCCCGATCCAAGTCTAGCCGATGCATTATTGCTGGCGCCTTCCAAGCCCAGGCTTTTTCATGGGTTTCATCAAAACGCGGCTTCCCTGGCTCCCCGCCAGCTCCCGGGCTGCCTAATAGACTCCACAGCAGAGGAGCTCCAGCCCAGCAGAAGAGCAATAAATCTCTCATCAAACAGCCGATAGAGAAACAAGATGAACATCTGTTTTGCTGCAATGAAACTCCTGTGTTCTTCAGAAGCTGCAAACCAGGTCTGACAGACCACCCCAAAGGCAGCTTTGCCTTCAACAAAGCAGCAAAGCAGAATATTCGCCCGTTATTTCAATCAGGTAATTTAAGAAGACTTTGCATTCTCCTCTCTGCAGCTGCCGGAGCTTTACAGACAGGATTCCTGCTCAGTCGATAATAAAAGCCATCCTGGGACCCTGTACTATGAAGGCAATTTTATGATACCCATTATGTGGCAATGTAACTTCATTAAAAGCTGTTTATTCCCTCTAAGCATTTTAAGCACTTTCCCTCACCCATAAAGAAGAGCCTCTCGGTGCACTGGGAAGGTTATTTGTGCTGGGAGCTGCTTTTGGGGATTTCTGAGAGGGATGAGGGTCGTGCCAGCAGCAGGATCCTGGCAAAGGGGCTTCTCCTCCCATCCAGCAGCAAGTTGGGAGCTGCCAAGGGGGCAGCTGTATATTATTTTTATGATACACTGCAGATGAGCTGAGCTTACTGGAGCTCCATTCAGGTGACATTCATTATTTATTTCTTTTATAAATTAACATGGACAAGGGCCCTAAAAATCTGGCTCCTCTGAAGGTTTGCTGCACGCCCATTTGCTCTTCCCTTTGGGATATTTTGGGGTGTCTCAGCCCTAGGAACTTAATTTTCTAACCCAGTGCTGTAATTCAGCATCCAAGGATGGAGCTGTAACCATGGCAAAGCGAGAGCCAAACCCCATCCTGCAGCCAACTGCATTCCAGGAGTCACCTTGCTCCAAAGGAGGGACAAAATGAAATCCTTAAAAACAACCAAGTAACTCCTAAATCTCCAGCTTAATGTTACCTATTCCTTCTGGTAAATTTGGCCCCCTCCTACATACAAAGAAAAACCTGATAGCCCCATCCTGGCGCTCAGCAAATTTTAATTTATTAAGTTCAATCTTGATAAGCACAACTGACAGACAACAATAAGGGCAGGTCAGGCATGACTCTCCTAAAAGCTGCCAAAACAGGGAGCTGAAGAGTTCATCCCCCATGGCAGAGATTTGCCTTCAGGTGGGATTTAGGAGCACCTTCCCCTCTCCAGGCTGATGGGGCAGGGTGGGTGTTTGAGCTGCCAAGGTGGCCACCAGCAAGTGGCTGTTTGTGCTCTGCTGGCATTCCAGAGGCAGTGAAACCACCAGGCAGCCACTAAGTCTAAGGAGGCATCCTCAATTAGCCACTGGCCTGGGAGAAATTATCCTGGAGCAGGGCAAGCCAGCCCAGATTCCCACATGGTGCTTCAAATCATATGAATTAAAGAAAAGGCAAGGAATGAGAGGGAGAGAGAATGGATGGCTCAGATAAAGGGGTGAATCCCCCATTTTTTTGCTCCTGGCAAATTTTCTCCTCCAGCCACCCAGGTTTTTCCCATTGCACGAAGGCTGTCATGTTTTTAGGGATTGGACTGAGAGGTCTGTTTAGGCAGGATCACCACACACTGCTCCCACCTCCTCCTGAGTTCATATCCCCCAAAAACAGCTCAGGGAATGTGCTCAAAGGACATGGCTGCATCTTTACCAATTAATAATAAGAACAACCATTGGCATGAATATCCATGTTTCAAGGAAAAGAAAATTCCCTCCTTACTACCTTCAAAAAACCTGCATCTTTCTCCAAATAAATGGATGCAGAGACCTTGCATGGTTTGTGGGAAGAGCATGGGACAGGACAGGACCCTGAGCTCATCACTGAGCACCAAACTCAATGGAAACAGTTCAATATTCTCCTATAAACACACAAACAAACATGTGGAAAATGCTGTTAATGGCTCAGTATTTCTTTAAACAGAGTCGCCAAGGAAAAATAGAATTACTAGAATACATTTTAATTGATTTACAACGGCACTTAGTAAGAGTGATAAAAGAAAAATTTGTTTTATTGGACCTCCTGCTAATTAGCTGGTCTGACTCTGGGTTGGAAAAGTGTTATTCCTGCAACCTGGCAAAACCCTGACCAGCACCTGACACCAAACAGCTTTTGAGCACAGAAATTCCTTTAGGAGAATCAGAGCAAATACACAGCCAAGTGGTTACTGCCAAGAGACAGTGGAGAAAAAAGGGCTGCTCCAAGGATGGAGCCACTGAACAGGATACACCGACCCCTCCAGCAGATTCCAGCATCCTCTTCCCATCCATAAATATGCCTTTATTATGACTTTGATATATCCTTCCCTTAATGACTTTTAAGGGCACCAGATAAAGTCGAAAGAAGTGCACAGGCAACAGGCAAATGTTTAATATTCAATAAATGTGTCAATTTTACATACGGGGCTTTATTGAAGAATTGGTAAACTTCCTTGGAGGAAAGTAAGTGCGTTTTAGCCTTCAAGGGGTCCCTGAAGAATAGAAATGGAATGTGATTTGTGATAAAACTCAGCTGCTCTATAAAAGACGTTAAATAAATGTTGCTGTTTCACTGGGGATATACAGAATTGATTGCATTATAGACCGATTGGAAGGCGCACGTTCCCCGCCAGCCACCCGCTCGCTCCCCGCAGCCCCTTTCCATCCTCTCAGCTTGGCTTCTTAATTCCAGCACAGAATTTTCTGGAAATGCTTTAAAGCAGCCTTTCCCTGTGGCTTTGCCTGCTACGGCACGCCAAGCATCAGCTGGGCTGGATCTGTCCTGATTTCATGGGAGCACCGGACTCTGTGGTGCAGGGTGAGAGCCAGCACAGGTCACAGAATCATGGAATGGTTTGGCTTGGA
Source organism: Sitta carolinensis (assembly GCA_032173965.1). Classification (NCBI taxonomy): domain Eukaryota; kingdom Metazoa; phylum Chordata; class Aves; order Passeriformes; family Sittidae; genus Sitta; species Sitta carolinensis. Next base: position 3,448,593 of record CM063296.1, on the reverse strand, counting down.
AGGGACCTTGAAGATCACCTTGTTCCAACCCCACTGCCACGGGCAGGGACACCATCCACTAGGACACTCTTCTTGATCCATGCCAGGCTGTTCAATTCCTGCAAAACCCCAACATTCCCCCATTTTTGCATCCTCAGAGTCGCGACGGCACAGAAACTGGAATTACCATTGAACGCAGAATGGGGGGACAGGAAACAATTAAAGACATTTTCACCAGGGAGGCAACACCGAGTCCCTGAACACCCTGAGCCCCCTGCACCAGCACCAGGGGAGCCATCAGAGTGAGGAGCAACACCCGGGAAGGGCAAGGAGAACAAACCAATCTCCGACAGACAAATGAGAGGCCAACGGTACCACCGCGGCGAGCACAAACTGTGATATAATTGTGCTGCTGCTACATCATCTTTAATCAATAACATGATTGTGCACAGCCCAAATCCCAGCCTCAGCCAAGAAACAGCATGTTGTTAAAAAGCCCAATAGCTTTTTTTTTTTTTTTCCCCCGCTAATAGGTGGCTCGTTCCCTCAACCCTGCTGATTTTTTAAATAAAGCTAAATTCCAATAATTGTTTAATGTTTATTTTTGTTTAGCTCTGGTTCACCTACCCCGGGCTCTCTGTGTCAGAAATTGATGTTTTGCTCTGGTGACTGGGGAAAAAGATAAAATAAATTTAGGAAACTGGAGGTTATGCCTTGTCATAGTTAGACTGTGGTGCAACTGCAGCTTGGGTGGCCTCCTGGGTTATCAGAGGCTCTGCACTCCCTAAATTCATATTTGCTGTGTTTCCCAGGGATCTGCTTGCCCCAGGACCCTTGGGTTTCCAGCAGACAAGTGCTTTCCCATAAACACGTGATTATTGTTTTCTTCTGCCTACTGAAAGCCTGGATTTAAGCCCAAAGGAGATGTTCTTGCTTTTCAGGTGGATTCATCCCTTTAAAACCCACAAGTGCCACACAGCAGTGCTGCTGCCTTCCCGTCCCCCACCCCAAGCAGGGTTGAAGGTGATCCTGGAAAAGTACAGGAAAGCTCCAACCAATTCCTTTAGGAGATCCATCACGTCAGATTAGCAACTTAGTTTCTTATTAGCTATTTTCCATCCTATCATATTAATATTTGTTTTCACTATACAATGCAGAAGTCTTATCATATTAGCAACTTTCACATCACATTAGTGAAAACAAATACTAATACAATACAATACTAATATGACATGATCTGATGGGAAATTGCTAATACAATAAGACTCTCCTACCATATTAGTACAGAGACATTGTGTGTCCCACTTACAGCTCTCTCAGAACTGGGTAAATACCTGGCATTTCCAGAACCAGCCACGCTCGTGTCCTAAGGTGCCCGAGTGGGATGGGAGGATGTGAAGGGTTGGGCACTGAGGACCCAGCTCAGTCCCCATGGTGCAGAGGACCCACAGCAGATCCATTAAATTGCAATGAAATTCCTGATTTAGAAGAAAATCTGAGACATTTAGGTGCTCTCACCATGGGACTGAGATGGACAGGGATGGAGATCCAAGGCAGCTGCTCCAGCCTGGGAATGCCACGCGGCTCCAGGAAATATCGTGGCCTGAAAACTTGTACAAGCACTAATAATTTGGAGAAGCCAATTAAACCAAGAGCCTGATATGTAATTCCTGCATCAGCAGCTGCCTCTCACTGAGCCCCTGACACTCCCAGGGCCCCCAGCTCATAGCAGTGCCAGTGACAGACTCCAACTGTCCCACAGTGCTGGGAACTGTCCCGAGGAGCAGGAGATTCCATGGCCAGTGTGCAGCAGGATCTGGAATGGGGAGCACATCTGAGATACCAAGAGGGAATGTCATGGGGCAGAAACATCATGAGGAGGATGTGGGAATACGAAGCTGACACTGAGGGGAAAAGCTGGACCATGGGAAGCCCCAGTCAATGTCCTCAAGACAGGGGTGATCCCCTGGAGCTTGGGGAGTTCATGCTCAGCACCAGGCCAGGAATGAGACATGATCCATGCACATGTTTTAAGTGAACAACTTAAAACACTGGCTCCATCAGGAGTTCACCCTCCTGCACCAGCTTTACTCCCCCTTTCCCACCAGCACCTGGAGCCATTTTCCTGCTCACTTGTTTCACTTCTCACCCAGGTCCCACTAACATCTCCCAATCCCCAGCCACAGGTTTCCGGATGGAAAGCAAAGGGCGGGGTTCTCTCCCCAGCTGTACGGCAAAACCACCTCCAGAGCCACTCTCTGGCTCAGCTCTGGCACTGACACACCGCGGGATGCTCCGTGTCACCCTGGCCAACTGTGCCCCAGCCTCTGTGCAGGAGCTCTCCAGCACGGAGCGAGGCAGCGCCTCTCCTCCCAGCCATGCCCAGCTTCGGCACGCTCAGCAATTTTCTATTCTCTCAGCAATTTTCTGTTCTACTGAATTAGTAGTTTGTATTGAATTAGTATTCATTTTCCCTAATATGATATATAAGCATAATCATGTTAGTGACTTTGATATCGCATTAGGCTGCAAAGCAGGAACGCGGCGCGGCCCCCGCAGCGCCGGTGGGGAGCACCGCGGCCAAGCAGGAGCCTTTTGTGGGAATGCTCCAAATGCGAGCCTGGATCCTGCTCTCGCCAGCCTCCCCCAGCCCCACGGGGCCAAGCCGAGGGCAGGATTTCCCTGCCCGTGATGGCAAACCGAACTAAAGGATGCTGCATCCCGAACGGGTAACTCCACCTAAAATACGAGCTTGCCAAAGGCGAAAACAGCTGGGGCGCAGCAGCGGCCAGCAGAGGCCACCCCCAGGGACACTCCCTGGGGTGTTCCTCGCCTCACAAAGCCGTGGAAATTTGGGAATCCAGACGGAGCCAACAGCAGGATGCAGGCAGGGAGATGGCGGTTACGGCAGGGATGGGGGATGCTCGCTCTGCTGGAGCCAAGAGCTGGCATTGTCCCATGGGAAAATCCCAGCCAGCACTGAGCCTGCCTCAGTTTTCCCACCAGGATGACACCAGGGCCCGATCCTTAATTAACTGATGAAATCGTAATGAGCAGAAGCAGCAAGAGGGAGCCGGGGGGACAGGAAAGGTCCCTGCCCTGCAGGGAGCAGACGGATCGGGAGGGACACAGAGTTCATCCCGCCCAGCTCCAGGAGCCTGGCAGCAGGACAGCAACGGGCTCTGTGTCGGGACGAGGGCTTCCAGAGCTGCAGCACAGGCACACAGCTCCCTGCTGGCCCCCTGCCACGACCCCAAGAGCTCCTGTACGGATTCAAACTGTCTTCACATCAACATGAAATCGTGGGGTTTTTTAATCCACTGCCCACAGGGCTCTGACAGCACCACACCTGTGCCTCTGATGGGGATTCCAACTCTCACCACAGGCACGTGCAGTGCTGGGAAGAACCAAAACAGTGCCAGGGCTGGAGCTTTGCTGCCCAGCGAGCACCAGGCAACATCAGGTCAGGCTGCAAGAGCTGAACTTTCAATATGCACCCTCTATATTTTAAAATTTATCTTTATATGAGGTAAAGGTATTTAAATATGGAAATCCCTGCCTGCTGATGTCCACACGGAGAGCAGCAGCTCTCAGCACCAAGCACCCAACCAAGAACCCTGAGGTTTCCAAGGAAAACGCTGCCAGCCACGGACAGATGTGCACACACGCGTGCAAACACACACAGAGGCATCTTTTAAAATCCTAAGAAAACCCTGAGTCTTCACTGTCAGTGCTGTATATCACTTTGAGATATATACCATATTAGCAAAAAGAACTGAATTATATTGCATTCATGATGCAATTAAACACTTCACTAGGAATCAATGTAAAACTGATGAGGCCTGAAAGTAGTGCATATGGCTTAGAACATTATAAAACATTACCTTCACTCAAATCCTTTTCAGTAGCAATTTAAATCTTCTTACAGTTACTGCTGCCAATGGTAAACCATCTACTGATTCATAACAGTGCATGGGAACGAATGAATTTTTTTAAAAATTTATTCAACTACTAAATTACCCATGAAACCGGAATAGCTGACAGAAGTAATCTGAATTATTATTAGCTCTGCAAGTATTCTGCATTAGCCAATTTAAAACCACGGCTCACAGGCAGAAACCAGTTAGTACAGGCAGGGTGTTAAATGACTGCCATAGTTCTTCATTTTACTGCTGCTTACGTTTAAAGGTCAAGAGATAAAAATTACATATGACTGCAAACACAGAAAGGGTGTTTATCCTTTTTTTTTTTTTTTTTTTTTTTTTTTTTTTTTTTTTTTTCGTTCTATGAATCAGGTCAACCAGAAACTTCCAAAACATTTGGAGAGACGAGTGTGTAAAGCACGATGCTGCTGAACTAGCTCAGGATTTAGGAGGAGGTTGTGGACCTGCAACAAAGGGGGCTATTCATTGTTTTTCACAGCAGAAAAATGGGAGAAGACGGGTGAGATGGTCCTGAACTCCAAAACACGGGCACAGCATCATGACCTGACTGCCAGCCAAGCTGTGTGTGCAGGGGTGATGATCCTCACAGTGACTGAGGGTCCTGGATGAGGAGCAGGGGTGCTGCAGGGGCTTTCCAACCCCTTTGCAGCACCAGGAGCTGCTGGCAGGAGGGTGAGCAATTCATCTCCAACTGATTGCCCTGCTGGGCTCCCAATCCAGGGGCTGATTAATCAGAAAGCAAAATTACCTGAGGATTTGGGCACCGGCTGCTCCTGCCAGTGTCAGACCCTGGTGCTCCTGGAGCGAGGGAAGGGGGTGGCATCTGGGGACAGGTGCCCACTGTGCCATAAACCCTCCTTTTACAAACCCCCTCAAGGTGAAAGCAGCCCCTCAGATGCCCCAAAAGTGCCACAGCTTCATTTACCTCTCCCCTGGGGAGGGATGGGCTCAGCACCCTCGGGTCCCCAGTGCCCTTTTGGGAGGAAGAACGTGTCTGACCCCTCAAACAAAAGCAGCGACAGGCAAAACGATGCCACACCCCCATGCCACGAGGATCTCAGGGTCACTTTGCCCATTTTCCATGGATGGAGAGGGCAGGCCAGGGCAGGTGTCCAGCAGGAGCCCCGGAGCGGAGGCGGTGTCTCCTTGCCTGACCATAACACTGCATCATCCTTTCTCTTCCTATTTTCAGTTTTATTAGCAAAGCAGCACAATGTTTATACGAGTGGGTATTACATTTGCCAGAACAATTACGCTATGACAAATGGCACATCAATGTAATCCATCAACTCGGCCCAGACAGGAATCCTTTATCCCGGGCTGCCATTAATTCCCAGCCGGGTCTCTGGGGTCCCATGTGTCAGTAACCATGACAACCCCGGGGACGCCAGGCAGCCATGGCATCTCGCTGGGAGGGACTGGCAGGACGGGCACCTCAGCAGGGCACTGGGATTTCACCTTTGGTGCTGGCACAGCCGCCTTGGGATGGGGCCTGGGGGAGGTGTTCCCTCTGTGAGGGGAGCCAGGAGCAGGGAGGAGCCCAAAGGCAGCGTGGGGATGCTGGGGGAGGCTGTAGTGGGTGGTGGCACGGGCAGATGGTGGCACAGGAGGATGGTGGCACAGCCCTGGGCACGGCAGACAGCTCCCATGGGGATCCTCCAGTGTCTGCATGGCTGTGCTCACATCCCCTCTCCCCATCAAGGTGCTTTTCTCCGGCCCGCTTCCTTTGAAATTTTTAGAGCATCTCTTAAAACAAATCACCATTTTTTTAATTGAGTTACCATTAACCAAAGGAATCCAGAGTTGGATCCATCCAATGGACATGGAGCACAAGCCTCAGCCCTGCAGGGAGCCAGGCACAGGGGGATGGGGCTGGCACATGGGACAGTGGGATGGCCACCATGGAGCTCACCAGGGTGGGACACAGGACAGGTGGGAGCCTCCTCCCACCCAGTACAAGGTCAGGGGGTGTCCAGAGGGCTCCTGCCCAACCCTCTGCCTGAGGCCACATCCCCATCACCTCTGAACACCCCCAAGGATGGTGGTTCCAGCGTCTCTCTGGCCCATCTCTCCATGTGGATGAGCTTTTCCCTTCCATCTGCATCCTACAGGATGGAGGCCCATGATCAGCACTGAGACCTGGGAGCACAGATCTTTAGGGAAACACATGCCTGGCATGAGCTGATGGATTTGGGGTCTGAACAGCCAATACAGAGCCCTCCCTGCTTCCCCCACTGATGGTCTTTGGGAGAAGACTGCAACTTCCATGATTTTCCACAGCCCTGGTGGGTTTGGAGCCACGAGGAGCATCTCCAGTGTGAGCCAGGATCACTTCTTATCTCTAAGCACCAGGTTTGGAAGCAGCCACACATCTCAGTCCCACCAGGGCCAGCCCTAAAATTCATTATGAGACAGGACACAGCAGCACCAAGCCCTGGCCAAAACCACCTGCCCCTCAGCAGACACATCCCTGGCTTCCCAAATCCACACTGGGAGATTCCTCAGTGCTCCCATCCATCTGTGAACACACAGCTCGGTCACTTCATCACCAAAAAATGAAGAAAAATTCCACCAGGCATGAATTCCCAGGAGCCAGTGCCTCCCCCAGAGCCAAGTGCTGCCACACAGGAGCCAAAACCAAGAGGAAAACTCAAACTCTCCCCATGGCCATGCTCCCCAAAGCACTGAAGGGTTTCTCCTCCTCTGCCAAATGATGTGGCCCTGACCCAAAGGTGCATGCAGACATCCTCACCCATCTCCCCTGCCTCATTAAACCATTCCCATAACTATCTCATCCCCATTTATAATGCTCAATACATGGTCTGAAGACTTCTCTAATCCAGTAATTAAATGCAACACTTCGAGGGATGAAATTGGGAGGGAATTTTGCTTAATTTCACTGAATTTTCCAAGGGTCTGCCCTGATTTCAACCTCCCAGTTCCCTCCATCCATGCCTAGAAATGCTTCAGCTCACTTTTGGGAAAGCAGATGGATTTGGGGGGTAATGTCACCATCCCAAATTCTTCACCCTGGTTGGGATTCCCCCTCATCTCAGCACAGATCCAGGAATATCCCTGGAGCACCCCCACCCAGCACAGGGCCATCTCTCTTCCTATCCATCCCCAAGCAGTGCTGAGCAGAGAGGAAAACTGAGTTTCCCCCCATTTTTCTGTAAGTAACACCCTGGCTGCTGCAGCTGCCACAATAAAAGCATTTTCTCTCCAGCCTCTACCACGTGCAGGGCCAGGAGATGGCTTTATCCCCCTGAATCCTGTAAATCATCTCAAAGCCATCCTGGCAATTTATAGGGAGGACATTAAACATTATGGCCACTGACGGCATCAAATTACGCTTGAAAAATTGAGTTCTGCCGGAAAATGAATTTAAAAACTAAATTAAATTAAAACCTAACTAAATTAAAATTAGGTTTCTAAACTAAAATGACTTTTTAATATTTTCAGGAGGGAAAAAATAAAAAAAAAAACCCACCACCCTTCTGTCAACTAATAAAATTTGCCAGTGTCTTTTATAGCTGACAAGTCTTGTCTGAGAGCAATCCTGGTGATGCTGCATAATAAATAACTGGGATAGGAAAGGTGGAGGAGGATGGAATGATCAGCTGTGCCATCTCAGCTCCTTCAAAGAGGGCTGGGAAAGGGCAAAAAGACCCTCAAAGCAATTAAAAAAATCATCATAATTAATACAATCTTGAGCAAACACCTGGATGGGGCAAATCCAGCTGCGACCACAGCGTTGTGATATTGATGCAGCCCTGGTCCATTTGGGATGTTTGGGGATCATCCCAGCCCATGGATCATGCACCATTCCATGGGGACACTTGGCTAAGGGTGTTGGAGGAAGGTCTGCTGAGGCAGGATCCAGGGATTCCATTCATTAGGAACGAGGGCATCTAGACATCTTTGCCCATTCCTGGCAGATCTGCAGGGACCCTTCACATCCCACAAATTTAGGTTGCTCTCGTGAAGATGGGGAACATGGACCAGACCATCCCAGCCCATGGGTGCACCACCCCACGAGGATACTCAGTGAGGGGTGCTGGAGGGAGGTTTGGGGATGCAGGGCCAAAGGATCAGGGAAAAGGTATCTCTAAATGCCCTCAGTGCTAGGCAGGGATTTCCTCTGCCAGATCCCTCCAAACCTGGATTGGTCTCACGTGGATGGGGACCACCCTGGACACAGGAACACCAAAGCCCCGTAAGGTGCCACCTACTCTGCTTCTCTCCCAGCTCAAGCCTCTGAAGCTGAAGCTTCCTCAAGTCTCTCCCTGGTCATTAACAGCAGGAATTAATTCACCCTTCTTTCTAAAGCTGCCCCTCACATCCTGCTCTGGCTGTGAGAGAGGAGCTGCCCCCCGGCCGGGGTGACCCTCGGTCTGTCCATCCCCGGGGCAGGCACAGCCAGCACCCAACAGGACACGGCCAAACGAGCCTGGGGATTCAGGAGAGAATCTCAGGTGAGCCTTGGGATTCAGGAGAGACCCAACAGCTCCCAGCACCCAGGAGGCCCTGGGGATTTGACCCTGGCAGAGCATCCTGAGGAGCTACACCACGAGGCCGCTCCGGATGGCAAACCACCCCGGCAGGCAGGGAAGAGGCTCGACGGCAACGGCAGCGCCGCAGCCCCTTTTAAATGTTCCTTTTAATCTCTCGATATTATTTATTGCTCTGTTAAATTGGCAGCTCCCTCAGTGGGGGACAATTCCCCCCCTCCCCGGCTCGCTGCTGCTTCCCGAGATGCCAGACTGGGGGCCAGCCTGCGAGACGCCAACCCAACGGTCCTCTTTCAACAACATTAATTATCTCGAGCTTTCCGTAACAACAACAAAAAAATAATCTTGATCCCACTGGCTGCCAATAGTGGAGGAGCTGGCGGAGGAAAAGGCTTTTATCTCCCCATCTCAGAGAAGAGCCTCGTGTTTGATCAGTTGGGGTGTTTTTTTTTTTCTTCCCTCTTTGTACATTTTGAACTTTATAGACTGATTAATTCCTCCTATCGCGGTAAACTGCTGTGTATACTCTCGAGTGTTGACTTGATTTTCTTTCTATTAAAAAATAAATATCTTCATGAGAAATTAAAAGAGCTGAGCACATCTTTGCTCCGTAAGCAAGCTGGGAAGAACCTCAGCCTGGAAGAGTGGGATGGAGGAGGGGAGAGAGGCAAGTTGAAAAGATTTCTTTATTTTAAATTAAAGTTTAGGATTAAAGGCATCAGGCTTTCAAGAGTTATTGTGAAAGCCTTTTTAAAAGTCCCAAGTGCATAGTCCATAATCTTCTTTTAAATGGCTAAATTTAGAACCAGAAACCCTCCAGCCCTCCGAACTCCAGCCCTCCACGTCTGGCACACGACACCAGCGAGGGCTCGGAGGATTTTTTAATATGATCCCTGTTTCATAAATACCAAACAAGATTTACACTATTTTTGTAAACCCTGGCTCCACAAGGCTCAGCTTTGCTGGGCTCAGTATCAATCAGATAACAGACAAGTTCCTGTCCCTGCTGCCCATCAGCACGAGGGATGGAGTCAGAAGAAAAAGACTGGAGCCAATGAGTTCAAAAGTTAATTTCTCCAGCTAGGCAGGGAAGGCAGAGCCAGGCACCATCCCAAATATCGACAGGCCACATCAGAAATCCCATTTATTGTTATTTATTCCCTACTTTTTCATTTTTCCAAATTATCTTAACCCTTGTCTCTTACCATGGATCAATGGACCAGCTGGCAGAAACTCTGGTTGGCCACAGAAAAATAAGGTTTCTGTTTTGCTCTTTTACTTTGCAGTTTCAGCTCTGTAATTGTGTCCAACACACAGAGGATTTGACTGAGTTTGCAGCTATTTGGGTTAATAAATGCTTCCAGATTTATGGTAGTTATTCATGCAAGGACCACATTACACGTAAATCAATACCAGAATGAACTATTTGCTAAAAATACAAATACCATGTTTAGGCTTCAATGATATTAACAAAGTGGGATTGTTTGGGGCTGTATGTAAAATAACTGCACCTGTTGGAGCGACCAAGAGGATCAGAATAGTGCCCAATGTTAGTCCACCCTAAAAATAAGAAACACCAGCAACAACTGCTTCTCCAGAACAGCTCCCGAAGCCCCAAGGGGCTGGGAGACTTTGCTCTCCATCCACATGAATGCTCAGTCACAGAAATCAGGAATAATTGCAAGTAAATAAAAATAATTTGCAATTAAATGGCAATTAATGTGTAAATAAATGTGAAAGCTGCTGCAAACCCACTTGCCAAGAGATGCCAGCCTTTTCTGGAGAGCTGACCTCTCCTGCCCATCCATCCCTCCATCCATCCCCCAGTGCAGACCAGAGCTGGACCCACAGGTGGCTGCTGGTGGCTTTCCCACTCCAGCTTGACCATCACCACCCACCTCTCCATTAGGCTGATTACAAAAGGAGAGAAGCAGAGATTTGGGGTTTTTTTCATCCTGGTTTTTGGTTTCCCCTCCCCAGCCAGCGCTGGCCCCTCCCATCCCGCAGCGAGGTCGGGCCACCCGCACTGTGGCAGGATGGGCGTGGGGAAAAGGAGCCTTTCCCGTGGGATGCAGGGCTGTGCTGGAGAGAGACATCTCCCCCTGTAACTCCATAACTCAGAATAAAAAGCCGAAGCTCGAACACGGCGCAATTAATGCGGGAAGCATCGATTCCTGCGCGGCTCCAAGCTGGCTCATTAATCCCAGGTGCTCCTCCGAGCCAATTCCAGCCCCGGCCTCCCCGCAGCAGGAGCCGAGCGGGAGAACATCGAAGGCTGAGATTCCTCCCTGCACTGACCTTTCATCAGCACGGAGCTTCAAACGCCACGCACTTCCCAAAACTGCCTCAGTTCCTGCTGCTGCTGCCGAGCTGCTGGCCTGGGAGACGCCAGCCCAGGGCTCCGATTCCAAGGGCAGCATCCCACCTGTCTGTGCCAGGGATGAGGGTCACACAGGGGTGCCTTTTGGGATGTGAGGGACAAGGCACCTCCACAGGATCCTTGCAAAATCCCCCTTGGTCTGCCCAGCAACACCTTCTTCCCCCCAGCAGGGATGGACACAACGGGTGGGGGAATTCCCAGAGCTTTTGGGAAGCTGCTGGAAGTCACTTAACCCCTACAATCCACCAGAGGCCGAGGTTGCTGCTCCAGTGCCACCTGGCCAGGAGATCATCTCCCCATGCCAGGGATCTGCTGGCTCCAACAGCCCTGGGTTAGGGTGTCCTGGATGTAAAAACACGGCCCAGGCAGACAAAACATAACCCTGAGGTGGGGTACAGCTGCCTTCTGACTCAAACATCCCCAAGCTGGGGAAGTCTGGATGCAGGAATGTATCCCAAGCAGCCAAAACATAACCCTGAGGAGGACACAAATTACCTCTTCACCCCAAACATCCCCAAGCTGGGGAAGCCTGGCTGCAGGAATATACCCCAGGCAGTCAAAACATAACCCTGAGGAGGGCACAAGCTGCCTCTTCACTCCAAACACCAGGATCTGTGTGGCTGGAGGCTGGAAAAGCTCTGGGAGCTGCAGGGAAAGAGAGAGGGGAGCAACCTGGCTGGATCCAAAGCTTCCAGCACCCAGAGCATCCCCAAGCAGCAGAGGGGCCCAGGTCCTTGTGCAGGGGTTGGATGCAGCAGCCGGCAGGGAAGGCAGCAGCATCCTCCCCGCCGGAACAAATGCCAAATCTGGTTTGCACTTGACAGAGCCTGACAAGAGCAACAATCACAGATTAGTAGGAAAACTTCTTGCTTTTCAACAAAGGTTAATAAATAGTGACAGCATTAAGTCTCTTCTGATTAACTATGCTGAAAGATATTATTGCCGTTTGGAACACGGAATCATTATTGGATTAACCACAGTGTATAAAAATGAAATGTGAGTTTTAATCTCTGGCACAGGCCGGGTAATGCAGAATAGCTCCCTCCTATTAAATTCCCCAACTCTGTCTGTGGAGAGATTCCATCAAAGCTTTCCAGTTTTGGGGTTTTTTTTCCCCTTTCCTCGACTACAACAAAGCCACTGCGACTTGACTTGAGAAGCACCAAAAACCATGCCACAAGTTCTGGCTAAAATTAAGCCCCAAATCCTCTGTCACTTCCCTATCCAGCATCTCCTGCAGAGGATTTTGCAGTGCTCCAGCCCCCTTGGCATGGAGCAGCCAGGGAGGAGGGCAGAGAGCAGAACTGATGGTCTAATTAAGGAGGCACTAAATTAACTTCTGCCCTCATGTGACTGCCCCAGTGCTTCCTCACCCCCTGGATTTGGGCTGAGACATCTCAGGGGGCAATGCCCACGGGCATGGCAGGGACAACTCCTCCCTGGGCTCACCAGTGCCAGGTATCCCAACAGCAATCAACCCACGGAGGGAATTCCACAGTGCCAGTCACTGGAGACAGGACAGATCCAGGCTGGGGATGGGATGAACACAGAGGACACTGTTCCCAGAGCCCTGATCCCAGGATCAGCCTCCCAGTGCCTTTAGGAGAGGGGACATGGACTCATGGTGTCATAAGGGACATCCCACTCCCAGTGCCAGGCTGTGCTTGCTGCACCAGTGCCTGGAGAGGGGCAACAACGGGGATGGGAGACAGGGATGGCTCAGCTGGAACTGAACAACAATCATCCAACCCAAGATTTTCAAAGGGAAGAGGTTTTCTAAGAAAGCAATTAAAAGGAAAACTCCCAAACCCAGAAGGCTGAGGGCAGTTTCCAGGCTGGCCCTGCTCGTGTCCATACAGCAGAGAGGGAAGGGAAAATCCACACATAAAACCTCAGGATTTGCTGTAACTTAACAATTTCCATACATCACATCAATTCTCTCCAGCTGCTCACAGGGCATTTGTGCCCAAGCTCAAGGCTCAAAATAGAGAGAAGGTGCTGTTGCATTTAATTAGACAAACTTGGGCCAAATCCAGGCGTGGTCCAGCCTAACGCCAGCAGAGCGATGCCAGGAAGGAATTTTACCCATTTCTACTTAAAGTTATCTACTGAAACAGAAAAGCTCATGACTGAGAATTTTGTCAGCCTGTGGGTGTGTTTGGGATTCCTCCCTCCAGGCCTCCCACCAGGGCTTAAAATACGTCCAGGCCTGGCCAGGGGATAATATAATAAATATCAACCTATAATGAATAATGGGTGAAAATTGGAGGGGAAAAGAAGGCAAAGCCACATCCCATTCTCAGAGAAAGTGTGGATGTGAAAGGGGGGAAACACTGCAGACCCACTGGAGCTGTCCTGGATGAGACCATGGGGCAGGACCCAGCATCCCAGTGAAGACCCCAAAGCCCAGAGCACCTACAAGGGCTGCTTGCCTCCTTCTTCCTTAAAAAAACCCCGTAGCAGAAGTGGTTTTCGCAAAACTCCATCGCTTTTAAGAAAAGCAGAACAATTTTTTTCCAGAAAAGGCATTTCTGAAGATGGAAATAGTGGGGAAAAACAAATCCAAACATCTCCCAAAAGAGGAAATTTCTGTGGTTTTATTTTAGGAGGATTCTCTCCCATTTATCATTCCCACTGTTGGCTTTACACCCACCTTACTTCACCGCACAGCACCAGGACTAGTTTATAACATGACATAACAGCTCCACTATTCCATTATTATATTTTTCCTTATTTTTATTTTTAAAACCCTGAAGAGCAGCTGCTACTTAGCACCAATTGAAACCCCTTATCTCCCTTTCTGGATGAAAGGGGGGATCTGTTTGTTGTAATAAAACCAGTTTGCACCTAGATCAAAGCCTGCACTGTTTGCATCTTCAGGAAAGTGTTTGACACCCGTGTCAAAGTGTCAAACTCTTTCATTACCACGCAAAGAGGAGACACTTTGACTAGAGGAGATAAGATGTTTCCGTCAATCAGCATCCAGAAACAGCCTCCCCGTGATGATTAAAAAAAGATAAAATAACAAGGTGGTTTCAGCCACAGCATCCGAACGGTGGCTGTGCAGGGAAGAGATGGAGTAATAAATAAATAGTGGGCTGAAAGCAAAGCTCAACTGCAAGGCATGAGCATCACACTATGCTCCTTCTGGTGTCACCAGCCCAGGGGGAATTCCACCTGATAAATGAGGAAAAGCAGGGGAAATGAAGAATCGGGGAGAGGGGATGCTGGGGCTGGCTCCTTCTGCCATCAGCCCCAGTGTCCGAGGTTTGAGGATGGAGTTTGGGGGATATTCCTGGTCTTACAGGTGGGAAAAGATGAGTCAAGCCTGAGAAATGTCAGAAAGCCTAAAAACAACCCAATACTCTGCCCACAGAAAATCCACACAGGAGCTGCTGATGGTTGGAAGCACTTCGGTGAAACATCCCAAAGATCTGTTCCTCCCAATTTCTGTTCATTCCTCCCTAATCCATCTCTTACCTGGGGTGCACATGGTGCCATGCAGACCTTGGACACTCGTGCTCGGTGCCAGGAGGTGGCACAGTCCCAGCAGTGTCACTGAGCTGTGCCAAAAGCAACGAGCACCCTGAAAGCAGGATCTTCTCAGCAGTGGGTGCAATTAATGGGCTTGTTCAGGGGAAAATACAGCTGGAAGCAGCATCCAGCCTTGGTGGAGATTAGAGAAAAGCCTGCTTAGACCAGCCACGTTGGAGAAGCTGTACAGGAGCACTTCATCCATATGTAAATACTGCCACCAGAATTCCTGCACAGCTCCGGCTCCCAGAGCAGGGAGAAGCTATCAGCTGAGCAAACTCTGCTTGTTTAATTTTCTTTTGCCTTCAGGCGCATTCACCTCACCCAAATGCTCTGCCTGGAGGAAGGAGACATTCCTCAGGCTCACCCTCCCATAGGATCCACATGGATTCACAGCAGCAAGAGGAGAGTGGCTGCCTCCTGCACCCAGGGTATTTCCCAGGTTAATTCAGGTCGAGCTCCGGGCTGGAGCGAGTGCACATGCAGATCCTCTCCGCTGACCTCTTTGCAAACTCCTCTTGCAAAATTGGTTTTTAGCAAAGCCACTTATCACCTTAACCATCTATTGATTCCCTGACTCCTGGCCAGAGCTCCCAGGATCCAACAGCACGGGCAGGAGGAGCTGAGGAACAGGACAGCGAAGGAGGGCACCACAACATGGGGACAGAAAAGGAGCTCAGGAGGGACCTTTTGGCTCTCCACAACTCCCTGACAGGAGGGTGCAGCTGGGGGGGGGGTCAGGCTCAGCTCCCAGGGACCAAGGGACAAGAGGGAACAGCCTCCAGCTGTGCCGGGGGAGGTTCAGATTGGACATTTAGGTAAATTCTTTTACTGAAAGGACGGTGAGATATCAGAGCAGGCTGCCCAGGGCAGGGGTGGAATCGCCACCCTTGGAACCATTCAAAAGGTGTGGCACCTGGGGACAGGTTTAGAGGTGATCACGACAGTGCTGGGTTAATGGCTGGACTGGATCTTAGAGACCTTTCCCAACCTTAATGATCCCACTGATCATTTCCATCACTGAGCTGGAACCTGCCCAAAGCAACAGCAGCATCCCACATGAGAAAGGCGAGGAGAATAAACAAACAACACCCTCCCCAGGAGCATCCCTCCCCGGGGAACCTTCCACATGACACTTGTGCCACCCAAAGCCCGTGGAGTGGCCGGGAAGTGCAGCTCCAGGGCACGGCTGCAGCAGGAGCTCGTTGCCTCCCGCCCTTCCCAGCACTATCGATCTCCCAGCAGTTACAGCCAGTATAATTTTTGCTTAGCTTCAAATACCTGGCGATCATGAATTCTTTGGCCACAAGGTTATAAAGCATTCTCTAAAACATGAGGAAAAGATTAAGCCTGCTTATAGTTAATAATACACTGTACACTGTCTATCAAGCTGGCTGTTTGCTATTGAGAGCCTACTATTAGACACTTATTTAAAAGGCCTTTCAAGGCTTCCCAAGAAAGTGCAGTTATGCATTTTTTTTTCTGGCAAGAACTACTATAGATAAACATCAATTCGCTCCTGCAGATCACAGTCGCAGCAAATAAATTTTTCAGGAAGCTAAGTTCCATACAAAGCCTTCTCAAAGCTCCCATTTCACACAACATCAATGTTTCGGCCTCTAAGAAAAAAAAAAAAAGCTGGAAGGTTGCTTTATCCAAAGCTAAATTATCAATTGTGGCTGCTTGGGGAAGAAAAAAAAAAAAAGTGTTTCAATGAGAAATCGGGGTGGGAGGTGCACAGCACCATGGCTAGATGGGAATGCTGGGTGGAGACAAAATGGGGAAAGACTGGGATTTGCTGGGGATGGATCTGGACCCTCCGGGATGGCGTTGGCAGCTCCAAAATCCTCACTGCAGCTCCACATCACGATGGTGAGGAGAGAGCAACGAGCTCTGGGCCAGCTCAGCAGCCAAAGCCTGCGCTCCGTTCCTTTATAGCTTTTGGAAGTGGCAGCCTGGGATTATCCATTAAAATGTGTGTCACCAAAAAAGCCCCGCTCGGGCTGTAACCGGGACAGGCGCAGCGCCTCGGGGGGGGGGGGGGGGGATGGAGGAGAGAGCTCAGCCCATGACTGCCAGGTGTGCCAGCTCAGCAGCCCCAAAGTGCTTTTGGAAGCAGTTTCCTGGGATTCAGCCGCGGGGTAGGAAAGAGGGACAGCAAAAGCGTCTCAGCTCACCCCTACCTAACGATGCCCCGGTAATTTCAGTGTCCCACCCGCTGCCCCCCCAATATCACAGCCCTTGGGGGGCTCGTCCCAACCCCGAGCTCCAGGAGCTGCTGGCACTGTGGGAACCAGGGCCTTGCTAATATCCAGAACACTCCATCTGCTCTTTAAATAAAGAGATGCTGGGCTCTGTCGTTGTGGTTTAATTATTAGCCTAAAAATAAAAGACCGAAATGCAGAAACCCTTCCAGGCTCAGGCTGTGCATCCTGGTGGGAAGGGGATTCTTCAATAAGGGAAGGGATGGGCAGAGAAGACCACTGCTGTCAAAAGGTAAATTTGTACAGTGCCCACAGAGAGACCTAATGAACCCAAATACCGTGTGGTGCCCAAAATTATTACAGCATCAGACTTGGCTAAATGGCTCCAGAAAAAGCAAGGAGGAAAGAGGAGAGGATGGTTTGCAGGGCTTGGTAACTCTGGATCGAATCCATGCAGCTTTGGGGTGACACATGGGGTTGTAACTGAGGCTGGCTGGGGTACAAATTCATACACCCAAAATGAATCACAGAATAAAAAATGGTTTGGGTTGAAAGGGGCCTTGAGCCCTCTCTTGAGTCCTCTCTTCCCTCCCCCTGCCATGAGCATGGGGACCATCCCAGGTTGCTCCAAGCCCTGTATAATCTGCTCTTGAAAATTTCCAGGGATGGGAACCTTGGAAAAAACCCTGAGCTGCAGTGGAACAACCCCCTTGCATGGCCTAAAGGTGCAAAAAAAGCAGCAAAGCCCCGTTTCCAGCCCCTCCTGTGCCGTTTGCTCCCAGACCCAGCTCCCACCGGGCAGCAGAACCAGCCCTGGAGCTGTTTTGGGTCAATCCTGTCCAGAGCAATGACATTAAAACCCAGGCACCCATCAGCAATACATTTACTCAGCTGCTAAACACAAGGACAATTTTTGGAGTTAATGATTTACCAGAGGAGCCAAGAACTGGGCAAGTCCCCAGAGCAACTCCCACTGCCCAAATCAGGCACTAAACCCCATCAGCCCCATCAACTCTTTCTAAACACCCATTATTTGATAAAAACCAGCCCAGGAGTCCCTCTACTCTTTGCAAAGCTGATTTTCTTCCAGCTCTCGTCAGAAAATAACCAGCAGATGCTCAAGAGAAGAAACACATTTTCCATCACTAAAATAAACTTAATTTGGAAGTCCTGAACTTGTGACACCCATCGCTCTCCTGCAAATAAACCTGCCAGGGGTGATAAAATCTGCATATTTAACCTTCTCACAGTGCTAATGATCTTAGGAGAGGCTGATACATCACCTGTGTGCACTGAGAGCAAACACCCATTACCTGCAGAGTTATTTCCAGGTTCTAGGAATGAGCCCTTGGGATTATGGGGTTGTAATAACACCAGGCACTGCAAAGCTCCAGAGGAAAGCTGGGCTGTGACCAAAGGTCAGCAAACACAGAGCACGAGGGTGCTCAGCTGGGAGCTGGAATAACACCCAGAGGGATCAGGAAATCCATCCCCACATTCACATCCCAATGCTTAAATCATCACCTCACCAAATCGATAAAAAAACCTGTTTTTATAAATTCAGAAATGCACCAAATTTTTAAGAAGAGGCCACACTTTCGAGAAAGAAATAAAGAAAACCAAAAAACCTACCAGGAGTAATTCCTCACTGCCAGCCATGATCTTAAGTGACCCAAGGGAGAATATTTAGGTTGAGGAGATTGCCAGAAGGAATAAGTTTTAAAAGTAAAATCCCAAGGGGCCCAGGGCAAACCCATGCAAATAATGATCCCAACAAGTTCTTATCTATATCAATATCTGCCTGTGACAGAGAGTCCCCAGCCAGCCCCACAGAGCCATCTGACACCCTGACACCCTTCCCAAAGTCACAGTTATGAGACTTCCACCTTTGCTGTTATTTAAAAACCAGAATTTGATTTTCAGGGAGTCCTGTGATGGTGGTTGTTTACCCCTTGACTGGCTTCAAGCAAAAAATTTTCACCCAGTGGATTCCATTAAAACCCCACTAATTTATTATTAAAATATAATATTTATTTCATGCATGTCTTTACAAAAAGAAACACCTGCAGTTTATCATGACACAATGAAATACATCAGCTTTGGGTTGAAGTTAAATAAATAATTTTGGATTTTTTTTTGTGCCCAAGAATCAAAACCAAATAATTTAGAAAATACATAAGTAAAGCTTTTGCCCAGGCGCCCCAGTCAGTATTTAACTTTCCATGGGGATCCAGCTCCCCAAAGTAATTCCCTCAGAAAGTTTGCTCACAGGTAGGAATTTGACCAGGATATTTCTGCATCCCCCCAGGGTTTCTTCTCTGCTCTCCCAGCACCCACAAGCTCATCCTGGGGGTCCTTGGGGAGGGGAGCTCTGTCTCTGTAGGATAACACACGACACAGACTCATTTTGTGATTTTTGTCAAGGCTGCATAAAGATCCCTTTATTAGAGATTGTCTCCCCTTATAGACCATTTTCCACAGACCAATGTGATTGGTGAGAGAAAGACAAACCTCTTCACCCACATTGGTCAAACCAGAGGGACATCAAGAGAGATCCCTCCTCCCAGAAGGAAAGTACACATAGATATTGCATCAAAAACAATCATGATGTTTTTCCCATTTTCCCTGGGAAAAGAATTTCAGAAAACCAAAAAAAATCATAAAACCACAACTTCAGAAAACCACAACTTCAGGCCTGAAACCAGACTACAGAGCTCCACACAGGGAAAGCTGCATAAAACACCCCCAAAATGTAAAATTTTCCAAGATTTGGTTCCTGGTGAGCGAATGTTTCCCATCGATAACAAGACAGTTAAATCAAAGGCCCTGAGCAGCAGCATGGATTTCCCACCCAATCAGTGGATGGATTCACTACCTGGCACGAGGCTGCAGATAATCCCAGCGATTTATTTTGGGGGAGCCAGGGCGAGGGAAGGCGGGGGGAGGCTCCAACCCCAGCGAGGATTTGCGTATTAGTAAAAACAAACAATCCTGTAAATAACGAGCCCCTGGTCCTGTCTCCACCACGCTCCTCTTATTGAGTGAGTCAGATGTTCTGCTGATTAAAAATTGATCCATTTCAAAATCTAATCAACAGAATAGGATTCTTTCATATGTTATCAAGGCAGATGCTGACAACAAAAACCAAACCTGTTATTAACCCATGAACCCCGATGACCTGAACCTGGCTGGGCTGTGCAACTGTAAATTATTCAGTAGTCCAAGAGCAATACCCGTAAGGCTGATGAATTTACACCCCAACCAGAGCCTGTGGGGGTTAAAGCCAATATCACAGACCCAGGGGTCCCTGGGGACACGGTTCATGACACACTGCCACTCTGTGTCATGCCTGGGAATACATTACTGGCATCTGCTCGCCTTCGCCTTGCAAATGTCTAGACTTTTTTTTTTTTCTTTTTGTCGGTTTTTTTCTTTGTTTTTAAGTGACTTTCTGGCCTCAGCACAGCCCTGTGGGGAGTGGAAGCCCTCAGTCCTGCTGGTCTCTGCTCCAGAGCAAATGGTTTGTGTCCCTGCTCCAGCCACAGCCCAGCGTTGCTACTTCAGTGCCTCACTCAGCCACGAGGAACAGGAAAAATGGGGGAACAGCTGGGATTTATTTTGATTTAAATCCTTATTTTTAAGCCCCATTGGCATCCCCCCCCCATCTCCAGCAACAGAGGCATTGCCATGGGGTGATGCCACTGCTTGGTGCTATCGTGGATTTCTCTTGGTGGGCTGGTGATGTTCCCTCCTGGTCACACCAGGGCACTCACGTGCTGCTGATTTGTGCCTCCCCAAAAACACCCCAAAGATGATGATGCAGAGAAACCCCAGCTCTGACACAGATTCCAACCCAGGATCTCTGCTGGCTGCATCACCACAGCATCACTTGATCCCCCAAACCTTGAACTAACATCTTCAAGTTTTGGGGGAAGCAGCAGTTTTTAAGATTCTAAAGCTTTTTTTGAGGCAAAGCCCTCCCTGCCCAGCACTGCTGAATCCTTCATTTCCTCCCCCAAACTGTCCAGGTGCTGCCCCAGCCTGGCTGATCCTTCCAGCTGGAATAAGAATGGGGAAATATGGGCGCCACATAAACCAAGTTCAAAGATAATGACAGCTCTTCTCTTAAATCGTAATATATTTATAAGTGTAATGACTCTCTGACCTCTCCTTAAAGCCCAAATAACCCCTGGGGAGCCCCCTCAGACTGGCCACGATCGATCCTGGCTGGGCTGCAGCTCCCAGACAGAGGCACCTCTCAGGGATGCTCCAGGCAAGAGGCAAACCCCCTCCTGCTGCCCCCAAAATCCCACAGGGTGCCAGCCCCACGCTGTTGTTCTGTTATTTAATAGTGAGACCCCACCATCCTTCACCCCACAACATCACAGGGAGCCCAGCTGGCACCATATGGCTAAAAACAACAAATGGTGACCTTTTTTTTTCTCTATTTCTGTATTAAATCCAAAAAACAACACAGAACACTGCTGGCAGTGCCCACAGGGATGCTCCTGGACACTCTGGAAGGGAAGCCCAGGCTCTGCCCCCCACAGGGATTTTGGAGCACTGTGCCCTTCCTGGCACACTGGAGTCCCAGCCCATCCCTGCAGCCCCAATATCAGCGCACAGACATCACCTCCATCAATTCTGGATACAGCAAGGAGCAGAAAACCAGCAGAAACTGAGTGGATTTATCCTTTTGAAAAGCCTGCCTGGATTAAGACTCCTGGCTGGACATCCCCAGGCCCCAGATGGGATTCCCCTGCTTTGGGGTGCCTGGATCAACCCCCCAGCAGCTGCATCCCCACATCCCTCCTCGTGCACGGGCAGCCTGCAAGGATCCCCCAGCCTCACCAGCATCCTTGCAGGCTGTGCCCAGGGATGCCAGAGTGACTGAGACACACACAGCACAGCAGGGCTTTGCCTCTTAATAAACCAGCTCCTCCATAAAATTCCTTTCTACTACAAGGTGAAACGGGCAGTGAAGCTTGCAGGAGGAACTGAGTGATGGATCCAGCCCGGATCCTGGCTCAGCCAGGGCTCCATCCCCACAATCTGCAGGGATTCACAGCTGCTGGTTTGCCTCACCATCCTCCTCCTGCTGGCCAGGGCAGCCCAGCTCACCCAGCTCCGACCTCGGCTCCCTCCTCCCCATCTCATAATCACACTTGTGCAAAGCCTTTGCCTTACAGAAGGAAGAGAGAAAACATCCTTAGAGAGCCTCACAATCAGACAATTTTTAAGATCATGGAGCATTAAACCATTCCCAATAGGGTTTACTAATCAAACAGCCAAATCCTTCATAACCAACCAATCCCTACAGAGCAATTAAATCCTTCCCCTTTAAAACACTTGGCACGCTGTCTGGGGAGAAAAAGAAAAATTTGCAAAATTCATTTGATAAATTAACCAGGGAAAAGAAAGAAGTGAATCAAGCTTTGTTCTTTTCATTTTTTTTAATTATGGAATTCACAATGCCTGAATAATGTTTAATAAGAACTATGAAAATTCCTAACAGTATTACAACACAACACAAAAGAATTAACCTGGTTACCGTGAAAAATTGCATATTTAATTAAGAACAGAGAGTTCAAAACTATCCAGAGATTTCAAAAGTACCGTTGCCTAAGGGGCTAAATTACACGCTCGCAGTGCTGCTAACAGGGCTGGAGCGCGCAATCATTACCCAAGTGTCCCCATTAAGTGACAATGGGCAGATGACATCAAATTCATTTCAAAAGCAACAGGAATTGAAGCATTCGCTTGGGTAGTGGAAAGGAAAGCGACTATCCTGCTGGTATAAACCAGACCCCTTGTTGATAAAGGCAATAATTAAAGAATAATGTTAATTAGCTGCTTTTATTTGAAAGGAAAGCGCGGTGGCAGGAGCCGCTGCCTCAGCGGCGTGTGCCGAGCCGAGCCGCTGGCCCGGGGTGCTCGCACTCGGGCTGGAGCCGTGCCCAGGGCACAGCCCCGCCGGCCCGGGCACCCGCCAGCCCTGGGCTCTGCCAGGAGCGGGGCTGGGACGAGTTTGGATGGCTTGGAATGATCAGAGCACAGCCCAGCTCTGGTGCCAGGGGAAGGGACCAGAGCGGCGCGGCCGCGGCATCTGAACCCATCCCGACCCCTCCCATCCCATCCTGGCACAACATCAGCAGCACTCAGGGGGAGAGACACCACAGAGGCACAGAATTATGGAGTGTCCTGAGCTGGAAGGGACCCAAAAGGATCAGCGAGTCCAACAGCTGGCCCTGCACAGGCACACCAGCAATCCCACCCTGGGAGTGGTGTCCAAACGCTCCTGGAGCTCTGGGCCGTGCCCTGGGGAGCCTGGGCAGTGCCCAGACCCTCTGGGGGAAGAACCTTCCCCTGACACCCAACCCTCCCCTCCCCTGGCTGGAGTTCAGCCCCACCATGCCGAGGGACAGCTCCAGCACGGGGGTCCAGCCTTTCTCCTGGGGGGCACCATCCTGCACTCGCCCCATCCCAGCCACCGTGCCGGGCATCACAGGGGGCTTTCGGCCCAAACTGTGACCCCACAGCTCCTTCCTCAGCCAAGAAACCGGGGAGACAAGAGGGGAAATAATGACCCAGCTCCCAGGGCTGCAGCAATGTTTGTGCAGCACTCCCAGCGCCGCAGACGGAGGCAGCTCTCCCCGTCAGCGTGATTAATAAGGAATAAATGTCCTCTGCAGCCAGGCTGAGCAATAACACCCCGGCTCTGCTCCGTGCTTACAGCACACATTACAAGCCCTGCTGCCAGCACCAGGTAATACTTTATTATGTTATCCCGACGGAAGAAAACAAAGGATGCTCGAGGTCCTGACTTTGGTGTAAAACCACGGGAGCGTTACCAAAGGCAACGGCAGCGCGCTCGGAGCGGCTGACGCACGGCACAGCTCCCACCAGAGGAATATTTACCCGGGGTTCAAATTGGTTATTTACTTTTTTGGGAATCTGTGCTGCAGGAGGACTGGCTGGCACAGGCACACGCCGAGAGTTAAATATTAAATCGGCCCCACGCTCGCTTAAACCACGGCAAAGTCAGCGCTCAGGGGCGCCGGGGTAGCTTTGGGGAAATCACTTAGTGCTGCACCAAAGTAGTCAAAAAAATAATTAAACAGCAAGGCCATGTTAAAGAATAAAAGGCACCAAATCCGTTTTGGGAGGAGGTGTTGGCGTGTCCAGGGAGCTCAGCTTAAAAAAGACACCAATGGTGGGAGTATTAAAATTGCCCCCGTTCCCCCAAATCCTCCCCAGCACCAGAGCCAAGGCAGGAGAGGGGGAATCACAGCATAAAAGGGATCTCCAGCAAAGCAGAGCCAGCACAGGGCCAAATCCTGCTTCCCAAATTGTGCTGCCTTGGAAAGACAGACCGAAAGCTGCAGGAAAACGTGCACCACAAAAAATAAAATAAAAGGCATTAAAGAAAACTCAGTCACAGATCCTGTAGCAACACACAGGAAAAAGTGTTACAAAAGGGGAAAACTTTTTAATAAAGTCTGCAAGTGTATATTCCTCCTTTATCAACCTCAAGATTTATTGACCCAAGGAGCCATATTGACTGAATAAATCTTGATAATGACCCCAGCAGAAGTCAATACCTGCTTATTATCTCCCAAGTTGGGGAATTACATCTTTCGGTAATAGGAGCAGGATGGTACAAAATGTTCTGAGAAACTTCACCCAGGCTTTTGAGGGGGAATGGATGTCTCTAATGTGCTTTTCCCAACCCCAGAGGGAATGTGCTATAACATGAGCTGCAGTGTGGGTTCTGTCTTGAGGTCTGGTGGGGGGAGCACACACCCATGGCTGGCAAATCCTAAATAAACCCCATCTCAAGGCATGCTGAGGAGCAGGATGCTGCTGCTCACCTTCCCTCCCTGCAAACAATGGCCCTGTAATTTCAATTTGCTGCGTTTTGTTGGTAGCTCCCAGGATAATTCCCTGAAATCTGGGATGTGGGAATTCCTGCAGCCAGGGATGTGGCGCCATGATTACGCCAGCACTCAGGGGAGGAGGGGAGAAGCAGCACTTGCTGCCCCTTGGGACATGCAGCCACCTCTGGGAACCCAAATACACCGATTTTCCCCAGCCAGCAAAACCAGGAGTGGAAATTTAGGGAGCCCCTAAAGCCCATCAGCAAGCAAAGCCTCCTGCATTTAAAGAAGCTTCTCTTGCCAGCAGCCAGCTTCCCATTCAGCAGAGAAAACAGGGGCCCTGGGACCAGCACACACAACAATTTGCCTGTATTTTTATTCCAGGTCTCTGCAGACAGCAAGAAAAATTAACTGAAGGGAGCAGCTCCTGTGCCAACATATGGAGGGAGATGCTCCGCAGGCTCTGCTGAGGTTTGAGAGTTCAGCAAGAGCCTCCTGAAGGACTGGCGGGCTGGCAGTGCACTGCCTCCGAATCTGGTCATAAATAATAATTCAGATCACCCAAGGCTTTAACATTCCACAGCACAGGAGCCGTGCCCAGCCCTGCCAACCCCTGGGAGCAGCTGCCTGCTCCCCATCCCGCTGGGCATGGACACAAGAGGCACCCCACGCCCCCCCAGCCCTCATTGCTGCCCCCCTGAGCACCCCACTCAGTGCCCACCCCCTCCCCAAGCTGGAACACCCAGCAGGAGGAGGCAGGGCTTGTGCTCATCCCTGCAGTCCCACAAAAATCAAATTATATTTCCATCCCTGTCCCCCTAGCAGCCTCGTGGTCACAATCCCTTTTTTTCCCCCCTGCTTCCAAGGCCACAGAGACAATCCACTAAACTGGATCAGGAGGCCAGCGTGTACATCTCTAATGGGCTGCAGCACGCACACAATTAATTAATGGATTTATTAATTAGGGAAGAAGTCACTCTCCAGGCTGGAATTGGGGTCACCAGTTTCTAAAGTGAGAACTGTGGTGCTAAAGATAAACTCTCATTTTCTGCAGCTCTTCTTGTCTGGCAGCATCTCAATTATTCAGCCAGAAAAAAAAAAATAACAGAAAAAAAATCAGATTTCACTTCAGGAACTTCACAGTCTGGCTTTCCAGCAATGCTCAATACTGATCCCAGAGCAGGTGGGACCAGAAACACAGCCCATCTCCTCCTCCCTTCACATATAAATTGGAAATAGTTGAAATATCAGGTATTAATGAAGGATTTGGATGGATTGGCACCTCAGGCTGTCCCAAGGAGGGAGCTGCAGTGGAGGCACAGGGGAAGGGGGCACCACGAGGTGACAATGACAGTGACATTCCAGGACACCCGAGTCCTCCCAAGACCAAGGTTTGATTTTGTTGGTGCTGGAGCATCAGCTCCATTTCAGTGCCCAGCTCAGCTGGAGCTCCTTGGGGGCAGCTGCATTTCCAGCTGCCACGGCCCTCGATCCCTGAGGACACAGAGCTGCTGCGTGAGGGACAGAAGCATCAGTGTCCCCACCAACTCACAGCCCTGGAGGAGACAGCAGAGAACCCACCTGAGGAGTTCTGGTCCCTGGGAAGCTCCCAGGAGGAGCACACAGCCATCAGACAACAGCCAAGCCAACCATGAGACAGACATCTGCCGAGGCCCAAATTCAGATTAATTGTTCAAACCGGATGATTCCGCAGCCAACGCTCCCCACGCCCCGCTGCACCCGGAGCAGCTGGAGCCACTGGAAAGCACAAACCTCATTCCCAACCTCACAAGGCTTCTAGCCAGCCCCGGGCACAGGCTGCACTTCCACAAACCCGGAGATTCCAGCTTGGAAAGACTTTTTGTGCTCTGAGATGGGGGTACCTCCTTGGGTTCCCGCTGCTTTCCCTTGGGCACAGTGACCACAGCCACCACCCCACCCTCCAGCAGGGATGGGGATGGAAGGTGCTGGGTGCTGGAGATGCTGGAGGAAACTGGAATATCCCACCAGTCTCTCCATAAGAGCCCTAAACACCCAGGGCAGCCGGGGCATTTGCAGGGGTGAAGCTCCCCCATTCACAGCAGCACCTCGGGCTCCCCCCAGGTTTATCCTGCTGCTCCACAAGAATCCAGTTAAGTTTATTAGTCAAAGCTCCAGGAATTAAGCTCCAGCCAAGAGGACTGATAGCTTATTTACTGCTGTCGTCTATATAAAGCAGAATTTTGACACATTGTTAAATGATGCACATTTAGATAAGTCAAGCTGTCATATCATTTAATGGATGTCTAAACTCCCTCTGTAGCTGATATGTAAAATTTATGCACTTCAGAATATCATAAGGTTATAATATTTTAATCACATCCACAGTTGCGGTTGTTTTTTTATGGTTGGGGTTTTTTTTTTCCCTCTCCTTCTCCCCTAAACTTTAAACAGCAAAAACATTTCATCAGCCAGACCACGCTCCGAGGCTCCCGGCTCTCCACCATCCGGCAGAGCCGCCGAAGTTTCTGCCCAACTCCGGCACGCGGAGAGAGCATTTGCATTCCGGGAAATAAACCCAAGAACATTTTATTTGACGAGAACCAAAGGCTCGGAGCCGTGTAGCCAGAGCTCATCTACATAATGAGATGTGAAGACATTTATAAAAGATGGCTCTAATCGCTCTCGCTCGCCGTTGTATTTATTACCCCAAATCAGCAGCTCGCAACTCTTGCCCTTTTTTTTTTTTTTGCCGTTTTAAGGCAGAACGGGTGGGATTAGAGCAGCATCCAGCGCACGGAGCATCCCATCAATCCATACAGTGCCAGCCGGAACGCAATAAAACCCCAAGCAAATTAAACCCCCCAAAACCCCACGAAGGTATGAATCCCGCTCTGACTATCACACGCAAGAAAGCTGTAAAAAAATACTGCATTAGTAATGTACACAGTAAACCAATCTCATAACCCGGTGAAATACGTCTGGTATTATCTTTGATAGAATTTTATCTCCTCTCATTTCCGCGACTCTCTGCCGTAAAAGGGCTCGGCGCCGTTTCGATCCGAGCGCTGCCGAGTCGCGCATTATCCCTGTGTTTTCCGTATGCCCACCATTCATCAGGGCGGCTCAAACTCTGCCATTCCCGGCCAGCCCCAGGCCACCAGAGCTGCTCAGACACATCCATTAAAAAGGAAGGAAAACAAAAAAGGAAAAGCTCTTGGAAGAATAATAAATGGATTTCTTGCTATCTTGCCCTTTTTTTTTTTTTTTTTTCCTTCCCCCTCTTGTTTTTTTTTTTTTTTTTTTTTTTTTTTTTTTTTTTTAATGGAGGGCATTAGGCCAAGCTGGCACAAGGTCACCTTTCCCAGCGTGATCCCGGCGAGGCGGCAGAACTGCTGCCTGGACAGAAGTCAATCCCACTGCTCCCTCCGCAGCTCCGCACCCAGCCACAGGCACCGGCCAGGCGGAACGGCGGGGAAGGAAGGAAGGAAAGGAAGGAAATGAAGGGAGGAAGGGGAGCCGCCACCTCCCAGCCCACCTCTCCCTCCGGCAAAGTTCGCCCCCGACAGACCCACGGCAAAGTAGTGCCAATATTTATCTTTAAATAAAGGTGCTGCGCGCACCCAGGAAAAGTCATTAGCGCGATTTAGCGAGGAACGCTTTTGTACCCGAAGCGCTTAGAGCCGTAATCCCTTCCCGGCCACAATGCCAGAACTGAGCAGTCATGGCAAACCCACCGGCCGCGGTACCTGCGGTACTTTTCGGGTCGCGTAGCGCGGATGCAGCACGTAATCTGCTTAAAAGCCAAAATGTATTAAATGCTGGAACTGTTGATCCAGCACCGGAGCCCCATAAATCGCATTTCAATTTGTTTACTCCCCTCCGAAGCACGCTGCGTTTTAAACTCCGGAATATCCTACAGGGATAAACCCATTTAATATCCGTGGAAATGCGCGTTTCGGTTGTTGTAGCGGCTCCAGGTTGGGTTTCATCCCATTATGTTGGGAGAGCCATTGTGTTAATTACCCGCCTCCTATTTAAGGTGCGTATTTAAGGTCACAAACTGTCACCAGCCCCTGGCAACCTTCCCCCGCGCACGGTAACAAAGGACTTACCGGGAATTTCACAGACCGAGGGTACCACGGTGGGATACGGCGGCCGTGACCTGCCCGGAGCCACAAAGGAGCTGCCTCCCCCCCGCCGCATCCATCCCCGGTCCGAGCGGCACCGCCTGGTACCGACCGCCTCCCCGGCGCTCAGGGCTGGCCGAGCCCCCGCACCGGCCCCGCACACCGGCCCTGGATAACAATGGGAGGGCGGCGGGGCTCCGGGCAGCCCCGCTCCGCCATCCCCGCATCCATCACCGCGGCCGCGCCGCTCCGCCCGCCCCGAGCGCGCCGGGGGCCGCGGGGACCGAGCCGCCCCCGCTGCGGGCGGCGCCGGGGACGCTCGGCAGCCCGCGGGCACCTGCGGCTCCGCTCGGCGGGCGGGCACCGCCACAAACTTGGCGGGGCGGCGCGGGGGGCCGCGCTCCCCGCAACTTCATCCCCCGCAACTTCCCTCCCTCCTCTTCCTCCCTCCCTCCCCTCCCGCCGGGGCGGAGCGGCGGCCGCCCCCCGGCCCTGCTGTCACCTCGGGGGCGGCGGGGCGGGGGCCGGGGCTCCATCGCGGCTCCATCGCCGCTAGCGCTGCTCCATGCTCTGCTCCAGGCTCCCGGGCGGGCGGCGCCGAACAAAGAGCGGCGGCGGCGGCGGCGGGGATCAATTTCTGATACCTATCGATGGGGAAGGGCGGGCGGAGGGAGGGGGGCGGGCGCGGGGGGAGAGGGAGGGAGGGAGGGACGGGGAGAGAGCGGGGGGAGTGATCCGGGCGGCCGCCCCCATCCCTCCCTCCCTCCCGCCGCCAGCCCCGCGCCCGCCGCCGCCACCGACCTGGAGCCGGCGGGCATCAAACCGTGTCCGGTATCGACACATCGATCCCACCTCGGCGGCCATCTTGGGGGAGCCCGGTGGCGCGGAGGGGCGCGGAGGGGCGCGGAGGGGCGCGGAGGGGCGCGGAGGCAGCGGGGCAGCGGGGGCAGCGGGGGCAGCGGGCCGCCCGCCTCCACCGGGGGCGGCCCCGCCGCGCCCCGCGGGCAGCAGGGATGGGGACCCCTCCTGGACCACCCCTGTCCCCCCCCCGGAGACACCCCCTGTCCACCCCTGACACCCCCGAGCATCGTCCCCCGCGGGTCCCGGACACCCCCCCACACCTTGTGGGTCTCAGTCCCGGGAAGGGGCGCGGAGTCCCCCGGGCGATGTGTTTTTTTCCCGGTGAAATTAAGGTTTTTAGCTGGAAAAAATCGCCAGCCGGAAGCCGCCTGTTAAACTTTTCCAGGTTTGTTTGGGTTTTTTTCTGCCTGATCTGACCCTTCCAGCACCTTTGACCTGCAGGGAATGGCTACAGCAAACACGCTCCCAGCGCTGCCCAGAGAGAACCCCCCCAAATTCACAAATACCCCGAATTCAGGATGGTTTAGGGCTGTATTTTTAAATTTCTCAATGGCTCTGAAGAATCCAACCAACTTTAGCAGAGGAACAGAGCCCACCCAGCAGCATCTGACACCACCTGTCCCAGAAACTCCCTCTCTGCTTCCCCACCAAAAATAAAAAAATCTTTGTTTTCTACACCATATTAGCCTGTTGTACTGGCCACACCAACATCGGAGGGGCCTGGAGAGTTAATTCCCAATCCCCTGGGGAAGTGTTTCCTCCCAGCAGAGCCGTGCCATGTTTGTGCTGGAGGGTCCCCAGCCCCTCTGGCCACAACCCAATTTTGAGCAGAGAAGGGCAGAGCTGCCCCTGGGGCGCATTTTACAGGCGGGGATTTGCAGACCAAGCAAGTGCAGAGGTTTAATATCCCTGCCAAGGAGCAGGGAACACCCGGGCTGTCGTGCAGGCACATCTCTGCTTCTGGGAGAGCCCGGGGGCTCCTGCCAGGCTGTGACAACCCCACAGCCCAGCGTGGGCAGACACTGCCCCCCACCATCCCACGGAGGGAATCCCAAAGTGTTCCCAGGGGGTCACAAAGTGCTTTGCCTCCAAAACTGCAGAGATGACGAGGGCAGATGTTCATCACTGTCCTGGTCCCTTTGTCTCACCTTTGGATCCCTGTGTTCGGGGGGGAGATGGGCAGCATGGACACCAGCAAACCCAGAAGTGCTCCTGCACTGGTCTCTTCACTGCTCCTCAATCTCTCCTTGCTGCAGCAAATCTTGCAGTGCTGGAGCTTCTCTCTGATCATGGCTGGGGGGGGAAGCAGCCCCTCACTGCCCAGGCATCACCTGCTGCTGGTCCCTGTGTTTTGCAGGGCTCTTGGGATTCCACCAAAAAGCACAGTTGGAGTTCAGAAGACGCCGAAGAAAAGGGAAACCCTTCAAACTGCACCCTGCCCTGCTTCCGATTGTCACAGGGACAGGGCTGCTCCTGGGCCAGGAAAATTGTCCAAAAAGGGTGAAGCAGACACCCAAAGTGACCTTGGCCCCACACTGTAGCACAGGCAGCCAGGAAATGATCTTGTTCTTCTCATCTCCTCCACAGAGAAACTCGGAGCTGCTCACAATCCCACAAATTGCAAAACGCCTCGGGCAGGGAAACAAGTGAACAGAAAATCAAAGTTCAAAGAAAGATTTGCAGGAGCTGAGGCAGTTTGTGCCAGACAGAGCCTGGGTGCTCCTGTGAGCCCTGCACCAGCATCTTCCTCACCTTCAGAGCTGGCTGGAAAAGGAGAAAATCCTTCTTATGGTCCTGCAACTAAGGCTTTGCCTGGAACAGGGGAACCCCGGATGAAAATCCTGAGCTGAAATCCCAACCCTGGTGACATCAACAGCAAATTCCATGGATGCTCTGAGACCCCAACCATGAGTGCCCAGGTGCTGCTCCTGCTTGGGGGCACACAGGCCAAAGGTTCTAAATTTGCTCTGGCAACCCAAGTGCTATAAATGTAACCCCATATCCCCCAAATCATAAAAATCAGGGAATTGAAACCACTGGGAGTCGTTGAGATTTGTAGTGAGTTTGGGGCTGCTGGTGGTGCCAGGAAGCTGCTTCACCTCTGGCTTAGGGAGGCTGTAATTAGCCAGGGATGGGAGCAGAGGCTGTGCAAGGGGAGATCCATGTGGGAATTCATTCCCATAGCTCCCTCAGGGCCACGGGGAGGTTTGCTCAGAGATGGGTCGGTAAACCCAGGTGGGATGAGTGGTCTTTGCTGTGGGTAGAGCTGGTTCCTTTCCGTGCCAGCAGCAGGGATTGCTCATGACCAAGGTGCTCCTGGGATCTGCTGTTGGACACCACCAGGGACCTTCTCCCTGTGCCCACAAAGCTGATCTCACCCCCATAAATCACTGCCCCTCTCTGCTGCCCAGGGAACACAGGAGCCTGCTCATAAATCAGGGATAAAACTAACTTGGCATCTTTGGTGAGCAAATTAAATTGTGGGCTTTGGAGGAATGTTTCTGTTTGGCCAAATCATTAATAAATCAATGGGAGCAGTAAGGAAGAGGAGAGGGACTGCACCCTGTGCCACCTGGAGGGACGCAGAGCTGCGGGGTGGCACAAACCCCTGTGGCCCCTCAGGTGCTGCCCCCTGGCCCTGGGGCACCCCGGGGAGAGCAGGGGGACCCCGGTGCTGCCACCCCCCTCCACAGAGGGCTCCCCCACCCCGGGGAGCGCTGCGAGGCGCAGGTTAATAAATCAGTTTGTCTCCAGCCCCGTTGGCTTTGTGCTCCTGACAATAGCCCGTTGTAAATGGCAGCCCCTTGCCTCCTCTCCTGAAAGGCTTTTAATTAAAATATGGAAGGGGCTTTTCTGTGTACTTTAACAAAAAAAAAAAAAAAAAAAAAAAAAAAAAGGGATTTCAGCGCACTCCTGTTCCAGGCGTTAATTTATTCCTGCCTTCCTGCCTGTTTGTGATCCATGGAGCTCCTTTGTGTGGTGATCTGGCCCCAATAGGCAGCTGAGGGGCAATGCTGGCAGTGAGAGCTGCTGGTGACCCAGTGCTGCTGGTGACCCAGTGAGAGCTTGCTCGGTCACCTTGTCCCAGGGATGGGCTGAGGGATGCCAGGAGCCTTACCACTGCACAGCAGAGCCATCAGGGGAAGCAGGGAGGTGTGAGGCCCAGGAGCCCAGACCCAGCTGCAGCCCTGGGCACGTCCCTCAGAGCTCACTCCCGTCCTGGCAGCGCAGCCCCTGCCAGCTGGCCCCCAGCAGGTTTGGTCCTGGGGTCTCAGAAGCCCTGGCAGAGGTCCTGCTGCCCTCCCTGTGTCCACACTCCTGGGGTTTTATCTCCTCCAATGGGAAATGCCAGGGCCTGCCAGGGCTCTGCCTGGCCTCTGCCAGAGCCATTCTCTGGTTCTATCACAGCACAGAAGCCATCACTGCAGGTGCTGGAGCTCCATGGCCATGCCACCTCTCCCTGCAGCCCCTTCTTCCCTCTCCCTTTGCTCCTCTCCCCTCTGTTTCTTCCCCTCCTGCTGTTCTCCATGCCCTCTCACTCCAACCCTTCTCCCCCATCCATTTTCCCCATCCATTTTCCCCTATCCCACTCCCCCCATCCCATTCCATCTTTTCCCCCATTCCATCCTTTTCCCATCCTATTCCACCCTTTTCCCCCATCCCATTCCACCCTTTTCCCCCATCCCATTCCACCCTTTTCCCCCATCCCATTCCACCCTTTTCCCCCATCCCATTCCACCCTTTTCCCCCATCCCATTCCATCCTTTTCCCATTCCACCCTTTTCCCCCATCCCATTCCACCCTTTTCCCCCATCCCATTCCACCCTTTTCCCCCATCCCATTCCATCCTTTTCCCCCATCCCATTCCACCCTTTTCCCCATCCCATTCCATCCTTTTCCCCCATCCCATTCCACCCTTTTCTCCCATCCCATTCCATCTTTTCCCCATCCCTCTCCCTCCTCCCGCCGGGACCGGGCAGTGCCCGCACAGCGCCCGCTACACCGTCGCCACCTGGCGGCCACTTCGGGAACTGCAGCGCGTCCCTGCGAGCCACGGGGGGACAGAGGGGGACACAGGGGACACGGGGGACACGGGGGGACACGGGGGACACGGGACATGGAAGGACACGGGAGGACATGGGAAGGATGCAAAGGGACAAGAGGAGGCACAGGATGAGGCACCTCGAGCGGTGACAGTGCCCCTTGGCTCCCCGCCGTGCCCCCGGCATCCCGCCGAGTGCCCAAGCTCAGCCCTCTCTGCCTCCGGGTGCCCCAGGATGTGCCCGGACCCCTCCACCGGCCGCTCTGCCTCGGCTGCTGACTGCACGCACATTTCCCCTACAATTAGCACGTGCTCTTTAATTAATTTTCCTCTTTCATTGCTTCGCCCAAATTATCTGGGCCCCGGCGCCGCTGGCGCGGATACCGCTGCTATTTACGGCTTTCGCTGCGATGCTTGGAGGTCGGGACGGCCGCCTCCCCCCGGGGCCGCATCCTGACCTCGGGACAGGCCGGAGCTCAGGAACCGGCTGTCCTCGTCCCCATCCTCGGAGCAAGAGTTTGGCAGCTCTTCCCCGAATTCCTGAGCTGGGCAAATCCTCCCGGCCATAACCACGGTGCTGTGACTTTCCAAGGGGAAACGGAGCTGAATCAGGCGAAGCTGCGGCATCGAATCTGTCCGGATTTGCTGTTACAGGTGGAAACCTTCTAAACAGCGAGGGGAGAGGGGTAAAACCTCGGAAAGCTCCTGGGCATGCTGCCAGCAGAAAGGAGCTGTGGGGGAGTGTGGTGGAAAGGGAAGGGAAACATCACACAGAGGGAACTGAGGCACAGGGATGTGACAGAGGAGATGAATTTCATCCACCAGGGCATGTGGATCACCCCCATGACTCCCAATTCGAACATCAGGGATGGGGTGACCACCTCTGGCAGCTTCCAACTGCAGCTCCCAGCAGCACGGGAATCCATCTTTCTACCTTTAATATGCTTTTCCCCTTTAAAATAATCATTACCAATAAACAAATATAGCAGCCAGTGTATATAAGCATCAAATTAAGTAGCTACATGCATTTGTTATATTTGATATAGCCTTGTTAACTGGAAATTCCCAGGTTTGGAATATGTATTGATTTCAGCAAACATATATTACTTTACTGTAAGTACCCACAGCCATTGTAGTTAATATACAACAGTTTAATTTAAAATGCATTAGTTTAATAAAAATGCATAAAACAGAAGGGAATTGCATTAGCTTCAATAAAAAAAAAAAAATTCAATTTCATAAATATTATCCAGTGTTAAAATGCATTGATTTCCTGAGAAAATGTATTGGTCAGAGGTAATTTACATTGGTTTGGATGGGAACGTCCCGGAGTGTATACATATGTATTAGTTTAGTCAAATGTGTCTGATCACAGAAAAAACCCACCGAGTGGAGCAAAGGCTATTGGTAAGGAACGGGGATGGTGCGAGCTGGCTCTGGAGCATCCTGGCCCTCTGAGGTGGAGGTGCCTGGGGCTGGACACCCCCAGATGAGCTCCGGGGGTGCTCGGGCCCGGGGGTACCGGGATGCTGCCAACATCCCCGGGACTCGCAGCCCTTATCGGCCTCGCTCAGGCAGAGCCCGCGCCCGGCACGAGCAGGGGTTAATCAAATCCTTTTGACTCCATTTTTCATCGAGCTCAAGAGGGGCCGGCCTATTAATTAGAAAGGCTTTTTCATGTAAAACACAGGCTCTTTTGCAGATAAGAAGGGACGATGCTTGATTTTGCCGTGGCGCAGCTCCGCGTGTTATTCCTCGACATCCATTCACAGGCTGCAGCCACTTCCCGCAGCTCTTTTGTTCGCTACAGGGCTCCTGAGGCAGGTTCGTGAGCACAGACATATTTAAAGCGCTCAGGTTTTCCTGGGGGCCAACAAGCCCCCCAGTACCCACAGGAGGAGAAGGATGTGCTGTGCCTGGAGGCGCTTCCATCTGCAGGCTGGAGCAGGATCCTCAGGGGAGGGCAGGATCTGGCCCGTGCAGCTCCGAGGATTTCAGCTGACAGCAAGAAGTGAGCAGTGGAGCAGATGCAACGTCTTACAAATCACAGCAGAAACCCTGGCAGCCATCTGCACCCCATGCCCATCCCGGATTTCTGTGCCACCCCCGGCACCGCAGCCCCCATCCCACCCCAACCACCACCCGGGCAGCACCGGGGAGAGAGACCCAGGTCAGGGTTTTTTCCAGGCTGGGCAGGCAAAAAATGGTTGTTCCTGATAAAATAACATTCTGGGAGATCGCCACAGCTCCAGGGTTTCCTCCTGCACGGACACGGAGCCGGGGACGGGGACAGGCAGCGCCCGGGCGGCGCCGGTGGCTCCATGGCCAGCCAGTCCTGCGAAACCACCACACATCACTTCCCTGATGCTTATGGATTTTTCCTTAATGTCACAAATTAAGGTAATTGGGCTCGGCTGGCCGATGAATCCAGCTGAACTTGGCAGGACGAGGGACCGTCCGTGCCGAGATTGATCCCCCCCATCCCCGGCTGTGCCCGGGGCTGGTCCTGGCCCCAGCTCTGCCCCCGCGGCTTTTCCTCCTGCCCTTTTGCTCACACGGATCCCAAAACACATCCTGAAATCCCTTCCCTGAGCTGCAGCTCCATCCAGACGAGATGCTCATTCCCGGATCAGGAGTTTTTCTCCTCCTCAGGCACTTTTCCCTACACACTTCCCTGCTGCCTACTGAAATCCTCCCCGTAACGCCATCCTCGCTGGCTCGGCCGTGGCAGCCGGGCGGCGAGTGCCAGGGATTAAACACGATATTTGTGACCTCCGGGAGAACAAGAGCAGCGTCTGGGCAGAGCCCGGAGTTCCAGGAATCCGGTTTCACAATCCCTTTTGTTCCCAGCCCTCCCCGCTCGCCCACCCTCGGCATGCGGAGGGGACAGTGCCGGACAGCGAGGTCGCCAGCCCCCACGGCCACCGGGTCACGGCCACGCCAGGCACGGCAGAGCTTGAGGGGCTGATGGGCATCTTTGGGCTGGCAGCACCATTCCCACCCTTGCGTGCCCGTGGATCCTCCCCCAGTCGCATCCCGGGCAAGGCGAGAGATAAAATGAACAGGCTGAAAACCAAAGGGACCCAGCGAACAGCCCGGTCCCGGCAGCCACAAGTCCTGCCCCACAAGCGCGGCAGACATGGAAGAGGTTTTGTGGGATTGCTGCCTGCCTGCCCGTGAGTTCCTCGGCTCTCGCTGCAGGAATGCTGAGCCAGACAATCCAGGCAGCGCCAGTGTCATCACTGCAGGATGCGTCCCCGGCACAGAGCCCGGAACTGGGAGGGTTAAATGTGTGCGTCCCACCGGGACCAGGGCGAGCAAATGTTTGGCTTAACCGGGTGACAGGTGCCTCGGTGGGGGTGACACATGAGAGAGCAGCTCTCGGTGCTCAGCATCCGCTCGGGGCCGGGGCTGCAGCGCGATGTTCCCGGCTGGGTGACCAGGCAGCTGCTCCTGGAGCATCCCAAGGGAAGCGACCCAAGGGGCAGGGGGGCTCCTCTGCCTCCCGCAGCCCAGCAGCTCGCTGCGATGGGGCAGCGAGGCTCCCAAAGACGCCTGGAAGCTCCCAGGAAAAACATCCACGTCCTAAGGCTTGGGGGATTCTAGCGGGGGGTCCCCTGGGGCCACCCCCTCCCCGCGTGTCCCAGCAGAGGGGACAAGCCCGGCGCCAGCCCGAGTGACAAAGGCAGGTGGGATTTGTCCCCGTGCGGTCCCGGGTCAGCATCCCCGGTGTGGGAGCTGCGGGCCACCCAGCTCCGTTAACCTTGAAACCCTCCCGGGCTCACATGTCACGTCAGCCGGTGACAACAACAAGCTGCTATTCCAGATTAGAGAGAGAGGGACAGAGAAAGGCAGAGACAACAGGGGTGGGGGCGGCCAAATTACCTATTACAGCCAAAAGTGGGCACGGGGCTATTTTTAACCCCGAGGGGGGTGTATTTATTGTTCCAGCCGGGGGGAGTGAGGGAGTGCCTCTGGGACACCTCTCACAGTGACATCGGCGGCTGAGAGGAGCCATGGTGAGTACTGAGAGCCCAAAGCTCCAGCAGGAAGGGGAAAAAATCCATTCGATTTTTCACCAGAATAGCTTTAATGGGCAGGGACAAAAGGAGGCAATGGGGAGTTGAGGGCCAAGAGTCTTGTCTGCCTCGGAAAAGGGGTGAGCAAACTGGGGAGCATCTGGGTGGATCAGCAGCATCTACAGAGAGGTGTCTCCCATGCTAGCAGAGCTTTTGAATGAGGGCAGATGGTTTTAAGGTCCAAATGCCATTTTTTTCTCTTTTCCCTCCCTTTACACAGTGAGAGGAAGAGCCGTTTTGTGCCCCCAAAATCCTCCTCCTGCCAGACCCCCATGAGAGGCAATGGCTGCAGGAGCAGGCACTGGCATGAGGGATAATGGGCTGGGTGGGACAATGAGGGGCTCTTCAGTCCCCTTTAAAACACACATTGACCCACTTCTGGTTGTTTCAAACCTCAGTGCAGGAGGAGGGAGATTTTTAATGAAGTAATTAAGCCACGTTTTAATATCTGCACAGCAGAGTAAAGAAGCACCAAAAGCCCTCATGTGCAACCTCAGCAGTGCTCCCAAAGCCAGGGTTCCAACGGGGAAAACTCACCCCAGTGCTGACCCTTTTACCTGCCAGTGGGAGAAGTGATTTCACTCCTCATCTTTCCTTGGATCTGTTTGGCTAAATTCATCAGGAGCTGAAATTTAAGCAGGAATCTTAATGCCCCTCTGTATCCCAGAGCTGCAGGGAGAAACTGCCAAGCCCCCAGGGAAGAGAACCCCAGCCCAGAGCTCCCACAAAGGAGTCATGAGTAAGAATAGGGCACTTCCCCACTTTTATTTCACCCCATAAAAATCCAGTGAGCTAATGGTACATACTTGGACTCCTGCAGGCACCCAAGAAAGCCAAGAAGAGGATTGAAGGTGCTAATTCCAATGTCTTCTCCATGTTTGAGCAGGCCCAGATCCAGGAATTCAAAGAGGTAGGTGGGTTTGGTGTGGAATTAGGGTGAGTGAGGCCCCCAGAGCCCATCCTGGGAGGGTTCAAAATGCCCTTTTGCCATCCAAGCTGAAGGGAAAAGGAGAAAGGCACTAAAGCCTTTGCAAAGGCTGACAGCTCTCCCTTTCCCTGTGCTCCCTGCCCTTCTCCTGTGCTTCCAGGCATTCACCATCATGGATCAGAACGGGATGGCTTCATCGACAAGGCAGATCTGAGAGACACCTTTGCTGCTCTTGGTGAGCCCAGCTTTAGCAGCCTCCCCTCCCCAGCAGCTTTGCCCACATTAGACCTGTTAATTGAGAAACAAGAAGGGGTGGGGGACATTTAACCAAGCCCCTGTCATTCACCAGATCTCCCATTTTGCCAAAAGCCTCCTGATCCAAACCCAAGCCTGTCAGGCTGGGAGATCACTCACGGGTGACCCGGAGCAGCTCCCCAGCAGTGCTGGTTTATCCCGTTGGCACTGGAGCCAGCTCCTGGATTACGCAGCCAAGCACTCCCTGCCTTTTCCGTGCTTAGAAGCACCTGGCTGTGCCCATCCCACGGCATCCCAGGGCGTGTGGGCATTCAGGGGATTTAGGGGATTTGTGGGAAGCTGTGACACTGCGAGCCTGGCTCTGCCATCAGAGGTCAGCATGAATCAGCAACGGAGTTCCAAGGACAACCCAGCCTGGGAGAAAAGGATGTAGGCTTCAATCCTGTCTGCTTTTGGAGCTGGGGGACAGGGAGAACCTCAGTGTTGCTGGTCTTGACCCAAAACACCTTCCAAGGAGGGCTTTAAGAGGCTGATCCATGGAATAAGCACAGCTCAGTCTTTTGCATCCTTCTTTTCTGTGATCCTGGAGCCTGAGAAGCCAGGGCTGGAGATGATTCTCTCACCTCACTCGTGCTGCCTCCATTCCTTGTCAGAGGTGGCTCCCCAGGGATGTGCTATTGCCCTCCAGTGGGAAGGGTTCTGTGGTGTGTATTTTTAGCCCCCAACATGCAGAGCAGGACATGGATCCATGGCTGACCCTCAGCTGCTCTCCCCAGGGCGCCTGAACGTGAAGAACGAGGAGATCGATGAGATGATAAAGGAGGCACCCGGCCCCATCAACTTCACCGTGTTCCTCACCATGTTTGGGGAGAAGCTCAAGGGTGAGAGGGTACCTGGGGAGCTGGCAGTGGTCAGTGGTGGTCAGGGGCACTCCTGTGCCCCTAAACTCCTGCTGATTTGCAGTACCAACCATCCCTAGGTGCAGAGATCCAGACCTTATCCCACGTCTCCCCAAACTGCTGGGGGGTATGAGATGGTCTCCGTGCCTCAGTTTCCTCAGCCATTTACAAAACCCAAACGGCCGTGCTGCTGCTGACAGGACAGTTCTTGCAGCACCTCTGTGCCCACAGTGGCCCCCCTGGCAACAGCTAGACTTCAACCCATCACCCCATCTGGCTGCAGCCTGAATCACGTACTTAACCCAAGGAATGCAGCCTCCTGCAGATCTCCAAGAGGCTGCAGGGCCCCCAGGGCTGTGCCTGGAGCTCTATAAATACGCTCCAAAGATTAGATAAATGCCGGATGCCGGAGCGGTGGCGACACCGCCTGCTCTGTGCTCACACCACGACCCTGCGGCTGCTCCTCTGCGAGCCACCAGCTTCACTCAAGTCTCCAGCTGCAGGGTCAGCACTCCTGCAGGGGACCCCCACTTCTCAGGCTGCCCCCCATTTTGCCCCCGAGGCTGGGAGAAGCAGGAGGCTGCAGTCGGCTTGCTACTTCACCATCTCCAACGGCCGAGGCTTTGTCACCCGCAGGTGCCGACCCGGAGGAGACGATCCTGAATGCATTCAAGGTGTTTGATCCAGAGGGGAAAGGCCTGAAATCTGCCTAGTGAGTGCAGGGATGCCTGGGGCAGGGCACGATGGGGGTGTCCCCAAAAGGACCTCCCCAGTACTCACCGAGCTCTCTCGTTTGCAGCATCAAAGAAATGCTGATGACGCAGGGAGAGAGGTTTTCCCAGGAAGAGGTATGATCTCCTTCCCACCCTCTGCCTCCCTCCATCCCAACGAACCCCATCCCTGGTCCCAAACCCCTCCCATGCCACCTTTTCTCCCTGGCTCCTCCCCCGCAGATCGATCAGATGTTCGCTGCCTTCCCTCCGGACATGTCTGGCAACCTGGATTACAAGAACCTGGTCCATGTCATTACTCACGGCGAAGAGAAGGACTAGCCCAGCTCAGGGCTGGGGCTGGCACTGCAAGATCGCCTCTCCCTCGGTCACACGGGGGTTCCCTTTCCTCTTCCCCTGGAGAGGCATGTGCCTGGGAATTTGGCACGGGAATGGCATTCACATTAAACGGCCTTTTGGCAAGAGGAAATGCAGCTGGTAGTGTGTGCAGTGCTTGGGCTGTGTGGTGTGCCCTGTGGGAGCACTCAGATCCTTCCAGACCCTGCTGGCCCTGGCACCCCAGACCTACTGCACATCACCCTCAAGTCTGCCTGCCACTCCCAGCCCCAAAACAGCCTGTTCCACACTGGGCTGTGCCCATCCCACCTGGTCCCACAGCCAGCACTGAGCTCAGGTTTACTTTAGGCAGCAGGGAGTTGTCAGCTTCTGCCAGCTTAGCAGGGAACACCCCATGAGCACACTCATGCCCTGCATCCCACCTGCCAGGCCCTGGCCCCGGGCACGGAGCAGGATTGGGGCCGTGGTCCCCATCTCTGGCTCTGGGGAGTGCCTTGGGTGTGTGACGGGG
Organism: Sitta carolinensis; assembly: GCA_032173965.1. Lineage (NCBI taxonomy): Eukaryota > Metazoa > Chordata > Aves > Passeriformes > Sittidae > Sitta > Sitta carolinensis. The sequence goes on along the minus strand of CM063296.1, from coordinate 3,407,413 downwards.
TGTCACCCTGTGGCAGAGCAGCTGATCCCACTGCCAGCAGTGGTGAAGCCATGTCAGAATATCCCTGGGGAGGTCCTGAAGCCTGTGAAAGGTGTTGGGCTCCCTCCAGAGAAGGAAGACGGAATGATGTGCGGGATGCAGAAGCTCAAGGATGAAACCGCCTCTTTAATTGGACCTTGACGTGAGTGGGCTCTTTGATGTGAGTCTCCTCCTCCTCCTCCTGCCCGGGCTGGAGGGCTTGGTCTACTCCTCCTTGTGTCCCTGGATAACGAGCTGGCGCAGCTGATCCCAGCCCAGCGGCTCTTCGGCTGCCCAAGAGAATGGTTTCACAGTTTGACAGGTCCCGGAGTAGCGGGACAGGCTGGAGGGGACGGACTGGGAAGGACGTGTGGCAGCAGGGCTCGGCCAGGCAGCCACGGGGGACTGGGGAGCGGCTGCTGCCCAGCCACGGCCCCTCTCTCCCTGCTCACCGGTCTGGGGGGCCGTGGTCTCCAGGTCCGGGGGGGGTGAGCAGAGCTTGGCCCTGTCCATGACCCAGAAGAAGCTGGAGACTCCCTGGAGGGGGCTGATCAAGGCCTGGGAGTGCTTGGCTCTATCCACGGAGGTGTAGTGCAGCAAGGACTCCCTCAGCAGGAACTTCTTGATCTTGTTCTCCAAGGCGCCTGCGTGGGAAGGAGCAGAGTCCCGCAGTGTCCCCACACCAGGACCCTGCTCAAACCCTCCCCTGGCTTCCCCAGGGTCAGGGGGCCAAGGCTGGGTTATGGAATCATAAAATCGCAGAGTCATTAATGTTGGGAAAGACCTTTGAAATGACCAAGGCCAACCTCATACTGAATATCCCTGCCTGTTAAAGCACACCACAGAGTGCCACATCCACTCTATTTTTGGATCACTTCAAGGGTGGTGACTCTGCCACTTCCCTAGGAAGCCTGCTCCAATGCTTGACCACTATTTCAGTGAGGAAATTTTTCCTAAAATCCAACCTCAACCTCCCCTAGTGCAATTCCCCTTGTCCTCTTGCTGGCTGCCTGGGAGGAGAGGCAGACCCTCACCTCACTTCAGCACCCAGAGCCACGATGAGGGTTTGGGGTCCACTGGGTTGTTTATATATCAAATCTAGCACTGCAAATTCACTTTGGAGCACCTACGACTGATGGGACAGGGGAAAACAAAAGCTCAATTAAAACACAGTGCGAGCAGGTGGTGGACAGGACTTCCCAGGGCAGGTGGCACAGGAAGATGGGCAGACCTGACTTACCAAAAACTGGCATCGAGCTCTCCCCAAGAGGCTTCACCATCTTTGTAATGTCGCAGTCCAGGTCGCTCAAGAGGGTTGCCATGAGAGATTGGATGTGTCCCAGGAACTTGCTCCTCTCCTTGCACTTGTTCTCATGCTTGTTGGCTTCCTTGGTGATCTCTGTTTTTTTTGCCTACCAGCAAAGGTTTTGCCAGGTGTCACACCAGCCCCTCGCTGGTCCCACCACCCCAGTGCAGCCCAGTTTCAGCCTGGAGACAGAAACACTGGATCCCAGGAAGGGTCAGGATGGAAGGGGTCACGGTGGGTGATCTGGTCCAACCTCTGCTCAAGCAGGGTCATCCCAGAGCACGGGGCACAGGATTGTGTCCAGACAGTTCTTGGATATCCTCAGCTGCCCTTGCTGACCCAGGGCTGGCAGGAGCCCCACAGTCACCCTCTCACCCCGCACTGGGAGCTGCCAAAACCTTTGCAGGGGCCCTTTTCTGCCCACACCTCTCCAGCCACTGGCCAGAGCAGCGTTTGCAGGACCAGACCCGCTGGGACAAGTGCCTTTCCAGAGGGAATTCACAGCCACCATACCTCCAGCTCCTGCAGGACGTGGTTCTGGGTTGTCTCCACTTCTTCCCGCTCCGTTGTGATGGCCACCATATCCTCCTGTGGAAACAGAAGCAGGTGGAGTGGGACCTGATGGAATCCTACCTGAGCCACCAGAGCCAGGCTGGGGACAGCCCGGGGAGCTGGGACACCTCCAGGCCAGGAGGGCAGGGGGGGGGATAGCCCCGCTTCCCACTCCAGGCAGCCCCACAGGGCTAGGGGGAAGCTCCCGGCTCTCGGGACACTGCAGTATTTTTGCTGGGTACACGGTGGCAGCATTGAGACACGTTCAGCTCTGAGAACACGGCCGAGTTGCAGTTTTGGCTGCTCCTTTGCAGCCCCCGAATCCTACCTGGCTGGAGCCAGGCTCTGGTGTGGGCAGTGATGCCAGACACTCAGGAGAGGACAAACCCACCCTGACCCAAAATCACCACCTGGAAAGGGGAGACAGGAAAAGCCAGTAACGGACCTGGATCTCCTGGATCCTCTGCGTGAGACCATCATTCTTGACAATCAACCTAATGGCATCGCCAAAGCGGATGAAGAATCTCCTGTCCTCTTCCATAAAGTCCTCCAAGAAATCATCAATGTGTCCATCTGACAGCTCCAGCAGACGCATGTAGGGCACCTCAAAGCTCGCATTTTCGCTCTCTTTGACCCTCTCAGCTGCCTCGAGGGCTGAGAAAGAGACAGAGAGATATGGTTGCCTTTTGCAGAGCCTTCCCTGCAGTGCTGTGGGGTTTGGAGCAGTGCTGGAGGGGCAGAGGGTGCATCTTCCACCAGGAAACTAAGCAGGGATGTCATGGGAATGGAGCAAACACCATGGGATCCCCTACCAGGAGGACAGAATGAGTAGATTATCTTAGATATTAGGAAGAAATTCTTCCCTGTGAGGGTGGCAAGGCCCTGGCACAGGTTGCCCAGAGAAGCTGTCCCATCCCTGGAAATGTCCAAGGCCAGGCTGGATGAAGCTTGGAGCAACCTGGGATAGTGGGAGGTATCCCTGCCCATGCAGGGGGTGGAACTGGATGATTTTTACAATTCCTTTCCACCCCATTCTGAGGTTCTGTGATAAAAGGAGCCATGGCTGCACACAGGAGCAGCTCCCTGTCCCAAGGGCACCCCAAGACACTCAGTCTCACCCGGTTACCACTGTTCAGCCTTTTTGCTTGTAGGGTGAAGATTGTGTGGGAGAGGTTGTGGTCAGGGCAGGCGTCCTGACTTTGGGGTGCAATTCTATAAACCACCATGAGCAGCACCCCCACCCCTGCAGACTTCTGGTTTGTGCTCCCAGTCACACAAATTCTCCTCTGATACCTTCTTTCATTTTGGCCTGTTTCTTCAATTCAGAGAGATCTTTATGTTTGGTGAGGTGGAAGTTTTTCAGCCTGGTCTTCTGGTGAAGGGTACATTTCTTCTCCAGCACCCTGATGTTGTACTGGATGGCTTCTCTGTAGCGCATGCCCTGGATGTCCGAGATCTTCCCCAGCTCCTCCATCCTGCACACGGACAGCAACACTCACACCGTGGGTGTGTGTAAGGCTCTGTACTCCTGGCCACTCCCAGGAGTGCCCCTGTGATTCTGTGCCCATTCCCAGCTCTCATCTGGACGGAGTGGAGCCAGTCCAGAGGGAATTCACAGCCACTAACACAGCTTTTGGTGGGGTTTTGTACTCAGGCATAGTACCCAGCTCAGGTGGGACTCAGAAAAAAGAGACATTCCTCCATGGGGCAGTTCATCCCACCTACAGAAACATCTGGGATAGATGGAATAAAAACACCCTGGAGGTACCAGTCTCCCCACACTGACCAGGCACCCGACATTTAGCACCCAGATCTAGATGAGAGCAGTGAATCCTCTCTCAGAAGCTTCAGTCTGTCCCTCTATTTCAATACCAGCCCCAAGATTTGCCCAGAGGGCTGACAGGGCCCCATACCACAGCCTGTAACCCTCTCTGGCCTGCTCGACAGCATCGTGCAGCAATCTGTTCTGCTGAGCCAGCCTTTTCTCCAGCTTCCAGCAGGAGTTGTCATAAGTGGCTTTCTCGATTTGCAGGCCCACTATCTCCTCTCGGAGCCTGCTGTTCTGGGTCATGATGGTGTTGTAACGGACTGCAACCTGGGGAGAGCCAAGCAAGAGGTGTGGAACTGGTGGGGGGATGAGGGGTTCAGGTGGCTGCTTAAAGACCTTGACCAGGGCAATGTCAAACACAGCCCAAGGGATTTGAAGCTGGCCCTGCACTCTCCTCCTGCCCAAGAGAGGAAAGGCAACAGAAGAGAAGGTCGGTCACAACGGAGACCTGGGGCTGGCTTTGTCCAAGGCAAGGTGGCTTCAGGCAGCCCAGTTTGATCACAAGGCAGGTGCAGACCTTCAGGCCTCTTGGCACAGCACAAGTGCTGCATTTGGGTCACCAAGCCTGAAGGAGCCTTTGAGATATTCTGGGAATGATCAGGCCAGGGGAACAAGCCAGGTGCTTTATGCAGCTTGTGTCAACCAAATACGTTTGCATCACTGTGCTTTGTCCTGGCCAGAAAGGTCCCAGGCCCTTGTGTGAACCCACACATGTTCTCCAAAAGTCTCCAGAATGTTTCCTTACCTGATTTAGACATGACTCCATTAACTCAATCTTCTTCTGCAGTTTTTTGTGACTCTTTGTTTCCAACAGCCTCCAGGTCTTGTCTCTTTGCTTCACTATCTTTTTGTTCAGCTCTACAACCTGCACACACACAGGGAAAGAACACAGGAAGTACAATCTCCACCCCTACATTCTGGACTCTTGTCAGGACACAGAGCCAAAGAAAATCCCCTCTGCTGACCTGAACTACAGCAACCATGTCGTTAATGAGCTCGCAGTTATAGGAGCAGCTTTAATCCCAAAGGATCCCATCCAGCACACACAGAAAGATAAACTGGAATTGGGAATGGGGGTTTTTTGTGTCATGGAGGAAGTGCAGCTGGTTTTGGAGGGAACTCCAGCAGCACTTTGTAGAGAGGAAGAGGCGATGAGGGTGGGGCTTTGGTAGAGGTATTGTGCTGGCCAGGCAGGGATCTGTGCAATCCTCCCTGGGAAGGAGCAGAGGAAAACTTCTGCCAGAAGTGGGGAGCTTCCAGAGGAAATAAATCCATGGAAGAGTGAAGCAGTTGGAGAGCAGCAAAGCAGGGGCAGGTGGGGGAGGGATGACTCAGGCAAGTCAGAGCTATCATCCCTGACAGAAAGCTAACCCTGCTGGGAGAGCTCTGCAGCACCTCCAGCAACAGCAAACTGTCTGAGCACCTTCCCTGGCGTCCAGCTTGGGCAGCTGGCTCTGAGAACAAGGCTGAAAGGAACTGTCACTTCCATAGCCCACGTTTCCCTTGGCTTCCCACCCCACTGCTGCCCAAATCCAAGGAGGATGTCCTCCCTGTCCAGGAGGGGACATCCCTCAGATGCAGCTGTTCCTGTACCTGCCACATCTCAGACAGCACTGTTCCAGTTTTACCTCTTCTTCAGGAGAAAAAAAGAAGTGAAAGGAGAAGGAGAGGGGTGTTTGTGGCCCCAGGCTGGTGTGTGCCATCACACAGGGGTGCAGGGACAAGGCTGAGAGCCCAACCTCACTTTTCCAGTCAGTGCTGCTGACTTGAATGGGAGCCTGGTTCTGTCCATTTATCACTGTCATCTGTCACTTGCCAAGAGGAGTATTCCAAGGCCTGAATTAAATGTGCTTTACATCAAGGACCTTCAGCCACAGGTCTTGCTCTGACTCTGCTCTGCTCTGCTCAGAACACTCAGATTGCTCTCACCTGCTTGGCCAGGTCAGCTAACTGGGCTTTCCTTTCTTTGATCAGGGCATCATTCTGCATTCTGGTCTGCGATAGGCTTCGGACCTTGCTACGGTTTCTGTTATCCTGTATCACATTCCTTGGGGAATAGATCTGGCTCAGCATTAATGACACATGTCTGCGTGCTTGCTTCAGATCATCTATTGCTTTTCTGCAAAAATGGAACGACAAATGGCATTTAGCACATCCCATCTGCCATGGCAGGTCCTTACCCTCCCCATCTCTGCACTGTGGTCCTCAGATCTCTTTATAAAAAAAAGAGGGAGCAATATTTTATATGGGCAGATGTGATAGGATGAGTGGGAATGATTTTAAACTAAAAGAAGAGAGATTGAGATCAGATGTTAGGAAGAAAGTCTTTACTCAGAGAGTAAGGGCCTGGCACAGGGTGTCCAGAGAAACTGTGGCTGCCCCATCCCTGGGAGTGTCCAAGGCCAGGCTGGATGGGGCTTGGAGTAACCTGGGATAGTGGGAGGTGTCCCTGCCTTGTGGGATTCTATAAATCTGTGGTTTTGGCATGGAGGACCTTCCCAAGCTCCAGGCAGCCAAGCAGAGCTGTACTCACTCCTGAGCCTGAATTTTCCTCCTGATATTGGCATCGTAGAATTTCCTCTTGTGTGCTTCATGATGAAAACGGGTCTGCAGCTGCCTGATCTCCACTTTAGCCTCGTTTTCCTTCTCTTTTACAGACATGCCCAGGTTCGCTGGAACTTCTCTCTTCTGTCACAGACAAGGGAAGGTTTGGTCACTCGAGCAAACACACGTGGCAGTGGCAGTAGGTGAGGGACAGCACCAGCTCCAGCTCTTTCTTCCCTGGCACCTGAGATATCCCTCACCACCCAAAACATGCTGAGCTGGAGCCAACACCTCAATTCCAGGGCAGGGAGACACCTCCACCAGTGAACAGGGCATGGCACTTTGTCACCTCTTTTATCACCCAGCACAACAGCGAGGACCGTGTGAGTCAGAACCAGAGCCTCTGGTGCTGGGAACATGGATGAGCCCAGCTGGCTGCCCAGGAGTGGGGCAGGAGTGCTCCAGTCCCTGGCCATCAGAATGTGACTTCTAGCTGAGAAACTGCCCAGCAGGCAAGTGCTGAGGGCAGGTAGACTCACCTGTGTCCTCATCTGACCCAAATTCCTCAACTCTGCCTCTCCCAACACCCAAATCTCAGTCCAGGGCCTCATTCCTGGCACAGGAGGGCAGCAGGAGCAGCCCCACTGCTACCCAGCACCTTGCTGGCAGGAGCAAACACTCTGCTGGGTGTGTATTTCCACGGGTAAAGTCTCCACAGCACATCCTCCATAGTCCCTGGGAAGTTCAGCTTTAGTTTCTCCTTTTTTACCTTCATTTTCTTGGCCTAACTCTGCCTCTTGCTCTTGCAGACGCCTCGGGAAGGGAACAAGTGAAACTCTGCAGGTACAGGATTGCTTTCCAAAGCAAAGAAATCAAACAGGACTCATGGGGTGGTTGTGTCCTCCTGCCCATCCCTCAGCGCCCGCTCGCGTGTTTGGCACATGAGGAAACCATCACAGATGGCTGCAAGAGGAATAAAAGGAGAGCATTTCTGGTGATGTCATCGTGAAATTATCGAGTTTTATAAGCAGGGGAAGAACAGATGGTTTGAGCTATTCCCCCCCATTCAGTACCTGGGTTTCCAAAGAAATTCCAGCGAGGCCAGTCCCCCCCACCCTGTGCCAGCAGAACACCTGGATTCAGCCCCCCCCGTCCCGCTGACGCCAGGAGGACACTGGAGTGAATGCTGCATCCCTTACCCCCTGAGATGGTCCCCAGCAGCCACACTGCAGTGTCTTGAGTCCCCGTGTCCCTTGACCACCGTGGTTCCTCCAGCCAGGAGACAGAGGCACGGTGCCAGAGGGGTATTCCCAAAGATCCACCCTTACTTCCAGCAGGAAGCTCAGGAGAGGGGAGAGCCTAGAAGAGAACTGGTGCCAGTCCCCTCCTGCACTGCCCCAGGTTCCATGGAACAATCACAGGCCTGGTTGCCATGGCTACAGCATCACCATTGTGAGCCATGGACCCCCCAGAGGGGACAAACAAGGCGTGGCTGGGAGCACACATTACATGGGCAAAGGGGTTGCCATGCCCCAAAACCAGCCCTGAAGCACGTGCTCCAACCCCCCCCTGGCTGTGTGTCCACAGCAAAGAGAAACCCTCATTTGGAACTGAACCCTAACCTGGCACTCAGAGACTTTTGTTCCAATGGGAGCAGCCAGGGGTTCACCATCCAAAAAGTGCTTCAGGATCAGGGCTGCCACTCCCTCCCCATCTTGATCCCAGCTCCACATCCAGATTTTTGGCCTCCCAACCTGGTTTTTATCTGTTTTATTCATAAAGAGACCATCACCACCTCACTGCCACCGCTGTTGGCATCCAGAGCAGCAACGGCTGGCACTGCCAAATTGGGGGAGGACCCTGGGGGCAGGGACCTGTTTGGTGGCTGATTAGGGGACAGGTTGAGGTTCATGCCTGCTTCTCTCCTTTCCATGCAGGGAAGCACACGGGAGCTGTGGACTGAGTCATAAGAGCCATGATAATCCTTTCCCTGTAAGCTGGAGCGCGTGGCCAGCTCCTTCCCAGGGACTGTGCCAACGCTGAGATCCCTGGAGGGCAGGAGCACTGGGGCTGTGTTTTATGGCCCTGGAGCTGCTGACTCAGCTGTGGGCTGAAGGGGGAACAGAGCAGTGCTGAAGGTGAGCAAAGGGCAGCCTGTCCCAGTTTGCAGGGCTGCGGCGAGTTCAAAGCCACGAGCAAAATCCCCGAGCACAGCATCGGCACCTCCCCGTTATCCCGGGGACTTTGATGAGCTAACAGCCCAGCCACCAGGTTCCAGGCTAATTCCCAGCCAGACAGGCTCTGAGGAGGCATTTAATTTGGAATCGTGTTCATGGCAGAAAGCGGAATGTGGTGTTTGATAAGAAAAATCACAACGGAGGGCGCGGCCACGCTGGGAAGGCACCGGAGCCTGAGGATCCCCCCAGGGTTGGGGGAAGCTCCCAGAGCTTTTCGAGCTGTTCCTGCATGATCAACAGCTCCGTGGGATAATAACAACAACCCCTCCAAGGGTGAGCTTGTCACTCAGTCCCAGTGGCCCTGGCTGTGTTATAGGGCACATCCCTTCTCTTCTCCCTCAGCAGAAACAGGGCCAAACCCCCAGCTCCCAATAAAAGTAGAGGTGCAGGGGTGTGAGCATTGTTTTTCCAGAAACAATGCCACTCAAAATCTTGGTTTTCCTTGGCTTGCATTACTCCAGCCTCAAAATATAGCCCATATTGTCTGTCCTTTTTGTGTTCTTCTCCACGGACCAATTCTCAGTTGTTTAGCAATTAGCAAGTCAGTAAATTACACTATTCAGGAGGGCTCTGATTTGGTAGAGTCTGTGTCTGTCTCCCTTATTGCAGAAGCACTGATTTGACTAAAGAGGACTCTTTTCACCCAAACAATGCCTGACTGTCACACTTGCTCTCAGTGAGGGTGACTTCATTGTCTGGATGGACCTTCCAGCAGAACAGTATTGGGAGCAGGATGAGATTGTCCATAACATTTGAATCCAAAAAGTCTCCAGCTTCTGGGAGAAACAGAAGAAAAGTGACTTTCAATGCAATTTTCAACTTAACCAATCTTGCCTGATTTAACAAGTACATTTAGCACTGATTGACATGCAGAAATTATTCCTTCAGCAGCAGATCTGGGGGCTAATTAAAACTCATTGTACTATATTAAGGGATGAATTCTGATCTGTGCAAGCAGCGTAAACTTTTCCTGATTCCAGCAATGATGTTCCTGTTTCACTGGGTCCTGTTCAAGGGGGATGGTCAGAGCTGGGCAGGCTCTGAGCTGAGCTCCCACCTGGGAGCATCCCATGGATGTCAAACAAAATCCCTGGGGCAAGCTGGAGAATGGGGCCCATATTTTCATGCAAATGTAATACATTCATGTTACTTAATGCCTATTTATAATAAATCCAGAACTTAATTCTACTTAACCCGTCTTTAGTGTTTGACACATGAAATCGGTGAGTCAGAGGGCTATATATGGATCTGTCAAAACTTTCTTTTTTCCCCTCCTCTAAAAGCCTGGATTAAATCATAATCAAACTCCAGTCAGCTCCAGCAGAAGTGCTGGGATGAGCAGGAAGATGCTGGCAACTGCTAAGGCAGCTGGTGGTGGGGAAAGTTCTTCTCAGGCAACAAATTGATGGTTAAAACCTCAGAGAAAAGGTTCTGAATTCAGACACATGCTACATCCACTTGGTGAAATCACAGAACCAGAATGGCTTTGGTTGGTGGGAATCCTAAAGCTCATCCAGTTCCACCTCCTGCCATGGGACACCTTCCACTGTCCCAGGTGGCTCCAAGCCCTGTCCAACCTGAGCTTGGACACTTCCAGGGTGGGACAGCCAGAGCTTCTCTGGGCAGTGCTTCAATACCCTCTGAGCAAATAATTTCTTCTTAACATCCAATCTAATCTCTCCTCTTTTAGTTTAATATCATTCCCCCTTGTCCTGTCACCATCTGCCCATGTAAATGTTGTCCTGTGCACCTGGAGGGATCCCTTACCAAGACCTGGCTCGTGAATGGCGTCCCATGAACACATTTTCTAGCCAGGTTTTTTATTTCTTTCCTCTGATGAATGTTATTTTCACATGTGCATGAATCAGCCTTCAACAGGCAAGACCAGTTTTGGCCCCCAACCATCACAAACACACTGAGAGTTGTAGACCTGCAGCTTTTTGCAACTGGCTTGAGTTTTGCTCTGTGTTTCTTAGAGAAAAGGTGTCATTCAAATATATACCATCTACTCCTCAAATGCTGAGCTGTTCTCTCCCTGCATGATATCACTTCTTCCAGCCTGTCCTTCCTGGGTGGGGTAGAGACATCTCTGTACAGGCAAATGACTTAAAAATGTTCAGGGTAATTGGTAGAAGTAAGGGAAAGGAGGCTGTTGGCTGCCTCCTCGATTACAGCTGTAATTTCTCCACACTCCAAGAGGAAATTGTCATCATAATTTCCTGCAGATGGTTTTCTCCTGAATTGCTGACACCGAGTGAAATGTGATTTCCAGCAGTGAGCTCTCTCCTCCGTGGCTGTACTGGGTATTATTTCGAGCATCGCTTTAGGAGCAAGTTCCCCAAGCTTTGACTTTAGGAAAGTAAAACTCTCCCACAGCAGGCTCCACCACTCCAGCAGAGCCAAATAACGTTGCTTTCATCCATCTGTGCTAACTCCCAGGCACCTTTGGCTGCAGCAGGTACACCGTGCTGAATTACTGCTCAAAGGCTGCTTCCACAGGGGTGGAATGCAGGAGGAAAATAGTCAAGGATGTGCTGAAAGCACAGAAAGAGGAAACCTCCAAAAATTTCGCTGGCCTGAGGTCAAACCTGGCATGTAACAAGCACACAGAGGCTGCAGGATGATTTTAGTTAAAGCAAAGAGCAGGGGACTCAAGGACAGAGCCGTGGCAGACACCGCTGTCACACGAGGCTCTGTCTGACCTGGAGCTGGGTTCTCTGTGCCAGGGTGGGGAGCCCCTGGCACGGGGTGCCCAGAAAAGCTGTGGCTGCCCCATCCCTGCAAGTGTCCCAGGCTGGACAGGGCTTGGAGCAACCTGGGATAGTGGGAGATGTCCCTGCCCTTGGCAGGGGGTGGAGCAGGGTGATCTTTAAGGTCCCTTCCAACCCAAAACATTCTGGGATTCTGTGGTTTGGGTTTTTTTAGGCAAAATTGTGCAAAGTTACTCTCAGTGGTGCTGCTGATCCCTCAGCAGTTTTGGAGCCATCACACCCGAGCAGGAGGCAGGGCTTTGCCCCGGGCTGGGATAAGCAATGCACCAGCTCTCAGTCTGACAGAGCACTTGGCCACGGCTGAGCAGAGCTAATAAATTCCCACCGTGACCTCCCACATCCCATTCTTCCCCAGAGACGTCTGTTGGCAAGTCCAGACACTGTGCTGGAACCCTCCATGCCAGATTGAGCTGGGGAGCACTGGGAGGGAGGGTGGTTTGTGGCTGAGGAAGCAGCACATTACAGAGAGAGTTGGGAAGGAAATTCCTTTCTCCACGGACTCCAGCAGCTCCATGTCAGCTCTGGGCAGAGCTGGGCAGCACAGGAGAGCACAGCAGGTACAGCCTGGTTTAGAAGAGCTATTTCCAATTAATCATTCCTGATTACAGTCCTGTGCAAGGCTCCTGCTCTGGACTAAGAATCCCTTATTAGTTGAACACGCTTTGCAAGTGGCTTAAGGCAACTGAGGATTTGCCTATATAAGATCACTCAGGGAAACTGTTCTGAATTAACATTTAAAGGCAATTAATTAAACTGCTGTATGGGTGTTCTGCACCATCTGCATCCTATTCTTTTCTTTTCGAAATCAAATGAAGGCCACTTGATCTCTGGCTTAAGCACAGGAGAAAAGTATCCTGGGGAGCCCACAAGCCCCACGAAAAGAAGCACAACTGAAATAAATCTTCATGGAGGCATTGCATCCCTGCCTGCTGTGGGGATGTTGATATGGACAGTTCCAGAGCTTCCTGTCTCCTCAGTTTTGACTTTATGAGAGAAGTTTGGGCGCCCTTGCTCCCTTCCAGCAGCAATCACAATCCTGGGAAGCAACTGAGTGCACCAACTGCTCTGCTCCAGCTCAGTGACGTTAATGCCTGATTAAGCAGGTGACGATATCAGGCAGTGAATGCTCGGCCAAGCACAGGCAGAGGACCCAGAGTGGATCAGAGCTGCCCTGCCCAAGATTAGCCCGGCGGCCGGAGCAGGAAGCCGAGGGCACGGCAGCCAGCAGGTCCATGGATGAGGCAGAGCACAAAGCTCCCCGGAGAGGAGTCAGCCCAGCAAAAAACCACTCAGAGCCTTTTTGTTTGATTTAGGACATGTCTCCCTGTAATTAGCCCGGCTTGGCCCCGCCGTTTTTCTGCAGCAGGATTTCAGACCTGCTCACGCCAGGAATAGCCGCTTTCCCAGGCTGCTGCCGGCACCACAGCCCTGCTCTGGAGCAGGAACAGATTGTTCTGAACAGTCTGGTCCATTTGCCGTTCCTCCAAGCTGGCTGGGTTTGCTGTTTATTGCCATCCACTCAGCAACTGATCTTTTGCAAGATCCCAGCTATCAGTGCCTCCCCTCCCGTCTGTCGGCTCTTGAGGTTAGTTCAAGGCTTTACAAGAGACATCAGCTGATTTTTGTAATAGTTGTTACTCAAGAGTTCATTTAAATTAAAGCTTCAGCAAAGAAAATCCCGAGGGCTCGGGCTGCATGTCTCTCTTAGTGTAAATTTTGAAGCAGCTTCCAAGAAAATGCAGAGGTGACACGAAGCAAAGCTGGGTTATAATGAATCCTCCTGGGTGTTTCCCCACATTTCTGGGACTAGTTCAAAAGGGAGCTGCACAGCTTGGAAACGGGCTGGAAAAGGGAGCCTGTTTCTAACCCTGCTGCTGAAGGAGATTTGCCATGGGTCGGATGCGCAGGGAAATCATTCCCAGCAGCCAGGAGTATCCTGTCCCACCAGCCACCAGCAGTCCCTGCTTCTCCCACTTGTACCTTCCCAGGCAGCTGGGGGCAGGCTGGGAAAACCCAGGAGAGCTGAGCTGGCCGGGGCAGAGGGAGACAGGGATGCAGCCATCGCCTGCTCACTGCTCAGAGGGAGGAGAGGAGCAGGAGGCGGCGGAGCTGCGCCAGTTGCTTGGCAACTCCCTTGCAAGTCTCCATCCTGTCAGAAAACGTTTTTTCCAGAGATTTGGATGGGTTTTCACAGGCACAGGATCAGGTTTGGATGATCAGGTGGTTTTAAGAGACCACTCGTTGTACCTGGAGGGGCCACACACAAGCTCTGAGCAGAAGCTGGACTAGGCTGGTCCTAGCTCAATCTTTGTGGCTCTCCATCACTGCAGCAGCAAGGCTGTGGTGGCATCATCCCCCAGCCAGGCTTTCCCCTCACATCTCAGGCCTCAGCTGTCCTTCAGTCCATACCTGGCTTCCTTGAGCCCCCAAACTCCATGGCCAAGCCTAACCTGGAAATCCATCTAGCTCTTCTGGGGAATTATTGTGGTCTTCACTTCATATGCAGAGAGGAAGGAGAAGGAAGATAGGCCAGGTTGTTCCCAACTTTTGATGGAGAGCAAGCAAAGCTGAACACTGAGGACCATGCTTGGTTTGGTAGTGGAATTTAAAATTAAAAAAAAAAAAACAAAACAGCCCCAAATGACTGCCAAGAAGGCTGGATCCTGGCACAGACAGCATCTCTGCACAGCTCTACTTTGCTCTACTCCCACTTGCATTTCCCATGGGACATGCTCCTGGCTTTGGCACCTTGAAGCTGAAGAGCCAGTGAGGTGGCAGCATGTCCTGCAGGAGCCCAGTGTCACCATCAACGTCACCATCAACCAAGGGAGGAAGGATGAGCCACCCAAAACTCCCATTAACCCCCTCTGCACTTCAGCACGAGCCCATTTGTGTAGGAGCTGATTCTTCTGCTCAGAGTTAATGAAGGGGGAATTTCCTCAAGGGAAATAAATGGTGTCAGCCTGAAAAGGCTTTTCTCTTCTGGATTTTTTGGTTGGGAACAGCGGGCTGGAATTTTCCTCTCGGCTATGCTGACACAACCCCTTCTCCTCCAGTGTGGGAGGGGAATTTGGCCTGCTGATATTCTGTGCCAAGTTTAGATCGGGATAATGATATACTATTCGGGTTTCTATAGATTCCCAGGTCACTTTGAAAACATGAATTAATCCTGACAACGCAGCTGCGAGGAAGTGGAGGTTCATTGCCCCTGATTTAAAGAGAGGGAAACTGAGACCTGGGGAGAGCATGGTTTTTGTGAGGTTACAGAGAAAACAAGCAACAGAGGCTGGGAGCAAACCCAGGGTCCCAAAAGCCTTTCCGCTCCTCGCCGCGCTGCAGAGCCTCCTTCCCACACAAACCCGTTCTGGAGCATCACTTTACACCAGCCCAAAATGTAGCTCCCTTTTTATATTTAGCTCCCAGGTTCTGTAAAGGGACGTTATGTAACAGACCTCAAGTGTGGCATTTTATAATTTACCAGCTCAACTTGTGCTGCTTCTAGAAAGCTGCCTGTGCGCTGTGTTCACCGGCTGAGCGCAGAGCCCTCGCCCATCTCCTCCTGAGCTGGAAAAATTTCCCACTGGGCACCCATCTGTGGTTTTAAAGCGCCTTGGTGTGCTGTCCCCACAGCCCCAGCCAGCCATGCTGTCTCCCAAGCTTGCCAGCTCCATTTTTATTGTTGAATTCTCTGCCTCTGTAAGAGAAAGAGAGGGGCAGCTGGGTGTGCTGCTCTCGGAGGGCAGACACAGCCCTCGCTGGTGGGAAATCCTCTTTTGGGTTGCAGGATGGTTTGACAGGCTCTGAAATCCCAGTGGAAGGTGGGAGGGCACATGGGCACCTCTGCCCAGCTGGTCCCATCCATCCATCCATCCAGCCAGCCTCATCCATCCATCCATCAGCCAGCCACCAGCAGCCAGCCATCGAAAATCAGCGTCCCCAAATCTGGGAGTGAGTGAGGGTGAGTCAGCCAGAAGAGCCAGCACCACGTGGTGATGTTCTGCTGCCTCTCAGCCCCTGTATCCCTGATGCTCTGGCAGCAAGAATCCTGCCTGGGCACAGCTGATCCTGCCAGGGGACTGGAATCCACCTCAGCATGGAGCAGAGCAGGCAAACACCAAAACACTGGCAGCCCACAGACCCCTGCCCCATCCGTGTGTTGAATCTTCTCAGTGCTCTGAACATCCATTGACCTTTTGGAAATCTGGGGTGTAAGCAGGGAAACGCCAGGGAAGCATTTCCTGGGATCCAGGCAGCCAGGGAGGCTGCAGAGAGGCACTGCAGGTAAAGCAGCGGGGCTGACACCGCCAAGGTGAGCTCTGCTGGCAGGACAAACACGACTGACAGCGTTCCTGGCTGCAATCCTTGCCTGCAGGCAGAGGCGAGGAGACACGTTAAGGAATATTTGCTGAAGTGGCAAAACCCCCTGGATTGCCCCATCTCACCCCTCGGTCCCTCTGCTGCTCTGGGGCCCGGGATGAGGCAGCAGCAGCCCTGGGTGGGCAGATGGATGGACAGACAGCCCTGCTGTGATCACCTCCAGGCCAGGAGAACAAAGTGATCCCTCACTTCTTACAGCTGAGCTGAGCAATAACGTGGAGTGGCCTTAATCCTCCGGGTGCCTTTCCCAAGTTATTATTTCTGTAATGATATATAAAAACTGGAGCTCTCTGGAAGTTTTGCCATAAGCTTGGGTGCCTGGTGTTGATGAGCAGCAAGAGCTCATCCAGCTGCTCACTTCCCTCTCCCTCCAAAAGGAGACCACTTGACTCCCAGATCATTTTAACCCTCAGCATCTGCAATAAACAGCAGAGAGGACTTGACATGTGGCTCAGAGAGGGATGAGAAAATGACCAGAAACTTCAAAGCCTGAGCTGAAAAAAACGGTTTTACTAAAAATACACATCCAGCCTGTGTCAGCACACGAGGCTGTGCCGCCCTGGAGTTTCAGTCACATCTCTGAACATCACCATCAAACAAGTGAAACAGAAGAGCATTAATTAATCAAGCAGTTGATGGCACAGCATTTAAAGGCTGTGCAAGAACCAGGAGCAGCGAGCAGAGGATTTAAAACATCGCTTTGTGCTCCTGCTGCAGCCCAGCAGAGCCAGGGACAGCCCTCAGCCCGACTTCCAGAGCAGGATCAGGGGCAGCACAGGGATGTGTTCACCCAGCCTGGGCAGATACGACAATTTCCATATTAATCAGAGCACAATAAAAACCACCAAAAAGGAACGAGCTCCCAGAGTGGCCGAATTCCCACCACACAAGTATCGAGTGTGTTCTCCTCATTCCTGTCCGTTTGCATCCCTGGGAATTCCAATCTCCCCTTGGAGCCCCGGGCAATTCAACAGCAGTACCGCAGTTTCACCAAGTGACTCACACCTCTTCACCTTTAGATTTGATTTCCTCCCAGCTCCCTGCTTTCTCATGCAAATGTTACTCTGCCAAGGTGCTGCGGCTCCCGGAGCACTTCTGGCATTGTCCTGCTGCTGCTGCTGCTGGAAGGAGGGAGTCTGGATGAGACTGGGCAGGTCCTTTCACTAGCTGGGGTTGGAAGAGAGGCACTGCAATATGAACACTTGATAGTAAATAGATTCGTAATAAAAATAAGTGCAATCTTGAAGAAAAAAAATTAAATTAATTTAGATGTGTCTGTGCTAGGACTATCCCTGTGGGTCCTCTGCAGAGGTCAAGGCTGAAGGCATCTCATCATCAGGGCAGGTTCCACAGCACCCAGGGCTTGCCTCTCCCAGGGTCCTCAGGACACCCCAGAGCTCCTGCACAGACCCCAGTGAGGAGCAGGTTTGGGGGGGTCAGCTCACAGCTTGTGCCCACCCCAATGTTTTCCTCAGCAGTTGCCCCCGTATCGCTGGCCCTGGCACATGCCATGGATTTCCTTCCTTGGCTGGGGAAAGGGAGTGACCCTTCCACAGCTATGAAAGGGAGAAAAGTTCAGCTGAAAAATACAGCTCACCTTTTTATAGGAGAATATAGGATCTGATACATTGCAGTTGAAACCTTTCCAAAGAGCCAGGTGGAACTTTTTTTTCTCTCTCTCTCTTATATAATATATCTAAACAAAACCATTTCTTTCTTTTAAAAAAAGAAGAAAAAAAAAAAAAAAGAAAGAAAAAAGAACTCTGGCAACTATCCCACGCCGAGAAAGACATTTAATTGAAGCCACACAAAAGGCAGTCAGTCTCACCAGCAACTGCACTTCTATCGCCTCCAGACAGCCTGACACAGGGATCCAGAGCTGAGGATGAATGTCAGCTGTCAGGTCCCTAAGGCTCTGCTGTGACCTACATGCTACTGAGAAAAAAACCACCCAACACTTGTTTGAGGTTGTGCTGGGAGAAGGGAGGCAAAGGGAGCAGGGCTTGGCAGAGGGGGTGTCACCCTGGGGGGGTTTGGAGTGAGGCAGAGCCCCTCTCCTGAGGAGCCTCTGGTGTGAATCCATTGGTGCATGGAATCACCCAGGAGCAGCTTTCACTGGTCCCCTCCTCATCCCCTGTTAGAAAAGGTAAATTCCCAGCAGGAAGTCTGCAGGGAAGTCCAAAGGTTTTGGAAAAGGGCTGAAAGTGGAGCCTGGGGGCTGGAGACCAGCAAGGTTTTGGCTGTCAATGAAGGCAGCAGCGAAGGAAGTGTGCAGGTGAAAGGGGATTCTCTGACCTCCAGCAGGTTCCTCCATCCCTGGAGATGTTCCTTCACCTCCAGAGACTTGTGATCCAGGATGAACTACCTGGGAAGAAATGGTTTTCTTGGGTAGAGTGCTCTGTGGCAGTTATCATCAGACAACCTCAGCAGGCACAAATTTTCATAAACTACTTTCCTTCTAAAATTCTGCCTCATGATCTCAAGATCCACTTTTCCTCTTTGTGTTCAACAAGAAGGGACCTGTCCCTGCATCACCTTGCATGTGTAGGATCAGTGAGAGTGTTGGGATGTTGGCCTGAGAGCATAGAGTCTCACATGGGGTGTCCCTTCCCAGCTTTCATAGGAATTCAGAAACAAGATGTCGTGCCACATTTGAAGCCTAAGTGCATCCTGGAATCATCAAAGCTGTTCTGGCTGTGGGGTGAACACCTCCTCTAATCTTTATTTTGCTTTCCCAATGGAAGGAATGGACTGCTGGTATCCACAGCCATTTACTCCCAGACAGAAGTTTAACACCAGCCATCCGTGTCTGCCTGGCTGACCCGGAGCAGATGCAATGCTGAGATCTCACCGACCCCAGCCTTGCCCTGGGCTGAATCTCACCCACAAATACACAGGGGAACCTTCCTGCAAACAAGGAATCTTATTCTAAACTGCAAAATAATCATGTGAAGGAAAACACGGAGATAAAGACTGGGAAAATGGAATTCCAGCAGAGCAGAGACTGGGACAAAAGGGGCAACTTTCCAAGGCTCCCTTTTCCCCCAGATTAATGTTCCCGACTCTCCTGCCTCACCTGCCACCTCACAGCTACGTGTGCAGGAAGCACTGACGTAAAAAGCTGATTTATTGCCTAAACCCCACCATTGTGCACTCTGTCATTTGCAGCACTTGGATTTATCACCACAACCAGACCAAAACACTTGTGATTCATCAGCAAAGGCACCTGGCTGGAGAGCGGCGTGGGAGAGAGCCTGGCTTTGGATCTGTCTCTGCTGCAGCCCGGAGATGGGATTGCAGCTCCCAGGGCTCTGTTTGCTGTGAAGCAGCTCCCAGCAGCACCCAAAACACTGTGGGGGCCATGAAGAGCCCTGCCCACCTTTCCTCTGGGTCCAGCCCAAGATTTCCCTCTCTGCTGGTGGGCTAAGCCCAAATATCCATGGTGTTCCACGTTTGCTTGGATGAAGCTGCCCATGGCCTGGAGGAAAGACCATCCCAGGAGAAAGCAGAAAGAGGGTTTCCTCAAGTTGCTTGAGGCATCCTCTGGATGTGGGTGCAGGTTTTTGAGCCAAGAACACGGCTCAGCTCAACTGGGGCTGGGGATTTCAGTGAGTTTAATCCGTTTTACACACAGTCCCTCAATTGGCTAATTACTGCTAATTACACAGGCTTGAACTCTGGCCACATTCTCTTGGAGACCTGGGAGAAGCTGCTCCTGGAGAGCCAGCATGGGACCACATGTGCTGCCACAAGGCTGCTGTGACCAAGGCAGCACTCCCAGAATGGCCTGGACACCAGGACCTGAGTGATGCCAGGGGCAGAGGATGGATCCCAAGGGATGCCAGGGCAGAGATGCCCCAGCAGCTCTCAGTGGTGTGCCCAAAATGCATGGATGAACCAGAAGGGAATCCAGGGATCAAAGGTGATCCCTCCACGTCCTTTCACACTGATTTTGGCGCACTGTTATGTAAGAGCAGCCCAGCTCCTGAAAATCTGCCAGGCTCAAGAGCAGAGAGCAGCAAAGAAGGTGAGAATAGAAACAAATAAATAAGAATACCTGGCAGCTACCTCCACAATGGACCATGTTTCCAAATGCTGTGCATGAGCATAAATCCCAGGTGTCCAAGAGCTGCCAATGAGATTGGTCTGAAATTTTAGGAGTGTAAGGGAAAACAAAATCTGGATCAGCAAATCTACTGCTGTATGGACACTTGTTGCCTGTCCCTGGGAAGGCTTTGGTGCACCAACCTTCAGACAGCTGCAGGTGGGATTTACCACATATTTCACCCGCATTTCCATGGGAAAAGGCATGAATGAATGAATTAGAGATCTCAGGAGTGCATGGAAAGCCTCTTTCTTGCTCCTGCATCTCGTGTTCAGTGGTGTGTCTACCACTGGCAGAGGCAAAGCAGCCTTTTGCCCAACAGCAAATCACCAGACCTTCATCCTATTTCCACTTTCCTGCTCCCTTGAGAGCCCTCCTGATCCTGCTTTTTCATGGGTTTTAATCAGAGAAGCAGCTCAGCCATGAAGCTGGGCTGAGATCAGAGGCCGTGTCCCAGGCTGCAAACGTGCATCCCCGGCCGGGGCAGTGAGGAACATCCTCGATGTGCTGCCTTCGAGCCACGGGAGGCTGCAGCTGCACAAGAATGTCCCACTTTGAGCAGCACTTGCTTCTCCCTGTTTTGATCTCCCTGCTCACATCCCTCTGCACCACCAGACCCAGGTGAGCCGTGCTGAGAGCTGCAAAGGGAAAGTTGTGCTCACCCCACCACGAACCAGCTGGAAAAAGGGGCAAACCCCTTTGCTGGGTGCACAGCACTGGCTGGTGTGTGTGTTTTTCCCTTTCCCCTTGGAGAAGAGCTCAGCTGAGCCCTGTGGAAGCCCACAGGAGCTTTCCAGCTGGTTATGCAACTCCCTTTGGCGGAGCAAAGGGATTTCTGAGGAAGAGGGGAAGACGGGGCTCCACTCGGTGCCAAAGTGGTGTCAACTGATCCGCCACGGCTGTGCTCCACTTAAAGTAGGACAAAGCCTCCTCTGGAGCTGTTTCCCCTCTTTTTCCAAGCAGCAGAGCAGACAATGACCATGCTTGCCCAGGGATGCTCAGTCATGGACAGGACACATCAAAATGGCCTTTGTGTCTCATCTCGGAGCTTTAAAAGTCAGATTCATCTTAGAAATTCATCGGGAGTGTGGAATGTGCTGGGGTTTCCTGATCCAAAGAGCTGGAGCAGGAAAAATCCTGCTATATTGGGAAAAAAGGGACTTATGACATTTTTATATGAGAATGATTTTATTGGTGGTATTTTTTGAGATTATGAACCTTCCAAAACTCACCAACAGAATATTTTTCCATTTGAAAATACCTTTCACCAGAAACCCATGAAGTACATCAACTTTTAATAAATAAAATTTTAAAAACCCACTAGGAGGGTAGGAATGGCAAATCATATTTCTCCCATGTCAAAATCACCTGCCTCAAAATTTTCTGAGCTGAATTTTTTTTACCTTTGCTATCAGAAATGTGATTTTAACAAGCTTGAGATGGACTTATCCTTGGTGTTGACAGCTACTGTTAGGAGGAGATTTCAGATGGAGACCAGCTGTTAAGACTGGGAAACCATGGGCTTGGTGGAAATCAAGGCCTGGCTCTGGTGTGCAGTGAGAAGAGTGTAAGGAAGTCTGCAGCAGGAATCTGGCTGGGAATGAGGTTTCATTGAGTTTGAGCACAAGGTTTGAGTCCTTGGAGAGCCCCAAGGCGAAGCTGGAGGCTCAGGAGCAGCCGCCAGCTCCTCGCCAGGTTCCGCAGAGGAACGTGCAGGATCCACAAGTTTTGTTGCTGGAGGGAGATCGTGGCACTGTGTGTTTTGTAAATAAAACATGACACTAAGAAAACTCCTGCCCTGTGCGTCAGCAGCTCCCTCCAGAACAGGACATGGCCCCTTCCATTTCCAGATCAACCCTGCAGCTCCTTCCAGCTGCTCCTCTTCTGTCTGACAAATCACCCACCCCAAAACCCTGCTGAAATTTGGGGGTTAGCAAAATATTTCAGGCATGAAAATCAAGAGGTGTGCATGAGGCTTTATCTTGATTGTAACACCAGCTGGGTGCAAACAGTAGGAGTTATGAAAACATTGGAATCCTGGCTGTGGAGTGAGTTAGGAAAAATAACACCTGACCCACAAGCCACCCATTCTTGTTTTGGCAGTGTTTGAAGAGCCCGTGTAGATCTTTGTTTGAAATGTACACACCAAATTTCATGGGCTTAGCAAATATGTAATCTAAAAAGTGTGGGTGCCTCACATTTCTCAGGA
The DNA here is from genome assembly GCA_032173965.1 of Sitta carolinensis. Classification (NCBI taxonomy): domain Eukaryota; kingdom Metazoa; phylum Chordata; class Aves; order Passeriformes; family Sittidae; genus Sitta; species Sitta carolinensis. Next base: position 3,385,466 of record CM063296.1, on the reverse strand, counting down.
TCCACCTACAAACAGGGATAAATCAGGGAATATTTGATTACTTTTCGCACATATGTGCACGTATGCTGTGTACATGGTGTAAATATGTGTTACATTGTACTCACAGTATATGCATGTGCATGCATATATATATTTATATATATGTACAGAGCAATACTGAAATCTTATTTTTCTTCTATATGTAGGTGGGTATTATATATTTAATTTATATATTCTCAAACTTAACCAGATTATGAGCAACGATACAATAATAAAGCAGCATGTGCAAGGGAGAGCGAGGACAAATCAGTGGGGAAACGTGTTTTAAACAGGCTTCCAAAGAACGAGACCAAAGTGATGATTTGTGGAGTTACAAGGGGGGAAAGGAGGAAAAGACACAGAGGCCTCAGAGGTGTGAGCTGTAAGTGATTTGTTGTGAACAAATCATTCATCACCGAGTACTTAGCTAGTAGGATAGCAGGAAAAAATTGTAGACAAATTGAAAGAAGGGGTGGAGATGTTGGTATATGAAGAACAAGCTTCAAAATTATGGAATGTTTCAAGCCCATGTGCAGAGTTTAAGGACAAAGGGATTTCCCTGGTTGTTCCCTCTCTGGAAATAAATCTGTTCCTCCTCCAGAAATAAATCATTGTTGTGAGCAACACCAGAGAACAAAACAGTTTCATGATATTTAAAACACCTTGGCTGTGTCCCTTTTCTAATCAGGGTGTGGGACAAGGCTGGTTATTTCCTGCAGAGAAAAACTACCTTATTAAAAAGATAATTTTGTGGTGGCATTTTAATGTAACTCTGGCTCTACACAGAGTTTACTGATAAGGAAGGGTCGGGGGTTTTTTGAGAATGAGAAAGACCCTGTGCAAAAATCAGCCCCTCTGAACAGGACACCAAGGGTTGGCAGCTGCTGTTGGGATTTGGAGCTGGAACAAGGCAAGTTGGTTATCAAGGTGATAACAAGGCCTCGACAGATTCACCTTTATCTGTCATTTCTCTTCTTTCCTCCCAGCCACACCTCTTTTGACAAGAGTCGTTAGTGCTTTGGACCTTGCCTGTTACAGTTCAGCAAGTGAGACAGATTATTTGCTCTGACCTTGCTTTGAAGGGCCGGTTCTGTCCTTTCAGAAGTGCAGAGTTTCCAAGTGAATTCCCAAGTACATCTCCTGGGTTGCACCCGGGTTGCAAAGCTCTTCCCCTCCATTCCATTTCCCAGAGTGTTAAGAGGAATGAAAAGGACTCAACACCCCACTAAAGGTGCTCAGGTCCCCAAAGGATTTATCCCTGGAGAGGAGGTAACAGCTGAAGGGTGAGAGGAGATGAAGATATTTCCAGAAATGAAAACAAGGCCAGAAAGGTTCCTCTGGAAACACAGGACCAATTTTCCTTGTTAAATAATTCAGCTAAGTCCAAGAGAACAACTCGCCCTGCAGAATTAGGAAGGATTTGAAAGAGAAAGAAAGCATTCGGTGCAAGAGCCGGAGGGGGGCCGTTCCCCGAGAAGGTGCAGCACAAAAATAGATGTAAATCTGCAAAGGCTGTCACGTTGAAACAAATCTGAAGTAACTCTATTGTTTTCCATGGGGTTACTTTGGGTTTACACCAGCGTGACTAAGATTAGCATATCAGCTTGGGCGTGCTCGATACGATAAGTGTTCGCTCGGGGGGGAGCGGAGCGTCGAGGCTGCGCTTGCAATGGTCGGAGCCTGCGCTTCAGGTAGACTCTGCATCCTCTTATCTCCTTTCTCCTGCAGACCCGAGGTGTTCTGAGACTGCGAGTGCTCTGCTTTATCACCCGCTCGAATCCGAACTCTGCTCCGGCCCCAGCACGGCAATGAGCTGTAATGAATATTGTATAACTGCCGGCGGGAGGAATCCGGCAGGATAGTGGGAGCAATCCACGCAGGGAAGGGAGGGGAAAAGAGCTTGACACAGCCGGCCCTGCAAATTAAAGTAGGACTAAATAAAGCAATTAAACAATGTTCAACCCGCGATGCAGACTGAACAATGGGAAAGGCTGGCACAGCCCGTCTCCTGGACAAATACCATCCAGTTTATGAGTACGACCCCATGGAACTGCTTGCGGCCAAGCTGTAGCTACATATAGAATAAAACGATAGAAACGTGAAATAAAGTAGCGAGATGCTTTTGAAGGAGAAGGTTAATTCCTTCATCTGCAAGGACTCCAAAGTGCTGTATGATTGTTTCTTGAAGGATTCGCAGGTGCAGAGCCACGTGTCTGAAGGTGCTCTGGAGCGGAGGGGCTGCTCAGGGCACGTTGCCTCAACCCGTGAGGCAGAGGTGGCTCAGCGGGAGGGGAAGGACATGGGGACTGCGCTCCCCCAGCCCTAAAGCGGGGTGAACAGCCCCAAAATCCCGCCTGAAGCCAGCGCCTCCCTCACATGTGGGTGTGTGGAGCCATGATGGCAGCGAGGGGACAACGTGAGGGCCCCGTCCTGTTCCCTGCAGACCCCAGGAGCCCTGCAAGGCACAGAGCTTCCTCCACAGAGAGGGTGCTTAGACCTTGGAACGGGCTGCACAGGGAGGTGATGGAGTCCCTGTCAACGCTCAAGGAACGATTGAAGTGGCACTTGGTGCCGCGGTCTAGGTGGCATAGCGTGTTCGGTTACGGGCAGGACTCTGCGATCTCGCAGGTCTTTTCCAACCTAACGGATTCTGGGATTCTGTGACCGATTCCGCCGCTCTGCCACTGTCGCCACACCGGGAGGCGGCACCGGCGCACTACTTCCCGTCCCGGCAGCGGAAGGAGCTGGCGAGCGGGGCCGCATCACCCCGCCCGCGGTTCCCGCCCGGCCTATAAAGGGTTTCCGACGGGCCGCGTCGCGCTCGTAGTATCCGTGCGCCAGGCGAGCCCGCTGAGGGGACGGCGGCCATTTTGTTCGGTGCTGGCTGTGTGCTGAGGGGGCGGGGGGGGGGCTGAGAGAGCGAGGGAAGGCGCGGAGCAGGGAAGGGCAAAAACGAGACAGAACGAGGAGCGGAGTCGTGCCGGCCAAGCCGCGAGCGGAGCGGCGGGGAAGGCTCCGCCCGGCCGCTGAGAGGCGATGGCGGATATAGACAAGCTCAACATCGACAGCATCATCCAACGGCTGCTGGAGGGTGAGGGTCGGGGACGGCGCGGTTGGGGTGGGGGGAGGCGGCGGGGCCGATGCGCCGCGTCCCGCCCGCCCGGCGGGGGCTGAGGGGGCACCAAAATGGAGGGGCGAGCGAGAGGCGCTTTGTGTGCCCGGGGTCGCCGCCTCCCCGCCCGGCTCGGCCCCTCAGCCCCAACTTTCCCCTCAGCCCGTGTGTTTCCGAGGCGCTTCTGCCGTCTGCTCGCCCGGTGCGGTGCTGGGAGCAGCCGGCTGCCCTCTTCTCCTCCGCTGCAGTTCTGAGGGGATGCTTAATCTAGTCGTATGTTGGAATAAGGGGATGCTTAATTTAGTAGTGTTTTGTAGGAAGGGCTTTTGAAAAGCCTGGGGTGTTCTTTTGCTTTTCACGCGTACACATGGGATCAGTGCATGGCTGGGTAGTCGTGGGGCTCTGGAATGAAGAGTCCGCGTGTTTAAAGAGTGTTTTGAGGCAGCTTTTCAGCAAGTCGGGAGGAGACTGTCATGGATTTCAGTGTATGCTGGGTTTAGCTTTGATTAGCTGCTTGCATTAAAGCTGCCACAGGATTTTGGCTCTTAATTCCTAACATATGGTGGGCTTTTAGGTGTGAATAGAGGGTTGGGGTTTGGTGTTTCAGACAGTCTGAAAAAGGGCTTATTGTCTGCTGTTGGTGGTGCTTTGTGGTGAAAAGAGTTGCCTGGGAGTTTGTAAATCAAAGGAAAACCTGGAAGTTGCAGGGGTCGTCTCCAGCATCATCCCTTCGCTTGCAGGGCTCAGCACTGAGCTGGGATTGATTTTAGGGCAAAAGACTGAGAAGTTGCCAGTGACAAATTCTCTTTCAGGCATCAAGGAAAACCGTAATTATTCAGAGAAGGAAGCTGTCCTGATACAGCCCCACTTCACGTGTGTCAGGGCAGGTTTCTCATCTGGACTTACTTTTGAAAAGCTTGGTCAGGGATTTAACTTTTTTTCCATTTGGCACAAAGTCAGCTGGGATGTTGCTGAGAGAAATGATGAAGAAATGTCCTTTCTTACACACTTTCCTTCTTACAGGATTTTGCTTGTGTAATGCTTGGATAGCAAAAGGTCAGGCAGAGGAACAGAAATTCTGCTCTAGAAATCAATTGGAGTTAAAAAATCCTGTCGATGAATTATGGGATTATTGAATAAGTAAAAGTAAATGGGGTTTTTTCCTCTGATCCGGTTTGGGTTTTGCCTGTTACCAATTTAAACCGCCCTGGTTTCAATTATTTAAAGACTTCCCTTCATAAAGTTAGACCAGGATTTTCCTGAAAATCTAGTAGTACGACTTGTAAATGTCAGGTCTCGTATGTCATGTGTTTGGTGACATATTAATACATGCTCAGTTGGACTGCACATATTCTTTATAGTTCTTACTGATTTCCTTTGGTGTAACTAACGCAGTATTTTCGAAGTGCAAATTTTAATTTTTAAAAGCATGGATTAGACCTTTCTTAGAAAGAAATGCGAGTGATTTCTCTGTTTAAAGTTTCATAAAAGTAGTGAGGTGTACTGTGTCAATATGTTCTGCTCTTGCTCAGCTTATATTAGCATTAGATGGTTGGAGCAGATACGAGTTCATAAATCAGGCTTCAGAAGGTTTACTGACATCTTTTAAGAGGTGCTTCATGCAATTACAGACGTTACCTGAGGTTGCATCAGCTGCCAGAACTGAAATTAATTTTTTTTCTTTATTAATATTGCAGCTGGGATTTTGGAGTCCTTGAGGCGATGACTGTCTTTCAATATTTAAAACAATTACTGGTGTTAGTAACCTACACTGGTGCTTTATTTGTTGATTATTAAATGTCTGTTCCAAATGTCTTTGCCAGACAGAGAGTAATGACTGACCTTTGTGAGTGTCATTTTTATACTTTGGTTTTTTTCCTAAAACATTGCTGCATTTCAGCACACACTGCATTTTAGATTTAGACCAAACAAATTATTGTTTTTCAGTGCAGTTCTGATAGAACAAGTACATAATGTTAGTTACACAAAGCGTGGTGTGCCCGTGAGCTCTGTGTCAATGCCCCTTCAGACAAGGCTGCCCACAGATTAAAATCATACTCAGGCATAAAAACACTGTAAAATCTGGTTTAATAATCAGCTCACAAAATGAATTGCCCAGATCCTTGTGCAAGCTGTAATTTTAGAGCAATTTGGTATTTCATTATAGCCCTCTTTAAATACTTGCACATTTTTATAGCTGGTAACTTTAGGTGATTTTGCTACTGAAATTTAAGGAGTATGAGCAGGGGGCTTAGCCCTTTCTAAAGGTAACAAACCCCAGTCCTAAGGAGATTGCTGATGAAATACTGGAAATCACTGAGCAGTTAGGTATTTGTTTTATCATGTGCCTTAGCATTGCCCTGTTGGAAGAAGCAGTGAATTGAGTCTAATGGTTGAGGTAAAGTGAAGGGTGAATATTAAATTACTCTTGCTTTTGTCCTTGATACAGGATGTTAATAATGTATTTGTGAGGGATTTTAGTTGCTTTCTATCCTGACTCCTCTGCTCAACTGACACTATTCCTGCTTTTCCCCCAAATAGTGATGTTCTCCCACCCACATTAGGCTATTTAGGTGAAACTATTAGCTTGTTCTTTAAAAGGCCTGGAAATATATACTTCAGCTCCTCATTCCAAGGTAAATATTTGAAGAGTCTTCCTTGCTCCAGATGTTTATAGTACAGAACCATTTGGCATTGAAATGTCACAGAAAACCATTTTTCAGTAGCATTGTTCTCAACCTTGGAAAGCATTCAGGGAAAACATTGAAAATACTGACTTTTTTTTTGCTGTAATTGAATTTGTATTTTCTCCCTTCTTTACCGATGAGGGTTGTGTCCTGCTAGGAGCAATTTCCCGAGTACAGCTTGTCTGACTTTGTGGCTTTTGGTAATTGTGATATCCACAAGAATGACTTGTAAAGTGTAGTAAGTAACAGTATCCTGCACTGAGTACTGAAATGTTTTTAAGTATCCTTGATATTAGATAAAGGCTCAGCTATTGAGGGAATAAATTCACCTTCCTGAGGAATTAAAGGGGTGAAACATGAGAGCAAATAATGCCCCTTCTAGCAGGGTTACTGAAGGCAGCAACTGCGGCCCTGTGTGCCGAGTCAAAGATGCCAGCAGACAAGAAGGTGCTGAAAACCTCCTTGTAAGATAAAAATCAGTGGCACCTGTATGGTCTTGAAAAGGCTTCCAGGAAAGGGCAGAATTCCTGCTTGCCTCAGTAAAGAATGAGTGACAAATCCCGAGACTCCCTGAGTGTGAGCGTGTTTCCTTTGTGTGTCAGGTCAGATGGGCTGCCTACAACTCGAGCCCCTTATCCATTTCCTTCATCTCCTGTGCTGGCAGCTTCTCCAGATAAGTAGGCTCTGGTTTGGAGCTCACAGTCACCTATTTAGAAAACAGGATTGAAGTGTATTAGTCTTGCCATGGTAACAGTAAACAATGGGTAAAATAACAATTTCGGCGTACCTAAGTGACCCGAGTTGAAATGTGTTTCTGCAAATCTCTCCTGTGCTGCCTCCTCTGCAGGCACTGTTGAGGGAAAATTGAATAATGAATGGAGGCTACTTTGGATAGAGCCACACGAGGCCACAGTAGTGGTAGCCATTCTGAAAGCTGAAATCCTGGCTAGTGCACTAAAATCAGCAAAAAGACTCTTAAATCCTTAAACATTTCTGTTTATACACCCACAGATTTCTATTCCCAGTAAAGCCTGTTGTAGAGATGTCAAGGAGATAGTCTCTCTTAATTTGTTTTAAATGGGGAAAGATTATCATCTACTTATTAAAAATAGTTGAGCTAAAGAGCATGGATAAGATTTTGCTCACCACAGAGATGTTTTCTCACAAATGCAGTCCTCTAAATTTTTTTCACCTTTCTGCTAAATCCAGCATTAATTGGGTCTGCAGGGTTGCTTGCCCTTTAACTTCATGTACTGGAGTAAGAGTGATTCTCAGAGATGTTAATTTGAAATGTCACATTTACTCATGCATGACTTGGGATGCTGTGAGGAAGTTTCTCATGGACAAGCAACACTTTTTGACCACAAACCATCTCGTTTTCCTCAGTTTGTGTAGCTTGATGTTAATTGTTTCCTGCTGTGCTGCAGCAGTTTCTAAGAGCGGGAAAGAGAAACTTTTAATTCCAAAGACCAGCATCAGATTCCTGTCAATGCCATGGATTCAAATAAGTCTGTTAAATTCTGTGCCTGTTGCCTGGTCAGTGAAGTGGAGGAATTTGTCCCCTCTGTTTGTGAGCAGTGTGAGTACCTGTTGCTCCTCACCTGTCTGCAGCGTGGAAATACATTACAAGATGAAAAACGTGTAGTCATGCAGAATCTTCCATTTGATAACACTCCTGTGAACTTTCAGTATACTAGAAAGCAGATGAGAACTTTTCAGAGCCTTGTGCACCAAGGAGATGCTTTTCCATTTCAGTTTCGAATTTGAAGTGATCTGATCAAAGCTGGTAGTGCCTGCAGTAAAGTAAAACCTTTTTTACATCAACCACTTTCAAGTTATTTATTCCCTTTGTGCCTGTGGTGCAAAACTGCTTGTGAAACTGTCATTGGGAACTGCTAAAAACTAGATTAAAACCAACCTGCACTATTTTTGGAAATGTCACTATGATTGCAGACATCTTAACGTAAAATGTGGTGAAACTGAGAGACTTGTTTAATAAGCCAGAAAAATGAACTGACCTGTAGATAGACTATTTTTCTTAAAACATTTTCTGTAGGAGAACTTGATTCTCACACCTCAGTTGACAGTATTTCAGCTGCTTCTTTTAATGCAATACTGAATGGAAATGAGATGTTTGGATCACTGCAATTTCTGGCATTTTTGAACTTCCTGCTATTTTTGAATACTTCTCTAAGTATCTGTCCCTTTCATATTAACCTTGACTGACGTAAAGGACTGTGTGGCACCAGAGTGAGGATTAGAAAATGCTGGGGGTGGGTTGGGCTGTGGGTGTCTGTTGTACTCTGCCTGCATATGCTCTCAGACTGTTGTACATCCTGGATCCCCCAGCTCCTGACCCATTTATCCCTCCCAGGGAAATGTAGAAGAGTTCTCAATGTCAGGAGTGTTCTGACTCCTGGCAGCTGCTGCTGCACTTTGTACTCGCTGTTTGCTCGCTCCAGGATGATGGGGTGCCTCAGGTTCTTGCTCCTCTTCCTTTTCCTTCCTTTCCCCCTCTGCTGGGCACCTGTCACACTGCACTGTTTATAATACACTCATTTTAGAGGCGGTATCTTGTTGTTTCCATCAGTTTCTCCCTGTCTTGGAAATCAACAATAATTTTTATAGTGGATCCTGTGTTCAAAGCAGTACCTCTGCAGAGATCATCCAGGCTCCAGGGAGGGATTTTTTTCTGTAGTCATTTCCATCAAGGGGAGAGCTTATTTTTCCACAGCTTCTCATATTTGTACAGTAAGAAAGATTTTACCTGTTAGAAGACTGCCCAGACTAGACACTGAAATTCGGGCTCTAGAGAAATTGTTTCTAAGAACAGGAGCCTCTCTGCCTAAAGGGGGTGGGAACATTTTGCTGTCTGGAAATGCTGCAGCAGTGTGTTCAGACACAAATAAAATACCACTTGAAACGGGCTGACTTTTTTCCCCAAATGATTAATCTTTAGCTTGTTCCACTGTCAGTTCCGGGCTGTCATTTCTGAGAGGTTATTTTTTATGCATTGAAAGGGCAAATGTGCCTGTACAGTACTATTGAGCTGCTCTTTTGACTTCATGACCAAGCTGTCAATGAGTATTATACTGCCTGATCTCCACAAGCTGCCTTGTTTGGGTCCAAAGCAGAGAAAACAAACTGTAAACAAAACCTATTTTTCATAGTGTATTGTTTTTGCCTTTCTTAGAAGGACTGAGTAACCCAGAGAAACCTTTTAAGAAGTCATTAAGACTAAATATCCTGCATTTCTGTGCCAGCTCTTTCATTGTGGATGAGAAATCTTGCACTAAAAATACTCAAACCAAGATGTGCTTCTGCATTTTTTATTCTTCTGAAACCAAACCCTCTTTTGTTTTCCCTGCTTTTCAGGACATCTAGGTTAATGTCACAAGAAATTGAAAGCACTCATAATCCTCTGTGTGGGCTCCATGTTGGACAAAGTGGTGAAAATGTCACTGGCAGGCAGAGCTGAACCAAATTTTCCTGTTCTTTCATCCATGGCATCTGTCCTAGTGAGTTTGTGAAGTGCAGCAAAGCATCATTTCATTTTGTCAAGGTTTTCTACAGGCAGGTGGCTAAAACTGTGTGAGGATTATACCAGTTCAATAAAAATGTATTGGAAAAACCTAGAAAACCTCTGTCTGAAACAGTGTTCAGATCTTCATTTAATCTTGAGCAAAAATGAATGCACATGCTTTATTCATGAGCTTTAGTGACTCAGTGCATTGCATAGTCTTTATAATATTTTATACTTTTTAATTTATGGATGTGAAGTACAGGGTTTGGTTTTAGCAATTTCTAAGAAGACCAAATCATGGCAAATTAGATTTCTGGCTTCACAGAAAACTAAATACAAGTATTTTGTACTACCTAAAAAAAAAAAAAGATTAATTGTAAAATCTATGAGTAAGTGTCCATCAATTTTATATTAACAATTCAGCCAGTTTATCACTTAATTCTAAAATTTTCTGTTCTTGATTTCTTCTGGGTATTTGGCATTTTGAGTAACTTGCTTGTTGCTCAGGAGTCTTTGGAAAATTACTGTATGGATGAAAAAATTACTGTGTGGATGAAAAGCCTCATTCGTGATAAAACTGCTGTGACAAAGATTTAACTTCCATTTGCATGCTTCATTACTTCTGAGATTTTAATGACAGACATGGAGTGCAGTGGTAATTCCAGTGTTGGCATGTCATGTCAGTGGTGAGTGATTACACATGGGCAGTGAGGAACAGAGCAGGTAGAGCTCGAAAGAGAGCCACGACTTTTGACCTGCAGTAATGGCACTGTGAGCATTGCCTGTAGCCCAAACTCGAGTTTCATTTTGAGGGTCGTTTGAGGAAAGGTGCTGTGTGTTCAGGGCACTGTCAGTGGCTCTGCAGGGCAGGCAGGGGAAGGATTGCTGTGGCAGGATCACATCCCATGTCATGGATTTCACAGCTCTTACACAGTCATTATTTGATTCATGGTCTAGATAAGGTGCACGCTCACTGAGCAGTTTTCTCTGCTTGATCAGAGGCCTGTGGAAAAGTCAGAAGCTTCTGTGCTAGTGAGAAATCGGAACACAACTGTTTTTTGTTCTTGCTGTTCCTAAAACTTGCCTCGAGCACCCCCAGCCTTTCCCACTGCAGTTCTCACTTGGCCGCGCACAGCGCGGGGCCCACAGTGATGGCAGGGGTTTGAGTCATCCCGAGCTTTCAGCTTTCTCACCAGGAGAGGTTAAACAGGAGCAAAGGAATCAGGGGTAGTGAAGTGGTAGCTAGCTACTAAGTTATTGAGGACTTCAGGAAAAGAATACTGCAAAGGTTCTTGTCTTTGAAAGGATTCCAGCTTATTGATTGCTTTTTTTGCAATTAAAGACCAGATCTTTTTTGGATAAGAGCATGGATTCTTCAGTCTCAATGGCATAGAGTTGCTCACAGTAAGTCACCTAACCTGGCAGCCTTAGCAGTGGAGGGATTTTGTTTCTGGAGGTGTTGGCAGAGCATTTCCAGCCATCTGAGACTCAAGTTCGTGGTGATTTGGCTTTGCTAAGGCTGAACCAATGGGTTACATTGTGGAAGATGACTGCTGCTCTTACTCCTTTTTTCTTTTCCTTCACCCTACCACTGTTACATGTTGTCACTGACCAAATAAAAATCACCAGTAACGGCATCCTCATAATTTGTTTTCATCCAGTCTTAATCCTGATAGATGCTGTTGGGTACAATTTGAGCTGTCCTTTGTATTTCTGGGCAACTGAAGCGGGAGTGTGAAACTTGTTCAGGTCAGGCTGCTGTCCTTGTCCAGGGCAGGAAGGAAAGCTTTAATAAATGTTAAAGGGACAAACTTGAACTGTTGCAGTGGGGGAGATTGGAGCAGTGAAGGATGGGAGTTGGGAGGGGGAAGTGCTTTGGGGATGGGAGATTGGTCTCCTACTGTACTGGCTTGTCTTTTACCCTGCTCAAAGGCAGTGATGATGGCAGCTGTTTTGTCATCATGATCCAAAACTTATTTCCTTACTGATGGTCCTGACCTTCCAGTCATGTGTGTATTTTTCTTCCCTGTTCTCCAGGTGCAGTGTAGAACAGGGCAGTACAGGATTTACTGGTGCTGTGGTCTTGTTTAGGTACTGTCTTGGGCGGGGTTTAGGGAAACTTGCACATTGTTGGTGATGGAGTGGCAGATGTCCTTTGCTCAAGTTCAGACAGCCTTCCAGAGAACAAGCACTTAACTGCTTCAATAAAAAACACATGTAAATAGACACATTGTCCAGGATGGGGTTTATAACTCAATAGAACTAAACTGATGCTATTTAAAATGTGACATTTTTACCGGGGGAAGTGTTGAGCCATGAATTCTGTTAAATGACAGTGACATACGACTGGAACAGAACACACTCCCCGTTCCCTGGCACTGCCGTTTCACCCCAGCACACCATTCCTACCCTGGTACCTTCTCATTCAATGCTGCTCTGGCATTTAGTCAGACTCTTAAAATAACACCAGGATCTCGCTGGTATTGATAACTGACTTCTGACTCTTCCTGACAGTGCGAGGCTCAAAACCAGGCAAAAACGTCCAACTTCAAGAGAATGAAATTAGAGGACTGTGCTTGAAATCCAGAGAAATCTTCCTGAGTCAGCCTATTCTACTAGAACTTGAAGCTCCACTGAAAATCTGTGGTGAGTACTGTGAGTTTTGGTTTGATCTTGGGGAGATGTCAGGTAAATGGAGACCGTAAGCAGAGAACAAGTGCCAGATGCTACTTTCACTTACTAACAGTGAAATTAATAAATAATTGTAGCAAAAGGCAAAAAAAAACCCTGCTGGATATGTAGGGCAGTGGAGAGGGGGTAACATGTAGGAATTGTATTTAGGACCAAAATAATCCAAACCCAAAAAGCAACTGGTCCAGTTTCACCAGGCTAGGGGAGAGTTTCACATGAAGTTCTGGAAAGAAGTTATCAAATAAATGTTTGGCCCAGCTGTGACTGGATAAGGGGAAATAGTGAGGAGCCCCAGTCTTTAATGTGCTGCCATGCAAAGCTGAACAGTGGTTTGACAGTATTTTAAAATCCTGCTGGAAACTTAAATTTCTGATTTTTGGAATTGCTTTCTAGTTTGGTTTCACCATATTGCATACAGCAGTGCTCATTTTGCACACATGTACATGTCCACTTAGGATAAAAGAATGAAGAATGTCAACATAAAAGCCTCAATAAATGCACTTTTGAAAGCTTCCAGCAAATAGTTTTTTATCCTACTCTAAAACAGAAGGACTAATTTCAGTTTGAAGCAGCTCATTCCATATTTATGATATTGGTAGTCTAAAATCACGATTTAGTGTTCTGCTTGTCAGAAACAAGCCCATGATTTAAACCAAAGGCAGAAATACCAGTTTCATTTTTGATGTAATTTCCCTGCTAGAATTTGAATTACTGTGTGTTTCCAGAAAACAGAGTTGGTTTCTTGGAGTCTTGATTTTATTTTATATGCACAAATATTTTTGTGTGGCTACCATTGCACAGATATCAAAATGTGATAATTTTATATAAATTAACTGCCATTTTAAGTATGTTATGGGCTGTATCTAACTGCAAGCCTTTTTGTCTTTCTGAAGTATCTTTGATTTGTTCTTTCTCTATAATCAAAGAATGCAGTGAAGGGTCACTGAAGTGTCACGTGTGAATCTCCTTGCAGGTGACATCCATGGACAGTACTATGACTTGCTCCGACTCTTTGAATATGGGGGTTTTCCACCAGAAAGCAACTACCTGTTCCTTGGTGATTATGTTGACAGAGGAAAACAATCTTTAGAAACAATTTGTCTTCTATTGGCCTACAAAATTAAATACCCAGAGAATTTCTTCCTCCTCCGAGGGAACCACGAATGTGCCAGCATCAATAGAATTTATGGGTTTTATGATGAATGTAAGTACCAGGCATGTGAGGCTGCTGGGAACAGCAGGGTGGCAGTGTTAGATGGTTCCTTCCTAGCTTGAAATGCCCTCTGTGCTCTTTAGAGGAGCCTTTGGCCTCTTACAGGGGGGAGTCTGTCCTTCCCCTGGTCCTCTTGGAGTCTGATCCTCACAGTACAAAGCAGCAGCCAAGTTTTATTTGTTGGCTGCTGTGTTAACTAACAATTCTCAGTGATAAAACTCATAAGGGCATCTAATGAGAGATGGGAGAATTTAATTTGATGTGCATTACATCAAATTTTGTTCATCTGATGATGATATATACAGACCATGTGATAGGGGCTGTATGTAGACCTTACCCAAACACAAGTAATTTTGCTGTGAAGTAGAAGCCAGTGTTCCTGTTTCAAAGGATGTGATTTAATCCAGACAATGTAGAGATGATACTGTTAAATTAATTGTGCAGTGAAGCATGTTGGAACTTGTGTGGTGGGACACACTTGGCTTGCAGATGACAAGATGTGCACTCCATGTCTTGTTCTCCTCCTGTGAGGAAACAAAAATGTGTGGTATTTCAGAGTTCTCTCCTCAGAGATTAATCACAGGCTTAGTCATATATCACAAATATGTTCAGGGTTCATATCTGGGAGAGTCCCTTTGAAATTCATAAAACTGTGGCAGTTTTGTTTTTCAGTCCTGTTTCATTTCTCAGTCCTGTTTATTTGCCGAAAGTGAGTTTATGTGGTAAAGCAGAATTTTAAAGAAAACCAGCTTTTCAAGAATTGCTGTCTTCCCCTGAAAGAAATGGCAAATAGCAAGATTTTCTACAATAGATCATATTCTCCAAGGGATAATTTGCCAAAGCAAAGTTGGGACTGGAGAGCCTGGTTGCTAACTGTTGAACAGACTCATGGTGTGCTCAAAGCTGTGCCACACTGAGAGACCTTTGCCACTGTCTTTAAACAATTAAATAAATCAGAAAAGAGCAATTATGTATAGACTCTAAAGCTGACTTTTTGCAAGTCTCAGTCAAGTTCAGGCATCTCTGTTAGGTTGGTTGTGTTTGTGTTAGAAAAGCACATTGACTGGGTGTTTCTCCCCAATCTCTTCTAGGTAAGAGAAGATACAATATTAAGCTGTGGAAAACCTTCACAGACTGTTTTAACTGTTTACCAATTGCAGCTATTGTGGATGAGAAAATATTCTGCTGTCATGGGGGTGAGTAGCAGTTCCTTAGGTGATGTTTGAGGAACTGGAAAGCTCAGTCATGGCAGTTTCATGTTTACATTGCTGAAGCTTCAAAACTTAGGGATTTTTCTCTGCCTTCCTTATGTATGAGGAAGGGTTGGGCTCAGCAAGTGTCAGTTTTGTGAATCACAGAGTCGGTTCAGGCATGATCTGCTCTTCCTTTTCCACCAAAAGGCACCTTTAATAGCCTTTCCTTTGGAGTAGAGAGTCCTTGTAGGGTTTTTTGAGACTTAGATGGAGCAGGAGTTTGATGTCTGTCCTGAATACATCTGTTTGCACAGAACCAGAGTGGTTGGGGTTGGAAGGCACCCTTGGGGATCACTCAGTGGGATTCCCCCACCATGGACAGGGACTCCTGTCGCTAGGTCAGGTTGCTGCAAGCCCTGTTATGAACTGATGGGTTTAATTTGTAGAAATTGATTTATGCCACATGATGCAGCTTTTTCTGGTCATAAAATACAGATTGCACCTTAAATGTTTTATCACTTGCGAGTCTTTACAGTTGCCCAGGGACTCACATCAATGGAAGAATGTTGCCAGATTGGTTTGATATTTTATTTCATCTTGCTGGGCCTGATCATCACAGTGAACATTCCCTCTGATTTCTGGTGTTGATGCCTCTTTTATTTAACAGCTCTTTTATCAGACACTTGCAAAATATTAGTGAGATTGTTGTAATCCTGTAAAGTATGGAAACGGCCTTGCTTTATCTTGCTTCCAGTAAATCTCCCAGAAAGTGACTTCTGTTCCAACCCCTTTAGAACAAATGCTGGATTTAAAAAACGTCACTGAATGTCGCCATTGAGCTACGTAAAATGGCAGTGGTGAATCACTTTGAATCCTAGTTATTTTTGTCCTGGATGAATGTCAGTGCTGCAGAGCAAAGCTGGACTAAGCTGGGCCTTCCTGTGTCTTCCCTGTGAACAGGTTTGTCACCAGACCTGCAGTCAATGGAGCAGATCAGGCGAATCATGCGCCCCACGGATGTACCCGACCAAGGGCTGCTGTGTGATCTCCTGTGGTCTGACCCTGACAAGGATGTCTTGGGCTGGGGTGAAAATGACAGAGGAGTGTCCTTCACTTTTGGTGCTGAAGTGGTTGCTAAGTTTCTCCATAAGCATGATTTGGATCTCATATGTAGAGCTCATCAGGTATTTTCATTTTGTACATTAAACCACAGAATAATTTAGGTTTGGGGGACCTGGTGCAGGCCAGGGTAGACCTGTGTCAGCACAGGGTGCTGAGGGTCTTGTCCAGCCAAGTTGTAAATATCTGTGAGGTTCTCTGCATGTGTCCCAGTGTTTAACAGCCTATATAATGAATGTTTTCATGTAAACTCTGACTCTCTTGAGCAAGGTTTTCTCAGTGTTAATGACCTCTGTTGTTGAGCTGGTTCTTGCGAGGCTCCTGTTTTGGTGTAAAAGTTTGAAACTCATGCTCCTTAAACATAGCCAGGTTTTCAGCTGCTGCCTCTGGAAAAGTTGCTTTGCACCTGCCAGGAAGAAGCTGCCCAGACTAACACCTCTGCTTTTGTCTCTAAAGGTGGTTGAAGATGGATATGAGTTTTTTGCAAAAAGACAATTGGTAACTCTATTTTCTGCCCCAAATTACTGCGGCGAATTTGATAACGCGGGTGCCATGATGAGCGTGGATGAAACACTAATGTGTTCTTTCCAGGTACAGTATCTGAAGATCTTCCCTTCCATTTAGTGAGGTCACACATTACATTAGTGCCATTTTGAATCAATGTTTTACTGTTCAATAACAGTAAGACTTGTTTCAGATAGATCTTTACAGCTGTCACACAGGGCAGTGTTTACACTCCCATCTTCAAAACGTGGTAGCCCTTTTCACAGGGTTACCTGTTACTTACAGGTGAGTAGGGGAGCTGTTTCATTCTGGAATTAAAAGCAGTTGGCTGTCAGCTGCTCCCACTGCTGTGGGCTCTGGAGCAGCTGATCCCACGGCCCAGCCTAGCTCAGAGCAGGAAACACAATGATTTTTCTGGCACGTTGAGACTTGTCCAGAAGAACCATGTAGTGCCTTTACTGTTTGACTGGAAGACAGCTAAAACTTTCTGCTAAATGAACCCTCTGTCTTTTCAGATTTTGAAACCTGCAGAGAAGAAGAAGCCCAATTCCAGCAGACCTGTAACACCTCCCAGGGGTATGATCACAAAACAAGCCAAGAAATAGTCACTTTGGCACTGCCTTGTTGGGACTTGTATCATAATCTATAACCTCCATTTTTAAACCTTTCATGTGTGCTGTTCAGCTTGCTCAAAATAGATAACGTGTTTGTGGTTTTCCTTTCCATTTGATGAATGGCATTTGCTGGTTGTAACAGCGAATGAAAGACTTTCCTCCCTCCCAGGAAAAGTTTGGAAGTCCCCCTGTGTCGGTGTTCCAGCTGCACACTCCACAGCATCTCCCCGCCAGCCGGCTAACGCGGGGCTGGCGGGACCTGTACCATGAGTAGTGTAAATCTTGTTCTTTAGGATCTAAAGAGGGCACTCGTGTGCTGTGAGAGTAGAGATCGTTCCTGTCAGCGATTACGTGCTGTTTATACAAACCACTGTGAACTTTTTTTTACGTTCAATTTTGTTTTAAAGGGATTGCTTTTCTTTTAACGTCTCGTCATGTACACGTTAGTTTTATTGCTGTTGACATTAGGAATAACCTTCAGCCTTGCCAGCACCACTGGTAGGATGTATATTTAATTCAGACACACGTCCCTCTCCGTATACTTCAAATGACAAAGCCATTATTTTAAGTGTTTGTGTCTCATTCCTGAAGCCAAAGTTCGCTTAGAAACCCGTTTGTACACAACCCCCCTGCTGAGTTGGCCGGGCTTCCCATGCACGCCTTCCTCTCGGAGAGAAAAGGAAGTGCTGTCTGGAAATAGCAAACAGAAAGGCTTGTCCATGCTCAAAGTGAACACGTTTTTGTACAGTTTCCGTGTGTTCAGTCGAGCAGATCCCAGTGCTGAGACAGCAGTCCCGGGGCAGTGACACAAATGGCTCTGGGAGTGACGGAAATGGCTCTGGATCTGCTGCAAGGGGTTTGTGCATTTCAGCATAAAGACTTTGTTCTACAAAGAAACCTAGAAACTCGCTTGATAAGCCAACCAGAGGTGTTGATCTTGATCACCGGTTTATATAAATCTCTCACAGAATCTTGTTTTTTAAAAACTGTTGATCTTTTTTGAACAGATGACAGTGTACAATACCATGTAGTGAAAATCACTTATTAAATGAAGAAATTGTTAAATCTTCTCAGTGTCAGTTTATCACAACATATACACTACTGCTCTCCAAGGGCCTGACGTAGAGAAATAAATTGTTCTGGAAACCCACGGATTCTTGGTTTGGATTTGTCTGAGCTGCAAGAGGTGATTTTAAACGGCAGTGTTGGGTTTAGCTCTGGGTCTGGAGCCTCAGGCAGAGGCCCCTCCCAGCCAAGGGGTGCAGCTCCTGCAGCACCACACGTGGTGCACCAGCACTGGTCCTGAGCTGGTGTTTGCCACAGCCCTGCTCGGGGTGGGCAGCAGCACGCGGGCGTGGGAGGACAAGCTCAGCTCAGCTCCTGTTCTTTGTTCTGTGCACTGAGGGGGTTGGCCTTGAGTGCAAGTGCTGCTCTGAGAGGGTTGGAGCTGAGACCAGACCCATTTCCTCTGGTTTTTGATTAGAGAACTAAATTTCTGGTGGAATGGGGAACCCGAGTCCGTTTTATCACTGCTGGCTGTTGGGGCAGGGGGCTCTGTGGGGATGGGTGAGGTGTGTGCCAGCTCAGCCTCCACAGGACCAGCCTGGGGTCCTTCACTGCCAGGTGGAAAATGCTGTGGGGTGTTCAGCACTCAGAGGAGGCAGCCAGTTCTTACCCTGTCCATCCTCTGGGACAGCTGCAGCACTGCTGAGGAACCAGTTTGTCACTGGAATGCCTGGCTCTGTCCTGGTGCCCCACTGAATTCCCTTCTACTTCTGTGGTGAGTGGGACTCACTTGCCATTTTCTGGGCAGTCTGTGGCCATTGACTTTATTTTTTCAATGTATTTCTCTGAATCCAAGAGCCATTTTCCTACTCTGAAGACGTTTTTCCCTTCCTTCTACAGCTGATTAATCAAAAACCTCTAATTGCCTCTCCTGAGCTTGCTAGATCAGATGTCACAGATTACCTGGTAAGGCTCTCTCACAAGTTTACTTTCACCCTTTGAATCATACTTGTGGTTTCCTTTATAGCTCTATAATTTTTCTCCCTCCTTGTCCAGCACCTTGCGCATCTGTTATTGCTGTTGTGGGTGACAGCACACGTGGAACTGGTTGGGATGTGCCTGCTCTGGAAGGGACACGGTCACTCCTTGCTGGCCCTGCTGCCTCTGGCTGTGCCACACCTTTGTCCTCCATGGCTTGTTTTTTCTCTCCCCAGACAGAGTTTCAGTGACACAGGTGCCTATTCTGGGCTGTGTTCTCTGCCTGGCTGCATTCCCCCAGCCTGGGTCATTCCTCAGCCTCCCCAGGCTGGAGGTGGATGAAGGGAAGGGAAGGGGCTGCTCCTGCAGCAGGTTGTGATCAACAGCTCAGGCATGTTTTATGGCCATTTGTTGGGGTTGGGTTGTTTTGGTCAGTGGAGGAAGAGAGGAGTAGATGCTGATTGGTTTTCCATACTTGTAGGAATATCTAGCTGACACATGGAATGTCCAGAGCAGCTGTGAGCCTCCCAAGGCCTGTGACCCCACATCCCATCCCTAATTCCTGCTAGCCCAGAGCTCTGTGAGTGCTGCAAAGAATGGACTGGGGTGGGGAGGGGCACTGGGCTGTGTGAGGTCTCCACAACAGGTAGCAGGAAATTGTGGTAATTCCAAACTCCCTTCAATCCTGTCGTGTGCCCTGGAAAGAGTGGTGGGATCTGAGGCACTCTCATGCTGGGTGTCCCTCGAGGTGCTGGGGTGTTTCTCTGCTTTCTCCAAGGTGAAGTCTGCCCTTGCCATCCAGCTGTGGAAAAGCTGGTTTTCCACACAGGTAATTTTTTGCCTGTTCCTGGTTTGCTTTGGATGTGTCAGGGCTGTTGTTGTGTTCAGCTCCGAGTCAGGCTGACTTCAACAACAACACATAATTTTCCTTGGAACATCAGGACTGGTCCCCAGCAGAACTCAGGCCACTGGGGAGCACAGGGATTTTATGCACACATGTCCCTCATGGTGGGTTTTTTTCCTTAAACCCCCCAGTCCTCACCCAAAAGGGGCTGGATCTGATGAGCTCTCAGGTGCAGATCTTCCCCCATTACCTGATTGCTGTTTAATGGACTCAGCTGAAACCAAAATTAACAGGAACCCCCCAGGCTAAACCTCCCTGCCACGGGTCCAGGGCTGTGCCTTAGCTGGCCCATCCAGAGCTCGGTAAGTCGCTGTTTTGGGGTGATGGTTGAAGGATTTGGAGCTCCAGGAGGGTATCATGTGTGTTCATTCCCCATCACCCTGGGAAGCAGAACAGGGATGTGTGCTTTGGGATGAGGTGCTAGAAAATATTTAGTTTGTAGGAAAAGCTTTAAGCACCCTCTAGGAGGAAATCCTTTCAAAGAAAGAAACGTCATTAGGTTTTAGAAGTGCAGAACTGGAGAGATGTTTATTCCTTGGAGAAAATTAGGAATACTTCCAGTTTGCCCCAGCAGAGATGCCACAGAGATGGGTCCCGGGTGCTTTTCTCAGCTGAGTTTTTCTCTGGATTTCCCAAACCAGCTTGTTTGAGAGACGGAGGGGAACTCTAAACATGAAGAAGCCTCTGACAAAACACGAGCCTATAAATGGAGGCAGGTTAAACCAGGCCCGATTCCTGGGTTTTACAGCCCACATTGATCCCGGGACCGACTTCATGGGATTAATCAGTGTCCGTGCTCAGTAGCTCTCTCTGGGAGCGACAGAGTCGCAATTTAAGTTCGCCACTTTCCTGGATCTTTGCTCGTTTTTTCGGGTGACGGGGAAAAAAGTTTAAAAACAATGAAAAAAAAAAAAAAAAAGTTTAAACTCCATCCGGCGTGTCCTGTTCCGGCAGCTCCCGCGGAGAGACGAACCGCGGGCAGCCTGGGGAAAAAAGGCTGCGGAAATGGGGAATGTCGGGGATGGAAGGGGCCTGGCTCGGGGACCCGCTGGAGTTCTCGGGGCGCGGGGGGAGGAGGCGGTGGGGCCGCCCCTGGCCGGGAGAGGGGGCGGGAGGCCGGGCCGGGGGAGGCTCGGCGGCGGCGGCGGGAGCAGCCGGGACGCGCACGGTACCGGGGAGCGGGGGGCGGCCGGGAGGCTCCGGGGCTCGGCCCGGTGGGTGCGGACCGGGGTGGGGTGGGGGAGGTACAGCGGGACCCTCCCGGGCTGCCACGTCCTTCCCCTCGGGGTCCTGCCGCGGCCCCGGGCTCCGTCCTGCTCTGAGCGACGCCGTGGCCGCTCCGGGCGGTGCTGGGGACGGGGGAGGTCGGGAAGCCCCGGGGTCCTGGGTGCTCCATCCGCCGGCGGCTCCAGCCCTCGGCAGCCCCGAGGCCATCCCGCACGGGGCAGGGGGCTCGATGCCCGGGGCCGCTCCCCGCGGGCTCCGCTCGGCGCTCGGTGGCGGAGAAGGAAGGTTCTGCTGCCCCGTGACAGCACCGTGGGACCAGCTCCCTCCTCCCGGCAGGTGCCGGGGTGGCCGGAGCTGGGAGCGGAGCCCACCGCGGCCCCGGGGAGGCGAGGAGAAGGCGAGCAGCCCGGGGCCACGGGCGGACCTGTGGTGGCACCGGCGGGTCAAGGCAGAATTGTGCTGAGCTCCCCGGGCGGCTCTGGGCAAGGCCGGGTGCCCGCAGAGCGGGACGGAGACGTGCTGGCGGCAGGAGCGGATCTCGGAGGGTTTGTGGGCCAGACAGCCTCGCAGGCTGCCCAGAAAGGGAGGCTGGCGGGGTTGTGATAAGAACACGAGAGCCTCTCCTGCAGCCAGCCACGCAGCCCAACGGGAGCCCCCCGGGTCTTGCTTTTCTAGCGAACTCGGAATTTCACTCATATGGTTTTCATTGCTGGAGTGTGGCCTTAATCAGGAGCTTGGTTTGATGGTCCTGCCCCTCGCTGGGTACCAGCAGGGATGGGCTGAGGTTGCCCGAGGGTGAGGTCAGTTCTCAACAGGAGGAGATGGAGAGGACAATGTCACCCACTTGCCAGGTTGGAATGTGGGCATCACCTGCTTAATTTGCCTGCAAAGGCTGAGGTAACAGGGTGTCATTGATGTTAATGGAGGGAAATTATGGCTGTTCCTCATCTTGGCAGTGTGGCCAGAGGGTGAGGATGCTGGGGTCAGCTTGACCAACAGCTTCCCTCTACCAGTGTTAGAAACACAAGGGCAGCTGCGCCCACCTCCATCACGAGGTGCCAGATAAGAGCTGAAGCTTCTTGCTCCTGCAATCGATGCTTTGTTTGGAGAAGTTTGGAAATACCTTGTGAGGAAGTTCTATGTTGTAGAGCAGCACAGTGGGGTGCAAACAGAACTGGGAAGGCAGCAGGGGCTCCGTGTGATGCTGGGGGAGGTGATGCAAAAAACAACAGTATCACCATGAAGCAACTTCCCGTCAGCAGGGCCCAGCCAGCTGTGTCGGAATGTCACGCTCTTGTCACCCTGACCAGGTCAAAAAAAGGGAGATCTGGCATCCTTGTTCAGCCCCAGTCAGGGAGGTGATACTCTGCTCTTGTGCCCCAGACACTGCAGGGTGATGCCAGCTTGAGCCAGAGCCATGTCCAAGTACCTGAAGCACTTCACGGTGGTGGGCGACGACCCTGTGCAATGGAGCAACGACTATCGGAAATGGGAGGAGGAGGAGGAGGCTGGGGAGAAGCAGCCAGATGCAGAGATCAAGCTGGAGCCCCCCAGGAGGCACATCTCCTTCCAGTACATGATGAAAAAGCTCTTCAGCTCTCACAGGTTTCAGGTGAGGCAGAACAAACCCAGGCCAAGGGGTACCTGTGACAGCAGAGTGCTGTGGGACAGAGCCCAGGGAGAGCACTGGGGCTGTGAGTTCCCACGGTGCAAAAGAGCAGCAGCTGCTTCTGATCTGAGCTGTCCTGTCAGAACAGAGCAGCTCTGCTGCAGGTGCAGATGTCTCCTGAGAGGAGACAAGCCCCAGTGCACAATCACCACGGCTCTGGCACGTGCTCTCCTCCAGCTCCCCGAGCCTCCCAGGGCAAGTGGGGTCTGGTGGGGATCCCACGTGGTTCTGTGTGGAATAACCCAGCATTCAGGGCAGCAGGAGTGGGAGCAATGGAAAGCTCCATGGAACACAACCAGCCAAATCAGGGCTGTGGGCATCAGGGTGTGTTTAGCTGAAGGGCTACACTGGCTCCTCTCGCTCCTCTGTCTGTGCTGGGATGGGATTAATGTTGGTTTTTCTCCTCCAACAGATCGGGGTTGTCTGCTTGGTAATCCTGGATGCCTTGTTGGTTCTTGGGGAATTGCTTATGGATTTGAAAATCATCCTTCCAGACAGATACAATATAACCCCAAAGGTAATATGTGGGGAAATGTCAACATGAACAGCAGTTCCCTCCCTTTGGTGGCTCAAAGCCCCTGGATAGGTTGGGCAAGGCAGGACCTGGATGCTTGTGGAAGAAAAGTTCTCATCCCTTCTCTTGTAGAGCCAAACTCTGCAGGGATTCCTCCTTAGACTTGTGCTCTTTTCCCAGGTTTTCCACTACCTCTCCCTGTCCATTTTAACCATCTTCCTGGTTGAGGTGGGGTTTAAAGTCTTTGTGTACCGCCGGGAGTTCTTCCACCACAAGTTCGAGGTGCTGGATGGGATCGTTGTCGTCGTGTCCTTCATCCTCGACATCGTCCTCATCTTCCGGGAGCACGAGTTTGAGGCCGTGGGGCTCCTGATCCTCCTGCGCCTCTGGAGGGTGGCCCGGATCATCAACGGTGGGTGCAGGGCTGGGCTGGATTTGCCAAACTTCCCTGAATTACCTGGGCTTTGTTCCTTTCTCAAGCCCAGCCCCAGTGTCTTGCTCTCCCAGCAAACTCTGAGTTCCACCTGTGTGGTTTTCCTGGCTGGAATGTGGCTTTCATCAGGCTGCAGTTTCTCTGGAGCAGTGTCAATCTGCTGCTTGTGTTGGTGTGATGCCTCAGGTGCACAGCAGCCAGGCACATTCCCCCTAAAAAACTCATAATCTGTTCCTGCACCCTTTTCCTGGAGACGGATGGCTCATGTTCTGAATTTCCACTGTAGGATCCTATTGGCAGGGGAGCCCCTGTCTTCCTGAATTTGTTGCTACAGCAGAGTTGCTTTTAATGCTCTGTTCTGCTGTGACTCCATTATCCCCTCCAGGGATGCTGCAGGGAATGTCCTGATCTTACTCTAGATCTTTCTTGCTTGAATTCAAAGGGTTTGATAAAAAGAGAAATAGAGAATGTCCCCAAATCAGGCTTTAGTGATCTCATTGTTGTAACTGTAAATTGTTGCAAATAGATGTCAACTTAGACATTTCTGAAACAAGCATAGCTGCAAACATTTTCTTCCTTCTTGAGGAAAGAATTTTGGGGTTCCAAAAAATATGGCAATGAGATGATCTCAAATTCCTGCATGAAACCTCAGCTCAAGCTCTGTCCCGTGCCTGTTCTCACTTTTGGTGGGTGTTCCATATCTGACACAGCTGGGGTCAGAGGAGGGGATGGCTGGGGCTGTGCCCATTGCCCTCATCCCTTTCAATGGGGAGAAAGTGCAGCCAGAAAGAAAAGAGATATGAGAGCAGCTCGTGGTTTTCCTTAGTTCAGAGTGAAAGTCAGAGAGAAACCGGATTTGCGTGCGGCTGTGGGAGCCACGGGAGCCTCACTTAACAGCAGAAAACAGGGACTGCATTTCCAACCAGATCCCCTCATCCTTGGGTGCTCCAGGCTCCCTGCCAAGCTTTATGCAATGTCCACCTGCTTGCAGCAAAAAGGGACAAAGGGAATCTGCCCCACGCTGGAGTGTTGGGTGTCAGTGCCTGGGCACGGTTCCTGTCGATGTTATCAATGCAAACGAGCAGCAGGCTGCTTTGTCCTCGGAGAACTGAACCCCCCAGAGCCCAGACCAGTGCCTGGAGCACTGGAATCAGCCATGAGCCAGAGGAGCTGTGTGAAGAACATGATGTTCTTCATGCTCTCATCAAGCTGCTTTGTTTTATTTTTGTGGGAAGAAAATGCCTTCAGTGTGGAGGCTGAGTTGACATGGAATCACCCAAAGGTGCTTACAGAGAAGTGACACCTCTGCTGTGAGGAGACACTGCCTGCTCTCACTGCAGCTGTGCAAGGTGAAGCCAAAGCCCTGTGGACCTGAGGATGTGCCAGGTCCTGTTCCACCAGGCCAGAGTGATCAGCCCAGGGGGTGGAGGAGCCCTGTGGCCCAGGCCTTGCTCTGCTGTCACACCTAGAACTGCTAAAACACAGCAAAGCTGCCCCAGCTGCACCCCAGGGCTCTGCCAAGGGAGCAAATTCAGATTCAGGGTTTGAGTGACAGTCAGAGTGATTAATTCAGCTCCGAGGCCAGGCTGCCTCTTCCCAGCAGAGTATCAGTATCCGAATCCCTCCGGTGGCTGATTTAAAACCCTTCCTCATTAAGAAAAGCACTTGGGAAGGGTGGCTGAAGCTGACAGAAGCTGAGCTGGAGAGGAACACGTTTAACTCCTCGAGCACAGGGCCTGTGTGCTGTGAACTCCTGCTCGTGGCTGTTTTACAATGTAAAGCAAACCCACTGTGAATTGTTCCACAGGAATAATTTTATCGGTGAAGACCCGCTCGGAGCAACAAGTGTCCAAGTTAAAGCAAGCAAACCTGAAACTTGCCACAAGGGTGGAACAACTGGAACACAGCTGTTTGGAGAAGGTAAAAAAAAATCACTTTTAATTTGGGTTTACCTGCTAATGGGGATCCTTGTGCAAGGCTGGCAGTGTTGGCTTGGTTTCCTCATCGGAAAGTGTGGGGTGAGCTGGGCTGAAGCAGCACAGCCCTGCCCGTGCCTCCCTGGGCTGCTCCTCCTCAGAGGAATGATGGCCCTACCTCTGTCCTACTTCTTTTGGCCAGGTTGTGCTGTTTTCCTGCAGCAGGAGATGCATTATAGCAGTGGGAAGATCTGTGGGAACCTGGGAAGCTGCTTGCAGGCTGTTAACGCTTTGAATTTTGTCTCCTGCAGGAGCAAGAAATCGAGAGGCTGAATAACATACTGAAACAGCATGGACTCCTCAGCCAGCAGAAATAGGAGGCTAGTTTACCAAGGTGGGAATTCTGCTTGGAGATTGCAGTGTTGGAATCTGTCAGCTTGACCTGAAAGGTTTTTCTGTCTCTTTGCTTCCTCTTGTATTGTGTTTTCTATAAACATTTTCTATTTGACCCCACTTTGATCAGACCTTGAGATGGCAAAAACAGTTCTACTGGAAAATTAATCACACAGAGTCCCTGTAAACAGTAATTTTTTTTTCCCTTTCTTGTACAGTTGTACAGTCAAAACTGCAAAATAATTTAATAAAGACACATCTTTACAAGCTATACATCCAGAAAAGTACCACTTATTTAAAATAATTTTTTTTTTTTTTTTTTTTCTGTGATAACATTCTTCGTTTGCAACAAACTTGCAGTATAAATGATAAGAACCCAGGCTGAAAAGGTAATTTCTTCTCCACCAGCTGCCTGTTCATCATCAATACAGCTCTTTGCCAGCCATTCTTTTCATACTGTTGGTAGTTTCCTCATTTCTGTTGCTGCTTGTGCCACTTTGTTATTTATATAACATTCAGTGCAGAAACACCAACACACCACTCCTTTCCCTGACAAAGAAATCAGCCCCAAAATAGAGGCAAACGTGCCATCTTACGTCAAACAAAGCCTTGTTCCAGCAGCAGATCCCAGTCCTGATACTGCATTCCCACATCTCTTCTTCCCTTTTCACTGTTCCTTCACAGCCCATGGGGCTGCAGAGTTCTTTGTTTCCACAGCTCATAAATCCATGTATTAAAAGAACTGGAATATGTAAGAACAGATGTAGGTGAGTGCACTGCTGGGAACAGTCAGACTCCAGAAAAGCCATGAAAAAGCAAATTGTAAAGGGCCAGGCTGGTGTTTGAGTTTTTTCAGGTACTAGAGTGTCCCTGTGGAGAGGCTGTTTGAGAGCTGAAGAGTGAGATTTAAGGAGTGGGAATTCTGAGAGATGGTGACTGCAGCAGGTGCCTCCAATGGATCTCAGCCCCACTCAGCTGGAGGGGTCACTGAAAGCACAACTCAACTGTTCAGATTTCTTTTAAAAAGGTAATTAATTAGTGGTGTGGGAATAATAGCCAGAAGTATGTGGCTTATTCATCTAAGCAAGGAGATAAAGTGGAGGCCTTATCTAATAGCACATGAGTTTAATTAGCAATTTAGCTCTGCTGTTATGGCATAATGAACCTGCTTTCCCTGTGTGTCCCTGTGCTCTTCCCTTCCCCTCCTGCCTCTGCTGGGCAGGCTGGGGCTGGATCCCGTGCTGGGCCAGAGCCACCAGCAAGTTCAGACTGCAGCCTTTGTCCTCTCTGCAGAGTTATAATTGGGTACTTTCCACTTCAGGGGATTTTCTTCACCCTAAACCTTCTAGAACCCTCAAAAGGTCTCTTCCTCTCTTGGCCAATTTTAGCCTTTTTTTGCTTAGAAGAAAATGATGAGCAGTCACAGAGTAAACAATGGACTAAAAATAAGATAAAGAGGAAATAGGGTTGGGTTTTTTTTAATGCATACTTACCTTAGACAAAAGGATAGAAAAAGTCAAAGGGTAACTTGATGTTAATGGTGGGCCAGGCTTTGTAGCTTGGCACTGCAGGTGAAGAAACATCAGTGAAAACCACAGAACTTGTTATAGGAATAATCCTTTCCCTTCCTGAGGAAGCTGCAATGAAAATACAAACAGGACTTAGCTTCAGTTTTCTAGTTGTACAATTGTTTTATTTGGTCTGGGTTATATTTGTTAAAAAGGTTTTGGTTTGTTTTGGGGTTTTTTCCATGTAGTTCCAGGTTTCTTTCCATAAATGATATATAGATTTTTATTGAAGTGTGGTTTGGCAAGGAGCCCACAATTTGTTTGAGCTGGAAGAGAACTGCTGGGTGTAAATACTTTCTAATGTGGAGTGCTGCCTTTAGATAATGAGATTATCTGGGTCACTGTCACACAGCTGATACCTAAGGAAAACAAGCCACTTGTTTTATCTTAAATCCAGTAATTTAATTACATACCTGCTTCAGTGTGGTGCTAGTGATTGTGGCTGTAACATTCACTATCCTGGCTTGTGGATTGACCAGGGATCCATATTTAGTCCACTTCACTTCTATTTCCAGTGACACTGGTATTTGGCATGAGCTCTGCAAAGTGTGAGAAATCATCTCATTGTCTGCCTTATGCAGAAACCATCACAGTAATTAATTATTCATGTTATTAAAAGGGTAGAATGTCCCCAGAAGCTCACTGAGGAGGTTACCAGAGCAGCTGGACCCAGCACTGTTGCAGGGCAGGACAAAATCCTGAGCTCTGCCAGGGCAGAATTTTAAAGGCTACAATCTTAAATACTTTTTTGCATTTCTTCTTGAACTATCACACTTCTGGTTATAGAAACCATTCACTCTTTAGTTGCAGAAGCAGGCAAGAAACCATCCACAATCTTATACTGTGCTCCTCTCTCTCCTACCCTGGCCTGGAATAAGAGGGGAAACTCTGATTCTATTCCTTCCCTCTGGCACCTCTGGTGCTTCATCCTTAAAAGAACAACGTTCTAACCTGTGTCTAAACAACTCCTTTTGTATCCAATATGCTGCCCTGATCCATAGATGAGGTGCTTGGATACCAGCTTGATTAAATGTAACTCCCACGGCAAGAGTGAAACCCTCCTCTGTGAATATTCCATGAGTTTCTTCCAGTTTTTTCTGCATTCCCAGCCCCATTTTTCTCCCCTAGTTTGTTCCTGAGTTTTTAGGGTGTGAAGCAGAGCTGATGCTGCAGCACAGGCACAGATCTCGTGAGGGTGGAGGGGTGGAAGTGGTTTAACTTTCACCTGTTCTGAGATGTGGAGCTGAGTTATTGGCACCCAGTCCAGCACATCCTGGGCTTGGGAATTCCCAAAGGAGGCCACATACTCAGGGAAGCTTTGGCCCTTCAGCACATCAAGGAGGGTCTGGGCCAAAGGCTGGCATTTCATAGCTGCTGTAATTCTTCCAGAAAAAAAAAAAGATGAGTTACAGCAAAATCCATTGGCTTGGCACAGTCATCATTTCTCCTTGCTCTCTGCTCTGTTCAAGCCTTCTGGCTACAGTTGCTAATGTACACAATCTTTCCAAGAGAAAGACCATTGTTAATTAAATGACATTTTTTATAATTAAATACTCCATTCTCAATACTTCTCCAGCTGTATAAATGGCCCACGACCTGAACAGAGCCTAAGGGAAAAGGTTGTCAGAGGGTTAAAAACATTAAATTTTTTTAAAAAATTACTTCTTACCGTAACTTACAGCCTGATATCATGTTATAACCAAATAATACTGGGGCTCTGGCTCCCTGTGCTGCCAGGCAGTCCTGGGTGGATGAGCTCTGCAGAATGGTGAGCTGGCTGTGTTTGTTACTACTCTGAATGATGCCAGATGTAACACACAGTGAAGGGAAATTAAATGTTTGATGGATATCGGGACAAAAAAAGAATCCTTAATCATATCCTTAAAATATAGCTGCAAATGTTATAATGGCTCCAGATTCCTCTCACAGTGTGAAAAAGCACCAGGGTGTGCAATGAAGGGCTAAATGCACTTCACTACACAGTCCCAGGAGATTGCAGTCAGGACTGAGTCATTCCCTCCTAAAACACAGCCAGGAAAGCACATTTTTATTTTTGGTAGAGAACAGATGTATTTCATAGATGTCCATGCTAGAAAGGGTTTGTGAGGATGGACCAGAGCAAGTGCAGCAAACAGAAATGCAGCAGGGAAAGGATATCCTTGAGGCTGGAATCCTGCTCTGACAGGCAGCCCAACAACATAACCAGGATTGCCACTGAGGGGAACGGGCTGTGTATTTTCCTGCAAGGCAAACAGAGAGTATTAGCTCTTATCCAGCACTGAATGGTTGGAAAACACAGAAATATTTCAGTTATTTTAGGATTATGCCTTGAATGATGAGGGCAAGACTGTAAGTAAGGCTCTGCTTTCTCTGTCATAGTCACAAGCTGGGGCTCGTAAATGTGACAGAATTTGGAGGCCTTTATTGCCCAGCTCTGAAATGCTGCCTTGTCTGAGTATCCAGGGCAAGTTCAGCTTTACCTTGCTGCTAACAATTGCTCTGATTCAAGTTTAATAAGTTTTGTAATTAAATGTCTTTCACCAAGTCACCCATGACATCTCCACAGTTACCTGAGTGAAGCTGATTTCGAAGCTCTGCTCTATTGAAAGTGCTTCTTTGCTAATTGCCCCCAAGACAAAAGCAGCAGCTGCTTCTATTATTTCTCCTGTGTCTGTGTGGGTAATGTGATAATTCACCTGAAAATTAAACGGTTTAGATATTAATTTGAACAAATGCATAAGAGAAACTAGGAAAAAAAAAATTAAACCATGCAAGTATTTTCTTTTTTCCTTGCTTAAGAAACTCAGCTCCAAGGTGGGGATGGATTAGATCCTCTGGAGGCTGGAGCCTCTTCACAACTGAGTTTTTGATAAACCTAAGCACAGCCACAATGTTCATCTGCTTTAAAATTAAAAGAAGATGTGCAGTAACTATTCCTCACTCTGCCATTAGTGCATCTGAAATCACCTTCTCCCAAGCATAAAGTAAATCCCAAACTCATGTCTTTGTCTGTTTTGCCACATACACAGAAGCAACACCAGGCATGGAGCCTGGCTCCGTGTTATATTGCACAGAGTTATTATTTTGTTGCAAAACACTCCCTTTTATCCAAAATATGCTTCTCTCATGACGTTTACTTTGGAGATGTCACAACATATGGAAACTGCAAGGCCTTCCTGACAGCTTTGCAGTTTGGGAAGCAGAAGATTTGATGCACAGATGCTTTCCATCAGCTCTGAGGAAGAAAAGGCTGCCAGACCTACCCCAAGAACTGCATTGATGCACAGTTCATCCAAAACCATGGGGAGCCTCAGGACATCACTACTGCTCAGCAAAGTCCTCATTCCATTCAGAGACTGGACAACTATGGACTGCACAGTGATATTCACCTGAAAAACAGATTCATGTCAGCTCTGAACGCTGGGTATAATTAATTTTAGCTCTTCCTGGGTTATTACATTTGTGACCTTTATGGGTTCTGTTCCACAGCAACAGCACTCAGTAATTCTCTGAACAACTGCTGTGTTACAAGTACTGCTGCAGCTCAACCAAAGGGTCTGGGTTTAAATAATTAAAGAGCTTTTCTTGAAACGAGGGAGTTTTATATGAGAGGAATGTATCAGGCTTGAATGTTTGCAGGCAGCATTTTATCTTGGAGTTGCTAAGTATCATTACTGATAGCAAATGATGTGATTTTTTTAATGTAAAGATTTGATCAATCAGTGAAAAATTCCCACTGACTATAACTTAATCAGAATTTTGCCCACAGCTCTTCCAATTAATTTAGAAGGATACTTACCATCTGACTTGATTTGGGCACCTGAGGGAGAACAAAAGGACAAATTAAAGGAGTAGCAAAGGTCTGACCTATTGCCCTTAGCAGTCAAGTAAAGCAGGTAAGGCTTTGTCTATTTAACTCTTTCTCATAACAATAATTTTTATGTTATGGAGTGGATTGGATGTAAACCAGAGTATCCAGGAAGTGTGAAAAGTAATGTCACAATCCAATCCCCTCCTTCTTCTGGTTCTTAGAATTATTCAGAGACCACCAGTTTAGGAAACCTGCCAGGCTGTGCTTCCCAAAGAAATGAAGGGTTTTTGTTGTCCTGTTCCATAGTTTCAGGGACTCTAAACCAATAAAAGAGAAGCAAGAATCTCTCTTGTTACACAGCACATGGATATGTGTTGCCCCACTGAAAAATTTCCACCAAAAATATTTGATGGAAAGGCAGAAATGTCAGACTAAGGTCATCAATCAGGCCTGTAAAATCCTCCCATGGAGCACCGTTTTGTCAAAGGTTTTACTTTTTTTTGACTTCCCAATGAATGTCTGAGTCACATCTTTGGGAAGGGACCAAGGACTGGACTCTGATCACAAAGCAATTCTGCAGAATTATGATGGGATACCAAGAGCAGTGACTCACTCCTGTGCCAGCAGGGAACACATTCCTGGGAGCTGGAGACCTGAAGGTGATGCAGGTACCGTTTGTCACACATTTATCATCCCAAGGTACAGCTCAGCCATCAGAGAATGAGCTGGATGAATAAAAGTCCCTGTAAAGATTAGACTCATCCTTCAGGGAGCAGTGCTATTTCTGACAGGGATAGGAGGAGTGAGCACCACTCCTCGCGTTGTTTACCCCTGTCTGGGGTGATGGCTGGTGTCTCTGAGGTCACTGGCAGACAGCACTGCTGCCTCGGCTCCCCAGCAGGGAGGCAGGAGCAGCTCCTTCCCCCTCCCCACTAAGCACGGGCTGTGTGAAGCCCACTGGCAGCATCCCTTTGCCCAGCACTCCTTGGGCAGAGAGCAGAGATTTCCTGCAGCAAGCCCCAAAGCGCTGCTCCCACCGCATCTTCCCAGCCTGCCAGGGAGGCTGGGCTCCCGGGGATGGGGCTGTCCCAGTGCTCCCAGTAAAGCTCCCGCCCTTACTGGTTCGCCGTTTCTTTTGCCGGCAGCTCCACCTGCTGGCACCGGGAGTGCTCCTGCTCTGCCCTGGCCCCAGGGCCAGCCCTCTCCTGCTGTCACATCCACCTTCCCACAGAGCATCTCCGGCAGCTTCTCAGCCTTCTGCAGGCCCTGCATCTGACCCTTCCTGACAGCCAGCGTGCTCTGGGCAGAATCTGACCTCGCTGAGCTCAGCCATTGCTTGGCAAGCTGCACAGGGACAAGAGGTTATGGACTTTTCCAGTCAGGGAAGGGAATTCATCTTGAAAGTTCAAACCCACTCAGCTGCTGGAGCCTGGCCTAAGCCATTCCTGCTCTTTTCTGGTCCTGCAGCCAACAAGAAGTAAGTTTGGGAGGACATGGAGACAGTCAAAGCCCTTCTGAGGCTTTTTTTCCACTTCTTCCACAGCAGGAGGATCAAAAGCCAACATTTGGGAGTAATCCTTGGCTGATTTCAATGAGATCCTGCAGGAGCAGAATGATCCCACCTGTGAGGGTGTGAACTGCTTAGTGGGCTTTCTTGCCTTTGGGAGCTTTGGAATTTCTGAGCAGCCTGGAAGGGGTCTTTAAGCAGTTACTCACTGTTAATTAAATTAATTTAAATAATTACATAAATTAATTTTAATGATGAAGAGGTTGCTGTTTCTTTACGACCTTCAGCTTCTGGAAGAAGCCATCAGGCTAAGGTATGATGTAT
This sequence comes from Sitta carolinensis, assembly GCA_032173965.1. Taxonomy (NCBI): domain Eukaryota; kingdom Metazoa; phylum Chordata; class Aves; order Passeriformes; family Sittidae; genus Sitta; species Sitta carolinensis. Next base: position 3,352,543 of record CM063296.1, on the reverse strand, counting down.
TTAATTTCATTTTTTCAAGAGTGATTACTTTGTCTTCATGAATATCCTTTCAGGGGATTTATTTACACAGAAGACATCCCCCAGGTCAGAAAGGATGAAAAAGTAGGTAAAGCTTTGAGAAATAATCTCAGACTGAATTTTAGCAGGCAGAATCCAAAGAAACTTGTTCTCAGTCATGTCCTTTGGGAGAATAAAGAAGGCTGTGCCAGCCCCACTATCAAAAACTGAGGCTTGGAGGAAAGGGGCAGATGCAAAGGATTAAACCTGACAGGTTCTTCTTTCAGTATAAAGTTTTACCAACTCTTTAAAACTCAGATTTCTTAGAATTATGTGTTCTGGTAAATGGGCTTCTTGGAAAAGCCTGAACATGCACAGAAACGTGAAACTGCACTAGCTCAGTGCCATGACCTTGGCTCTTCAAAACTATTATTTTTTACTTTATCTTTGACTCCATTATTTATATTTGACTAAGCAGACAACAGCAAATTCTTCTGTTACCAAAGCTTGAAGTAAAAACCTTCCCAAAAGCTTTCTGTATAAAAAGTCTGCTGTACAGGGAGACATTTCTTCCCAACCCACAATTTAAAAATCCAAATAAAACACCATATCCCTCAGTAAACAGAAGTTACTTCATTCTGCAGATGCAAAAAGATATAAAATATGAACAGTTCAGCTAAATGACTGTTTCAAATCATACTTACTGCCAAAATGCTGGAGTTGATATAAAACAACATGCTAAGTGCTTGAATGCTGTCACATTTTTCCACACTTACTGATCTAATGCATTTTGTGGCTTGGTTTACTAAAAACCCTGGGAAAAAAAAAAAAAAGTCACCAAGTATTACTGGAGGAAATGAAAGAGCAATTATGAAAACCATAAATGAAAAACAATACAAGGACTTAGGTACAAGCAAAATTGAAAGTAAATGTCATCTCTATTGAAGATAAGGTTTTATGTGAGCTTTGAAGAATGAAACTTTTTATATTCTCAAAAAAATGCTATGAGGAAAAATATTACTTCTTAACAAGTAGAAAAAACTTCATGAAAATTACTTAATTTTTGAATCACTTAATGAGATTTTTTTTTTTCTTTCACAAGAGACTTCAGTCCTGTAATCACCACCATGACTTTTATGAGACCACATTTAAAGATGACGGTGAGGTTTGAAAAATGCAGGTGTGGGTTTGGTTGTGGCTTTTTCTTTTTTCACCTCCACCTCTGCAGATTTTCAGGAGATTATGTGAAAGGTCAGAATGCAGAGCTCAGCCTGCAAACCTGAGTTGTGAGAGGAAGCCCTGGGCAAAGGGAAGCAGCCAAAGGCAGGGCTGGCTTGGTGCAAACCCCTCCTCCCTCAGGGTGTCACCCTTGCACTGTTGGATTAAACCAATTATGCCAAACAGGACTTTTATTGTTGGATAAACAACCCTTTAACGAGACTCTCAGGGATTTACATATCTCATTTTGGATGTTAAATAGAGATGCAACACATTTTCCATTCTATGTCTTAAAAACCCAAACAAAACAGAGAAACAGAAGTGATTTGAAAATCATCTGCTTATGAACCTTTAGCTGAATTCTCCATGGGGAGTGTGCCAGCTTTCTGACTGACTAATCTCAAGCTAAAGCAGAACATTAGAAAGCAAAAAAAAAATTGGGATTCTAGTGCATTTTCCAACCTGCAGGATTTGCATCAGAGCACCAGGAAGAGACAACAGGACTTGGCAACTTTAGAAATTCATCCTCTGTCTGCACAGGAACCCCATACTGCCAAATAAAACCCACAGTCAGGTACACAGGTGTGTTTCAGAGCATTTTTATTAACAACTAATAGCAATAAAAGCAGTACTTATTTCCACAGGATCTCTCAACACTGCTTTGTGCAGCAGTTCTTCAGCCACTGCTACAGCTTTATGTTGAATATAGCAAAAAAAAAAAAGTGACTTATTTTTCAAAGATCTTAAAAATCTAATTTTCTTTTAAGTAGCTAAAGACAAAACAGTACATTTCTTCTTTTGACATTTCTACATTTAAAGACCAGTCTAAATTTTGCTTCTTCCTGCAGAGCTGCATTATTTAAAAGCAGAAGCAAACAATGCTGATTTATTCTTTCTGGAATAATCTAACACTAATTGCATCAAATAAAATTTACCTCCCATTGAATCAAGAGATAATTTACCTCATATCTGGAAGTTTCATTTGCATCAGGGGGATTTTGGGCATCTGTATCCAAATTCCAGCTGTCAGGCTCAGCACTGAAAGTAGCACCTCCAAATTTGTCAAGCAACTGATCAAAATTTTCTGGAGTTGGGATTTCAGGGGATTTGAGGTACAGAGCTTGTTCATCTGTCAAAATATTTAAGGAAGGAGATAATTTAAAGGAAAAAAGATACAGAAATAATATTTAGTAGTAATGAGACAACTTAAAACATTATTTATTTAGCATGCTAAATTATTTACAAAAAAACCCTCAAACTATTTTGGTTTTTTCACCAGAGAAGACCAGATGTTTAATTCCATATTTTCACAAGTGAAAGGGTCACAACATAAGGACTGTGAGAAGACAGAATTAGCAGTTTCCTGAGAGGTTTAATAAAATCAAAATAATTTTAAATTTAGTTTTTTAGAGCTTCCAAAAAATACCACAATGCTTAATATTGCCTACAACTCTACTTACAGTTTGTAGCATGAATGCAGAAAATACTGGGATTGACTTGGTCAATTAATTTAAATATCCTTTCTGGTGGATTTGCTTCAACATCAAGGGAATACACAGCAGCCTTCTGACTACACAGCTGGCTGTCACCTCTGCAAAGAATAAAAATAAATGAATGATCCACTAGAAGTTGACCAGATTTTAAAGTTCTTTTCATCTACTGGGGTAGCACAAGTAGATGAAAAGAACTTTAAAATAAAAAAGCGTGGAAAAGCAGAAAAATAAAAAAATCACTGAATTTAACAGAATTTGTAGAACAGTCACACATCCTTAGAAGGTTTTTATTGGTTTCTACTTTGTGCTTAATAATAAATAATAGAGAATTCTCCCACGTGTTTTATTCAGCAGAGGAAACCGTGAGCAGCAACATGAAGGAAGGTAAGAAACGGACTGGAGGAGGGAAAAGCAGCGACAATATGAGAGAGAAAATGACAAACTGGGGGGGATCCAGATGGCTGAGCCCCCAAAAACGCAGGGCTGCACCAGAGGCCACACACAGCTCAGCAGCACTTTGCTTTCTACAACCCAAGCGGGATGTCAGGGCAGGAAAACAGGTCAGGTGTGTGGATATTGGAATAATATTCATTTTGAGCAGGGAATGGGGAAAATTCCTACTCGAGATGAGTGTGGCAGAAATGCAGAGGGAGGAACAGGAGGTGAAATAACGCAGCCTGTGTTGGGAAGGTGCTCAGGGCTGTGCCACGGGCTCATCAACAGCCCAGGGGTGCAGGAGAAGGAGTCAGTGCAGAGCTGGGAGCACTGGGGTGTCCTCCACACAGACACTGCTGATCCCTGTGAAACTGCTTTTAGCAGCACAGGGCAGCTAAGGACAGGCACTGGAGAAGTGAAATGACTTTTTAGAAATTCTGAAGCCTGGAGTTAAGCTTTTCCATGAGGTGAGTCATTTGTTAATAGGATGCCATCATAAATCAAACCCTCCCGCTGCTGTTTCAGAGACCTCAGAGCCAAAATAACACAAATATGCAAATGGAGATAAGCTCTGATGTAAATAATGAGACCCACAACACCTGCAGACACTGAAAATCCCCGGGTTTTTCATGCAAAATAAACATTTTACACAAAAGAATTTGGGCAAAGAAACACAATTTCATTTGAGGCATTTCTGGTTGACAAAGGCAGCACAGTCACCCGAGGCAATTAAAGTGTCACTCAGGAGGGTGTTGATTAGACCTTTCTGATCTCTATAAATATCTATAAATGGGGAGCAGGAGTCTTTGTGTGCCAGAACAATAAGAAACCACAGTCTGCCATGACTGCTAATTCAAATTCCAAAGCACCAAGAATAAACCCCAGCGCTCAGATTGGCATAATTTATACAGAAGGTGGGTTGAAAAGCTGCACTTATTGTTCTGAGAAGTTACCAAGAGATTTTATGATATTTTTTTTTTTTTTACATTATTATTTTGAAGTGAGCTTTCTTAACTGCTCTTTGAGAAGATGGAATTGAAGGTGTTTTCAGAGAAACTAATTAGCAAAGAAACAACTCTTGGATTTACTTTATTGGTACAGTGTTACATTTTAGTGTTTGTGAAGTGGCAGTGGGGGAGCAGGTTGGGAGGGTGACTTGTAAAATTAGTGTCAGAAAAATGCTCACACTATTTCCAACAAGCTCTGAATTGATTAAGAGTGTAGCTGATGTCATAAAAAGTTATTGAGAAATTTATTGATAAAAACTGGTGATCTACAGAAGTGGCCAGATTGGTCTTGTGGGATCAGCTTTCTTAATTTCCAGATGATAAAAGTCTAAAGAAATTCTTTCCCCCTAAAAAAGCATCACCACCTAAGTGCCCACAGAGAACCCAGTGAAACAGGAGGAAAGCAAGGAAAGAGGATGGGATACAACACAAGACACAGACTCTTGTGATTTTTTTCAAAGTCATGTGAAAAGAATGAATGAATTTTATTTTTAGGGATCATTCCCCTTATATACAATTTTCCACAGACTACTGTGATTGGTGAAAGAAAGACAAAGTTCTTCACCCACATTGGTCAAACTAGAAAGACATTAAATCTTTCCCACAGAAAGAATTCACAACATAAATACTGATACAGAAACAATGTCTTAGTGTTTATGATCTTTTCCTGAGAAAAAAAAAGAATTTCAGTAAACCAGAACATCAGAAAACCAACACTTTAGAAACCTGGCGTGAAAACCAGATTACAAGAGGGAGAGAACTGGGTGGGAGGTGAAATTGCTGCTGTGCCTGCTTGGGGCCAGAGTGCAGGAGGGAGAAAGGGGGGTCAGGGTGGCAGCAGGGAGGGGTCAGAGGAGAGGACAGAGCCCTGCCAAAGGCAGGCAGCCAAGGAACAGAGATTTTGCACTTTTCTGGCTCTTTCTGCACTCACGTGACGACGGGGACTGAGCAGGTGGTGAAGAGGCTGAAGTCCTGGGCGCTGCAGTCGGGGTCACAGCAGCAGTTGACATCACACTGTGCCACCAGCAGGTCGCAGACACACAGCCTGGCAACTGCACAGAGGGAGACAGAGCTGCAGGGGCCTTCACAGCGCCCCAAACACTCCCCATTTCACACAGTGCTCAGGAGCCTTCTCCTTGAAGTGGTTTTTTAAAAGCCTTCTTTTCTGCTGCTGAGCGAATCTATTTGGAACACGTGGGCAAAACCAAGGCATGCTAAAGTCTGGTCCCCGAGAAACAAAAACCCCAATTCAACAGGGGTTTGGGAGGTGTGAAAATCTACTCAGCTCTGCAGAGGGGAAAAAAAACGAGAGATACAAGCCAGGTGTGTTTGTCTGCTTGTTTCAGCTCACTGGGAGGAAAAAGAATACATTTTGAAAGAGCAGAGAGATGTTTAGAAGTATTGAGGATGTCTCAGGGTCCAGGAATACATTTCCCTGATGTGCCAACCTAACCATAACTGACTTCTTTGAAACTGTTTTTTCTCTTTGTTTTTAGATACTCTGCAATATTGTAATCACAGACAGAGTATTTGCTAATAATTCTGTAAACTGGCTCAGTAAAATACACTCGGCCACTTCTTCAAACTCCCTGAGGTTTTAAGTTTATAAATTCAAAGAACAGATATTACTCTACTAAACTGTTTTTGAGAATTGCAGCTCTATAATTAATCTAGACTTCAGAACAGCACAGAATGAGGAAAATGAGGGCCAGTGTTTTATAGGAAAGACACTCAAAGAATATTTTCATAATTAATTCTTTTATTTCACTTTGACTGCTGCCTGTTTCCCTGTGGCCCTCTGCATGTCCTCTGACCAGCTGAACAGTATCCAGGTATTTCCTGGAATCTCTGAAGTTCTGGCCATTCTGTTGGCTGAGCTTAGCTCTGCATCCTTAGCTCACCCTGTAAACAAGAGAAGTTTAAACACGGATGATTAGATTGCAAGGCTACGCCTGTGAGATCAGGGATTTAAACCTCTTTCCCTAAGGAGGTAGCACTGCGGTGGGTTTCGTTTTGGCAAGCAACCCTCAGCTCAGCCAAGGGCAACACCGGGGGGATAAAAAACTATAGCCAATTCTACAGATGGAAACACCTCCTGAGAACAGAGTAACCAAACTGCGGGAGCTCTGTTTTTATGACAACGCATGCACAGCGCTGGGGCCGAGCCGAGGGGCAAGGCCAGCCCGGGGCGTGCGCGGAGCTCGCCACGGACACGCAGGGCTCGTGCTGCGGGTGGGAGCCGCTCTCGGGCGGGCAGGGCACCCTGCCCTCCGCCCGCACCGCCGTGTGCCGGCCGCGCCGCCATCAGCGTGCCCAGCGCCTGCAGCCCTTCTGAGGCGGCTCCGAGCCTCGGCCGCAGCGAACCGCTGAGATCCCCGCGAGAAACCGGGCGCTGGTGCCAAGCCCGGGCCACCGCAAAGGGAAGGGGAGGCCAGTGGCCGAACGGCGGAGGGAGGCGGCGAGCGCGGCTCCCCTCAGCCGGGGAGCGCCGCCGGTGCCGCGCAGCGCCCGGAGGGCACCCACCGTCCGTCACCGGGGCCGGCGGGCTGCGGACCCGCGCCTGTGCGGCATCACGAGTGTCTGCGGGCTCCGCGGCCGGCTCCTCTGTCCGCAGCGGCGGCGGCGTGAGGAGGAGGAGGAGGAAGATGAGGACGAAGCAAGACCCGATCCCCGGCGCCGCCGCCATGGCGGCCGCCCTTAGCAACGGCGCGTTGCTAGGGCGCGCGGGGCATGCCGGGAGGGGCGAACGCCGCTCTCGCGAGATTTGGCGGGCGGCGGGGAAGGGCGGTGCCCCGCGAACATGGCGGGCAGGGCCCGGCGGGCGCGGGCACCCGCGGCTCCCTCAGCCGCCCTCGGGCTCCCTGATCGCCCCCCAGCCGCCCTCGGGCTCCCTGACCGCCCCCCAGCCGCGGGGACAGGGTCCCCGGTGCAGGGTTATGGCTGGATACGGTCATGGTGGTGCCGGTGCCAAGGTTGTGCCACCCAGCCCAGCCCCGCCGTGTGAGGGGTCGGTGCCCCCTCAGAGCCGGGAAGCGTTCGGGTGCGGTGGTCCCAGTGTAATCCACGTCGGTGGTTTGGGAAAAAAACTCTCGGAAGGTCACACATTAAAAAAAAAAAAAAATAAAAAAAAATTGGGGAATGCTCCCTTGCGAGATATAAAATGCTATATTTCACGTGCTTTTGCAACTTTTAATAATCTTAAAGTGAGTTTTAAAGTGTTAAAGTTTCTCCTTTTGAAGATGCTGTGGGTCCTCAGTGCTCAGTGAGCATATTCAGTAATCTTATTAGTAATTTTTCATGTGCATAGATATCTTCGAGGTCTTTTTCAACCTAAATTACTCTATTTTTGTACTAATTTGAACAAAAACTGGGCTAGAGAATGACTAAACCATCATCGTTCCTTAGATCTTTCCCAACCTCAAAATTTCCATGATTCTTTGATCTGTTTTTATTTACTTTTTAACCTGACCAGGTCCATTGCTGTCACCTTGAAGGGAAGGCGACAAAAGCTCTAAAAACTCTTGAGATTCCAGCTCCACCCTTTGAAAAACTGCAATAATCCCAGTGCTCCTCCTTTGCTGTGCCCACATCAGAGCGGTGAGGAGTCACCAGCCAGAGGCCACCGGGGCTCTTTGATGTTTATCAAAGAGCTGCTGATGGCTTTGAAACAGCTCCACCTCATCTGGAAACCCCTGGAGTCATCCTTGCCCATGGAAAGGTCCCGTTCCTCCAAGGACACAAAGGTGAGAACAGACCTTAAACCCCCAAATAAAATGCCCTCCAGCCTGCCTTCCTTGTGAAATGTAGCCCCAAATCTCTGTGTTTGCTTTCTTCCACGGGGATGAAGAGCTGGTGTTTTCAGCCTCTCTGTTTCTTTGGTCAAAATGCTGTTGCTGGTGTTGGGTTTATTTTTTGTTTTTCGAGGTTAAGGAGTGATTTCACGCGCTTCCATTTTGAAAAGGACCTGTAAAAATGGCACCGTAGGGCTTTATTTTTTTTTTTGCTTCTCACTGAGGACTGGCTGCAGCCACTGAAGGGAATATGTACCTGTGTTTGGAGGAAATCCTGGGAATCTTTACAGCTCCATCTCTTTCACTGTCCCACAGCAAGGGAACAAAAAGAGAGGCAATCCTGCAGGAGGGACAACGTGGCTGAGATCCAACCTCCCTCTGGATGAAGCTGATTTAGGGGCTTACAGCCCCTTCAGTTTCCTTGATTAGGCTCCCACATGGTCATTTAACAAGGATGGAGATGTTTCTCCTCCCTACAAGTCCTGCCAAGTTGGAAACTTGTAATTTATTCTGCAGGCTTGGAGGGAGAGTGGTGCTTGGTTTCTTTATCATCACTGGTTGTGATCTGTGTTCTTCTTCCACTGCAGTGTCATGAGATAATTAATACCAAAACACCCCTACTTGTTAGTTTACATGTTTCTGATGCCTTTAAAATCAGGAAAAAAAGGGCTGATGACATTGCACAGAGGAAAACAGAATTTAATACATTCTTCTTGCCTCCAGAATTGCTTGGCAAAGCTGATGGTGCACAGGGGACCAGACTCCAAGAGGAAAACCAAGCCTTGCTGAAATCTGAAAGCACAGATTGCATCCTGGATGAATGTGGGCAGGAGCTGGATGAATAAAGAGGTATTAATTCTTTCTGCATCTACCATTGAAATGGAATAGAAGTGGGCAACTGTTCAAAAGCAGAGTAGGATGGAATTAATCTGGTTTTCTCGTGACCTTTTTTTTTTTTTAAGGGCTTCACTCACAGCAACAGTTCACCTAAACCTATTTTCAATACTTGCTGTAATAGAAAAAACCCTCACCTTTGTCATGCAGAGAAAGGCAAGACAAAAGCCACATGTAAAAATATTTGAAATATTTGAAAAACCACCACAAAACCCATCCTGGCATTGGACTTCTGAAACAGGTTCCAAAGAGCAACTCCAAGGGTGTAGGATAAGATTAGGGCATCAATACATAATGCTTGTTCTCCATCAGAGATGTTTTAATTTATCCTGTCAACATGAGTTCATTAATAATTAAAAAGGGCACTGTGATCCTTATGTGGGAGGTCCTATAAAATGAAAATTCAAGCAATTTGAGATGCAGTAGATTCTTGCTTATTAAAAAACATGTTCAGGGATTTCCTCTATTACTGTTTCAATCGTGGTTGAAGCAGCAAGATTCTGATGTGCATTTAAGCATTATAGAAGCTGTGACTGCCCCATCCCTGGAAGTGTCCCAGCTTGGAGCAACCTGGGATAGTGGAAGGTGTCCCTATGGTGGAATGAGATGAGCTTTGAGGTCCCTTCCAAACCATCCTGAGATTCCCGTTGATCTTCTGACTCTGCATCCTGACTCCTCATGTGGGAAGTCTCACATGGTCCTTCTCACATTAGTTTTGTTTTTAACCCAACTCTGCTGTCTTGAACTTCACCTTTTCAGGGCTAACATCGGGTTTGCCCTATGACAGAGCACTTTAAAAGTCCAAGTGGACAGGCATTTGGAATTAGAGTCCAAACAAAATCAAACCAGGCTGAAATAAACTGCATTCTGGTCTAGCACAAGATTAGCCCTTAAATAAATAGTGAGGAGCTGGGGCAGTCTGTACAGCAGATGGCATTACAGGTAATATTTATCACAGACCAATCTCAGGGCTAAGATACTTGGGAGGGAGGATTGACGTCAGCTACGAGTGAATCAGTTTTAAAACAAGCTGGAAACCTGCTTGTGCCTTCAGCAGTTGATTACTTTGTGCAGCACTTCTGCTTCACACTCCCTGGTGCATTTATTGGTCTGAGCAAGCCTAGCAGGAAGAGTTCATTCTGTTTTTGCAGCTTAAGTGAGCTGATGTAAATAGATCTTGGACTTTGAGGTGGGAAGATTCCACCCAGCTGCAGTAACCAGGGGGATGCCCTTTGGTCCAGTTTTGGTGCCAAATTTGTGCATTGGGGAATTTTAAACAAATATCACTTGGCAGGATATTGACTCTCAGGGTACAAGAATAACACTGAGTAAGGCAGCAGGGCATGGGCTGGGAGGGGTTTACAGGGAGAACTATCCAGACTGACACTGAACAGTGCAGAAACCCAGTTCTGGAGTATTTCATTAAAACCAGTTGAATTTCACAGGAGCCCAGAGATGCTCTGAATGAAAACCAGGAGCAGTTTTTCATCTGAGCACAGCATCCTCGTACAGGAGTGACAGAGTTCATCAAAGGTTACTAATCACCATGTAAATTATGAGGTTGTCTGGCTGTCTGGACAGATTTGGGTGGGTGACCTGGGCTAGAATCATGGGATCTTTAAGACTGGAAAAGACTTCCAAGATCAAGCCCAACCTTTGACCACCATGCCCACTAAACTGTGTCACGAAGTGCCACATCTACTCGTTTTTTGAACACTTCAAAAGGGACTGTGACTGCAGCACTTCCCCAGGGAGGCTGCTTCAAAGACTTTCAAGGATGGAGGAGTGTGAAGAGCTCAGTGTGCCTTGGTTTGGGAGCACTGAGGGAAGCACAGAGAGAGTTGTGCTCTGCCAGATGAGTTCACGGAGTTCCTCAGCATTTGAGCCATAGCTGCTGGGCAGAATGGCACAGAGAAAACCCTTCCAGCCCTGGAAAACTTGGCACTGAGAACTCAGCTTTAGCTGGGGGGGATCACAGGCTGGGCAGCACAGCCAGGTAGTGCAGGACAGGTCACCTTGCAGCAGCCTGAGCTGCCTCGGGGCACTGCAGCACAGAGCAGGGGTTAGGCCAGGCTGGACTTGACCTAGACAGGACCTGGACAAGGAGGAGGAAGAAGGAGACTCAGGGAAGGGAAAGAATGATTCTATGGGGGAAGCTCTGCAAATATGTGCTTCCCTTTGCTGATAAAAGAGGGTGTGAGGCACCGAGATGAGCTACCGCGTTTGCTCTCACGCCCTGCCGGGTCCTGCCAGCAGCACTCCCTTATCTCCAGCACATTGGCACTTTCAGCTGCACAGCCATTCCCTAACCCGCCACACTGCGCCTGGGCTGCTCCTCGTGTTCATTCTCTTTTTCCCTGTTCGAGCAGGAGGATTAATTTTTTAATGAGTTTGGATACAATTTCAGCTTTAGCTGGATAATTCTCACGCACTGCTTAAGCCTTTAGCAGTGTAAGGGGGGCAATATTGTCTCTGTCAAGGTACACAGGGAGCAAAATTCCTCCCGTATGACACTGAGGGTGCTCCAGCAGCCTTCCCTCGGTGGATTGAGGCACAGAGCTCTTCCTTTCACTGCAGGCAGCTCGGAGGGCACGTTTCACACCTGCCTCTGCTGTGTTTGCACCTCTAGTGTTTGTTATTTACCTGTCTCGTTATGTAAGTGGCAGCAGCCTCTTGTGCTTGTACCCAGAGGAATTAAACGAATTTGCAGAGGAACCTGCTGGGAACTGCCAGGGGACAAAGTCATTTTTGCACAGCCACGAGCAGCACAGAACACCGAGCTGCAGAAAATGAGGAATTGGGTCTTTTTGAACATTGTGGGTCTCTACAGCGTTAATGCCTTGAAGTCGTTGCTGTCGAAATTGTCCAGCTGAGAGCTTTGTGTCACTCTCAACACAATTAACGTGGTTTTATGGGGTTTGAGTGATGACTGCACAACACACCCTTCTCCTGAAGCTTTTGTTTGGCATTTCACGTTCCTTAGCCAAAATGGATTAACTGCCAGCGCTTCCATGGATTTGCAGAGAAGCCTCTCACGCTCGGCACTGAGCTGGCTCTGTCCCCGGCCGCAGCGAGCCGGGGAGAACAGGGCGAGTCATCCTTGGGGGAAAAAAAAAAAACCAAACCAAACCCCACATTTATTTTTTTTGCGCGGCGTGACTCACATAACCGTCCTCAGCAGGCACGAAGCACCGGCGGCCAGCGAGTCCCCGCGAGTTATTCGGAGCACGCGAGACACGCGGGGCGTGGAGGGCAAGTATGTGGGTTAGGCGCAGGCGCGCCGCGCGCGCCGTGAGAACGTTAATTGCGTTAATTGCGTTGATTGCGCTAATTGCGGGCGGGGCGGGGGCGCGGGCCCCGCTCGGCGCCGCGGGGGCTGCCGGGAGCCGCCCGCTGTTATTGTCCCGCAACATGCAAATGAGCCGGGGCGCGCAGCCAATGGCGGGCGGCCGCGCGCCTCCGCCGCGCAGGCGCGCTCGGGGGGGGGGGGGGGAGGGAGGAAGGGGCGGGGCGCGGTGGGGAGGGGGCGTGGCCGGCCGCGCGCGCCCCGCCCAGCGCCGGGGCCTCGCCTCACCTCAGCACGCGCGGCGAAGATGGCGGCGGCGGCGGGCGGCGGGGCGCGGGGGCGGCGCGGGCGGCTCTGACCGGGCACCGCGGGCGGCGGGGAGCGAGCCCGGAGGGAGCCCCGAGAGCTCCGCGGGCGGCGGGGAGCCGGCACAGCCCCCCGCGGGGGGGGGGGGGGGGGGTGGCGGCGCGGAAGGCGGGGGCGCTGCCGGTGAGCCCGGCCGTGAGGGGCAGCGCGCGGGCCGTGAGGGGCAGCGAGGGCGGGTGAACGGCGACCGGAGGGACGAGGAGCCGCGGCGGGCAGGGCTCGGAGCAGCGGCGGCGGCGGCGGCGGCGAGGGCCGGCGGGCAGGGGAAGGAAGGCTGGCGCCCTGCGGCGGGCGCTCGGCGGGCAGGAGGCGGCTGCGCCGGTGGCTCCCCGCGTTCCTGGCGCTCGGCTGCTGGGCGCCCCACGCCATGTTCTCGGTGCTCTCCTACGGCAGGCTGGTGGCGCGGGCGGTCCTGGGCGGCCTCTCGCAGACGGACTCCCGCGACTACAGCCTGGTGACGGCCAGCTGTGGCTTCGGGAAAGATTTCCGCAAGGGCATCCTCAAGAAAGGCATGTGCTACGGGGATGACGCCTGTTTCGTGGCGCGGCACCGCACCGCCGATGTGCTGGGTAAGTGGCCGGGCCGGGGGCTGGGGTGGCTTCGGCCTCGCGCTGTGATTCCCCCCTCCTGCCCGGGGCTGCACATGGCGAGCGGCTCAAGCGCCGGTCTCAGACAAAGGAGCTGTTCTGCCTGGCAGTGTCACCGTGAGTTCGCTTGTTTAGCTTCCCAAGGAAGCTCTCGTGCTCTTTGTTGCAGCTCTGCCCGCCTTTGGCATGGGGGGTTGTGTGTGCCGGGTGTCCGGGCCCGGCCTGGCCGTTTGTTTCACCTGTGGGTGCCTGTGAGGCCTGGTGGCTGCAAAACTCGGAGAAACAGCTCCCAGTGCGTTTCACTTTCTGTCTTTCTTTAAAACCTAACCGAGCCCCCGTGTACATGCACTGCATTTAAACAGACAAGATCACTCGGAACACTTCCTGGTTTTAACGCCTGCAATGTCCTTGTCAAGTGAAAGGCAGAGTGACATTGAAACTGGAATCAAATGTCAAACTTCAGTCTCGTTGTTTGTTCTGGCCTGATTGCGCTCTCTGCTTTAGAATCATGGGCGAAATGAATCTCGAGGGTTCACATTTTAGAAGTAGTGGATAATTATGGATAATCAATAGAATCTTCTGACTATGGGCAGCATTTCTTTTGACAGTGCTGTGACCTTTCTCCTGTGTACTCAAGGTTGAACTTGGCTGTCTGACACTCAGCACAAGTTTGTGTGGTCTAACTACCAGAAGCAAATTTTCACCAAAACTTTGACACTTAAAAAAAAAGCTTCCTTCTCCCTGCCCTGTCTATGGTTTGTTTGAGGGTTTATTTTTGCATTTATGTATTTTAAACCGGTGGGGTTGCCCTGTGCTGTCTCATGCTGTGGAATTGTGGTTGGTGGTTCTTCAGTTTGGCGCTGTCATTGTAACTTGGTTGCCATTTAACAGCGCCGAGAGGTTTTCCTCGGGAAGCTGCAAGTTGGTGCTAGGTAACAGTTACTGCTGGTTATTCCCAAGGGAGCTGTTACTGGAAGAGCCATGCCACAGCTTTCCAAGATGTGGAAGCTTGGTGGGTGCATTTTAGACACTCTGCGTTTTCTCTGTGGTGCCTCTTCCAGATAAACTTTTTTGGGATTAGAATTAGCTGTTGGACACCCTTCCTTTAGCATGTGACTAACCCTGGCTGCCTTTAAAGTTCATGCTAGGCCAGCACTGATAAATAACTGAGCAATTGGTGTTTGCCCTTAAGAGAAATGCAGGAGCTCCTGTACTTGGAAGTGAACTCTGTGTGGGGAAAGATTTAGCCCCATTTGATGATGTTTAGGGGGGTTTGGCCGTATTTGGTAATTACTGTATGTGGACCTACAGTTTGTCTTGTGTTCCTGCTGGAATCACCAGAGAGTTGCATTTCTGAGTTGGTCTTTGCATTAATTTTCATGGCAACTTGGAAACAAACAGGATTGTAGCTCCTTTTAAGGATCAAACAGCAAAGAAAGCCGCAGTCCCAGGATGTCTTAAGTACAGAGAAACAAATATTTTAAATAGAAACCCTGTTGGTTTGTTTGGGTTTGGGATTTCTCTCCAGTAAAGCTATTTTTATGTCAGTTCTATATTGCTTTTTTAATATACATACAGAAAACCCAGAATCCCTGTACTTTCTGCAAAACCAGGAATGGTCAGGTGGGTTTTGATGCTTCTAACTTGATGCTTTTCTTCTTCATCTGTAGCTCTTAGATTTACAGACAGTAGTTTTCTCCCAGTTTCTGCTGCTGGCGTGATCTCTTTACTCTCTAAATCAGCCCTTTTCCACTGCTGCAGAGACGGTTTCAGCACCACCAGTGTTTTCCTGCCCTCAATTCCTCTTACTCCCATCACAAATCTGTGGTTCCTTAGTGATTCTTTTAAGACCCTCATAAATTTTCTGCTCCCTCAGTGCCTAACTCTGCACCTCAAGGAAACTGCGTGAGCTGCACTGTTGGGTTTCATTTTTTGACTTTTAAGGAAGAGGCTCACGTGGTTTGAGCCAAAGTGAACACTTGACACAGTAAATTTCAAGTGTATCACTTGGAGTGAGTAGTCATCAGTGACAAAGCCAGGCCAGATAATTAATGCAGAATTCCTCCGTGCCAGTGTTTTCTCGAACCAGGTGTTATGGAGCGCCTGCCCTTGTGGGATGGATTGGGTGTGGTGGAGCAGTGAAAGAACTACTCCCAGCCATTTGGCATGAGTGCTTGGGGATTCATTTTCTTGGGTCAGACAAGAGTTGACTTGGCCGTGTGTTTACAGCAGAATCAGAATGCTAAACACTCCTTTTGTTGTGTGTGCTCTATAGTTCAAAGACTGAATGTCTAACAGTGTCTTCTAGTCTGAGCTTTATCCTTTCACAGCGAGATCAGCAGAAAGCTGGTGAAGATTCAGGTGATTTCCAGTCCTGCCATAGTTGGTCTAGGCTTGATAAGGCCAGTTACTGATGTACTTGAATCCTTGAGGGTTTTGTCTCTCATTTTTGCTTTTATCCCGAGCATACCTGTCAATTTCGAGCGTTTTCTTCCCATCCTGAGCACAGGGAGAAATAAAGAAGCTCAGAACAGGAGTTTTTCCTTAGGGATCACCCTAAGGAAAGGAAATGTCTTTACTGCTCATGTTAATCTCTAGAGCTTTACAATTCAGGCCTGTGTTTCCTTTCTCTGCTGCTTGTACCACGATGTACTTTTCTGTTCATTCACTGCCAGTGTCTTGGGTGTTCAGATCCTCAGAGTATTGAAATCTCTCACAGGGATCTGGGAGACGTTCTGTACTGCTTCATGTCTGATGCCTTTGGAACTTTTGAGGACAGAAATACTGCTTTTTTCCAAAGCTGAAAACCAAAAACTCTGACACCTCTGGGTTTTTTTTTTTTTTTTCGCATTAGCATGCAAGTAAAATTTTTACTACATAGGGAACGAGCCAAATTTTTAAAATTAACTTAAACAGTTTTATAGCCATTTCACTAATTTACCAAAAGTAAACATTAAAGCCAAGGTTTTCACCTCTAGAAATTTTGAGGTGTCACGTGCTGGTGGTAGTTTTTTTCCTTAATTTTGGAATCTGCCTTTTCTTGCTCGTTCTGGCCTTATCAGGCTCCTGATGTCTTTGCTCGTTTTTTATGGATTTTCCAAGCTGTTGTGTGAGTCACTATTGAAACATTGCAGCAGCCAATGCGCATCCCGTGACAGCATCACTTATACAGTGTCTGTGCTGGGTACAAGTTTGGGTGTAGCCAGTGTGACTTGACTCTTCCAAACTATTTCTGTCCCCCGGAGAAAGGAAAAATTGTCTGGCATCAGGAAGCTGTTTGTTCATTGCATAGTTAAAATTCGACAATTGTTCTATTTACTGCAAATCTTGATTTTTAGTTTTTGCGGGGGCCGGGAGTGTCTGGGTGTCTGCAGGGCAGCTGCTCTAAAGTGAAGGGAGCTGCACTTGGTTTGAAGAGTTTGTCAGCAGCCTGCATAGGAGGTGGGTAAAACTGCAGAGTGACAAAGCCCTGGAACATTGTTAGTGTGACTGTCATCAGGAAGAGTAAACTTCAGCGCCTAAAAGGGTTTGTAGATGAAATGTCAAGGTTGTCCCGGCAGCTGTAGAGGAGGGAGGGATCCTTCCTTGGACGCCTGAAGGTTATAGAGGACTGTGTTAAGTGGTTTATTTGGTATCATACCTATTAAAGAGATTGCTGCCTTATCACAACTTATCACACTAAAGGAGGTGAGAATGTCCCGCCTCCCTCGGAGTCACCTTTCCCCTACTGCGAGAGAGAGCCGGGAGGCAGCGATCAGAGCTGCGTTTGTAACAGGTTTAACCTGGGAGCATCCGTGCTGCAACTGGGGGAAACTACAGACTGAGAACCGCCCCATCAGCAGTCACTGGCTGGCTTCCTGCAGCAGCACTCAATGTAACCTCTGAGAATGACACTTATATCTGGCTATTCTTTCCCACAGTTTCTGCAAGGATGTTGCACGCAAGTATTCAGGTCAGAATTGCCAGCAGAACACTAGTTCTAACTGTAAATGCTATTGGTGCTCGTTGATGGAAGCAAATTTTCCATTCGTACACAGATCTTGGCCTGAAAGAAGAGCAGGTTCTGTCAGAAATCAGAGGGAAATAAGCAAAGCTGAGCACAGTGGAGGAGGTGAGGGTTAATCACAGCCGTGCCATAGGAAGCGTTGGTAAAACCTCCTGCTCTTTGCTCTGGTTCATCCATGCTGTGAGCCTGAGATGGGTCAGGCTGGCAGGGATTTATTTCAGTGTCTGCCCCCAGTACCTGTCCTTCCTCAGCAGTTCCACAGTCACTGAACACCTTGAGAAATTAGGTAGCTGTAACTAGGGAATTTTTTATAAAGCCTGCAGAAATAATTTATAGTTCAGTGTTCTCCCAGAGTGCCTCAAATGCACTGAGCGATTTCTCAGGCTTCAATAAAATAGGGAGGGAATCTACCTGGTAAAAATCTGCTTCAAAAACAAGTGTGCTGTAGCAGGGGTGGGGAAATAGATGTAAGGAACTGTTGCTTTCTTCTGGGAGTAGATGCACAATTTAATGTTTCCAGTTCCGTGTTTCTCCTTCAGCTTGTTCCTCAAGATCATTGCTCACTTGCCTTTGCTTTTTGCTCCTTGTTGTCATTTACCCAGTTCCTCTTCCAGAACCTTTCTGTTTCATGCAAGGGTAGTTTAAGTTTTACTGTAACAGTGTGAATAAGTAACCTTTCCTTCTGTAACCTGCTAGCAGTCACACACCATCTGCCCTTAGGGATTTGTGTTTAACTGGGTTATTTCTTTGTCAAAACCTTGAGGGGGATAGACACCCTTTGGCTCTAACAGATCCAGGGGAGCTGCTGAGGTTCAGTGCTGGCTTTGAGCATTGGACTTTAGATGGAGAACCTGTCTAGGTGTGTGATTTATCCCACCACTGATAAAACAAGAACTCTTTATCATTTTATCTCAGTTCTGACGTCGGCAAATACTAGGTGCTATATTTCAGGCTTGTGTGGTGCAATTCATTGCACTTTTTTACCATTTTAGCCTTCATATTTGATGCAAAGTTCAATTATAAATACGTCCTTTTGATGTTTTAGCAGTGATTCATTGCTATTTCAGGTAAGGATCTCAAGAAATTGAAAGTTCAGTAGGATGTGCGGAGTGCCTTAGAAAGTTAATTGTGGTTGCATGCAAAAGCAGCTCCTGCTGACACACTTGTGCCTGCCTGGTGCTTCTCTGTGTGATTTTTATTCTTGGCTGATGCAATATTTCAAAATACCCAACTCTCCAGTGATTTTTGGGACAGGGTGATACTTTTGGACTCTGACCGTGGGCAGGTTAATTTGCCAGCTAACCAGAACTGCCCCTCATAACATTATTTATAGTAAACAGGGTTTGATCAGTATCAGGGCTTTGTTATGAACTCTCAGGTTGTTTAGTTTATATTTGCTGGGAGCCAGGCAGAACACCTGGATCTCACTCACACAAGTGAGTGGTGAAAAGCAGATATTGTTGCTTTCAGCACTGGCTGGTTTTCCCTGGGCTTCTGCAGGGAACTCGTGTGCTGGCAGGCAAAACAACTTCTCATTTGCATTTCAGCTGGTATCTTATCCCAGGTGCTTTTAGCATTTTGAAATAAGCTTTACCAGGTTTCACCACCTGCAGCTTCCCTGGCTCAGTGTCACTGCTGCAGCATCAGTCATTTGTGCTTTGTCTTATAACTTCTGTCAGGTGTTTTCTTTGAGAAAGATTTTGATGTTCTGAATCTTTGAGGAATTGGAAAAAAGTCAGGTTTTGGATTGACACATGCAGCAAGTATTTTATCTGGCAAGTGTATTTCTGTATTTTCCAGCACAGGACAATGTAGTGGAGTGTTAACTCTGAGATTCTGAAAGCTCTCTGTAATACTGTTAAATACTTGAGAAGTATTTATTCTTTTGAAGTAATTTATTGTGAAATTTTCAATTGCTTTATTTACAGTGGTGGTTCATCTGGCTGCAGGCATTGCACTGTCACGTGGATGTTTGTGTAATTTCTGCATGGACTTGAACAGGGAATAGCCACAGAAATGTTCTTTCTATAAAATTTTCTCAATTCCTGAATGGCATGAATGAAATAAAACCCCAAGGTTTATGTATAGTTCAATTTCAGCAATTCTCAGCCATGCAGTTTGTCTTAAATGTCCTGTGATTCCAAATTTATAACATGGTTAATACTGGAACACAATGGTTTATGGCTCAAAGGAAAACTTCAGTCTTTGTTGAAAATGTAATTATTTTGAATGTATACCTTATTTTTTTCTTGGATGAAAGCAAAGGTATTATATATAAATAAAGCCTGGCATTATTCCTTGGGAGTGATCCAGCCAATAGCAACACCTTTGAATTTTCTTTTGATGACAGAGGGAAAGCCTGGTATTAATCAAAGTTGAGTTTTTAGTTTTTGCTACTTCTGGCGTTTGAAACAGTTTCATTCCCTGTTTGCTGTATATGAAATAGCACAAAGTTTACTTAAACTTTATTCTCATTTACATTGCATCTATTTCCATAGCAGTTTACTCAAGCTGTTTCAAAATCACATACTCCTTTCCCACGTGAAACTGTTCAGTTTACAGAGATTGCAGAACGTGAAGATGCTGGGTTTATTTTAAAACCATATCGAAGGTAGGACAGGATGGTTAAAGGTCTTGCCCTCAAACCTTTATAAACCCCACCTTTTCCATCTGGGGCAAGGCCAAGAAATAGAGTTGGTGGTGCTGGGGGTTCTGGAGGTGTCAGAGCTCCTGACCACAGTGGTTGTGCCAGCTTGGGGGGAGTGGGAGGCAGCAGAGCTGTCCTGGTGCTCTGGGCTCACACTGACTGTCCTCAGCTGTGCTGCCCAGCAAAGCAGAGGAGCTGCTGGGGGGTGACTGCTTTGGAAGGCACTGGCAGAACCTACTTGAAGCTGTTTACAGCTTGCAGAGAGCAGACAGGAAGGCAGGCAGACAAAGGCTCAGGACAGAGTATGAAGGGTGCTGCTATGATTGTGGATTCACATTTCCTGCCTGGAGTAAGCAATGAACAGAGAAAGTCAGATGGCATCCTCGTTTTCCCTTTAAAAATTGAATAGGTTTTGATTATTGACCCTCTCAGGTGCTTGCTGTGGTGGCTCTCTGGTACTCTGTGCTAAAGCTGCAGTGTTGGTGATTCAGTGTTTCCCAACACTGATGTAAAAGGATTTTCTGCATTGCTTGAGGGAACTCCAGAACTGCTGCCGAGCTCTCTTTGTGTCTGCCTTGGGAGCCAAGAGCTTTGGGCAGCATTTGTCAAACATCTTTTCATTGCATTAACCCTGTTGTCAGTGAAGCAGTGCAGAAATGCATTTGGACTATGTTCATTTTAAAGGGAAGGGAAAAAGAAGTTTATCTGGTAACTTCACATAAAGCACCATCATTTAACCTGAAGCTGAGTTTCTGTTTCAGGTTCCAGATCTAGAACCTTTCCTTTATGATCTCTTACTCTAGGCTTGTCTGTGTAGCATCAGAAAGCAAAGGGTTAATCCAGTATTAACCTGAGGTTGTGAGACCTGTAGGGAGAGGATTAATCTGTTCTTGAAGAATCTAGAAAAGTCATTTCTGAGAACTCCAAGTGCTTTTGTGTGAGCTTCTTCTTGGGGACTGCTCAAAGAGGTGAATGCAGGGATCTGCATTCCTGTAACATTCTTCTGAGAAAGCAGAGGCACAAAGCAGGTGTCTAAAAGGTTGTGCACTATTTTAGGGAGAAATCTGATTAATGTTGATTGGCTGTTCAGAATCTGGCTATAACCTCCTGTCAGATTATAGTTCACGCCAAGGTCGCCTCTAAACCTTCCGTCTCAGTTTCACACCATGTCCCGTGTGAAGGGCATTTGGAGATGAGGAAATAGGTTTATCTTCTCACTCACATTTTCATGCCTTTGACAATAGCAGAGTTTTTTCCTGAGGAGACAGGGGAAAAAAAACCCCAAAACTTCAGCACACTCCGAGCACTGAAATTCACTTTTTGTGCTTTTATCATGAACGTATTTCAGCTTTACTGTGTTTTGGAAATCTCTGCTTGAAATGATTTGTCCCATGCTGAGGATCAAAAAGATTTTGGGAAAAATTTCCACATAGTAACATTCTGATCTCAAATAATACCTTCAGCTGAATACCTTCAATTTTTCTTTTATCATTTAGGCAGTTGGAAGAAGTTCAAAGTTCTTGAACCAAATGATCAGCAAGAAAATGTGTCTGCTGCTCACCTCCCTCTGATCACCCCTTTCCATGACCACAGTCACTGTTTTCCCTGTTGCTTAGAGGCTTCCCAGGCTTTGGCAGAATTGCTCTAATTTTCTGATCTCCAGGTTATTTTGAATAGCTGAAAAATCTCTGGATCATAGTCAGTTTTCATTCTCTTGCTTGGCTGAAGCTGTAAGCAACAAACTCTTCTTGAAAGGGGTAGGTGCCAGCATTGTGTTGGTTACATGGATTTTGGAAAAACACTTGTAAAATGGACATTTATTTTCTACAGAAGTTGACAACACCAAATAGAAATCATTGTCCTTCATATGAGGAGGTAGTCAGAGAGAAAAAACTGTGCTGCTGAATAGCAGGAAGAGTCTGTGCCATTTCTGTACTAGTTAAAATGTTGACCTTCATTTTAAAATTAATAAAACCTCTCCCCTTTTAATGGACTGATGAGAGGTTAATGGGATTGAATCCCCATCTTATCCCCAAATATCCCATTATTTTTTCTCTAGTGGAGTCAGCTTCCTCATTCTCAGCATTAGACTTCTACCTTCCTTTCAGCAATTCACATTGTATTTGGAGATTTGTCCGGGAGCTGATATCAGAAATTTATATGTTAATCAAAAATGTTTTCCAGACAGGTACCATGTCCTACATTTTAGTTACTAACTCTCACAAGTGATACAAATAATTAAAGCCCTTGTTTTGAAAGCCATTTCTGCTCAGGTAACTGTGTGTTTCCTTGCAGGGGTGGCAGATGGTGTTGGTGGCTGGAGAGACTACGGGGTTGACCCTTCTCAGTTCTCAGGGACTCTCATGCGGACGTGTGAACGTTTAGTGAAGGAAGGACGGTTTGTTCCCAGCAATCCTGTGGGAATTCTCACTGCAGGCTACTGTGAGCTGCTGCAGAACAAAGTACCTCTGCTTGGTAAGACACTCAAAATCTGTCAGTTCAGTCGGGGTTGTGTGTCACACTTGGGCTTGCTGAAGGGTGCTTGGTTCTCTTGTCATTGTCTACAGGAAATTTGCAGGCAGTTAACTTCTCTTAATTAACTGAAAACAGAGAAATGCAGTTGCCTCGGTGGCATCCTTATTTTCTCTGAAACTGTTTTAATTAATTTAGCAGTGCAGGGTGTGTTGGTGTCTGTGTATTTATATATCAAATAAAAGGGTTTCTGTGGGAAGGGTGAATTCACCAGAGTTTGCAAAGCGAGTTCTGCAGTGGAACACATTGTGCACATGTGCTCACTCTGTATTTTATATGTATAAATAACTGTTCTCTGCTGAAAACTCTTTGTGGTGCTGGTTGTGGCTTTCTGCTTCAGCTATGCAAGGAGAAATATTTTCTGAGGATAATTGGATGTAGTTCTGCTCATTCCTGGCCTTACTCTGCTCATGTTGCCTTTTAAGTCCAGTAACCCCAGTTGGTTGACTTGAGTAGTTCCTATCATACAATCTCTGGGAGCATTATTTTTATTATTCTTTGTAAGGGGGATCACTACAGATCTTTCTGAAAGCCAGCTGAAATAGATGCTTCACATATTCTGTGTCAGCCTTGATGTGACACAGGGCATTCAGCTGCCTGGGCACTGGGAGCTGATAGAGAGGCCACTCTGGCTCTCAGCTGCCAGCTCTGCCAGGGGACACTCCTCTAAAGGACATGAGACCTCCTCTGCTCCAAGAAAGTGTTTGCCCTGCACGAAATGTGCACAGCTCACCTGACCTTAAGCTCCTGTGCCAGAGCAGTGCTGTGAGCTATATTTAACTGGTCTGCTGAGCTGGGAGCAGATGTTCTCGCATTATACGCCTAAAGAGAAGAGGTTGGAACCTCAGGAGTGACCTTAAGTGTCAGGAAAATAGCAGTGGTCTGTGATTCCATTAGGATTTGGTGTGTTGAATGGTGCTGATTTGTGCAAAGCAGATGTAGCTGTAAGTGAGCTCCAAAGTGGGGCACTGGCAGAGCTCTGCCTGTGCCTTTGGAGACAGAGCAGCTCTGCTGGGCTTGACCTTTGCAGTGCTGAAAAGCCGCGTGTGCTGAGTCACAAGATCTGCATTCCTCTCATGGCCTCCTGGTTACACTGCTAATGGAGTTAGAATTGGAAACTAATGATCCTTAGTGTTTCTCCTTTAACTGAGAACAGCAATTTTAGGAGGAGTAAAACCCTGGAATTACCACTGCAATGAGCATTTAGAGTTTATTTAAAATAAAGGGACGGGAGAAGACTTCATTAAGGAGGATTCATTAGGCAGTAACTTCTCCTTGCTGTTGTGCTTGAAGCCTGGGTACTTGGTTCATCAGGATTGAATGCAGCAAATAATATAAAATAAAATTGAAATGGGAGGGAACTGTGCCATTTATTTAATCACTCTTGTGTTGCAGCACAGTTTTGGACACTGTCATGTATCAAATCAGATTTTTTTTCCAGAGATACTGCTTTGACTTGGCATTCATAAAGGATGGAGAAGGTCCTGTGTGTTCACTAGAGAATAGATTCAGGGCAAGTGCATTGCAGGGAACTCTCTGTATTAGAAAGGAAATTGTCTGGAACAGGCAATGCCTGGAGCCAGCTGGACTTGGGCACCAGCAAGCCTGATCCTCAGCTTTGCTCACTGCAAGCTTGTGGTCTGTCCAGCATGGAACTGTGCTTGGAAAATCTGCTGGAGGGACACGAGGGTGGGAGGTGAAGACAGTTCAGGGGCTGGTGAGATGAGCAGAAGTGCTGTAGCTGTGTTTCCCCCTCTTGGGGATTGAAAGGTCTTTTGGTGGCTGTGCTGTGCTGTCCTGTTTGCAGAACTGATTGCTGTTTGCTGTGGAGGGCTTTGGGTTTCTTTGCAATACAGCATTTTTGTGGCTTGCAACCAAGCACAGTTGGTGGCTACTTCCCAGTGAATGAATGGAGAATTCCTCAGTGCCCTCAAGCATGGCTGGGGTAGTTCCAAGCATGGCTGACATCATGTTTCTGCTATTACTTTAATTTGGAATAGTATTTGTCTCTGAAACATATTTTTTTCTTGAACTTGTGGAGTTGGTGTCCTGCAGATGTGACAGGATTATTATATTTTAAACCTGAAGCAAGTTCTGCAGAGCCAGGCTGGGAGGAAAAGCATTTCAATATTCCGAGCAGAGAAATGCAGCAGGACCTAATACTTAATTGCAAACAGTTCTTTACTTGGTGTAGTTTATTTATAGCTGATGAGTGAAACTGTGTGGAGAGCTCCTAGCATTGTATGGATGCTACTAGAATTCTATTATCTCCATGATTTTGGAATTTCAGTATTTTATGTGAGTTCTGTAAATCCGGTCCTATAGCAGAATGTGCTGACATATGTTGGGATGGAAAACTGTAAATAAAGCCAAACAAAACAGGTATTTGTCAGCATAATGTGCTTACCAAAATCAAAGCAGGAGGAGGAAATTCTCCACAAAAATCATAGCTTGTATTTCAAAGATTTCTAACATTTTGCTAGTTTTATTTTATATTAGTTCTGGCATTGTTGAGTATTTCCATTTCTCCTGACTTTTAAGCTTTGATGAGTGTTGTAATACTTGAACTGTTGACCAGATCAGTGAGAGAACAAGCAGTTTCTGTAAGGCTGACTGCAGCCACTGTGTTTGCAGGGAGCAGCACAGCTTGTATAGTAGTCCTGGACAGATCAAGTCATCGTTTACATACAGCCAACTTGGGAGATTCTGGATTTTTGGTGGTCAGAGGAGGAGAAGTCGTCCATCGATCTGATGAGCAGCAGCATTACTTCAACACTCCCTTCCAACTGTCAATAGCTCCACCAGAAGCAGAAGGAGTTGTCTTAAGTGACAGGTAAGGAAAAAGGGGAACCTTAATTTTTAACCTGTGCATGTGACCAGCTCCCAAAAAGTTGCAGTTTTGCTGCTGTGGGGCTCTTCTGTACCACCAAGGATATAAACATGTCCAGTCAGGTCCTGCACCTGCCAGCCTCCCTCTTTGGGTAACAGGAACATTTCTCACCCTGCACTTTGTACCTGTTGCACAGTCTGAATTTGTTGCACTGTTCATGGTGGCATATTCCCATGGCCATGGGCTTGTTCTGATCCATGGGAAGATGTCACCCACTGTAGCTGGTGTGTGGACAAGTGGCTGGGCTTCCCAGCAGAGCTTTGGTTCCAATCCCTGCCTCTGCTCCCTTGGGACTGTTTGGAGTAGCTAATTTAGATATCTTGGCACCGAGGTTACAAGTGCTTGAAGAATAGAGCAGAGGGACATGTGACTGTAACTTGTGTTTCCAACTTGCTGTTTCCAGCAGCATATTGTATTTGACCAAAACCAGCAAAAAAAACCCGTTTGGCAGAACACCAAGCTGGGAATGAGAGTATGAGGAAAGGACAATCTGTTCACAGAAATGAGTTGTTTCAAAGGCAGGCTTGTTCTTGTGTCTTCCCTTAGGAATGTCAGGCTGATCCATCCTGACTTTGTGAAGTCTCCCCAGCAATATGAAATAAACTCAAAAATAAACAGCTTTCAAATATGTGTTAAAATGCAGCTTTCAAAATGTCTCTCTCATGAAAGTGATATCCCTCATCTGAATACAAGGAGGTGGTAACAGGATCTTCAAAGAGTGGCCATGGAACAGAGGGAATGCAGTAGGCAGCTGAAGTTTAGGACTCAATGAACTTGAGCCTTTTCCAACCTAAATGATTCTATGCAGTATCAGGGCTGATGCAGTAAAGGTTGGGACTTTAATCCGAAATAGGTCTTTTTGAAAGTGTTGGTTGAGCTGTTGGAACTCCTGACTGTTCTTGTGTGTGGTTTTACTTCTTCATCCTGTAGCTGCTGAGAGGAGGCCAGGATAGGACTCTGAAATTAGAACCCTTCAGTAATCCAAGCCCTTTGTTAGACTAAAATTAAATGATCCCTTGAAATTCCAGAGCTGTAAAAAATCTTTAATTTTTCCGAGATTCTCTGTCATCCGTAGGATGACCATAAAAACAAAGAGCAGAAGGATAATTGATAATGTCCAGTGGAAGTCAGGGAAGCCAAGTTATCTGAGTCATCCAGTAATAAGGAAAGCACAAGATAAATGTGCTCCCACACTGCAGCTCTGAATCATGATTACAGCTTTTGGCTGGTTCCTGCACTGTTCCTGACGTTAATTAGTACTCATGCTCCCTGTCGAAACGCTTCTCCTGTCCTTTTTTATTTGTTGTCCCAGTTCAGTGATGAATTTGGCTATATATGGGCAATGCAGGCAATCTTAGCTCCATCAGCCTTCCCGAGGCTACACATCAGTTGAGCAAAGCAGCTCCTCTGTGTTTGGGCAGAGCCCAGGGGCCTGGGATGCAGCGATTTCTCCTTTTAACAGACCCTGAAGAGTCTTTAAAAATGAAAGGTTTGTTGTTATGTTGCTTCTGAGAATCAGATTTTGCAGCAATATTCGTGTCCAAACTGGGTGTTTTCTCCTGCTGGTGTTGTGTAATGTGTTACACACAAGCATTCCAACAGACTCTGGTCCCCTGGTAGTGATTTCCAGACATGTTTCGTATTCCATTGAATTAGAAAGTGATTCGGAATCCTGAAGGGTTTGGGCCAGGCCTGTTATGAATTGTTCTTTCAAGTATCACTCTGTTACATTTCAAGACGAGCAGAAGGAAGCCCTGAGCTGCCATTCTGCTTACTGGTTTCCATGGAGACACACTCCTGGAGCAGATGAGTTTGCAGGATTGTCCCTGTGGGGATTCCAACAGCAGCTCCTGGGTGCGGGAGCTGCACCAGGAGCTCACAGCGCCTGAGCTGGGCTTTCCTCACAGCCCACCCTGGGGCTAGAGCTGCACAGGGAGCTTACTGCTTCCCCTTGCCCAACCCCGCAGAGGGCAGTGAGGTGTGGATGTGCTGCTGGGGGCTGGATGTGCTTTGCTCTGACGTGTGTCCCTCCCCAGCCCCGAGGCTGCCGACAGCACGTCCTTCGATGTCCAGCTGGGGGACATCATCCTGACCGCCACCGATGGGCTCTTCGACAACATGCCTGACTACATGATCCTGCAGGAGTTGAAGAAGCTGAAGGTGAGCACCTGTGTCCTCCAGCTGGCACATCTTTTGTGCTTTCACAGTTATACCTTTACTTGGGACACCTGAAGCTTTGGAGTTTGATATAAAAACCTCACCACAAAGCGCTGTGTCCTTCAAAGGCTTTTCAGGGAATGCCCCATGTGAGCAGTGCAAGGGGCACTGACCCCAGAGGATTCCTCTTGGGTCTGCAGCCAGGCTGAACCCAGAAGCAGCAGCTGGGGCATAAATTGTCCAAGTAACAGCTGGCTCCATGTCAGAAATTGGGAAGGGAAGGAGGAGTTAGTAGGTGCTGCCTTTGGCCACACATTGCACCTGCAGGTTGGAGATGATAGACAGGAAAACAGAGAAGCCTCTCCTGGGTTACTCGAGGGTGAGCTTGCACTTAAAATAACTTTCAGCTTCTCTAACCAGTAATTCTGACATAGTATGGGATAAAATTGAGGGTTGCATGTGCTTGAAAATCTTCAGTGTTCTGTAAAAAAAAAAAAAAATCCCATCAACATTTCCACATTAGTGACCACAAATATTCTTTTCAAATAGAAAGAATGCATTGAAATATTTTAACTTGGCTGAGAACATTTAGCTTCAGGCTATTTACTTACAGAAAGGAAAGTACACTTAAGGAGATATCAATATGTATAAACTCCTTGAGGAAACTATTTTGCTGTGAAATGCAAATAAGAGAATTACAGTGTGGTTTTAAGAGAATTTGGCCTCCTCTTATCCTGCAGCTCCACAGGTGACTAATGTGTCACTGGGGCTGCAGCCACCTCCCACACCCTTGTGTGTGCACAGAGTCGGGCTGTCCTGGCTGACCTCTGGAATTCTCTTGTGGAAGAAAGCTGAGCTCCACCTTTTGGCGTGTTGGGGAAAGGCACTGGAGTTCCCCAAGAGGTTCAGCCAAAAGTTAATCACATAAATGCCTGCTAATTCCCAAACCTGCAGGGAAGGCTTTTGAAATGACAAGGCATTTAAAAATGGTTACAGACAAAAAGAGCAGTGGTTGTCTGTCATGTTGGCTTGAGTGAGCAAAGCCTGGGAGGAAAGCAGCAGAATTACTGAAACAGGGGAAAAAAAATGTCCTTAAAATGCAGCCTGGAGAAAGTGTGTGTGCTCTCAGTGCATTTTTCTCATCTGACTTTAAAGTGCCCCTTCTCCCCAGGGGTGCTCTTGTCAGTTGGGGTGAGAGAGCCAGAGGTGCAAGACTTACACTCAAGATAAAATAAACACTTCAGCAGAGCCTGCAGAGTGCCCTGCAGAGACAGCTGCCAAGTGCCCTCCTCCCTTCAGGTGACAGGGTTTAGTCTGTTTTGAGTATTATTCTTGTAAGCTTCTAAATTCTGGAAATCCTCCAAACCCAAGTCTTGAGCTGCTGGTGGGGATTTGAGGTCTGGTCGTGCCTTGTGAAGATCCACAGTTGTGACCCAATTTACAAAGCCTGAAGAATGGGGAAGGCTCTGTTTGCAGTGAGGGATCTCCAAACCTGACACAGATCAGCACAAAAACTTCTGTAGACATCTGAGTGAGAATAAACTCTTTCCTCCTGACTTTAGAACTCCAACTACGAGAGCATCCAGCAGACTGCCCGGAGCATTGCTGAGCAAGCCCACGAGCTGGCCTATGACCCCACATACATGTCACCCTTTGCACAGTTTGCCTGTGACAATGGATTGAATGTCAGAGGTAAGAGCTTCTCCTCCTCCCACTGCTGCTGCCTTGGAGAGATCTTTAGCAAAGCGAAGTTCTGCTGTTCCAAGATGCTGTAGGAGAACAGAACAGTAGGAAATGTGGTTGGCAGGAGAGCACCAAGCTGGGGTGGGATTTGGCAAAGCCCCCAGGGTCTGCACAGGCCATCCCAGACCCAGCAGAGCAGGAGCCTCCCGTGGGGAAGCAGCTGGAGCAGGGAGAACACAGCGCCCTGCTTGGGTTATTTTTAATCTCATCTGGGCATTCCTGCCCCAGGAATCCTGCCTGAGTTCTCCAGTACTCCTGTACTTGCCTTGTTGCTTGGATCTGGGTGTGTGGGTGGTGCTGTGTTGAGGGTAGTTTTTTGTTTGGGATTTTTTTTAAGGTCTCTTCTTACTGCTGTGTTTCAGCTGAGGTTCTGCCCACTCTTTGGTAGATTTGGGATTGGTTTTTTGGTTGAAATTTGCAACCCTTGTATCATTGGCATCCCCATACTGATCTCTCTGTTGGTTCTACTTCTGGGCTTTAGAAAGGTGTTGGCAAAACACCTGGCAGACCTCAGAGCCCGAGCAAACACCTTTGTTTTAACAATTTTTTACTTTTAAATAAATAAATAAAGTCATGCTGGTAAAGATGTTTTCATCTCTGTATCTGAAGGGCAGGATTTCCTGCAAGAACCTTAAGCCCCTTTCCTCAGGTGGCAGCTGTCACATTTGGGCTCTGTGTTGCTCCAAGCTCAGGCACTCAGTAATGAACCTGCAGATCTCCAGAATTCAAGGGATTGGTTTGACTTCCCACGAAACAAAACCTCTCTTTGGGCCATTTCTCAAGGATTTGAGTGTGTTGCTCTGGCTGTTGGGGATTGAAAAATAACTATTAAAAACGTTAAGTAGCTTTTAGGAAGACCTGAGGTAAAACAGCGCTGGAGAAGATGCTAAAGAGGTGTTTGACTTACACCAGTGGAAATTCCCGAGATCTGATTTCATGGCAGTTTACGTGTAACAAAGCAGTGTCAGGTGTTCTGTGCATTTATTAAAGAGTCTGCTGAAAACAGGCTTTGTGCTCTGCCAGCTACCAGCAGTGTTCAAGGTTCTGACCTCCTTTACAGAGTTTGATCTCTCTGGAGCTTAAAAGGAGAGTGGTTTTGTGCTGTGTTAAATGCCACTGCCCTCCTCGGTTTGGAAAGGAGGCAGGGGAGGCAGTTTGTGTCTACTCAGACCAGGTTTTGAACACTTCAACCAGTTTTAGAAGAGCTTTCCATGGGGAATGTCACGGCTCATGAGAAGACAGCCAGCTGTGGTTTGATGAGAGGGTTTTTCTTCCCTTACAGGGGGCAAACCAGACGACATCACCGTCCTTCTGTCCATCGTAGCCGAGTACACAGACTGAGCTCGCAGGCCCCCCGGCCGGTCTCCTGCTGGCAGGATTGCTCCTTCCTTCCCAGCTGCTCCTGGCCCGAGGCACAGCTGAGGCACTTGCTAAGAACCACTCGTAGTCCACTGGCCTTGGGCTGCCAGAAGAAGCTCAAGGCTTGGAGCTTGTCTTGGAGAGCTCGGTCCTTGTCCGGAGCAGGGGAGGATCCATCCCACAGCGTTGCTGCGTTGGAGATGTGACTTTCCAAGGAGTAGAATTGGTCGATCACCTTTCAGACTAGATCAGTAGGTAACGCCTCTGCCCGAGGGCACATCACTCTATTTCCTAGGAACGTTCGCCGTTGTCGAGGGTGTCTTACAGCCCCAGTTCCATAAAGCATAGTCTTGTTCCAGTGATAGCCGAGGTTTTGTGTTTCTGAGCTCCGGTTTTCAGGAGATTTCTAACTGCTGTAAACATTCTGCTCTTGCCATCCATGGTGTCAGCCTTAGGAGCCTTTTCTAGTACGAGATTTCAAACAAACCTAGTTCAAGTTATATGGATGCAAATGTGTTTCGTGATTTCAGGTGCTTAACTGTGATCTTAAAAGTTCTGCAGATCATTCGTCCATAATGGGCCTGGTTCTGGATGTTTTGGCTGTGGATAATTATTATTTTAAAAAAAAAAAAAAAAAAACCAACAGAAATTCTAGCTCAGTCTCAAACAGCCGAGCTGGCCACAGTTGAGGTCTTTCAGCATTTGAACCCATCTCAGCGTGGGGTGATGGTAAATGCTACGGTGGGAGGGTGCACAAAGCAGCTCATCCTCAACTCCGAGCATCTTCACTTTGGGTAGATAATTCTGTCGTTGATATAAAACATCATTTGTGTTAATAATTGCCACTCTTGCTTGTAGAACAGAATATGCTGCACCACTTGAAGTCCAGTTGATCCTTTGTGACTCAAACAGGCACCTCTTTGCTTCTGCTGCGGCAGCGAGTACGAAAATGGAAACTTAATGAATAATCAGCAAATGTTACATTTCACTTTAACTAAAGTTTAGGGGTTTCAATGATCCTTAATGATGTTTACAGTTATCTAACAGCCACTTTGCAATATGACATTTCCTTTTCAATGACAGTAGCTCACGTTTGTCCCCCCTTTCCCAGCCAGCTTTCCTTTTCCTTTCCCAAGGCTCATACGAAAGCTGAGAGCTGTAAAGATATATATATTTTTGGTCAGTTTTTCATTAACTTTTTTGCTGGTAGAGAAGTATGTAGAAATAAATTAAAGCCATGTTTTTATATATAAAAAGTCGGGTAATGTTGCTGTTTAGGTGAGTGCAGTTAAACTTGGTCAGTAAGGAATCTTACCTGCTCTCAAGAGGAGATTTTTACTACCTGGTTTATTGTATTAAAACTGTTTAAGTTTGAGGTTACCTCAACTTGTTTAAAGAATTTTTGTGGACTTGTACTGTATATTTGCGTAACTATGTCAAGCTTTTATTTAAGGTCATTTAACATGTACCATGTACATGTCATTTTACTATATTTCAGTGCATCATGCTTGTAACAGGCATTTCATTTATAATAAGTGATTAATTTGGGAGCTCTTCAGTAATTTATCTGCTATTCCTCAATTGGCATAATGTTAGATATCCACTTTAAATCACCTTGTAATTACTCGTCAAAATGCCTTAACTACCCTAACTTGACCAAAATAGGATTTTGGTGAGGGTATGGGGAGGATTATATTAACGAAGAAAAATTAATTAGTTTTGCAACACACGAACAGTGAGTGGTGGAGAACTTTGCACAACCTGTCAGTCCTTGTTGTTTTTAACCTGAACAAGCTGTCTCTGGCTGTCTCGGAGGAATGTATTCACATGCAGAACAGGGCTTTGTTTCTTGTTTGGGAGGGGCCGTTCTCTCCCGACTCTGGGTGTCTTTACATTTATCCAGTATTTACTCGCACGCTTCTGGATTAGAGCAGATTTGATCAATTCTTCTTTCCCTTCGCCCTTCCCTCGCCGCGGCCCCGGGCTGGTCTCTGCTCTCAGCACAGTCCCCAGCCCTCCGTGTGCCCCTTCCCGGCTGTCCCTGGGGCCGGCTGCGGGTCACAGGGTCTGGAATTCCGAACTCCCGCTCCTCCGGGGCCATCCCTGTCTGTATCCACAAAGCCGTTTGCCTCATAGCACACCATGACCTGTTGGGTTTTTTTAAATAAAGAACAAATTTGGGTTTTGATTTACAAATCATGAGTTTTTCCCTCACCGGGCACACCAAAGACCAGTAAAGCTTTTAGCTTTTCCATCTGTTTATAAAGCAATACTGTATTATAAAGAATTGATATTTTTATCACATGCTTGATTGTTTTGGGTTTTTTTTAAGACGTGCACTCTGAACATATCAAACCTGATTTTTTTTTTTTTTTTTCCTATGAACTTAACGCTGTCTGCGCACAACTGATCTTTGGAGAAGGAAATGACAGGGCCCATCCTATCAAAAATAATTCCCAGCGATGCATGAAGCAGTAACACTTGCTAGGGGTTAGGTTAGTGGGAATGGTCACCAGAGGAATGTACAGGAGAGGTGTTCCCTGAGTTGGAAGTGAGCAGAGCACGGGCTGCCTTGGAGCTGCTGCCGGGCTCGGGGTTTGCTTTGGGAGCAGCAGGAGCTTTGCCCCCAGGAACCCGGGATTGCTGAAGGGATTGGGGTGGAGCAGGGCTAATTGGGGTGAATTGGAAAAGCTCTGGGGTTCCTTGCTGGTTTCCTGGCTATCTTTGGGAGAGCTGCCACATACAGTCCTAAACGTCCTTTTTCAGGCTGAAAACCAAACCAAACCAAAAACCAGATTTGGGACCTGGCAGTTACAAGTGAGGTGAGGATGTGGCAGGGATGGGAGGGTTTAGTGATGGAATGCCCATCCCCTGGCAAGGGACATCCTTTCTCCAGGGGAAGGGCAGCTGCTGTGTGGAGAACCCGACTGTATGCAGTAGTTTCTGACAAAGATGGCTGAAACGATGAAGCAAATCCGAGTCTGTATCTGAGGATGCTTTTTTGTTGCTGTTAAAATGAGACTATCATCTATGCTTACCTAAGAGGCAATTATGTGAATTTCATGTCTGAGGTATAACTTATGCAGGAATAGTTCTGTAAATACATTTAAATAAATTGTAAAGATATTTAATAAATATAGTATTTATACTAAAACGTGCTTTTTAAAGTCAAGTTGCCTGCACACCCTCTGTTTGTGGATGTGGGGATGCGGTCGGTGGCACAGGCAGGGCCGGGCTCTCACTGTGACCTCCCTGCTCTCAGATCCCCTCCTGAGTGACACCCGATGCCTTCTGCAGCAGCCTGGCAGGCAGATAACGATCCTCTAATTGACTGCGAGTGTCAGTGTCGTATTCCAGCGTGACTTTGGAAATACTGCACTGCCCCTGACCTGTGGTGGAAGAGATGCAGGGGAAGGAAAAGAATAACGCAAGTCTGAAACACAAACCTTTTATTTTTTAAAATGCGGTTCTGTGACAACTTTGGTTTTTTAGTTAAACGCTGGTTCTACAGAGCCTCTGTAAAAAGCTGAGTTCTCCTGGAGCCGGGCTGGGTTTGGCTGTGACACAGGGCAGGGCTGGGTTTTTTCCCAGCACCCTTAACCAAAGCAGTGGCTCCATTTGCCAGAGTGTGGGTTCAAACTGAGCCTCCCTGGTGAGAGTGTTCTGAGAGCAGAACCCCCATCAGTTCCTGCAGAACACTCAAACCCCAACGGAGCCAATCGTGACCTAAATTTGTGCCACTACAAGAGCACTGACAGTTCCAGAAGGTTCTGTGCTGCTGACAAAGCTGGGCCTGCCCTGCCCTTCCCTGCTGGGCACTGTGTGTGCCTGGAGCCCAAGCCCTGCACTACAGAGCTGGGGAGCTCTGCAAGGCACCCAGCTCCTCCTCAGTGTCACTGGCTGTCACCAGGCTGCGGCACGTGTCACCAGAGGCCTCCTTCTGCTTGCAAGAGACAGCTCCAAAGAACAAGGAGTGGAACTGCAAAATGCAATATTTGTACAGGTAAGGATTCTGTGATACAGCAGTTGGGCACTCGTTCTTTGTGAAGCTCTGGTGCCCCCAGGAGGGTTCCCAGCACTGGTGGGGGTTGCCAGCTGTGCACTGGGGCTGCTGAGCCGAACAGCAGCTCTGGGGTTGTGCTGCTGCCACCCTGGGTGTTCCCTCACCTTACAAGGAGCCTCTGTGGCCTCTCCTCCTCCTGCCTCAGCCATGGCTGCTCCTGCTCTGCCTGGCACATCCCTCTCCGTGCCTCTGGGAATATTTTTTACCCCTTGTTTTGCCAGAGCACTTGGGGGTTTTGCAGAGTCCGTGCTCGGAGTGTTTCCCTTCTGCTGTTGATTTTTGGAAGTGGCTGTGTCTGCGTTGCTGGCTCCATCCTTGCAGGTCTGGTCAGGTTTAGCCATGCCAGTCCTCGAGCTGGATGGGACAGAGTAGGGCAGGTTGGTAACTGCCTGTGTGCTTCACTGGAATAGCCTTATTTTCTGTTGGTGAAAAGATTACAGCTTTGAGGAGATCCTTAGCATCTTCCCTCCTGCTGTGCCCAGACCCCGTGGAGATGAGAAAGCAGCAGCCTGTACAGACTGCTCCCTCTTGCACCCTCTCATTGCTGTTGTGCTGCTGAGATGTTCCTGAAGCCCTGTAGTCCAGCGTTTTCCTGTGAAAACCTGAGCTTCTCCCCCTCTTAAGGCCCCCTGAGCCCCTGTTACCTGTGCCAGGGCCGTGGGCAGCAGGCAGGCTCTGGGGAAGCTGCCTCCTCCTCAGCCTCACACAAGGTAGCCAGGATAAAGCTGGCTTCCAGCAGCACGTCCTCAATGCTGAAAGCAATGGGTCTAAACACAAACACAGAGACCAAACAGCACAGGGAATCACAGATACTGTGGGAGCTGACAGATCCTGTGAATCTGCCTATGGAATTAGAAAGCATCTCTGAAAAGCTGAAAATCTCCTGTATTTGCTGCTGAGGAATGAGGGGGGTTTCTGTTACAGATCTCACTGCTCCAGTCAGCAAATGCTGTGCAGTATCAGAGTCAAATTATAGCAGTAAGTAAGGGTTAAAATTATATTTATTCAGAAAACATATTGTTTCTTTGAAGTGCTAAATAAATCATTGCCTGCAGTGGCCTGAGAGCCTCAGGTGTCCAGGTAATTTATACACAGGGAGCTCGTCAGTCAGCACTGCTGCCTTGGCAATGCCCACTCAGTGCTTTATATGGAATTACAAACTCAGGGCTGCAGGTTGGGAATGCTTTGGGGGTGAAATGCAAACCAGCCCTGTGTGCAGCTCAGTGTTCAGGGGCCCCCTCCCCACACCTACTTCCCACATCTGTCGAAGTGGACGCACACAGGAGCGCTCGTGGCTTCCGAGAACGCCAGCAGGCCCTGCAGAGAAGGGAGGGGTGAGGGGTTCTGGTAAACCCAGAACATTAACACTGCCATGGAACTTCATCCCAGCTGCTGTTTACTGGCTAAAGGAGGGGAAAATGCTGCCTTGAGAATGCTTTCTGTCCCCGCCTGCCAGGGGAGGTTCGGCAAGAACTTCCCTGCTCACCATGCTTTCCCTGGGGCAGCTGTGCTGTGTCTGCCCAGCACAGGAACCACATCTCTGGACCAGAAGTGTTTTGTTTGCCTTTCAAAGGCTCTGAGGTGTCCTGAGGACCCTGGGGTCTAAAGCTAATCCTCAACCAGGTGGTGAAACCCTGCTGCTGTCAGGAGGGTGCTGGGGCACAGCCCAGGGCCATTCCCCAGGGACCAGCCTGTCTTGTCCTGGTCCAGTCAGGCTAATTAATGACAAATGGGTTTTCTTCCCAGACGAATTCTTACTTTACCCTCAATTCTTTAAGGCAAAATGTCACTTCAGAATCTACTCCAACTTGAAAGTAGTCAAATTCCTCTGGACTGAGCTGTATCTCAGTAAGCATTGTCCTTGAAAAGTCTGTTTGAGATAACAACAAAGTCAGGGACTCAGCAGTGAAGTCTGAACAAAGCTGTGTCTGTAACCCGAGGTTTTTACGTAAGCATTGTTTGAGCAAATAATTGTTTTTATAGTGGTTAACAGTACTAAATGTTTAGCTTATATACATATTAGAACTAAGTAAAATCCTCGAATTATTTGCAGCACATTGTGTAGATCTGAATGGATTTGAACAGAGCCTATTCCATGTTCTGCTGAGCGATCTAACCTAACACCTGCTGCTCTCCTTGCAGATCTGCTTCTTCCTTCACAAATAATATTCCCAGCTGCCTATTGTTGCATGGATGGGAAGCCCAAAATGCAGCGTGATTTTAAGAGATTAATCAAAACTGCTGACAATCACCAGAGCACAATGGAGGTGGACTGAGGCTCTTTGTTTTAAATTACAATCTTTTCCTGATTACACAGGGAAGTGGCAGCAGGAAATTGGCTGTTTAGTTTCAGGTATTCAGGGTTTTGTTACCATGAGATTACTCGCGGCTGGCAATGGGTGTGTGGAGAGAAAGTGAGAGGGCACTTTCCTGGGGTGTGACAGTCCGGGAGAGCTGAGAAATTCCCCAGCAGCTCGAGCTGCTCCCCGGCAAGGCCAGGCTGCCAAGGAAGTGCCGCAGGCTCTTCCACTCCTCCCTCTCTCTGCTCAGGAGCTGTTTTATCTCGGAGAGCTCCCACAGGCTCTTGTAAGCAGCTCCTTGGAGCTGTGCAGGGGGGTTCGCCACTCGTGCAGCTGGGCTGAGCCCAGAGAGCAGGGGTGGGCAGAGCTCTGAGTTCTGTGCATGCCAGGGCAGGGGTTCCAGGGACACAGGAGGTGCTGCAAGCAGGGAGATTCCCCGCAGCACCTCTCACTGCCCTCCTCCCTTCCCTCCCTGGGCTCTTGGCATCTCTTCACAATTGTACCCTTTTTTCACTTTCTTTCTTACAATAGTCCTGTAAGTGTTTGTGAAGTCACCAAATGTGCCATTCAAGATGGAATCTCTGGTTTTGGTGATTTCTGCCCCGTTTCACTCCAGCCAGTTTCCACCACCTGATCCTGCTCCCAGCCCAATCCCCATCCCTGTGCTCCAGGCTCTTCCCAGGTCATAACAAGGATGAAAAATATCTCTTTATTACATGATACACAAGAACCTCTACTTCAAAACCACAATTACATCTTCAAAATTAGTTTGAGTCACACCCAAAAATCTCCAGCTCCTTCTCCACCTCCTGGAGTTGTGACCATGGCAGTAACAGTGCTGACACTCTGTGCTGTCCTCAGACTAAAATATACACTCTAATGATATCAATTCTATAATTGTGGTATTCAGATTTAAATAGTTCTTTTTAAAACATAAAATTATCCCCTTTTTCCTGGCAGTTGCCAGGCTGCTGCTCTTGCAGCACAGTAATTACCTCTTTCAAGCCTACAGCAAGTGGCATAATTTATTTCAATTGGCTGCTCAGTCTGAGATCTGCCACCGACACCAGGAAGATGTTTCAATTTATTTAAATTTATTTCATTTATTAAAACCAGAGGGTGGCAGCATGACTTAAAATCCCTCTCTATAATGTTCTGTTAAAAATGTAATTCAGCCATAAAATTCATCCCACATTTATGTCGTGACAGTTATTATTCCTGGAGTTCACCTCAAAAAAAAAAAGTTAAAAGCTCAAGTATTGGTTCACATTTGGAATTTCCTTACCAGTGTCTTCCTCAGTGTAAGTCTTGAAGCAAACTTTAGTTGGAGTTACTGACAAGGTTATTTCTTCCTGACTGGTTGGGAAGTGAATCATCACATCAGTCAGCAGCCTATAAAATGTCATTCAACACCAAAATAATTCTATCTGTGACTGTTTAGCATTTGTTACATTAGAAAGTAAAACTAAAAAGAAATATTTCTGTGTTTGTTACCTGGAGTGGACTTTAAGAATGTTTGGACACATGTGCTTTGCAAAAACAGCCTGCAAGGGATCACACTCTTGAAATGTCAGGTTATAGGTTTTAACAACACCTGAGTATAAAGGAAATGAACAAAAATAATTCAGTTTTTTAAGTATTAATTGTTCAATAGAGGAAGTAACCAAGTGACTTAGTCCAGCTATAAGGAAATAGAAATGGAACCCACCTGCCATCTTAGCCTCCCTCCTTCCTATTAGTTGTGCCTGGACAGCACCCAAGTTTTTAAGGATCCAGAAAAAAAAAAAAAATTAACAGCAACAAGTGCAACAAATGGAGGGTGGGAAATAGCCTCAGTAATTAAGTGATAAAATAATATAAATGGGGTTGGAATGCAGAACACAAACCCTCCATCTCTCTGCCTTTCTGGGTAAGGATGTGCTGAGAGAGCTCAGCTGCCCTCAGCCCTAATTCAATGCATTCTCCTAAAATCAGTAACCCCAGCTGGATTATTGATACTGTGAACCACTGCCTCCAGCACAGCACAGCTCTGGGGGGGAGATGATGTCTGTTTAGGAATTTTGCCAAGCCTGAGGCTGGTGAGCATTCCCAGCCCTGCTCCTGTGTTGAGAATGGCATTAATCGTGGGTTTAAAGTGCCCTGTGACCTCACCGTGCCTGCAGAGGAGCTGAAAGGTGATGTGGTGGTCACTGGGGCTGCTGGAGATGCTGCACTTCTCTACATTCCTTTCCAGCACATTTACACATCTAAACACAGGGAGAACTGACTAAAAAACAAAACGTAACAAGAATCAGTGCAGAGGTGAGTCCCTGAGCAGCTTTGCAATAAATATCATTTCCCTGGGTTTGCACCCTGGTTTATCTCAGGCTGCTGCTCTTAAGGTTTCCCCAAAGTGCTCTGGGGACACTGGGAGAGTGATCCTCACCCACTGTAACTGCAGCTGGAAACTGGGCTCATTTGCTGCTCTTAAACTCACTAAAATGTACCTTAATTATCAATTTACAGGGGAGGGGTAACTGCTTCTCCTTCTGACATGGGTGGGACACAGGTGTCCAGCAGTAATGTTGGAAAAACATGGATGAGAAGAACACACATGCATATGCTGACCTCGAGGAATTCACTGATCTTAAGGCAAGCTGGAAATGGAATCACAGAGTCATTAAGGTTGGAAAAGATCTTCAGCATCACTGAATCCAACCACTGATGGAACAGAAGTAAAATAATTTATTAACTCAAAACTTGAACCTTTTTAAAAAAGCCTCCTCTGGGCTTCAGTGCCACCAGCAGAGCTGGAAATTTACATCTCAAAGTTACTAAAAAAAAATTAAAATATGTATTTTTTAATTGATTTAAATTTTTTTATAAAAAATATTTGAGTTACACAAACACCCAGAGCTCAGCTTGTGGTTAAGGCATTTGAGGGACATGATCCATACAGATGAGCAAAGCCATCACTCACACCTCAAAAATTCTTCAGGTATAAACCCAAATAGCATCACTTGTGATTTTCCATCCTCCCAGTGAGTCAAGGAGAGGTGATCACTTTTAACTAAGAAACCTCTGGAGAAAACACTAATTCTGCTGGAAATGGTGTTTGATTAATCAGAGGCATTAATGGATGTGTTCTTCCTGTTGAGTCACAACGGTACAAAACATGTTGTTTTTAGAGGCAGCTCCTGAGTGGTACAAAACTCAAACCTTGTGACCTGTGACAACAGAACTGAATCCCGTGGCATTAATCCGGATGTCCTGGACAACAAAAAAAATCAAAGGATCTTAGGGCAGAGTAGGAACGAAATCTTCCAAGATTGGAATCTGTATAATTACAAGCACAGAAAATATGGCATTTGTCCATATTGAAAGGAGAGGGAGCTGAGCATGTGATGGACTGAGAGGTACCTGCAGGAAAACACAATATCCAATAGCATAAAGATTTTTAAATGAGAATAAATAAATTTCACTTACACCTTTTTCTACAGGGTCAAACCAAAACTCATCACTAATCCGTGCTATGGCATGTATTGCTCTTCCAAACACTGCCAGGGAGAGAAAACACTGTAATATGTGCTCTAAACTAAAATAAAAAGGCGACACTGCACTTTCTCCAGAATAATTCAAGAGGAAACATTACAAATTTCTTATACAACTGAAAGAAAACTGATGGTGGAAACGATTCCTTTTCCTTCTTAATTAAAATTAATTATCCAAACCCTCAAATGTTTTGGAAAGCTGCGTCTGATGAGGCACCTCGAATGTCTCGCGTCCCTCAGCAGCGCCTGGTGTTACCACAAAGCAGGTCAATGAGAGAAAACTCCACCACGGCTGAGAAACGACATTTAACAATGACATTTAACAGACGGAAAGGCTGAGAAGCAACGGGACAGGTGGAGAGACGGAAACCTCAGAAACACATTGGGAGCCGGCGGCGGGCCCGGGGATTTGCCTGCGGCCGAGCAGCTTTTCCCGCAGAACGCTGCAGCCAGGGCTCGATGGCCATCGATGGAGAGGCACCCGAGCCGGGCCATGCATCTCCGCCTGGCTCTCCCAAACCCGGCACTGCATCTCAACGAGCCCAGGAACCCACAGCGCCCGGCCCCGCCGCGGGGACGGAGAGGCAGATCCCGGGCTGCCCACGGAGAGGCGGATCCCGGGCTGCCCACGGAGAGGCGGATCCCGGGCTGCCCACGGAGAGGCGGATCCCGGGCTGCCCACGGAGAGGCGGATCCCGGGCTGCCGGGCTCCCGCACCGCCCCCGGCCCGTGCCCGGCTCCCCGGGCTCCCGCACCGCCCCCGGCCCGTGCCCGGCTCCCCGGGCTCCCGCCTGTGCCGGGCTCCCCGGGCTCCCGCACCGCCCCCGGCCCGTGCCGGGCTCCCCGGGCTCCCGCACCGCCCCCGGCCCGTGCCGGGCTCCCCGGGCTCCCGCTACCTCGGAGCTGCGGCCCCCCGAGCACGCACTTCATGGCCGCCCCCCCGCTCCCCTCACGGCCGCCCCCCCCACTCCCCTCACGGCCGCGGAGGGCGGGAAACGCCGGGGGCGGGGCCTGCGCCGTGAGGGGAGCCCGGATGTGGAGCCCGGGGCTTGCAGAATTGGGGATTGGGGAAATGGGGAATTACGGCACTGGGGAATTGGGGATTGTGGAAATGGGGAATTACGGCACTGGGGAATTGGGGATTGTGAAAATCATCGCTCCAGCCCCTGGCCCCGCTCAGACGCCCCGACAATCCCACCCTGGGCATTCCTGGCGGCGGCGGCCAAAGGCTCCTGGAGCTCGGGCAGCCTTGCCCGTTCCCTGGGCTCGCTCGGGGGCAGAACCTTGCCCTGATACCGACCCCAAACCCCTGACACAGCTCCAGCCCTTCCCTGCTCCTGTCCCCATCACCCAGAGCAGAGGGCGGAGCTGCCTCGGCCCGGGACAGAGCCGAAACAAGAGAAAGGCTGGGCATGGTAATAATTAGCATAGGAGGCAAGAGAGTCATTACCAATAGAACACTAATTAATAAGAGAACTATGTAACTCGTAGCAAACGAACACAAATCCCTTTGTTTCCTAAAATGCATAAATAGCAAGAAGAGTTAATAGTTAGGGTGCTTGGTTTATGGGAGACCACGGAGCGCCCAAGCTTGCGCGACACTGAAATAAATAAATAACCTGTGTGTGTGTGTCTCACCCCAAGGGACATTACGGCTCGTTCGGGACAGCCCTCGCTCCGGTGTGTAAAATAAATAAATAACCTGTGTATGTGTCTCTCTGTAAGGGACATTACCAGCTCGTTCGGGACAGCCCTCGTTTCACGTGTGTAAAATAAATAAATAACCTGTGTGTGTGTGTGTGTGTTTTCTGTAAGGACATACGCTCGTCGGACAGCCTCGCTCCGGTGTTAAATAATAATAACCTGTGTGTGTGTGTCTCTGTAAGGACATTACGGCTCGTCGGGACAGCCCTCGCTCCCGGTGTATAAAATAAATAAATAACCTGTGTGTGTGTGTCACCCCAAGGGACATTACCGGCTCGTTCGGGACAGCCCTCGCTCCCGGAGTGCAGAAGCCAGCCAGCGGAGCGCGGCACGGTCGCGGTCGGCGCTCTGCTGTCCCTTCGCAGGCGCCGTAGCGGGGGCGGCGCCGGGCGTGTTCCGGGAGGGCCGGAGCGGAGCGGGCGCGATGGTGAGAGCGGGGCGGCCCCGGGAGCTCGGGCACCCCGGGACTCCCCCGGGCACCCCGGGACCCCCCGGCACGGCCACAGCAGCCGGGCCCGCCCCAGCCTGGCCGGGGCAGAGCGGGCGGGAGGGCGATCCCCAGCTGAGGCGAGGCCCCTGAGGGTGGGGGTGGGTGAGGGCCAGCCCCGCTTATAATTTATATTAATTTTATCGTAATCGCATTAATTTATTTTTTTTAAATTATTATTTAACGCTTCTTTCATAACATCGACAATTCATTAATTATGATTTGCCCGTTCATGCGGCTGTGTTTTCTCTTCCGTTGCTTCCTCTCGTTTAACATTGATCATGTCCCGCCC
This sequence comes from Sitta carolinensis, assembly GCA_032173965.1. NCBI lineage: Eukaryota > Metazoa > Chordata > Aves > Passeriformes > Sittidae > Sitta > Sitta carolinensis. The sequence goes on along the minus strand of CM063296.1, from coordinate 3,309,759 downwards.
TGTTTCTCATCCCCTGCAATCGGCTCCTTCATTCCCATCAGGCTGGGCACAGAGTAAGTCACTCCTTGGCTCTCGCTAACCCGCGGGAAGGGCTCCTTCGTGCTGCTCCCTCTCGTGCTCACAGGAATTTGGGGGCTGCCGCTCAATCCGCCCTCCACATCACACCCGAATTCCTGCTAAAATCCAGAGGGTTTATGGTTTTTCGCCCTGCTCTAAGCTCGAGATCCCCGTGGTGATTCGTTTGGGTTTTTACCGCGGCTTGCCGAGCTTTTCTCTAGGGAGTGGGAGGTGAAATGGGATTTTTGGGGAAGTGTGGGGCTGGCGTTTTGTCAGCACAGGGAATGTGCTGAGTGCACGCACTGCTGGCTCGCTGGGGTGTGCGAGTGGCAGGATGATTTTATTAAACATCACATACATAACTGGTACTGCACACTTAAGTCAGGCTTAAGATTATCTATGACCACTTATTAATCCAAGTCGTTGTCACCCACTGGTTACTCTTCAAAGACCATCAAAAATGTTGGGTTTTTTTCCCTGTTTTTGTTTTAAATTGGTCACTCATTGATTAAAAAGCTTTTGTGTTGCTTCACCAATACTTTCAGCCATCTGTCTCCAGGTGGCTTTGGCTGAGATGGGTGGCACTTAATCTAAAAAAAACCTCAACAAACCAATCAAAAATATTACCCAAGTTCCCTCTGCCTTTTTGAGGAGTTAGCCTCAAGGTGACTGCATGGCCTAAAATTCCATCAGGGGAAAAAAAAAAATCTTTCAAAAATCCAATTTCCTAGCCTAGTTATATTTATTTACAGAAATCAATCTGGGCTGTGTCTTTACAACCACATTTGAGGGTGGCATTTTAGGAACTGCCTCACTAACATGAAGTGGAAGATAAAAATCTCTTTGATATGGAGCCATTCTTTGAGTTCCTAGGGCTGAGTGTCTCCAGATCCAGGGTTTTCCCAGAGCAGTGCCATAACATTCCTTGCTTTATAAAGCTTCTCATGCCCTTTTTGCACAATTAATTTGCCCTGTGTTGCTTGCATTGTTGCTTTATTTGCAGATTTAAAGCCTGTGCTGTTAAGCCATGGCCTTGCATCATCTCAGTGCTTAATTTTGAAGCCCCCCAGTACATTTTTATTCTGGCATCTGAAACTATAAATGTGTAGAGGTGGTAACAGGAACACTGTGCAGTGCCCTGTTTGTATTTTGTTATTTTTTATTCAGTTTTTTAGTGGTTTCTACAATGAGGACTCTAAACATGCTTCCTCTTCTGGTCAGCTATTAACACATGTTGCAAATTTGCTGCTTTTAAAAAATACTCTGTGGGTTTGGGTTTTTTTCTTTTAAGAAGGGGAGAGGAACTTGGATGAGGAATTTTTTTTTAAGAGAAGTGGCTGCAGTTTAGCCAGGTCTGTGCTTGAAACGTGTTAGAGAGAGAAAACAGTGGGATAGTTTATGGTAGCTCCCAAATTTGTGTAAAATACATCAGGGAATTCAACAGCAATGTTTTATCTTGCACTGCTGGCTTCCAACAGCAACACTCCAATAATTCTGTAGAATTTTGTTGTAAAAGAGAGGGGGGAAATAGATCAGATGAATCTCTTCCTTTATATCTACTTTTTTAATGCAATGCTAATGAATGTACCTATATTTACTAATACAAATATAATTTTAGAAGGTTGCTGAGTTCTTTAGTAAATTGTCAAATTCAACATTGTCTTTTCCAACACCACCAAAAAAAAATTATATTTATCATACTCTTTTTAATCTTGCTGGTGTTTGGATTTTTAGTGTTTTTCTGTGTTAATAGTATCAAAATAAGTTAAAAGGTTTTATGGATATAAAAATTAGTTTAATTTTGTTACATTTGTATCTAAATTTATTAATAAGTTCTTACAGCAAAGTTTCACTGTTAAATTTCAGTAGTGATGACGTTTTCTCACTTCAAAATCTTAGCCAGTTAGGATTTAATGAGTTCATTTTGTTCATTTTTATTTCTGTTAAAACTATTTACACGGAACAGCAAAATCCCCTCAGCCTTCTGCCTGCTTTTAGCAGCCTGTGGGTGCCAGAGCAGAGCTGTGGCTCTGCAGAGCTGCCCTAACCCTGTGTGTGCCCCTCTCTCCCCTCCTGCCCTGCAGCTGGTGCTGGTGCTGGGAGACCTGCACATCCCCCATCGCTGCAACAGCCTCCCTGCCAAGTTCAAAAAGCTCCTGGTGCCTGGCAAGATCCAACACATCCTGTGCACAGGGAACCTCTGCACCAAGGACACCTATGACTACCTCAAGACCCTGGCTGGGGATGTTCATGTTGTCAGAGGGGACTTTGATGAGGTAGTGTCTGGGGTTTTTTTTTGGTGTTTGGGGTTTATTCAAGTGAAACGAGTTCCCCTTCTCGGGGTTGCAGAGGGTTGGGTTTTAATAGAAATCTGTCTAATTTGGGTTGGGTTTGTTTTCTTTATTTTTAGAACCTGAATTATCCTGAGCAGAAAGTTGTGACTGTTGGTCAGTTCAAAATTGGGCTGATTCATGGCCATCAGGTGATCCCCTGGGGTGACATGGCCAGCCTGGCACTGCTCCAGAGGCAGTTTGATGTGGACATCCTCATTTCAGGACACACACACAAATTCGAGGCATTTGAACATGAAAATAAATTCTATATCAACCCAGGATCAGCTACAGGAGCCTACCACGCCTTAGAGAAGTAAGTAAATATTGAGGGGGGATTTTTTTTTTTGTAACAAAACTGAACTGAGAACTGCTGAGGGTTAATATTTGTGATTTAAATGTCAGGGAGTGGATAGTCAGAGTTGAATAAATTACACAGCTGTACTAGCTCAATCTCCTGGAATGAAACATAAATTTACAGCCTCAGATCTCAAGTGCTGTACTTACAGAATTAAGTCCCATTTTTCTTGAAGTGATTTCTGGTACATAGTGGTAAAACACTAAGGGGGTTATAGACACACAGTCACTATGAATTTTTCCCTCTCTTTCCAGCAACATCATTCCTTCATTTGTGCTGATGGACATCCAGGCTTCTACAGTAGTTACATATGTCTACCAACTAATTGGAGATGATGTCAAGGTAGAAAGAATTGAGTACAAGAAATCCTAAAAGATGTTTTTGCTTGTCTGGTATTTTTACCATCTCCTCTGAACTGCAAGTCCCAAAACTTGATTGCTCGTTTACAGCCCTGCACTGTCGCTAACAGCTTAACAATGTAACTCTTGTCATGAATTTAAACAACCTCGTGTTTGCTTTTCTCTGTATGAATTGATTTGTAAAATAGCCCATTAAGATAACTGTCTAAATACTGTTCCTTAATGTTGTAATAAACTCCACTTCATAGAAAAGCTGAGCTTGCTGAGGTGCTCTTGGGGAGGAGTGCAGCAGTTGTGGGGCTTTGGTGTTCCCCTTCTAAGGGATGCTTGAACTGAGACTGGGGGCTCTGGGTTTGCTCCAGAGCCCAGTTTATATTAAATTTGTCCAACTGAACATTCGCAGCTAAGTTAAAGGAGTAAAATGGTGTGAAAGGATGACAATTACCTCGTAATTTCACCGTGGAGAGTTCGAGTCTTTCTCTGATCAAAGCAGTTCCAAATGTCCCTGTGCTTTCACAAACGATGATCCCATTAAATCCAGAAGCAGGGAGGCTTCCCTTTCTTTGTGGCTCACATCTGCCACTCCATTTCCTGTGCACTTTGCTCCATGCACAGAGGCTCTCAGTGCTGTAATTCCATGGGACTCTTAAAGCTGCTGAAGATAAATAGGGTTGCTCAAGAAACAGCAGCTTGGGGCTCCTCTGTTCCCAAGCTGCAGGGCCCTGAATGTATTTAACAGCTCTCCTTTCTCACAACTGCTGTAACTTTCCAACAAAACAGATTTTTATCTTTTGCCTCCCACAGCAGAATGCTTAGGATGGGGGGCAGTTTTTTCCTTGGCTTATGGATTATGATTTTTCCATCAGCTGGAACCCTTATTTTGTGTCATGAGCTGACTAAATAACTCATTTCTATTCAAAATAAACCTGCTTTGCCCTGGAAAAAAAAAAAAAAAAAGACATTTCAGGCTGGTGTCTCGAGAATCTCTGGTTAGTTGCAATTCATGCAGTCAGAGCAAAGTTGAAAAGAAAACCTGGGCACATGATCTTCAGGGAATTTTATTGACTGGAACATGAATTTATTCAAACATAATGAAGAGGTTTATAGAATACTGTAAGGAACCAAAATTGATGCATGAGGTTTTTATTTTTAATTTATATTGTAAGGTCAAAATCGACACACAAGTTTTATTTATTTTTACTGAAAGGCCAAAATTAATGCATAAGTTTCTTCCTTTATTTATTTTTACTGTAAGGCCAAAATTGATAACATAAATTTGGAAAGTTACACTTACAATTTGTCCCCAAAGTATTTTACATGAACCACAGCCCCTGCAGTTTTAGAGAAGTTGGTGACATCTCAGAGTGGTCCTGAACAAGGGGAAATCCAGAATTAAAGGAAATAAACTTTACTCCATCCCAAACTTAAAGTGCTGAGTAGGAACTGATGACTCCAAACAGGAAATTCTGCTGTGAGTCTGATCTGTTTTGGGGGTGGAGAATGGAGGAGAAGCAGCCTAGAACAGCTGGAAAAATGTGAGGAGGTTGTGGATGCTCTTGGTAAAAGCTTTGGGCTTTGAGGCTGATGTTCTTTTGAGCACTACACGAGTTCTGAGTGCACAGCCCTCCCTCCTGCCAGGAGAGGGAGCAGGGAAAAGGGTGAATCTCCACCTAATTTATGGCATTTGCAGGACACAGGACCCCTCTGATCCATTCAGGTACATCTGGAAGGTCAAAGAACAACGTTAATAGGGCTTAGGAAAATGGGATGTGATCCAGGAGATGGGCAAGTCCTTGGAAGTGATGCTTAGCAGGGCACAGACTTGGCTCAGGTACAAGAAATTTGAATTTATGAAGGGATATTTTATTATTTACATGTTACTAAAGTAGATCAGCTAAAAAAGTATTTTTGCAAGAAGTTGGGTGACAGTCTTTAGAGAAAAAGGAGAAAATACTGCCTGAGGTGCAGAATTGGTTTGTTTTACCTGCAGAAGATGAGATGCTGGGACATCTGCCAGAGCAGGGTTTCCACATTTCTCTTGATACTCTTGAATCAGGGCTGTTGCATCATCGAGGCTGTAAGAGGCAAAAGTTGATCAGCTGTGCCAAATGAAGCTCTCTAAAAAGCCAACAATTCACACAGCAGAAATAAAACCCAAAGTATGATCCCATGGCTTTGAAGTCAGATGGGCCCTGCCATTTCCCAGCAGAGAAAACAAGCCTGCCTTTTTCCCTGGGGCTGGTAATAACATCAATAAATACAGAATTTCCATATTTATTGGTTCCTGCCCCAGTTGGAGTGTGGGCTAAGTGGTACCAGTGCCCTGCAATCCCCAGGTTTGGGCTCTGAGTGTGCCCAGGTGCTGAGAATGCCCACAGGTGAGGGACCCAACCCAGCCCCTGTGGGATTTAAGTGGAGCACAAGAGATGCTTTCCATTCCTGAAAACACCAAGGCTCCAGTACAGGCAGCTCATTGATTTCCTTCTGAGTGTTCTTCTTGCTGAAGCTGTGATGCCCCTGAGCTGCATTCACCTAAAGGTGAGGTCAAGGTTTTGATTATTTCCCTCTGTTTCTATTTTAACTGCATTTAGTCTGCTGCTAGTCCAGGTTTAACAATCTGGTGCTTGGTCTTGAATGGCTGTAAAACTCCATGGTGGTGAGGTGAAATTTATTTCTTTGTTAACTTAGCAATGCTTGAAAAATCCTTGGAGACTAAGTATTAGTCTCTATGACTTCAAAGGTGAGATTTAATTCCTGTAATTGCTACCAGTTACACCTAGTTATTTTACCATTTATTAACTTACCAGTTATTTTTGGCAAAATAATCCACCAGTTCTTTTATTCTGTGGGTGTTTACCAGGTGTTGCTTTAGCAGTGGATAATATTTGGTTTTCCAGAACTGTTCATAGAGCTTCTCATTGATGATACTGTCCAAAACCAAAGAGCTGATCTGTAGATTTAAGTTTCAGTAATGAAAAGTGTTAATATTTTAGACAAAAGAGATTTGACTTTGAATGGAAAGAGCTCATAGTTTTCATATTGGACTCTGTAAGAGAATAGGTGGGGGGTTTTTTTACATTTTATTTTTTTAAAGTGCTGTGAAATGGGCAGATTTTATGAAAACTGATCCCAGATTCAGAGAGAGAAATGAGTTAAACTTGCTCAAGGCAAGGCAAAAGGGCAATTCTCTAAAGCCTTTAACTTCAAATATTTCCTTAGAAGGAATGAGGTGGTTCTGCTGCCCTCCAAACAGGGACAGAACACAGCACTGGGTGTGCCCAAGAAGTTTCTCAGTTGCACAGCATAAATAAAAATGCAATTATTTACAAGTATTTTACATTTTTTTGAACATTATGGCAAGTAAGGCTGGACAAGATCAGAGGAGAGAGGAAAGAAGGTTCTGTGAATACTTTAGCTACCAAAAAAAAAAGCCTTCAAGTCAAAGGGAAGTGAAGTAAATTTGATTTCTTTACCTGGGAAGCAAATGCTACCAGTTCTCCAGTGTCCATGTGTTCATCCAATTGTTGCAGCACAGTTTCTTTCTTACAGGTTGATAACAAACCCTTGTGAAAATGTTACAAAACACTATTATTCCCTGATTGATTAAAGCAGGAATTCTCCCTTCAGAACAAATCTTTGATTTATTCAGAAATCTTTTGAAATTCAAAAGGTGCAAACACAGAATTATCAAACCAGGGTCTGTGTGCTTGGACTGAAAGTGTTGCTTTTTAACTCTCAGCTGGTGTTTTGCTGTGGCTGTCACAGGGGTTTTTGACTCATTGCCAGCAGGCTGACTGTCTTAAACTGTGATTTGGGGAAACCTTTCTGAGTGGAGCTTTAATGCCTGGAAGTGTGAGAATTTAAGGTGCCTTTACTGGTCCCAGTTTGCTGGTGACAAATATGGGAACAGCCTCTAATGCTTCATCTGGGAGAACAATGCAGAGCAGAAATTAATGGAAACAAATGACATGAGAAAGAAAAATGTTTATGGTTGTGGAGGACCTGACTTTAAGGCAGAAGGTTTCTGTCAGAACTTGTGCATATCAAACATCTTCCTTGGCAATCAGGGGCTTTCAACTCTTCCACAGTAGGATTCAGTAATTTCCTTACAATCTGCTCTACCCTGGGTTTTACTGTTTTTTTTTCCCCATGTGTTTTATGGGTGGGATCCCATAAAACATCCTCAAATTCTCTAAAGGCAAAGTCAGATGACAAAGCTGCTGGGGATGACTGAACTTTTAAAAGAAAAAAAGAAGAGGAAGTGTTCACATGACCCCTTTAGAAGCCTTGGGGGGGGGGCAAATGTTGAGCATTTATCAGCAGGGATGTGTTGAAGTTAACTGGAATTCACCTCTGGTGAGCAGGACATGCTTAAGGACATTTCCCTTGGAGACAGGACACAAAACTTCTGATTTACCTGAATTTGCTGCTCTCTCTTCTCAGAGTGAGGAATGACCAAGAGGCACCCCAGGGCAAAAGCTGGGAGGTCCAGCTGGGTGTATTGTTTAGCAATTCCAACAATATCCAGGTCAGCCAGGACAGGACACCTTCAGGAGATCAGGAGGGGAGGTCTCAGCTGTGATTTCTTTAACTGGATGGCTCAGTGCTGTCAGATTTGGGAGTCAGGTAGGGCAGCACATTTCTACCTCACATTAATTTCAGAAATGGCCAAGCAAATTGAAGTTTCACTAAGTACAAATTCATGAGGATTTTCTAGCCTGAAAAGGACCCCCAAATCACACTGCCAGTTTCTCTTCCTAAGCAGCCTGTTTGGAGGGGAATTGTTGGCCACCTGGATGAGATGTGTCTGCACAGTAGTGCAGGATCCCCCTCCAGATAATCTTTAGGGTCCCCCCCAACCAAACCTGTTCTAGTTCTGAGCTCACTTTGGTTCAGGTCAGGCTCTCTGAGCTCTGGTGGCTCTTTTGAGCAAGTCAGAGCAGTGTGGTGAACGAACTAATGGAACAAAGTGCTTTTTGCACTGCCAAGGCAACACAAGCGTGGTCTGTGCCCAGAATGGAGAGGAGCAGAGCTGGGCCGGGTCTGTGAGCTGACCTGAGCAGGATCACGAAGCACTGCCGGCACTCCTGCAGCTGCCTGCCACTCGGGGGGCACGAGGCTGAGAGAGAAAGGGAGAGCACAGGGTGGAGTCAATGCACAGCCCAGGCATTCGAGGAGCAGGGCAGGGAGTTGCACCCTACCTGTGAGGAAGGGGGACAGCACCACGCTGCGCCACGCCCGGCTGAAGCTGGGGATCTGGGGGCAAGCAAGTGGTTTTCAAGTTACAGCCAAACCAGGTGTAACCAACCAAACACACACCCCAACCCAGTTATGCCTGTCGAGATTCCTTTTTATTTATCCTGGATGAATTATTCCCTAAGGTTTAGGCTTTCCTTAGCTCAGGTATATCATGCCTGATTCTGTCCAATGTTTACTGAGCTATTGCACTGTCTTAGAAACAATAGGAATTCAAAAAGAAACTTTTCATAGCTGATACACAAACACTCCAGATTCCTGTTAAGTGAATAAAAAGAGGAGCCAGACAATATTTGCTTACCTCCCATAATGAAGGAATCCCAGTAATTGCAACCAAAACTCTTCTTAGATACTGAATCTGGAGAAAGAAATTCAAGTCCTTTGGTGTTTCTGAGGATTTGGCAATAATCTACAGAACTGCATTTAGGATGCAAACTTGTAGAGTTTTTCTGTGTTCCTTTGACACCTATGGAAGTTTGCTTTGTAGTTTAGTAAATTAAATTATCAACCACCCTGCCAGGTGCATCTGTTACCTCCTTAGGCTGCAGCAGCTTTACATAATGTTGGAGAGCCACAGGCAATTAGGATTCTGAACAGCAACAATCAGGATTTCCATAATAAATACATTTTAGGGGTCATGTATATATGTACACACATGGAAATACATGTATGCACAGTTTGTATATGTTTACACACAAGAATGTGCCTATTATAAATTGATAATATGAAGAAAATTTTCAATTTATTAACACAGGACTTATACTGAAAGGCTTTTAAGAAAATAAAGTGTAACAATTTAAGATCAAAATTCAAATTCCTCAACTCTTCAGCAGTTCAGTATCTCAGAGCTCAGAGTAACCATGGTTTATAGCTTCTGTATCTATCCTGTTCTTCACAAATCACTGGAGAAACCCAGCCTTTTCCTCCCCTTGCTGCAGGATTTTGTCCTTTAAAAATTCCTTACCAAATTGAAGCCCAGGAGTTTCTGTAGGAGGCCATTCCAGAGCTGGGGATCATAGACTTTGTATTCTAAACTCAGCTCTGTCACCAGTCTCACAGCCTGAAGGGGAGCAAGGACATGCTGCATTTTAACAGAAATCCATCATCTTCAAACCTTTCCTAGCCACTTCCAAAATTATCATGCACATGGGAGGAACAAAACCTAAACCCTCTAAAAGTGGCATTTTATTTTCTAATTGTAGAAAGGGTAAAGCTTTTATCTGTCCTTTCCAGAGTACATTGAAGAAAAACGTTTAGAAAAGCCTGTGCTTTGCAGAGAGCTGTAAATTCACACAGTGTGTAACAAAATTGACAAAGGATTTCAAAATCCTACCCTGGGTTCGTGACTGTGGTTCTTCCACAGCCCTTTAATCATGCCTTCCTTAGGGCTCTTGTGGAATGATTCATAAGTGTATGGAATATTCAAGATCTCAAACTCTGCCAGAAAAATGCAGCACTTCAGAAAATACCTGTGAAAATAACCCCCCCAAAGCAGGAGTTAAGTGATGTTCATGTTTTAATCTACATACCCCAGCTCAGGAAAACACTGAGAAGTGTCTTTCTGTTGCTTTAATATGTAAAAAAAAATTCCTCTTACTTGACTTTGTCCATGGGTTTCTTGAAGAGTGATTCCACAGTGTTGGTATCTGCCAGGTAGAGCAAACACCTGAATGCTCTGGTCCTGTGAGCAAACGTCAGCTGGGTGTCCCCAAAGGGCTGAGGGGGAAAACACAATCCCAAAGTCACACCAGTTAACTGAACAACTAGGAAGGCTCATCCTAGGTGTAGCTAACCCTCTAGTTTTCTAGATTTCACACTATTAATACAGGCAGGAAAAATATAGTATCACATATATATATAATTTAAGTGTGGAAAAACTGGAGGTTAAGGTTCTGCTGGAACAATTTTGCCACTCTGATTCCACCCAAAGTCTTACAGCAGCTTAAGGCACACTCTAGAAAATGTTTCATGAAGTTGTTTCAGATAATATCAGCAGTAAGTTTAGAAAAACCAGAGTTCAAGGGCTGCTCCTGAGAGAAATAGCAAAATTCAATGAAAATCACAGGAAAACACAGAGCTCATACAAATCACAAAGCACAGGTGCAAAGGCCAAAAGGTGAAGCTCTTGCAGTTAAGCAGACATTTGATTTGAATAAGAGGTAAAAAGCTAAACCAAGAATTTAGCAACTCACAGATGTGTCAGATGTTATAATTGCAAAAAGCATTCTTGAGCTGTAATCCATTGGGCGAGACTGAAGTAGGTAAATAACCCTGCAAAAATGAGTTTATTTTTAATGCAGGTACAGCTACTGAAATACAACACATCAGCTGCCTTTGAAATGTGAATATTTCACTGTCAAAAAGACAGCAAGGATATGAAAAAGGAGGGGAAAACCTCCAAAAAGCTACTCTTAAGCACTTACAGATATAAGTTCTTATCAATGGCATTTTGTGATATAAATAAATATTGGATGATTCAAAAGTGATGTCAGCAGAAAGTAAAATTAATAACAGTGAGCTCTGAATCACACAGCCACTGTTAAGTTTCTTGAAAAAGCCATTTTTAACTGGCAAGTTAAAAATAATTCACCATATCACAGGTAAGGCAACACACCCACCTTCGGAGCTCTTCATCCTCCTGTACATCCCCAAAGATTTCTTGGGTTTTCTTTAAAAAGAAATGAAAATGTAGATGAGTTTTCCCCATTGTTTGGATAAACAGCTGGGTCATACCCCTGCTTCCAGCAGGGTTTGATGAGGCTGATGTATTTACAACTGCTGCACTCCAGGCTGGCTGCACTAAAGGGAGGGTTTGAATCTCCCAGAGAGAAGGAGAAGCATTTCAAATCCTCCTCACCACAGACTGCTGAGCTATTTTAGGAAGGCATTGAAATCTTAAATTGATTCAGGAGTACTACAGGCCAATTTGTGCAGAATAACCTCATTTTTTTTGGAACAAGTGGAGGGAAAAAAGCCCATATTTTCTAAAATTGGTCATTCTCCTTCAAAGCCCAAAGTGATGGCTTACCCCTGGGGGTGGTGTGCTTGGACACAGCCACTTGGCCAGCAGTTTGTCACAAATTTTGTTCATGTCCAAGTTGTTAATCTCAGCTATCTCCTTAGCTGCCACATGGATATCTGCAGGGAAAGGTGCAGCCGAGGTTATTTCCGAGCCAGAACTGGGTTTTTCAAAGGAGCTTCTTGGAGCCTGGGTGATGGAAACTCACCTGGATAATCTCTGCCAGCTGGATTTTGGAATCTCTGGTCTATGCTCTGGTGTTCATACAGCAGAACAATCAGATTGGCTGGTTTCCCAATGGATTTCAGATGCTCCCCAGTGTTCAAGTGATTTGTTATCAGGACATTTTCTGTTGCTGCTCTCTTATACTGCAGGTGTAAGTTCCTCTGGAGGACTTTTGCTTTCTCATGTGGCTCATCCTTTAGCAAAACACCAGTTTTACATAAAAAAAAAAAGCTCCTTTTACTCAAAAGCACAAGAAAAACCATCTTTTTACAGACTGGACAGCAAGATCTGCTCTTCAGAGGTGTCCCCACACCTGTACCCAGAGAGGATTAACCACATTGCTTGAGCTAGGAAAGGTATTTTGAAAAAAATTGCAAAGCTATGTTGTGAAAGAGCCAAATAAAATATGTACAAGTAGGTAAAATGAAGAGATTTTGAGGTAACATGCAGAAGAAAAAAAAAAAGGTTAATATTAAAATTCATAGCTGCTCAAATTTCAGTGTAATTTTGGCATAATTCCCTCTGATCATGTGATTAAGCACAGAGAACTATTTGGGGTTCTTTGAACAACTTCATAGGAAGTTTGAGATTTACAATCAAAGCTGAGATTCACCTTTCCCTGTGAAAGAAAACCAGCCTGAGGATCAAGTCAAAGCAGATTTTCTTGATATATAACCCTGCAAAACAGCTAAAGAATTTTGGAACTGTAAGCAAAAATTAATAATGCCATTGATCAAAGCTGGATCAGGTTCCACCTCGTTGTCCTGCAGCAAGAAAAATGCACACAACAGGAGAAAGAACAAATTATTCTTCCCTAAAAGTGCTCATTTTTTGTCCAAGCTCCAAGAACACTAAGGCTGATTTTTGCAGGAGAATGTTCCAGGAGAGAGGGGATTCTTCTGGGGGTCACTCCCCCTAAAAGTATTTCCCATATCAGGGTTGGTTATGGTACAATTTACACACTACTGCCCAAAACACCAAAAATTAAAGTACAAACATAAGTATTTTGTAATTTTTGTAATAACTTCACAACAATCTAGCAAGCAGTTTCCATTACCTCAGCTGTAGTACTCTTCAGCCACTTCTCAGCCAGATAGAGACAGAATTTCAGTGCCTGGACATGGTCAGGACCTTTTTAATGATTAAAAATAAAAAGAAAGGGAATGAAATAAATAAATTTTCATTAATCCTTGCTACACTATATCCTATATCCATTTTATTTGGAAGAATTAAAAAAAAAATAGAAGCTAGTCTTCTAAAAATTAGTCCAAATATTTAAAATATTAGGAAAACTTTTGTGTCGCAAGAGCAAAAAAATATTATTTATTTGGATGCAAATAGCAGAGAAAGTGGTTAAATTGGGCTGAAATATTTGCTCTTGGGGGGGGAACTTGTCTGAAGATGATGTGAACATGGAGAAACTTTTGGCAGGACAACAGGGCCAGGTTGGATGGGGCTTGGAGCAACCTGGTCTAGTGGAAGGTGTCCAGGCTGGGCTGGAAGGACCTTAAAGCCTTTCTATGATTCTACAAAAAGAGGGGAAAAAATGGATTTGCTGGTGATGCTGTGCTATCAGCTGGATGTTTTGCATGCAGGAGATAAATTCATTTTCATCCTCCAGAGTTTCTGGGTGTCCTTCAGGATCAGTGAACAAATGTTTGCTCCCAGCCTCGCTCTGCTTGTGCCAAGCCTGCTCTGCCACCTTCCCTTCCCCACCTGCAGCTCACCTGTGGGGAATTCCTGGGCAATCTTGTGAGCCATGGCCACAGCCCACTCTGGATTGACTATGGACAGCAGATAGGACTGAAGTGCCTGCACAGTTTTCATGGTTTCCTTGTTAACAATGGAGGTGCAGCCACTGCTTCTCATTTGGAATATTTTTGGTTTCAGTTTTTTTTCAAAGACATGTCGAACTGCAGACATGTGGAAGGTATCCAGGGAAACCTGGAAAAATGGGAAAGTAGATTAAGAGATGTCAGAGCTTCTGCAGTGAGGCCAACATCATGCAAAAGAAAGAGGGAAACTTCTGTTTTTGGGGGTGTGGGGGAATAATATTTAAATCAATTGCTTCGAGCTCTTACTTTACCTTCATTAGTTTGGAAATCAGCAGAAGGGTTGGGAAAGTTTCCTCACTGAGCTCTGCAGCTGAAAAGGAAAAGTTGCCTGTGAGAGTCTCACAATCCACTGGCAGCTTCCTCTGTGAAATTAAGCATTTTCAGTTTATTGGTGGATGGGGACCTCCATTGGGAGAGAGAGGATCTGATCCTAATTATCCCCACTGGGCTGGGCAGAGGGATGTGTGGATAAATTTTAGAGGTCCTAGGAAAGAATTTGAGGACAAACCCTGCACTGTATTTATCATCTTAGCTCCTCTGGGCAGCAATTTGGGAGCACAAGAAGTGCTTGCAGAAGTAGATGGGATGAAAGCTGCATTAATGAAGAATTACATTTAATGGCACCCTGAAGGTCAGAGATAGCAGAGAGAGGGAATTTGAGATCCTGAACCTACAGACAATGTTCCAGAAACACTGGGCAGTTCTGAAGAACAGCAGGTGAAAGGGCAGCCTGGTGTGAGCAGCTGGAGACAAGGGAATCATCTGCTCCAAAACATATTGGTGTTCCAGGTCCACTGGTGGAGAAATCCTGGTGTAAGATCTCAGGTGTTTGAGGAGGCTCAAAGCCTAAGGGGAAAAAAGAAAAATAAGAAAAGAGAAATTGTGAGAAATGGCTAGAAATCACTTTAAGGCTGTCATCTTAGGGAAAGATGTGTACATGGAATAATTAATTTAATTTTAACAGTGCTGAACAGCTCCATCAATAAACAGATAAAGCAGAAACTGAGGTGCTGTTAGCAAGGTCACACATCTGGACACACCTGGCTCAGCTGGATGCTGGTGTTCTTCTCATCAGCACTTTGGATCACTCTCAGGACAATTTCCACAGTTTCATAGTCATAAGGATCCAGCTGTTCAAAATAATCATCTTTTTTTCACATGATTTGTCTTATAAAAAACATACAAGTGTGTTGATTTTTTTCCCCCCAATTTTAATACCAATTACTGTTTCTTCAGTTTTATGTTGATATATAATTCTCTAAAACACCTTCCTTAAATCCTAAAAAAAAGGCATGAGGATTTTGCAGAAAGACCAGACAGTAAGTGCTGAAGACAAAACAAACCCCAAAAATTCACCCCACAAAAATGCCAACCCTCTAAAATACAAAATACAAACCTCAACCAAACAAAATCATCCCCAATATATAATTTTTTGCCCCCACCTATTTTTAATGTAGAACTTTTCCAGTGTACTTAGAAATTACTTTTTTGTTTCATTTTTTTGGCTGGTCAGTTATTAAGAGAAGTGGGGATGAAAGACTCTGGTCTCTTTTTAAAGAAAATTAGATAATGTGCCTGTAATTTCTCTTGTAGAGAAGCTGAAAACTGAAACTTAACACCCACAAGCTTTAAGAAAAATTGGAAAAAAACACAACCTTTTCAGTTTCTGTGGAATTATTCATCTGTCATTCCAGTGATATGCAGCAATTATTAAAAGTAGATTCCAGGGATGTGGTTGAGGTTTTTTTTTGTTTGTTTGTTTTTCTTTTTATAATTTTTTTTTTACCTTGCACAATATTCCACTGAGGCTCATGACCAGGTCTTTGGTGCTGTTGAGCAGAGGAATTATTTTTAGTGCTCTAGCCAGTAATGTGGAATGAGGCTGCCTCTCACTGCTTTCTGCAGAGTCATCTTCACCATCATTTGTGTTTGAATTCTGGAGCAGAAGGGTTTCAATGCAAAGCTGCAGTGCAGCATCACTGTCCAGCATGAAAGTGCTAGGAGAGAACAGAATGTGATTTTTCCTGTGAGCTTTGGTGCATCAAGGAGCTTCTTTCCTTATGAATCAATTAATCCAAGGGCAGGATGTATTCTGAAGAGCATTAAAAAAAAACAACCCAAAAAGTTTGCATTTTATTTTATATTAATTAGGATTTATTTAATGTAAAATAGGTTTTAGTTTTAGATTTTACAGCAGTAGATTTAATGGAATCAGTACCTGCAGTAATTCAAGATGAGACCTGTGTCTACCTCTGGGTTTTGTACCAGCATTCTTATGAGTTCTTTCTTCCTTACTGGTGGCTGTCTAAACACAGTCTCAAAAGAAATCTGCAGATGAGAACACATTCATCCTCTCAAGAGTCTTTTAGAAAATATCAAGATTATTCCCTTATATAGTGAAGCTTTGGCTTCTTTATTTTCAATCCAGACACTTTTAGAGCAGGAAAAAGCAGTGGATTTGCTGATTATCATCCCCTGTGCCAAATAATACTTAAGAACTTCAATTTTCTTTTGCAGCCCCCTCAATGATTGCATTTCCATTTCTGATGTTAATTTATGCAGACAAGCAGAATGAAAAATCAAAACCCCAACTTTGCTTACATTTGAAAGGGAAATCTGTTTAAAAACTCACATACATCTCAGATTATATTGATATTATTAACTGCTCAGTTAATAAAACCCTAAAATACGTAAATAAATAAAAACTTACACCAAATTTACCAAGCTGGATACCCCATTCTGCATCAAGAGCCAATTCCTGGAACTTTCTCTTCTCTTCTGCTTCACCATATTGGTCAGCAAGCTCTGCTCCCACCAGAGCTACTGCCTAAAAGGAAGGAGAAGAAGAAGGAATACAAGTCTAAGAAATAATCTGAAAATTTGGAATCCTGAGTTCTAAATCCTTAGAGGAACTCCAAACAATTCATAAATGATCACACAAGTGGGGAAAATGAAAACAAACCTCAGAGAAGGTGTCAGGACTACCCCAGGCAGTTCAAAGCTGCTTTAAAATTTACTTTCTCTAAAATATTTTCCTAACATTGCAGAAAGTAATACAAAAGGTACTTTTTAGGCATTTTCTCAGAATTTACATTACTCTCCCTTCCCCATTTCTTTACTTCCCATCTTCCTTTACATTTTAATAGGTGTATTTACTCATTCCTTCCATTCTTGAGAACTGCTGCCAGAGAACAACTTATCCAAAACATAAAGTAGATCTAAATTATGATGGGACCTGAAATAAATCATTTCAAGCTTTGGACTAAGTCATGATGAGGTCGAAAATCACATAAATATTGACAGCAACTTCCCACTCTGCTACAGAGGCAGCTCCTCTAGCTGCCCTAAATGAAAGATCTCTCTGACATTCTCTGTTTGCTGAACAAACTCAAGGCCTTGGGAATTTACCAGAACTTTTCTGTAATTCTGCCATGAATTGTTTATGATGTCCCAGAGCTTATTGAACATCTCTTCCTTGGGCAAAATGGTGCAATAGCCCAGGGCCAGGTTCTGATCTATGACACGAGAGTTGAACACCTGTGGTTTGGGAGAAAAAAGACAAACTTTAGGAATTTATTTCATTTCTTCAGTAGGTTTCTTTGTATCAAGTGCAACACAGGAAAAATAATCCAGAATTGAGACATGCATGGGGTCTTTAAATTAAGGAGGAAAAAGAATAAAAATGCATTTTGGGATTTAAAATTTAAAATCTGAATATCCTGATAAAGTGACTTCCCTTAGTCTAAGCTGCCTTAGAAGATGGCAAATTGCAGGTTTTGCACAGAGCTTTTTAAAAACTCCCCCCACTTAATAAAACTACCAGTGTAAAACAAATCTGGGATTTCCAATGAGGTAAAGAATACCTACAGATCCTAAAGGCCATTACTGCTGTTTGGGATCCCCCAAAGGGGAGGTTCCCACTGTCCAGAACCATCCAAGCAGAGCAACAACAAAGTGAGCAGCAACAAAGAGCCCCAGCCCACAAGGGACTCAAAGACTCTTTGGAAAAAACTTTAGGGAGGTGGTGGAGTCACCACTGCTGAAGTGTTTAAAGGTGTGGTGCTTGCTCAGGACTCAGCTTGGCTTTAGGTTAAGGCTTGGGCTCCATGGGGCTTTTCCAACTGCAACAATCCCATGTGGCTGCCAGGTAGAGAAGAAAGTGGCTCCCTCAGCCTTTGCAGGGGGTTCTTACCTTGTGCAGCAGGTTCAGGACAGAGGTCCTGATCACTGAACTGCTCCTCTCTTTCAGAGCCAGGAGGAAGCTTCGGGTTTCAGTGAGAAGCAGGATGCTGTTGTCTGGCTGTTATGAAGAAAACAGCACCTAATTAAAAATAAATTCTAAACCTTCAGCTCCTTGTCATTTACAGCACAGTAGGAGGTGCTATAGTAATTGTATTTTCAGGTTTATTTAAGGCCTTAGAAAGATTTCTTCTAGATAGAAAAAGGGTTTCTGTTTTTCCTAGTGCTTTTGAATTGAGGAATGTTTCTTCAATATTCTATTTGTGACTTTTCCCATACTAAACAATGGTAAACAACATGAAAGAGCAGAGCAAACCATTATTAACACTCTGCAGGAAGGCCAGGAATAAAAGCTCAGTTCTGAACACATTTTGCAGAGAGAGGATCCTGAATAAACCACCAGCTCCTTTCACAAACTGACTCAACATCCGATTAAGCAGTATTAACAAAAGGTCATGGTGAGAGCCTTTTCCCTGCCTAACTCCAAAAACCCTTAGAGAGCTACTCCAAACTTGCCAAAACCCTTAGAGAGCTACTCCAAACTTGCCAAAACCCTTAGAGAGCTACTCCAAACTTGCCAGGAGTCACCTTTTCAGCCAGGGCCAGGTCCATGGTGTTTGAGATGCTGTGCTGGAGGCAGGAGCCAAAGGCACAGACGGTGAGCTGCAGGGCCAGCTGGAAGTGGCTGCACTCCAGCAGGTTCTGCACTGCTGCAGAGAAGGGAGCTCCAACAGGCAGCAGGAAGTTGTGTCCTGTGAAATATTTCAAAAACAACCCCAGAAAGCAATTATGAAGCATATTGTTCTTGGAGGTAATATGAGAGCAGTTTCTCTTTTTCTTTGTTCAAGTTATGACTCAGGTTTTGCCTTAGTTCCCTTTAAAACCTAAAATTCTCAAGGCTTTTCATTTAACACAGATTCCCATTTTAGTCCAAAACACACAAGTTTTCGACCAGAAGTTGTCTTCTTGGACAGGCCTTGATCTTCACTCACAGTGGTAGAACTTTTGTCCTGAAGTACAGGTTCTGAGATGCTCAAAAATCCCATGGTGGAATGGTGGGAATCACCACCCAAACTGGTGACTTCTGTGCTGACCCAAACCACCCCCTAAAATATGGCTGAGTGGAACATTTAAGCACCTGTGAAAACCCTCTGTGAGTCACTCATGCTTGTGTAGGGTGAATTTAAACCTCATGTTTCCCAGTGGTCTGTTTAGACCTTCCTTGTGGTGGGTGTGCCCTCGTGGAACTGGGTGATTTTTAAAGCCCTTTCCCACCCAAGCAGGGTGTGATACCTTCCATGTACGTTCTGTGTGCCAGGCTTTGAGACTCCAGGGGGTACAGCTTGTCCTCTGAAAGACAAAGTGCTCATCAGCAGTGTGCCAGGAACTCAGCAACACCAGCAAATCTGGAGAACCCTAAAAATACCACAGGGCAGGACATCAAATAGACACGTGCCCCCCAAGAGCTGTTTGCTGCTATTTTTAACTGGGACTGCTCAGAATTTGTTTTCTAGGAGGGAATATCTTTCAGACTCACAAAGGAATCCAACAGTTTTCAGTAATTACTTTGTATGTAAATCCCTTGGATGAGACAGTCAACATCAAACTCTTCATCTCTGAAAATAAGAGCCAAACCCAAAGTCATCTTTCCATTCTATACCCACTGGTGGGTATTTTCACCTTGAGCTTGTCTGACTGAGATTTCTGAGGTGATAATTTCCACACACAAGCTGAATTATTTATATTTCTAGATAAAAATCAATAAGAAACACAGATTTTATATTGTCTCAGTGTTGAGGAGAGCAAGCTTACCACAAATAGGCAGAACAGCAGAAGCCAGTTCATATGCAACTGGAAGAGATGTCTGAGGATCAAGGACAATCCCATCTTCTTTAAAGAAATCATCATAAGTCCACTCTTTATAAGGATCCTTATCTCCTCCAGAAGATGTGGTCTAAGAACATTGCCAAAAGTACACACAATAGAAGGCAGTTAGTGAGTCCACTAACCAGCTTCTGTTTTGGAACACAGGAATAGAACATGATGTTCTACCTGAAAGTAGTAATTCTGTTTAGTGCCAGCAGCAATAAACCCATTTCCTACCTAGAGTGGCCACATTTGTCTTTCATGTTGCAGTTGTTTAGTTGTAAAGCCAAAATGTACTCTCATTCAATTTAATGGAGGCTTTCATAAACATTCTTGGCCAAATATCATAAGCAAACATTTTGCAAATGGACCATTTTTTTAGAAAAATAACATTTTGTGGATAAATGAGCCCAGCCACTCTGCTCCACTCCACTCCAGCTGTAAGAGCCCATTCATTTCAAGTAGCCTAAAGCACTGCTTGACCTAAACAGAAAACAAAGCTGCTATTCAAGAACTTGATCATCTTAAAGTTTTACAGAACTCTTGGGAAAGCTTTCACAAAATACATTCATTTAGAAATCAAACCCTCCCTGCCATACTTTCAAGCCAGATCTCTGCCAGTCCTGGCAGGAGCTGTTTGATAAAATCACTATTTGCAGCAGGATTTATTATACTGAAGTGTAAGTGGAGAATGCTACTCGTGCTTGTCCCACAGCTGCACTGCTTTCAGGACTCAAATCAATTTATTCTTTAAGCTGAAGAACACACAAATTCTAGGAAATGTTTATTTGTGGATTTTGTTGGCTTTTTGCTGGCTTTGTTGGATTTGTTATGGTTGTTGGATTGTCTAATTGGTTGTGGTTGTGGTTGTCTAATCTTTTTGATTAGAATGCTGGAGAAATGAGAGGGAAAATAATACATCCATAATGTGAACAGCACAGAAAATACCTCTGCTGTAAATTCATAGTTGTCCATTTGGCACTGTCCATGAATTTCCTTGGCAAGTAAAGTATATTTACACAGTTCCAGACAATCCAGCACTAAATCTGTAAAAATAACAAGATCATTAGCAGGAATGGAATTCATCTGCCCAACGAAGAGGAACCAATATTGCAACACCTATTTTCACAGATGCAGATCTAGAAATTCACTTGGTGTTGAGGTTTATTGAGCACTGGGCTCCCAAGTGAAAGGGAACAGGAATTACCTGGACTGCAGAGTGTGGCTGCTTGGCCAGCCAGCTCATGGAGCACTGCTGGAAGATCCAGCCCAGCAGGGGTGATCATTGGCACATCAGCTCCCAGCATATGGCAAAGCCTCTGGCACACTGCAAACAGCAGCTTCCCTGTGTTTGCATTCCAGCTGTTTTCATAGAACTCCCTAGTAAGAAAGAAAAGGATGTTAAAATAAAAAGCTAATAGTTCCTATAGGGCTTTTACTTAATTCTGTCCTAATCCTTTAACTAAACCAAACCCCCCATTCCTTTGTTCTATTTAATTCAAAAAAGTGGCAGAAATAGCTCAGAAAAGCCCATTAAAATGATGATCTTGAAAAGCTCTGCAGTTTTACCTGCATATATTGACAGCCACTTGCACTTTTCCATCATCCAGGGCTCTCAAGGCCAGTTTTTCTCCCAGCTCATGCTCTGAGACTTGCAGGAGCAGAGCCAGTCTGTACAGCCTGGACTCAGTGGGAGTTTTGGGCTTGCCACCTTCTGAATTACAATTCACTGCTTGCACATTCCTAGACTCGGATGCAGATCTGACACGTTCATAAGAGTTTATGTGATCCTCAAGAAGTGCAGATATCAGTGAAGGGTTCCTATACTCTTCATCTGAGAGAAAGATATCAAAATACTCCTGCAACAAAAAAAGAAAAAATCTTATATATTTGTATCCGTGTAACTTCCTTAAAATTGCTTTTTTTTTTAAGCTGTTGTCCTGAGATCTTAATGAATTCTTAGAGCACTCTATCATGAACTCTTTGAAGGATTAGCAATTAAGGCTTTAGTGAGAGTATCTAATTTTTGGTTTAAATAGACAACTGAGTTCTAATTGGGAACTTTCCCAGACTAGATTAAATTGCTAGATTAACCTTAGAATCAATTTGAAGTCAATTATAAAAACAACCTTTGCAAGCACGTTGTAAATACAATTAATTTTTAATATGATCCATGTGATAAGAACAATTGGAGTAACTACAGAAAATCAAAAGGGATTTAAAACAATAAAAATACCCACCTGCAGGGTAGCAAGAGTTTCAAACATCTTTAGGTTTTCTTCACATTCATATTTCTTGACTGGATTGTCTGTTGGAGGAGGAAAAACAATTACATTTTGATTCCATTTACACAAGGAAATATATATATACAAGATGTTGAAGTTGTACCTTTACCTTTTTGAATGCTGAACCAGAATTTAAGGACTTCCACCAGTGTTTTAGTCACAAACATTTGTGGGTTTTGCTGCAGGAAAGGAAGAGGTTTGTATTTTTTGGTTAAAATGTTGCCAAGAACAGACTTGGGCTTCAGCTCCTATGGTACAATGCAATGTTCCAGTAACTTCTTAAGCAACAATTGCCAAGTCTAAGGTACAATCAGTTAAAAAGTAAAGGAACAGAAAGTTATTTTACATATTAATCCTTATAGAAACAGTAAATATTTTATAGGTGTAATATGTGTTTACTCCATTCTGTTAGCTCTGACAGAAAATATCCACAGCTCTCCCTTCTCAGAATAACTTGTGTGCACACTTTGGGGTGGGAAAAGCCTTGGTACCTCTTCAGGATCATCTGCTTTGCTCTGTAACACCAGTCTTCCCCACAGGGTCAATCTCTCTGCAACTTCCTCAGCCTTAGCAAGAGGCAGGGATTTTAACAAAGTCAGAGATTCTCTCCCTGAAGGCAGAAAAAGAAACAAACAAAATTAGAACAGAAATAATAACAGGGGAAAGGGCATTTGCTTTTGGAGGAGCTGAGTTATGTGTACATTGTTCTTCTGATGCAATGGCTGCACAGTGGCCATGAGGGTAAGCAAAAACAACACATCAAAATGTGTAGAGATTTCAATTCCAAACTCATCTGGTGTATTGCAGGTCATAACTTCCATCCTGTTCTGCCACAAAAGAATGATAAAACTCACAAAGAACTCATTTTCAATGCTAAAGACAGGCAGTCAGGCATCAAATTAATAATTTGAATTAAAAATACCTATGCAAGCTGCTTCTAAGATTGCAGCAATACAATTTGTTCCAGCCATTTTGTCAAGAGGCCTCAGTGTGTGTAAATTCCAGGATCAGCTGCCATGAAGTATTTCCCTACCCTTTCTTTGTCAATCAGGTCCATCATCCTCAGGAAGTAGACTTCCCCAGTGGGCAGCATGTAGGCTTCCACGATTTTCAAGGCATCTTCCAAGCAAGTAGGGGTATCTTGCTTCAGAATGTATCTCACAAGCCTCTGTAGGAAGAAAACAGAAATGGATTTTTGTTCGTTAATGTACAGGATGACAAGGGAATTAGTTTGTACACACCGCTAATGGAATTGTTTGGTTTGTGTCAAGTTATCTGGGAACTTAAAACTTTTCTAGAGAAAAGCTGACTGAAGTGTGACTGGGAGAAAACAGGGCTTGGGCACTGAATTAGCATGGGAACTCTGAAAATTTGTCTGGTTCCTCAGGATACTGAAGAACTTCTCCAGAAATATTCATGTCTTCTCCTAGTGAAGGGGAGATGTTAAAAAACCCCCAACTTAAATTGTAACCAACAAATCACCAAGTGCTGTTCACTGTGATCTTTGGAGCAATCTAAAGTCTTGATAACTTACCATTATCATCTGCTTGTCCTTTAAAAGATTGGCATCTCTTATCCCATAGGCTCTCAAAAGCTTCTTCATCTCCATCAGTCGGTAACTCTCCTGCAGTAACTTCACTCTGGGGACAAATTCAACCATCATTAACTCCTTTGCTCCCCCAGCTACAGGATTTAATCATCCCACCACATCAGACAGACAGGATTTCCCCAGCCAAGGTAGCTGTGGATGCTGCTCACTTGGCATGGCTCATTTCCAGGTGCTGCCTGACCAGCTGCTCCACTGCTGCACTCCATGGCACCACAGCTCCGTGCATTATCTGCAGCACTGCATCAAACTTCAGCTGCAAAAGGGACACAAAGAGCTCACTTCCCAAAATCAGTTTCAAAGCAGTCCCTTGAAGTATTGTTCACATGTCACTGATCTCTTTAGGCAAGTATTTTATTTCCTTGCCCAATCTGCACTTGCATAAAGGGCATTTATTGTCATCATATGATGTGTCCAGTTCGATTAGAAAATGCTTGCAGTCATTTATGACACTGTGGTTGATATTAAAATATTAAAATTGGTGAATTTTCCATGTGATGACATCACAACTGCAATTACAGCCTCAAAGAACATCACAGGGGAGATGACTAAAATAGAATAAGAAGACAACACGCTATTTTCTCCTCATAGCACTCATTAAAAATGTACTCAGAGGGTTATGTAAAAACCATGTTTTGCTCTGAACTGATGTGTTGCAGTCACTTGCTGCCTTTCACAAAACATACTCACATCTGTGTCAGAGATGCAGCCAATGACAGCCACTGCCTTGGCCTCCCAGGCAGTTTCAAACACTGAAATAGATCGTGTCCTGCAACGCTCCAGCAAATCCTGCGTGTTTGGAAAAAGAACATTTGAAATCAGAAAAGATAGGATTATCTTGCAATATGAACAAAAATGTGAAGTCTTCTGGGCATTAAGGGATTGCTTCATAACTGAAATAGTAACTATCATTGAGTTCATTGATAGGAATAGGATTAATCTAAAAGCTGGGCCTGAAATTCAGTTGTAAATCGGAATGTTCATCAGACTTGGTTTCTGCTTCCTGATATGAGATAGCTTTCTTCAAAAGGAAGAAAATATGGATACCTTGACATACTGTAGAAGCAGCTCATCTTTTTGTAGGTTGTGTTCACACAGGTAGGGTTTTATAAACTTCTCCAAAATTGACGGGACAAGCTCTGGTGCCAAAATTTTATCGAGCATGCGAAACACAATAGTGGTTGCATTTTCCTGGGCAGCAAGTGGGAAAACGCTTTGTTAGAACATCACAGGTGTCAGTGCAAGGCCATTTACATCTCTCATACATAATCCAACATCCAGAGGCCACTGATATCAGGTGAAAGATTTCCACAGCAAGAATCCCTCTTTAGCTCAGATAAACCCTTTCATTCACAAAGCTTTTCTTGCTCAGTTATACTTTCAATTTTTGTTGCCATTTTTTGTTCCACAGTAGATCTGTAATAACCTGCAAATCACAGAGTGTGAGCCACACCTTCTCACGGGGTCTTATGTTACTTTCAACCTGAGTTGAAAGAAAATTTGTAACCCAACTCATCAAATAGTCTTAGCAGCTTATGAATGGAAATTTAACCAACATCCATCAGGATTCCTCTTTTGTCTGACTTTCAATCACATGCTGCAAGATTCTTCTTCTTTTCAGTACAAAATGAAAAGCACTTTTCCAAGTGTCTGCAGGGTTACCTTTTCAAAATCACAGAATGCCAGCCTGCAGTTGTATTTTCTGTACAGATTTCTCAATTCTTGTAAATCATTTACCAGCTTCTTTAACCTCTGTATCTCTTCACAGTCACCACACCTCTGAAACAGTGTTGAGAAGTGAAATGTTAGGAGACACGGCCAGTAAGAGGCTGTCATCAACTTTTTTACATCTTTAAACATAAGAAAACTGTAACTTGGCTCCTCCCTTTCATGGAATTAAGTCAAACTTCACCAAAACCAACAGAGACACCTAATTATCATCCACTCCAGCTCTAGCACACACATTTGGTTGAAGGCTCTCAGTAGCTAATTCTTGTATTTGTTATGTTTCTTACCAAAGGAGTCCACTTGCCAAAAGCTGTCATTCCCAGTTCACCTTGACTTTTACTTGTGAAAAAAATCTCTGCCACTTGGAGTCCATTCTCAGGCCAGTTTGCCTGCCCAAAATAATTGATATTAGCAAACTGTATTATACATTTAGAAACACAACATATGCCAAGTTTCTGCTGTGTGACTTACCTTGTCAGTTAATTCAAGGTTTCGAGCTGCTTGCTCCAGCCATTTTGCTAATATTGCCTGGGAAAAAAAATATAGCTATAAGTAGAGTTATGCTATCTATCAAAGCAAAATTTGTCATTAGAAAGTTCTTTCAAAAGAAATAATTTCAAATATAAACACTCCATTTCAAAGCCAGAGGAACAAGTTGCTGACATTCAGAAGTCTGGAGGGCTGACAGTAAATTCATCTTAGTCTGAGAAAATGGCAATGTACAGTTCCTAAGTCTCACCTGTCCATCTGGCACAGCACTTCTGGAGAAGGGGATCACAAAATTTTTAAGCCACACACAAAGTTCCTTCAAAGGAGCAGTGAAGTGAATGGCATTAAGCAAATCCTTCAGCATTTTCTCATCAAAGCTGCTTTCAAAATCAGCCTAAAATATTAAACCAGAACAATTACAGATCCATGGAGTCTGTGTTCATCTGATACTCTGTAAGGCTGTTTCACTAATAGGAAGAGTCAGTAAATTTCACAAATACAAAGGGAAAATCTCAGTAGTCATAGACAGAAATTAAAGAAATAGCTCTGTTGAAATAAACTAGAGCTCAGTCTTCTTTAAAAAAGATTTAATTGAAGGAATTTCTTTACAGTCACGCTGTTCTATTACTTTCAGGCTCATTCTATACTTCTGTCTTATTGAGGAAACAACAGACATGGAACTGAAAGCCTTGCACTAAAAAATAACAGCACACATGCACTATCTTAAATGTGTCACCCAGAGTAAGGAGTCTGGGTGATAATTTTGAAAGGATTTTAAGGTAGGCAGCAAACATTCACTTAAAAATTCTGAGAGCTGTGCTTGCAAGAAAGTGAATGGAAGATTACAAGCCCTGCAGAATAAATCAAACTGCCCTAACTTAGAAATATGAATTCTGACATCTGAAATACCAGTTTATTCCCAAATCAATAAGAAGTTCAGCCTCCTAAGCATCCAGGTGACAGGTAATCATTGTGGTAATTGATGAGATTCTGCCATGGACCTTTGCTTCTCCGTTTTGTAACAGCCCCTGTGAAATTAGGCTGGAAAATTGAAGAGATTTAACCCCCTCCATAAATCCCAGGGATGTCTGGGCCCCCTCACCTGGTGCCTAAGCCAGAGGTACTGTGCACAAGCCAAATTTCCTTCTTCCAGCTGAAAAACAATCATCTTGAACATGTCCTCGTTATTCAGGAATTCTGTCCAAGCAATGCCACTAAAAGTGAGAGGGGGAAAGAGAAGCTTTGTTAAATGTCATTAGCAAAGAAATCAGGGGGAGGACTTCAAAACTTTTCTACCTAGTGCTGGATGTTGTAAGAAACAACAGGAGTGGTCCTTGGTGTTTGTATAAAATCACAATCCCTTCTACACAGATTGAACTAAAAAACCTCCCAACTATTTAAGTGGATGTGCAACAGATAATTTATGTTTTCAACAAACAGGATGACTCAACCTCTCTGCATTCTTCCTTCTCCACAGCACAGGATGGGAAACTTCAGGCAGAGAAGGAAGAGCTTGAAGTTTAAAGAATTCATATTAAAAACCCTAAAGTAATCTTAATTTCAGTGGTACAGGCTTAACAATCACAACGAAATTTATTTTAAATCTTAAACACAAACAAACCTGAATTTCTCTAGTCCAAAAGCTTCATAGAATGTTGTAAGCCTTGCCTGAGCTCTCAATACCTGAATGCAGATGAGATTTAAGGTTAATATCTGGCTTACCATATTGTTACATTACATGATTAGAGCACTGATTCTCCTTGAAGGCAGATGAGGCCAGGACTAAACAAGAAACAAAATTAAATACCTAAAAGTATTTTTAGAAAGGTTCTGCCTTCAATTCATGGAGCATCTGAAACTGAATCTTTCTATGACTGAAGGAATGTCTTATTTCTGAATCTGTCATTACTGTGGTTCTTTTTCATACTATAAAACTTTATTTTGTTTAGACTTTTTAAAAACTCAGCAGTAGTTTACAGTTATAATTTGAATGTACAGTTTGTAAAACTCTACATTACAATTGTTTATATGATAGTGCAGATCCAAGAAATTTGTCCTCACCTCAGCCAGGGATACTGGAGCCCCATCAGAGGGTGGAGCATTGGTTCTACTATCTTTCTTCAAGATCTGAAAAAAGGACATGAAAGGGTTTGGCTGCCAGACAGGACTGTGAGTGCAGTAAAGACATGAGCAAAAAGTCAGGACTTCTGTAAATTGAGTTTTTACCATGTTAGATTGGATCTAACCTGATCCAATCTAATCTGATTGGATTTCTGCATGGCTAGAGGATCAGGCAGATAATGTGTACCTCTCTGGTTCTGTTTGATAAGACGAAAATAAAGAAAACAAAAAAAGGTGACCTACTTGGAGCTTTAGTTTGAAAATTAATATTTTAAAGGGACTTAAAAAAACCTGCTGCTCCAAACTAGACCCTGCTTTCTGATGCAAAAATAAAACTGTGAGCTCTTTTTTTTGCCCTTGAGCAATACCAAGAACGAGGCTGGAACAAGACTTGCTGCTTCTTCATTTTGGGTTACATAGGATTTATAATGCCTTTACCTTTGCCTTTTGGAAGGACTGTAACTGGTTTGTGTCCCTCAAGTTGTACAGAAGGATGGAATAGAAGTTGAAGAGTAGAAGAAATAGAAACAGATAAATCCCTTACTCTGACTTTAGCATAATTCAGCATTTCTCGAGTGGTTTCATACAGTGGCCAGGGAGCATTTATGCAGTAATTCACAACAAACTGGTTGTCCTGTTTGCAGAAGGAAACAACTAAAATTAATTTCAAGATCCTTTATAATTTGAATTATTCTAGTAGGGAAAGAGGGTAGAAATAAAAGCCAACCTGAATTTTTTGCAAATTTTCTTTGGCTTCATTGCCAAGATCAGCAAGGCTTCCTGGCTATAACTCTCAAGAGAAGCTGAAGCCAGTTTCTCTAAAATAGTGTTTGCTTTTACTTTGTATACAAGCTGTTTAAAAAAAAATAAATAAAAACAAGTATGGTGAGATGTTTTAAATAACATTCCACTGCCTTGGTAATATCTGTAATATTTTTAGTATTTTCTATTGGACTCTGGGGCAAGAACCATCCTCCTAATTTCAGTTATACTGAATCTCAAATGTGTTTATCATGGATGAACAACTCACCTCAACATCCAGTCCAAACTGAATAGCAAAATTCTCTGCTTCAGTGAATTTGTGTTTGTGCAGTAAACGACTTAGTCTGGGGATGAAATATAATAAACCACTTCAATGTAAGTCCAGATATTAGAAAAGAAAATAATACTATGGGTTTTCAGAGAAACCAGCACCTGTTTTCTGGCAAGGCTTCAGTTAAACTTCTCATCACAACTATAGAAACTGGGTCTTCAGAGGGCCTGAGGATGAGAGGGAACTATGTGAGTTTATCAGATCTGGGAGGAAGTAATCTGCCATTTTTATATAATAATGAGCAAGTTACAAATAAAATATTATCTTACATCTGATGCTTTTCATGAATTCCTTCCAAGAAGTATATTGTATCCTGCAGTGTGCAATGACAGAAACCATCAGGTGAAATGAAATAAATTCCAGATAAATCCAGAGCATTTTTCTATGCTAAGAGAACTTCAAAAAAACCTCCTTCAGTTTTTAGTTATAACAGCAGCAGGAACAACTGGCAGTGCTATTAAATAGTGCAAGAGACCTCAGACTAAGTTTAAATTGTTCAGTTTGCTTCATAATAGGATATTTTTCTCCATCCTTTGGGGACATTACTTAATCTTTCTTTTTTATGGTTCCTGCCTAGTTTCTAGCAGAAATTGGTTTTAACTTAACAAGAATAACACAGTACCCTCTTTAATATTTACACATATTATGACAACTATATTTCTTCAAACAAACAACAACAAAAAAAAATCATCAAAACCTACTGTGCAAATCCCACTTTGAACAAGGGAAGAAACAAGAGACACTTCCAGAGAATAGAGCTGCTGCATAGTGGGCAATGCAAAAACCATTAGGCTTCTCATCTATTTAAAAAAAAAGGGAGAAAACAAAGAAGTCAGAATTACTTTTTTCTCTTACACTGGTGAGTGATATTTGCAGAATCATTTCTGAATTTGTATGGAATTAGAGGGCAGTATTTGTAGGGCTTTTTATGGAATGCAGTTTGAGGAAGTTTAATGACGTTTCAGATGTTGCCTCCCTCCCTCTCTCTCTCTCTCCCTATTATGTATAAGTCAACAGGTTTAATCTAATTTTTAAAATTACATGATGTTCACCCTGGTATTTTATTTCAGTTGACTACACTGATTGTACCTGGGGGTAGATGCTGAAGGCAGCAGAGACCTTGCTCTAAAGAAATCTGTGAAGGGGTGTAAGATAATAATAATTTGGCTGCTCTTCCTTGTCTGCCTACTTTAAAAAAATCAAACAAAGAAAGCCCAAACCATCCATAAAAACCCCAGCCAGGGCCAGCTTGGCCTGGTCACCACCACAAGGATCCCAACAGCCCTCACTTGCTAGACCCTGGTATGTAATGGCCACATTTCAGTTTGGGCTTTAAGCCCCTCAAAATTCTCTGTGCCCCAAAAATTCTGCCACCTCCATCCCTCTCCCCCTTTTTTTCTCCTATGGGCAATGGCCCAACGATTAAGGGACAGAACAGAGAAAAGGAGATTATACCTGTTTGTCATCCTGCATTGTCATGACAATCAGTTTCACATTGGCAAGCCCTTGCCTAAGGAATGAGAAAAAGATGAATGACAGCAAGTTTTGCTGTATGAATCTTGGGTTAAAACTGTGAAATATTTCTGCTTCTGTGTTTTAAAAAATTTTGCATTCTAAGAAAGCAAATATGTTTAAAAATCCCTTTATATTCTAATATATAGCTGTATGGTTTCTAGCACTTTCTCACACTTTAGGACAGTAGTTACACTTTTTCACACATTCTCTTTAATCTTGATTTTTAAGGAAAGGAATTTCTAAAAGGGACATGCTGTTTTCCACCAGCAGCTGGGGCAAAATAATGAGATATTTCATAGAAATCACAGCACCAGGCAACTTGTCACTTCTCAGGATTGGTGCTGTAACACTTCACTTACCAGGTGACTTGAGAGGAATCTGATTCAGTAGTGAGAAGAAATTCTTCAATATGTATTAAAGGCCAATCCCAAATTAGAGTGAGAGAATAAATATCCCACGTGCTTAAGATATTCTAGATTAAAAACAAATCAGACATGGTTTCATATTTTCCTCATAGAAGACAGTTTTGGAGCAAAATATACATTATATGATAATAATACTTAATGGATAGGAGTTGAATAATACATAATGAATAGGAGTAGAACTTAAAAAAAAAAACAACACAGATGGTCTTGATATAAGTAAATATAAGAACCTTTACTTTACAGAAACTTCACTTTAAACCTTAAAAAATATGTTTGTAAGCTGGTTCAAGAACATTGTAAGAGAAGATTAAACCAAAGCATTACCCATACCTCTGTATCCAAAACAAACAGCTGGTTGTCAAGGACTTGAAGTTTTGCAGCACCTAAAAGATATTAATACTCATAAATTCATTATTTTTCTTGAGATCTGTATCAGAAGCAAAAACATATTTCAATACACAACCAAGTGTTGGAAACCTCGTGGTTTAACCTCATGGAAGTTCCTAGGACTGTGCAAAGTTTAGCTTAAAGAGAATTGTGATTTATGTAACTTGAGTTAAAGTGCAATTTTAAAAGCCCACATTTTGGCTGTACCTTTACCAAAATGTTCTGTTTGGTACATGTGAATTTATTAAAAACAATGAAAAAAAACCCGAAAATGAGGACATTTTGCAATGAAATGTGAAATCTACACTGGTCTATAAAACGAAAAAACCTTCTTTACCTTGGATCAGACTTGAATCAGCAAAACCTTGAGCAGACACCAGGGCATTGGTGGGGTCCACCTCCCATTTGGAGAGCACATAATCACCTTGACCCTGTGAGGAGAGGCAAAGACACATGGGCTTAGACTGGAGATCCTTGACCACTGACACGTCTGCTTCTACAACTGAGCTTCAACTTGGAAAGCTGCAAAACTAAATTTAACTTCATTCCTCTGATGATGTGCAGAAAAATACATCGATTTCTTTATTTTTCATTTAACCTTCTTCTCTTCTCCTTTCAAGACCAGCCTTTGTTATAGTGATTGTTACACTCAGCAGTTTTTGGCTCTTTGGAAAACAGTATTTTGAAATATCCACTTTCCATTCTCATAGAACATGAAAGCTGAATGAAATTACAGTGGGCCTGCTGAGGAAAATCCCATTGAATTCAACAGGCTTCAAAAAATAAACTCAGAGAACTTGTCTGCAGTGCCAAATTACATTTCAAAGCATGTCTATACTTTAATTTCTTTATTAATTCCTGTACTTGATTCATACTGAAAAGCTTTGTTGAATTAGACCATGTTATTTTTGCAGGCCTTGTTGAATGAGAACCTGATTAGAAGATTCTTGCCAACTTTGGTTTTGTCTGTGAGCTCAAGGACAGTATCTATAAACAATCCAGCCTGCACAGACCAGGAACCAGTGAATTATTAAGCTCAGAAACCCAGGGCAAAAATATTTTCCCCTCAAAATAATTTTGGAAACGACAACAGTTATTTCTTTATGAGAAAAACTATGGGCAGGCTGCACAAGTGATAACCTTTAAATTTACAGTAAAGGAAATGAAAGGCAAAACACTGCAAAAAAGCTGATGAGCTTCTTTTTCAAGCAGCTGGAGACAAATTCTGTTGCAGATCCAAAAATGCCATCAGTGCTCACATAAAACTTGTTATGATCACGTTCTTAGTGCTTACCCCAATTATCAAATGGATTTTGTTCACTGAGTTGCTGATCACAAAATCCTGACAGCCCAGGCTGTGATGCTCTCCAGTGGCAATGAAAGTTGTCTTTATCTGTCCTTGTAACTTGTGGGTGGGGGAGAAAGGGATATCAACAAATGAGGAAGAAAAAGAGTTATTTATAGAACCAGTGGATGAAATCTCTGCTCATTTCTAAATGTGCAGCAAAAGTAACAATCACAGCTATGAGGTGGAATAACAGACTGGTAAACAGTCAATGGAAAGTACAGAGCAAAGCTTGGTTACAAACTCTGCACTTTTAACAATTCCACCAGTTTTGCAGGTGTTTCTTACTTGCTTTGCTGTAGTCATGTCCATCTTCTCAATTGCTGAATGTTAAAAGAAAATAAAATCAGTGTTAGAGAAACTTTTTCAAAATTTAAAAAAAGGCACAAAGAAAGTTTTGGAATATCAATGAAATCCCAAGGGGTCTGTAGCTTATCCTACCTTCCTGTGTTTTACCAAGTGGGACACACATGATGCAGAAGCACCCATTGCTTGTGAGAATGAACATGTGATAAACACCTAAAAAAACCCAACAGAAATATTTCAGACTGAAGTATTCAAGAGCAAGGAAAGAGAAGGCTTGCTTGTAAACAGGACAGTGAAATAGCTGACCCCAAAAAGTCATCTGATCAAAAGATTGGACTACTTTAAACAAAAATTTTGTCATTTCCAGTTAGGAGTAATATATAATATTGTGACAGAGCAGGGCTGGGAGCTTATAGAACAGAACTACTGAAGTCTGATAGAAGAAAAAAGTAATTCTTCCTTTTTAAGTGTTTTCCTATGTTTATCCCAGTCTCAAAAGAAAGAGGCATTGAGTTCTGAATGTTTGTTTCCTAGGGCACTTGTAAAATAATTAATGAGATAAAGAATCTGATACAACTTTGTTTTGCATTGTGCACACAAAACTAACTTTTTGTTATGTTTTTCAGTATTACTTATTTTGTAATCTCTTTCCCTAAGAGCTTTAAAGGGGAACAAAATCACAAAAATTCAGACAAAAGGGGGAAGAAAAAAAATCATCCAGTTCTTACCTGCATCTGCATTGTCTCCAACAAAAAAGAGATTTAAGTAAGTCTTTTCACTTGTAGATTGTTCAACCAAATTCTAAAACAGAAACAGGATAAAGAGCATTATTCTGTATTTCACTAAAAAAAAAAAAAAAAAGGTGCCTGTTTCACCTGTTTGGTTAGAATATGTGGTCAAAAAGACAAGGATCCTTATACTTTGGTGTTTGGAAGAAAGATTTTAAAAGCCTCAAGAAGGTCTGAGAACAAAACCCTCTCAGCAAAATGAAATAGGGAAGTTACTGTACCTTTGTTAGCAAGGTTTGTTTGGATGGGATGTGGATGAGATGTAAACTGCCACTTCTCTCACCCACCACAAGGAATTGTTTGTCTTGACACATACCCACTACATCCACGTTAGTATCTGAAAAATGCCATGGCAAAATGTCAGACATTGAGATTTGGGTCTTATGAATAATCATTCACACCAGAATTGGACAATGAAGTACCCCAGATTTCTTCAAAACAAGTTATTTTGCCTAAATGAAGTATGGGAAGAGGCCTACAGGGAGTGCTTTTGGTATCCATTATTCCCACTTCGGTGAAAAGTTAGAAAAGATTCTAATTAAATTGTACTGAAATAGTTAATTGTGTTCAGAAGCCAAAATCACTTTTTATTACTTAGGTACTTGCTATAATGCTTCCCTTCACAGGCTAGTCAGACACTTGCTATGTTTTCCTGTACTACCCTAAGTATGGAAAAGCCACTTTTCACTTGCCAAGTGGGATTCCAAAGGGAAGAACTCACCAAACTGAATGTGCATCAGAAGAGACAGCCCAGTGCTGTCCAGAAGTGCCACAGATCTGTCCACAACAACAATGCTGCCATCCCTGGAGCTGCGTGCACGGAGCTGAGGGTTCGCAGAGACCTAGGAGGGGAGAGGTTATTTCACACAGGAACACTTCAGAAAACGCGACAGAGAAGCCCAGGTAACTCTGAAGACAACCAAAAGCACAGCTTTGAGGGGTTGTACCTTCTCTGAAGATGTGATTTGCAGCAGGGAATCCACCTGGTACAAGGCGGTGCCACACTCCGTCCCAGCCCCACCGGGAGCTGCCCGGTGTCATCGCTCAGCAGGAGCTCGATATCGTTCCACATCTCTGCCTGGGATAAACGTTTCAGGGACAGCTCTATAGTGTTACATGGCTACAGGTAAGTTATTAGTTTTATTCCTGTAAGGGGTCACTGTGCCAGGAAGAATGGCTGTACAAGGAGCCTCGTGAGGATAAACGGAACCAAGCGAGCGCGGTGGATGCTGGCCTGGCCGAAGGCGGCTTGGGGGGAACTTGCTGTGAACATCCTCTGCTCACAGGGACACCGAGTGCCTGCCCTCAGGGACCCTCATCCCCTCTACTGTGACAAACCCCAGCCCACAGGGACCCCCTGCCCTCAGGGACCCCCATCCCCTCTACTGTGACAAACCCCAGCCCACAGGGACCCCCTGCCCTCAGGGACCCCCATCCCCTCTACTGTGACAAACCCCAGCCCAGGGGACCCCTTGCCCTCAGGGACCCCCATCCCTGCCCTCAGGGGAGCACTGCCCCTGACAGAGGTGACAAACCCCTGCCCACAGGGACCCCCATCCCTCACTGCGGCCGGCGACATCCCTGTTTCCAGAGGGACCCCTGCCCACATGGTGTCCCCGATCCGCTCACCGGTGACACTCCCGTGCCCTCGGGCACCCCCGATCCCCTCACCAATGACACTCCCGTGATCTCAGGCACCCCCGATCCGCTCACCGGTGACACTCCCGTGATCTCAGGCACCCCCGATCCCTCACCGGTGACACTCCCGTGATCTCAGGCACCCCCGATCCCCTCACCGGTGACACTCCCGTGATCTCAGGCACCCCCGATCCCCTCACCGGTGACACTCCCGTGCCTCGGCACCCCCGATCCCCTCACCGGTGACACTCCCGTGATCTCAGGCACCCCCGATCCCCTCACCGGTGACACTCCCGTGATCTCAGGCACCCCCGATCCCCTCACCGGTGACACTCCCGTGCCCTCGGGTCACCCCGATCCCCTCACCGGTGACACTCCCGTACCTTCGGGCACCCCCGATCCCCTCACCGGTGACACTCCCGTAACTTGGGGCACCCCCGATCCCCTCACCGGTGACACTCCCGTACCTTGGGGCACCCCCGATCCCCTCACCGGTGACACTCCCGTAACTTGGGGCACCCCCGATCCCCTCACCGGTGACACTCCCGTAACTTGGGCACCCCGATCATCCCCGTCCTTCGGGCACCCATCCCTCACCGTGACACTCCTGCCTCGGGTCACCCCGATCCCCTCACCGGTGACACTCCCGTGATCTCAGGCACCCCCGATCCACTCACCGGTGACACTCCCGTGCCCTCGGGTCACCCCG
The DNA here is from genome assembly GCA_032173965.1 of Sitta carolinensis. Taxonomy (NCBI): domain Eukaryota; kingdom Metazoa; phylum Chordata; class Aves; order Passeriformes; family Sittidae; genus Sitta; species Sitta carolinensis. The sequence continues at coordinate 3,273,780 of CM063296.1, read as the reverse complement.
ATCCCCTCACCGGTGACACTCCCGTGCCCTCGGGCACCCCCGGCTCCCCTCACCGGTGACACTGCCGTGCCTTCGGGCACCCCCGATCCCCTCACCGGTGACACTCCCGTACCTTGGGCACATCCCTCACCGATCCCTCTGCACCGTACGGAACTCCCGTACCTTGGGGCACCCCCGATCCCCTCACCGGTGACACTCCCGTACCTTGGGGCACCCCCGATCCCCTCACCGGTGACACTCCCGTACCTTGGGGCACCCCCGATCCCCTCACCGGTGCACCGTAGGCACCACACTGACACTCCCGTGATCTCAGGCACCCCCGATCCCCTCACCGGTGACACTGCCGTGCCCTCGGGTACCCCCGATCCCCTCACCGGTGACACTGCCGTGCCCTCGGGTACCCCCGATCCACTCACCGGTGACACTCCCGTACCTTGGGGCACCCCCGATCCCCTCACCGGTGACACTCCCGTAACTTGGGGCACCCCCGATCCCCTCACCGGTGACACTCCCGTACCTTCGGGCACCCCCGGCTCCCCTGACCGCGCCCCCTCAGCCGCTCCCGGGTTTCAATTTGGCGGGAGCCGGGACGGGCTCAACGGGTGCCGGCAGCGGCCAAACCTCGGCGAAGGCGAGCGCGCCTCCCCGGCCCACAACGCCCCGCGCTCCCCCGCGCCCCCCCCGACGCCACATCCGGGCACCCGCGGCGAGGGCGGGCGGGGCCGCGCGATCGCTGTGGCCGCGCAGCCGAGGGAGGTCGAGCCCTGCGAGGACGTTGCTGAGGGGCGGCGGCCCGGGCGCTCGGTCATGGCGGTGAGCGGCCGTCGCTGCCGGGGTTTTGGCGGCGCGGGTGGCGGGGAAGGGGCTGGCGGGGGCAGAGCCCCGGAGGGCCTGGTCGGGGAGCCGTGTGCGCGGAGGCACAAAATGGCGCCCGCCGCGCCTTGGGCTGCGGCGCCATGATGGGCTCGGGGAGGGGCGGCCGCGCTGCGCCCACCGCTTCGATCCCCGTCTCCAGAAGTTTCTCTTTCGTTCCTCGGGGCTTGGAGAGAGGAGAAGGATCCCTGGGAGTGAGCCCTGCTGGTTCCGTGGCTGTGGGGAGGAGTGCTGTGGCGATCTTGGCGTTGCTCATGGGGACTGTGGGGCGAAGCTTCCCTGTGAGGGGGGCGACTCGCTCTCTGTGCCGTGTTAAATTTTCATTTCTCTCCTTTTCTTCGCCTTTTTTTTCTTTGTGTTTGGTCGCAGGCTTTTTTTTTTGCATTCGGTTAATTCGCTACCATCCTGCTTTTTATGGTTAATATCGATGGGAAACGCCTCTGCTGTACCTAACACTGCCCTTCATGTTCAAGCAGGGTCTAAGTGTTTTTTCTGAAAAAATTCTGTGAGCTGGTAACGTATAAAGGTGTTTCAGCCCTAATTGGGTTAGGAATCAGTAAGAGTTATCAGAGAGTTAACCTGATGGTTAATTTTTTTCAAAAGTTTTTAAATAGTTTTGAGTGTAAAAAAAATCCCAAAAAACTAACAAACAAACAGGGCTCGAAAGTGATAAAACTTTTTAAAGCTGAATTTAAGCATTTTGCGGTGCTTAATCTGGTAGTTTAAGTTCTTGTCTCGAAAGTTTGATCAGTGGTGGAATAGAACAAGGGGACTGTAAACTTTTGGAGAAAATTAATTATTTTTTAATATTTTTTTTTGTTACATAACCCTGATAAGAGCAAGATACATTTTTCTGTAAAAGGACTTTAATTATGTACTTTGGTTTTGCACATATATTAAAGATACTCTTATATTTAGAAGTTCCTCTAAAGTGTAAGTGAGGGGCTTATTCAGGGTAACACTGAGCCTGTGGCCAGTCTGAGAACTGAGAATAATCTCAGTGAATTCTGGCAGGTTTTTAAATGCTGAGGGTTTCTTTTGTAGTGCAGAGATTTCCCTGAGGTGCAGAGCACAAGGGCACTAATGAGCAGCACTGTGTAAATAATGAGGTTGGTAGCCTTGGAAAATGTGGCAGTGGGCTCAGTTTCACTCGGACAGTGTGTTTTAAATCTAATTTACACTCGTAGCTGGTTTCCTTGTTCTTCTCAAGTAACTTTAGAATGCAAACAGTAGTAGCTGAAATATAAATCCAAATATTTACCTGTAGCACGTCAAGAAGAAAGCCTGCCGTTAGCACACAGCATATTAATGACAATTTGTAATATCTGTTGTGGCTTGAGAAAAAGTAGCTGCTTTGTTTTCAAAGTAATGGCTAGAAATGAGCACTTGAGAGGTTTTCCCATGTTTTATTCAGTTTGCAAACCCTTCTGCCAGTTGCAGCTGGGGGAAAACTGCAAGTTCAAGTGCTCTGCTACATTGAATTGTCATCCTGAATAGCAATTCTGGGCCAAAGGGTGATACAGTGGCATCTGCACCCCACGTTGGCCAGAAAGTTTGATTATGAGTGATACAGAGGAGATCAGAGCAGGAGCAGTAAGCCTGTAAAATCATTAGTGGGAGCACATTTACCTTCTCTGTGTGTGCTTTTTCACTCTGTTCCTTTCAGTGCATTGTACTCCAGTTGTACTCATTTACCTCACACACTGAGTATATTGATTGCACAAAATCAGGTTTTGGATTTAATCCTCCTAGGTCAGGGTTTAGGAGTGGAGGGAACATCTTGGTTTTCATTATTTGGTAAAAACGTGATCTCGGAAGAGGTGTAAGTGGCCTGTGTGTGCTCTCATACAAATGAACATTTTTGCAGAGATACTGTTGGGGTGTTCCTTCATTCCAGAGTGAGCTGTCTGACCCTAACACAATGCCCCTTACTGCATTTCCCTCCAGAGTTCATTCCCTGCTTCAGAACACTCAGGGGGTTCTGCTGTGCTGCAGTAATGCCCAAATTTGTCAGATCACTAAGAGCTGTTGGGACAGCCTTGACCTTAAGTAATCCTGGTCATGGAAGTGCTAAAAAGTGATTGACCTACAAACACCATTTAGAGAAAACTGCCTCAGAGTTTAGTGTTCCTGATACTCTCAGAAGTACATGGAAAAGGTACAGTTTAATGTAGTGAGAGAGCAAAATGTGAACTTTAGATCAGTTCTCCTTTGAAAATTCAATCTGCATGCAGTTACACAGTTCACTGCAAGTCTATAAAGCTATTGCCTAAGCATGAGGTGAACACTGCATTGTATTTACAAAAAAAAATGAAATTAATATACCTTCAAAGGAATTATGAGGTAAATTGGTTTTTTTTTTTCTTGGTTTTCAGTCCTAAGCTTCTGGTTCTTAAAAATTCTGTCCTCGTGTGTAGGGTAGTGATACAGAACGAGATGGAGTAGTCCCAGAAAAATCCTCTCCAGAAAGAGAGAAGAAAAAGGAACAATCAGATGCCTCCAGTTCTCCCAGAACCTCAAAGCATCATTATTCGAGATCACGCTCACGGTCAAGGGAAAGGAGACGGAAGTCAGGTATGGGCTCCAGGGAAGCAAATTGCTTGTGGAGCTGAATTCTCTTAGTCTATGTTCCCCAAAAATGCGTCTGACTTAACCCTAGTAACGTGTTAGAATTGGGAAAAAAATGGATCTGCTAATTTTTGGGGTGTATCCTAAATATTGAAACTGCTGAGGGAAAAGGTTTTATCAGTGTGGAGGGGATGGGGGAGGCGGGACAGGGTCAGAGCACACCAAACAGGAAACTGTCCCCTTTTGTTTCCTTTAGATTAGATAAGCTTAGGCTGGGATACTTTTCAATAGTTGTAGCAGGAATCAGGTTACCTGCATAAGAACATGATTGGAGTATGATGTAAGTTAGTTTTTCACTGTCAGAGCTTAAATAAATGCAAAGTACTGGGACTAAGAGCCAGAGTTTGCTTTTTGCAGTAGATACTCAAATAGTGCTGTTTATTTTTTAAATCTTGACTTTAAGGGATGGAATAATTGAAATGAGCTAGAAGGATTATAGCCAGGTGATCTCCTCTTTATCTTGGTAAATGACAATAAACGTTTTCTTCTCCAGATACTGAAGGAAGAAAACACAGAAGCCGGAGCAGAAGCAAAGAGGTAATTAACACTTTGTAGTGTTTAGGTAATTGTACATCTTAAAAAGTATCTTGTAGTAATGCACATATGTGTAAACTTATATAAATGACTTTATGGTAAGTACAAGAAATTGAAAACTTTAAGCTTAAAAATGGATATGGAGAGCCTTTCATAGTGAAGCATGATTGCAGCCATCATGTTGACAAGGTAATAGTTTTATAGAAAATGCTTTCAGAAACTAGTAACTTAATTTTTTTTCTTTTCTGTTTTGTTTTTTTTGTTGGTTTTTTTTTTAATTTTTGTGGAAGCAGACAAAAGAGAGAGTTCATGTGGAGAAGTAGAATGGTGTTCTTGATCACTTTTACAGAGCTTCCATTATCCAAAAGCCTTGGGTGGCTTTGTTCCTGGACAGTGTTCAGGACTTTAAATAATACATACCTGTCTACTTAGGTGTACTAAAAACAATTCCCCACCGGACTGAGCTCTGTTTATTGCATCCTGTAATTGTAAAGGCTGTCATAGCTTGGCAAACAGGCTGAGTCAGCTGGAAATGTGACAGTAGCAGCAAAAATTTCAGAGGGCTGTCTCTTAAAATAAATGAATAAGTGTGTGTGTGTGAATATATAGGGAAGTGAGAAGAGACAGCATCAATAATGCCTTAAAAATAACTGGCTCACACACCAGAGAAGAGCTGAAACAAGCAAACCAGGAGCATCAAAAGAGTCATAAAGGAGCTTAAGCCATGTGGGGCAATAGGCTGGGACAGAGGAGGCACTTTTTAACTTCAAACCCGGGTCAGGAACTTCTCCTTCTCCCATTCCAATGGAAGCTCTGTTAAAAAAAGAAAAACAAAAAAGAGAAGGAAAGAAAAATCTAGGCGAGTTTTTGTGAAATTGAATAATATATTGTTTAGCTCACATGATAACATTTCTATAATAAATCATACTCAGCGTGCTAATGCGCGAAGAGACTGAACTGAAGACGCTGCAGACTCAGATAGCAAAATTATAAGCCTACTTCATGATAAGGTAACTATTAGTCATTCAAACTCATATTTCCCTTAAAAATATCTTAAATCCGTTATGGGATATAATGGTGGTTTTATTACTAAGTGTGTGTCTGAAAGATGTGATTAAAAAAAAAAATATTCTGAGACTCTCTTTAATTGTTAAAATAAGGTGGTTAAAATCCTGTCCAGTGCTTTGCCAGGCTGTTGGATCTATTCTTACACAATTTATTTAGCAGCTTATAAGTTTCACAGAGTGAGCAGATGTGAAATGATCTCCCACAGTAGATGTACTGTTGTCATTCATTTGCAAGATTAAGCTGTGTCTGTAGACTAAATGCTGAATATCTGTAGTTCTTCTTAGTATGTACGTGAGAACAACTATTAATATATACTTAAAATTAGTGTACAGGTAACCTCAGATGTAACAACTGATTATTAAAGGAGCTAAGAATAAAATACTATGAAAGCAGAAAAAGTACCTAAAATTCTTGCTTACTTGAAGAACAATAATAAAATATATTTAGAAATGGGTATATATTAATAAAGAATTAGGCTTGGGCAAGTGGGAATAAACCAATTATGGCATCTTCTCCAGTCTCATTTGAGAAAGAGTTCTGATGGAAGAAAAGGTTTTATGAGTAGTTAACAGGTTTAGATGAGCAAGAATACCAAACAAACAACTTTTCAATAATTGGGAGTTATCTGAAATGAATGCATCATGCTTAGTTTGTGACTTGAGCTGAGCGTTATTTTAACAGAAGACTTAAGTGGGCTATGTTTTTGTGCTAAAAAGGTTTCAAAACACACTGGATATATTAAGAAAGGGTGTTGATGTCACGACTTAGTCTCTAAGGAAAGCACTGGCAAAATCAGGCCTGACCTTGCTAAATATTTTTGGCATTGCAGCTATAAAAAGGAGTCTTTTTATTTTTTTAAGAGGCACTGCAGGAAGGAATTGCGGTATAGTGGAGCAGCATATCTGTAATTTAAAACTACTGTGGGAAGTCTGAGGGATGCATGTTCGTTTGAAATACTAAAAATGAGATGTCAGCCATGTAAATTATCACTTCACTTTGTAAAAACTGTTGGAAGTTACTGAAGAGAGTTTTGCTCTAGAAAATAATTACCTAATGATGACTAGAAGATTTTCTTTGGTTCTAAAAGCAAAATAGTTTGTCTGGAACTACGTGTGGATTTTAGTAACTTTCTACATGGAAGGCTCAGGCAAATATTAAATAGTCACTGCAACTCTGTTTTTGTATATGCATATACATAAATTGTCAAGTTCTTTAAGATAGGTACTTATGTGCTTGGAATGGAGACAGTAACTGAAAATGGCAGAGATTTTTTGTTACAATGCTGTGAGTCTTATATGGAAGAACTGTAAAGATACCTGGATGGATACCTTAAAAATCCTTTATAGACAGTGGGAGGAGGGAAAAGGGGAAAAATGATAGTGTGCATTTGCAGCTTTGGGTAGTTGTTGGCATTAGGTAAAGCAGCCATGGCTCATGATTGAGTCACACTCCTAAGGTTACTAATGTTGCATCACAACTTAGCATTTTTATCTTCTGATACCCATACTAACTCTCTTTGTTGCACTATTTTCCTGAAAGAACCAACTTCTTCTTAAAACAGGCAAGAAGACATGAATCCAAAGAGAAGTCCTCCAAGAAGCACAAATCTGAAGACCACAATGACAAAGAGCATTCTTCTGACAAGGGAAGAGATAGCCTAAATTCATCTGAAAATGGTGAGGAGAGGCATAAACGCAAAGAGAGAAAGTCATCCAGAGGGAGGAGTCATTCCAGATCCAGGTCTCGGGAAAGGTAAGTTGTTACATGTGATTATTGTGTGAGTGCATTTCCAAAAGCCATGTTTGGAATTGTTGTAGAGTTCTGAAATACAGCTGAGGTCCATTCCTGACCTGGTGCAAAGCAGCAGTTTATAATGCATGTTTCAGTTTTCACTGGGCAGTGCATTTGTAGATAGTTTTTTTTGCAGATCAGTTCAAAATAAAAGTATAAAACTGCTCTAAGACTTTATATAGGGATGTGTTTCATGTTTATAATTGGTATAGAAAATACTAAACCAAGTATTAAGTGTACCTCACTGTCAGTGACAGGAAAGCAGATACACCTTACAGTGCCATGGCTCTTTACCTCCTGAATCCTGAGCTTCCACACAGGGAGTGCTGGTCAATCCTCCTTGCCTGGTAGCCCACCCAGCACGTTCTGAGGGTAGGAAAATTGCCTGGGACAAGCAGGCAGAACTTCTCTCTCTGTAGCTGAGGGATGTGCAACAAACAGGGTAGCAAGGAACAAGCTTTGGCTAATGACAGGCTGAGGGACTGGATGTGACTCACAAGCTGGAGCTTGGGCACCTCCTCCCAAAGGTCTTGGAATACCATGGAGGGGAGCAGGCTTGTATTGCCTTGGATTTAAGACTCCTGCATCAGATTAGTTTGTCTTTGTATTTGTTTTGAGATGTACACTTTAATGAACAACTAAAAATAGCAGTGTTGATGAGTGTGGTTATTTACAGACACTGTGCAGCTCAGTTGTGGCTGGTGGTGGGGTTTGGTTCCTTTCCCATTTCATCCCTTAGACCTACAGCTCAACCTCCCCTGGGCATGAGCATTCCCACGTGTAGTTTGCAGTGTCCCCACCCTGCCTGATGCATTGTGCCCTGTGGTGATGAGCCCACGTGTCAGTCCTTAAGCACAAACTGCCTTTGAGCACAAGAATATGTGTAAGGATTCGGGGCGTGTGTTTCAGACGTCATCGTAGTAGAAGTCGTGATAGGAAAAAATCCCGGTCCCGCAGCAGAGAGAGAAAGCGACGGATCAGATCCCGCTCTAGATCAAGATCTAGACACAGACATAGAAGTAGAAGTAAAAGCAGAACTAGGAGCAGAAGCAGGTAAGTGTGACCTTCCATGTATGTGTTGATGTTTGGGGGGCTGATGTGATGGGTTAGCCGGATAATGTCTGGTCAGTGCAGTTAAATGTGTTTGGCTTTTTCTCAGCTGTACTGGGAGTGGGTTCAGGACTGGGTGGTTTCTTGGTCTTACAGAAATATTTGTCCTGGACAGCTGAAGTGTCTCAAGCTCTTGGCTTTTCATAGTGTGACTTCTTGTTAGCAATAGTATTTAAGTGGGAAGAACTGAAGAATAATATACAGGTGACCCTCTCCTGTGTTTGATACAATAGTAGTGTGGCTGGCATACTGCTGTATTTATCCTTTCAGTTTGTGTACATATGATAAAAGGAAAGTTTAACTGGGAATCACTGGCTGTCAGAGCAGATACATAGATCAGAAGCCAATTCTGATCATCTCCACAAAGTTACCTCAGTTTTTCTGTGAAGTGGCAGTTGATGTGCTGTTAAGGTAAATTTTGGTTCAGATGGATTATTTCTCATATAAATGTACTCTTCAGTGTTAGTGATTACCAGCTCCTCTTCGTCAAGTTCAGCTTGAGAATATTTATCACATTAATTTTTCTCCCTGAGTGCTTTGTTTTCTTCCTTAACTCCTAGAAGCACTTGATCTAGACACGTTCTGGCTTGGTCAGGGTCTGTTTGACAGTTGAGATTCCATACCTCACCTGGGACATGCTGGAGTTGCCATTTTCATCACTGTAGAGAAGCTAATGTTTTTCAGTACTGATAATGCATTCAGTGTTTTGGTGTAGACTCTCTGTATCACCTTTGCATTCTTAATGCCCTGTAGGATTTGCTCAGTGCTGAAGCTGAAATACAACTTAATGACTGCTACAGATGTTTTGTTGAAAGTAGTTTGAATGGAAATCAGTGTCCCTGCAGAGCTGCAAGAAAGTGTTGACTTTTCCAGTTCTCTTAATAATGTTTTCAGCAGAATATTTTAAGTTGTTCTGTGACTGGTTATGACTACTCAGCATTACAGTGGAACATTGGAGTCTTAACAATCACATTGGTGTAATGCTACAACATCCCTTGTGAAACTGTTCAGAAGACTTTCCTTTCTGAAGAAGTAGTTGAATTACGTGGTTTGTGTCATATTTTTGACATGCACTTTCTACCAAACATTGAGCTGGGGTGAGTAGAGCTGGGTCTGCAGCTGGTACATGTTAACTTGCATTTAAGGGTATTGAAGCTACTTTCAGCATGTTCTGCAAGGCTTCAGCTCCCCATTTTTTCCAATTATTGTAGATAATGTGCTCTGTTTAAAAGTCACTTTGAACATTGTGTGTAATGGCTCCAAGAAAACTTCATGTCTCAGAATAGATTTTGGTTTCTGCAGTGGAATTCAAATTACCTGAAGCAGAACATCAAACGTGGGAAGAAAAAGTAAGGTATAGTCATGGCTTAGGAATTTCTCCAGCTGGAAACAGCCCTTGTGGGATGCTGGTGGACACACTGCAAGAATCCTTTTCTTTTAAGTACTGCTTGTGTCTCACAAATCCTAGAGAATGGAAGGAAATGAGGCGTAAGTCTTTTTTATCTGGAGCTAGAACACTTCATTAAGTTCAGGGCTCAGACAGAGCTGGAAAAGAAGGTGACTTGTGGGACAATCCTCAAGGTAAACTCTGCACAAGCCAGATAAATGTGACATGGGTATCTACCCTGTTAAAACTCACCTGTGAAAGGAATTTCATCCTTCCTGACATGCAGTTCTTATGTTGTAATGAGCAGGCTGTGACAGAAGCATTTATAAATAGCAGAGCTTGAGCTTCTCTTGATGGTTCTTTGCATAATCTCAAGCTCAAATTTTCTGGTGATCTGTCCTCATGGGCATTTTAACCAATCTTTGGTTTGTGAGTGTGTAGAACCTCTTGGTAGTTTTTTAGTGGTGTGGCTCTGATTAAATGCTAGGTGGAAAACGTGACACCAGCTGCTTGTTTCAAATGGAAATACTTCAGTACAAAAGCTCAAATATTTATTTCCTTGATGTTTACCAGTGCAATAAAGCATCACAGACCAAAGACAAGACCAAACAACAATAGTCAGCACGGGGGAAAATGAAGGTATCTTTGAAACATGCATTACATCTTATCTCAGGAATGCAGATCTGTCACTTCCCAGTGCCTGAATCTGCATCTTGTCATCTTCTCTGAAAAGATAAGTCTTGCCTCCTTTGTATTCTACCAGATTTGTCATGTAAACAAGGATCTTTTTGTAACTTCAGTCTGCATTTCGTGGTGTTTGTAGATGCTGCCCAGGTTGCAAACAGAAGAAAGAATATCTGAAAGCCGTGGAAAGTGGCTGTTGTCAAGTTAGCCATTATTTAGCTGTTGCCCCAAATGGGTGATAATAATATTTTAGTTAAAAAATTACAGAAACACCTTTGTGCACCTCAGCTTGCTGGTTATGGCAAATCTGGGAAAAGTGTGAGTGATATCTCCTGTAAATCAAGCTTTGTTGAGCACTTCCAGTACCTGTGGCTTCTTTGTTTGAAACACCAGTGTCAAAAGAGTTAAACTGAGATAAACCCTTACCTCTTGTACTGTAGATACTGATGATCCTGGCACAGAGAACTGCTAGTAGTACTTTGTATATGTATTTTGAGTAGCTGTTGTTTAGATGGGATTAGTTACAGATGTCCTGAGAATGTCTCCTGCTTGAAAGGAGGTGGGAAGAAGAGTTGAACTGAATGTTTTGGTATTTTGGTTAAAAATACATTTTAACTGGGTTCTTTGCAGATGGTCAGGCTCCAGGTATTCCAGCTTCAGAGTTCTCTTCCCAAGAGAAGCAAACCCAAGACAAATCACATGTTCAGCTTAGTAGACTCCCTCAAAGCACGTTTAGGGAGGAGGATACAGAGGGGATAGTAATAGTAATTTCCTAAAGTACTGTTCCACTTCTTAAATTTGGCCTCTTCAAAATGCTCCTTATTAACATAATTACAGTGCTTTGAGGTCTCTTACGGTTTAAAACATCCTTCTGGCTTGATTCATTCAAGTTCTCTTGCAATTTTTACCAGAAATTAGATGATGTTTCTTAGCATTTAGAATCTCTAGAGCAGATCTCTTTGTTCTGAACACTGAATAGGAGAGGGTAAATGAATACCCAGAACTGCACATTCTGTTACAGCTGGAAATCTTCAGTTGTAGCTCTGTGTTCCTACAAGGCGACTGTCGTCGTACTAACTCTCAAAAACTTTTCTTGAGAGCTCCATATCATAAATCAAATTTCCAACGCTGTGATCAAATCCTTTATGAAATATTAAGCTGCACGTGTGTACCTTCCTTGTTTTAGCAGCTGTTCCATTTGGTTTCAGGGAGCGAAAGAAGAGAATTGAAAAGCCGCGGAGGTTCAGCAGGAGCCACAGCCGGAGTCCGAGCCCGCCGCCTTTCCGGGGCCGGAACACAGCTATGGATGCACAGGAAGCCTTAGCCAGAAGGTCAGGAATTGTGCTGATGTTGATGATACGTGACATGAATAAGCTCCTGATGTTGATTTTTGCATGGCTAAATATTTTTATTTTCGTGTACCTTTAGGCTGGAAAGAGCAAAGAAGTTGCAAGAACAGAGAGAGAAGGAAATGGTTGAAAAACAGAAGCAACAGGAAATGGCTGCAGGTAGTGCTTGTGTATATTAGATTAATTCCTGAGCAATAGCATGAGTGGGAGATAGATAGGGTTATGTTATAGGAGTGTTGTAGTCTTATCCAACAGATGGGCAGATTGTCTTTGTGTAATTGTTAATAAGAAAAACTACAAGAAGTAGGAAATATTAAACCAAACAACTAAGAATAAGAAACAAGCCCCCAACAAAAATGATTGAGATTTCTTATTACTTACTGAGTGTACAAGAAAAACATAGTATGTTGGGCTGTTAAATGATTTCATGATGGCCATTGAGCTGCTGCTTGCGTGGGGGTATTCAGAACCACAAGGTGCATTAGTTTCACTTGTAGTTTCTGGTTTACCAAAACTCATGGAGTCATGTTCCTTAGTTGAGAAATCACAGGTATTTTATCATGCATTTATTATCTGTGCCCTTCCAAATTCTATTGAAGGGAAGCATTTGAGGGGTTTGGCTTTTTAGTTTGGTTCTGGGGCGGGTTGGTGGTTGGGTTTTGTGTTCATGTTGGGTTTTTTCCCCCCAAAGTCTGAAGTTCTTCTTAACAAGTTCCCTTTGTTCCTCAGCAGCTGCAGCCACAGGAGGCTCTGTCATCAACGTGGCCGCTCTGCTGGCCTCGGGGACACAAGTGACCCCTCAGATTGCCATGGCAGCTCAGATGGCAGCACTGCAGGCCAAGGCACTGGCAGAGACTGGCATAGCTGTGCCCAGCTATTACAACCCTGCAGCAGTGAACCCCATGAAATTTGCTGAGCAAGAGAAAAAGCGGAAGATGCTTTGGCAAGGCAAAAAGGAAGGGGTAATGTTGGCTTTTCTTACCTTCATGAACTCGTTTGGGAATCTCTTGCACTCAGATTAAGGGTGCTGATGAATGTTCTTTCCAGCTTTCGTATCTCTTAGCAAGTTTTAATATCTGCTTGAAGTAAAAGTAGGAGTTGAATTTCTATGGTCCTTTGTGGGTCCCTTCCAACTCAGAATATTCTGTGATTTAGGAGTGAAAGGACTAGGATAGTTAGTCCTTCAGTGATAAACAGTGACACAAGACACAAGGAAACCCTGAATGTCATAAAGCTTCAGAGGTATAGTTAGATCTTTAGTGTTATTCTTGTGAGTTTACCTACAACTTGAAACTAAGCATCAAATCCAGAAGGTCTCCCTTTACTGGGAAGGGATTACTAAGGTATGGAATGTTTGACCTCTCCTTTCTGGGACTGCAGGGATTTCTCCTGTGGTGGTCGGGTCTCCTCTTTAATTGCAGATTTCAAAGACAACTCTGTCGACCTTGCTGGCAGCTTTTAAGGAGCAGAGTAAAGCAATATTAACCCTAACAAAAGTCATAAATACAAATAAGCCTTCAGGCTTTTGTGCTCTGTTAAATGCCTTTGCAATTAGTGAAGTAAGAAAGGCACCTGTGGCAGTTGCTTTTTCAGGAAGTTGCTGGATTTCAGTAGAGCTTTTGCCTGCTGATCCTGTGGGGGGAAAATGGCCACTTGAATATTTGTATTTTTGTCTTTTGTTGCTCTGATCTAGACGTGTTTATTAGGCTGGTTTCCATCTTGCAGCAGTTACACAACAAGCTGCCTTACCTTTACAGACTGTTCCACAAGATGTGAAAAACAAACCAGTTCCCATGGCAATGGTGGGAGACAAAAGCGAGGGCAGGAGAGCCCTGAATGCTCCCTGGGCAGTTCTTCCTGAATTGTGCTCTATGTCCATTAATTGAAATAAACAAAATAATTTTGCCATCATTTACTTCAAGCCTGAATTCCAACCAGGCTTCCAGACCTTTGGAAATGCCAAAGGAAGGAACATAGCTGTGTTTTGAACACCGTGCTTAGGTCAGCTTCCCTCACAAAGAGCTCCTGGGAGGATGCTGCAGCAGGAATGGCAGACTTGGAAACCTTTTGCTTCCAGCTCTGGCACAGAACAAGTTTGTCTTCAACACTGCTCCTTTGCTTTCTGCTCTGTTGTGCTGTTAATGAAGTCTTACGTAAAAAGGTGACATCTTTCTTTTTTTAAATCTGAACAGGATAAATCACAGTCTGCAGAAATATGGGAAAAACTAAATTTTGGAAACAAGGACCAAAATGTCAAATTCAGAAAACTGATGGGCATTAAGGTAAGGAATTCTGAATATGTAAATAAGTTTATTAATTGCAGAATCATGATTTCACTTTTCATTTTAGTCTGTTTAGTCTATGATGTAGTTAAGAGCTTTGAAGTATTTATTAACCTCAGAAGCAGCCTCTAAACTTGAATTTAATTCAAAAAGCAACTGGGTGAAGGCCTGTTTGTTTCTTGACAGAGAAAATCTGCACTAGACTGTTGCAGCAATAAACCCAAATGCTTGAACTCTTCCTCTGGTAAGATTTTGTGAACGTGACTTGCCCAGAGCTGATGTTTTGTGTTGTGTTTCCAGAGCGAGGATGAAGCTGGCTGCAGTTCCGTGGATGAGGAGAGTTACAAAACCCTGAAGCAGCAGGAGGAGGTGTTCAGAAATCTGGATGCACAGTATGAAATGGCAAGATCACAGACTCACACGCAAAGAGGAATGGGATTGGGGTTCACATCTTCCATGCGAGGAATGGATGCAGTTTGAAAAACAAAAAAACAAAACTAAAAAAAAAGGCTGTTTTGAAGTTTGGGACTGTGGAAGGTTCTTGTTCACATGTTGGGTCCTTGTTCACCAAAAAGCTAGCATTCTAGCTTGCATGGGTGTTGCATTGACTTTAATTTATTGAAAAATACAATTTTTTTTGTAAATATCAGATTAGTGATACTGGTGTTAGTGTTGTAATCAGGTTATACCCACTTCCATTAAACTTGACAGAACTAGAGGAGGACAGTATTTTTTAGTTAAAGTTCTACTTTTCAAACCAAGCAGCAGATGGGATGAACTCATACATGGATATTTCGTGTCCACTGTCTTGTGTACTTTTGTACTTTAACCTTGTACAGTTATTTTCGATTCTTGAAACATGAAAGAAACATTGTGTAGATGTTATTTAGCGGTCTGGGCCAATAGGCACATAATCCAGTGCAAAAAAAAACTGGTTAATAATAAAGACATTTTTTTTCTCTAAGGTCATGTAGTAATTTGTCTTTTGGGCCAAATTCCGATAAGCCAGTTAAGAGAAGGGAAAACTTAAGGAGTTTTTTTGCTTTGATTCTTTTGAAAGTAGCATTTGTCTACAATACTGCAGTGAGGGGCCTTGGTGCAGACACCCTACTTCAAATCCTTTTCTCCTGCACGCTGCTGCTGTCCCATCTCTCTCCACTGCTCAGAAGAGGAAGAAAAGCTCCGAACCCTCGAGCGCTGCCGGTTCTGGAGGCGGGAGCGCCTCCTCCATTGTGAGTACGGCGGGCGCTGCGGGCCCGCCGCTACCCCGCTCCGCCTACACCTCCCAGCGTGCACCGCGCTTCACCGCCACCCGCATCTGCGGTCCGCCGCCCCGGTGCACGCTGGGAGTTGGAGTCCTCGGCGGGCATCGGCCCGCCCGCCCCGCGCTTCCCGCCGCCCTTTGCCCCCCGCCCCGCCCTTCCTGCGGCGGCCAAGATGGCGGCGGAGGTGGATTTCGGGGAGCGCGAGCTGTTCGGGCAGCTGGAGGGCGAGCCCGGGCCGCCCTCGCCGCCCGCCGGGCAACAGCCGGACCCGCTGCTGCAGCTCTACGAGCGGCTGCGCGACCGCGACGAGACGGTGCAGCGGCTGCGGGCGGAGAATATCCTGGCGGGGCAGGCAGGGCCCGCGGCGGCGCCGCTGCTGCCGGTTCCCTTCCGGGCCAGGCGGGCCGGCCCTCAGGCGGCTCCCGGCTTGTCCCCGGCGCGCTGTGCGGAGGAGCCCTCGCTCTCCACCGCGAGCCGGGCTGGGGCTGAGCGGAGCCGCGGGCCGGGCTCGCAGCCTTCCCCCAGCACGTTCTCCATAGAAACCTCGCTGCTCGGAGCGGCCGAGCCCCGCGTTCTGCCTTCGCTGGTCACTGTGACAATCCAGTTTATCGCAACTGCGAACAACTCCAGATAGTTCAATTGTGACGGGTTCCCTAAAGCGGTTTGGGTTTGCCGCTGCAGCAGAGTGGAATCTGAAATGTGTTATAATTGATGTCCCGTTTACCAGTACATGTGCGCTACCGTTACCTTAATTTTGGTGATGGTCACAGGTATTTTTTAAATAAAATACTATGAGTCTGTTGATATAATCATTGCACGTAATGAATAGCACTATTTGGATTGTCACAGCCAGCCCTCTTTTTGTTCGCGGGTCGGAGTTTTTTTCATTTTATTGTGTTTCTTCAGCAACAAGTCGGTTTCAGATAACCCCCTGTGCAGTGAAAGGGAAGGACTGAAAGTCTCTTTCTTGTTCTGAGAAATTCTTGCTTGGCGTTTTCTTGCTTGCTTTGGGTGTGGGTTTGTGTCTTCCAAAAAAAATCATAGTCCTTAACAATAAGATAACATCAGGAACTGAAAAGGAAGCTGAGAATACTGACTCGTCCTAGGTATGGTAATGCTGACTTGAAACCCTATGAATTATGTAGAGAGAATATATTTATTTTATGTGTGCATATAGAGTTTGTCTAAGATAAGAGCTCTGTGCAGGAACAATCTGTCCCATCTTGTTTCCATGTCCCAATCCCTGCTCAGGTGTTGGGCTTCTAAAATGCCATTCCAGTTCCTGAAAAGTCTTTTGGAGTTGAGTAGCAGGAACTCAGTTGGTATTGCTGTAGCTCTTATTTATTTGTGTGTATCTGTTTTATGAAACTCACTTGGTCTTCAGAGAAGCAGTTTTAAAGTAAAATTCAGCAGTGAGGAGAAATTACATTCAAATGCTTGAATGAATGTTACTTAGAAGATTGTATAAGTTTATTGAAACCTAAAATAGCAGGAAGAGTATTCTGTTCATACAGAATTAAATATTTCTGTAGTGTGGGGGTGCTTTGTTCTCCTTCCACCTCACACCAACCTGCTTTGCTCAAGAGGATAGTTTCTGTTTAAGTGGATAGGAATTTCTTAAAAATACAGCTTTTGTATTGCCCAAACCTTCCTCCCTCTGTGGGGTGTCAGACTCAGCTGTGGTGGAACTGGTGGGGGAAGATTTCCTGTGCTCATTGTCTGTGTTCTGTGCTGTTCTAGTGGGATCTCAGTGGAAAACCCCAAAGTTGATGGACCTCTGTTGCAGATTTTATTTATGAACAATGTCATTACTAAGTAAGTATTTTCAAGAAATAACACTCCTGACAGGATTTTTTTTTTTCCTTTGGATATAACAGTGCCGTGCCCAAATTGTGGATGTAGGTTTTATTCAATAACAAAAACTATTGAAGCTTGGAGGGGAAAAAGATAATGGGCAGTATGACAGGAGTTCATTAGCAATATCTTCTTTTATCATGAAGTGAAGGGTGGCTTCCTTGAATTTCAGGAATGTTGTGGGTAAAATACAAGAAATTAATCTTTCCCTGCCTCTGAGTTGATTTTTGGGGTTGATTTGAGTTGATTTTGGTTGGGCTGCTCTCTAATAATAGATTGCATTTTGGTGAGGGTTAAGAGGGGGCCAAAAAGGAGTTGGATTTTTCCCCTTTTCTAAGTTGTTTAGTAAATGATTAATGCTTAAGAAAAGAGACATCTGCTCTTTGTTTCAGCCTTGCTCATGTCTTCATCTCTCTGTACTTGACTCCATCCCAGGCGGTTTCATCAAGAAATTGAAGATTTTATTTGTAGTTTAGTTCAAAAATACGAAGAGCAGAAGAAAAGTGAACAAGAAAAATCACACTTGAATGCTAAGCCACAGGTACTTTCAAACTCAGATTGTTACAGAATGCCTCTTCTTCATCTCTGTAATGAGAATATTGAAATATTGCAGTGTTAAACTAACAAAAATCAAATCAAGTAGCTGTCAAACAGATGTTGTTCCAAAAAATAGAGCCCAGGACAAAGGAAAGATTCTTTCTGCCCATGAAAATGCTTCTTGAAAACTGTCCCTAGTGAAATTTTAGTGAAAGAAAATTAATAAGTTGCTTTAAAAAATGAAGAAGAAAGCTTATTGTCCCCTCTTCTGATAGTATTTGGCCCATCTCTGAGCCTATATGAGAAAACAGTTGAACAACAGAATCTGAACATTTACACTTTTTCCTCCTAGTTTAGAATTTTGATTCTTGACATTCACTCGGAATAAAAGGGTGGAATGGCACATTTCTCTCTATCTTTCCCTTAGCTTGTTTGATGAGAAGGAAAATGTTATTGTGCAGTGTATTTCTCATCAAGGAAAGCCTTAGGGAGGAGCTGTGTCCTGGCTTGTGGAAAGCTTCATGTGTGATGTGGTGAAAGCACAGAAGCTAAACCCCACATTCTGTGCCTTTTACATCACTGATTCAAGGAGCTCTGTTGATTTAAGTGAATTATTGTTATTTTTGCTTTTCCTGACAGCCCTCCAGTGTTGTTTTGGAAGAGGACTGTAAAGGAACCAGCTCGAGTTCTGCTAAAAAAGTGAAAGAAGCTTTTAGTGTAAGTTTTTGACTGTGCTCTTCCATGGTAGGTCTGACTCTTCTCCACATTCAATGTACACTGCCATTAAAATAAGAGCTGTTAACTGCTGTTATTACATTGATAAATGAAATTTAAACTCAGCATGTTTGGGCTACATGAGAGCAAAAAAGTCTTAGTGTACAGCTTTGGGCTTGCATTAATTGTAAATTCTTACAAAATGGGGAAAAAAAACCTGCAAATATTTCAAGCAGTGTAAATTTATAGAATTGCTACCAGTCTCACCTAAATACTGACACATTTCTGACAATTCTCTTGACTTTTTTTCTACAGGTTGTAGGAAGTGTTCTGTATTTTACCAATTTTTGTCTCGATAAACTGGGACAGCCTATTTTAAATGAGAATCCACAGCTGACAGAAGGATGGGAAATACCTAAGTATCCTGTTTGCTAAAACACCTTTCTTTTTTCTGTTTGTCTAATCCAAAGAAGTCCAGTGGGTAAATTGAACTCAAATTCTCTTCAGGGGATTGTGTTTTTATCAAGACCATAGCAGTCATTATAGATGGGATGATTTAATGAGTCATAATGGCTTTTTAATTAAAAACTAATAATATTTTGATAAAACTGACTTGCTGATTGCTGTCCTGAGAGTGAATGCCTTATCCCCATAAATACAGCTTGTGAATTTAGGGATTTCCTTGGCCAGTCCCTAATCAGGTTTGGAATGACAGCTCATTTCAGATTGGATATGTATTCTCCCTCCATAAAATCCACTCTTTGGGAGAAGAAAAGGCTTTGGGAAACTCAAACATGCTGTAAAATGCTTTTTTTTTTTTTCCAAATGTGGGAGCTATAGGGAAAGTCTAATATTAAAATTTAATTATGGCATGCTCTTAACACGCATCCATTTTAAAGTTGGTTCTTTATTGTTTATTAAAGCCAATGTTTGAAAAGTGGAATGGAGGGGAAAGCTAGAAAAGGTTGAAATGTTTTTTAATATTGATGTCTTCCATGACAAAAGAGAAGAAATTTCTCAAGTAACATCATCTCCCCAGGTTTCCAGCATTGCTTGTGTCCTAGAAAGACTCAGGACAAGAAGCAGTTTCAGAGTTAATTTCTGCAATTTCCAGTTCTTAAGCTTGTAATCAAGGTCACGTCAGTGTTAAAAAATTCCTTGTATTTGAACATAAATTGCAAATTTACAATCTCCCAGCCTCTGGATGAAGGAAGTAGATGCCTAATGGGAATTTCTCCTTCAATGCCAAGTTAAGTGTGGCTGAACTGATTCTGAGTGAAATGGTTCATCAGGCACTGGCTTCTAAAAGACCAAAGTATTGCTCTCAGTGAACCTGTCATTTTGCAACTCTGTCAAAATGTGGTTTAATAAGATTACTGTGAAGCATTTCTGAATTATTACCTGGAAATTTCTGCCTGAAAACAAGAGGGTTGTAGTTTTAGCAAGTTCTGATAAGGTATTGGATAGAAATTTGTAGTAGTAAACAGCATAAGCTCATCTTAGCAAGTTTATAGTAGATATCAAGTTTATAGCATCTAGTTTATAGTAGATAACATTTTATGGTTTGTTCTCAGGACTTCATATCAAGGACCCATTTGTAACTTAATGCAAATGAGTCAGTGTTTGTTCAAAGCACTATTAAGTTTTCATTGATATTTTAAACAAAACTGAAATTTTGCTTCATCCAGTAGCAGTTCCTTATTGAAATCTAAAGATACCAGCAAGTTTTCAGCCAGATTCTCTCCCTAGATGGACAAGAAATACAAGTAAAACCCAAAAGGTTTGTATTATTCTTAAATATAAAGTTTTGAGCTGGAAAGTTCAGATGCAGTCTGTGATTATTGCCCAGTTAATAAACCCTTGGACATACCTGAGCAATGAGTCTTTAAATTTAAATTTAAATTACATAAGCCAGAGCTGAACATCACAGTCAGTGGGGTCTGTCTTTTAACTGAATTTCTTTAGGAAGGGCCTAAAGTTAGTGTGTGAAAACTTTCTGAATTTTTATACTTAGTTCTTACATTTCTTGTCTTTTCAGTGATTGGTTTGTCATCCTTGCACTGGGGTTGTGTCATGGTTACTGCTCTGTAGAACAACTCCTGTCTGCTTACTTGGTAGATTTTTAGCACAGACTGATGTGAGAGTTGATGGTGTAGTTTTTATGGGAGGTCAGAAGTGAAGGGAACTCAGTTTCCAGCTGGAGTTACCTTGGACATGTGTTCTTGTGCCACTTTTTGTCCCCACTTCTGGTTCTAGTCCTAATTCAGTAAAACTGGAACGTTCAGAAAATAAATCTTCCTCTAAAATCTTGGTATTTCACCTCAGTAACATGGCAAATGTTTCCTGCTATGGTGTGAATGTAAAGGAAGATTTAAGTAGGAGCCAGCTGCAGTTCCATTCCAGGTTTTCAGTGGAGTTTCACAAAATGCATTACTTAAAACTGTGGGCCAGGACTTGCCAAAGAGATGTCTGTGCTCTGCTGTTTGTTTCTGCTGGTGACCTATTCCCAGTATTGGGGCAGGGATCAGACCTCTGGTGATTCCATTTCCTATTTCCCTCTGCCCTGTCCTCATTTCACACATTTAGCCCTGTGAAATCAGCAATATTCTCTCTTTAAGGACTGATGTAAGCTTAAGAGGAGCACAAGACAGCACATGACATCAGCAATCATTGCTTGTGGTTTTGTCTTTCTCAAATCTAAACCTTAAAAATCGGTCAAGAACGAAAACGACGAAGCATAATTTAACATTGCAAAGTTATTTTCAGGTTTAATTTCTTGTGCATTCTTCAAGCAGGCCCAAGCCTCATTGTTTCAATTGTGGTTCTGAAGACCATCAAATGAAGGACTGCCCAAAGGTAAAGTCACCAATATTCCAAAGACTGCTGCTCTCCCAAGCTTTGTGGTGGGTGAAGGAGTGCATAAATTGTAAGTTGTCCAACTCTAAACTTCCCAATTGTATTATCTTTAAGCCACGAAATGCAGCTCGTATAAATGAGAAGAGAAAGGAGTTTTTGGAAGCTTGTGGTGATTCGGGCAATCAGAATTTTCAGCAGCGTTACCATGCAGAAGAAGTAGAAGAGAGGTTTGGAAAATTTAAGCCAGGAGTAATTAGGTATCTCTTTTCTTTCCATTTGTTTTTTTGGAATATCTCTTCTGCCTTTGGAGTGCCAGATTTTAATTGCCAGAGTTTATTAAGTCCAACTGCTGCTCTTAACTATGAGTGTATTATGTTTTGAGTTTGCTAAATAGAATTTTAATAAATTGCAGAGATATCTTCTAAATGAAAACTCACTGCTGGCTTGATAGTCCTGCCTGTTCTCTGATATGCAGGGAGATAAATATTACTCTTTGACTTCTCAAATTGCAAATTTATTATGTTCCTACTAAAAATGTATTCAAAAGTCTGCAAATTTTGAGCTTTGAGCATGCCTTCCTCTCTAGTCAAAATGTTCAGAGAAATCTCAGTATTGTGTGGCAATCTCCAAAAAAAAATCACCAGTTAAATTCAATGTCAAGGCCCACCCTTCCTGTTGATAGCTGCAGTCAAGGCCATGAGTCAGAAGAAGCAGATCGAGTAGGTTATTCTTGCTGTAGAATTAAATCTTAATCAAGTGTTTAAGCATATCAGCAAGGCAGAAAGTTGTATTTAACATCAGAGCTGGTTTTCATCTGCAGTTGTTACATCAGGGCTTGAAATGCAGCGCAGTTCGAGCTAAAACTCCACTGTTTTACCTCAACAGCTGAAAACTCCACAAAACCTTCATAACCTTTTGGCCCCAAGGGAGAGGGATTTTTCTGGCTGACATTTTGTCTCCTGTTTGTTTCCTTGCCTCAGTGGGGTGCTTCAGGATGCCCTGGGTGTGACAGACAAGAGCTTGCCCCCTTTCATTTACCGCATGCGGCAGCTGGGCTACCCCCCGGGCTGGCTCAAGGAGGCTGAGATGGAGCACTCAGGACTGGCTCTCTATGATGGCAAAGGTGAGCAGGGGGAGGCTGGGATGCTGCTGTGCTATGAGCTGTGTGCTGGCTGCACCCTCCTCAGGAGACAGGAAAGTAACTGGTTTGTAAATCTTTTCCTTGTGGGATGCAGTCTGGGTCTTTCAGGCCTGCGACTTTTAGAGTTCTAAAGCTCTGGTTTTTCCTGATGTTTTGGGTTTCTGAAGCTTCTTCCCACAGCTTGGACATAAACATCAGGTTTTGTTTGTGTAACAAAAAGTCATGTTTGGAATTCTTTCTGTAAGATGGGCTTTCTCTTGATGTCCCTCTGGTTTGGCCAAGTGGGTGAAGAGTTCTGTCACTCGTGCACCAATCACGGTATAAAATGTATAAAATGAGAGTCATTGTTTAAATAAACTGAGTCAGATTCATTTCTCCAAGAGTTTTGGAGCAATTCCACAAAGAATCTATGTTATGTGTTATTTGCCACAGCAGCAATGGAAGGGGGAGAAAGTTGCAAATCAGGTTGGTTTATTTGTGTAAAAATGCACCTCTTTTATCAGCTGTGATTGTAATAATGAAACTAATTCCATATAATGGTTGTGTTGCAGAGATGGGGACTGTCAGTGGGATTTCACTGTCAGAACCTGGGGTTTTGTGAAACTACAATTCTTGCAAATCTCTTACTGTCCAATTTCCTCTCCCTTTTTCTCTTATGAAAGAATCCACAGACCTCAATAAATTAGTCTTATATGGGAACAAAACCACAAGCAAGCAAACAACACATTTCTTGTAACCCAACTGAAGTAATTTACCAGCTTTTTGCTAATGACCATTATTAATGCTGCATCTCACAACAGTCCTGATCCAAACTCGGCAGGTGGCAATGGCACATGAAGAGCACTTGTGGAGGAATACCCAGTTAGGTTTCTGGGCATGCTTCCTTCACGTAGCTGATGGATTTGGTCACTGTTCCTGCCTCTGTGCATTTCAAACCCTTCTATCAATACTTCCATTCCAAACCCCTGTTGTTAAACCCTGTGGATGTTTTCTGTGGTGCTCTTCATTCACCTCACTAACAATGAGATTCCATTGTAGGTGAAGTTGCAGCAGAAGATGGGGGCTCTCCCCAGCCCAGACGTATCACTTACGATGTGTCCAAGTTGGTAAATTATCCAGGCTTCAATATATCCACCCCCAGTGGGATCCCAGATGTGAGTAGCTGTTCTCTGCCTTCTGAACAATGTGCTGAGTGACAGGAATTGCTTTCAGCCAGGAGTTAATGTTTTGTATTTTGTATCTGATAATTTCTCTTCTTTTTAAGCCCTTGCCTTGGGGCTGGGGGCTGTAATTAATGGGACAGCTGATATTTGTCATGGTTCTTGTGCTAGGGTCTGACAGTGCTTCTGTGGGATTTGTTTCCATTATGAGACCAACAGGAGCCTGGAAGGAGAGTTTGGATATTTTTTTAAACACAAAACTCCATGGCTATTTTTTTTCATATATGTAAATTTTCTGAATGTTCTTGGGATATGAAAATCACTGTGGGTATTTCCAGAAATATAATTTTGATCACAAAAAATTACATCAGACCAGCAAAGCTCTGAAACAACTGGAATTAAACAAGTTGTAGCAGAAGAGCCACATAGTGGGTGCCCTCTTAAGCACAGAGCACACAAGAGATCTCCTGTGGGTGCTGCACTTTAACTTCAAAAGCATTTGAACCTCCTGTCAGTGAATTCCATCACTGATCTGAATGCCTGTGCATTAAAAAGAAGCACTTGTGCATTTACACCTTTACATTTGCTCATTTAGTGGCCTCCAAATGTTTTTTTTTTTTTCATTCATTGTTATTAACCAAAGTTCTGTTATTAACCAACAATATACAGCATTATTTCTCCCTTTTTTTTTTTTTTTTTGCTGCAGGAGTGGCAGATGTTTGGTTCCATCCCCATGCAGCCATCTCAACAGAAGGATGTTTTTGCTCACTACCTTTCTAATTATCAGGAGGTGAATATATTTCCTTGTTATTAAAAAACCCAATGTTATCTTTTAGTTAGTGTAGGTCATGATGATTTTTTGCTTGCACCTTTTCTGTACAAGGGGACAAACTTTTTATTGACACTAGTGAGGGTCAAATGTTTATCTGGCTTACCTGTTTTAACAAAAAATGTCTTCATGTTTAAAATGATTCACCTTTTATTTTTAAAATAACTTGCTCTGAATTGAAATGTGAGAGTTAAAAGGAGAAGCCAAATGGTAGCAAATGATTTTATAGTTGCAAAATTGCTCTAATTCTTACAGCTGGAAACATTACCCTGTATAGTATAATACTAATCCTTTTTGGTTTTGTGGATGATTTCTCTCCAGCCAAGTCCAAAATCCAGCAGCAAAAGAGCTGCACCACAGCCAAAGTCTCATCATTCCAAACGACCAAGAGAAGACAATTCAGAGGTAGCAGCAGCTGACATGGACCTGGACTCTGGTACTGTCATTCTGCATTTTTTAACCCCCCTAGTTTCATTTTTTATTTTCAAAATAACTTGCTCAGAAATGAAATGTGAGAGTTAAAAGGAGAAGCCAATGTAGCAGTGATTTTGGTGGTAATTAAGGCAGTGCTGACTGAGGCCAGCAGTGTTCATTTGCTGTAATTCTCACTGTGGTTTTCAAATCTTCCACTACCAAGCAGGGGGTTTCAGGTGTGCTCAGAGCAATTGCAATGTTTGTTAAAAATTCTGATCTCTTTACTTCAGGACCATCCTAAGGAAACTTCCTTTAAGGCCCCCAGATCCCTAAATATTTAGATGAAATAAATTGGCAAGCTTACAGCTTCTTAAAAATGAGGCAAACTCAAAGGAGGATTCAGTGTTGATAGAAAACCTGGAGAAACTTCTGGCTTTCCTTTTGAAATCTGCCATGAGGAATCCTTCAGTGTGGAATGAGTTTGTTATTAATACCTCCAAGAGTAATTTTTTTTCCATGAATGGCTGGCAGAGTTAAAAGTTAAATATAAAAGATATATAAAACCCTCACAAAGTTTGCTCTGTTTCAGCTGAAAACCAAGGATGAGAAGACATAAATCTAGTAGTTAATCAGAACATTGGCACTTTGAATCTTGTCCTGGTCAGATTTCAGATTCTAAAAGGTGTCTTTTAATCTCTTTCTAGATCTAGAAGTGGCACAGAGATCTCAAACTCCCAACAATTTTAAGTTCCAACCCCCTCTGCCACCTGGATCTCCATCCATGTCCACTCCTCCACCTGTACCACGAGGAACCCCCCACTCACACCCCCTCAGCCCTCCACCCCCAGCCACTCTCCCCTCCCTAGGACTGCTGCCCCTGCAAACTCTTCCAGTGAAAGTCCTCGGCCCAAGATAGTGGACTCAGTCATGGATGAGGATACCCTGACCTTGGAGGAGCTGGAGGAGCAGCAGAGGTTAATCTGGGCAGCGCTGGAGCAGGCGGAGAGCACAACCAGTGACTCGGATATTCCTGCTGACACCCCTTTAACTGGGAATTCCCTGACCTCCTCACCAGCCAGGAATGAAGCAGATCTCGTTGCAGAAGTCAGGTCGCCTGAGAAAGTGATCTCAGTGGAAACAGAGTTTTCTGACATCAGTGAGCAGATCCAGAAAATGAACTTTCTCTAACCAGTCCCACTCTGGAGGACAGTTTGCTTGACTCAAAGGAAAATCCTGATAATGCAGTTTCTGAAGGCCTGCTGGGTGACACCCTGCCTGCTCCCAACCCTGAGGCTGATGAGGGGGAAAACACGGGTGATAAAAAAGTGCCCACAAGTACTGGATCATCTGTGAAAAAATCTGGACTTGTTCCTGACATGAGCAAGTTTGCTGCAGGCATCACACCATTTGAATTTGAAAATATGGCAGAATCAACCGGGGTTTATCTACGGATAAGAAATCTGTTAAAAAATTCCCCAAGAAACCAGCAAAAGAAAAAGACTTAAATCTTAACTGGTCTTTTGTTTTCTTTTGTCCAAATCTCTTCTGTTTCCCCTCCGCCGCAGTTTTACAAACTCAGATTACCTCCCTCATCTTACAGGAAAGAGAAAATCTTGACAAATACAGGTCTGCCCTATTCTTCCTTGGTATTGAAGTCAGTGCAGGTTTCAGTCTTGACCAGGACCACCAATGCAGCCAGAAAATGTAGAATTTTCCCAAATTGCTCGTTCCACTAAGGAATAACAGGACTGAGGATTTGTTAAGAGCATTTTATTTGCCAATACTCGAGACTCTAAAATGCAGAGTTTGTGGTTTGGTGTTCATTATTTTGGCTAAGATTTCTATTGTCCTTGAGCTTCAGGTGGATTGGTGATTTTTTAAATATCTGTCCTTTGTACAATAATCTACACTTTATACATTTTGCTAATTATCCTGTAGATAAGTTTAATATATTCGGAATGTTTTTAAAAAGGTCTGATGTTAAGATTTCCCACATCAAAGTCCTGGCAATTGGAGGAAAATAATTGGGGATTACAGTGCTATTTTCACCATTTCAAGTATTTTTATAAATTATTTATGTGGGTCTGTTTTAATTGCCACTGTATCTTTTGTAGCATCGTCCTTCATGTAAACTTGCTGTACATACATGTTCGTGGTTGTCTACAGAGGTTTAATAAATGAGCTTTTAGCTAAAGAGCTCTTAATTGGAGTCCTAAAGCAGCAAAATGCTGGTTTTTGAAAATCAGCTACTGAAGAAAATTGGGAGAACAAGCTGAGCAAAATGAGGATGAGTATAGTGAAATATTTTAGGAAGGGCCTCAACTGTTGGCTTCAGTTTGAAAACCGACTTGTTGGTTTTCTTAATCAAGAAACTGTTAAAATTCGCTTAGCTACTTAAACAGAACCTTGCCATACCAGTCAGTTTTCATAATCTGAAGAGCTGCCCTCTTCTGAATGCTTAGAAATGTTATAATCCTGCTCATTCATTGTTCTAACCCTTTTTTTCTCCTTGTCTCGGGAGGGACCGGTGGCTGCAGTGACTGTACATTGTTCAGCTGCCAAGAGAGGGAGCACTAGATCGATGTAAGGTTTTCCTTGGAGCTGGTAAAGCATTTGTCCTTCCAGAAATGCAGGAAAGGTCTCCCCAGCTGAGTGTCAAGCAGAGTAAGCCAAAGCGTTTTCAAGTATCTAACAAAAAATGTGTGATGGGGAATGTCCATAAAATAATGTTAGTGAACTTAATTCTTTCAAATTCTCAGCTTTGCAGTTAATGCATATTGCCCAAAGAGTTTAAAATACATTATATTGGTACATTCTGCATTTGAATCTCTATGAGAACCCCAGGCTTTTTGCAGTTAAGACCTTTATTTATTTCTCTTTTTCTCCCTAAATTTTACAGGATGGCAAAACCAAAGCGCCTTTATGTGTGAATTCTGAGATGCTGAAAAATCTTTTTTGCAGCATTTACCAGTTCAGTTTATTTGGTTGCACTTGGAAAGAGAGTCCAGGTAAATGTTCATCATGTGTTCCTAAATAAATGACTTTTTTCTTCCTAGTTTATAGGAGAAATAGTATTTTTATAACAGGAGCTGACAACAAAATAACGTGCTGTTTCCACCTTTTGCACACTTTTAAAGAAAGCTCTGTTGGGAAGCATATAGAGGTCTGGCAGTTTTTCCTCCTCCTCCTCCTGCCATGGAGTTAAAAGCCAGTAATGACAGTTTACAGGAGCCTTTGTGTGCTGCAGCCTTGCCACGAGGATGATAAAGGGATGCAGGGCAGGAGGTGATGATTGCCCGTGCACACCTTTTGGGTGTGTTGTGCTGCTCACACTGGAAACATGCAGTTCTCTCACCACACCTTAAAGATCTGGGTTTAATGGCTCTTAGGAAATGCTGCTGCTTGAGTAGGACATGCAGCCTAAGCTGAAGGAGTGCTTGTGGTTTCTGTGAGCAAAGCAGAAGAGTACACAAGATAAAAATCATCTTTATGTGCTTAGAACCTTTTAGTGCTTTGTATGGTCCATCCTCAAACACCCTTCCACATAATTAATTGGTCACAACAGATAAGGAAAACAGTTGTTACTGAAGTGCTTTCATTGTTATTCTTTTGTCTTTCAAATTGCAATGTTATAAATGTTCCTGTAATGATTATTTTTCCTAAAAATAATATTTTTGTGATATGTTTTGAACTCAGAAAAGCAGGCAGGGACTGTTCAATTTCTGGGTTTAATTTTAGTAATTTCATTTCAAATAAGGATAATGGTACAAAATTCTCTGAGAGCACTCAGAGGTGTCTTTTAAATCTTCTCTTTGGAATTGTCCTTTCTTTGGAGGTGGCAGTCAGCATGGATAGTGCTGTGAGAAGACTGAACCAGTAAGTAAAACTCCTCCTGTATTTTTACCTCTGCTGTAAGACACAGTTAATTAGGGATGGGGAGTTATCTCTGCTGCTTCTCATGATGAGGAATTTATTCATCTGCATCTCTTAGCTATTTATCTATAATTCACTCTTCTATCAAGTGCTACATATTGTTGCACTGAAGATGCTTGTAATTAGTGAGGTTTTTAATCTGTCAGCTGGAACTACTCAAATGGGTTTTGTATATTGAAACTGCAATCAGATCCCACTCTTAAGTCCCAAGGAAAGGCTGAATAGCAAAGTATTTTGGGTCCTTTTAAGTGCCATTCCCATGGTGATGGGTGTGGCATAATAACCTAGATTAGAGCTTACTAAAATGAATGAGTAATAAAATCTGTAATGAGGTGGGTATAGCATGAGCAGGCATCACTCACATTTTCCCACAGATTCATGTTGGCATAGTCCTTGTATTTATTTACTGCACTTGGAACACCAGAAATATTTAAAAATGCTCATGCGCGTCTAAAAAAAATCAAATCTCTGCAGAATATTCTGGGTTATCAGTCAGGTGGGAAGTTGTGCCTTAAAAAGATCCAAATTTCTGACTCTGAATTTTTATAACCCAATTCACAGTGCTCCGAATGTCAAGAAAAGAGAAATAGCTGAGATTCTAGAAGATATCTGGAAGACGTGGTAGCTGCTAAAAATAATTATTTCACTGTGCAGCTCTGTGAGGCAGCATAGCTGGGAGGAAAAAAAAAAAAAAAAAGGAAGAGGAGGCAAAAGCTCCACTGTAATGAAAGTGTTTCAGTTGCCATGGAGCCCCCGTAGCACCTTGGTTCTGTGCTGCCCTGGGAAGGGAATGCCACTGAAGATTGATGCTGTTCCTGAGAAGACAGTGCAGAGTCATTGCTACATTTTGGGGGGTGGGAGGGCCTGAGTCAGAGGGAGGAATTGGTCGTGATTCCTGGAGCAGCTTGAAAACAGGATGGGTTTAATAACGTGGTAATTACTGTGTGACAATTGGACACTTCCTAGACTTCAGACACTACAGGAGCAGAGGTGTTACATAAGAGTTTTTGCAGTGTGTGTTCAGTTGTCACCCATAACTGAATGAACATTTATTTACCCTTTCTTTAGAATTCAGCACTCCATAAGAACAAAATTCTTCTGCTTTGCTTCGCTGTAGGTGAGAATTCAGCTTTTATTGGTATTTACATAAGTGTTGGAATGATTTGCATCTTTATTAATAGACTGGTTCCTCAGTTATCAGGGAAATGAAACACTCATCAAGAGGAACATTGTTGTTAATTTAAGTATCTTGTTTAAACCAGAAGGCAGAAAGGATTTTTAATTTGCTCAAATACTGTTCTCTGTTGTTTTACCTTTGTTAGGTAGAACAAATAATGTAAAATTGGATGAAGCTTGTGTTGAGTAGCTCACCAAAGAGCATGGGTTTGCAGAGCTTTTTCTCTTATTGCTGCTGGTATTGCTGCAGTCTGGCTGACCTGGGGAAGGGAACCAGTAAGTACAGTAGCAGTGAAAAGACATCTTGCAGCCTTTACAGAAAAGAGGCTACAGAAAATAGTAGTGCAAGTGCTGGGATTTTTGAAGCAGCACTTCTGAGATAAAGTGCAATTAGCTGCCTTTTCTGTAGCAGATGTGACCAACAGTTCTGTATAGGAATTGCCAGATGTGCAATTGAAGAGATCATTCAGATGGAAAAAAAAATCTTTACTTGAAAATCTCATTGAATAGAAAACTGGATTTCTTCAGTCAGGAGAGCCTTACATTCAGTTCTCAAAGGACATTTTAGCTCTTTAGAAAGCTTCAACAACCTTGGACCCTTCAGAAATTTGAAAAAGGGCAGAAACAACTGCAACTGGTGTTGCCACATTATTGAGAACAATTTTAAAGTGGGCCCTGTACTTGTGGCCAGGATGCCAGTAGTTATGTTGGCTTCCTAAATTCCCCTGGAGCATCCAGCAATTCCTGTTCTCATGGAGTTATGAAAATGCCTATATATTATTTGTTAACTGATCTGATCATGCAGATCAGAAAACAGAGCCACCAGGACTGGAATCAAAGATAGTCTGGCTTTCAATCAAGTCTAATCCTGTATAGGAGTGTGGTTTCTAGTACCAGGATCTTTATTTGATTACAACTGACTGGTGCAGACTGGTACACAGAGGCTGGCAACCATTTCCAGCTGGGGTGAACTGAAGTTACAGTTGCTCCAAAGCTGTATTTTCATGGTGTGAAGTTGATTCTGGTCAAAGAATTGACAACAAACTCTTTTTTCCTGTAGGACTACGAGATCTTGGAGCTGAGTCTGTTCAGTAGGAAATTACTGGAAAAAACCAATGGCACATTCCCTTGATCTGTGTAACGTTTTCAGTTCTTGCCTTAGTCCAGGATATTTTTACTGTAGCCTTGCAAGAGAGTGAAGCAAACTATTTACACATTTAAACCATATTTTATCCATTATTTTCCCACTGTTTTTGCTTCCACAAGTTCTACAATGACAGCACAAAGTCGCATCTTCTAGTTTTCTATCTTTAACCTGATTTGTAGTTGTTGTGCTCTGTCCTAGATGCATCAGTCTGATACTGCTTATACAATTTTAATGCTGAGTGCTGAACTGCAAGCATTTACATGGTGGCAAATTAACTGAGAGACAAAACATCAAATTAATGATGGAGAATGATAGATACACTTAGACAAAAGCCCCATTCTACATTAGCATCAGACCAGTACAGAAAGTTCAAATCTGCACCACCAGAAAGGAGCACAAAGGTTCACCACTGCAGCTCTCAAGCCAGCAGATATTTTAGGTAAGTGTTCTGTAAAGTTAGGACGACTCTCCAGTTTGTACCCTTATTGGAACTTTTGTGTTAGGGATTATTTCCATAGCTAGGGGCTGCAGGGTCATTTTTTAAAAAGTGATCCTTTGCTGGCTCTGCACTTCTAAATACAACCCAGTGTTTAAATCCTGAAGTCCTTATTCAGCGAAACTTTTATCAAATTTTGCAGGGAGAAAGAGGGGTGGCTGCCCATGGATTCAGATTCTGTTTCACCATATAATGGCCGTGGCAAGAGATTTTGTTTAACGTTTAGGAAGTGAAATTCTAACAAACATTGCTAAATGCTGATGTAGTTGAAGCCTATTATTTGGGGGAGCACGTCACACCATTTTGTGCTTTACCGTGCTGGATTAATGCCAAAGAACGAAGCCAGAACGAAACACAAATTGCAATCAGTCCCCAGCAGTGGAACTGCTTTCTCATCACCCTTTTGTTCGAATGGCATCATGCAGAAACCAAACAAGCTATGAGACTGCAAACTGAGGTTTGCTTTGTGAGGAATTCCGTGATGATGGGCCGGCTCTGGCTGGGCTCTGCTGCCTGTATATAAAAGGGGAAGAAGTGGAGCAGAGCTGTTTGATTCCGCCTTGAAAATCGCTATTAAATTGTTGTTGATGGCATTGGAGCAGCTGTTTGAACTTTTAGCGGTGGGATAACGCCAGCTTCCACTGTGTTGCTTCACCATCACAATGAAAATAAAAATATTCAGTACTTCGGGATGATAAATTTCTGCATGATCAAATTTCTGGGCATCGGGACAAAAGGAAAATGGAGCGAAGCAGCAGACAGTGAAGTTATTCACCCACCAGAGCGATGTGCTTCACACCTCCCCGCGTGTGCCCACCCTCTCCCCCTCCCACCCAGCCGGGCTGTGCCGCAGCCGCACCCCCGGGGCCACCCCGAGCCGGGGCCCGGCCGCTGCCTCGCCCGAGCTGCGGCTGCCGCGGGGCGAACAAAGCGGGGGGCGGACAAAGAGAGAGGAGGGGGCCGCGGGCAGCTCAGGGGCACCGCCGGTGCCGCCGCTGCTGCTGGTGCAGTCCCCGCCCCGACGGGCGCAGACGTTGTGCCCGCCCCGCTCCGCCTCCTGCCAGCCGGGGCGGCGCCGCTGCAGAGGGGGAGCGGGAGCAGGAACAGGAGCGGGAGCAGCGGCCGGAGGAGGCGGCGGGAGCTGCGGGGCCGGTGAGGCGGCGGGGCCGGCGAGGGGAGCGGCCGCGCCGGGGAGCGCGCGGGGCCACGGCGGCGCCTGAGGGCGGGGGAGCAGCCGCGGCCGCCGCCGCCTCGGGGCCTCCGCGCTTCCCGTCCGGGCGCCGCGCTGGGCGGGTCTGAGGGCGCGGGGGTCGGCGCCGAGGGGCCGGGAGGGGCGGCGGCGGCGGGCCGGGCCCCGGTACTGAGGGCTGTTAGCGGCCGCCACACGTGCTGCCCGAGCCGTCCCGCAGGGGGGCCCGGCCGAGCCCCGGCGGGACGGGACGGGGCGCTGCGGCTCCCTCAGCCCGCGGGGCGGCCTCGGCTCCCTCAGCCCGCGGGGCGGCCCGGCTCCCTCAGCCCGCGGGGCGGCCCCGGCCGCGCGCTCCCTCAGCCCGCGGGGCGCTTGTCCGGAGCGGGGGGACACGGAGGTTGGATCGCAGCCTGTGCTCGAGTCTCGCCCCGGGAAGGCGCTGTGCTGGGTTAGTGGTGGCTTGAGCGGCTGATTCTGAGGGAAGAGGTCTGGCTAGTCCTTTTATTCCCCGGTAAGTGCTGACCTGCAATTCCCGGCATCCTACATTTACATTACGGATAATTTACTACTAATCCACCTCGGCGGTTTCGGGTTTGTATTTTAACGGCCCCGTCCTGGCGTTGTTGTAAGAGGCGCTGCTTTGCAGGTGCGCTGCTGTGGCATGCCCTCAGGTGGCTCCGCAGTTGGCTGCCATGTTCTCGGTGTGCCGGAGCCGCGGGGCCCGCAGGCACCGGCGCTGCTCCCGGCCCCGCTGCTGCCGCTGCACAGCCGAACCTCGGGCGGTGCAGCGCTCCCTTCGCTGTGCCAGAGCTGTCATGGGGCACGAGGTAATTGCTGCTGTTGCTCACAGGGTAATGGGGCTCCTGCTGTATAAAAAAGCAAGAGTTACTTTTCCTTCTCATCTTGGTTCTGATTCCGTGCTTTAAATATTTTTTTTTTTCAAAATATAAACAAACAAAAGGCGACGCCAAAGAAATTTTCCAAAATAGAGCACGGGCAGGCAAATTTACTCCGTGATTGTGTGTGTTGGTAATTAAAAATATGACTGTGAAATGAAGACTTGTTCCTCCCCGCTCCTTCACTTACCCGCTGTGCTGAATGGGCAGGGTTTTATAGAAGTTCACAGGTTGCTTTGAGATCTTTGAGCAGAAGGATTTTAAAGCATGTGATACTTGTGTTGACACGTAGGAAGAAGAAAGAAGAAGAGGTACAAAAGAGGAAATGCCTTGATGCCGGCTGCTTTGCAAAGCCTTTTATTGAAATATGCATTTCAGAAATATGCATTCTGAATGCAATGTAAATTTGAAACTAGCAACGGCAGAGAGTGGTTTTCCTGAAGTGTGTCCGTGTGCACCTGCTGCAAGAGTAGGAAGATTGCAAAGTAGATACTGTGAAGGAAAAGTAAACACCTCCCCTCCACCCACAGCAGCATTTCTTATTCTAAGGAAAGTTTAACTGTTCATCTTTTCCATGCTGAGGGTTGTTAGTTCTTGCTGTTAAATGACAAGATTTCGGGTTTCTCTTCCTGCCCAGGCCTGTATTTGTGCTGGGAGATTTTCTGTGTGTGCTGCAGTGCACTAAAGCTTTCTGTGTGCTGAAGGGACAGGGATGAGTTGTCTGAAGCAGAAAAGCTTGGAAACGTGACCTAAATGTCCGTATCTTTAGAGATCAAGAGGGAGATTTTATTTGGCAAAAAAAGAGTTTTATATAATTTGTATGGTTTCCCTTAAAGAGAAGATCTCAGCTTTCTAGGGAGGGCAGAACACCAGCTGTCTGGTATGCTCATTCCAGATGTGTTCTGTAGGGAACAGCAGCCTCTTCCCTGTGTGATTACACTGTAAGAAGGAGCAGTGCTCTCTCTGCTGATTGCTACGACTTCCTAAAGCTCCTGAAGATTTCCTGTCTGACTTTCAGGTTGTATCTGTTTGCCATCTTGGACTGTGGATACCCAAGACAGCCTTTATTTACTCAGCTTGGGTGGATTGCATAATTCCTTCAGTGTTCCTCCCTTTATCCTTTTAGCCCTGTTAAAGTTTTTCTTGGGAGGGACTGAGAATATATCAAAATAGATCCTCCTTAAAAAGAAATAAAGAGCTCTGCCTTGCCAATATGATTTTTCAGAGCTGCTTTTCTTTCTCTTTCTAAAACACTCGGGTCAAATGTTAACCCTCTATGTTGAATGCAAGTTCTCTAATGTTTGAACATGACAACCATGAATGAATGCAGCTCTTGTTTAATCCTTTGGCATTCCTTAGGGACTACTGGCTCTGCTGGCACATATAAAGAGTAACTCACTGGAATCCTTATTGGAGCAGCATGTTTGGGAATGCCTCAGATGGATGGTGTTTTGTTATTTCATGAAAGGCAATTTTATACTGCATTAGCTGTAATCTCAGCTGCCCTCAGCCCCATGCCAGTTTCTGCTGGAGCAGCCATTTCTTTGGTGTTGACCAGCAGAACTCTGTCAGCAACCCCCTGATGATTTCAACTCCTCCTGCTTGTGCAGGTGGCTGTTGTCCACATCTATTTGTTTTTGCAGAGTGAAGCTGCACTCTGTGACTGACCCTTAGAAATACCCCCAAATCTGCTCCTGGCCCCCAGAAGGCTGTGGAGGATTCAGGAGATGTATCTAAGGACAGCCTGTACAAGTTTGTGCTTTAACACCTGCCTAAGTTTTTCCGCTTGCAACATCTCATGAATTATTTGTACAAACTCACAAGAATAGTACCATGCATTCTTTTAATTTTTAAGACATGTCTTCTCTGTTTCCAGGAGAACCACCATTAAAAGCTGTTAATTTTCCCTGATCTTTATAATCTTACTGTCTATATTTTTAGCTTATTATGAGGGGAAATTGCAAGGCAGAGAGAGAAACTCAGTATTGTATGGAATCAGCTTATTTGACGCTCTCCTTCTGCTGCTCTGCTTGGCAGCAGCATGCACTCAATCACAGCAATATTTATCTGAGTTCTGAATTTGTACTTGTCCTGAGCTCTCTGCCAGCCCTGCTGCAGTCATGGTGCTAATTTCAAAGGCTGAAAACCCGGAGAGCTAAAAAGAGACAGCTGACTTGATGTTTTCATCCAGTGTGAAACAGTTACAGTTTCACCCAAGTCTATCAAAATTAAATCCTTTCTATAAAAAGGAACATCTTTGTTTCAGCTGCTTCGGTTGTAATTGTATTAGGGAAAAGCCTTTGTGCCTTGAAATGCTTTGGGGTTTGAGGCCGACAGGAGATGGCATTTTCTTTCTCAAAATTTAAATTGTAGATCCCAAATAACTTAATCTCAAGACTGCTGTTCCAAAGTCATCATTTTATCCTGACTGATTGCACTTGCTGGGATGGCTGAAGTGCATTATCATCAACAGAAGTCAGTGTGGACAGTAAAACAAATTGTTCTTTTTCTTATCAAAATGGAGGTCTTTGGGGAAAGGCAAGAATTTCACTGGGAAAATGTAGGAAAATTAGTAAATTATGATAACGGGCTTACCAGAAGAGGTGGCAGTTATTTACTTAGTTGGAAACTTTCTCTACTCCTCAATCCTTGACTCCTTCTGTAGGGAATGATGTGCTGAGGAGGGAGGATCATGTGGTTTCTGATCTTTTAATAGACCAGTGCAGCAGTGTTTTTATAATCTGTGTGCACAGTGGCAACTTGAAGTGTTAGCGTTTGCATCATATTAACAATTATCAGCTCTTCCTGATTAATTTAAGATAGGCAGAATCTTTTTAAAAAGACTGATCAGGCTGCATTTGAAACAGCCATAGAATGAGGAAAAAAATTACAAATTGCTGGCTGGAAATACTTTTGTAGACATCCTCTCACTTATGTTTCATATTCAACAGTCTGTGTTTCAGTGTTCTTTACTGAGGATCCTGAGGCATTTAGGAATGTGAATGAGCACAGCAAGTTCCAGAATGATAAAAAGGGGTGACTTAAAATGTCCTTGGTGCAGAATTAAAATCCATAAGCAGAGCTGAAGCTTTGATGAATTACCTTCCTCATAGCAGTGCTGTAATATCTGACTGATGGTTTCAGGTCCTAAGCCTCTTACTATCTTTGATCTGATTCTTCATCTCCTTAGTAGAGTTTCTGAGTTATAAGAATTCACCCTGCCTTTTCCCTTTCCCTGGTGTGTGCTGGGGGAATCCTGTTTATACAATTTGCAGCAAATATCCTGCACTTCCCTTTGTAGAAAAACAGCCTTGTATCTTATTTAACAACTTAGCAATTCCCTAATATCAATTTTTGGTGGATTTGGGTCTTATAATTGTTGCCTTCCTAACTGTATTAAATTCAAGTTTTATATTATCTCTAAACAAACTGATAACCTGCTGCTCTCCAATGTGTTGATGGCAAATTTGCTTCAGAAGTCAGTTGTTCTAAAGGTCCTGGGAGAAATTCAAAACTCTTTAAACACAAGTCTCCTTCCTCCTGTTTCACCTGTTCTGTGAAGCTTGTAGTCTAGGATTTATATGAGAGATCTCCTGCCTTTTATTTTATTTAGTTGAAATTACCCAGCAGGTCAAAATCAAAGGAGAAATACAGATTTGTGTGCAGGCCTGGCTGATGTTGAAAGATGAACTAAAAGTCTTTGGTTCTGAATACCCTGGGACCTGTGAACTCACGTGGAGAACAGTTCTGTGGTACAGAAACACAACTTCTGTTATTGATTTCAGTTAAGAAATAAAGCTGAAGTTGCTGGTTGAGCTGAAAGTTCCCACATCCCTATAACAAAGGCCAGCATTGTGAGGCTTTGGGATTCCCAGACATTGTTCCCCAGTCCCTCTCAGTGTACAAGACAGAGGGAGCATCTCTGTGATCTCAAGGAATCTGGGATTTGCTCTTTGGAGTGAAAACCCCAGGAGCTATTTCTGGGGATGTCCTTAGCCCGGTGGTGGGATGATGAGTGATGACAAGGCAGAGTGTTTGTGTTCCAGCCCTGGGACTGCTCCAGAGATCCGTGCCTGCCCCTGTCTCACTAAACACACACTGCCTGCCTCAGACTAAGCAGTGTTTATCCAAACCAGTGCCCTGGGAAGCAGAGCTGGGTGGTTTTTTCCCACTGATGGGATAGCTCTGTTTCAGTTTCTCTTGGGTTTTGCCGCTCTTCATTTCAGGTCGAGTTCATCACATCAGTGCCACTGTCAGAGGAGCTGTGTCATCTCAGTGGGCAAACTTCCCAAATTCCTGCAGGCTTTGGGCTCATGTTGTTATTATGGCAGCAAAAGCAAACTGTGTTTGGGTTAGACTAAAGCCCTACTAAAACCTGCATGCAGCAGTAATTTCCTGGACTTATCCTGGTAGCTACTGGGAAGGCACCTCAGAAGTACAAGAATTGCTTTTGTTCTGTTAATTTAATAGTTATGCCTGGTTAACTTAAGTAGAGATGCACTTCTTCAAGAGTCTGTCCCTAGTAAAATTCATGTTTTTGTTAAAAAACAGAGTATAAGAAACTGTGGATTTGAGGTTGCTGTAGGATAAGTGTTTGTCTTTGTGAAGGGTTTTCCTCTGGAATTCCTGTGATGGTTATGTTGGATTGGGCTGGAAAGCAGAATGTCATAAGGATCCTGTGTAAGTTATGAGACCCACTTGCTTCTTACAAAACTTTCTTACAAAATTTTTATTTCCTGTTCCAGTACCTACAGGCAACAGATCTTAAAGGTCTGGATTTCTTTTGTTATTTTCTACCTGATCAGATGAGTTATAATGCAATTTTTTTCTACCTTCTAAGGTAAGGTACAAAATATTGGTATGATGGGCAGGTGCCAGCCCTCATGTTTTAATGTTGGCACTGAGCAGAGCATAGTAACCCAAATAAATATGTTTTCATGGCACTTGGCAAAACAGACATTGAATTAAATAATGTCTTTTCTTCTGGTAGTGATGTATCTGAAGGCTATATTCAGATCATAACATTACTTGACTAATTGACATAAAAATCAATGGTTTCTGGAAGACAAAATGAAACTGAAGCTGTGTTTTTAAATGTTCCCTTTCTCTAATTGCTGTGTGTTGAATGAGTAATCAAATATCGACTTCCAAATGGCAACTCTTCTTGTATTGAAATCTTAAATTCTTAATTCTGTTTCTTTTCTGTTCTATATATAAATTCTTTGTTAATTTATATTAGTTTCAATGTGATGCCTCTAATCCCCCAGTGTTTAACAGTGGCCTCTGCAGGGGGTGTTACCTCAGCCCCACCATAATTTGCTGTTTGTGCCTCACTTTGTTACCAAATGCCCACGGTGCTTTCGGGTGTGTTTCAGCCTGAGCCTGCTGCCCGTTCAATAAATGCATCAGAGCTGACAAAACCCATGGAATTTGCAGTGAGTCAGGAGTGTGAGGGTCAGAGAGAAGTTCATTTGCCTTTTCACTGTCTGGCTTCAGTGGATCAATGCAGAGAGACCTGGCTGGGAGTTCACTGCTCCAAAATACTTGTCTTTAAGGAGTGAGTGGCCAGGAGCACCAAGAGTGCTGCATCACTCCAGAGAAGCTCTGTAAAGTGAATGCATGAGGGCTTCCAAATCCATCCTTCTGGTTTAGCAACCTGTAATTGTACAGGAGTGGCTTGGAAGCTGAGTGAGACATTTACGGTGGATATTGTGTGCTCTGGAATATTTCACTGTAAATGTCATCCATTGCTCACAGAGTGGTTGTTCAGACTTTTTGGGTGCCCAGTAAGAAACTTCTCCAAATAGACCCAGAATGCAGCAGAGGGGAAGTCAGGATTAGGAAGATTTTTGTTCCAGCATTCAGCTTCTCTTGTGCCTCCTTCATCCAGAATTGTAAAGATGCTGGTGGGCATATCCCAATCTGGTCAGTCTGTGCACCTGCTGAGCATGAATTACTGCCCTCAGAATCTTCCACAAGTTTTGCTCTGATCTGGCTCATTCTTGCACACAAAAAAATGCTCTCCAAGAGGTAGCAAGCAGCCAAGAGCAGTGCAAAGGGAAGGCATTGATTTTGTTCAAAGCCAAAATGGGGTTGTATTTTTAAATCAGGTATGAATTTCAAAAGTTTATAATTTCGACTATTAAGTGCTTTTGTAAGTATATATACTCACTTTTTACAGGAGTGTAATAACAGCTCAGAAGGCTGCAAATACAACTTTTGGAGCTGTAGGAATTAGATCTGAATCATAGAGAACATGTTTATGTGCTTTAGTTTTGAGATTGCAGTAATTTTAGGAGTTGTGTTCATAACTGTGTCGAGTCAGAGCTCTTGGAGTAACTCATGGACTGCAGGGGACATATTTCCAGGTTCAAAATTCCAAGTTACTTTCTCTAAACTTCAGATATTTGAGGAATGATTCATGAGCTCCTTCAAGCTTGGCAGCAGCAGTTGGACAGCAAGTATGAAACAGGTATTTAAGAAATGCTGTTCAGGCAGAGATTTCAAACAGTGCTTCTCATGCTGAGTTTGTTTTCCTCTCAGGAAGGGGAAGTTACTGCATCATGGTGGTCTTTAGAATGTATTTTCCATTTAGCTCTTCTACAAAAGGATTTTCTGATTTATTTTGGTCATTTTACCTTTTTTTCATGGTATGGGAATTTGTTTTCTAGGTGCTTATTGCTGGCTGCCACAGGGGTTGCATGTGATGCTCTCTGCTTATAGGGCCCTGTGAGGTTTTTCAGCAGTTATCTGTTCTACAAATATTTAGAATATTTACTCTCTATCTTTTAGTGTGACTGTTTATATGTTGTTTTTTTCCTATTGTGTGTAGTCATATATTTCCAATAATGGCACAAGTGTAAAGCCTGTGCTTAAAATCTCTTTTTATGTTCACTTTTTTTATGGGTGCAACACTTCAGTGGAATATATTATCAGAGACTTTCTGGACCTTTCCTTAGGTTCCTGGCAGGATATTTTGGGACAATAATATTTTTGCCTATTAGTGATAAGGATCCATTTTCAGGAGAGCTGAAACAGATTCAAGGGAGCAAAGAACAAATTGAGACAGGCAGTGAGCTGCTGTCTTTTATGAGAACTGAAATGAGATCATTGACATCTGGAGCGTGTTAGGATATGTTGGAGTGTGTAACACTTAAAATCACTTGATGCAAATTTCTGTCTTTGATGAGCTCCATTAGGCAATGCTGCTCCAAAGGCCCTGTCCCTGAGACCAAAAGTTGTATTTTAACTATTGCAGTGAAGCAGTCTTTTATCAAAAAGTGTTGCCTATAATCTTAGCTTTTATTTTGTCCGAATTAAGCTGCCATTTCAGTAACTCTGAAACCAGGACATGAGGGATTGTGTTACTTCTGGCCTAGTTGATGGAGAGAAGCAAATGACACAGCAAATATATAGCTCATGACTGTGGAGAGCAAGACTGAACTCTGAATGAGTACCCTGAGCCAAGAAATGCACTGGTAGAACATTCGAACTTTCTGTTGAGCAGAGGCTTGTTAACCAGCTATTAATAAATAATTAACTGAAAGTGGCAAGGTCTAATTTGGGTGGTAATGTAGTGTGTGCTTTCTCTTGTTGTATTGCAGTGCAGTTGTGGTGCTGGAATGGTCTTTGGGGGCCAAAACCAGAGGTGATATGTGGAAAAGAATGGCAGAGTGCTGGGGACCAGGTCCAGCTTCCAGGCTTTAGGAGAAATCTAAACTCCCCTCAGCCCAAATTCCATCAGTTTGGTTTTTGACACTGACTGTGAGCTAAAAAGGACTGAGCATGATGCTTCTCCTGTTTCTGTATTTGTACCAAATCCTTCTTTATCTTGAACAGTTTTTCTATTGCATGGATTTTGATGGGTTGAGGAAAATAAGGGAGGTGAGCATGGAGAGTCTGGAATTGGAGAGGAGGGAATAGGGTCTGTAGTCTGAGGGAGGGAGCATATTTGTAAGAGAGAAAAGAAAGCTTTTCAGGCCCTTGGTGTGTAAGGTCAAAGTGCAGTTTTAGAAGATTTCTAAAAGGAAAGATAAGGAAATATGATGCAGAGTCCTAGCTCTGCAGGCAGGTGGGTGACAAACTTCTGGCAATACTAGAAAAAAAAAAGGTTCAGAACATAAATTGTAGGCAAAACACAATTACAACCAAGGTGGTAATTCATGCTTTGTAAAATATAACGTTGTTGCAGACTTAGAAAATTAATTTGGCATGGCTGGTCTTGAAATAGCATAAGGAATGTTTCTCTTTGGTGTTCAGCTTCACAAAGCAGTGAATTGATTGTCAGGAGCGCTGATTAATAATTCATAATACAGGAGGTATAAATCTTAGAGTGGTGCATAAAGACAGGATTGGTTTATTGTGCTCAGCTCTCCTTGCTGCAGCAGAGCTGTCTCTCCTGGCAGGTTTGGTTTACCTTTCAGTGGGTGCTGAGCTGCCTCCCTGGGCACTGGGAGCTGCTGTGTGCTGAGCAGAGGGCAGCACTGACACTGAGTCCTGCTTTGGAGTTCTTGTCTGACGTGTTCTGAGCAAACTTGCTGCGTGCCCATTTGCTCTTCCCCTTCAGGTTTTTGTTGAGGTGTGTGCTGCTGCTGTGTCAGTGGTGGAGCTGTTCTGGCAGGGCCTCATATCAATGGCAGCACAAAGCCAGGCTGGGTTCACACACAACAGTTCATTCTTTGAAGAGGGGGGAGAGCAGTTGCCTTGAAGTTCAGCTTTGAATTCCCTCTCGAGGTAAAAAAATACAGATTTTTCATTAGAGATGAAAAAGCCTTTCTGAAGCTTTTTTTAATCACAAAGAAGATGCCTCCTGTGGCAAAACACAGATCCCTGAAAAGCTTCGAGCTGGCTTCCAACTTCTATCCTAGCAACGTTGGGCAGAGTCCCTCCTGTCAGCTGGGGATTGTGAGCCAGCCTGTGGTGATCTCAGGGCACAGAGCTGAGGTGGCTCTGCTTTTCACTTGTCATCATGTAACTCTCAAACAATTTAAGCTTTTCAGTTCCAATCTCTTAGAAACTTTACTCCTTTCATCCTGAAATTCCTGGCTGTCTTGATTTCTCTTGCTGTTATTTCTCTAGTCCCAAGTTGGTTTTGCTGGGATGTTGCAACACTGGAAAAATGTGGCTGAAAACAGTTGTGTGTGTGCAGCAGTTAAATCTATGTGTTATGTTAGCTATGCTGTTAAGGGGGTTGTTTTTCTTCCTTAAAATAGCCTTTTAGTTTAAATCTCAAGATAAATACGTCAGCATTCAGCAAAGTGAGTTCTTTTGATGATTTAGGTTTTAATAGTGGCCTTCCAAAGATGGGGAGTTGGGAATGCTGCTGGTCGCTACTGGAAAGCATTTTTTTATAATGCATTTTCTACACCGATTGTGTATATATAGAAATCCCTTCTGCAGGAGTTAACACTGATCTTTGCTCATGTCTGCTCTTTTTATATACAGGTTTATTCTAGAGTTGTAAAAGCTTGAACAATATATTTTCTCCATGTTTGGAAAAAGATAGTTGCTACAGACATAGGATAACCACTGGTACTGCAAAAAGATGAGTATGTTAAAACCAAGTGGACTTAAGGCTCCTTCAAAGAGCATCAAGCACGGGGGTACACTGCTGAAAACACCCACACCTGTTGCTGCTGGTAAGGAACAATTAAATATCTTAATTATTCCCTTATTCATCTTCTGACAAAAAGTACCTTGAATGCTGTAGTAAACAATATTTTTACTCTTTACACCAAAGTGGTTTTGCTTGTATTTCTGATTTTAAAAAATTATGTGTAGAACTTAAAAAAATCTAAAGGTTACTAGTTGGAGATCAAGCAATTTTCCTCAAAGAAATCTTGTTACAATAAAAATGCTTTGGGAGGTTTCGAACTCAGATGTCTGATTTTTTACAAGGTTTTTACCAAAACCTTCATTAAATGCATTCAGTGATTTTGAATTCTTTTTTTCCAGAGATTACAGCATTTGCACAGGAAAATTAGGAGTTGTGATCTCCTAATTAGGGACATTGTTACATCGAAACTAAGTAATGACTGTCTTTGGAATATCAGTGTATCTGATTCCCCTTGTTTCTCATCGTGCTTTGATTCCAGCTCCGGCAGAAAAAGCAGCTCCCAGTGAGAAAACCTCGAGCCCAGCCCCTGCAGATGCCCACGAGGAGTTCGTGGATGATTTCCGAGTCGGGGAGCGCGTTTGGGTCAATGGAAACAAACCCGGCTTCATCCAATTCCTGGGAGAGACGCAGTTTGCCCCGGGGCAGTGGGCAGGGATTGTCCTGGACGAGCCCATCGGGAAGAACGACGGCTCCGTGGCTGGAGTTCGCTATTTCCAGTGTGAGCCGCTGAGGGGAATATTCACCA
This sequence comes from Sitta carolinensis, assembly GCA_032173965.1. Classification (NCBI taxonomy): domain Eukaryota; kingdom Metazoa; phylum Chordata; class Aves; order Passeriformes; family Sittidae; genus Sitta; species Sitta carolinensis. The sequence goes on along the minus strand of CM063296.1, from coordinate 3,230,106 downwards.
GGCCATCCAAACTGACCAGGAAAGTGGTGACAGAGGAGGAAGCCAACGGCACACAGACAGCTCACGCCTCGAGGGCCACGTCCCCAACATCCACCTCAGCTGCCAGTGCAGTGTCCTCTGCTGCACTCCCCCCGTCAGGAATCCCTCAGAAAACCCCTCATGCTGCTAAGGAACATGCAACCCCTCCTCAGATTAGCAATCTTTCCAAAGCTGCCAGTGAGTCTATATCGAACCTCTCGGAAGCTGGATCACTAAAGAAAGGAGAAAGGGAGCTCAAAATTGGAGATCGAGTGCTGGTAAGATTTCCCTGTCTGCTTTTGGTTGAATAATTGGAATTTCTGCTAATGTTCAAAGCTTTTCTGACGTTTCTTTGGTCAAGATAATGTCAATTTATGCCCTAGCTTTCTTTGTCTAGTGCCTTCTGGAAATGAGTTCTTTGCATGCTGTGGGAATATCTTGCAGTACCAAGATAAAATGGTTATTTTGGCAGGTTTTAATCTATTATGTTTTGCCACTGTTTAAAACACAACATTGTGTTTAACAACATATTTGTAGCTTATCTCTCTGTGTCCTCAAGAGCTCCAGTCATGCTAAATAAAAACTGAGCGTGTGAGATTTCCATGCAGGTTTTCTGCCTGTCCAGGGCTGTGTCTTTAGAAAGCAAATAGTTCAATAATTGATTGTTCCTGAGTGCTGATAGGCAGGGACAGAAGCAGTCACATAATGCCACTGATCAGCCAGGAATTACGTGTGCTCTTGGGGATGTGCCACATTACTTGGCTGCCCTTCTTAAATTCAGACCCCTGAATGCTTCTGCCAGTGTATCACCTCACCTTTTTAAAAGGGAGTTGCTCTGTTAGTTTTAACAGTTTTTAAAAATAATTGTCAGAAAACTGGTGGTAGGTTGTGTATGTTATATTCTTAATTTAAAGACTATTTTATGTAGCCTTCTTATATAACTGGAATGATCCTTGTATGCTCACCAGATCTGTGATCACTGTAATAGAGACCTGATTTTAGGTTTGATTTACTACAGTGAATCATTAAGCTGAAGAGTTGTCTCACTCTTATTTTGATACAATCTTTTTGTATTTCTGGTATAACTTTAGAATTTCCATTAGGCAGGTGTGACTATCCTGGCATAGAAACATTTCTGGGTTACTGTAAGGAAATTATATAGAAAAAAAAATCCCCTGGATTTCATTGTTTGTCCTGCATTGCTCCACCAGATGATAATTCTGCAGTGATGGTGGATTGATATTTTAATTAGGTTTATTGTAGTTTTGAAGGAAGAATTTGCCTCCTCTTTCTGTTGAAGAAGAGCTTAAAACACAGGGCCAAGTTGAAGAAGGAGACAAAGGTGAAGTGAGGGCAGGGGTTGGCTGACAGCTGGATTTGGGCTGAGATGTGTTTTCTTGGAGTGCCAATGGAAACAAAGATTTGTGGTTTATCCCTGGCTATTTCTGTCAGACTGAGCCCTGTTGTCCTCCAGACAACATCAGGGCTTTAACCACTTGTTTGCCTTTTCCTCCAGGACCTTTGTGAGCCCTTCTGGGGTGCCCCTTTTGAGTGGGAGAATTCTCTGGTGCTGTGAAGGCATTGCTCTGCCTTCCCTGGGTCTAATTAGTGCAAATTGCAAAAGCAGCATAGCCTAAGTGCCACAGTTTGATGATAATCATAATAAGGTCCTAAATTGTTAAGTAGGACAAGTTAAACTTAATATTTCATCCTCTCTACTACCTCTGTTTGCCTTAAGTCTTCCTCATGAATCATCAAATTGTAGTTTGAGGGTTTGGGGTAATTCCTGGTATGTTGGTGATGCATAACTATAATTTCTATACCAGTATAAGACACTCAGGAATGTGAATGTTAAAGGGACAGGATCCTTGTTTACTCTTTTTTAATCCTTTGGGATCCCATGCTAATTATTTGTAGTAGATCCCAGACTCTGCTGCCATGTTTAATAATAATTCAGTTGTAAATATCTTAAGTGGCCAGGTTAGTTCAGATAATCCTAAGCTTGGCTGAATAATTGATTCATCTGTTATTATATTTTTCCCTGCCCCTGTATTCCTGTTCAGCACTGAACTGTAGAGTTGAGATGTCTGAGTACAGGGAACTGTCCTCAGAGCCTGCAGCCAACACCAATCATTGGGAAAGACCTGCCTGTCACTTGTGTCACTTGCTCAGCCATCCTGCTCCATCAGAGGCACAAATCCACCTGGCCGGCACATCTCTTGGGTTTTCTTTGTGCTCTCAGCAATCCCTTTTCAGTAATATGTTACCCAAGAGGATGAAGGGCTGCGTGGAAGTTGCCAGTCCCACCTCAGCACAGAATTTCCCCTCTAAATGCCAATGTGACCACCCCACTGCAGGGCTGGAGGGGCTCAGTGCTGCAGCATCCATCAGTTCTTGCAGCTTGGACCAACTGCTGTGAGTGCTTTGTGGAGAGGTTTTTGGATGGTTATGGACACGTGGGGAAAACATCTGCTGGGAATTACAGTTTGAGACCAGGGAGCCTCCAGCAGCGTAGAGCTGCAGCTCAGAACGATGAATTCATGATAGACAAAAGCTCATTTGGGAGTCCTATTAAACCAGCTAATTGGAAAATGATGTCCTGAAGGGCAGATTCATAGATGGGTAAGGCACAGCTCGCCAGCCAAGATTACATTCCAGAATGGACATCAGATGGCCTCAGCTTTACTGATCTCAGTGTGTGATCTCAGGGTGGAGGGTTACACTGAAGGATTTCAATCTGTTCTTTTTTTTTTTTTTCCCTCTAACTTGGATTTTAAAATGTCCTCAATGGGAGTTACTTTGAGTGGATCAGTTAAATTACTTTAAGTTTCTTTTTATTGTTGGTAACTGGCTGATTTTGGATAACTTCAACAAAAAAAAGCAAAATCTTACAGCTCTTTTTGTCTGCCCAATCTGGATTAGCAAGGAACAAGAGACCATTCCACCAGTGTTTACCAGTTCACATCTCAACTTTCGGTGTTGCACAGATGTAAATCGGGCACAAGTTTGAACCTGAAATGTTGGGTTCAGTCTCGGGCTTTCCCAGCAGCTCAGCTTTGTGGGAACATTCTCCTGTCACTGCAGAGATGTTAGTACTGCTCCTCTCCAGGAAAAGAAGCTGTCACTCCTCATGTTTGCTTCTGCATTGTCCCAGCAAACTGCTGGGATTCTGGTTTCATTAAAGGCTGTTAGGAACAAAGAAGTCTCGAGGAGGTGATTAAAGCTCCAGTGTATGGCCTGTACTGTTTTGTGTGGAGAGAAAAGATGCCTTAGGCTTTTTTCTTATTCCTTTGATCTCTGGTCTTTTGTACACTTTTAAGTTAGAATTACCAAGTGCTACTTGGTCCCATGTTAGAGTCCTCCCAAACTTCTGCAGGAGAACTTATATTTTCATTATATAAAGGGTTAGTAATAAAGGAAGCTTCCAGTGAATGTATCCTGGATTTATTTGATTATGAAGACAGGTACCCTACAGATCTTTCCTTAATTCAGATAACATTAGGAAGAATAGTGGTTATGTACAGATTTGGGACATGTATTCAGAGTTAAAGGAAAGAAATTCTAGGAAAGTAAAAGAAAATCTCCAGAGGAAAAAAAAAAAAAAAAAAAAAGAAAAGCCCAGAGAAAATAAATTCCACTGCAAAACCCAAGTAGAGCTGTGAGGTGATCACCTGTGTATTCTCAAAAATAGGCTTACTCAGAGCATCTCCTGTGAGGTTGTGCTGAACAGTGCTATGATACAGAGATAAAAAGAGGCAAAACAAGCAGCCTTGCTTTTTCAGGGGGCAGAAAAACCTCTTTTCCCAAAAGACCTTGGATATTAAAAAGACACTGACATCAAAACAGACAGTGCTTCAAGGTATTGGATATGTCAGCTCTGGGTGCCTGCAGAAAAATATTTACAACAATCAGCTACAGCCTTTCCTGGTTTTTCCCCTCAATTTGAAGAAGACATTTCCAGGCCATTAAATTGAGTTGTAAACATCAGAAAAATAACTCATGGTAGACATCAATGCCCTTAAGGGAAATATAATAATTGTGGAGAAATTCCCATTGTCCTGTTGTCTTAGAAGTTCTCTTTCTCGAGATCCAGAGGAGTCAAAGCAAATCAACAGCAAATCAAACTGAGTGAATACACAAGTATTCACTGAAATATGATAGCCCTAAATGGATGTTCTAGTGGAAAAGGACCTTTAGATTTCTGTAGTTAACTCCTTGAAGATGATTAATTGAAACAGCACCTTGTGCTCAGCTGTCTTGAGAATCTGTCTCCCTCAAATCCCAGTGCATCTGAGCCATATTCAGCAAACCTGTGCTCAGTTTTCCTTTCACTAACAAGAAACCAGCAATACCTCGTGATAATATTTGGAAATGTTGAATATATAGGTAGATAAGTTAGATATATCAAAGAATTGTGCTTTATTATGTGTAATTCACTATTCAGCTTTTCATTTGGTGCACTGATATATCGTTTACTGGATAAAAATAGGGCTAAACCAAAGAAGAGATATTAATGCAAAGAGCAATTCAAACAGCTCTGTATTAGGCATAATTTCCATTCTTAACATATGATGTATGCTCTGGAATCTGGATGTGATTTAGCAGTTAGAACATTAACTCTGGACAGCCTGATCTGGTATTTGGGGATTCTGTAACACAGGAAAATTGATGTGCAAGTCTGCACTTCCTTCACTGCCCCCATCCAGCCTTTCTGGGGTTAAGGACACAGTGCCAGAGCTGCAGTTGATTTTTCTGCTGAAAATCAGGCTCCAGCTTCAGCATTTGAACCTGCTCTGAATAAGAATTCCTGTGCAAGAAGTGCCAGTGGAAGTGCCGTGCTCGGTGCTAAACCAGATGGGGAAAGAACAACAGAAAAGCAATTCAGAAAACAAATGACTTTCAGGCTCAGCCAGTTTGGGTTTCCTGTTTGAGTTGTGGCCAGAGAACTGTTTGCCCTGGTGTTGCACACTTAGGATTTCTTAAGAGCCCAATGCAAAGTTGATTTTAAAAACAAACAAACAAACCCCCCCTAAATTACCCAACCAAAACAAAGCCAACTTGTTAATAGAAGAGAGGAATCTGCTTTCTCTGACAACTGTTGCCCGTACCAAAAGTTGAAGCAGCTTTGACAGCATCGTCAGCTTTTCCCTGAAGGGACCAGATGCTGTGTTTTAAATAAATAAATAAAAATCTTTTCAACCTAAGGGCCTTAGCCTTCTCAAGGGATTAAAGTGCTTTCATTCATTTAACCAGTTACAGCTTCATCACAGTCTGCCAAATCTGCTGCTTCTGGGGCTGAGCTGTAAAGCTGCAACTCGGCCCCCGTCCATATGGTCACAAAAAAGATGCAAACTCAATTTACAGGCATGTGCTGATGTGGCCTTTTGGCAAAGATCTTCCTGTGCATGAGTGACAGCTCATTTCTCTTTATTCCCTGTTTTTACAGAGCTGGCTGTAAGTTACTTTGTGCTTTGTTGTTTCTTCCCAAGGTCTTCGGTGCTGGAGCAGGCAGGGGCTGATAGGAGATTATTGTCAGATTTGTTTCCACCCATGTAACCTATCTGCAAGTAAACATGACGTAGGGCTGTCAACTGATTACTGCATTCCAGGGCTCCGAAAAGCAACCAGGGGAAAAAGAAACTGCACATGTAGAGAGGAGTTTCTCCCTTTAGCGTTGTCATTGTGGTATTTTTAAGGTTTTCTTTTTCTAGACTTTACAATTTTCCGAATAGAAAATGCACTTCTGAGCTTAAACTGTTGAAAAGTCTGTGGTAATATTTAACTGTTATAGAAACAAATATTCATTGGTGGTGTTACAGTTAAAACAGCACAAAAATATTTGGCACAATGCATGTAAGGATAGAAAAAGAAGAAAAATTTGGAAGTGCTTTGTGTTCTCCTGGGGCTCTTCTCTCCAGCCTCCTCCATCAAATGTGACAGTTTTAACTGCTCAGTCACACTTTTGCTTTATCCTTGAGCTGAGGTGACTGTGAGGTATTTTGATGGCTTTGTCATGTTAAATCAAGGATGAAAGTAGTTCTTATATTTATGTATGTCTGCTTAGGCACAGTGCTTTGGCTCCTGTAGTGTCTCATGTAGATTAGTTTGCTAAGTGGCTGCTGCAGCATGAAATCAATCCATAAATATCTGAGGGATAAGAGAGAAGGGCTTTGCCTTCAATTCATCATCCGGGTGATTTTCCCTGTGCAAACCTCTGCTCGTTTAATGTTACTTTGAAGCATTTTTCACGCCATGGCATTTCCTGTCTGCTCACAGCTAAGGGGTTAAATTTATCTCAGAACAAGGGTCGTGTCTGAGTCACTGTTGTGGCTGCTCTTTATTTCACTTCCAATCGCAGGTGAGTTCCTGGGCTGTAATGGCAGGGACTGCTGACTCCCCACATGCTTTGCGAGTAGTTAATTCCCTTTTTTGTGTGTGGATTCCCTGGCTCCCTTCCCCTCTCCCTGCCTTCCCAAGGGGGAATATCCAGGAACACTTTGTCCTCAGTCGTTTCAGCACAGGATGGGAAAAAGAACAGTTTATTTACTTATTATAGTTTTTGCTCTTTTTTTGTGGTGGTGGTGAATTCACATGTGACTGTTGTAGTATGGAATTACTCTTAGGGTTTTTTTTTTTTTTCCTTTGAGTTGGATGAATGAATTGAACCTCAATAGCACGTCAGTTTTAGTTTCTAAACTGTTTTCTCTGGAAGTGAAGGATTGTGTGGTAGCACAGTGTGTGAGTTTCTTATTGCACATGAGGCTTTTTGCCCACTTTGGAACTTTGAAGTTGACAGCAACCAAATTGGGTAGGAGTGGAGAGGTTTCAAAGCAAATTCTTCCAAGTTCCATGGAAACAGCCCAATAGAAGGTGGAGACTCTGCCCACCACTTCTGGAAAAGCTGCAATTTGCCTTCACAGAACTTTGCACATCCCAGAATCCACATGATCAAGGCTTGCCTGAATCCTGTTCCCATCAGTGGAAACAGCAGAAGTCACTCTTGCATTTTTAGATAGTGAAGTCACTCACCCATAATATCCAATGCCACAGAAAAACTGCCAGGGTTAATCCTGCTACTCACAGAATTGCTGGGTTGAAAAATCTGAATTATGGAGGCCAGTTTAAAGTTTGGGAGATGTTTTAGCACTGTTCCAGTCGTGCCTTGATCCAGTGTTGGATGTTGTGTAGGTTTTTTTAAAAGGAAAGAAGATATTCTAAAGTAAATACCTAATAGCTGTTGAATCTCAGCAAAAAAGGCAAAAACTGACAAAGCAAGCAAATGCTGACAAACTTAAACGTGGCAGTTTTGTCAAACACTTTTGCTTCCTTTTCTAAAACTATAGATTTAGTGGAGAAAATGCCATTTTGGAGTGATGTGGTGGGATTATTATTATTGCTTTAAAATCCTGAATACTATCTAACAGTCTAGCTTCAAAATTATCACTTGACTTCATTGATAGATTTAAGAACTCGTTATATTTACATCCTTAGTTATTTGAAAAACCCATTAGCATTCAGCAGGAATTCAGAACACAGCTGGAAGATGACTCAAGCAAGAGAAAGTATCTTGCAATAAAAAATTTTAAGAACTTAAGCTGCTAATATTCAAAGGGAAAACCTGAGGTGTCTTGTCCTGTGTGTACCTGCATGGTGGATGCTGCAGAGCTCTGTAATCTTCCAAAACAAAGCATAATGAGAGCCAGTGGCCAGAGGCCACAGTCCAATTTGGTTTATTTAAAATTTAAATATGTTTGAACAATGGAGTGATTAAGTATGAAAGCAGCCTGTCAGTGTTTCCTGATGGTTATCAGCTCTGCTCCAAAAACATCCCCAGAAAAATCAGCTCAGTACAGTTACAGGGTTAATTACAGCTGGAACTGGGTGAAATGTTAAAGACATGTTCATGAGAACCAGAAATGTTCCCTTTGTCCCCTCTGGCCTTGAAGGGGTGAACAAATCAATTAAACACTATTTCTGTTGCCAGCTGGAAACAGTTCTGCTAAATTTGGAGAAACAAGAGGAAGATGCTTCTGATTAGAACCTGATTAGTGGATCCCAGGTGTTTCAAAGGCTCTCTGTAGCTGGCTGGGTTTTAATTTTCCAAGTGCTGCACATTGTGGTGCTGAATTGTCCTGAAAATGCAGAAATATCCAAGTGATGCCTTCAGGACTCCCCACAAGTTCGTGCTCTGGCAGAAGGGCAGACAGAGCAGTTGTTATTCACCTTTTACCTCCTCTGGGCAGGTTTGAATAAGTGATATTGTTACACTGACAGCGTTCAGACCCTGCCTCTCTTTTCCACCAGCACTGCTCAAATCACACTCATTTTTAGCCCATCTCTCTTTCCCCCCCTGGATTACACTGGTTTATTTGTTTCCTCCTTCTCCTTATCTTTGGAAATGTGGCTCCACAGAAGTTCTCACAGGGTCTGACGTGTTCATCCCCCTGTCCTTTCACCAGGAGGTTTTTAACCACTTCAGGTTTCCAAACCCATTGTGCTGTTTCACTTTGCCTGGCAGCAAATTAATGTAAGCTCAGGTATAATTGGATAAATGGAATTGAGTCACTTTATGCATGTGTTTGACATAACTCTAGTGAGTTCCAAGCAGAATTCCTCAGCTCACCATGACCTGTCTAACCTAGATTCTCTGGAGTATTACAGCTTTGTATTTTACAGCTTGACTCTATTGAGTGTGGGAACTGACTGAGAAAAGGTCTGGCAGTTCTTTTCTCTATCCATTATTTAGTGACCTGCCTTAGCATGAAAGAAGGTCACGGAAAACTGTCTTTGTGATAGTTGTGCTCTGTTTTTTCATAGAATTTTCAGAAACCTTTTGATACTTTTTTTTCCCCCTGTTTCTTTTAGAAGCTGGTTTTAATTTTAGTCCTTCATGCAGTATTGGAAAGTAGATCTGCTGGCAAATGCAGCTAGTTTTGTGGTTTGGGGTTGGGTTTTTTACCTTTTTTTGCTGTAATTCTCACAATTTAAAAAAATAATTTTTCTGTAACAGATGCTATACTCTGTAAGTACAATTCTTTTTTCATATTGGTTGGAACAGTTAAGTTTAATCATGTCAGCATCTTTTTTCCCTGTTTGTGACACTATTAAGTCTGTATATGTACAGCAACTTTCATCATGAAAAGCCTTTACCACACTTGTAGAGACTTATACTGTCTTTTTACAAGACTGTACTGTCTTGTACAGTAGCACCTCACATTGTACAACCAAGGGAATAAATCATTATTATTTTCTTCTCAAGGCAAGTGTTGTCACTTGCAAGGTACTAATTGCAACTGGAGATAAATACACTTTTTGGGAGAGATGTCTGTGAATGACTGGAAGCCTTCGGTAGTCTCAGGAAATTATAAAGGAGGGCTGACCTGTCTTTAAAGCTGAAATTTAGAAAGCTTTTGCTTAAAACTGAGCAAAATGCCCCTATAGATTATAATATGCCTTTATTGATTTCTCTGAGCACATTACTGCCCCAGGGTGCTCTGATTCCTGCTCTTGTAAGGACTCAGAATGTGAGAGAGGGAAATGTAGTAAAGAAGCTGGACTGGGTTTGGAAAAAACCAACAGTTCTTTGGCATTCTCCCTTGAGCCCTGTTTAAAATAACCCAGGTACCATGGTTACAAGAGGAGCACTTTGCTGCTTCTCCAGGAGGCTCGTGTTGAGCAGCCCCATCTGGTCTGGGCTCGGAGCTCCTGCCCTTGCTGGGCTGGGGCTCAGGGCACTGCAGGGGCTGGAGCAGCTCCAGGGAGGGCACTGCCACCTTCCTCCACCTTGGGTCTCCCACTTCGGGGTTGAATGGGGGCTCTTCCACATAAACTCTTCACAGTTTTTCCATAAACGTGGAAGCTGAGCAGGGCTGAGGTGTGAGGCAGAGAAGGATGAATGTTCTGCCCCGGTGTTAATCTCTGTTATCCTGGAGCCAGCAGTACTCCTCTAGAGGTTCATTTGCAGTGCAGTTGGAGGGAACAGATTGCAGCAGTTTTCTCCTGTCCCTGGGAATCCCTGCATGGGGTTATCCTGTTCCACCAGGGTGCTTCAGACACCTCTTACCTCACTTACCCCATTCACCTTCCTATGGCAAGGAGGTGGCTGGGTTTAGGTAATTAACTTGGGGTTGTCTTAAAAAATCACCACAGACACAAACACATGTCATGAAACAGGAAAAGAATCCCATTGCCTGGCTCGGGGGTTCAGGAAAAGGAGCTTGAGAAAGCTCCCTGTGCAATCCCAAACCTGCCTCTTGTCTTTGAAGGGATCCTCCTTATCTAGGCCATGGTGCTAGTTTTCCTGTCTAATTTCTTAACTGGGTTTTTAAAACCTCTTTTGATTTAACTCTGTTTTTTTTCAGATAGAAAACAGAACAAAATTGAGTGAGGAAACAGCTTCTAGCCAGAACTAACCAGTTGTTTCACCTAAAGATACGTTCCAAATTTATCTGTAAAGAAAAAAAACACCAAGCAAAACAAGACTGACCTAAAGAGACAAAAACCCATACCCAAACTTGCTAGAAAAGGAATAAAGAGAACTTGGAACTAACTCAGTATGCACTGACAGTGCAGTTAAAATTTATTTTTATGTTAGTACTTAAGATATTTACCCTCTAAAAAAAAAAAGTAACTAATATCTGAGGGTGAATAACATATCTCTTGAGTTTAAGGGGTAGTTTTTCCCAGGAAATACTTTCATCAGTGTTGTATATTCCCTCCTCACCTCTGTGCCAGAGATCTGGATTCTCTGTAACTCCTTGGGTGGTTACAATTCTTTTTTTTCTAAACCAGTCCTAGTGCTTGTTTGTGTGTTCTCTGCCAAGAACAGGAATACCAAAGGTTCTACGAGTTACTATATTAGGCTGAGTCATGATAACTGTAAACTTTGTGTGTTTTTATTCCATGGAGAGTAATAATTTGTACAGTGCCACTTAAAGCAGGATCTGAAGGTGACCTGTAGTTGTTCCAGAATTGCTTGTAACAGCAGAGAAGGGGCTGCTACCTTCAGTGTGGACAGGAGGTGCCTCTGCCACCTTTCTCACTGGAATAATACCAAAAAAGGTTCATTATTCTCCCTGTTTTCTGAGGTTTGTGTGGATTAGGATTATTTTTCCTCATCAGCTGAAGCCTCCTCTTGCCACTGGAGCCAGAAGCTGGAGCCCAAATGTGTGTGGCAGCTGCTGGGCACTGACTTGGGACTTTGTGGACTTGTAAAGTCCTCAGTTCCTCACAGGTAACCTCATGAGTGAACTCTTCCCAACTGGAATGATGTGAATTCTCCCTGTGCTGTGATTATGCACCTTCATTTACAGCACAAGAAGCTCATTGTTCTCTAGGAATCCTGGGAAGTTCCCCCGAGCAATAGAATGTCCACTGTAAAAATTATATGAAACACTAATTTACTTTTTAGTTTATAAAAAGGAGGATCCCAGTCTTTAAAAGAGGTTTCATTCAAACTCTCTGCCAAGACCTCACAATATTCCTGGTTACACAACAAGTGATGGAAGACACAGGTGGACATTTTCAAGCCATTGGGGTGTTTTCCACGTGGAATTCTGTGAATCTCCTGAGGAAGTTTCTCCCATCTCCCTGTTCTCACAATGCTGGATGCAGGCTGAACAGATTTGCACAAATTTAGGGCACAGCATATTGTCTTCCTGAACTGCAGGAATCCTGTGGCTCTTCCTGGCAAGTGTCAGCCACACAACACCTTTTCCTTCTTCACTTAATTTAATTCTTCCATCCCCTGGGTGTTTTGAAAAGCTGTAGCTCACAGACATTGCAAGTCATTGGAATGGTTGTAAATATTTAATATTATAAGTTTGAAAGCTGCTGCTTTCTAGGCTTTCATTTAGGAGTGTTTGGGTTGGATTTTTTTATTCTTGAAAGTGAAGAAAAGATTAAATTATTCTCCCCTCCCCAAGGATTCAAATAGCTGGTTATATCTACAGTTTTGCCAAGTGCTCTGTATCATGCTTTATATCAGTTCTTTTAAATACAAGAGGGCTGTACTGTGTAGTTTATCTGAATTATTCCTTGGAGAAAATATGAAAGGATTTTTTTCTCATTTCTTTTATTTTTCCTCACAGGATTAGAATAAGAATAAACAGACTTTAGAAATCTTAATCTGCTGGTAGACATGTATGTGAAACTCTAGCACAAATCTATTGCTTTCAGAACATTGGTTATACTGTGTCCTGTTAAATACATTTTTGGTTGTGAAGTATTTGTTCAACACTAAAACAAACTCATAGAAGAAAAAAATGTACTTTGAAATAAGAACTGGTTATGTAATTCCTATGCTTTGTGTGGTTATGCCAAAAGCTTCTTGACTGAATTTGGTGTTTTATTTTGGAAATGCATTAAATGCAGGTGTGTCTCTTACTGCTTTAGGTTGGAGGAACAAAAGCTGGAGTCGTGCGTTTTTTGGGAGAAACCGACTTTGCTAAAGGAGAATGGTGTGGAGTGGAGCTGGATGAACCCCTGGGAAAGAATGATGGAGCTGTTGCTGGCACGAGGTCAGGCCCAGATTTATTTTATGAGATTTTTCTCTGGATTCTCTCTTGGGTTTTTATGTCTTCCATGAAATTTTCCATCAGGGAGGCTCTGAACCTGCCTTGTGTGCTGGTGGTGGGGAGGGTTGGTGTGCCATGGTTTGGATCTCTGGTGCCAGCACTTCTCTCTCACATTTGTGGGATGAGCTGATCTCCCATGTGAGTTTTATTCATAGACTGGTAATGGAAAACACAATTTCCTTCTTTTGATTGGATGCCTGTTTGATTTCTCAGCTTGGAAGGAATGCTCAGTTAAGAAAATCTCTGAATATCCAGTAGTTGTACTTCAGGGAAATCTTCCAGCATCCCAGGAGCTGCAAGCTCCTGTTCCAACAGTTGCCTCCTGTAGAGACTGGGAGCAGTGGAGCTGCTGCCTCCAAGAAGTCACAATCAGAAGGCTTTAATTAGCATCACAATTTAACTTTCATTCTCATTTGCCATAAGGAACAGTCTTTTACCTCATTAAAAAGAGGTTTTACAAGGATTGTCCCACCTTAACATGGATGATCACAGCTTAAGATTATAAGTGGCTTTTGTCTGTATTTAACCAAAGAGATATGTTCTGTATCATCAAATATGCATAAATGCATAAATGATATGTATGTAATAAAATATACAACTCCTTGATTTAATTAAAATCTGATTTCTATTTTCAACTCTCAGCCATCACATCTGTTGGCAGCCGAGACGAACGTGATGAAGGGAAAAGCTATGGCTATAAAACTGAACCTGAATGGAATTTTTTAAGCACTAGAGCTGTCGTGTTTCCTCAGAATTCCTCAAGTCTGATATGACCATGCCCTTTCAGCCTCTCCAAGTCCCTTTTCCCAACCTGCTGTTAACCACACCCTCAACCCAACACTGACAGAGACCCCTTAAACACTTTACACCCCTACTCCACAACTCCCCGCGCAGCCGAAAAGAAACTTAACTCCCTCTCTGCTCTGCCGCCTTTGCCCTCGGCAGGTATTTCCAGTGCCAGCCCAAGTACGGCCTCTTCGCCCCGGTGCACAAGGTGACCAAGATCGGCTTCCCCTCCACCACTCCGGCCAAGGCCAAGCCCGCCGTGCGCAAGGCGCTGCCCACGCCCGCGGCGCTGAAGCGCAGCCCCAGCGCCTCCTCGCTCAGCTCGCTCAGCTCGGTGGCCTCCTCCGTAAGCAGCAAGCCCAGCCGCACAGGACTCGTAAGCTGCTTTTTCCTCGGCATGCCTCCCCTTCCCCAGCCCCGCCCGCCCCAGCTGGGCTGGAGCAGCTCGCTGGGCAGAGCACGCTGCTGGTTGAGCGGGGCTCTTCTTCATTGGGAGCGTGCAGAGGAAGGGAATCTTAGCTAGCCTTGGAGAGCGGCTGGATGGGTGGATATTTAATTCAGGCTAACGGAGTGATTGCAGTAAGAAAGGGGCTTAGGACATGCACAAATTTCTCAGGCTGCAGTCTTCATGTAGTTCGTTTTCTGAGGATCTGGTGTGCACTGGAGCTTCCAGAGATTGCGCTCATCATATTTAAGCAGGAAGCTTCTTCACCTTGGCTAAAATGCTCAAAATTTCTTCTTGCTGTTCAAGAGATGAGTCAGCTGAGAAATGCAGCAGGAGCAATTTCCAAATCTCTGCTGACCAGAAGCCTCTTTCTTTTCTTTTAGGTTTGGTTTTAATCCTGTGAATTCATAAAGGCTGAGTGTTGCCAATTGCAGTGGCTCAGGTGAAATCTAACACAGTACTAATTCCACCTAATACACTTACTATGGATTCTTTTGAAGTTGCTCTGTTACATAAATGTCCTAATCTTGGGTTGCAGCAGTAAAACAGAAATCTGGGAAGACTGAATTCTGAGAAGTCTCATTTATGGAAGTTAAAAACATAGAAATAATTGGATTTTTCCGTAGTCATCCTAGCTTTTCCTGTTTTTTTTTTTTTTTTTTTTTTTTTTTGAAACCGTGGTCCATAGATAGATCTAATTAGGAAGAAATGACTCCCAGTGAAGTGGAGCAGGTTCCCTGTCCCACTGTGCCACTGACCAACAGGTGCCCAGAGAGGTGACTTACCCTGGTCCTGCAGGACTGAAGCAGATTAACAGAGGTCAGCAGTCGGTCAGGGCACCAGGGTTAATACCTGACCACAAAAAGGATTTTTATTTAGCACAAACAGTGGGACTTCATTACTTAATCCATTCTGGAAGTTGCACTTGCAGCTGCAGAGTGCCCTCTAGTTTGGGATCACAGCACTAACACTTTATTCCATGTGCTGTGATCCCCTAACTTACACCTTGTGAATGTCTAAACTGTATTTGCTTATTTCGTTGTGTCCCAGGGATTTTGCATGATTTAGGTCATAAAATGCAAAGCTGCTGTAATCCGTTATTTCTGGAATTAAAATTCCAGCTTTCTTCCAGCTCTTTCCTGAGGCAGCGTTTGGTGAACATTTGGTGGCCATCCAAGTTGAAAGGATTGTCCAAATAATTCTGAGACTTTTTCTTTAAAAGTTAAGCTGCTGAGGAAACGAGATTTCCTGTAATCAGTCTTAACCCAGCAGACTTTTCATGCTTCAGTTTCTAGGAAAACTAAAACTTTTCTGGGACTTTCTGAACTCTTGACTGATCAGTTTTTCAGGGCTGTTTCTATTTTCTTTTTCCTGTGTAACAAAAGCAGCTGTCAGAGTAGGTGATCCAATGATTTAAGGGCTGTCTGATGCAATCAGTATTTATTTCTGAGTCTGAAGGAAGCTGATGTTCCTCTGAAGAGTTTTGGATTTACTTTGCAACCAGGAGTGAAGGGTGATTTGAAGACCTAAAACTGTTAGAAAGCAATACACTCTGGAATGGGATTTCTGGAAAGTGGGAGGGTCTGAAACAACCAAGGAGGGCTCAGAGGGAAGGTGGGTTGTTCTGTCTGCTGCTTGCAGGGAGGAGCTGGGGCTGTGCAGCCCTGAAGGGGAGGTTCTGTGTTGACAGGAGAACAATCCCTGCTCAGCTCTCAGCTGGGGCTGTTGGCCAGCTCCAGCTTTCCAGGCTGGCTGTGGCACCTATTCAGAGTTTTGATCTCTGGAAGGATCATGCTCCTGGGTTTGGGGATTGGACTGAGCTAAAGGATACAACAGCAAACTTTTGTGATTTGGTTTCTTTATAAAAATTAACTGAACTGTCATTTAATACTTCAGCAGATTTGTCAGCTGTTAAAGTCAGGTTTTATGAACAGCACTGGAATTTTTTTTTGCTATTGCTCTCTTCAAAATTTTAGTGTATTTACTTTCCCTTCTAGCTCACAAACTCATGAGGGTGTAGCTGGTAGGGCCATACTGAATTTTCCCTGGTACTGATTCCATTCAGTGAGACAGAGATGGTGCAAGGTCAAGCAAAACCTGGTTTCATTTTAGCTACAATTCTCCTGATTAATTTTAATCTGCATTCTTGAAGCTTAATATTTCCGATTTTTTTTTTCCAGAAATCATTTAATTCCAAGTGATATAAATTTAGTCAGATACCCGTTGTTCTTCACAAGGTTTTAGCTGTAAAGGTTTAGGCTTTAGGTCAAGGTAAATGCTTCCAATCTTGGCTGGTTTTTGCCATTATAGAGATGCCAGATTCTGGTGGGAATTCCCAAAGCTTTTCATGGAGCATTTGGAAGTGTTGGGCTGTTGCTGGCAACCCAAGATACTGACCTGTTAAACAGAGACATGATGTTTTTGGCTTGCTAGAAAGCTGCCTTTCTTTTTTTTAATGCAAAAAGATGCTTAGGAACATCCTGAGCCAGCCTTCGTGTGAGTCTACACCTTCAGCTGAGGTCTTTTATTTTCACTTCATCCCTCCTGCCTCCTCCTCTGCTGCTCCTCCTTACAGGGCTCTGACCACTCGTCTTGTCCACTGTTAAATTCTGGAAAATGAAGTAATTTAAGAGTAAAGGAGAAGGTACAGTAGGTCACAGAAAGCATTTGCTTTACTAACCCTGTGTTTGTGGAGTCTGGAGATACTCACTACACCCCTGGTTTCTTTCTCTTGGTGCAGAATGACTTTTAACGAATTTCTTTTGTGAAGTTGACAGAAACCTCTTCCCGATATGCAAGAAAAATTTCGGGCACCACAGCCCTCCAGGAGGCCCTGAAGGAGAAGCAGCAGCACATTGAGCAGCTCCTGGCAGAAAGGGACCTGGAGAGGGCAGAAGTTGCAAAAGCAACGAGTCACGTCGGGGAGATAGAGCAGGAATTGGCTCTGGTTCGCGATGGGCACGACCGGGTAAGAGAGTTACTGTTCTTCTTCTGAGAGTTAGCACAGTGATTTAACCTCCACAATGGGCTTTTCTTATTGAAAAGGGCTGGGAGAAAGAGGTGGTGTGCTAAAAGGAGAATAATCCATACCTGTGAGATCTCCCTTGTGGGATTCCACATCTACTGAATTTAACTCATTTTTGTTGGACATCACTGCAGTCTTTGATCATGTCTGTATTTGATAGCATTCCTGTCACTTGGCCCATCACTTCACCAAATTGTGGTTACTGAGGTACAGGTACATAACTTGGAAAAAATTCCTGTATTTCCCAGCTTAGTAAATTTTGGTTTCATTCCTCTTCCTGATTAGCACGTGCTGGAGATGGAGGCAAAAATGGACCAGCTCCGAGCCATGGTGGAGGCAGCTGACAGGGAGAAAGTGGAGCTCCTCAATCAGCTTGAGGAAGAGAAAAGGTAACCCCAAACTGGCCTCATTAATGGAATTAATGTTCTTCTTGTGCTCCCCTCATGCATCTTGCTGTTCATCCTGACTCCACACGTTTCTCAGTGCTGGAGTTTCCATGCAATTGTGACACCTTGAATGTGACCCTTTGGATGTGTCCTGAATTTGTTTGCTGCATGAATAGTGGAACATAGAGAATGTGAGATCAAACTGCTGCTTTAGGACACCTCTTCTTAGATCATCCAGAAGGGTGAAAAAAGGAGAGAATCAATGAGGATTTAAAGGGCTTTAATACAAAATACCCTCTTCAGAGCTGCAGGAGTAGTGTTGCCTTGCTTTGGCACTGGTAATGTTTTAAAGACAGAAGTTTTCCCTCTCTCTGATGCTTCCTGTGAGAGATTTCTCCTTAATGTTCCTGGCAGTTTGCTGGTACAATGGCAATGTTGTCACTGTCATTCTGATTTCCACTGAAAAGTGAGCTTGAAAGCATTTTCTTCCAAAATGACCTGAATTTTAATGAGTTGTCCCCACAGGAAAGTTGAAGACCTTCAGTTCCGTGTGGAAGAAGAGTCCATTACCAAAGGAGACCTAGAGGTAAAATATCTCCAGCTTTGTGAACAGGCTATCCAGGAGGGCACAGAAAGGCAGGAATCATTAAAAGATGCAATCCTGCTCCAGCCACATGAAAATGACACCCATTCCTGCAGTCCTTTAGTAAGCCAATTGTCCCAAAATTGCAGGATTGCACCCCAAATTCAGTTTCATGCTTCAGCAAAGGCTGTGCTCTAGAACAGCTGTAGTTATTTACAGAAATTAAATTAATTCATAGGAAATTCTATCTTTTGCTGTTAAAAGTAACCACTAAGAAAAAAATACATTTTGAAGTTACAAAATTGCAAGTTAATATTTATGCTTTGGAAAATTAAAATTGAAACTTGAAGACTTGTCCTGCTTGATCAATTTTTTAAGTAATTCCTGTGCTTCCCTTAGGGAAGGTTGATTAATGGAGAGTGTCTTGTCCTGAGAGTTTGCACATAAAATCTAAATAGCAATTGATGTGTGCAACTTTTATCTGTTGTTTATAGAATTGTAACGTTGGGCTACAGCACAGTGTGTGTTATTGAACAATCAGAATAGAAAACATTTAGGGAAGGATTGCTCTAAGGTATTTGAGCACTGCCAATTTTTATCCCAAAATTCCAGTTAATTAGCAAGATACTTTTAGTTGCTCTACTCTGTTGTCCAATCAGAAAGATATTAGAACTTCTTGCACAGCATAAAGTACAAACTTAGTTAACTGTGTTGCTATAAAACATTTGTGATTGAAATGCTAGCCTTATGAAAAATACTCATTTCATATAACATTTCTTTTATTTTAGTCTTCCATTCATTTTAAGATACCTATCTAGACTCTTCATAGAATACTCCTTTTATTGTTTAGTCCATGGAAATATTTGAGTTTTTTATTTTCTGTTAAATCAATCGATAGTCATGACAAACCATCCTAAAGACTCTGGTTTGTCAAGCTGCTTAACTTGGGGGTTTAAACTGAATTCAAGCTGCTGAAATGTCTCCTGTTGTTTGTGTTGGAATGGTAGTGCTGAGTCTGTAGGTGAAACATTTTTGTTTGTTTGTGTTTTTAATTTTACTGATAGCGAAAGAGGCAGATTTCGGAAGACCCAGAAAATGTAAGAGGGCACTTCAATGTGCAGAGACATCCCATGTTAACAGATTGTGTGCAGAAAATGCTTATACTGATTCACTAACTGCATAATCTGTTATTGAGACATTGACTCTGGTATTTGTGTGCATGTTGCTTTCAGAGCAATTACAACATTTCTTGGACAGAATGTGTGTAATGACTAAACGTGGTGGTGCCCATGAGCTGCAGGCAGGGCCAGTGTGGCATTAGAATTCCTTAGGGTCTTTTGCACCTCACTGAAGAGTCCAGGAGCTTGTAGAACACGACTGACCAGCATCCTGAAGGGACCTTAATTTAAATGTAGGATTTGAGGTGTTTTCTTCACAAATCCTGCCTGCTCTCCTATGAAATCCTGCTGCTGTTCAATAGATGACAATTTTTCTAAGGGACAAAATCTGTCTGTTCTTCATCTCCCCATATTTGTTTCCTTTTTCCTTTATGAAATGCTAAGGGGAAAGATGATTGAAACCATCTGAACAATCCCTGTGCAAAGCTGTCTGATTTTACTGTATCTTCATGTAGCTCCTCTTCCAGTTATGTAGGAAAAATGTCTTGCTTGATAACAGAAACAGCCTTGCAAGATGTTTAAGGAGCCCTCTTGTTTCCCCAACTCAGAATAGTGGAATTTTAAAGGCAGATTTATCCCAGGCTGCCTCCTCTGCTGCATCCCCAGCCAGGGAAGTTCTCAAGTCTAGAACTGGATCCTGCTGTGCATCCTTAGGGGTTCCCTTTGCAGAGATCCCTCAGGGGTCTGGGTCTCCTCCAGCCTCCCCATCAAGCTGATGCTTTGTTAGAAATAAATCTGCATGTGCCCTTCCTGTCCCTTGTTTTGTGCACTCCTTTGATCCCATCTGTTCTCCTGACTTCCCTGTTGTGATGTTTCCATTAAAAATGGACATTTCCCTCTCCCAAGGAGAGTTTCCAGGCTGCCACTCCCTGATCCTGGGGTGTCCTGTGGCTGTATCCCAGCACGAGGGGACTGCAGGGTGCCTTGCCCCATCCTAGAGCTGATGTCAGGATTTGTGGCCTCAGCACAGTTTCCCAGCTCGATGGGGAATGTCACAGGGAGGTTTATTCTGGAGTGGAAGAACAGCCAGAACACACAGGTTCTGATGTCCAGCCTCTGAAGTTTGGGTGGAATTCTTGGAGGTTCAAGGCCCAGTAAGAATCCCATTTCCACATCAATTCCCCATTCATGAAGCTCTAGAGAAGGAGAAGATCATTCCTTTGGCTTTGTTGTCTTTTTTTTTTTCTTTTCTGCTTTTCTTTTCCATCTAAGTTAAGGTTTACAATCAAATTCTTTTCTTCTTTTTGGGCTACTCTCTCAGTTCACTGTGCTCTGGGTTTCCTCAAAGAGAATCATAATCAGTAAGAATTTCTCTCTGCATCCTCCAGAGAGAAATTGGAGCAGTTCAAAATTTTGCAGTGATTTTTACCTCAGGAAATCTGGAACCTGTTGCTTGGAAATCAGATTTGATTAAAGGATAATCTCTCATGCTCTAAATGGGGAAAAAGGTGTCAAGCAAAGATCTCTGGAGTATTCTTTTTTAATCTTTTCATTTTGGCAGGATTTTAACTTACTTGCCTTTGTAGTATATAAGAGATGGGATTTTAAAAAACCCAGTAATGAGTGAGGGTCTGTCTGATCTTCGGAGAAGTAAAGCACTGCCTATAAAATTAATGATCAAAGAGTTTGGAATATGCAACCTTAAGGTTTTTTAGGCTCCATAAAACCCAAAGGCACACAGGGGTGTCCTAGTTTAGGGCAAATCTGGGAGAAAACCTCCAAAGGAAGCTCCCTCCGGAGATCAAACCCACACGGCCCCTCCCCCCAGCCGGTTCGGGAATGATTCCTCGGAGAGAAGTGGAAAGAACCTGTTTATTTAACAGGCACAGCCTCCCCCCCCCAGTACACAAAATGAACAATACCAGATGACAACACTTTTTCACAGCTCTGAAAAAGAGATGACAAATGCAGCGAGTCTCTCTTGGGGGTGGTCGCCCTGTTGTCACTCCCTCCGGCGCTGGGGATGGCTGTTGCCGGCCACAAGGTGTTCTCAGGTCCCAGTCCGGAGCAGGTCCCAGTAGTTACAAGAAAAAAGAAAAAAAAGGAAAAAAAACAAAGCAAGAGCGAAGCGAAGCAGGAGCAGGAGCAAAAGCAGCAGCCAGAGCTAGAGTCAAGGAGAAAAGAGAGCAGCAAAAAACAACAGCCACACTATGTACTGCCCCGTCTCTGTGTCCCGCCAGTCGTGGGGGGGGAAGCAGGCTGATAACAGAACCAAAACAAAACATTTGTCCTTCAGAGCCCGTCTCACAGGCACAGAACATAACATCCAACATAGCAGAACACACATAAATGGGGATACAAACATCACCCTAGGACAAGGGGGAATTCTGTAACCATGAGATCTGGGATTTCTTGGGTTTTAGTAGATCTCCTTGGTGAATTAGAGCAAGTAAGGTTTGAATTTCCAGCTTTTAAAGCAGATTGTTTTTCAGACTTACAATTTGGTTGTGGATCAAAACTAATACTGACCTGTGTCAGAGAGAAAACTGAATTGTAGCCACTCATTAAATATTATTTCCCTTAGAATACTTAATTCCATTTTCAAAGGCTGTGGGCAGGAAAAAGAATAATCTGTGTTCTTGTGGAGCATTTTTGCCTTTACACCCCGAAGATCTTCCACAGAGAGAGAAACAGACCTGCTACAGAATGAAAACATCAGCAGATCTAAGGAGCAGCTTTTAAATGTTTGTGGACAAGGAACTCCAGCTATTTTCAACTGTTGAAAAAATTAACCTCCTCGGATGTCTGGATGCTTTTGGGAAGGAAGAACTTGCTGCTGCCAGAAGGAATTCTGTGTTTGAAGAACCAGACAAGAAGCTCATCCCCATCTCTATATTTATCTTTCATTTTTTTTCCTCTTCCCTGTCTCAGAGGTGCAGGTCAGGTTTGAATTACCTGCTGGACTTTCCCTGCATCTCCCAAACTTCAGGCTCTCTTGCAGCCTCAGGGAGTATCTGGATCTTAAGCCAGAATATCAAATATTCTGTGTTCTTGCTAAAAAATCTGTTTGTAAGCAAAAGGCAGGAGGTACCTGCTCCCTTGGGTTCATCTCTGTCCTGCTTCTCTTTAGGAACCTGTTAGAATTCCAAAGATCTTCTTATTTTTTCTTACTTCCACATATTCTTCAATATATTCAGACATCAGTAACTGCAGAGCAACTAGGCTGATTGACTTTTTTATCTGGTTTTGAGGAATCCTGTTGCTTGCTTTCTTCCTGAAAGAGGAGAAGAGGGGAAAAAAGAGCAGGGTTTTGAAGTTACAGCCAACCATTCTCTTTCTATTTCTGTTCAGATAATTCAAACCATAGTGACAGAGGAACCTTCATGTTCCCATGTCTTGGCCAGAAGCATTTTTATGGCTGAGACTTAGAGACAGCTACTGTCAAAAAAAAAAAAAAAATGTTAGTTTTGATTTGTCACACGAGCTTCAGTGAAGAATTTTTGTCCCCTTGTTGATAAGTAATTTTTTAAATAAAATCAACCAAACACAGTAAAGGAAAAAGGTAGTGGGATGACAAGGAGAGGGATTTACCATCCTGTCAGAACAGGAAGAGATATATATGCACAAATATATATTTTTGACATAACTATTCTAATTTGTGCTCAAAACTTCATGTACTGATAAATAACTTCTACTCAGCTGCATGAAACTTCTTTTTGGTCACATCTCTCCGTTTGCCTTTCATTCCTTCATTTATTTATTTGATTTCATTTTTACACATTCCATTCCCACCTTCAGCCCATCCTCCTCATCCATAGATTTCCCTGTCCAGTTTTCCCCCTTGCCTCCTCTCTGCTCACCTGTTAGAAGGCTCTGGCAGCACGGCCTGCATGTGGCTCCTCCTCTTGTGCTGGCATGTGATGGTGGCACCGTTGTGTTCTCTTCCTCTCCCTCTCCACTAACAGACGCAGACCAAACTGGAGCATGCCCGCATTAAGGAGCTTGAACAGAGCCTGCTCTTTGAAAAGACCAAAGCTGACAAACTCCAGAGAGAGTTAGAAGACACTAGGGTAATGGTTTTCCCTGTTTGAATAACGAGCCTGATCTGTGTTGTGGAAGATTTCTGGTGGCGCACTGCCGGGGGTGACACGTGCTGGAACAGGTCCTTGCTCCTGCTGTAGCCAGAGCTGGAACACTGTCAAAAATTAGATTAATTTTGAGCTGCCATGGGGGGGGGGATGTGTGTGTGTGCCCTGGATGTGTGGCTTGTTGAAGAACTCAGGTAAGATGTCTTCACACTGCAAAAGTAATCCTTGGATCCAAAAGGAGCAGGATGGGGCCGTGGAAGGAAGGATCAGTCAGTAACTCATTTTAAAAATCAGCAGAGTTCATTAAAGCCAAAAGCCTTAAGATTGAACATGCCAGGCTTTTAACACAAACTGAGTATTTGGGGCTTGGTTTCTGAGCTCTTCAGTAGCTGCTGCACTACTTGCTTTGCTAAATCGTGGTTTGCAGTGGCTTTTTAGCTCTTTTTTTCCACCAATGATACAGTCTTTTAATGAATATCCCAGTCATTAGTCATACTGCTGCCTGTCAGAATATTACTGACAGACTTTGTACCAAGTCAGAAGTTCAGCAGATGTCAATTCTTAAAGAGAAATATATATATATATATATATATATATATACACACACATATATTTATTCTCACACATGGGGATTTTCTTGAAGTTCAGGTGGGATGAATTAAAAAACCCACGATGAATATAAACCCATTAATTTCGTGTGCAATAAGTACTTTTAAAGAACAACTGCATGTAAACAATACTTTTTCCAGGAGGTCAAAAGAGTAACTTCCTAATTAGAATTAATTCTGGGAGCTTTGCTGTAGGAGAAACTGCTCCCCCAGTGAGTGAAGAGCTCAGATAGTGTGAGGACACTTCTTCAGAGAGAATGGAGCAGGTATAGAAGGGATTGCAGAGGATTTAACAGTTCCAACTGTGTTTGTCATTTCTCTGGCAGTCTTATAGCTGGTGTGAGATGAATTTAGAAGAAATTATTTCAACAAAGACCTCAAGGTTTTTAATTCTTTTCCAGTCTGCCTTAAAATGGTTCTGAGGAACATTTTGTTAATCATTGATAATACCCATCAGGGTGGTTTGTAAGTTTTTTAGCAAGTTATTTCTAGGAAATACCAGAAGAACAAATTTTAGTAAATTCTTTGTTTATAGACAATATAAGATGTCTGTTGTATGAACTGTGGACATTTTTCCCTTTTTAAAGCAATTTGCAACGTTCGGTGGAAGCTTTTCAGCGAGGCCTGAGTGTCTTTGTATGAAATGGATCTTTTATAATTCTTTTTTAAAATGCTGTTGATCATAGGTGGCCACAGTGTCAGAAAAGTCCCGGATCATGGAGCTGGAGAGGGACCTGGCACTGAGGGTGAAGGAGGTGGCTGAGCTCCGGGGCAGGTTGGATTCCAGCAAACACGTCGATGATGTGGACACTTCCCTCTCCTTGCTACAAGAAATCAGTTCTTTGCAAGAAAAAATGGCAGCAGCTGGCAAAGAACATCAGAACGAGATGAACTCGCTGAAAGAGAAGTTTGGCCTTAGTGAGGAAGCCTTGCAGAAAGAGATCAAGTCCCTTTCAGCTTCAAATGAGAGAATGGCAAAAGAAAACGAATCCTTGAAAACCAAGCTTGACCACGCCAACAAGGAGAATTCCGACGTCATCGAGCTGTGGAAGTCCAAGCTGGAATCTGCAATTGCCTCCCACCAGCAAGCAATGGAAGAGCTGAAAGTTTCTTTCAGCAAAGGTGTTGGGGCTCAGACAGCAGAATTCGCAGAGTTAAAGACTCAGATTGAGAAGATGAAATTAGACTATGAGAATGAAATGGCAAATGTAAAACTGAAGCAGGAAAATGAGAGATCTCATCACTTGAAAGAGATCGAGTCACTGAAAGCAAAGCTGGTGGCAGTCACAGAGGAGAAAGAGCAAAACCTGGAAAGCCTGAAGACCAAACTGGAAAGTGTGGAAGATCAGCATCTAGTAGAAATGGAAGACACTTTAAACAAATTGCAGGAAGCTGAGATAAAGGTAAAGGAGCTAGAGGTACTGCAAGCCAAGTACAGTGAACAAACCAAAGTTATTGATAGTCTTACACCACAGATCAAAGCTGCTGAAGAAAAGCTTTTGGACCTTGCTGCACTTGAGAAAGCCAATTCTGAAGGTAAATTGGAAATCGAGAAACTTAGCAAGCAGCTTGAGGCAGCTGAGAAACAAATTCAGACTTTAGAGACTGAAAAGGGTGATGGAATTAGCCAGGTTTGTATCAACATCCATCCTTTTAATTTTCTTTTGCTTTTATTTTACATTTGTACTGTTTTTATCTGCTACAGAAAATACATCACAGAAAAAAACAAGTTTTACTGAATGTGTATCTTGGGACCATCTGAGGAGGTTTAGAGGAGCATTAACTGGGTCATGTCTCAACAGGTTTCTGCTGCTCCACCTGCACCAATAAGCAAAAGGAAAAAATTTCCTTCTGCATTTCCTTGCTGCAGATTTGGGCATGTCTGTGCTGAAATCTTCCTGTAACTATGGAAAAGTTACTCAGTTGGCTTGTCTGGGAGAAGGGTCCTCACATCCTGAGGCTTCAACCTTGGGGGACAGACAAGGGGACTTGGCACTCAGTGGGGAAATATTTCCTTCATTACCTTTCAGCTCCTCTGACAAGGTGATGGAAGAGGTTTCTAAAACAAAAGAAAGCACAGAAAATCCTGGTGGAGCTTTCCTTTAAGCCCAGGTTCTGCAGGGATGTTTTTGGGACTGTTTCACAACACTTTGGAGCCACAGACTGCAGCTTGATACAGATTTTCCTTGGCTTTAGTGAAAAACCTCTGAAAAGCTGATGGTAGTGGAGAGTAGTGGGAAAATAACTGGAAAAAGCTTTCCTAAACTCTTCACAGGTGCTTCCAAGATAACAAATTTTTACCTTTGACTCTTTTTGAGGCCACACTGGCTTTCTTCACTACCCCTGGGTGTGGTACAGAGCCCTTGGAAAGATTCTCTGCCCATGTGTGTATTGATCTGATCAGCCAATTGAAGCACAAATCAATCAGTTCAAAAAATGAACACAATAAAGAGCCAAAACTACTGATTGAACCGATGCTGAAACTTGGAAATTGTGAGTGTGTTCAAAAATGTCTGCCATTAACTAATGTATTCACAATTAATGCCAAAAGAACTAAATTGTAATGATTACAAATCTATTCCAAGATGCAATTAGTGCTGTGATGTATGTAGTCATCAGTGGAAATCAGCTTCACTCAGTTAACCCATCATGGTTTTTTCTTCTTTTTTGTTTCTTTTTTTTTTTCATCTTAGAGTGATTTTAATATTACAGTTATTTCTTTCAAGATTCACCTTTTAATTTTCCTAATTTTTCATTCATGTTTGTCATTTTATTTTGCTCCATTTCATCACCTTTGTTAGGCCAGTAATCTGGCCAAAGAACTGCAGGGCAAAGAGCAAAAGCTTCTTGACCTTGAGAAAAACTTGAGTGCAGTAAATCAAGTTAAAGATTCTTTGGAAAAGGAACTTCAAGTTTTGGTGAGTAATACCCCAAAATTTTGACTTTACTCTATGGATGTTGGGTTTCATGGTGAGAGTGAAATGGAAATCTGTGGCTCAGCTCTGAGCAAAGCCTTCCAAAGGTGTTTGTCTGTGGAAAAAATGGGAAGGGTTCATGGCTAGTAGGATTTGTCTCAGAATAAAAAATAAATCTCAGTCCTGTGTTATCAGGTGTTTTGTCTGAGTAGAACTCATCTATTTATGGATTGCAAATAAAATTAAACCAAATCAAAGCAGCAGCAGTTCAAATTTAGACTGCTCATTAAGGAAAACTTAATGGCCCTTTGTTGTAGCTGTTGTGTCAATTAATGCTTGCTACACACTTCTGAAAAATGGGTTTAAAAGGCATTTCTCATTTAAATAAATTTCTGAACGCTGTGTTGTTGGATGGGGTTTCCCTGAGGAACTACACTGGGATTTTTGATCTTTCCATGGCCAATAGTAAATATTCAAACTTGGTGGAAGAGCCTCACTTGCCTTCCTGAAAATCCTCCCTTTTCTTCCTTGTCTAGCATCAATTCCTGCTGATAAAACTGGAAAACAGTGGTAGGAGATGGCTCACAGGGCTGCAGGTGTCCCCTGTGCAGCCTGGGAGCAGCAGGGATAGAAACCCCAAATTCTTGTTTGCTACCCTGGGCTCTGTGGCAGCTGATGGAGGAGTTGCTTGAAATGTTGAGGGACTTGGAGCCAGGGCAAGGGAAGATCAGTGCTGAGCTGTAACTCAAAAACTTGAGATCTGTTTAGGACAGGAGCAAAGACTGGTCTAGTTGTACATGAAAAAAACCTGATACAAATTCAGGAGTTGAATTGTACTGTTACTACCAAGCCTTACCTGAATTTTTTTTCAATTTTTTCAGAAAGAAAAGTTTACTAGTGCAGCTGATGAAGCAGAGAATGTTCAACAATCTATGCAAGGTATGTGCTGCTAAGATAAACAGAGAACTAAAATGCTGCAGAAATTAAATGCCAACAAAATGGCTTTTTTTAAACACTTTCAAGCTCATAGCTGCTGGTGCAGCAGTTTCAGTGGCTGTGGAAAGGACAGGATTATTTGTAGCCTCTCTGAGGGAAACATACCTTGCAAGTAGGTGGAATTGTCTGCATTCAAGTGGTTGCTAACTTTGTTTTCCAAATTTCACTTGCCTAGAAACGGTGAAAAAGCTGAACCAAAAAGAAGAGCAGTTTGCACTCATGTCTTCAGAACTGGAGCAGCTCAAGTCTAGTTTGACTGGTAAGGAAGGGATGGATGAATGGAATGTTCTGGAAGTGCCTCAGCTGTGTACTCTGGCATGGCTCCTGTGGGCTGTAGGAGGCTTTGCTGTGCCTTCCTCCTCGTCCATCTCTGTCAGAGCAGTGCAGGGGGAAGCCAAGCACCGTCTGTGGATTTGTGCCCTGGAGCAAACCTGGCTTTGTTGGCACAGGGGGAGTGATCCCAAGGGCTGCCCTTGCCCCTGGCAGTGCCAGCCCTGGCCTGAGGCGTTTTTGAAGCTTCTGTTGCCTTCCTTGTTCATGTTCTGCTGCTCTGCTGAACAGCTGATGAGTGCTTTCACCTGCAAGACCTGCAGGTCTCTTCCTCCACTGCTTCCTTCCCCTCTGAGACAGCAGAACTTGTACCAACATCTCATGGCCTGCAGTGAATCACTTCTGGAACAAAGGGCTCATGAGCAGCTGCTCCTCGCTGCTTCTGAAGAGTCCTTGACCTTTTGCTGCAGTTACCACTTCAATCAATCAATCATCATTTTTCATTTTAAAGGGGTGATCTGGGAGGTCTGGAGCATCAGTATTGCTGGGTTTAGTTCTTCACAGTTCTCTAGCTGTTCTTTGCATCCCCTTCCTCTGAAATTTACAGCTTAGCCCCCTTTGTTTTGCTCAGAGATGGAGAGGAAGCTGAGGGAGCGAGAAGAGAGGGAGCAGCAGCTGATGGAAGCAAAAGCCAAACTTGAAAATGACATTGCAGAGATCATGAAGTCCTCAGGAGACAGCTCTGCCCAGCTCACAAGAATGAATGATGAGCTGAGGTTAAAAGAAAGGTATTTCATCACTGTCAGGGCATTGTCACATCCAATCTCCACTCCCACACTCCCAGCTTCTCATTTTATTTTTCTGTAAATATCTGAACAAGATGCTCCTGAGTGTCACATTGATATGACAAGTGAGCTTATTCTAGCAAACTAAATCAATCAAAACAGTCTCCTGGGAGTGATTTGAAGAACAGCCAACACTGATAATTCCAAAATTCTTACATAACCTGCTTCTCATTGCCCAGAGTAAATGACCTCTTGAGTAATTGTTTTGTGATTGTGCTTCATTATTATTTGATTACCTGAAAAGCTCAGTTTATTTAGATATATAAAAGACTTGGGTCTTTTTTTGTGAGAGATAATGTGGGGTTTTTTCCAAATAAAAATGGTATGTACAATAGTTGTTCTTTACCTTTCAAAACTTGTACTGGGGGCAAAGTTACTTGGCCTTCCCTGTGTATATTGAATTTAGCAGAACACTCTCTATCTGTTAAACAATGAAATCTCTTTCTAAATGCTTGGTCAGAATATAGAACTTGAGCACAATCTTGGCTCTTACATCTCTGTGCTTGTGGTGCTGTCAGCAAAAAGTGATGTTCTTTCATTTGGTCTTTCCAGGCAGTTGGAGCAAATACAACTGGAGCTTACAAAAGCAAATGAAAAGGCTGCTCAGCTTGAGAAAAACGTGGAGCAGACAGCACAGAAAGCTGAGCAGAATCAGCAGGAAACTCTCAAGATTCATGAGGCAGAACTGAAAACTCTGCAGGATCAATTAACAGCCATGGTAAGAAGGACTTGAAAAGCACTAAAACCCTGCAGAAATATGGTCCCACTGCTGCTTCAGCTGTGTTTTACTGTCTTACCTTCCACCAGAAAAAGCAGATTGAGAGCAGCCAACATCAGTTTGAGGATCTTCAGGCCAAGCATGAAAAAGAAACCTCTGAGCTGGTGGCTAAACACGATGCAGATATCCAAGGGTTTAAGCAGAACCTGCTGAGTGCAGAAGAGGCCCTGAAAAGTGCCCAGAGGAAAAACAGCGAGCTGGAGGCACAGGCTGAGGAGCTGCAGAAACAGGCAGAGCAGGCCAGAGTAAGTGGCTTTTGTCATTCTGCAAGTGACTTAAAGTTCAAATTTTCTGTCTCAGTGACTCGTTTTCTCTCTGCTCCAGCATTTCAGAGGCAGATTTTTGCAGTGTTTCTGTTCTGAACTTCGCCAGGGTTTGTGGGTGTGGGTTGGGGAGGAGAAGCCCACAGGACAAACTGGTTGTTAGTTCTTCTCTCTGTTACACAAAGGTTGATGAGATATCAGTTCACATTTTATGTTCATAGAGCTGGCTCAGCACAGCCAGCTGCAGCCAGATGTCACCCCCTGGGTTTTTATATGCTTGGATTTTAAGATGCATTGTGAACTATTTCATTTAGAAGTGCTACACACCTTTTGTTTTGTAGTATGATCTGCAGCTATTCAGTGTGTAGCTTGACTTCAGCAATTTTAATTTTTCCTCCTGTTTCTTTGATTTTACTGCTTGCTTTCATCCCTCAGCAATTATTTGCTATAATCGTTGTTGTATGATTTAGCAAATTATTTCGTGTATAAATTGACACACAATATTGACACAGCACTGATGTGGTGTTTTGAATTAAAGGGGTCACAAAAAATACTTTTGAGACAATCATGAGGAGGTGAAACTGAGAATTGGAAGTCAGTTTCTAATAGAACTCCTTGCATTTTAATTCACCTAGAGTCTAGTGAAATCATTCTCTGGCTCTTCTCTTGAATAATTTACAGTCAGCCAATTTAATCAGAGTAATTTTATAAATGACATGAAATTTTGGATGGAGAAACCTTTAAACCATGATTTTTCAAAAATATTATTTAGCCACTAGAAACTTCTTGTGGATGATGCATGTTCTGTAATGTACCAGGGGTGTCTGTCAGCAGTTGAGTTCAAACAGGCACTGTGTGTCAGAGTATACACTCAAAAAATTACAGTTGCTCTATTTGTCCTTAAAGCACATTTCTCATTCGTCTGCTTGACTTGATTTTTGTTTTCCCTTCTCCCTGACTTTATTTCTTTAGTCCTTAAGCTCTGTGTTAGCCTCATCCAGAAAAGAAATGGAACAAATGTCAGACAAGATGAGGGCTTTGATATCAGAAAAAGAGACTTTGGCACAGGAGGGAATGCTTTAAAATTAGAGAGAGGTCCCTTGTTAACAAAACTTAAAGAATTGGAATCAAAGATTTCATTAATTCAACAAGACCAAGAAGAACTGAAGGCAGAAAATAAAAGAATCCTAAAGCAAAAGGAAGAAGCTGAGGCCAAAAGCCAGCAGGAGAGCACAGAAAAGGGGGCACTGGTCTCTGAGAAAAGCAAATTACTCTGTGAACTGGAGGCAGTGCAGGCAGGGCTGCTGAAGGCAGCTCAGGCAAATGAGGCTCTCCAGTCCTTGGAGTTAAGCTTGTTCCAAAGGCTGGAGGAACTTCAGGCCAGCAGGGATGCCATGGAGGTGGCGTGTCAGAAACGTGTCAAAGAATGGGAAGAGCTGGAGAATTATCAGAAGGGACTTTTGGAAGAGAAAGATGCAGTTCTAAAAGACAAAGATGATGTTATCCAGAAGCTGGGAAGTTCTTGTGAGGCCCTGGCCAGAGAGCAAAGGGAGCTCCAGCAACAAGTGTCAGCTCTGGCTGCAGAGAGAGATTCAGCCCGAGGGGAGCTCTTGGCTCTTCAAGACACACACGAAGCCATGGAAAAGGAGCTGGGCAGGGTCTTGCTGGGCCTGCAGGAAGAGAAGGAGATGCTCCTCAAAGGCACAGAAAAGCTGCAAGAGAGTTTAGACACTGCAGTCAGTGAAAACCAAGTGTTAAAAGGGAGAGAAGAGGAGATGCAAACCCAGCTCGCCAAAGCCATGGAAGACACCACGGAGCTGGAGAATTCCCTTGCGAGTCTCACTTGTCTTCTTGAGGACACAAAAGCCTCGAGGGAGACACTCAGTTTGAAATGTGATCAGTTACATCAAGAGAAAGAGGCTCTTTCCTCATCAGAACAGAGGCTTCTGGCTGAAAGGGAGCAGCTCCTCAATGAAAATAAAGCAATTGCTGAGAGGCTTGTGAAGGCCTCAGCAGATGCTGAGCTTTGTGAGAGAATCTGCACTGAGAAAACGAACCAACTGACCTTGGAAAAGGAATCTGTCCTTCAGAAGGTGTTGCAGCTTGAAAAGCACAATGAAGCTCTTCTCCAAGAGAAGAAGGAACTGGAGACAAAATACTTGGAGCTTCTTGCTGAAAACAAGTCTTGTGTGGAAGCAGTTTGTGATCTGGAGAGAGAACGTGAGCTGGACCTCTCATCCAAGAATGCTCTGGCTCAAGAGAATGCCTCACTCCAAGATTCCATTGAAGCCCTGAAGGGAGAGCTCAGTAAGAAGACTGTAGAAAATCAAGAGTTAATGGCCTGTAAATGTGACCTTTCCAATCTTCTGAAGGAGGCCCAGGATGCCAAAAGAGCATTAGAAGGCGAGCTGGCTGCCCTGTCATCCACCAAGCAGGTCCTGTCATCTTCCTTGGAGACCTGCTCCTTTGCCAAGGAAATGCTGACCAGTGAGAGGGATGAGCTGCTGGAGGAGTGTCAGAAATTAAACAGAGAGGTTGCTTTTATGAAAGAAACCTTAACCTTGGAAAAGGAAGCTCGAAAACTGGACGAGAAGTCATTTCTGTCGGGACGTTCGGAACTTCAAAGGATCATCTGCTACTTAGAGAAGGAGCTAGAAGAGCTGAGAGAGAAAAATGAAGAAGTTCTGGCTGAGAAACAACATGTAATGCATGAGAAAGAGAAATCTGCAATGAAACTGTTGGAAATAATGAAAGATGAAGAAACCCTGTGTGCAGAGAGAGAGCAGCTCAGTTCCAGCATGGAGCAACTGAAGGGGGACTTTGCTTCCTTGTCCAGATCAGCAGCAGAATTCCAGGGTCTGCACAGCTCCATCTCCAGGGAGATGGACGTGCTTGAACACGAGATGGAGCTGGTGGAAGAGGAGGGAATTGAGTTCCTTAAGGAACTGGACAGCCTGAGGGATGAGCAGGAAAGTCTGGTCATCAGTAAGGAGGGAGCAGTGAGTGAGAAGGGGAAATTCTCCCAGGATTATTCCAGACTCCGTGAGGAGGTTAAACTTTTAGAACAAACGAATAGTGACCTCTCAGGCAAATTGCTGGAGTCTCAGGGCCAAAATCAGATGCTGCAGGAGCAAGTGAACAATCTGGGTTTGAAAGTAAAAGAAATTGAGACTCTCCAGGCCCAAGCAGTAGTACACAAACCAGAGGTATTGAAATTCATAGTTAAAAGTCAAGTCTGGGGCTGATTCTACTAATGCTGAGCACTAACCCCTGGTGTCCTGTCTGCACTTCACTGCACACTGCACTTGGGGGCTCTCTCAGTATGGCCCTTGGGGGTTGTTGCAAGTTGCAGCTGTGAGCCTGAAAGACACTTTATTATTTTTTTTTAATATTTTTAACTACAAAAGCCTCTGTTGCTGAATGTTGCAAGAAAACAACATAAACTGTGAATAAAAGGAAGTAGTGTTCCCTGAGTCTGGTTGGAGACATTGAGCAGCTCCTTCTGGTGAAGGACCCTGCAGCTTAAAATCTAAAATAGTAATATGTAAGGTTTTAGATTGGATTTTTGTGCAATTTTATGTTCAATTACAGCAAACTACAAATCTGAGTTACTCCAGAAATTACAGAAGAATGTGCTGATCCTGTAAATGTAATTGGATAAAAGCAGTGTGAGAGAATGGGAAAGACATTGACAATTCTGGTGTTCTTTTTATTCACAGAAGTGTTTTGTATTCACCACCAACAAATCCTTTAAAAATCCTTTGATTTTCAGTTTGTGTGGCTTGAAGCCCAGAAAATCACATTGAATGCAGATTGGAATCAGGAGATCCTATAGATTACACCTGCCCAAGTATTTTAATATCATTGTGAAGTATTTCCTTCATGAGGCCATAATGAACAACACTGAAATAATGCAATAATTGGCTTTATCTCTAATTCCACTATTTTCCAAATTTTTGAGTTTTTGTAAGTCCATATATCCTGCAAATACCAGGCTGTTGGAAGTGAATATCTGTTGAATTACTACTGCCTGAGGAGGTGAGAGGTCTGAGAGCAATCACAGTGGTGGTAATGGGAAATCCAGGAATGAAAACAGAGGGAATTCCTCAGTGGTGACACAAGCATGGGGTTATGATCTCTTTCTGCATGGAATTGAATCTTCAGTTCATTTTATACTTTATGCAGCTCCAAAAAATTCAAATAAATTCCCAGTTGAAGTCCTTACTTACCTGGGAAGCAGCTAACAAACCATGGAGCTGTGCATAAAGTACTGAGCTTTTGCTGTCAGAGTTCCTATTGGGATTAACTGGTTTTTTCCCCCACCTCCCTTTATATCCAGGTGGCCAAACTGGCAGAAGATGTTTTCCAGGCAGTGGAGCAGGTGACCAAGGAGAAGGATGCCATTCACAAAGAAAAGATTGAAACTTTGGCCTCTTTGGAGAACTCCAGACAGACAAACCAGAAGCTGCAGAATGAAGTAATCCCATTAAATGCTTTTCTGTGAAAGGTTTTGCCTGGTTTGTGAGAGCAGCTGTTGAATTGTAGAGAATTGAAATAGGCAGGAGAGGATTCTGTCATTTTCCCACTGTGAAAAATTCCTGGATGAGTGCAGAGTGATGGAAATGCCCGTGGTTTTACGGTCATGGTTAGCTGGTATTTTGCACGTGGTGTCAGTGCAGAGTGCAGCAGTTCCCCTTAGGATCTGTGTCCAGGCTGTGCCTTCCCACCACTCTGTGCTGCTCAGGGCCTGAGGCAGGGGAGGCTTTGAGGCTTTTTTCACTCCCAGAGTCCTGGGGGAGAGCAGCTGGGCTGCCCTCAGTGCTGGGACACAGAATTAGAATCGCTGACGTTCGGATGGGAGGGGTTCCCTTTCTGGATTAAAAAAATCCACAGAGTCCTGCAATGCCAGGAGAATGGCTGCAGATTATCTCTTATGTAATAAAGACACTGTGGGCTGCATGCAAACAAATCAGCTCCACCAGCTCCTGGTGTTTCCTTGGGAGACACCTCAGGGAATCCACGTCCAACACTTTGTCCCATGCAACAAGATCTCTGCAAGGAATTCATTTCCTGTGGCTGCAGGCACAGCATTCAGCCCTGTGATCTCAGAAAATAAGGTATGGAAAAGCAGAATTGATGAGTTATCTTAGAGGAATAAAGATCAAGGGGACAACAAGGTAAAACCAAATAATGCTGCAGCAGTTAAAGGAGGTGAGGTGCTCTGGGCTTTACCTTGGGGTGTTGACAGCACATCCCTGGAAATTGCTCTCCAGTGCACTTGGAATTCCTTGTGCTGCTCTGTTTGAATGCAGAAAGTCTCATAACATTTGTTGTAGGACAAACAGATCAGTCCAGGCAGGCTGGGTTAATTTAGGGGCTGAAGATGGAAAGTGGCAGAGCTGAAGCCCCCTTTTGGCTGAGGTTGTTTCCTGAGAGCTCTGGGGTTTCACTGTTGTAATGAGGGTTTTTTTCCTCTTTAAGTTGGACATGCTTAAACAAAACAACCTGAAAAATGAAGAGGAACTTAATAAATCAAAAGAGCTTCTAAACCTGGAGAACAAGAAAGTGGAAGAACTTAAAAAAGAATTGTAAGTATTTCAGTGTTAAATCTGTTCATTTTTGTGTGCATGTTTAACTTTAATTTATTTTTTTTTAATTGTCTTTCAGCACCTTTCTGGTATCCTGACTTATAAAGCAAATATTGGGCCAAAATTAAATATTTGGCATGTGTAAAACTTGACATGAGAATGTTGCTACTAAATTGCTGAAGGGAATTAAAGCAAATCCTTGGAGCATAGTTTGAAATAATTTAGTTGTTGGAGGGTTCTGTCACCTGAGGGCAGGAGATATTAAAATCTTCATTAGAAGAGAATTCTGATTTAATTACAGTTACACTTGGAGCTTAAGTGGCTTTGTTCATAGAAATTTGACTCTGCTTTTAGTTTTCATAGATGGCTTTCTGAAGTTGATTTCTATGTCCCCACTGTGTATTTATTTCCTAAATGGTGCAAACCAAATCCTATATATGGGATGTAAAACTTGAGTTAATTGTTCGTTATTTTAGCTGCTTCATTGAAAAGCAACATTTTACATACTACAGACTCGGATGTGTAACACTGCTCACAAAAAAGGCACTGAAAGCATTTGTTAGAAAGCAATTTACCCTGTGGAATCTCATTGGAGCAAAGCTGCTGCTGTGCCACAGGGAGTAAAGAGCTCAGGTGTTGCTGCCCTGCACATGCCCAGCTCTCAGGTGTCCTGCATTAAACCACAAACCCTTCCCACCTGTGCTCCAGGAGTTTCTTGGCTCAGGGAGGGAGAGCTGGAATCTTGCTGACAGCTTAAGATCAGCTTTGACTAATTATTATTATTAATGTTATTGTTATTGGAGTTCCATTTGTCATTTTGGGACAGCTCTGAGCCACTGGCAGCTCTGAGGTGACACCAGGGCACAGGGGCTGACAGAATTCAGTGTCTGGCTGGGCCTGGCACAGACCCCTTTGAGAAAGGCAGGGTTTCTTTCCAGGAGCAATTCCTGCCTCAGTGCTTGTGGGAAATGCCAGAGATGGAAAAAAAAAAAAAAAAAGCTGATTGCTCTAATGCTGGAACAGCAAGGGAGGCTCTGATACTATGGAAAGGCAGCAGATACTGGGCTGTAATTTGCCAGGCAGGAATTATTTATAGGAGATGCTGCCTTGAAAATCTCCAGCACCACAATTTGTTCTCAGGACCCTGATCCCTCTGGGGGGGTAATTCTGTTATTTCTTAGTTTGAATGTGGCCTCTGATCATCAGAGCCGAGACCTTGGGGAGAGAGGGAAGCTTGTCTCATTTTAATTGATCTGTGCTGGTTGTTTTGTGTGTTGCCCTGGTTTAATTACAGTAGGAATTAGCTTGGTGGCAGGGATTCCTGAGCAGCAGGCTGTGGGTAGAGGGCACAGCTCAGGGGCAGCTGGTGAGGGCAGCAGAGGGAATGTGGTGCCCTTGGAGCAGGGGGATGTGACAGGGACAGGGTGTCCTTGGCACAGGGAAAGCTGAGGGCCTGTGGGTGCTCCCAGGGCCATCCCTTGGGAATTCCTTGCCAAGGACACAGCAGCATTTCAGGCACACTGACCCCAGTAGTGGGTTTGGGGGTTTTTAACACCCTCAATAATCTGTGCCATAATGCCAGAAGAAGGAGGAGGAGGGGTTAGTGCTGCACTCAGCAAGGAAGCAGGGATAGACCCAGCTCAGCAGCAGGAAGGGAGTCCCTGCTAGAGGCAGGAACACTTTGCTCCAGTCCAGGGGGATCAGGGTGGGAATTTGCCAAGGTGAGACCAGGTAGAAGGAATGGTGGAAAAATCAGAATCCCATGAGATGCTGAACTAAAATTTTGTCTGAATGTGCCCAGTAAGAGACAACAACAGATCCTTGTGTTTTGAAGTGCTTGAATAAGTTTCTGACTTAAGGGTTTTTCTACTTCCCACAGTTATAAAAGTATTTTTAATATTCCAGTCAGGGTTTAAGTCTGTAGTACTGGCACACAGGATACTGTGTCTCCTTTTTTTAAAAAAAACAAAAGAGTAATAAAAATTACTATTCACTGAAATTAAGGGTATCTTTTGTGCTTTTCAAAAGATGTCAGATCTTAAAGATTTTCTGTTAGTCACTCATGTTACAGCCAGCATGCTAAATATTTTTTTAAAATTGTTGCAAATGTATTTTAAAGAAACTATACTCATTAGCAGCAACACAGGCTGGTGAAAGCTACAAAGCCTTTTTTTTCTCCAGCTTTGGTTTTGTCTCATTTGCACTTTTGTGTCTATTAAATAATGGAACAGATGAGGTTTTGCTGAATGCCCTGATGTTTGCCTGTCACACCTGGTAGCGAGCAGTTAAATAAGCAGAACTCTAAGCTGGTTTTTTTTCCTGTTGCCTTTTCTCCCCAAGTTTTCTTTCTCTTTTACGCTTTGAATTCTGTTTGCCCTCTGGCTGTACAGTTCCCTCTGTGAGCAGCGCCTCCATCCCCGGACCCTGCGCGTTTCCCGAGGCCGCGGGAAATTCCCGAGCGGGCGCGGGGCTCGGAGCGGGCGCGGGGCTCGGAGCACTGGGCAGGGCTCGGAGCACTGGGCAGGGCTCGGAGCGGCGGGCAGGGCTCGGAGCGGGCAGGGCTCGGAGCGGGCGCGGGGCTCGGAGCGGGCGCGGGGCTCGGAGCACTGGGCAGGGCTCGGAGCACTGGGCAGGGCTCGGAGCGGCGGACAGGGCTCGGAGCGGGCGCGGGGCTCGGAGCGGGCGCGGGGCTCGGAGCGGACAGGGCTCGGAGCGGACAGGGCTCGGAGCGGGCGCGGGGCTCGGAGCGGACAGGGCTCGGGGCAGCGGGCAGGGCTCGGAGCGGGCAGGGCTCGGAGCGGCGGGCAGGGCTCGGAGCGGCGGGCAGGGCTCGGGGCAGCGGGCAGGGCTCGGGGCAGCGGGCAGGGCTCGGAGCGGCGGGCAGGGCTCGGAGCGGCGGGCAGGGCTCGGAGCGGCGGGCAGGGTTCCTGTTGCCTTCCCCAGTGTTCTCGGAAGCGGACAGGGTCCTGGGCAGCGCTGCAGGGCTTCGAGGGGCGGGAAAGTCCGGGCGCGGGCAGGGCTCGGAGGGGACAGGGCTCGGAGCCGGGCAGGGCTCGGAGCGGCGCGGGGGCTCGGAGCGGACGGGCTCGGGCACTGGGCGGGCTCGGAGCGGCGGGCGGGCTCGGAGCGGACAGGGCTCGGGGCAGCGGGCAGGGCTCGGAGCGGGCGCGGGGCTCGGAGCGGACAGGGCTCGGGGCAGCGGGCGGGCTCGGAGCCGGCGCGGGCTCGGAGCGGACAGGGCTCGGGGCGGACAGGGCTCGGAGCCACCGCAGGGCTCGGGGCACCGGGCAGGGCTCGGAGCGGGCGCGGGGCTCGGAGCACCGGGCAGGGCTCGGAGCACCGGGCAGGGCTCGGAGCGGCGGGCAGGGCTCGGAGCGGCGGGCAGGGCTCGGGGCACCGGGCAGGGCTCGGAGCCGCCGCAGGGCTCACCCCGTGCCCGTGTCCCCGCGGTTGTCGCCGCTCTTCCCGAGCCCTCGGCCACGTGATGCCGATGTATTTTTCCAAGCTGTGAAGCCGCCTCTCTCCCCCGGTTTTCCCGAGCCTCTCCCGTTCCTATGGTAACGATGCTCTCTGTGTGCTCGCAGCGAAGCGCTCAAGCTGGCAGCGGCTCACAAGTCCCAGCAGCTCGAAGCTCTGCAGGAGGAGAACGTGAAACTGGCCGAGGAGCTGGGCAGGAGCAGGGACGAGGTGTCGAGCCAGCACAAGGTAGAGCGGCCGCAGCGGGCGGGTGGAGGCTGCCCCGGGGAGCCTGTGCTGCAAAGGCTGAGCCGTGCTGGGAACGGCTGGAAATAAATTTGGAAGCCACCTGCACGGGGAGGTTGGAAGTGCAGGCTGACAGAAGGTTACGTAACCCGGGAAGGGTACTTGGGAAGGCTTGGGAATGAGTATAAATTAAACGTGCTTTAGCCAAGTTTATTAACAGAGAGATGCTATTTCTGCTGGGAGTGATTTTGTTACACGACTGTGGAAATGTCCATCCACCAGTAGTAAGAAATTGTAGCTTTTTAATTCTTATTCCTGCTCTCCCCGCTGGAAACAAAGAGGATTTAGGCTGTATTTCAGAATACTGTGTAAAACTACTTGATTGGACTTGTGCTGTGCATGTGTCTGCTCAAACTTCACACTGTGCTGCAGCCAGGCAGTGGGTCCTGAGGAACAGAACCCCTGCAAGGTGTTTTTCTGGTGGTACTTTATTTTTTTATACTTTTACTACTATATCTGAACATGCTGTTGGAATCCTAAAATATGGGCAAGTTACTCAGCTTGTATCACTGGTACTTGCCAAAAGATGGAACAGATTTACAGCCCCTAATGTGGTGGGTTTAGTTCTTGTGGAGCAGTTCAGTGACAGGCACGCTGTGGAGGAATCTTTGGAAGATCTTATCCAAAAGATCCAAAAGCAGGAATGTAGGAGACTGAGGTTCGTGTCCTGCCTTTCTGAGAGTACCTGTGCAGGGATGGGATCCTGTTCCCTGTGACAGGGCACAGGCTCTTCCACCCTGCAACAGGCTGAATATTTTTAAAGCCAAGAGGCTGATTTTTCCCCAAGGGTCCTGTTTGGAAGTCCTGAGGGTGAGTGACTACAGCCCTGGCCAGTTTGTAAATCCTTTTAGCTGCTGGCAGGAGTAATGCTCAGGCTCCCTGATCCTCAAGAGCCTTTGGAGGTGACGAGCAGAGTCCCAGACGTGTGGGCTCAGCACTGACTCATTCCCCATCTGAGGAGCAGAGTGGGGAGAGCACATCCCAAACAGCCAGTGGGAGCTGCTCCCCACTCCCACAGGGTTTCCTAAATTATTTCAGAGTCCTTGAGGCAACCTGTCATTTTCAGGGAGAGTTGTAACTTCAGAAGGATTTGGCAGCATTGGTCAAATCTTTCTGCATTTTGTCACCCGGGAAGACCCCGAGGGAAGGGACCCCTGGGTCTGTGGCCTCCCTTGTTTGCAGCTGCCCTGGGGGAGGGATCCTGCTGTGTGCCTCCTGCTGGCTGTGGAGCTGTCGGCAGGGCTCCCTCTCACTGCCAGGACAGACAGCTGGAGTGTGGGAAGCACAGGGATGAATCCATCACCTCACAAACTGGAACAGTGTCAGCTCAGCTGCACCGCAGCCTGTCCTGCCCCTGAGGAGACTTTGGGCTGTGAGATCTGGGGAACAGCTCAGCCTCCCAAAAGCCTGGGAGAAGCCTTGGGTGTCCCAGGTATCCCAGCTCCTCCCCTCTCCTGTCACACCATGCTCAGGCACCAGTGGCCACA
Source organism: Sitta carolinensis (assembly GCA_032173965.1). Taxonomy (NCBI): domain Eukaryota; kingdom Metazoa; phylum Chordata; class Aves; order Passeriformes; family Sittidae; genus Sitta; species Sitta carolinensis. Next base: position 3,189,570 of record CM063296.1, on the reverse strand, counting down.
GGCTTTGGGCTCTCTGAGGGAAGCAGGAAAAATGTCACTACCAAGAATCCCAGTAGGTTTTGGTGGCAGTGAAGGGGTGCCCAGGAGCTCCCAGAACTCTGGGCAGTGGGGAGGAGGCAGAAGGCAGCAGAGCCCAGGCTGCAGAGGGGCTGTGCAGGTACCTGTGAAATGCGTCAGGAAGGGGCAGGCACGGGATCGGGAATTTTGAGCTGTTGCTGTGGTAACCACATCAATTCTAACAAGTGTGTTGTCAATTGGGTTAGAGAATCTGTGGCTGCTTGTGACACACTTTGCAAAATTCATGAATCCTGTGTCATGAATGATTTATCTGGGCATCTAAAGGTTAAAGTGTCTCATGCCAAAGATGCTGAGGGAGCTTTTCTGTATTGATCTGTTAATAATTAGCTGATTATAATTAGTCAGAGTCACATTCAGATAGACACTGAGCTCAGGGAACTTTTCCTGGCTTCACATTATTTGTTGTGGCATTTTGGGAGCCTCAGACCTGCTCAGGCCTGTGAAGTTCATTGGAGAAGGTGTAGAAATACCCAGCAGCTCAACTGGCCCATCTTTTATTAACAATGTGCAAGGTCTGCTCTGAGGGTGCTGGGTGTGACTGTAGGGAAATGCCAGTGCTGGCAGAGGAAAGGAATCCAGAAATCCAGCTGGGAAGTGAGAAGGGCAGGAGATGAATCCTCTCCCTCTGGAGATGTGCAGGAGGAGAGGGGCCTGGAGCCCAGGTGTCAGAAGAAGGGTCTGGAGAAGTGGCTGAAGCTGCAGCTCCCTGGGAGTCTCATTTCTCAGCCTTGTCATCCTTGCCCCTTTCTGTCAGCATCCTGTACAGGTGTCAGGAGTTCACACAGGCTGCCTCTGGGCACGAGACAAGACAGAAACTGGGAATCAGGGGCTGCTCTGGTGCTGCTGCTGGAACTGGGTTGTGACTGGGTTTGACCTGCAGCAGAAGCTTGGCTCTACCCCCAAAGTGCCTTGGCTGCTCTGCTCTCCCACAGCAGTCACTCACCTTGAGAGACACATCTTGATTTGCTTTAAGAATTGTTTATAGAAGTCCTTCTACACCCTTCTAGTGTCTCTTTGTCAAAGGTTTGACGTTGGCACAAGGCCAGTGCCCCTATAACGATATACTGTCCCTGGTATCTTTCGTGAGATGTGACCAAAAACAGAGCAAAACAGTGTCTAATTTAGAAAGCAAAAGGAAAAAAACTTTATTACTTATAATAGGCAAAGAAGACACATACAGAAGAACATGGAAACTTTAAAAAAAACACTCTTCCTCCCCCCCCACCAGTTCTCAACTTAACTAAACAAACTGAAAATTCCCCATCACGTTACCACCTTTTAGATAATTAATCTTCAGTCTATTACCACCCTTCCGATAATCAGTACTCAGTTCGTTGAGGAGAGATAGGAGTCCTTCTTGCACCACATCGTGGCCTCTTCCTCCATGTCCAGTGCTCTCACCACTGTGCATGGACCAGAGCTGCTTCTAGGGTTTCTCTTTTTAAAGATGCTTTGGTTAGTTCCAAGAAACGACAGCCTCTCAAATTTTGGGGACACTTCTCATCTCTGTTCACACTACTGTCCACTCTTGGCTCCAAGCCAATGCCTCTCCCCAGATACAGCTTCTATGTTATAGGAAAAAAAATGAGTCCGTCCATGGCTATACAAAAGAGTCCAGCCAAAGCCACTCCATCATCTCCTCCCACCTAGGATTCTTTTCAGCATTCCTACTCCATCATCTTTGCTTAATTCTTCCTATCTTTCTTCTTCAAATTCAGGAGGATTAGCATTTATAAAGTTTCCATCATTTACGAAAAGGGTTAAAATCTTGGGCTTTGTTTCCCCAGAACTCTCACGGTATCTTTGCTGCTGGGCACTCTTCTCACGCCACCCCCCCATACTCCTTCGGCCGTGCTGTCTAGTTGTTGATATCAAATTTCAAGGTGACGAAGATCACACACACGGTTTCTCAGTCTCCCTCCGGGGGGGGAAGGGGGGGAGGGAAAGGGAAAAGAAGGCTGTCTGCCACCCTTCCATCCTACAGGATTTTCCTCTCCCCCTCTGTGCCCGAGGTTCCGGCCCTACCTCACCCAGGCCGCATGGCTTCCCCTCCCCCGCCCAGCCAGCCGCTGGGCAGGGGAGATCCCTCCGTCCTCAGGGACCGGAACCAAGAGAGAGCTTTCCGGGGAGCCCTCTGCTTTTAACCCCTTGTGTTCTCAGAGGCGGATCCTTGTCCTCAGTGGCCACACCAGGTGCCAGTCTTTAAACCTGAGCACTCATTGGTTTGACCACTGAAGTTCAGAAAAAACTCATTTTTTTCCAAACTACGACACTCTTTTTCATATCAATGAAGTTGTCTCATGAAGCCCAGTGGCACAACCCTGGTTAATCCCAAACCTGAAGGTTTAGCAGCTCTGCAGCACAGGGAAGGAGAAGGTAACTTGTCAGGAAATGTGGAGGAGATGGCTGCTCTCAGTGAGCTGCATTTAGCTGAGAGCTGGGGGCTGGCAGACACCCTGCCTGCTCGAGGAAACTTGATTAACCCCTCCTGTGCCAGAGCTCAGGATCTGCAAAGTGCTCAAAGGATTCCCTCTGCCAGGGACAGGAGCTGTTGTCAGGGCTCTGAGGTTGCCATTGTAAGTGTATGTGTTCCTGACCTTGTGGATGAACCCTGGAAGCTTGTGAAATCCCACTGCAGCCTGTGCTCAGGGAGTTCTGGTACAGACAGTTCTCAGAGCAGTAATTGCTGGCTTTGGCCATTGAATAAGAAGGAAGGAGAAGATGGTGAAAAATAATTAATTTGCTTAGAAAATACTTGTTTTCTTAACCTTTTCGGAAGATCAGTTGCCCAGTGTTTCTGTGTTGTGTTTGCAGTTTTGTTGCTTTGCATTTCCTAACCCAGTTTAGACCCAAGAACCCCAGCAATCATTTCAGGTGAGGGCTTTGCAGGCTTTAAGGGCTGAAGAGTGGCCTCACTGAGTTACAGGTTCAGGATGTAACAAACACCCGACCAACAGCTCTGGGATCAATAATTCATCTCTGAATAACGGGGCAGTAACAAATACAGATCAGTGGGACAATGATCCAGCACAGCAAACCCAGCAATTCCCCAGTGCTGGGCTAAAAGGAAAGGCCAGGCACACAAAGGGTTCTTGGGGGAGCGTGTGGGGTCTGCAAATACCCTTTAACCCTGGCCTCACTCCTCTGCTGTGTGCACAGGGCATGGAAATGCTCATAAAGCACCTCCAGGCCCTCACTAGCTGAGGTTTTGGTCACTGAACAGTTTGTGTTTGGGTGCCTGTGCTGTGCCAGTAGAAAATCTGAGGGCTCTGCAGCCTCTCCCACGTTTATTTTATGATAATGATGCTCTGATGTGTTTAACTGAGGAAACAATCTGTAGTGCATTAACTGGAGTCTGTCTGTACTTGTGTTTTAGCTGGAAGAGGAGAGATCAGTACTCAATAACCAGTTATTAGAGATGAAAAAGAGGTAAGTTGTTCCTGCTGATGTGTGTTTAACCCCACAGTCCTACAGAAATGGAACACAAAAACACTGCTAAGAGCTGTTCTTTTCTGCTATGTCATGGTTAAAAGTGCTGAGTTGTTGCACTCATTTGGATTAGAGATGGAAGTGTCCACGTTTGCTTTAGTTCCACACCTCCCACCTTGTGGTAATTCTTATTTGCAGTGACCAGTTTAATGTTTGGTTTTAGTCTGCTCTGGAATGTTGGATTGTCCCTCAGTCTGATAAAATGTGTGTGCACAGATCTGACCCGGCGAGCTCCTGAAAAATAATGGGCAGCACAGGGATGCTGAGGAGGGGCATTAGGGAGAGGGGAAAAGGGAAGAGCAGATCCTGAGCACTTGCTGCTCTCGTGGTTTCGGGCTGTTGAGTTCCTTGTGGGTTATTGCAGTTCATTCAGCACTGCTTCTAAATGCCAGGAGATTTATCCTGGGTGACTGAGGCATCCCTTTGTGAACTGCTGCTCAGGGAAAGGTCCCAAGTCACAAATCTGAGTGTCTGCAGGGTGTGCATGGGAAGCTGATTGGCCCCTGTGCAAGAGGGAAATGGGGGCTTTCCAAAAGCTGTTACATAAATCCTCAGAGAACAACACAGCTCCCCACGACACCTCGGCCCTTCCAGGAAAAACAAACCAACCCCTGCTGAATTCCCTGGATTTATAGTGTCACAACAAAGAACACTGAGTGGCTTTGGGGTGTTTTTGCACATCCTTGGCCACTCAGCATTATCACTGTTCCTTCCTCATTCCCTGACCCTCTCTTCTCTGGGAGGGGGTCGTTGTTTCTCCTGCTGTTCCAGCAGGCACATGGGGTGTTTCCCAAGCCACTGCTTCCCCAGGGAGTGCCAGGGTTGGAGCAGCTGAACCTCCAGCTTTAACCAGCCTGTTACTGAACAGGTTTGGAAATGTGTTTGCAGTAGAGTAACTCCTGGAAATCACTTGAGGAAAGGAAGGAGGGAGTGGGGACCAAGTCATTCAGTGCTTTCCAGCAGTTCTGTTTCACAGAGAACATTTTCAAAGACAAACTCTTTGTAAGTTCTGCAGAGGAAGGTGTGTGGCTCTGATCTTCCTTCTCCTCTTTCACTCTGGATGAGCTGCCTGAAATAATTCAGATAATTATGATATCAGTGAATTTTACCATGACTTTCCCTTCAGCTGGTTACACTGAGATGCCCCAGTTTTTGTGACTGGCTTAATGACATTGCTCAGCGGCGTTGAATAAACTGCAATAGAAAGGAAAATGAGCAACAGGAAGAGGGGAAAATGAGGAATAGGAATTCCAGGAACCTAGCTGAGGTAAACTGCAGGCACTGGGGCTCAGAATGTGTCAACATGTGGCATCAGTGCTAATGAAAAAAGCAGCAGTGCTAATGAAAAAGTTTGGCTGAATGAAGAGCTAATTAAGTATAAATAATGAGAAAAAGTCTCAGAATTCCTACATGCCACAGAATTTGGTGATGGGAAGATGACAGTTTCCTCCTTTTGCCTTAAAAATTCGAGCTGCTGAACAAGAGCCCTCTTTGTGTTTCAAGTAGGTCAGATCTCGAGTGGTGGCTTTCTCACCTTCCTTCCACCCCAGGAATTCTCTGCCTGTGTTTATGAAACAATGCAGCTGGGAGTGCCAGGAGCTGTGCTGCTGGCTCGGGGGGCTCTGTGTGCTCAGCTCGTTGGGGTCACTGTGGGTTTGCTGTCTGACTGTCTTTGAGCTTCGCTGTTTATGGAGACTCATCTCATTCCTCTCTCTTCCCTTTCCTGCCCTTGCTTCCCTTGCTATATCTGTGTGTCTTTAATGGTAAGACTCAAGAAAGTCTATCCACGTTACAATAAATAATTTATTTTTTTTTTTTTTTTAGTAAAGTTGTTGTACATATTTTGGCTGCCTTTGTCCCTTGGTGTCATGCTTTTGTTTTGTAAAACACTCAGCTATATATATATATATATATAATGAAAAAAAAAAAACCTTATATATTTTTTTTACCAAAACAAAAAAGGCCCTTGGTGCAAATATTGTTCTTCCTTACAGTATTTTGCATTTGTACTCCATGTTTCTAACATGTGGTTCTTGTTATCTTGCATTTTTAAAGCTTACCCAGTAGCACTTTAAGGTATTTGCTTCATTCTTAGAATTTCTTATTTTTTGTAGTAAGGGAAGAATCTGGGTGATTTTTTTTTCTAATGTTAAACCAAAACAAATCCCTTTCTGCCACAACTTCCACATACTGCTCAGAACATGGTTTAAGCTTCTCAAGAAAGTGAAGTTTTAAAATGGCATCTAAATGAAAAAATAATTTTTATTGTTTAGATTTCCCCCCTGCTGGTAAGCAGATGTTTTGAGCTTGAATTGGCAGGAAAAAAGTTTTAAGTTCACTAAATTTTATTTTTTTTTTAAATAAAATAAATGGTTTCCACAAGATTTTCCTTGCAAGCTCTCCCAGTGCAGTTATTTCCCATTCAGCACCTGCTCTGCAGTTCTGGCTCCCCCTGCACCCAAAGCAGCCAAGCCTCTGCCTGGAGGGGCTGTGATCCACACTTGGGGATCAGCACCTTCGGGGCTGAGCTTCCCCAGTTCCAGCATTTTTGGGTCCCCACTGGAGAGCCTGTGCAGGGGAAGAAAGCCCAAAGCTCAGGGACCTTCTTCCCTCTTGTTTTCTCTCCTCTTCTCTTCTCTCCTTTCTCTCCCCTTGTGTTTTAGCATTCGAGGCTCCTGTACTGAGTCTGTAAATATTTTATTTCTATCCTTACAACCCGTTTGCCTTTTTCAACCACTTCAGCGTTGTGGTGGTTGAAGCCAAGCCCGACAAATGGCAAATTAACCATATTTGTGCCAAAAGCATCTGCTTGGTCCTGATCTCTCCATGAAGATCTGACCAAGTGGAAACACTGGCTGAGTCGCAAGCTCTCGAGCATGGGCTGAGTCCCTGGGCTTCCCATCTGCCCTTCCCCAGCACGGGGACGCTCGGGAGGAGTCTCGGGTGCAGCAGAGCTCGGGAGCAGCAGCTCCCAGATGGGATTCCCACCTGGGCTCAGGGTTTACTGCCAGCAAATGCTGGAGCTGCAGCTCTGCTCTGTCAGCAGCACGCCGTGCCCCGGTGCATCCTGCCCCACGCCAGCACGTGCCTTTGATCCACGCAGCAAAGCCCAGGACCCACGGGGCAGGCAGAGCCCGGGGGATCCTGCAGGAGAGCACGGAGGAGGCTGTGGAGCTTCCAGAGCTTTGCTGCCTCAGGCTTGGCATGGGGCTCTTTCCATGCCAGTGCCCTCTTGGGTTTTATTAACAAGACTATAACTTGTATTTAAAGGCAAAATCGCACAGTCTGCAAGTTGTTGTGTTTCCACTTCTGTTGATTCTCTCATTGTAAAAATATACCAAAGCCAAATCAAATTTTGGTTCTTGTTTGGTCGCTGCCTCAGCTTCTCTAAACCCCAGATTCTCCACTTGCTGCTTCCATTCCCGAGTACAATCTGAACAATGAAAGAATTGCATTGGTTGTGCTCTCATTGTTGAGTTTCTCTCGAGTGGGTGAGATTTCCTGTGTGTCATGGTCTGGGTATCGTGGCTCTCACTAACTGTAGGTACCACAGAGGTGGAAACTTCCATGTGAGCTCCCCAGCTGTCCCCTGAGCATGGATGGGCTCTGGCCCTGATCCCTCAGCAGTGCTGGGGGTGTAGTGCAGTTCAGGATCCCTGCAGGAGCTCAGAGCCCAAAGCAGCACTGCTGCCTGCACTGAAGAGCCAGTTCCTCTTGGACAAAACTAAATGGTTTGAAGTCACTTTTTTATTTTCTTTTTTAACCAGAATTTTTCAGCTGGTAAGGAAATTTGTAGCAATGCTCCTCCCATCAGAGGACAGTTACTCACTGTGTGTGTTCTGTGAGCTGTCAGGAAGATAGCTTGCAGCAGTGTGAGGATGTCACAGCAGTGGTGCCTTAAGGCAGGAGCTGTAGGCAGAAGTTTGTATCTCTGTTAGATCCATGGAAACTATTGGGAAAACTGGACATAGGTACACAGAAGGGTGTTTGTTATGCCTGCTTTGGAGGATTTCTTTTTAACCCTTCTCCCATGAAGTAAAACAAATCCCATGTGGTTTCTCCATGTGCAGGAAATGATGATGTCACTGAAATTAGTGAGGACCAGCTGATATTTCCAGCCTCATCCATGCTTTGCATGACAACTTGTACAATGAGCTTTGCATGCCTGTTTTGTTGCTTGTTAGTAATTTTCAAGAAGTAACAAAACTCTCAAGTTAGGTTTTGTGGAACATTGTGCAACATGTTTGTTTATCCTGTATCTCCCCAGTCTGTTAACTTGCTCCTTTAAATTCAAATGGATACGGTGCTATGCAGATTCTGGCATGTACTACCTAGGTAAAGTTTTTGCTTTGTTTCCACAGTTGTAACACCTGAAATGTTTGTACATATATAAAACCTTAATCAAGTAGTAAATTGTAATTTGTTTTTTTAAGAACCACTTCTTAAGTAGTTTAATACATGAAATTAAATGAAACTACTTTAGGCCACTACAAACTTACAAACTTAGATGACTTCTGGTTTTACTTGGTTTTCTTTTAGAGAATCGACTTTAAAAAAAGAAATTGATGAAGAGAGAGCATCTTTACAGAAATCCATCAATGTTACTAGTGCCTTGATCACACAAAAAGATGAGGAACTGGAAAAACTCAGACATGAGGTAAATGAGGGATGGATGACTCCTAATTTCAATTAAGTTGCAGCCAGAGGCTTTGTGTGCTGATCATTTTTCTTTCATGTGGCTTAGTGAAACCTTAGCATCAAATCTTGAGGTGCCTGTGCTGAGCCAGGTGACTCCTGGCACGTGGTTTTGGTGGCTGTTCAGCCCTCGCTTCAAGGGCCCTGGCCTTGGTGCTGGAAGCTCCAAGTGTTGTCAACTCTTCCAGATCACGGTGCTCCGCGGAGAAAACGCTTCCGCAAAAACCCTGCAGTCAGTGGTGAAGTCACTGGAGTCTGACAAACTGAAACTGGAGGAAAAGGTGAAGAACTTGGAGCAAAAACTCAAGGAAAACAACGAGCAGCCTTTAACTGTAGTGAGCCCCTCAGGTAAAGGGAGAGCCACGGCCTCAGAGCCTGTGACGTTATTTCTGACTGAGCCCCGGCACCAGTCACATTGTTCCTTGTTTGGTTTTTTCTTTAAAGGTGATGCTGCTACTCTGTCTCAGGAGGAAATTGCAAGAGAGAAGCAGGTATTGGATGTGCACATGAGCATGCTAAACCAGCAGTGGGGCTGTAGGAGAGGGGAATATTCCAGAGAGTCCTTACCAGCTTTAGTCAGTCAGGATTTTAACAGGTAGATTCATCTTGTAGCCCCTCAGCTTCTGAAGGGAAATGTCAGTGACAGTAAATACTAAGAATCCAGTGATGAGTGATACTGGAGAAACAGTTCAGATCCTGGGAATGTGAGGAAACAAGCAGGAAATGAGGGTGGCAGGTTGTGCCCTGCAGCCTGTCAGAGGTACAGCCCAGCAGAGCACTCGCTGCTCCTTGGCCTTTCCAGAGGTTTCTTGGATATGCACGAGGAAAAGCTGTGGCCCACCTGAAGCTGCTGCTTGCCATCTTGGAGAAATGGGCTCCCTGAGCTCCTGGGTACCTCTAAGCTCTGCAGTTCTTCCAAACTGCAGAACCAGGCTCAGAGCAAGGCTTGGCAGCAGTGGAGAAGGAGGGTGCTGAGCTGGGATTCAGGGCGGTTCAGTCCTGGTGACCTCGTGCTGCCTCACGGGGGCCACTGCAACAAATGCCCAGAAAACGTGGCTAGAATAGAATCACCTTCTGCTCCTGACAAAGCCTTTGTTAGATCACTAATGTCAGTCACAGTGATTAAAAAATGTCCTGCCACCAGAACTGTCATGAATATACACTAACCACCAATGTTTTTCTGTTTTCTGCTTCCCTGAATTCACCTGCTGATGGCGACCCTTCCTTCCACCAGGGCGAGGTTGGTCCCTCTCTTTCCCCCCCTGTTAATTTGCCAAGTGTTCCCTGGGTCTGTTCAGCAGTGCTGAACCCTGGGAATGCCCCTCTGACTGTCCTTGTCCTTGGCTCTCCCAGATCGACTTCCTGAATTCAGTGATAGTGGATCTGCAGAGGAGGAATGAAGAATTGAACTTGAAGATACGAAGAATGTGTGAAGCAGCCCTCAATGGCAACGAAGAGGAGATCAATAACTATGACAGGTACAAATCCTGAAGGAAACCTTGGCTCCTGTTGTGGGGACTGTTGGCAGGGCGGGTTGGGAGCTGCATGATGCAGCAGCCTGATCTCAGCTGTCAGGAGGGACAGAGTTAAGTGGTTGAATGCAGGCTGCCTTTTACACCGGGGTGTAACTGGGGTCAAATGCAGTTTCACTCTGTAGTTACCAGGCCCAAACACTGACACATCTTGACGTGTCTGGTGTGTGGCTCCGTGACCCTGGCCCTTTCCAGGAGCAGCAGTCTTTGCTCCCAAGAGGCTGCAGCTGTATTGGATGGGAAGTACCAGAGAAATAGAACTAAACCTATTTGATGTATCATGGCTGCAGCTCTCTTAAGGGAAAAGAGAAACTATTTTTCTTGTGTTTCTTTTAAATGTCTCTGTGCAAATATTTGCACAAACAGCGGCTTGTTCAGTAGACGTCAGAGCGTGGGGGATGGTGGGGGAGAAGGGTTTGTGTCCTGGTTTTGTGGCGTTTCCCGAGCTCACGGCGGGACAGAGGCATTGACCGACCTGTGCCGCTGCTGCCTTGCAGTGAGAGGAGAAGCCTGTCCAAGAAGAAGCCGCGTCTCTTCTGCGACATCTGCGGCTGCTTCGACCTGCACGACACCGAGGACTGCCCGACCCAGGCGCAGGCGCTGGAGGAGCCGCCGCACTCGGCGCACCACGGCAGCCGGCGGGAGGAGCGGCCCTACTGCGACACCTGCGAGGTGTTCGGCCACTGGACGGCCGACTGCAACGACGACGAGACGTTCTGAGGGCAGCCCTGCCCGCCGGCCCTTCGCACCACCAGCAGCCGCCCGTGCTGAATGTCGGGACAAGGGACAGCGAGCCCTGCTCCCCTGCCCGCCCGCTCCAGAAGCCCTACAAGCAGAGATATTGTGCTCTTCCACTAATAAACAACCCCTGGCCCTTTTTAACAAACTTCAGTGAAAATACATGATTTAACAAGTGACTTTATGCTGTTTCTTCCCAGGTTCTGGGTTTGTCCCGCCCTTAACAGGAAATGTCCCTGTGTTCTTGGATCTGTTGATGGGAAAACATGTATAGGAATGAAGCACTAGAATTATATTAAAGCTTATTTAAATACCTTAAAAATATGCTGTTAATTTTCATATTTGCACTAAACCATTTTAAGGCTGAATTTGTACATTTAGATTTTTAAGCTTTTTTTTTTGACACTGGACTGAGTTGAGAAATATTTCATCTTTATTTTCATTTACTTCTTTGATTGCGATGTCGCTCGGTGCTGTGAGCTCTGGGTTGTGGTTTGGTGTGAAACGTGGAAATGACGCAGGTAAGGAGCTGCTGGGGGTTTTTGGAAACCTGTCTGTGTGCACATCTGTGCACACCTGAAACAGTTTGTGGGCCATCCCTGTTTTGCGTTCTTTCAGCTTCTCTATAGTGAGTGTGGTGTGTGTGTATATATGCATATATATAATAAAGTTATATTTTGGAAAAAATAAAGTGTGTTTTCTGCATTTCTGTTGGGAATTTGAGGGGTTCTGTGTGGGGACAGACGTGCCCAGGGGCTGCACCGCAAGTCACAGAATCCATCAGCTGGGAAGAGACCTCAGCTCACCAAACCTGTGACCAAACACCCCCTTGTCAGCACGACCAGGGTACTGCTGAGTGCCCCCAACAGTCCTTACTTAAATATCTCCAGGGACAGAGACTCCACCGCCTCCCTGGGTGAAGATTCCTCCTGATGTCCAACACTGCCCCTTCTGGTGCGGCTTTGGGCCTTTCCCTGTCCCCTGGCAGCAGAGCCCGACCCCCCGGCTGTCCCCTCCTGGCAGGAGCTGTGCAGAGCCACGAGGGCCCCTGAGCCCGCTCTGCTCCAGGCTGAGCCCTGCCCAGCTCCCTCGGGAATTCTCCAGCCCCTCCCCGGCTCCGTTCCCTGCCCTGGACACGCTGCTCACTGTCCTTCCTGAACCGAGGGGCCAGAAGCGGACACGGGACTCCAGGTGTGGCCTCAGCAGTGCCCAGTGCAGGGGGGAGCAGCTCCCGGGGGCAGCGCGGTGCCAGTGACCACACATGACACACACATGATCACACACACACCTATGGCCACTCACATATCACACACACACACACCTATGGCCACTCACATATGACATTCACACACATATGATCACACACACACCTATGGCCCCTCACATATGACACTCACACACACCTATGGCCACTCATATATCACACACACACACACCTATGGCCACTCACATATCACACACACACACACACACCTATGGCCACTCACATGACACACACACACACGATCACATGTGACACACACACCTATGATCATTCACATATGACACACAGGATCACATATGACACACACACATATGATAACACACACACACATAACACACACACACCTATGATCGCACACGTATGATCACATATCTCACACTCACACACACACACACACACACACGATCACACGCGATCCCTCGCACGTGACCGCGCCGTTCCCGGCTATCCCCGGCGGCTGCGCGGCCCCTCCCCGCGGTGACGCGCGCGGCCCCTCCCCGCGGTGACGCGCGCGGCCCCCCGCGGTGACGCACGCCCCTCCCGCGGTGACGCACGCGGCCCCTCCCCGCGGTGACGCACGCGGCCCCTCCCGCGGTGACGCACGCGGCCCCCCGCGGTGACGCGCGGCCATGGCGGCGCACCTGAGCTCGGGCCGGGTGAACCTGACCGCGCTGCGCGAGGCGGGCCGGCGCGAGCTGCGCGAGTTCCTGGACAAGTGCGCGGGCTCCAAGGTGGGCACGGCGGGGCCGGGGGGGCCGCGTGTGGCGGGGCCGCTCTCACCCCGCATCCCTCCCCGCAGGCCATCGTGTGGGACGAGTACCTGACCGGCCCCTTCGGGCTCATCGCGCAGTACTCGCTGCTCAAGGTAAGCGCCGCGGGGGCCGGCGGCAGGCGGCAGGCGGCCGGGCCCGGCGCCGCCGCGCTCGGCTGACGGCCGTGCCTCTGCAGGAGCATGAGGTGGAGAAGATGTTCACGCTCAAGCCGGGCCGGCTGCCCCCGGCCGACGTCAAGAACATCATCTTCTTCGTCAGGCCCAAGCTGGAGCTGATGGACATCATCACGGACAATGTGCTCAGGTACGGCGGGCAGGGGGTTCTGAATCCCCGTGTGCTATGTCACTCCTGTGCAGGGGCGAGGAGCGATGCGCGGACACCAAACGGCAGCGCGGCCGCTCTGCGGCTTAAGGGGGGTGCGAGACACCCTGGGCAGGGGGGCTTCACCTCGGGGCTTCACCTGCCATACACTCCTTCTGATTACCTGGGACGAGTCATGCTTGGATTGCTGTGCCTTTTGGGAACTGCAGGACAGCCACGTCCGCCTGCCCTGGCGTCAGAGCTGCACAAGGCTGGTCACTGACACTCAAAATCCAGGCGTTGGCAGTAACCCAGTGCAGCGTTCCTGTTTTGTGTGAATCCAGTGCCCCCTGCCCGTGCTCCGTGCTGCTCCCATGGGTGCAGTGAGTGACCGTGTGCTGTGCTCCTGCTGTGACTTTTCCAGGGAAGACAGGGGCCGCTCTCCGCAGAGGGATTTCCACATCCTGTTCGTGCCGCGCCGCAGCCTCCTCTGCGAGCAGTGGCTGAAGGAGCAGGGCGTGCTGGGCTCCTTCATCCACCGCGAGCAGTACAGCCTGGACCTGATCCCCTTCGACGGAGACCTGCTCTCCATGGAGTCCGAGAGCGCCTTCAAGGTGCGCTCCCCTCGTCCTCGAGGGAAAACGCGATTTTTGTTTAGTTTTTTCTGGGCTGGGGCAGCAGCTCCCAGAGGGTTTGTGAGTGACCTGCACAGTGAGGAAAGGCCTTTCAGAGCAAACCTGGCTTCATCCTGAAGCCTCAACTTCCCTGTGTTTTTCACAGTAAATGCTGAAGGAACAATCACTACACTGAGCTGCACCCCAGTCCCTCCAGCTTCAGCGGCTGCTGTAATTGTCACAACTGGAGCGTTCCTGAGTTGTCACCAGGAGCCAGCACGGTTTGCATTCCTGCACTGCCAGGGAGCTGTGTGTGATGGTTCTCACTGCACTGAGCTGCACTGAGCATGAACAGCTGTCACATCCCAGCTGCATGTCCTCCATTCCCAGAGCACTGTATCCAAGGACAGGACAGTTTGGGAGTTTCTTGGCCCTCTCTGTCCTATGTGTAGCCCTGAGGACATGTCAGGGCTTGCAGCTGTAATGAGGTGTTTGGTGCTCAGATGCCTCATTAGCAGGAGAGGTCCTTCCAGTCTCTTTTATTCTGTCGAACTGGATTTGTGTCTGGAGTTCAAAATTATTGTTCCAAAAAATGATTTGATGTAGAGACAGCACAGATAATAAGGTCCATATATGCCAACAGCCATAGTTTGTCCCCAGCCTATGTCTCCTCTGGACTGTTCCCGTGGACCCTGCTGGGCTGTGGAGGCAGCTTTATTGGATTGACACCTCCCATCTGAATCCCTCTTGTTCTTTAGGAGTGTTACCTGGAGAGTGACCAGACCAGTCTGTACCATGCAGCAAAGGGGCTGATGACACTGCAGGCTCTCTATGGAACCATCCCACAGATTTTTGGGAAGGGCGACTGTGCTCGGGTGAGGCTGAACAAATGCATCTTGTTCTTTGGAACTGCCTTAAGGAGTGCTTGGTTAAATGCACCTTGGGGTATTTTTAATCCGGCCATGACGCACACACATCCTTTTTGCTTCTCTCTGATCAATCTGTGGTTTAATTGGTATTTTTTGTGGTGAGGGAGCAGCTTGAGGTGAATGCAGTGCTTTGGGCATTGCTGTTTTGCTGAGCTGCAGAGAGCAGCAAAGAAGGACTTTGGTTTCCTCAGTCTCGTCCTGCCCCATCCATCAGCCAGTGTGTACCTCCTGCCATCCCCTTCCTTTACCAGCATGTGCCTGCAGGGCCTAGAGGTCACATCCATCTGCTGTGGCCTGCGCCATAACCAGAGCCATGCGATTTCCTTGCAGCACGTGGCCAACATGATGATCAGGATGAAGCGTGAGTTCCCTGGGAGCCAGAATTCCATCTTTCCTGTCTTTGATACCCTCCTGCTGCTGGACCGCAACGTGGACCTGCTGACGCCGCTGGCCACGCAGCTGACGTACGAGGGGCTGATAGATGAGATCTATGGCATCCAGAACAGTGAGTCCTGGGGCAAGGGGCAGCTTTCCTGTGTCCTGGGCAGCCTGCAGTGTGCTGGGTGGGCTTGTGCTTCACTAAATGTGATGTGGGAGCAGCTCAGCTGAGATCAGTGGGGGGTTTGTTCAGTCCCACGCTGGAGCCCATCAGGATCCACTCTGGTTCTTTTTGCCTGAGAAGGGGAGCCAGGTACAGTCTGTGGTTACTGAAAGGGCATCTGCTGGCTGGGTGCAGGCACAGTGACACAACAGGGAGTGTGTGAGTGTGAGTGGTCCTGTGTGCCTTCAGCATCCATCCTGCCTGGATCACATGCCACACTGAGGGGAGGGGACAGTTTGTGAAATGCCATTTTCAGAACACTGTCCTGCTCTTCAGGGGTAAGAAAACTCCAGAGAGGCGTTTATGGGCTGTAATCCCTCCTGCTGGAGTGGAGTGGCTGCTGGGCTGCCTCCAAGCCTCTCTGAAAGCAGGGCAGCTGCCACTTGGGTTGTGCAGGTCCCTGGCTGAGTGCAGGGGGGAGACTCTCCTTAATTAACACACAGGCACTGAGTGGTTTGAGTGTTAATATTGCTTTGCTACTCAGAGCTGTTTCCAGCTCAGGGGACACATTTCCACAGCCTGCTGACCTTAACTTCTGCTGGTGAAGTTCCAGTCCTTATAAAGGTTATTTCTCTACATTTGGTAGCTTATGTGAAACTCCCTCCTGAGAAGTTTGCCCCGAAGAAGCAGGGTGAGGGTGGGAAGGATCTCCCCACAGAACCCAAGAAGCTCCAGCTGAACTCTGCAGAAGAGCTTTATGCCGAAATCCGAGACAAGAACTTCAACGCTGTGGGGTCAGTGCTGAGCAAGAAAGCCAAGATCATCTCAGCAGCCTTTGAGGTGAGGCCTGTGTCCAGCAGTGCATCAGAAAACTGTGTCTGTGTTCAGCAGGGCTGGGACTGGCAGCCTAAGCTGCTCCCACACAGTAATCCCCCAGCCAGAGAGAAAGCCAGGAAGCTGTTCCAGTCTGTTTCCCTTCCCTGGGCTGAGGCCAGCTCCACTTGCACTGTTCGGAGTAGGTGTTGGTCAAATGTCCTTCTAAGGAGCCTGTAGTAATGTGGATCCTCATTTCTCCCCACACAGCTGTTCTGGGGCTTCCCCTCTGCTCAGAGCTTGCCTAATCCAGCCTGTGCTGTGTAAGCCCATAGATCCCATAATAGGAATTGCTCTCTTCAGCCTGCAGAGTCAGGTGCTGCTTCCCTCTGCAAGAAGCCAAAGATGATTTTTAGTGTGCTAATCAATTCCACTTGGCTGCTCTTGTTACCTGTTCACTCAAAGGTCCTTTTCCCTTCAGGATGCAGAGGAAAAAGCTTGAAGCAGTAAACACCAGAATATATTTTCACAGAGTATTATGGCTGGCATCCAAAACAACAGAAATGTGCAAAAGACAGTTGTCTTGCAGGAGCTTTGAACTGTAAATTCCTGCTCATGTGTCACCTCAGACAGATCTGGAGAGCTGTGTGGGGCACATTTGTGGTTTTGCTGAAAACATTCTGTTGATTATTCATCAACTGAGATCCCATATCTCATTTTTCTGACCTCATGGGGACTCTTAAGAGAACTTGTTTCACTCTTTGATTGTATTTCCTTGAGGGGGGCCTTTTTAGTGTCTTAACCTCTGCCACATCTAAGACGAGGTAGTGGTACCTTAACTTAAATACTGAGTGCTCAGTCTCATCCCCCAGTGCAGCTTCTGCTTCTGCACTATTAGTGCTGGAGGTGCTAAAGATGGATTGTTCATACTGCTTATTAAAAATAGAGAATTCCAAGAAATTGTCAGCAGTAATAGGTGATAATGAAACAGCAGGATATTGGCAGCAGAGGACTTCTTCAATCACAGGCTCCATCATGACTTTCCTGCCTGTACTTGCCCATTTAAATCCTTCACATATGAGTCAAATTATTACTATTTTTATTCCAAGTTGCAGCAAGAGGCAAGTAGCCCAAATGCAGTGCAGACCTCTGGAGCTGAGCTCTTCATGGTGCTTCAGCACATCCTGCCTCAAAACCTGGCACATTGTCTGGCACCAAGAAGAGTGAAGGGCAGACCCTGCCAGCCCAATTCCTCAGCACCTTTCACTCCTGCTCCAAGGGGAGACGTTCCCCAGCTCTGACAGGGCTGGCCTAGAGCTCCCTGTCAGCCTGCAGAGTCATTCCTCTTTGTGAGAAAAAGGGTGGGGAAATTGGGGAGCAGCTCGTGATGGCTGGAGGCAGACAAATGTGGATAAAAATGATTTACAACACTGGGCTAATGGAAAATAACAGTCTAATAATCCTGCTGTAGTACATGCTGCCTCTCCCATGAATTTAAGTGCTGTTCCAGGTAATGCTGTGACTTCAGTGCAAGCATCTAAAGCCCTTTGTCTAAAAGGCTGTGTGTCTCTAACTCCCTACAGGGAGTGCAGTAAAAATTCTTCATGCTAAAATGATCTGGTTGGTGTTAGTAACACGAGCAAGGCCTAACCCAAGTGATGGATTTCTTTAGGAAAGGCACCACGCCAAGACTGTTGGAGAGATTAAGCAGTTTGTGTCCCAGCTGCCCCACATGCAGGCGGCGAGGAGCTCGCTGGCCAACCACACCTCCATCGCTGAGCTCATCAAAGACATCACCAGTGAGTAGGAGTCACTCACACCCACCAGGGTGCCTCAGAACGTGATGGGCATCACTCAGCCAGGCAAAAACTGGCTCTGCTCCATCGAGTGCATCTCTGCTCAAGTGTTCAATGTAAAACATAAGCTGTCAGTTGCTGGTGTATTAATTTTCATTCTTTTCCCCAAGCATCTGAAGATTTCTTTGATAATTTAACAGTGGAACAAGAGTTCATGTCTGGAATAGACACAGACAAGGTAAGTAGATAATGGCAATTAGCCACTCTTACATCTTCAAAAAATACTTTTTTTTTTCCTTTTTTTGAGAGAGGAAACATCTGCTCTGGCTGATGTCCAGTGAAATGGGTCTCTGAGTTACCTGTCTCTGCCTGTGCACAGCTGGGGTGCTTGACCTGTCCTGGGGCACCCTGTGCTCTGAGGGAGCAGTGGAACACAGAAGATGTAATCAATAAGAATTTTTCAGTGCATCAGGCAAAGGTCTGGCTACTGAGTGAGGAGCTGACATGCTCTAGGGAGAACCCAGGTGAAACCAGTGCTGGGTCACTGTTTTACAGATGGTCCTGAGCTGCCTGGAGAGCAGCTGCTCCTCTCTCTTGCTGTTTTGGAGATCCAGGCAAACCAGATCTTTCCAGATCTGATGAGCACTTTTAACAATTCTTTAAATAACAGCTTATGTATTTTATTTAATAGGTTAACAATTATATTGAAGACTGCATAGCTCAGAAACATCCCTTAATCAAGATCTTGCGTCTCGTTTGCTTGCAATCCGTGTGCAATAGTGGGCTGAAGCAGAAGGTTCTGGACCATTACAAAAGAGAGATTCTCCAGGTTAGGCTCTTGACATTTAGAGGAATAAATTCCTGGGAAAATCCACATCAGATCTTCAGCTGTACACTTCAATTCTAGACAGACACATTTTACACCTGAATAATGTGCACAGAGGGAGCATTGGATTTCTGTTTGGGCTGATACTTGGGAGGTGCTTTCGTGTGTTACAACATGTAGATACAGACGTTTATATCACCTTTTACTAAAAATATTTAAACACTCTAAATTGGATATACTCTACAGAGATCTTAACCAAAAAGCTTTTTTAAAACAAATATCCCTTTTAAACAACCGTCTTTGTTTTCTTTTTTTTTGTTGTTGTTTTTTTTTTGTTGGTTGATTGGTTTGGGTTTTGTTTTGGTTTTTGGTGGTTTTTTTGTTTTGTTTTGAACATTGGTCATGAGTTATTACCATGGTATTAAAGGTGATTTCTTCACATTACAGACTTATGGTTATGAACATATATTGACCTTAAACAACCTGGAAAAGGCTGGACTCCTGAAACCCCAGACAGGTGGCAGGAACAACTACCCAACAATCAGGAAAACGCTTCGCCTGTGGATGGATGATGTTAACGAGCAGGTAAACGGGCACCTCAGAGCAGCCATTACCTCTGACTACAGAATTAAGTGCAGCAGGAAAACCTCCTTTTTATTAACGTTCCTGATTTCTTTGAGGCTGAGGTAGCACTGACCTGCTGCCCCCTGGCTGTGTGTGTGTCCCCCAGAACCCCAACGACATCTCGTACGTGTACAGCGGCTACGCCCCGCTGAGCGTGCGCCTGGCCCAGCTGCTGGCCCGGCCGGGCTGGCGCAGCATCGAGGAGGTTCTGAAGATGCTGCCAGGGCCCCATTTCGAGGAGAGGCAGCAGCTCCCTACTGGCCTGCAGAAAAAGCGTAAGTTTGGCTTTGTTTTCCTGTGGTTTACAGGGAGATATGTTTCTTTGAGTAGGGAGTGAGGCAAACTGAAATCGGGGCAGGCAGAGTCCTGGTCTCTGTCTCATCCCCCTGGCCCACAGCAGTGTTATACTGACCTTTGATAAATGGTTTAACTTCTCATCAGAGTACTAAAATAACCCCTAACCTTACACTGTGATTTCAATAAGTAATGTTATGTGAAAGAGGGTCAGCACCACTCTCAAACAGAAGCACATCCTGTAGCAACTCCAGAGCTGGGAGCAGACTGTGGATTTCTGTGTCCCGGCCTCTAATTCAGGTCATTTGAGTTTGACTGACAGTTGATGCAGGGGAGCTGTAAAAATCAAACCTTTTTTGTGACCCCACACACAGGTCAGCACGGTGAGAACAGAGTGACCCTGGTGTTCTTCCTGGGGGGGGTGACGTACGCAGAAATCGCCGCGCTGAGATTCCTGTCCCAGATGGAGGATGGAGGCACAGAGTACATCATTGCCACTACAAAACTCATCAATGGGACCACCTGGATCAAATCCTTGATGGAAAAACTGGAGCCTGCCCCATTCTAGGGGGTGTGGTGAGAGACAGTAAATGTGTGAGGCCCTCTGTAACTTGGGCATGTCAGCTGCTGGTCCTGGCATGGCTGCTCTGTTGGAGAAACAGGGCAGTGAAGGAAGCTCTCCTGGGACCAGCTCGTGAGCAGTTACCCTCATGCCTTCTGCACTCGTGTTCCAGCTGTCTGTGGAACTTCGAAGTGGACAAGCAGGGTTGGAGGCACTAATGATAAACAGTGGGAAAGAGAGAGAGATCCCTGCTCATGGTCTGACCTGGCAGCCAAGCATTGGGGCAGCAGCAATGGGCCCTGGTCCTTCTCTTTGGCAAATTGCTGCTTTTTTTTTTTTTCAGTTTAGCTTTGGTGGGAGATGTGATTTCTGCTTTTTACCCTCCTGTGGTGCTGAGGAGGCAGGATGTTCTCTATTCCTGGCTCCATACCAGTATTCCCAGACTGTTTGGCTCTCTGGGGTGCCTGCTACATTCCATGGATGCACTGGCTGTGTCTGTCAGAGATCTGTACACAGCTATACCTGTGGTCCTTGAGCCTTTTCCTTCACTTGTCCCCTGAAGGGATGGCTGTGAGGTGACCTCTTTGTCCTAGGTACACCCACCTGACTCTGGAAAGCTCCTCCAGAGTCTGAATGACATCAGTGTGTCCTGAGTTTATGGTTGAAGACACAAACACTCCCTGTGTGGGGGCCAAAAATAGCAAGAGCAGGGACCCAGTAAACAGTGGGTTTAAAACAGACACCTTTTTCACCCCCCTGGCCAGGTTATAAACTGTGGTACTTGCTGTCACAACCTGTTGTAGAGCTCAGAGTTATAAAATGGAATTTTCCATGGGCTTGGTGGCTGGCCCCTTGGCAACAAGAGGCAGCTCCTGGCTCCAGAGGCTGGGAAGGCAGAGCAGGGTCCTTGGTGGTGCCTGTGCTGCTGCTGGGCACTGTTGGTGTCCTCAGAGCCACTGGGGACTCTTCCATGCTGCAGTTCACTCTTAAAGACAACTAAAAAAGCCCACTCCTCACCTTAAATCACTCTCTTAGCAAACATTTCTGCCTTAGTTATCATGTATAATATGTCCCAAAAAGTCCCTCCATTTTTCCAAGCTGTCACAGTTGTGACTGTGGGCTTTGGTCTGTTTTATTTTCTAACACTGAGTTCTGCCACATCAAACCCTCCAGAGCCCCCTCTATCTGATTAACTCCAGCTGAATTATTAGAATAAAATAAAGATGTATTTAATCCTCTTTTGGAAGTGTTTGCACTCTCTCTTGAATACAAAAATAAAATAAAACCCTGCACTGTGGTAGCTGTATTCTTGTCTCCCCATCCCAGGATAACTGAATTACTTAAGTTGAAACTATTTTTCTAACATCCCTGTGTTTTATAATTAAGGCTCATGCAAAATTTCATTCTGTTCTGCCACCTACCATACTACATTAAAAATATTTGTGGGATTCTTTACCTTTTGAAGAAAAATACAATTTCAGTCATTTCAGTTTCTGCTTCAGTTGGGGAGGCAACTTGTAGACAGACTTAAAAAAAAAAAAACATGCTGCAATTTCAGTGATGCAAGAAGTGCAAACATGGATTGTTTGCTCTGCAAGTTCCACTTAAAGTAGCTAATTTCAGAGTATTTAAAAGGAAACCTGAATTAGGTTTGGATCAAAAATTAGATGTTACTGTGCAGAGAAAAACAAGAAATTGACTCAAAGCAACAGAGTGTCCTTGGGTTGGCCTTGAGGGTCTGGAGTATCACCATTTCCAGATTTATTCTTTTTTTAGTGTTAACAGCTAAACTAATCCAAGGAAATAATGACCCAGCTGGTTTGTGAGCTAAGGTCTACTGTGTAAAAGCTACACCACAGGTGAATAAAGGAAAGCACACAAAGGCTGGCTCACTTTTCTCCTGGCCAGTAAACAGTGACACCACAGACAAAACTTTTTTTGCTAAGAGTTTACACCAGACACTTGGCAAATTCTGAATTCATCACCAACATTGCTGCCTGTTTTTTTGCAGCCTGCACCAGCACTGAGCTAGAACCATGTAGCCACTCCACCTAGACAAAGCCTCTTCCTGGAAATTATTCAGCAACAAAATAAAAGCCATCCTGATGCTGACCAATTCCCTGGAGGAGCAATTACTATTTAACAGGCTTCCTGGGCAGCTGATGATGTTCTGCTTCTGTCCAAGGCCCTGCTGACCATGCGGGTAATAATTTGATAACAAGAGAATCTAATTAAATTAAGGGACCATTTTCTACATCATAATATCTTTGTAGGTAAGAGATTTGATTTGCTGTACATAATCTTCCTTCTCTGCTGTCTGCATTACTAAAAAAAAAAAAAAAAAGAAAATATTACCCAACCTCTACCCCAAACGACTTTCACTTTTCATACAACATTATCAGAAGCAGTTTTGCTAAGAATAAACAGAGCCTGGCTCCCTCCTCCCCTCACTGCAAAGGAGCTGCATGAAGCACTTGAGCTGTAAAAGGTTGGGATGACTTCTTGGGAGGGAGGGTGAGGGTGACACTACAGCAGTGAGCTGGGGACAGTGCAGGGATCAGGCTGCCTTCAGCCCTCCCTAACTTTTACCAAAAGATCCTGGCTCAGCCTGCACAATCCGAGATGAGTGGGGGATGAGCCTCAGCTGTGTGTGAGCATCCTCCTCCCCGAGTGGCTCACAGAGCACAGGGCACTCAGGGAGCAGAGCAAGAGGCACCTCAGCCGTCGAGATCACAGAATAAAATCTGTGAGCCGACACAACGTTTTGTTAGAGGCGAACCCCCCAGGTTTTGATCTGGTGACTCCAAGCCCTGGCACTGGAACTCTGGAAATGCTGTTGCCAAAAGCCCCCAGGGGAAGAGGAGTGTTTGGCTGCTCCGAGCACCACGGCGCTGTCGGATCATAACCGGTGCTGACCACACCTAGAGCTCAGTCCTCGTGTGGGCTGCACGCACACACACACACACACACACACACACACACGCACACACACTCCGCTCCTGCTCCCGGATCCCGGCGGGATCAGCCTACTGCACAAACCCCTGGAAAAGGGACAGCTGCACAACAAAACTAGGGAGGAACACGAACTTGCTGAAGTAGAGCCCGTCATCTGCCTGGGTAAGCAGTTTATTTCTTTATCAGCATCTTTGTAGATAACCAGAAATCTCGCACAGCCTATGGACAGAAAACTCTAATGCTCTGAAAAACAGAGAAACCAGAGCTGGTTTTAAAAATGCTGTAACTCCTGTACTGTATACATGTGCCTGAGCTTGGAATGGAATGGCTGAACTTGTTAAACAATACCAAAAAGTGAATTCCTTATCACAAGAGATCTTTAAAAAACATTCTAAGCAGCTGGACAGGAATTCAGTTTAGTTTAGCTGGCTTTCGGCTGTTCAGAAGAAAAATAATCCTTCTGGGTTAGTTTTTATCTTAAGTCTGATTTTAAACTCCCATTTTGTACTTGACCAAAAGCGTTGCTATTGTTGATCAGACACGGTTGCGATCAAAATTTAAAAGAACATGTAAATTGAAGAGATAATAGGATTTTTTAGGTGGGTTTTCACAGCTTCAAATCTAAGAAGCCAGTGACTTTGGGGAAAAAGTTCAGATTTAATTTAAACTAACAAACGAGCAATCACTTCCAAAGCAATGTGTACATATACTATACAATACTGCTAAGATGAATTCTAAGGCATCTTATCCCATGTCTCCCATTTAACGGTTATTTTTAACGTGAGATATAAATATTTGCCTGTGCAAACTTGTATTTAAGCCTCAGTTTTCGTCATTCTTAAACAAAAGGCTCAGTTTGTGCCAGTACCTCCATTAGATGCAATTACAGAATTAAATATTAATGGTGGCTTCCTTGGAGGAATTGACCACTTTGATCAGAACACGCTGTTGGTAATGCACCATCAGCGGCCGCTGTGTTCCTGACGCTTCCTGGACGCACAGCCACAGCCCCAGGGGAGAGGTTCCAGGAGCCAGCTGGACTCTGAACCAGCCCCCAGCCTCACCCCCAGGGCCGTGCCCACTGCCCATGTCTGTATTTCCATCTGCTTCCTTACCAGTCCTGAGCTGGAGCCTTTGATCAGACTCCCAAACTCCCAACACCTCGGCACGACTCTGAACACGCCCACACCGGTCGCTATCAGCCTTCCAGGTAGCCACCAACCCTCCTGACCCCAGGATTTCTCCCCATGGCAGGGTGGTGTCCCTGCTGGGAGGACTCACCTTGTTCCTCTGCTTCCAGGCCGGGGAGGAGCAGGGAGCAGCCAGCCCCTGAGAGCCGGGAGAGCCATGCCGGACTCCTTTGCCATCCACTTCCTCAAGGTGCTGCGGGAGCTGCTGGCCTTCGTGCTGTTCAGCTACACCGTGCTGCTGGGAGCGCTGCTGCTGGCCGGCTGGACCACCTACTTCCTGGTGCTTAAGTGAGGGCTCTGCCCCTGCTGCTGCTCCCAGGGGCTTTCCAGAGGCGCGGGATGGAGGCCCCTTCCCTCTGCGCCCAACCTGCGAGAGGTTTGTGCTGCCGCTGCCTCACCGCGGTCTTATTTTCCTATGTAAAAACAATAAAGGTTAAAAGAAAAGCTATCCTCATGCATGCACTTTACAGATCCATGTGGCTCTCGCAGATTCTTTGTGTGTCCAGGACTCTTGTTTCTGTTCCCTGAACTATTTAAAAGCCAGCAGTTTTCTCCTGAGATTCCCACCCTGGCAGGGATGCAACACCACTCCAACATCTCAACAAACAAGTCCTGCCTTGTCCTACTCTGCCTCATTAAGGGTGTGAAGGCAGACACACAGAAATTACTTGTAATTTGTTTTAGAAGTCCTGGAAAAAGACATTTCAAATCAGCACAAGGTTCCCCTCTCCCTACAATTTTATGAGGTGCAGGGTTGTTACCTCGTGTTCTCAGGTGTGCCAGGCTTTTAAGAAATGCTTAAAGCATGGAGTTAGATGAAGAATGTGTGATACAGCACTGCCCCAGTAAAGCAACCTGTGCTGACTGAGTCTCTGGAAACAGGAGAGGGAATAGCAATTCCTGATATAACTAAAAAGAACAGATTTAATTGGTCAAGGCCATTTTGTGTGGAATTGCATGGAAAACCTTTGCTGGAGCAGGTGGAGATTATCACTAGCATGGGACTACCCAAGATCAAAGCAGCACCGTGTACTTTAGAATAAAGATGAAATAAAGCAGGGCTGTGAGGAGCACTGGGGTCTCCGATCTGTCCCTGCTGGAATTCACTTCTACCCAATGGGAATTGGTTCCAAAACAGATGCAAAGTTGGGTTTTTTAGTTTCTTCCTTATCTTGTGGGTTCTGCCCAATGAACTCGTGGCCCATAAGTTCCACATTCTTTATGTCCAAATCCTTCTTCCCAAGCTTTGTTCACCTTTCCCAGATTTAATGTCACCAAAACACATCAAGCCCTAAACCTTTTCAAAGGCAATTCCACCACCGAATAATTTGGTTTTCCAACCCCTGGACATCACTCAAAGCCTGTTGGCTGCTCTGTTTCACAGATTAAATATTCTTATTCATCAGGCTTGAAAGCTACATAATCAAACACCAAAGAACAGCCCGTTCTTAAAGAGAATTTTTACACATTCCACATTTGGTAATAACTAGGCAAGACCCTGTTTCATAATCTTCTCATTCCCAGTTAACTGAGCAAATTGTTGCCTATTTCTAACCGTTGAGATGTTGGGCATCCCGGCGGAACACGGAGGACTCCTAACACCACTTGTGCTCCACAGGCGATGGCGGAGGGGCCGCGGGGGCATCCTTGGGGACATCCTTGGGGTCATCCTTGGGGTCATCCCCTTGGGGACATCCTTGGGGACATCCCCTTGGGGTCATCCTTGGGGACATCCTTGGGGTCATCCTTGGGGACATCCCCTTGCGGTTATCCCCTTGGGGACATCCTTGGGGTCATCCCCTTGGATCATCCCCTTGGGGTCATCCTTGGGGTCATCCCCTTGGGGTCATCCTTGGGGTCATCCCTGGGGACATCCTTGGGGACATCCCTTGCGGTTATCCCCTTGGGGACATCCTTGGGGTCATCCCCTTGGGATCATCCCTTGGGGTCATCCTTGGGGTCATCCTTGGGGTCATCCCCTTGGGGTCATCCTTGGGGTCATCCCTGGGGACATCCCCTTGCGGTTATCCCTTGGGGACATCCTTGGGATCATCCCCTTGGGGTCATCCTTGGAGTCATCCTTGGGTCATCCCCTTGGGGTCATCCTTGGGGTCATCCCTGGGGACATCCTTGGGACATCCCCTTGCGGTTATCCCCTTGGGGACATCCTTGGGGTCATCCCCTTGGGATCATCCCCTTGGGATCATCCCCTTGGGATCATCCCCTTGGGGTCATCCTTGGAGTCATCCTTGGGGACATCCTTGGGGACATCCTGGGGACATCCTTAGGGTCATCCTTGGGGTCATCCCTGAGGAAATCGCTCGGGACACGCAGGGCTCTCCGCCGCTCCCTCACGTTCCCGCCATTGCCCTCACGGCCCGCGCGCGCCCGGCCCCGCCCCCGCCGTCACCCCCGGCGGTGACGTCACTTCCCGCGCGCCGGGCGGGGCCAAGATGGCGGCGGGCGGGCGGTGGCTGCGGGGCTGCTGCTCCGTGCTCAGGTACCGCGGCGGGCAGGGGCGACGGGCTGGAGGGTAAAGGGCACACGGCATAAAAGAAGGAGAACCGGACCGGTTGTTTTCATTAAAGTGCTGTAGAACAAAAAAAAAGTTCCCATTGCTCTGTGCTTGTTTTTGCGTTCCGAGTATTTCTGTGATAGACCCTGCCGCAGGGTATTTGCACAGCTTGGGCTGTAAATAAAATTGGCCATAGAGACTCGACTGTCGCTGGATTGTAACAAACCTGTCACATTTCTTACCTGCATGTACCTCACGCCACTTTTTAGCATGTTTTTTAACCTATTTTCCGGTGTTATTGACTATCAACACATATTCTTTCTCTGAAAGTCTTAATAATGCACCAGTTACCATGCTTTTCTTTTCTTGCCCTTATGATTAAACAATAATACGAAATTTGAAACAAACTTACTGTCGTGCAGCTGCATTATAGAAGCCTGGCATAGACCAGTTCCCCTCGGGCAGCTCCTGGGTGTCCTCCTCCTCTTCGATCCCCATTTCCCACCGCACACAGGGACTGTTCTGCTGCTAAACTTTGCCTCTTGCTTTTCCAGACGCAGCTTCCCAGTCCTGGCCAGCGTGCGGCAGCGAGGCCTCGTGGGCAGCAGCGGGCAGTGGCACCGGGCCGTGGGGCTGGGGGTGGCCCTGTGTGCCGTGCCTGTTGTGGAGGTACCCCCAGCACCCCCTCCTTGCACCCCCAAACCTGCAGCTTGTGCTGCTTCCCCCCTCCTGGGATTGCATCCTCCGGGAGATGCTGGCCGTGCAGCGGGGCTGTTCCTCGCCGTCGGGGTTGGGTGCTGTCCGCAGGGAGGGCCGTGCAAAGGTCACAGGGGGGTCTTGTGTTGCAGCAGCAGCAGAGCTCGGGGTCCCTGAGCAATGATGCCCTGATCAGGAGAGCCGTGTCCCTGGTGACAGACAGCACGGCCACGCTGCTCTCCCAGACCACCTACGCGCTGATCGAGGCGCTCACCGAGTACACCAAGGTGAGCTGGGGGGGTCAGGCCTGGCACGAGCCACTGCTGGCACTGCCAGCTGCTCTGCCACTTACTGCACCTCTTAAAACACGCTCAAAAAAGGCTTTTGCAAAATTACTGTAACCAAAGGGGTGTGGGGTTGAAGATGTCAGGTCCCTCAGGAGCCATGGGGTCAGTGTTCTGCACCAAATGTGAAAGTTACTTTTAGCTTTGTTAAACTGGTGCTTTTGGGTTAAAATTAGACAACCCAGAATGGTTTGGGTTGGAAGGACTTTAAAGCTCATCCATGCCATGAGCAGGGGCACTTCTCACTATCCCATGTTGCTCCAAGCCACATCCAACCTGGCCTTGGACACTTCCAGGGATAGGGCAGCCACAGCTTCTCTGGGCAGCCTGTGCCAGGGACTCCCTCATAGCCAAGAATTTTTCCCTAACATCCCATCCAACCCTGCCCTCTGTCAGAATGAATCCATTCTCCTTGTCCTGTCATTCCATGCTCTTGTAAGAAGTTCCTCTTTTTACTTAGGCAAAATGACCCTGGAACTCAGAACTGGGGCTGAAGAAACTCCTAACAGTTATTTATATTACCTGTGTACTGAGTTCTCTGTTCTTGGGCATTTTAATGCCCTCCTCAACCTTTCTAAGGCCATGAACTTAGCTCCATCAGAAGAATGGCATGAGCCATACTTAAGTCTGAAACAAGATTAATTTTGCAACTAAAGTGCCAATTTGAGTAAAGTATTTGCATTCCAGTTTCCATCCTTGTCAGTCCATCAAGTATATGAAGAGAAGTTTTGCTAATTAACACCAGGTAACACTGAGCCAGCAGCAGAGCTGTGCAGGTTGTTGTGGTAACTGTGCAAAATGATTCCTTCACAGGCAGTTTATACCCTGGTGTCTCTCTACAAGCAATACTCCAGCCTCCTTGGGAAAATGAATTCGGAAGAGGTGGATGCAGTCTGGCAGGTGGTCATAGGAGCCAGAGTGGATGTAAGCACACAAACCTCCCTCACCATCTGCCTCTCCAACCCTGCTCTCCACAGCTCAGGAGAGCTCTCGGGTCTGCTACACCTCGTTGGTTCTTTCTCCTGCTCCTAGATGACCACCAAGCAGCAGGAATACCTGAGGCTGGAGTCCAGCTGGATGACAGCGCTGCGGCTGTCGGAGATGGCGGCAGAGGCTGCCTATCAGTCAGGTGAGCACAGGCAGCAGCACAGAGCCTCTGCCCCTTTTCCCCCTCTCAGCACAGTTCAGACACACAGTGTACATTCAGTTAGCAGCACAACTGACAGCTGGTGTCTGGTTTTTAGAGGTACTGAGCACAAACATTCTGTAGGTTCTGAGAACTAGGCCGGGAAACTTTGTGTGCGGTTTAGGTCAAGACCTGCCGTGGCCAAAAATGTTTGAGGGAAGAGTTCAGTTATTTTTAAAGAACTGGTCAGTTATTAATTAAATAATGGTCCCTGGGAGCCACAGAACCAAGGCTGCCTGTGAGTCCAGTAGGGCTTTCCAGCTGGATTTAGTTATATTAAAAAAGGAAAAGATACTAATTTCGGGTTTTTCTCCCTGGAGATATTTGAGAGCTCTGAGACTGAGTTAAGGATTGGTTTGTGGTAAATGGGCAAAGTTACTGGAGTGGAGAAGGGAGGGAAAGCAGTGAATACACAAAGACACCCTAATTCTGTAAGTGCCTGGAAATCTGTGGGAGCACAGGAGGAGAATGGTGGGAATTCAGCAGTGCCACAGGTATTCCCACTGCTGTAGGTGCCAGAATGGGACAAGGACTGAAAGGTTCTGGCCTGGGCTGGGCTTAGCTCTCAAACCCACTGGCACAAGGTGATCACTCCTCTCCAACCCCAGCTGTATCCCAGTGGGATGGGAGAACTCAAGGGAGCAGTGACATCTCAAAGCAGACAGAAGGTTTGAAGTAAATGACCAGTCAATGCACTGAGCATTAATACAGCCAAGAGCCATCACAACAGAGCCAAGCAGATGACAGTCCCATCCCTTTCCTTAGCTGAAGGTTTGCCCAGTGCTCCTGTAACCCAGTGTGTCAATCCTCCCTGCAGGTGCAGACCAGGCCTCGGTGACAGCCCGCAGCCACATCCAGGTGATGAAGTCCCAGGTGCAGGAGGTGCGCCTGCTGTCCCAGAAAGCAGAGACCAAATTAGCTGAAGCTCAGACAGAGGAGCTCATAAAAACCCAAGGAGAGGACTCCTCATTGCCACAGGGTGTTTTAGGAAATCCAGATGATGATCCTTACCTTCGGGAGGACTGAGCAGAACTGAACTCTGAGGCTCAATCACAAATTGAGCAGTCCCAAGCTCTTAAGTGTGGGATAGTGTAAAACTGCTGAAATAAGCCTGTGATTCCATTATTTTTTCCCCTCAAAAGAGGATTGCTTTACAAATCAAGTATTTGGAAGGCCTCAGTTTTGTTTGTAACTTACCTTGTTTGTAATACTTTTGGATTTGTTTATTTAAATGTTTATCTATGCAAATGTGAAGACTGTTATCAGGGATGGCCTGGTGGTAATTGTGTCTCTGTTTGGGAGGGTCCTGCTGCTCCCTTGGGGTGTTTGTGGAGCTCATTAGGGATCAGCCAGAGAAGTGTTTTTAAAAATCCTTGGTTTTAACCTGTAAGGTAAATGATGTCTGTGAGGAGATGCCTTTATTAAACTGTGCAAAAGCAGCTCCTTGTGGGTGTGTCCATTTGGGGAAGAGATTAGGCCCTGCTTTCTATTTGAATTTAAAAGTTTTTAACCTATGAGTCTGCAGCTGCAACAAATTACACTGAGCTGCAGTCTGGGGAAATATTTGCTCTGGAGCTGAGAACTTCCCATGGAGTCACCCAGGCTCTTGGTGCAGTCTTGTTCAGCACAGCAACTTATTTCCCCAAGAGCCACCTCTGGGGAGGTTTGATTTTCAAGATACTGTGGTTATAAATTAAATTGTTTAGGCAGCTGCTGTGTACTGTTCTACAAAGCACTGAGTAAAAGAGAATTTTATATATATGAATACCTCCCAGTGCAAGTATCAGGAAATAATTAAGATTATTTCTTCTGCAAGCTTAATGTTTCACTGCAGGTTTCAAAACCACAGGTGTCTTTCACTGTGTTCATTTCCTAACTTGGCAGCTGGTGTGAAATTTGCTTTGTAGAACAGCATCCATTAGAACTTTATCACTGATGACTGGAAACAGTTCATCTCCATCTGCCAAATTGTGTAAGAAAACACACATTAATCAAAGGTTTTTCACCACAGATTAGCACCTGATGCACTGCATCTGTGTCAAGGTTCCTGTTATTAAATTGAGTTGTATCTGACCAGGAATTTTCTTACCTGCAGCAAAAACTGTGTCTCATTTTGTCTGCCTTTGGAACAAATGCAATCTCAGGTGCACAGCACTGTTCATTCATAGATTAAGTAGTAAAAAGAAAAATTAACAAACCATCTTTCCTTGCTCCTCACTGGGTGCTGCTGTATCCAAGGAGGGTGGCACAGTCTGGAATTCATCTCGCAGGGAGCTGCCAGTGTCTGTTGTGCCAAGCACAGCTCTGGGTTGAGCATTAGGGAAAAAACCCTCTGTGATGGGAGGATTGCTTGAGTGGTGGCACAGCCGAGCCCTCAGGAGCCAAAACCACCCTGGGGTTAACCTCTAACCACAACTGCTCTCGTTTGGGACCTGGTGCAGTCGAAGAACATCTGCCAAGCCCCTGACCCGAGTGCACAAACAAGCTGTGTACCTTTCAGGATGCCACAGTAACTCTACTCAGAGGTTTGCATGGCACTGCCAGGAGCCTGCTAAAGCCAGGAAAATCCCTCTTCCCCTTTCAGGGCCTGCTCCTAGCCCTGCTCTGACCCCACTTCTTGTTTCACTGCACGTCCTGTGCTTCCTGTCCAAGAGCTGCCCCCACACACATCCAGCCTGACGTGACTGGAACCAACCAGTCAGTCCAGCCAAGGCAAAGTCAGGGTGAGGAGCATGAATGGCTCCACATCAGCCCCAAAACAGGGCAGAAGGGAGTGCCTCAGGTTCCTTAGGAAGTGAGAGCTGCCAGCTGGGGGCTAGCCCGCACACCTAAGCCCACATCAGACATGACATCATGCTCTGTGCTCCTGAGTTTGCATTTGGAATCATCGAGTGGATCACCAAAGTGCTGGCACAGCAGCTCCCAGGGCACCACGGTGCCCACTCTGTCCAGTCTCCTCTCCAGGAGCAGCAGCAGTGCCCAGAGAACTGTGCCCAGAGCCTGGGCACTGCTCCTGCACGGCCTTGTTTACAAAGTCAACACACCTGAAATTACACACAGGCACTCTCTCAGCTGCAGTTAATGAACCCGGCTGGAGCTGCAGCCAGAAAACACAGTACCAACTTGCACAAGACCACCCTGAGGATGGACACCCAGCAATTCTTGGAGACAAATCCCTACTCACGCTTGGCACAGAAACAGCTCCTGTGAGGTGGCACCTTCTGCCCCAAGAGCCTGGGTCAGCCCTGGGGCTCAGCCAGAGCTACCCCAAGGTGCTCCAGAGGGCCAAGGGAGCACACATCCTACCAGCAGTCCCTCAACATCCCACTGAGAGCTCTCACACCTCTGCTCTCAGAGTGTCCCTGCCTATAGGACAAGCAAGAACCTCCTGGCAGCTCTTCCTGGGCCCTTCTGAAAGCTCCAGCTCCCATCTGCTGGGGGATGGTTGCTGGGCAGCTGGCACTAGAGACAGCAATTACAACAGCACAGCACTCAGAAAGGGCTCTGCTTTCTCTAATCATACATTTCCTCTTTACTCACTTGCTTGTTTTTTCCCCTAAGGCTTCCAGGCTGCTTCCTGCTCATCCACAGCTCCTGCTCTAGCAGCAAGACACTGATAAGCTTCACAAAAGTACCACCAAACTTAGTTCTATATTTGATCTTTTCTCAAATTAGCAACTCCAGCACATTCAGATTAATCACTTTCATGTCAATTCATCTTGTCTGGACAGGGCAGAGAACAGCTCATGGAAAAGGAAGTGGCAAGCATCATCCGTTTCCACATAACATTATCCTCTTTAATGCAAATACCCAACACCAGATCTCAGCCCTCCCTGGCTTTTAGTGCTCTTAGCTTTCAGGAGACCTAAGAATATTCCCATATAAGTACTTTTCAAAACTATTTTATTTATACACAATGTTACAACAACAAACCAAACACCTCCCACACAACATGGTAAGCTACAACCATTCTTTCTACCACCATGATTATTGAAGACACATGGCTCCTCTCAAACCAGATCAGAAAGTGTTTGTGCTAAAGTTTCCAGTGCATGTAAACCTGTTGTGAGTTTCTGTAAAAGCCAAAGGGCTGGAGGCAGAGCCCAGTCCCTCAGATCATCATCACTGCTGTGTTAAGGCCATATATTTCTGAAGCTTTTCCTTCCCCACTCCACTCCCCTTCTCCTGCTGTCTGGTAAGGAGCTGTGGGGTTGCTGCCCTGCGACAGCAGACCCAGCAGGACATCCTGGCCTTTCTTCCTTGCCTTCAAGGAAATTTCAAATGCTCTGTCTCTCACTAGTCACCGCTGGCTGTCCCACACGAGACTGACTTTGGCTGTCAGTCAGACACCAGTGCAGGTGGCACTTGTGGCTTCCCCCAACACAGTCTGGTTGGGAGGAGCCGAGTTCCCTGCACCGTGTCACGAAGTCACTGGCCACACCCCACCCTGTGACAAATCAACAACTTCAAGTAACTCCCGACAGAAAAAGACTCACTGCAAACCAAACCACGACAGCTCCAGTGCAGTCTGTTAGTAACGGACACATTTCTACCACGACCTGATTTTTAGTTTAAGTACCCTGTCAGCCCCAGTTTAAGTACCCAGCCACCACCCTGCTGGGCTTATCAGTAGTTCCTTTTCCTGCCCCTGCTGTAGCTGTGTGTCACCGACACCGCACACCTAATGCTGTCATCCTTCACCAGCGTCCACATGATCCACATCTCCGTTGGGTTCAGTCTGTGCACAACCATCAGCTCTTTGTACAAGCACGGATCAAAAGGATTGAATGGTCTCTGGATCCCAAAAGTCTTAAAGCCAGCGTGGTTCTTTGGGGGCACTGACATCTTTGCCAGACACATTCCCACAAACACATCATCTATGGGGAAGAGCTCTGTGGCCTCTGCGGTGCTCTGGAGGCGACACACTGTCTCTCTGGACATCACATATCCCCCTCCTCCCGCATAGAGAGGATAGAAGGTGGCTCCATACATGGGCTCTGGAATAAAGTATTTGACCTTGGTGTTCCTGATGGGCCGGGCGTTGGCAATCACATCCCCAACAAAGAGATCCTGTTCAGGGTCCAGCTCCTGGAGGAACTCAACGATGTTGTAAGTGTTGACAAACACGTCATCATCGCCCTTCAGCACGAACCTGGCGTGCAGGCACTCCTCCGTGAACCAGCGGAGGAAATGCAGCTCCTTGAGGGTCAGGTTGAAGAAGTTGTCAACAAAATCCCACTGCAAGATGTCATCGAACTCCTGGCTCTCATAAGCCAGCAGCTGGTGCAGGGGCTGCAGCTGGGTTTTGGCCTCGGAGCGCCCCAGGAGGAACACCAGCCTGATGGGCCTGCCCCCGATGGAGACCTCCTTCCCCCACGTGTTCCTGATGGCCACACGCCGGTCCACGTTGATGGGGGAAGACTTGATGGCCAGCAGGAGGAACATCTCTTTGCTACACCTGGAAGGCCTCAGCAGGACCGAGAAGTTCCTGCAGTGCTTGTAGGTTAAGAAGACGCGGTGAGGCTCCGGGAGGGTGAGAGAAGAATTGGCAAAGGTCAAGTTCGGCAAACACTTGCTGTGCTGAGCGCTGTCCAGAACTGAAGGCTGCAGCCCGTGATCCACCACATCCACTTTCTGCTCTGATGATGATGCTGCCAACTTCGCCTCCTTCTTCATGTAAAACACCCAGGCCAGCAGCGTGATAGAGAAGGTGTAGAGCGCGACGCTTTTAATCCTGGGATACATGGCAGCATCCGGCACAGGACCAGCCCCGGGCGAGCAGATGAAGACGAGCCGCTCCCCACAACCTGACCTGGGACGGGGACGCGTCTCGGTGCTTCTCCCAGGTTCTCACCAGGAGCCGGTGCTGCCGGTGAGGACAGCCCAGAGCCCCCGGCCCCGCCGGGGCGCGCAGACCGGGCTGGAGCGCCACTCCACGGTGACCCCGCACGGCAAAACCCCCGCCCGTCTCTGCGGAGGAGCCTCCGCTCCGCTTCACCGGGAGCTGCCGTTCCCTCCGCGATTCACCGGGAGCTGCCGCCGCCCCCGCCCCGCCCCGCAGCTCCCGAGCCCCGCCCGCGGGCAGGGGATGCGAGGGGCCGGCACCGGCACCGGGACAGCGTGTCCCCGGCACGGCACACCCACCCTACAGCCCGCACACCCACCCGCCGCCCCCTGCCCGCCCAGCAGAAGCTCAGCACCAGCCACAGACCGCCGGAGCCCCGGGGCACCTCCCAGCTCTGGCGGTTCAGCTAAACCAGGCTGCACGCTGCGTTCCCGTGTGGTTTATTTCCACTCACGCTTCTGCTATGGACACATCAGTGAGTCTCCCCCACTGCCATGGCCACGTTCTCCCGGCTCTGGCTGCTGGCTGCCAAGGGCCACCGAAGCAGCTGCATCTGGAATTGAACTGTCAGCGGCACCGGCTGGAGCTCTTGACCCTCCTCCACTTCAGCAGTGTCTTTGTTTTTTTCCTTTTCCTGTGGTAAGAAGTATATTTGTCACTGTCTGGAGAGAGTAAATAATCCTAAAAGCAGGAGTGTGCAAGGGTGTCAGCACTGACTGGGCATTGAGGGAAATCTATTTGAATGTGACTATGGTTTATAAGCCCAAAAAGCATCTTTAGGCTGGCAAAGGACCTGGGTGCAACCTTGCTTTTTGTCGTGAAAATGCCCTCATAAAAAAAATAGGGCAAAAGAAAGATGCAGAAATAAATTATTTCAAGGATCCCGGAAAATGAAGTGTGGGATAAAATGAGACCTACGTGAGACTACTTCTGAAGACATCCTTCAATGTCTGGCCAAATGGTTCACTTGTCACAAAGCCTGCTGCCTTTCCTCTTTGAGCTGTCTGGAAGTGATCCCAATTCCTCTGAGAAGACTTATTATTTGTGTGCATTTGCTGACTGGGGGATGCAAATCAGCCTCAGCTCCCGGCTGTGAGAGTGCCGGTCCCTGCACAGCCCCGCTGGACACACGGCTGGGAGCCTTCCCCTGTGCCCCGGGGCATGGCCACTGTCACAGCTCCAAGGAGGTGCGTGGTCCCCAGGTGATGAGCAAGTGTCAAACATCCCCGCGGAGCAGCTGGTGACTCACAGAGCAGGCAGGATGTGCAGACACTGAGCTCAGCAGGGCTCGAACATCCCCCCCAAAAGCCACAACTGGGGTGTTCTGGTGAGTCACAGCCATGGGACAGCGGGTGTAGCCAGCTGTGGGGCAGCTCGTTTTTAGGCACTGTGAATTTTGCACTCATGCTTTGAAAGATACACTCAGTGGCCTCACAGTGTGGCCAAGTCAGCCCCCACCTGCACAGGCACACGAGGACACCAAATTAAGCACAAATCTCTAATTGCTGTGGTCTAATTGCAGCAGCAGCACTTCCGTGCCCACAACAGCATTTTTACCTTCATCCAAGCTGAAGAGAAACCTGCACGCACTGACCACACGTCAGGAGGGAAGGAACAAAGAAACAACCACTGCTGAAGCTGAGCTGTTAGACAGCAGGCTGAGTATACATTGCAAATACACATCTTATGGGGGACAGCAATTCGAGGAGTTCTTTTCAGATCGCTGGGGGAGGCCACAGGCTCCCCTGAATGCAGACACAGCCCAGGACTGCAGAGCTCTGAGAGCCTTTCCAAAGATGGGGACCTGGCTGTAGGTGACAGGGCACAGGAAAGCAGCCTGGAGCTCTGTGGGTTGATTGCACTCTTAAATCTGATGCCAGAGCAGGAAAACAAAGCTCCTTTGGTAGCTCTAAGCAGTGTTGGGAGGCCTGGCCCTCTCCAGCCCTCCTTGACCCACAAGCTGTTTTTCAGCGTTGCTTGGCCATCCCTTCCCTCTCCCACTTCCTCCCGCTCTTGCATTACCCCCTCCAATGTGCTGGCACTGCTATTTTTGCAGTCAAACCCAAGATTGATGGAAAAATAACCTGCAAGAGACAGGGTGAGGTTTGCCTCTGGCAGATTAAGCAACGCTGCTGGCCGAGCAGCCCTGAGCTCTGCTCTGGGGAGGCAGGGGACACGCCGCGGGGTCGGGGTGGTCCCTTCATGGGTGACAGCAGACTGGGATCTGTTCCCAACACTGCCATGGGCTGGCTGGGGCACCTGGGGCTCTCTGTGCATCTCACCTCCAAACCAGAGAGAACAACAATCCCCTCTGCAAAGTGCTGGGAGATGCGAGCTGGCAGCGGATGAGGAGCTCATTATGCATCCCCAGCAGCCCTGGCCCAGCTGCCCGCCCACATTTGGCAGCCGACACAGTGGGCAGCACTTTTCTCACCCCAAAATCTGCTTTGCCCTTTTCTCCTGGCACAGGGTGCTGTAGGTGTGTGTCTCCCAGGGCAGCTGGCAGCCCACCCTCGGCGCTGTGCAGACAGCCACTCATAAAGAGCCCGGGCTGTGTCTGTCCTGCGAGCCCCGCGGTCAATGTCTGCATTCACGGCCCCAGGCTCAGGATGTGAGTAAGTCCCTGCTCCTGGAGCTGGCAGGGTGGCCGAGCCCTGCTCCTGTTTGCTCTGTCACACGCCCCACCCTCTGCCTGCCAGCTCCAGCCTCTGTCACCTTTGGGAGACGCCTCGGTTTTCTGGTTGGCCCGACCTCCTTTCTCTGCTTTGGTCTTTTTGCTCTTGTCTTTGCCTTTTTTGACCTCCTGTGGAGAGAGATGTTTCTACAGTAAGGCTGTGTTGAAACTCACTCCCTCATTCAGTCCTGTGTCATCATCTGGGTGCTGTCACTGGGATTTCAGGGGCAGAGGAAAGAGGTGAGGGGGAGCAGGAGCACTGCAGAGTGGCTGCTCAGAGAAGAGAATCCAGGAAACAGAAAGTTGGTACATCTGGTATGTGCTGCCATGCTGAGAGAGAGCACCAGAGGAAGCACAAGTGGCTGCTTACACCTTTTGGAATGGAAAAATAAACTCATCTATTTCTCTAAGCCCAGAAAAAGTAGCAGTAATGCTCACTAATATCAGCCTTAAATAACCACACCAGCAGCGATGGATGGTGGTTAGGAAGGGCTATTTCAGCCCCATTTTGGGGAGAGATGAGGGAGAGAGGGAGGGAGGGAGGCCAGAGAGGGCATTTGCTGATCCTCAGCCTGCAGCCCTGCCCTGGGACATGCTCCTTACCTTCTCCTCCAGAACTGGTGTTTCTGGTGGTTTCTCAGGGATCAGGATCCCAAAGTCACACACAGTTGCCACCAGGTCCTTGGAGGCCACCAGGGTCTCCAAGGTCACCCTCGTGGTGCCCAGGGTGCTCCGAATGGGAGGGTCGCTGTGGAATACACATGTCTGCTTCTTCTTTTTTTTCTGTTTGTCCTTGGACATAGGAACAGGCCTCAGCAGAAGGCTGGGGGCCCTCTTTCAGGGAGAAGCAACCCCAACTCCAGCCCATTGCCCACCATGGTATCCTGAGCAAGGTGCCTGTCAACAGCTGCTGCTTTCCCCCCACAGAAAGGGGGGACTTTGTGAGAGGTCTGACTCTCTGACACACCAAACTGACCCCAGAGAAGGGTCCTTGTTCTCCCATCACTGTTTTTGCAACTTACATATAATTTGATTTATATTGTTCTCTCCCAGCACCCTACCTTTGCATTGTTCTTCTTCAGGCCCTGTCCTTCCTTCTTACTTGTGACAGCGTTTTCTTCTGGATCAGCCTCCACAGGCCATGAGAGCACCTGCCCAGAGAGAGGACAGGCCCAGCGTCACTGCCATCCCAGCCTGCCTCCCAGAGGGAATGTGATGCCACTGGCT
This sequence comes from Sitta carolinensis, assembly GCA_032173965.1. Classification (NCBI taxonomy): domain Eukaryota; kingdom Metazoa; phylum Chordata; class Aves; order Passeriformes; family Sittidae; genus Sitta; species Sitta carolinensis. Next base: position 3,151,070 of record CM063296.1, on the reverse strand, counting down.
GGGCCTCCCAGCAGCTCTTCCCCCTTCATCCAGCTCGGCCACACCCTCACCTTCTCCTCCACAACTGAGACAATTGCTCCAGCCTCCAGGTAGGACTTCAGCCCCACCAAGTCCTTGGCAATGTGCTCCTTCCTGTAGCTGCAGTCGATGGTGTCTGCCCAGGGCTGTCCAGGGGTGGCAAACACCTTTACTGTGTGGACACAAAGAAGTTCAGAGGAGACCTCTCTTTCCCCAGGACAGAGGGATCCCCAGGACACAGCTGGTGCCAGGGCATTATCCATCAATCCCAGGAACAGCCCAGCTGGCACTGTGAGGGACATCCTGATGCCACCACACCCCACAAAGAGCTATGAACCTGAGAGATGAGACAGAAGATCTAGAATTCCTCATTACCAGAGAGGGCCTTGGGCTTCTCTGTGGCTGCAGGCTCCTGATGGCTCTTTGTTTCTCCTGTGTCCTGAGCTGAGCTGCCCACATCCAGTGTGGCCACTGTGGGACTCCGATAGATTTTTGTTCCCTGGAACAGAGATGGATCTGCCTCCAAAATCCTATTCTCCAGCCCACCCTCATGGGAAGAAGGGATTTCAATGCCATGGAAAGGGTCTGCCACAGTCAGCAGGAGGGCTGTGAGTGCACTCCCACGTGCAGAGCTCTGGGGTCCCCGAGAGGGATGTGGAATATGGGCAGCTGGGGCTTGTCCTGCTGGATGCAGCCACATGGGAATTCTGTCCCCAGCACTGCTCATCACCCCATAGCCTGGAGATGCACCTCCCCCTGCTGTGACCTGCCATGCTGCTTCTTTTCAGGAGCACAATCAAGCACAAACCTCAGGGCTGCCCCTGTCCTTGAGCTCCTCTCCCTCTGAAAACTCGTAGGTCACACAGTAGCTGTAGGTGATCACCGGACCCTCGGAGCCAACCTCCAGCTGCTGAAAAGCTTTGGGATTAGGAGTCCCCTCATCTCCCCAATGCTCACAACCACTCGTGCTTCACTTCTGATCAGTTCTGAAAAAAAAGACAATTTTTCCATGAAGCTGCAGCACTTCCCTTCCAGAAGGAGGAAGGAACAGAGCAAGCAGAAACCTCCAGGTCCTATGTGTCACCTCCTGGCATCCCTCGGTGCCAGCTGTGCAAATGCTGTGACAAACCACTGCCACGTGGGGTCACTCCAAAGCCACGCAAAACCTCCTGGCTTGGCTCCTTCAACATTTGAGTCCCCAAAAAGCACATCCAGCACATAAACTCACTGAGCAGGGGCCATGCCGGCTGTCCCCAGCCTCCTGTTCTCATCCCAGCCAGGGATGTGTCCCCGAGGTGGCACTGCTGTGCAGACAGAGCAGCACCATGTGAGCACCTTCCCCGGTACAGATGCTCCTCTTGCCACAGCTCAAGAGGGAAACACATGGTCTGAGACCAGGTTGTGGCTGGGAAAAAAAGCTGAGGCAGGCCAGGACACTGAGGCAGCACTGGGACTGGGATGGGTTGTCCTTGGACCTTAGGCTGAAACTACCTCGACTGTAATTACAGAGCTCAAGCACAATGCAAAGCCCACTCCTGAATCACAGGGTCAGCACAGGCAGGCTCAAAGGCTCACCTGGCTGCTTTGCCAGACCATGGAACTGCTGCCTCTCTTCAGGCCATATGTGGATGTCATCGAGGATGGACAGCTTGGGCAGGCTGTCCACGAGGAAGCCTCTGTAAGTGGGGGTGAGAGCCAGTGGGTTCCCTTGGAGCAGCAGGATGTGGAGGTTCTGCAGAGTGCTCAGTTGGGAGACCAGCCCTGGCAGGTCCGTGAGGCTGTTAAAGCTCAGGTCGAGGGAAACAAGGTTTGGCCTAAGGAGAGAACCCAGGGAAGGAGGGAAGGCAGTCAGCACCCATTTGAGGATAGAAAGCTACAGCCCTATGGCAAAACCAGAAAAAAATCATATTTCCCCAGTACAAACTGGGTTGAACTGAAGAATCCAATCTGGAGGCCAATTCCAAATTCCTGAGCCATACAGTCCATTGCCAGTCTGCCCCACAACACAAAAGCATTTCTTTAGCATCCACTGATGATCCTACAGCACCATTTGGTGATGCAGTTTACACTTCAGATCCTTACAGACTTCCAGCAGCAGCTTTGGGAAGGATGTGGAAAAAGTTAACTGCCCAGGGAAATGGAACTATGGTGGGCAGGGAGTCAGGGCAGTTCCCCATGTGATCTCCCTATTCCACACCTTGCTAAGGACCAAGACAAGCTCTGGGCATGAGACAGAAGACCGCAGAGACAGACTGCTCTGCACAGAGAGTAGACACAGAGCAAAGAAACAACCCTTCTGAATTTAAAAAAAAATTCCCTTCTGTATTTTCCCAAAAAGGGCCACCTCCATGGCTTGAGATCACCTGTTCACATCTGCTCATTTCCCTTCCAGGAGCCCACATTCAGCCTGTGGCATTACCAGAAATCCACAGTGAGGTGCTTTCCCTGGGAAGGCCCACACAGCCGGTTGTGGCCCAGCCCCAAGTGCTGGAGCTCCGGGGGTGGCCGAGCACACAGGTCCTGCAGATCACCCACAGAATTGTAGCAGAGCTCCAGGACCTGCCCAGGACAGAAGGAACAACAAACACCTTGGCAATGAGCTGTTCCTGGCACCCCCTCAAGCTCTTTCAGTGTGTTCCCACCTGGGAATTCCTGCACAAGGCCCTGCTCCCTCACCTTCAGAGTCCGGGCAGGTGGGCTGAGGGCACCCTGCTGATGTGGTTGGCACTGAGGACGAGCTCCTCCAGCTGCTGGAACAGCAGCAGACCCTCATCCACCTCCTCCACCTGCAAAGAGCTGGGTTTGGCCAACTTGTCCCTGAGGCACCTCTTGGCCAGGGTGACATGGCCAGGTGTTGATCTGCGTGAGATCTGTGTGACAGGGATAAGCACAGCATCCTGGGGAGGCCGTGGGGAGAAGCTCTACTCCAACTGCCGCACCTGGGAAGACCCTGGGATGGAAAGGTGTCCTTTTCCCTCGCAGCAGGAAGACACGGTTTCCTGCCCTATAGCTTTATGGGCAGCAGCAGCCGTACTTACCCCCTTGTCGAGTATCCGCAGGGACCGGAGAGCCTGGAAGATTCTGGAGCCTCGGAGGAGCTCGGGGGCCAGCACGGCCGCCTCCCGCAGGAGCCGGTGCTGGGGGCTGCAGGCGCGGGGCAGTGCCCAGGGGCTGTGCTGCTCTCTCAGCAGCTCCAGCAGCGCCTCGGGGGTCTCCTCCCCCGCTGGCACAGCCTCCTCCAGCCCCGCTGGCTCTGCCCAGGGGCCCCTGCGGGCATGGAGGCGGGATTTGTTCTGCGGACAGGGAGAGAGGAGAGGCAGTGGCAGCTCTGTGCCACGTCCCATGGCTCTGCCCCTCCACCCAGACCCCTACCCAGCTGCCGAGGCCACAGGGGAAGTCCTGCAGCCCCAGGTGCTGCAGGTACTCCTGAAAAGCAGCTGAGACGCTGTGGGGTGCTGCCATCCAGCCCCAGCCTGGCAGGGAATCCCCTGCCTCAGTGGTTTGTGTTCCTGTTGCTAGGAGACAGAGCCATGGAACCAAACTCTCCAAGCAGAGGGTGGAGCAGGTCTGGAATAGCACCAAGCTCGCCCAGCTGGGAATAAATCCCTGGTTTTCTGGTTCCCACTGGGTTCTGGGGGGCTGCTCCCCACCAGGGAAAGAGCAGGTGGCCTCATGCTGCACTTGCAGGGTGCAGCATCAGCATTCTTCCCTGGCTGGGGACCTGTGGCATGGAATTTACCATTTCCCTTATCTGTGTCCTGAGTGTCACTCAGGTTTCCGGGAAGAAGCAGTCAGGGTCTCAGCTCTGAAATCCCAGCTCTCTACTTTACATGGAGGGCACTGCCACACAACCATGTAAGGCCATCAGAAAAGAAGCTCACAGCTGAAAATACCAGCTCCCACACTTGGAAAAAGTAAGTGAGCTCCAGGAACAAAAGCCACAGCTGCGTCTCAGGTCAGCATCAGGTCTCTGCACATGGACATCAGTTTCCTTTTTCCAGTGATAGGTGTTGAGACAATGGCCACAAATTCCATTTTAGAGAGCTGACAGAGCAGCATGTGTCAGCAGAACCTCACCAAATGAATTGTAATTGCTCTGTGGTGTCTGATGGTTACGTGGTGGAAAGCTCAACTTCTCAGGTTGGGTTTTACAGGACGGATGCTGACCTGCTCCCTTATCAGCTCAGCAGCTTATCACAGCCCTGTACAGACCGGAAAGGATGTGCACAGCATGCACAGGCTATGAGATAATGGCATGTCCTGGAGTGGAATAACCAAGTAAAGTGCTGTCCTTAGGAGAAAATGAAGTAAAATCTTCTGAAAGTCTTTGAAAGAAAATTACCAGTGGCTGAATTGTGTTTTGTGGAAAAGCAAAGCTGTAAAAATTCTGCTTCTTTTAGTTGCATCGCGATTTAAAATAACTCATCCCCATTGCCTTCAGTGCTGTACAAAGAGATATTCCTGTTCTTGGGGGAAGACCAGATCCCAGTACTCCCTGGCTGTGCCCATCTGAGAGGGCTGGAAAGGGGCTGGTAGTGCCCAATGGCATCTTTTATATACAAGCTCCTGCACCTTCCACAGATCTTCCTGTGGGCCACTGACCAACTGCATCCCTGCAGGTTTGGTGCTTCCAAACAAGAAACCCTCCAAAATCACCTTTCTGCCTGAAAGGAGCCATCTGTACCCACCACTGCCTTTGCAGGGACATTCCTAAAGAATACCACACACAAAGAAACATCTCTCTTTCTCTCTGTCTCCATTTTCCCACCAAATAATAATAAAACCCTCAAATAAAATGTGTCTGCCAGCTTTCCACAGGTCATGGTAACTTATCTCTTCCTTGGCATTATTTAGCACCTCTTCTCTGTTTTGGTGTGTATGAGGATTTCCTGCATTTGGTTACTGGAAGCAGAAAACAGCCTCAGGGGAGTTGGAGAGATGGGTGACAGGTATGGGGAGGGGGGATCCTGAGCATCCCTTGGGAACAGGGTCTTACAGACATACAGCAAAAGGATTTAGACATGGAACTGGAGGCCTGACCTACCTTGCACACAAGCCTTTTTCACTCCCTGCATTGGCCCACTCTTACACTGACTCTGCAGGAAAAGCCAATGGCTTTGGGCAGAAATAACATGCTCCCAGCCACCTTTATAAATAAAACAAGAGTTTATGTTCTAAATCCCACACCTTGGAGAGCCCAAGGATTTAGATGGGATGGCCAAGCCAAGTCAAAGAGATGACACAGGACACTCTCTATGTCACTTTGAAACTGCACCAAGATCACAATCAGTGAAGACACATTTGAATCAACTTTCGATGTAATCTTTCAAAAAAGAAAAAAACCCGAATTATCACTGGCAAAAAAAAAAAAAACACCAAAAAAACTGTGGGGGAGCCACCAACGCAGGACTCCACAGCACTTAAATGCAGCCTGGCTGGCCCCATCCCCAGCACTCCAGGCAGGCAGGAGCTCCAGAACCAGCTCCAACACCAGCTCCCAGCCAAGCCACTGCTGTCCCATCCCACCATGGAATGCAGAGCAGGTGGGTTTGACTTACCTTTGCTACAGGCTGTAAGGTTGCCCTGGATGATGTTCATCTCCAGCTCAGCCACTTCATGCCTATATGCTTTAAAAATGTAGCACGCTGCACAAAACTACTGAGATTTGCAAAAAAAAATGTGCAGGAGATTGAGATTAATGTCGTATTCTTTCTTTCTTTTGGGTTTCCTCTCTTCATCTGAATGCAGAGATCAACAGGTTTGCAATCTTCCTCTTCTGTTTACTGGTTCCTTTGGGCTCCATGGCACCAACAGAGACCTCAGAAAGCAAAGTGACTACAGGAGAGAGGCAGAATCGTTTCACTACGGAGATACCGACCTTTGCATTAATAATACAACAGAAAGCACACGAACTGTTTGAATTCTATGTAAGTGCACCATTTTCCATGTGCTGTGCCTATGTCTGTGGAGAAATCTTTTGAATTGTTATAAAACACTAGAAAGACCACCAGAACACAAGTATTTGGGTTAAAACCTAAGGTTTTCTTCTCTGTATTCCATGCAAGGAAAGTTCATTGTGTTATTTCAGGGCAGCTGCAGAGAGCTTGGGTGACTTTGCCTCAGCTCATTGCCAGCTGGGATCTTCCTGATTCCCAGTGTTCCTTCTCAGCCTCCTGAGTCCCACTGGACATCTTCTTGCAGGAATTTAGTCAGATCACTGGAAGTGTGCTGAGAATTGCTTTGCCCTTCAGTCTGATCCTTGTGCTTGAGCACTTCTGCCAAAAATCCTACTCACCCACCCTTTCCTTAGGACTGAACCCAGGTGTCAATGCCTCAAAGTTCAGTTCCTGGGACTGTGTTCCCGAGGGTATATTGATAAAAATCAACATTGACATTTCCTCTGAATTCATTCTTGAAATCAAAACTATCTCTGCCAAAATGGCTGAAAACAAACACAGGCCAAACCAGGCCTCTGGAACAGGTAAATTTTGCCCTTACAGCAAAGAACAGAAGCCAAGGTTTAGAAAAGCTGAGAACCAAGGCAAGCAAGGCATGGGGAGAGAAACTGCACGTGCTGTGCAATGCCTGCTTGATCAGAGGGATGGAGGTGTTAATACAACAATTGAACCACAACCAAAAACCCCATAAACAGGCACACAAATAAGAAAGGGAAACCAAAGGATTAACAATTTCCCCCTCCTCTTCCTTCCCCACAGCACACGTGCATCTCTGCAACGTTCCACACTGAGCCCTGGAAGGTTCCATCCAAAGCCAGAGACTTGGCAGAGAGAATCCCCCAGTGTGCAGCTTTCCAGGCCAGCTGCTGTGCTTTGCACCACATCCAGCAGGCCCTGGAATCCCTGAGAGGAGACATCGAGTCCCTGTGCGCCAAGAGCGGCGTGCTCCAGCTCAACCTCAACCAGCTGAACACCACGCTGAGGCAGGGCACTGCCTTCTACACCTGCAGGAGCCAGCAGCCAGCCCAGCTGTACCCCGAGGCCCAGAGCATGGACCTGGCAGAGAGAAAAACCTTCATCTGGTGGGTGCTGAAGAAATATGATGACATCATGCAACTTACGGGAAGCCTGTACTCGGAAGAAGCTTGATAAGCCAGGATGGAAAAGGAACCTGAAGATGCTGGAGAGCTGGTTAAATGTGACCTGACAGGGGTTGTAGATCACTTTGATACCTGGATCAGCATTGATAATATACTTGCTGTTCTCTATAACTATATAGTCTAGTTTAATTTAATATTTAAAGGATGAATGTGCTAAGTTATTGATTGTATTTATTATAGAACTATTTATACTGTCAACAGCATATAATAAGGATGGACTAATGTGAGTCAAGGTAATTTAATTAACCAACCTTGACATATATAAGCAATCAGGAAAGTGTAATTTCAGTAATTTAAATGTTATTTATATTTTTATCTTGCAATTATTTTTCAAAGTAGAAGTTGATTGTCAGCAGGCTGATTTTGTACTTCTCTCTCTACTAGTAAATTTTATTTATGAATTTGTACAACACATCTATTTTTATAAATCTAAGCAATTAGTTTATATATTTATTTATTCCTATTTTAAACACTTATATTTTAATACTGAAAGGGATCTATTTGCTACTTGGTAGATGAATGGTTTTACTCATTTCCTGCTACCACCTTTGGATAGAAAGTGGAATTAATTTAAATATTAAATAAAACAAATATCACTGGATTCTCTCTTTACTAATTCTTTTTTACAATCTATTTTGCACTGGCCCTGTTCTGCTCAGACTTCTCTAGGAAAAATGGGCTTGATATCAACTGAGTTACATTGCCAGCCCCCCAAAAGTCTGAGGGGGGATCCTAGAAAAGCACTCGAGTTTCCCAAGAGGCACAGAGGGACCAAGCTCCTTGCTGAGCCAGGGGTAGAATTCCTCCCAAACGGGCCCCGTTTCAGACACAGCTGTGGAGATGGCACATAGTGGTGACATGAAGAAGGTAAAATTCCAACCTCATATCCTTCATTTTTAATAGGAAAAGGAGAGTGGGTGGGGAAAAGTCACTGCCTGGGGATGTGCTTATGGCCAAGGCTGAAGCCAACACCTGCCTGACCTTTTCAGGTGAGGTCAGCAAACCACTGAGGAGGAAAAGAGAGTTAAACATCCCCAGGGCTTAAACATCACCACTGTGAAGACTGACACAAACCACTTAAGCCTTGCTGAACCAAAGGATTATACAGGACCACTCCCTGTGGTTTCCTCTCCCATGCACGGTTTTTGTTTCACCTTCTAAATGTATAAATAGCTCAACTAAGGTGTTTTCCTTAGGGAAACGCTTCCTCGCTAACGAGGTGTCAAAGTGAGTCAGATGGTCTGCCCGAACTCACATCACCGGAAGAGCTACCTGAGAAAGAAGAGTCGTTCTTCCCCTGGGGTGGAGGGCGAAGACTCAGACCAGTCACTGCCCAGAGGAAAAGGTAGCAGCCGCAGGCGGAACAGGGAGAGAACCCCTGCAGCCCTGTGCCTTCCTGGAGCAGGGTTTCCAGGGCTCAGATAAACCCTCCCCAGCCCTGGAGGGCTACAAGCCAGGGGCTGCCCCCGTGCCACAGGGAGCATCTCTGCTGTGACCATGACCTGGTGACCAGCAGAGATCTCCTGACAAGCAGTTCCCCATCTATCCTGGCTGAAAACAAAGCTTTCTATGAGGAATGAAGAGTTTGGATAGGGGAGCCACAATGGGCTCTGTGAGGAGTGTCAGAAGGGCAGCAGCACGACCCAAGATGAGCTGAGTCTCATCTTTTGTGGGTTTGTTTCCATTTGGTGGTGGAAAGGCACTGGGGATGTGACACACACACCTTGTTCTGAAACGGGAACATGTTAAACATCTCTCTGGATGACAACGGGGGCTCCTCTGTGTTTGCACACAAGGGAACTTCCCCAACACCCAAATAACTATTCCTTGTCTGCCCATCTTCTGGAGAAAGTGCTCCAGGGATGAGAATAGGCAGAGATGAGCTCCTGAGGGCAAATACGGGTTAAAATAAATAAAAATCTAGTGAGCATTCCATTCCATTCTTTTAGATTTAAACAGAGCCCTGAGCTGTCTGCCCTCTGAAGGGCCAACTCCCTTACAGCAGTGATTTCATTTGGCATCACTGCCACAGAGCAAGTGTAGCTCCACTTTTGGCAGTGTTCAAGGATTAGCAGAGTCAGCCACAAAAAGAAACCACTTCACAAACTCTTTTGGGCACCTCAGCTGAAGTTACAGCAGCCTCCCTGAAATCACTACCAAATCAGTAGTACAGAAACAGTGCTCTGCAGCCACAGCTTCCTCCCAGAGAGCTTTGATAGCATCACTGCAGTAACTCTGGCATTTGTAGTGCTTGGTCAAGAGTGAAGGCAGGCTGAAGTTGGTTTATCACTGCTGAAATATCACTGCTTTTCACTCCCACCAAAATGCTTTATGTGAGATCGAGCTTGTGATTTCTGAAGAATTCAATGCAGGGGTTTCGAGCCCTGCTGTATCTCCTGGAACTGCAAGCCTGATTCATCAGAAATACCAAGTCAAAGGCACCAGTCACAAGGATAACATCAACCAGCACAAACTCTTGTGGGTGATTTTAAAATACAATCCTTCTTTCACTCTTCTATTACCTTTCACTTCAACTAGAGCCTCACTGCTGCTTCCACTAGGCAAGGAACTCCAAAATGCCAGGGAGGTGACAACTGAAGCACAGAGAGCTGGAGTGTCCTACCAGGGAAAAACAAAAACCAGTCATTAAAGGCAGATTTATTAATTTCACTTTTTAAAATGGACTTAAGTGGCTCAGTGCCTAACACCAACATCAATCCCAAAAGGAGTCCACACTTCAGCAATTCCATAGAGGATACAAAACCCTGCTCTGGGAATGCCAAACACACAGATCCAAAGGTAACTCCAGCACTGTTCACAGGGAAATGAGCTCTTGTCCTCTTTCAGAGCTGCAAAAATGATGCCAGGTGCTGACCCTGGTCCAGGAATAGTTCTATGTACCATTTCCCCACCTCCAGTCAGAAAATACAGGCATTACAACCAGTTTCTTCCAAAAAATATCCTTTATTGTTTTGGTTGTAAATATAAAAAAATGCATTGCACAATTTAACAGACCTACTGAAAAGTGCTACATATCAACAGCACAACAGAAATTGTCATGCAACAGAACAGGAAACCTAAGCAAAGCAAGAGCACAACCTGAAGTCCTGCAAGCTTTTTTTTTTTTTTCCTTTTTTCTTAACATGAATGAATTCCATTCACTTAAAACACATTTAAATACAAGGTTAGAAGAAGAAAACCATCTATTTACTCAATGTATTGTTAAAAGGCTTGCTCAGAACATTGATATTTTTTGATTGAAAACCTTATTCCTGTTGGAAAAGTTCAGATATAAAAAGTTCAGCCAATGGCTATAAATTAATTCCATTATATACCCAAGGTGTGTTTCATTGTAATTGAAGTTACTGCAATTGTTACTGAAGAACTCAAGTTTTACAGATAAAGCTACAGTTTGGTTCTACCACTTCTGCTCTAACACAGTAAAGGAGCAGAAAATCCAACCCAGAATGAAACCAAAGAAAACCAGAGCTTTAACTGATGTTGTGGGAAAAATACTGGGGTCCTATAAAAGAAAAAACTGAGGAGTAATATAAATATAAATTGAGGAGTAATAGAAAAACTCCTGTTATCTCACCTAATTAAAAAAACTCCTAAAAGTAACTGACAATTGTCTATAGTCCTCCAGACTGGTGTGACTGAATCCCTAAAGAACCTGAACTGGATGTCATCAGCCTTTTGAATTTTGGTGTCTTTCCATGCAATAAAGGTGGAAAGGAACCAAAAAATAGAAAGAATAAGGAGAAAACAGTGAAAACCCCATTCAATTTTCAGCAGTACTTTCTAGCTGGCAACATCAAAGCAAGAATTATCCATTCCAGAAACTCAGAAAGGGAAACAGCCTTCATTATCTTACTGAACATTTCTGCACTGAGCTTCCCTCTCTGGTTCTCAAACTGCTTTTCAGGAGTTTTAGGCTTAAAAAGCAAACAAAATTAAATTTACCTGTCCCTGTCCCTTCTACCACGTGTGAACACACACATGCTCACACAGGAATGTAAAAAAACCTGAAGATACAAAGGGATGCAGATTTCCAATACATTTGAAGCCCTTTGTCTTCTCAAGCCATTTCAGATTTAGAGGTTTAAGCCCTTGCCTGTTTTCCTGGGTTTTTAAGAAGAGAGGTTATTTTCATGTATTCCTGCACATGGCAGTGGAGAGGGGTGGATTCAGCAGGAAAGATGCAATTTTTTCCAAATATAGACACAGTTACTCACAACCTCAGTCTGAAAGGGTCACAGTAATGCCACACAGATTAAAAACCTCAAAAAAGCCAGGGAAGCCCCACTTCCTCCATTCACTGGATTTTCCACAGAGCATCATTTGAGGAGGAACAATGGATGTCTCACGATTAATCAAATGCAAACACGACACCAAGATCTAAGGCACAGATGGAAACATTCTAGTAGCCCCCCCTTCAAGGGAGCCTTCCCTAGGGGTCTAGAAAAGCATGGAAGAACATTCCAGTCAGGTCAAATAGTATTAACCAAGAATCCTTTGGTTTTGTGCAGAGATCAGACTGCCCTGGTGAAGTGTGTGCTTGCCTCTGATCCTACTCCTCAGTAATTCCTTCAATTCCAGTTTGCTCCTGGACCTCCACCCCTTACTCCTTCGGCTAAAAGGAGGAAAATAACTACAATACAAGCTAAATAAATACACCAGACATTGCCCAAGTACTCCAGGACTTGTATTTGGGGTGGGGCCATCTACAATATACCAATTAATACAATCTGAGATCAGAAGGAACCAGCAGACAATCCCAGTTAGACTTTGTGCATATCACAGGTTATAAATAAGTTATTTAGCCACTCCTTTACTGAGTGAAATATGTTGGATTTGACTCAATACTACTTGTATTCAGTTATATGGGGGTTCTCCAAAAGTTTAGCACCAGACAGATGTGCAGCACCTGCAATTCTTTGCAGACCATAGGCACTGTGTGTTTGGCTTGCTTATTTTGGTGACACTGAGGAAATCAAGAGTGCTTAAATTACAGGAGAAAGTGTTACCAAACTTTGCAAAAAAAAAAAAAAGTATTTAAATTCCTCCATGGGTAAGAAAGACAGAAAAAGGTGTTTAAACATAAAGTGGATAACTATGCAGGAACTAATACATACGTGGTCCATCTCTTTCCAGACCAATCTTTAGAAGTTCTACTGTTCAGATGCGAGACATAAACCAGCTTTCTTTCCTCCTGTTTCCAAGTGAAGTGAAATCACTCTCCTCACAAGGCTGACTGATAAAAGAATTCTGATCTGCAATAACAGGGTGACAAGAATATATTGAATCACTGCTTCAAAGAGCAGCCACATCATTTCTGGTAACTGCACTAGTGGAAAGCATCTTTTCACTTTTCCTTTCCTCCCCTCCTACACTCTTGCCTAAGTAAGCAATATTTAATTTTTTTTCTGTTTAAGATTTCAGTTTTTTAATAGTGCTTTGAGTCTGTTCCTGCACCACAATTTGTTAAACAAGCACTTTCCCTCCAATTGTAACCAGCTCACGGTGCAATCTGATGGATGAGTTTTCCACCCACACCAAAACTGTGAATGGCCAAAGTTTTTGGCAGTTTCAGGCAAATTATACCTTCCTTTAAGGTTGCTTTCAGTTTCCAGTCCATTCAGTGAGATATGGGATGTTGGGGTTTGAGTTCTCAGATCTCCCTGGGCCCTGAAGGATGATTGTACTGTACTGGGCTCACTGGGACAAAACTCCCACGTCATCGATACCAGAAATGGTAAAAATCACCCACCATCACTGCTGACAGGCAGGGGAAGCTTCACAGGATCTGCTCATCTGAAAAGGTCAGCAAAAACACCAGCTCTTGGACAATATGCCTGCTGCTTTCTTGGTAGAAACCCAGACATGTTTTTAACACACAAACAGTGAGATCAGCCCAAGGACAGGACATAAGGGGCATCCCCAGCTCATCACAGTGTAAAATGATGTTAATGGAGTCAAATTCCCAACTAGTGGTAAAAATATGAGGATTGAAAGCACTGATTCAAAAAAGGATTTACTTACTCAACACTTCTTACCCAGATGTATCAAAAAGAACATTGCTTAATTGATTACAACATTATGAAAAATCTAGGAATGGATCCCTCCAGAAAATCTACTCATTATTTAATTACTATGACAACCTTCACACACCATTCCTTGGCTGAGACTTGGAATTTTGTTGCTTGTCACAGGGACACAGGTTTTCACATGTGCCACGAACTTCAAATTACATGTCAAATCTACTGTAAAAAAAAATAACAAGAGAGAAAAGCACTCCCCTCTCTGCCTGCACAGCTACAGGAAGGTGTGTGGGTACAAAATGTCCCACTCTGCCTTCACCTTCAGCCCTCAGTCCCTCCATGCAGGAGAGGCTCACCTTTTGTGCCTTGTCCTTGCTACAGTGCTGCTCTCACAGAGGAACTCTGCAAGGAAAGCCATTAGCTGCAAAAGCTCAGGGCAAAGGAGAAACAAGAACAAAATCACCTTCTGTGCTCAGCCCTCCTGCCCAGGACTGTGGTTTCCTTCCAAACTTTGCCCACCAAGTGTAGGAGGCTGGGGACAACACTTGAGCAAAGCCCCTTTCCCCAAGGAGAAAGAACCTACTGAGCCCATTCCAGAGTGTGCAACCCCCAAGTTTTCCCCACTGTGCCAGGCTGCACAGAACTCCAGCCTGCTCCTAGAACTGGAAGCAAACTGCTCAAGGGAAGTGTTCCCACCGTTTGCATAGCTCTGCACAATCAGGATCGAGTTGTGAGTGGAATCACGGGATCATGCCAGACTATGAACAATCAGCTGGAAGGAACATCCCAGTGCTGCCTCAGGATGGCCAATCACTGCTGGAACAGGACTCAGTTTATCTGCAGCAGAGCACAGTATGTGCTGAGATTGTCACAGAAAAATATTATGCACTATTTTGAGTTTTAAACTTGTTTTTACATGTTTTATAATTCATGTTGAACATAACCTTCCCATACAGATCAGGCCTAGAAAAGTCCTTCAGGTTTTTCAGACAAAAGGCAAAGAGAAGAAGCAAAAAAAGACAAAGAAGCAAAGAATTGACTGCAAGTCTGTGTGGTTTGATATAGCTTCTGAAATAATAAAAAAGCCAATTTTTTAACATTACAAACTCAATTCTTGTCTCTGAAGTGCTACTACATTGACATATGGATGTGTTTTATATGTGCACATTTTGTGAGGATGGCAGCTGAACTGTGCAGCATGCAAGAAAACAGTTCACTGATAAAATTGATATAAAATTAATGTATTTATCCTAATTGCAGAATTTATACAATCTAAAACTGCTTTCTTGCACTTACTGCACAGCCCGCTACTCCCTTGCAATGGCTATATAAAAAAAATAAAAATCAGCTACTTTATTTACTAGAAAATAAAGCATGTCTTGAAACTGATCAAATGCAATGATACACTCATTAAAATAAAAATACACAAAACAGCCTGAGATTTTAATTCTAGTACTTTTGCCACGAGCTGACATCTCTGATGGATTTTTCTTCTCCTTTGGTTTTTCATACGATCCTGTTTAACAATTTTCACTATTCAAGTAAAACACATGGAACTGAATACCAGAAAACAAAATAAAAAACACATTTTGCTTCACGAAATGAGTATTTTTTTTTCCCCTTGAAGAACACATTCAGCGTACAGGATTTACACTTCAGAGAACTGAGGGTGTTTCATTAGTTGCATAAGGATGCATTGATGGAGATCTATTGCTGCCTGCAGGGCTCAAACCTGCTGAGTTTACCTGAGCTTGGTGGTTTTTTTTTTTCTCACGTGACAGAGCAGAGCACAGCACTGGAGAGGAACCCAAACGTTCTGCACCACCCGCACCTCTGGGCAAGGCAGGGCCAGACACTGCCCTGAACAATGTCCTGGGTGATGGAGAGAATCCTTTCTAAAGTGCACCGACTGGAGGAGCCTGGGCAGGCGGGGCCTGGCGGGTTCTCCACCCCTGGGACAAGCACCTCAGTGTCTTTGGTTGTTAGGTTTCCCCAGCTCTCTTGTTCAACTTCATCACAGCCTGCCGCGCCTGCTCCGGCAGCTGCGACGGGTCCGACAGGATCGAGGTGTTCCTGCTCAGGTGCCACAGGGTGTTCAGCACCACTGGGAAAAAAAAAAAAAAAAAAAAAAAAAAAAAAAAAAAAAAAAAAGCAGGAAAGCATCAGGGAAAGGTATTCATCTGACTGATCTTTCTTCTACAAAAGAGAGCACCCCTTGATGGCTATAAATGTAAATTAAATACTTGCTGACGGGCAAGAATTCAAGCAATGATGCCCGAACAGAAGGTCACTCCAAAGCTGGATACGAATCTCAGAGGTCTGCCCTCATTATGAGATAAATCACACTGCCAAACATATTCCAACTAGAGCCAAGCTTTTGAAATTTAAATGTAGTTAAAGACTGTTTAAATTCTGGTATATTCAACTTGGGTTTTTTTTCCATCTTCACAGACAGAAGAGGCTCTTATTTTTTCTCTGAGATAACAAAAAGGAAGCAAATCAACATCATGTGCTTTCTTTGCCATCCTCATGCCATTATTATTATACTATATTATTATTATACTTTCTATGATCTGAAGAGCTGCTGGATGGAATTTCACTTACTTGGCCTCAGAACAGGAAGAGAACAGTGCTGATCCAACCAGGCCAGTGCAGTTTCATTCAGATCCTTAAAGCTTGTAGTGGAAACCATCCCATTGAAGGACTCAAACAATGGCTTAATAATAATGCTGAACTGCAAACCATTAAATGTCAAGGAGACAACAAAGGGGGAGTTCAAACCATTCTATGGGAAAGGCTATGGCAGAGAAAACACTGGATTTCTAAATGGACTTCAACTGCCAGAGGGACTGCAATGTTTAAATAATTGTATTTTCAAATCTGTAACACTAAGACTGAGAAAAAAAATTGAACCTTAGTTCCTAGTGATATTCACTATATTTTGCAAATTCCTCCACACAGACCTGAAGAGTAAAAAAGAAAAGAATGTACAAGTTTTTGAACAGCTCCAGTAATTTTTTTCCTCTGAAATCTTTGCTATTGTTGTCTATATACATTTCCCAAAAGACAACCAGAGCTTCAGTAACAGCAGACTTCACAACAGATTTCTTGCAGTACAATAACCTAGCAAGAAACCCTTGACTCTGCAATGCATTTTGCTTTCCAGTTACCTCCCACACATTGAGGTGAACAAATTCTGCAAGAATCCATATCCACACAGAGATGTGGATGAAAACTGAAGACATTTGCTATTTAAGTAACTTGGCTTGAAGTCACAGCACCAGAATCTCAAGTTCTTGGCTCTAAAAGTACTGGTACCAAAGGCCAAGTTCATCAGGTTGGTATAAAAGGATACAATCCAAAACTTCCAGTTCTGCAGGGTCCTGTTTCTCACGTACTCATCAAACAACTTCCTCATGTGGTCAAACCTTTGCCGCGTTAGGAGAACCCCGGTAGCAGGGAGCTGCTTCTGGCAAGAACTGAAAAGATGTTTGGAGGTCAGAATCCCACCAGAAAGGACACATTTCTCTTCCAGACTAAACTGCAGCAGGAAAAAAGTGTGTATTCCTGGTATCTCTGGTGGAAGGGCTTCCCAGTGCATGATCCCCCCAGAGTGTAACTGCTCCAGTCAGGAATAAAAGCTGTTTTCCCAACAATTTTGTCTATGTTCACGCAGCAAAGCAATTTATCATGCTGCTACAAACACTTCTGGTTACAAACAACAAAACTGAAAACAAAGTATAATGTAGAACAAAGTAATTTTGGGCATCCATTAAGGACAAGGCACACTAGGGAGTCAAGGAAAGATTTACAGTTACTCCTAAGCAATGTTACAGAAGAAGATGTAAGGGAGATTCTTATGAAACAGATCAATCTAATTTAAAACCAAGCAGGCTTCATCATATTTTGTAAGAAAAATAAAAAGGTTTTGATTTGCTGCTAATTCTAACATCATGCCTAAGCCTAAAACTTCTGGAGATGGAAATAAAGCCACTGCAATTATCAATGAGCTTTGCAACAGTGCATAATCATAAATCCACAGAGCAAACTGAGGCACTGGGAAGGTGAAGTGATTTATCAGTTATGTTCAGCCAGTGGTAAACTTCTGGAGCCCAAGTTCTTATGCACTCAATCACAACTTTCTATAAAAACTGACTGCATTTGAAAAGAAAACTGCAGCAAAGCCATTCTGAAGATGAGTTCAATCACCAATGAGCTTTATAAACACATCCTGGTTGACTTCTCAGAACTATTCTGACCTGACACATCCTCCCTGATGCTGCCACTGTTGTGCATTCCATGCTCAGAGCTTGCTGCAAATCCACACAGCTTGCACCAATGCCCATCCCACAGCAGCTCTGCTTGGAGCTGCTCTGTCCCACGCCCATCTGCTCCCCGGTGTGACACCGAGCACACGCTCCCTGCTCTTTGAAGCTGCTGCTCCACCCCTTGAAGCTCCCCGTTCTCACAGGATGGTGGCGTTCAGCTCCTCGATTTCCTCCCGGAGGCGCCGGGTCTCCTCCTGCATCTGCGTCCTCTCCTGCTGCAGCTTGGCGATGTACTCCACTGTCTTCTGCAGCGTGATGGCATGGCTGACCTAGGCAAACACACACAGCTCGCTTCCTGCAACAGCCTGAGGCAAGGGAAATTTGCACTCCAGCACCTTTTAATTTGCCTTCAGTGTGTGTAAAAGCACAGGGTCAGGCAGAGCAGAACATTTCAGATACTCAACCCTGCGTTTCTCTGAAGCCTCTTTGCACTCCAGGACAGGAAAATGCGGCTGCAGGGGTTGTTTTCTTCCATAAATTACATTGCTGCTACTTTGTTGAAAGAATTATTTTAATAATTTAAAATGTTTTATTTCATTATCTGTCCCCTTAAAAATATTTACAGTTCTTATTTAAGTACTGAAGGATGTGCTACATATCTCCAGACAGATTTATAGTGCTAGTGGAAACGCTGCTTGAAGTTGGCAACATAAATTATTTAGTTTGGGAACTCTAAGGTTATTAAACAGAAGGACCCACCAAAGGAGGCATATACTAAAACTTTTCAGCTTGGAGGAACCAATTAAAAATCTATACTTGAGAAATAAAATAACCAGACATTTCAGTAAAGCTGAGTTTTCAAAACAGACTTCCTTTCAAAATAGGCTATTCAAGTCAGGAAGTGAAATTCTGACAACATACTGCCTACATTTCTTAAACTATAAAAATTATATAAACAGATCAATCTGCTGCACAAAAAGCTTTCATATTTTCCATGTTTCAAAGCTCCTGGTATTTAAAGGTCACTGAGAATTTTGTTGTGCAGACGTATCTGTATTTCAATTTAGTGAACTAAGTTAACTAGTGTAGCCAGAGTAAGTTTTTAGTTTGGACAAAGTAATTTGACAATGAAAAATCAGTTGGGATTTTTTTTCTCTGTAAACCCATGCAAAAAAGACAGGTGAAAGGGGAAAAAAAGGCCCTGATTCTTAAAGACAGCTGAATGGTGTAAAGAGTCCTAAAGAGATTTTCCAAACCATCTGAACTGACCATGCCTCTGACTCCTGCTGGGAGGCAGAGATCTCAATGGTGTGGGGAATTTTAGAAATTTACCTGAGCTTTTCAATTCTACCCCTGCTCACTGCTGTGTTCCAGCAGTGTGTGTAGTGCTCTGCTCAGCTGACCGCTCACCAGTGAAATGATTACATTTGTTACCAGGACTTTTAGAATGGCTCTTTCTTCCATTTCACATGAAACTGTCAGTGCTGCTGCAGTACTTACCAACTTGGAGTTGGTTGACACCAAGCTGTTCAGAGCACTGAAACCAATCTTGATATTAAACCTTCGTTTTTGTTCTGAAAGATGCTTCATCCTTCGATTCTGCATTAAAAAAAAATCAGCTCAGTCTATGCTGTTCTCCTTTACTGTTCTACTGTTATGACTATTTCAGCTACTCAAATTCAGTGTCATTTTTGCCGACTTGTTGGCAACTCCCCTGGAACAACTCCCCAGAATCTTAATAATAAACTGACAGTGTGTTTGTGGACCAAACCACCTCTGACACCTGCACCTATTTTAAGCATCACCGGCCAGGATGGCAAGGAGAAAATCTTAAAGATATTATGGATGTTCTAGACCTGTACAGTATGCACATGATTTGTTACTTGCCAGCAAGGCCACACAAAGGTTTTAAAGATATTATTTGTCTGTGGAGTGCTTTAGCATAAAGAAAAGGTCACCCTACACCTCTTTCTAAGCTTCAGCTGTGTCATCAAGAAGTAAAATATTTAGGATTTTTATTAATAAAAGACCAAAGATCAGTAGACCCAGAATTGGTCCAGCTGTGGTAGAAATCAGTGCCAAAGAAAACAACTGCCAGGAGTTTTTAGGCACAGGAGGATCCTGCAGCCCCTGGATCCCAGGGCTGGGCAGCTACATAAACCACTGACAGAAGCTCCCACTCCTATGGTTGGTGTCCATAGAAAGAAAAGACTTTCCAAGCTATAAAAGGAGCTCTAGTTCCTGCTCTGGCACTGGGAATGCCAGATTTTTCCAAGGCCTCTGAGCAGCTGAGGCCAAAGGAGCAGGCAGCAGATCCCTTCCCAGAGCTGGGGCCACACCACCACCCTGTGGCTCAGCCAGGGCCGGGAACAGCCAGGGATCATCCCTGCCATGGCCACACGTGTCCCAGCCCCAGCAGGGACACAGAAAGGATCCAGGAAGGAACAAAACGACTCCAGATACGACTCCAAGAATCCCTGCTCCACGCAGAGGTGTGTGCAGGTGCGTAGAGGAGGTGCAGAGACCCTAACTGTGTAAGAGGCCAGGGATTTCTTTGTTCTGAGTCCCTCTCTGGCAGCATCAGCCCAAGCTGTTCCTATTGTTGCACCACTCACTGCTTTTTCCTGGGAGTCTGCCACAGGAAACCTGGGATGAAGAAATTTCTTTAACAGAGTTTGCACTTTGAGAACACATTCCTGGCAGAGAGGTTTTCTGGCAGCAGCTCACCATCACCCCACTTTATAATGGAGGAAAGCAGTGTAATAAAGCAGTGAAGTGACTGCCCAAAACCACAGAAAATGCAGGTTCATGTGCAGAACTGAGATTTCCAGCACCCTCTATGCTTTGCCAAACTGAAATAACCGTATTACCTAGCAATACAGAACTGTTTTATTTAACTAACAATAGAGAGGAACAAAAGCACATACATGGGGAGCCTGGAAAATATCACTGTTTCTCTATTGTCTTCCAAAGGAATTACTAACAGTACATATCTATCCAAAGCAATTCCTGTCAGAGCAGGTGTGTTTACATGGCTGTAAAGCCTATTCCATACCCATGTCCTTGCTCTTCCATCTGGTGACCACTTTCCCACCATCAACCAGCCCTACTAATTTGTCCCTTTGTTACCTTACTCTCTAGCAGCAGAACAGGCTGCATCCACTGCTTGTGAGCTTTCATGCCAAGCAAATCCCTGCTAATTTTTATGAGTAACTTGCAGCATGGTCAGCAAGGGGCAGTTCTCATTGTCCTCTGCGACAGATCTCCACCTGAGTGTAGTCACAGGCTGCAGGTGTTAAAGTTACCTTTCTGGCCTAGAGTAACCAAACTGCCATCAACTCACAGGGTACACAGAGCCAGAGAAGCCAGAAGGCGTCTTGCAGCAAAACTGTTAAGTAATGCTCTCTTCCAGAACAGAATGAATGAGAGGGTTACAGCTGATTGTTCTGATGGGGGTTTTGTGAAGAAGTTCCTCATATCACCACAGAAAGTGCTCTGACAGGGTCAGCTTGTGTGTGAGGTAAAACCAGTGCTCGGGTGCTATCTCTAGATCACCGAGTTCTTACCCCAGTAATTCTCAAAGGGTTTTACAGGTGTAACTCATAGAGTCTGTGGAGCAGCACAGCATCACTGGAGACATGCAAGTAACTCAGCAGGTCAAGAACTTCCCCTCCAGTGCTGGCCAGAGCCCTGCAGACTGAAGAGCCCCAACAGAATGGCAAAAAGCCACGGTTTAGAACAGTAAGCCTGAAACCTTTGACCAAGTAAACTGACACCTGTCACAACACTCCTGTGAGCCACAGCAGGAACTGATGTCATGACCACAAGGACCTGCAGAGGTACAGCTAAGCCTGGCCCCTCTGGTGACACATCCCTGAGGAGCAGAGTAGATTGGAGTCTGATATTCTGGATTGCGCAGAGCAGCACGGATGCAGCACCAAGCTAAGCCTGACACACAAATATGCTACTGTGTCCTGAGGCACAACTTCCTCTAGTCCATACTCAGACATCAGGACAGAAAAGTAGCTAGGAAGGCAAAGATAAGCCTCTCAAAGGAAGGGACACACCTTTAATGCAGCCGAAGCAGGGTCAGTGGCAGGTTTTCCTGAGCAGCTGTTCTGAGGAGACTGTGGACTGGGGCTCTGCTCAGAGGTGCAGGGGGAAGCCTGGCCCGAATTCTGACAGTCACGGCCTTCAGAAAGGAAAAAACACAAGACACATTAACAAACAACTTTCTGTAGCAAATGTAACTGCTGAGAAGTTTCTACTCAGAGTTGAACTGAAATGCAGTCAGCAACCAAATTACAGTTTGATGCAGCAACCACATGCTAGAAAACATCAGGACTGCTGGGAAAGCTTAGGATAACACGTCACACAGTACATCCTGAATAGCAAGATGTAATAGTCCTTTCACACACACGTATTTTGGCAAAGGCATGTTGGATGCACAGGCTGTGACTCCATCGTCCTGCTGGGCTCCCCCATTTGTCTCTCAAGGCCTGGGACATGATGGTGACATTTCCAAGCCATTTACCAGCAGAACCAGCCCAGGGAATGCTCCATCGATGCACATGGAAAGAGTCTTTGAACTTACCTACAAGGATTGTGTCTGAGATCCTCCAGTCAAAATCAGAGCTATGACACTGAACAACAAACCTATTCAGCACTTCCTACACAGATGCCTTTCATTTCTTGGTGACTATGACAGCACATCCCTTTAGAAAGGAGCCACTTACAGGAAGCATAAAATCACAGTTTGTGGGGATGCTGCATAGTCATTTGAGGCAAAATTTCCAAACTACTGGGTGCAAGCTATTGTGTCGAAGGGCCTGAAAAGCTCTTCCTTCAAAAATTACCTAAGGATCCTCAAGGCCCATTTACACCCTGCCTACCCAACAGAAACACGCTTTCACATGCAGGGAGAGAATGCTTACAGCTTTCTAACTTACTAGGTGTAGGTGAGGGAACTTGTGAACTGCTACAGTGGGAAGGGATGTGCTCTCCTTTCACCAACACATCCTGGACTACACTAGGAGGGAAGAGATGTGAGACTGTGGACTGGCTTTGTTGGCTACTTGGTGCTCGCTGTGCTGGACCAACCAGAATGTTACTACGGAACTCCGTCACCCCGGGAGCCTGGGAACAGCACAGAAACAGCACAGAGAAAAACAGAGAGAGAGAGAGAGAGAGAGAGAGAGAGCAGGAGGGGCAGTGTGGGGCAGAAGGAGAGAAGGGATGAGAGAAAGAAAGTGGGGGAGAGATTAAGAAAGAGAAAGAGAGAGAAAGAGAGATTTGTTACCTTGCCTTTCACTAAAAGTAGCAAATTAATACATGATTAATAATCTGATGACATGACACAAGGGCTAATATATAAAGAACTGGCAGGCACCAAAGTCAGGCTTCTGGCAGGAGACCAGTATCCTTTCATAACTTAAAGCAGTATTACAACACATCAACAGCATAAAATACTAAAATCTACCTCCATCCTCCTGCACACAACATACTGGGGAAACCCACTCACAAACCCAAGGCATGCTTTCCAAAATGGCAGTGGGAAGGTGAGCTCCCTGAGCTCCTTCCAGCTTCTGCACAGTTAAAGAACAAACCATCCCCATCCACAGCACTGTGAACACAGGCTTCCCTGGAATCTTACTGTTGTGTGAGACAGAGCCTGTCAAGACTATAAAGTGCTTCCAAGCCCATAAAGTGGCTACATTAAAAATAAGCAAACATAATGCTGAATGCACAAATGCATACGTTGGGTAACAGATGATTTAGAGGACTCATTACCTGCCTGAGCACATTATGGCTGTCACTAGCAAATAACAGGCCTAGAACACAAATATATAATTTTTTTTTCTTTCTCCTTACTCTGACAATTCCAGCTGGTGCAATTGCAACATTAGACTGAGACGTGGCTGGCGTCAAAATCCCCCTCTTTTTAAAGGTGCTGGAGTTACAATCACAGCTCTGGACTGTCCCTGAAAGGCAGCTGAAGAACACAATTCAGTTAGAATAGTTAATGACACAAAAAAAAAGAGATGGAGATTATTTTGTACGAAATAACTTGTCATTAAACACGGGCGTGGATCAATGGCCATCTATTTGTCACTATTTCACTGCAGTATAAAATGCCAGTCTTCCAATAATCTCAAACCCCTTAATCCAGTATAAAAGATTGAAACACTCCAGCTATTTATGAGTTTTCTAGCAACACTGTCACTGTTTCAAGGTGAATTTACAGAGGTATGTAGTAATTCAGGGAGATGTAATGAGTCTTCATTCTGTCACAGCCGTGTTTGACAGGAGGAGGACCACCTTCAGCCCTCCTCTTCCATCCACACTTTGGATCTCAGGCTTGCTCTGCTGACCCAGGAAGGGTCAATGACTCAATACTTCATGCTTCCTTGTATATATATTTTAAATCCTTTCCCTCAGCACTTGAGCCTATCAGTTTCTTTCACTATCTGGTTTTATAGCTGCTTTAGATGACACACAACCACAAGACAACCAAATGTGACTGGGAATCAGCATCAAAATTCCACAAAATATGCTAAAGAACCAAGAGTTCTGCAGTGCTTAGGCAGCTAGAGGTAATTCTGAACAGCAGCACGTCTCCACATGAATCTGTGAAGATCCCCATGTACCTAATGCAGATGTCCAGTTACTACCACAGCATTCATGCTGACATAGTTCTTGCCCAGTTTAGACAACCCTAATGACTGACCATCCTAAACTGTTACTAAGGGAAGAATCAGGCAAAGACACAGCTTCTATCTGAGTTTTGATAAAACTGAACCAAACACATTTGGCTTTGCTCTTGGCTGTACTGGTTCAGCTCTCCTTTGTACAAATAAAGTCATAATGCAGCAGAAGTGTCAGCACAGCTCAGCTCCTGCTGAGCCACCCCTCTGCAGTCCAGCATCAGGATCCTGAAGGACACACACAGCAGGACAGGCAGACAGGGCAGGGTTATCCAATGTCCCCTCCCTGACAGTACATGACTGACAACTGTGTTTTGACTCAACTGGAGTTTCTGCTCAGCCTCCAGAAGTTTGTGTGTGGGTGTGTCTGGAGGAGAGCTGTCACTTGACACAGGGAGTTCATTCTTTGAGCATTCCACAATCTAAAGCTGGAGTCACAACCCTTCCACTGTCCACTGACATTCAGCTGGATTTATGACATCCCTATTGACCTCAAGAGCCTACTCTTACCAGTGCACTAATGCTGCTGCACAGGCTTGGCCTTTCTGACTTCCACATTTGGAGAACTGCAGCAACCAGCAATAATATTTAGAAGTCGCTTTACATGATTCATGTTTCTGTCCTACACATGCATCTTTTGCAGACTTTCCTCTCAAAATCAGCACATTTATCATGATGTGGTGGTAGCAGTGAAGTCTTGAACCTGATGAGACAACCTGTACAGATTTTGAGTCCTTAGACCACACAGCAGTTCTAACACAAGATATAACATAATTTGCTTTACAGTCAGGAGATGATTTGTTTGTCCTGAACACAAATGAGGGGCATAAATGCCTCGGTTGCAAATACTGATGTTTATTCTACTGCCAAAAATAAAGCTCTAGTATTTATATAAATTCTTGGTTTTGTCCCCTGAGCTTGATGTCCCAGTAGTTTAGGAACACCATGATCCCCAAACACATGCCACTAACCTAGATGACAAACAAACCCACTGGTTGTGATGGTCTAGAAGCAAATGGTGGAGTACTGGGAAAGTAATACATGGGGTGAGGAACAACCTATGAAGCACTGAGAAAAGCAGGAGCAAAGGCTTTCTGAAAATGAGTTGCCTGCAATCTTTACTAGGTGAAAAATGCATGTCCTGACTGCTGAAGGTACATGGACTGCTGGTTTATAACATACTATAGATAGGAACACTGCCATTAACACCCTCAGGCATTACTCATGGACCAAACTGATACCAGTGACATCCTAGAATTAGACCTTGGGCCTGTTCTTCTCCTTAACAGTGATTTTTCTTTTTGGTGGGTAACCTCACTATCAGGCCCTGGCAGACACACCTACTCCCTAGTAAAGCCTGTTTAACGTTACTCCTCCCGGCAGGCTTTTTCTTGAATTATTGTTGCACATTTCAAGGGCTGAAGTCACTTGGCATCCAGCCAGCACGAGTCTAAAAATAGAATGCAATAATCCCAAGAAAAGCATTCTCCCTGTCCTGCTCCAGCCTTGAGCTTTCCTACAAGAACCACCTCAAGCAAAATTCTCACTCCTTGTTATTCTTTGCCTTGTGCAGCACCAGTGGCTCCAAATCCCACCCAGTGTGGATGTCCCAGGCGTTCCGACCCCAACCTGAAACTCCCTCCTGACTTAAAGCATCTCAAGGTCTTTAGACCACTTGAGACAAATATCTCCAGCTCCCTCAGGAGAATCCCCTCCTCCACTGTGGCTGAATGCTCAGAGGGGCAGTTTATCACAAAGGCATCACACCTAAATCCAGGGTCTCTATGGGGCAGGAGCATAGAGCTGGTGCAGCAACACAGCCCATCACAGGTGTCACAAAGACAGACCCCTTTTGCAGGTCAGCTTTTCACACTTAACCAAACTGCTTCCATTCCTTGCAGCAGTCCAGAGCATCCCACTGAACAGTGCAGCCACTGCACTCAGCCTGTGGATTCAAAGGTTCTGTGGACACACTCAGAAGCTCTATTTTAACTCATATAAAACAAGAAGGTCTTTTCCTCCTGCTAGTCCATCTCACAAAACATAACCAGCCTCCCGCAGTGCTCCTCACCTGGGGGGATGAAGGCATTCTTTACCAATAAGGACACTGTTTCAACCTTCGGAGCAGGCACTATATTTTGTGACTGTTTGGGCCTTGTCCCAGCATTGGCCAGAGGAACAGGTTTGGGGAGTGCAAACGTCAGCTGGGACTGCAGCTGGGGCCGGGGCTGCCCCTGCACGACAGCAGTCTGGAAGGCCAGGTTACAAGGCACTCCTGCCCCCGGCTGCTGCGTGGCCAGGACCAGGCTCTGGCTCTGGCTCTGGCTGAAGGTGGTGGCAGGGGCGTTGTGGGTCAGCGTGGCAGAGGCCGTGTGAGTGATGACCGAGGATTCGCAGAGGCCGAACTTGGGGCTCTCTGGAGCGGCGAAGGCGGCAGGGGCGGGGCTCAGGCTGGAGCTCAGCGGCACCGCGGGCAGCGGGCTCGGCTGCTGGGCGCTCGGGGCTGCAGCAGCGGCGGCTGGAACACCGACATAAAAGTTTGTGGCCCGCTGAGAGACGAGTCAGGAGGGAAGTCTGCCGGCTGGATGAAAGATCCCCCGCTTCTAATGCTGGAACACTGGTCAGCAACAACGTCAGGAATGACAGGAGCAGGTACCGAGGAAGGAATCAGTCCATCACTGATGTTCCCGCCTGGAAGCGTGCTGGGCAACGAACCCGACGGCAGGACAGGAGCCTGAGAGACAAGGAAATATCACTGACTCAGACATGTCTGAACTCCTCCTGAGAGGACACGGCTCATGTCAGAGCCTTCTGTTTTAAACCTCTCTTACCTGGGAAGAGTGGCTGCTGCTGTCTGTGGTAGCTGAGCTGACAGCAGACACGGGAGGGAAATAATTACTGGAGCGACTGGGTGTGAATAATTCTGAAACATGAAAAGTCATCTGTTAATTTTCTGCTTTTCATACTCAAGATATAGCATTGCTAGATTTCATACTCATCTAGCATTGCTAGATGAAACCATGAGATTTTTGTTTCATACAGCTGCTGTTGACTAAGCAGTGAATTGCTGTCTTCCAGAGGAACTATCTATTTGGAGCTGACTCCTTCAACTTTCAGGCAAACTGGGACAATGCAAAAATCAGTCCTGTTAAAGGTTCCTCTACACCCAGAGAGGCAAGAGCTGATCCTCAGTGAGTCCCAAAAAGAACAGACTGCTTGCAGAGCCAGCAAATAGATACTTCTACTTCCATGAAGATCCATAACCACCAGTTGTCAGCAGTAGTTTAATGTTATATAAAATTCTTAACAGTGCCATAAAACATTCAAAGACAAACAAAATGTTTAATGTCTTCATCACTAAGAAGTGTGAAATGAGGAAACCTTAGATGTTTGCAACACTTAAACTTTTTTAAAAACCTAGTTCATAAATCACTGCAGTACTTAATAAATTAATGAACTCTATATATGATTCTTACCCTGAAAAGGCTCAAAAGTATCCATAAAATCAAAATTTGGCTGGAGAGGAATAAGCCCTGGTTGAATCATGTCAGCATTTCCTAAGTGTCCTGCAAAATTCAGGAGACAGATTAGATTAGTTTCCCATCACTCACATAATAACAGCAGCAGGAATAAAACACTCCACAGCCAGGCTTAGCCAAGATGTAACAGAAAACTGCTGCTGAAAGGAACTGAGCATCTGCTCGTCTTCAGAGCTACAGCACAGTCCAGATATCAAAGCCACTGGGGAATGAAACTTTCAATTGCTAAAATGGAAGAGGTGAAACTTGAAGGCTCTAATTGACATCTGGGACTGCCAAGCTGGGATGCCTCCTGCTCCCAAACCAGTTTTTGTAGGGGTTCTCACTGCTACATAGCTACAGCCAACAAATACCTATGTCCCTGGAATTGGGCCAGGAAACCAGCTGATGTGAGGAGAGTGTGGAGAACAGGGTGTCGGTGAACTCGGACATGAGCATGTCTGCATCCAAGAGGCTGTCCTCCTCCATGGGCACAGGGGTTTCTCTGCCATACCTTCTTTTTTGCCAGAGAACCACATCATCATCCTGTCAAAGGAGAGGAAGAGAGGTCAGGCTGCCTAGCAATGCCAAAGCAGTCTGGTGTATATCTATAAAAGCAGCCCTCATTTTTCACATTTTTAAAGAAAGAACCTCTCTCTGAGGAGCCATCAAATGGACTGAAACACATCAGTGGTGCTTTTGGTACAGCAACTTTGGCTCACTGAAATGCCACAACACTCTGGGAAAGGCTCTTGCCCAAAACCCAGATATTGGCTAGAAGGCTGTAAGACAAATAACAACATTTCCTTGTTTGATTGATTTCACAAGTATTTTTGCACCTAGTTTAACAATTCCTTAGTTTGAATAAAGATTAAAAATAACATGACTAGCAAGAATGTAAAAAACAACTCTTGTCTTGTGAGATGGATCTGAAATTCTGAGATGCAGTGAAGTGTAATTGTACTCTGAGTTTGCATAAGACACTTTTTGCCCATGAAAAATACAACACAATGTGAATTGGCTTACCCATCCCTCACTACAGGCTGAGTTAAACTGCACTGCCTTGCAAAAGCAGCAGAACAGTGCTTCTGATCATCAGTTTACATACCCAAAGCAGGTTTGATAGCTTAAGGGGACAAACTACAAGGTGATACCACCACTCCTTTAACCATTTTGTCCTTTTATAGGATCCTGGCATATTATCTATGCTATGGGCACAGCAGGAAGATCTGCAACACGTAGCTCCCACATCCTCACAGATCCAGTTACACAAGCCAGGCAGCAGTGCCAGTTACAACTCAGTAACAAGATGAAATCACGTGCCAGCCCTCACAGAGATTGATCTCTCTGGGCATGCAATGCTGATTCCCATTTCTTCTGTCACAGCACTTTACATTCAACCTCTCCTCCATCCAATTCAAGCTACAAATCTTACAATGCTCTCTGAGGCACAGAACGTTAAGGTGTTTAACCTTAATTAAGGATTAAGCAAGATGCTTGTCTTTAGATTTTAATCAAAGCAAGCTACTGCACGTTACAGCTTTGTTATCTGCTGTGGGTTCTACAAGCATAAATGCTGCCACTTCTCAGTGGTGTTACCTACCCTGACCAAACTTGAAAGATCTTCATCTTTGTGTTTCTGCAACTGCAAAAGGAGAACAGAGCAGATGGTGAAGTCAGAATAGGTCCTGTATGTGCCAGTGGAAGATCTGATTTTGCAAAACTTTTAAGACCCAATCATGCACAATCAGCTCCAGCACAATAATTTTTAGTTAAGTGGAACTAATCAGATGAGCATGTCTGTACCAGCTTATCATCTGTTTTAAATACTCTTGCATGCCAGAAAAAGTGATAAAAAACTCAAAAAGCAACAACATACTGATCAAGCTCAAGCAAACTACTTTCACTATGTAAACCAACAGACCCTTTTCTTGAAGTATGTTCTCCACTTGTGGTATTCCCTAATGACTATTTCAATTCTTCGTTTCCAGTATTTCCCTTCTGTTGCAATGGCCTGAGAACACAAACACATACCATGAATTACATGGGATCACATAAGGGCTGAATATTCAATACATTTCCAAGCAAATATTCAGGCAGAAAAAATGCAAAAGAAAGCATGCTAATTCTGTTTGAGCTCATGTATCAGCAGCCCACACTGTCCCAGAGTTCAGCTATCACAGAGCAAATCTGACAGTACGAACTTCATCTTTCCCACAAAAACCAAACACAAGATGACGTCTGACTGCACTGTCAGCATCTCCCACAGCAGCTCAACCATAACCAAGAGTTAAGAAATGGCAAAAAAAAAAAAAACACTTTAAAATTAATTTACTGAAATATAAGGTTTAAAGCACACAATATCCCGTGAATTTCACAAGGTCACATGCACAGACACACACATAAGCAGAAGCTGCTATGAATGACACAAAGCAATAGAAATCTGATGTCCAGCTCAGGGAGGACCTTGCAGGCCACACACTGATGGCAACAACAGGATCAGACGATATGGGTCTTCAGTGTATCACAGAGAGCAGTGTGTAAGTTGGGGAGAGCAGACTAATGAGAGCCTTAACTTTGTGTTCGAGGGTCACTTTCAACACAAACATCAACATTGTTCTTTCAAAAACCTGAGACAGTTCCACAAACTCATCTGGAACTCCTTTGAGTTATAAATTATTCTAGAGTTATGCAGTATAGAGAGAGCCACATATTGCCACATCAAGGGCATCACTGGTTTTCTGCAAGGAGCCAGAGGGCAGATGTTAGTTTTCATTTATGTTTACAGGAGAACAAAAATGAAAGAACACAAACTCCTATTTGATCTGTCTGTGAAACTACCTTGACACAGAAAAAGAAATTGCTTGTTCTCTTGAAACCACACCTTGCCAATTACATAAAATACAGAAAACTCTCCTGGGGTCACTTAGATTCAGTCCTGAAAATAGTCATCACTCTCATTTCCCACCGACTTCCAGTCAGATGACAGCAGTGGCTGTCCAAATCTTAACTATTCAATAGTAATTCTATGCTGTTGATACATTAATATAAGTTACACAGATAACAAATGTCCTTGATCATCCTAATGTGATGAACTCACAAATCCGGGTTCATTCTGCTTTTAACGATTCCTCCTAAATAAAAACAGAGCACAGAGTGGCTATGCTGCCCTTGTTTCCAGCAGACCAGAAAATCCTGTTACAAACTCCAGAGCTGCCTGGGCTGTTCTGGGTCTCACACACCTCTGGCCGCCGGTGCTCATCGACGTCCACGGAGCCGTCCAGAGGGGTCACAAAGTGGCACACGGGGTTCTTGCGCTTCTCCAGGTCTGAAACAGCAATGAAAATGCAAGTGCTGAGCACGTGCAGGGCCTGCAGGGAGCTGGCACTTCAGTGGCAAGGTGTGACAGAGCCTAGCCAGAGTGTCTTCCCCATAAACAACAGGAAACGGGGAGATGTCAGGCTGTGCTTGGGAGCACTCAGCACATCCACATCCTGAGTGTGGGCACACCCAGGAAAGTCCCGATCCAACGGCATTGCCTCTGAAACATCAGACCTCGAGCAGAGAGCCGAGCTTTTCACCAGACAGTAATTTCAATTCCCACCAGTGTCTCAGGGAAGACCCGCCCCCAGCACGGTACTTACACTGCATGTACCAGGCCCTCCAGATGGCGTTATTGAGACGGATTTTATCTCTCCACTGAAGCTTCAAGCCCTTAAAATTTTTCCATTTTGGTGAAACCAACCTTCCACTGCAACAAAACAGACAACAAATCATTCTGCTTTCAGTTTTTCCTTTCAAGACAAAGCATCCCCCCTAAACCAGCCAAACTGTCAACAGGTGAAACAACAACAAGCCATGCTTGACCAGTCACAACTTCTGCTGTCCACGGCTCACTGAGCCAGGAGCCAGACATGAATCCAGTCTTCAAGAGTCCTCCATAAGAACTAAGAACTGTCACAACTGGCAGGAATGAAATTCCTTTCACCCACACTTTTCTCTTTGCCAGTATCACACCTTTTCCAATCCCCACCTATGAACTTCTATCAACTGCAATCGAGATTACTTAAAGTTAAGAGGCTTTTGCATGTTTGGTCAGATACAGTTCATTCGATTTTCCAGGTTGGTAACACTGGAAAGGAGGAATGAAATGCCAGTTCTTGCCCTAGAGAAAACATAACCCACCAATTCTACACTGCTGGTAATCAGAGCTGGGCACAAAGGAGTACCAACAGGCTAGAAAGAGTAACTTTTCTCCAAGAAAAGCAAGGCTGGAAAAAGAAATGGCTTATGCATGAATGCTCCTGGGAGGTGGAAGGGAAATGGAAGGAAAAAGGAAGAAGCAGCAGGGACTCTAGTAACCACTGTATAAATACAAACTACCCAGCCCTTATAACACACCTTTATGAATCATTAATCCATACTGTTAACAGGGCAGAGGAAATAGGAAATACTCATAACACAGTAAATTTCAAGCCAGAGATTAACTGTGCCTATCCTAGCTTCTCCCTCTTGTTTTGGGGGAGGTTTAGCCCCACATCTTCTAAGTTTATGTCTCCTGTGCTGTTGTGCAACCTTGCTACGAGGGAACTGGGCCAGCAATACCAACTGCAACAAGAACAAAGCAAACAGGTTCACCCTGACACACTACGAGCATCAGGTCAAGGGGAGCAGGGCACGGAGGAGTGACAGGAGCAGAGTCACCTACAAACACTGGCCCTGGCACAAGAGATCCCCTGAGCAGGTGTCAGCCAGGAATGGTCTCTGCCATGAACTGCAGTGGCACTGGAGATGGACCAGCACAGACAGTGCCCTGGCACAGGCTGTTTGCCTCACACATTCAGTACAAATGAACTTGGAGAGGAATTGTTTATCCTTAAGAGCTCCTTTCAGGTTTAAGCTCTAAAATCGCTGTGCAAATAGGAAGCACATCCCACAGAAGTGCAAGGCACTTCCCTTGGCTCACCAAAGCCCGTGCATGGAGCCTGAGGCTGGAGAACTGATGATTCCCAGTCTCCTATTTAGTCTGGGAAACCTCCCAACAGCAGCTCTTTTTAAAGAAACCCTTTAATAAAACTTACAATACTAAAAACAAGTAAAAAGTCCTCAGCCTAAACAAAAGCAACCAGAATGCCAGAGCTGCCAATAACAGGATATTAAACTAGTATTTTTTCACGTATTTGTCTCACCATTTCTTTCCTCCCTTGCTGACATCACAACTGCTCTCACACTCAGGCACTCCCAGAACTCTGACAGTAACAGAGCAGCAAATGCCAGGCTTCAGCCAAGAGACAGGTAAAGAAGCCCAGCTCTGCTCTTTCAATTTTACTACTAAATAAAATGTCAGTTGTGGCAACAGGTTGTAGCAATACACCAGAAGATGAGTTGCTGCCTATGAAATTTTTTTTTCCTCCTTGTCCTCTTTGAAAATAAACTGCAATGCTCTTGTATGCACAAGGAAGCAGATGCAGAGGCCAGGTATGAACTGCACTGAAAGGATAAATCCCAGCAGCAAGAGAGCAGGAAAGTGATGAAGTTGTGAGCCCTGTCCATGCCCAGCTGCCCCTTTGGGCTATAAGCTGTACACTGGACTATGCTACAAGGCTCTGCTGCAGAGATGCTGGTGCTTGATAAACAATAAAATATAAACAAAATTCAGTACACAAAATGAAACATGAGCACCCCCAAGACAAGCAGACTTGCTGGAGCAAGCAACTTCATTGACTGGGAGTGAGAGTAAACCATGTCAACTATCAACAAGGAACAGAAAAATCATTGTTAATGTACTTGTGCTGTCACTGGGGTTTAAGACACTCAGTACCATCAGACTCTGTATGGACACAAACATTAAGGAAATCCTTCTGGGCTACTTCTTTTCAGTAATGCATCTATATGCCACTCTTTGAAACACATCTTCCAAAACTCCACTTCTATATTTCAAGACTTTTAGTTAATGGAAAGATCTCCAACTATTTCATCTCACTGTTACCCAACCCATGTGTGGATTTAATTTAATTTAATATTTCTCCCATCACTGCAAACTATCCCAACACCTTCAGTGTTCACTGCACAGCCAGCTCTGCCTCAGAACCACCGCACACCTTATCTTTCTTTCTAAACCCACACTAAAGCACATCTTTTCCTGTTTCTCATCTGTACATTAACAGCTTGGAGACAGGAGATTAACATGCTGATGCATCACCAGCACTGACAAAGTGCCCACATGCCTTTGACTAAGAAATCTGTCAACTTAATGTTCATCTCTTCACAGCTCTGTGTGACTCGACAGTTTGCCAAAGCAACAAAACTCTAATAATCTGCACTCAGAATAACAAGAGCAAATGCTTTTCTATAAAAAGACTAAAAGGAACTGTAATCAAGTCTGGTACACTCCTTGCATCTTCAAAGAGCTAATTAAAATTGGAATTAAAACACGAATAGTTTAAAATATTTTCAATTACATTCTTAGAAAATGATAAACAAGACTAGTACATCAAAAGAAGGAAGTGATTAAGAACCTATTCTTAAAATAATTATTATTTTTAGTTCCCATGGGAGCAAAACACAAGTCCAGCTTGAGGTCATAAGTGAAACGACTTCAGCCTCGGTGGAGAGGAATCAGCATGAAGCTGACAACAATATTTAGACACTATTCCAAATTCCAAAGTCAATGGAAAGTCAATTACTTTGAACAGCACTGTGACTGAGAGCAGCTGCCTAACTGAAAGCAGTCTCCAGATTTTAAAAACAACAACAAGGGAAAAACCCAAACAACTGGAGAGACCATCTGGCTCCTGCTCCTGCCAGTTCTGTAAGACCACGCCAACTCCTACAGCAACTGTAGGAGTAACTCCTACAAATGAGCAAACGTGGAGCAACTTCCCCACAGGTGGATGGTCAGCATGCAGCTGCAGCAGAGCCCAAGAGCACTCCCGAGGTCCTGGCCCCCTCCCAACAGCTGCTGCAGCTCTGCAGGGATGCTGCTCCCAACGAGGGGAGCAGGAGAACATCCCGAGGGACAACTGGAGCCAAGAGACAAGCCAGGCCAGCTGCACCCACAGCCTGTGGGAACGCTGGTGCTGCACAGAGTGCCCAAGCTGAGCCACACAGAGAGCCAGGCCCCCGGGGGCATCCTGCAGGGGATGCTGCTGCCAGCAGCTCAGCTCATGGGAGCCGTGCTGGAAGAAGAGGTGACTTTCGTGTTCTCCTCGCTATCACACACAGATCAAATCAAAGCAGCTGAAAACCATCTGATGGGTGACTTGGCAACGCATTCCAGCAGCTCAGCTCAGTCTCCCATGTAGAAATCTCCACCTCCTGAGCCCAAATGTCCTCAACAAGTGATTTGATCACAGCAAACCAGCCAAAAGAGCTTCAGCTCAACAGCCAACAGAGCTGGAAATCCCCTTGGATCCCCAGCGTGCTTTGGAGGGCTGTCAGAGGGGAGGCTGCAGGCACCCGAGGCTGCCACTTCCATCTGTTGCAACTTTCACCTGCGAGCCCTGCAGACACAGAGAGGCTGGAGTCCATTCCCAAGGGCTTTTACACGCGTTTTCCCAGCTCAGGAACTACACCTCAGGCAACTGAGATCCAAGCAGGCAGACAGATAACTCTCTCACAACCCTCCATTTCTGAAACTCCAGTGAAAGTGTGTTTTAAAACAATTACAAACCTTCCAACATCACAAGATTTGCAGCAAAGTACAAGAAACAGACATCCACTGTGATAGTGTGATCTGATTCCCTTCAACACCTTTCATTTTTAAATTTTTCTTCAATCAGCTGAAATGTAATTAGGGAGCAGGTTTGCATTCTAGCAGTATCCTGACAGCATCCATTTACAATCAAAGTTTTGCCTCTGAGAAGCTCATCATTCTAGGTTAATAACACTCAGTTAATAATCTTGCAGGATATTTTAGTGATGCTTTGGACTCAGTAGAGACAAGGCAAGGGGGTGACCCTCTTTCTTAACAGATACACGAGATGCCATTCACTGCAAAATTTAAACCAGTAGCTCTCCCTGGCACTGAAACAACATTCAATTAATAAACTCAATGAGAAACTCCTTCCCACATCTGTAGAAGTAGGATCAAGCTCTGAGATGAGATGACTCACAACAGAAGAATACCCTCTTCTCCTCCCTTAATCAGAGGATTTGAAAACAGACTTCAGTCAGCATAAAACCACATGACACAAGCACCCTGCAGATTTGGGCAGCAAGAAACATTTATCTGTGTGCAAACCCAGAAGAAATTTAGGGATTTTTCAATACTTATTAGCATTAAGAAACGCCAGGATTTTAGGAAACTGGTTTCTACAAAGAACATTGAAGGGCCAGAGAAGGAGACTTTAAAATATTAAGAAAAATTCCATATATCCTCCACTTAACATGTCATTTGAACACATCGATTAAATGGAAACTATATGGTAGAGCATGGTAGAGCTTATGGGTTTTACACAGCTCAAATGCTTTTATTCAGCCATTTCTGATTCAGCTTGCAATTCCCCATTTTTTATCTCCCTCAGAAATACAACAGTACCACAGCCTCATGTTTAAATCCTTTTCTAACAGAATGCAATAGGGAAAGCTTTGCTGTAAACATCAGCCTGAAAAATCCCCTTTTCCCATTCAGAAAATTTTAAGTTCATTCTCCACACCATGACATGTAAAAGTCACTGAGCAGGAATTTCAGCTGGGAGGTGATCTTGGGATTGTAGCGAACTAAATGATGCACCAAGTAAGAAGTTTTTGAAATACCCTCTGAGGATGGAATTCAGGATTTCCTGCTTAAAATAAGGAAAGAGTGAATTACATGCCCATGGCTACAAAGTGTGTGAGTGACAGCACTGGGAGTAGGACATGGATTTTTTTGATGCACCACTGTGCTTTGCACATAAACCCTTCATTTCCACCTCTCATCTTCCACTTGTTTTGTTACACAGGGAGAAGGAAAATCTCTGGCTACATTTGGTTCCCTGGCTCAGGAGGTGTTATTTTTTCTCTTGCACTCAGAGAGCACCTGGCCAAGATCTATGATACATGGAATTTAAACACAAACCTCCAAGCACTGTGGTTTAGATTCCACAGGTCTGTCCTGCTGCCCAAGTATGTGTTCCCAGCAAGCCCAGCAGATTGGCTGGAAAGCAGCTACTGCATGTCTGCAGGAATCACTCCTACAGATCACGGGAGTCTAATGGTTGTAAACAAATTATTCTGGTTTCAAATGTGAATTCTGTCGATTCAGTTTATGGGAACAAGCTACGTGAATGTCCTGTGCTTTCCTGTTTAGGTAACAGATTCCCCCTGCCCTCATGCTAAAACAACTCTTTTTTGCTTTATTAGCTCCCCTCTCAAAACCCACTTCCTCTGTGCCTCCCCTCAGTTCCTTCCTGTACAGGATCATGCCATTTTTTTTAGGTAGGGTAAGAATTTTACTTTCATTCCAGGTAATGGCAATGAGGCTCTTAATTTAATTAATAGGACAAAAATCAGACTTGATAGTACAGTAGCTAAAGAGATTAGCTTTTTCAGCAACACAGAAAAGGAACTGTCTGGCTTCTCCCCAGCATTTTTTTTTTTTTTTTTGAAGGCGTGGTTTTAGTTTGTTTTGTCATCTCCAATCTGTTTTGCTGGGGAGTTGGGCCTGTCAGCTCAGCTCTCCAAGAGCCAAAACTAACAGTATTTCCCCAAACAAAGGTTCATTCAGAGAATCAGATTATATGCATTGTGTGCTGGAGCAAAGGGGCAGGCAAGAGAAACCAAAACATTTCCACACGGCGTGAATGTGTGTAGGACTGGTGAGGAGACCACGTTTTAGCATCTCACAATTCCCACCTGCAGCCCGAGGATACCAATCCCAGACAGAGCTCATTTTAAAAGCCAGATTTAGGGCAGCTCATTGGCTTTGTTACCTGGTTCATCCTCCTTCCCTGAAATCCTCCCCCAGTAGCAGGCTCAGGGTTGTGGAGGGATGTTCTTCTGCCCACAGACCACAAAGGACAGCAGGGAGCTTTGTGCTGAAGTTAAATCAAACACTTTAAAACAACCAAAAGGTCCCCTCACTGTTTGATTCATCAACTTTAAAAAATAACACTTCCATCCTGAAGACAGAGATGCTGGACTAGACAAATATTTTTCCTCTGTCATGAACATTTTCCATTAAGAACTGTTAAAAAGATAAAAACAAAGCTCAAATTTAGCCACTGGCAAATTGGAATTGCAACACCTGCCAAGAAACATGTTATGTCGACTGATTTCACACAGGCAGGCTCAGGTATGCACCTCCTGAAATGGAACAGGAAAGTGAAAGGTCAGCTGTATGCCTGAAGCAAATACTCCTGCCCCAACAAATCCACAAGAAACGTTGCTTTATTTATATTATAAATTCAATGCTATTTTAAGCTTGGAAGTTTAATGTAATTTGCATAAATGGAAGTTTGCAGTGCCTGGGCTCTTGCTCTGACAACTTGGTCTATGCTGGACTCAGGAATGGCCAGGCAGGTGTTGTGTCAAGGCAGCCTCTTCAGGGACAGCTGAAAAAGTCACATTTTGGGAGCATTATCACACCTACCCTGACAGTTTGCACACCACCACCACTGTGCCAAGCAGGGGAAGGAGTCAGTGGCTGCAGTTCCAGTCAAACACAACATGGCCAGGGTCAGCTGTGTGCAGGGGGAGGCTGCAGGCAGCTGGGAAGGACCACTGAGAAATGGAAACGCCTCTCCCAGATGCAGGTTTCATGCAGGTTATGAAAGGGTGAAAAGAGCACTGGGCAAACATAAAGAACAGTATAAATATCAAGGAGACTTGAAGGCTATGGTGTCCTTCAGCCAGGGGCTATTTAAAGACTCAGAATATTTAGACAGTTTCTCATTTCCAGTCAGAAATCAAAGGATATTTCTAGAAATGTTCCTGCTTTTCAGACTGTGGCTCACTTTAGTATGGAACTGGAACAGCAAGAAAAGAAGAAAGCTTCTTAAGTACTGTCATTAATATATCAGCCAAAAGGCTGAGAAAATGGGCCTTACCATCACATCTGCACTGCTGACCCTCCCCAAACCTCTCCCTGATCCCTGCTTTAGCTTCGCCCCTTTACAGAAGTCACAAACTTTGTAACTTTACAAATATTAACACTTCCACTGTCAAAAATCAGGACCCTCTTCAAGAACTGCTTCAAGAAGCTGACACAGTGCTCTGAGATCCAGGCTCAGGGGCAAATCTCACCCCTTTCATTGCCCAAATCTGAAATGCCATGATGGAGAGCAGCTACCCATGGGCACAAAGTGTTATCAGTGGCAAAGCAAGGACCAGCCCAAGCATATCCCAGCCACATTAAAAATGCCACCCACAAGGACGAGCTTTAGCAAGGATTAGATTTACATTTTTCACATCAGATCAGTACATTTTCCTTCTTTTTTCAATACATTTCGTTTTCCTTCTTTTTGAACTGCTTCCTATGCTCTCATGCATGACAGAAAGAAGTGTCATTTTTAGAGCTGCTCCAATATAAAGAGAAGTGATCCTACTTACTTTAGTGTCTTGAAATTTTCCACTTCTTCCTAAGACTTGATTTCTGCCACTGGCTTTTCATCAACCTTCTCAGAATCACAACATTCACTACAAAGAGCTGTTTGCCAATACAGATGATCAGGAACTGGTAGGGTTTTGCAGTACACCTCCATTCTCATTTAAAAGGATGGCTCTTGGTGAGGGACCCTCTTGTAGGGAGAGCTGTAAACGTGTCAGAATCTTTCTGAACAGTAAAGCCCCAGCCTAGATCAATGAACTGATCAAGATGTGATGATCTGTGACTTCAAAGGGTTTTCACACATGGAGCTTCTGAAAAACCTAAACAAACCCTATCAGCGTGGCAGATCAACCCAGCTCCCAGAGCAGCACACATACCACCGGAGCCCAGAGCTGTTTACCATGCTCAAGAAACCCGAAACCAGCACTTCTGCCGCAGAGGATACTGTAACATTCTCTGAACAACATTACACGCCTATAAATACACTGCAAGAGTTCAGGGATCTTATTCTGAAAGCGCCTTACAGGTTTGCAAAAGCAGAGATGCTCCCCCAGCTCTCCACTTGTGACACAAAGCTTTCATCCCAGCTGTCTGCAGCCAGCTCCCTGCAGCTTGAAAAACACCAGGCTGATTCCCAAATTCAGTTATTACAGACTCAAGACTGCAACAGCACACACAGTTTATTCAAAGTTTACATAAAAGCTGAACCAGAAACTACACAAGAGACAGAAGGAGGGGTAAAGGCACCATTGTGTTACTACTGAAACTACTCAAAGATCAATCAAAATCCCACAGAAAGATGATGCAGGGAGAAAACTCCTTCCAGAACTCACATAAAACAGCCTGGAATGTGTGGGGGAAAAAATGTCGCTAAAAGGTCATGCACAACTCACAGGAAAAGTCTCCACTTAGACACTTCTTGGATCTGCATGCAAACAAATGCTCAGGCAATGCTTCACCAAAGCCAGCCCTTCAGTTCGTGGTGAACACCCCACGGCCCTGTGCACGGTGGAGCCATGGGGCAGCCACATCTCAAACACCACAGCAAAATCCCCCAGGACCCACCCATCCAAGAGCACAGACTCGTGGGAAGGCTGAACAGTTAGACAACACAGACTGGAAAA
This sequence comes from Sitta carolinensis, assembly GCA_032173965.1. NCBI lineage: Eukaryota > Metazoa > Chordata > Aves > Passeriformes > Sittidae > Sitta > Sitta carolinensis. The sequence continues at coordinate 3,110,753 of CM063296.1, read as the reverse complement.
CAAACTTCCACCTCTGGAAAACAAACTTCCACAGTCAAACTGGAGCTGTGAAGATCTGTGTGCTTCAATGCAGGGAAGGCTGTGAGAGTGACCCTTCCTTAATTAACTGGGACACGGGGCTGGCAGGGAAGCAGCTAATAATGCTCATGCCACATAATCCCCACCACACTTCTCCCAGATGGCTCCTGCAGCCTGTCTAGGACTGGACAGGCCAAGGGCAATGCCAGGTTCCCACACACAGATGGAGAGATCAACCCTGTCCTTGGTGGCTCCAGCCCTGCTGTGCTGTTGGATCTGTTTCTTTATAATGATGGTGCTTATGATAACTATGCACAGCACATGGCACTGAGAAATGTTTCATAGCAGTTAACTTCATAAAGCAATATTTAACCTCACTATCTGAGGTGAGTGTCAGAGGGAGACCTTATTTTATTGCATGGTACCCTTAGAAAGTTGTTCCTTTGCTCCCAGTAACCACCATGATTAAATATCAAGCAGCTAAACAGTTCAGAAATTCTCATGCCATTCAGTTAAAAGACATGGGTGGACTGACTTTCAAATGGACTGGGATGGTTTATGTCCCAAAGCAAGTGGTGACATCACCAGTAAAACATGTCACAGCATCAGCACTTTCACAAATCTTACTACAAGCAAAGCAACAACCAAGTCACTAAATGACCCTCCCTCAGGTCTTTTCTTTGAACCATGTTTTTCCTACATGCCAAAAATCACAAAAAAACAGTCCCAGCCTTCATTCTGCAGAGTCCTGTCCTGGGGACACAACAGTCCCTTGGGGAAGCTCATGTGAAAGGTAAATAACATTTTTTACATGTTTATCACTCTCAAGATTTCCTAGGATGTGTCTCCCCATTTCCACGAGCCTGCTACATGCACCCAGCCTACAATCAACTACATGCCAAGCTTAGGCATCAAGCCTACTAATGGGCTAATAAAAACTGCTAATAAAAGTTTTAGTCTCCTTAAGCTCTGCTAAGATTTTTACTGGAGATTTGAGGGTTCTACTTGTAGAACTGGATACTAAAAACAGATGGGATCCACGCTGAGTTCCTGAACAACAGCCTTCACAGACCAAATTTTTATTAGAAACAGTAATGAATTAGCTTTTTTTCTATAGAATTCTATGCATCTACTTGCAGAGCTAAACCCTGCCCTTCAGTAACATTTGCTGATTTGATAAAGTAAATAAATGCAATCTAATCCCATGGTTTCCATTAAGAATTAACAATTTCACACAGCATGAGAGATACCAGGACGTAGGACTGCCTCTGGTTCCCATGCAGTTCGACTGCAGATTACCCTTCCTCACAGGAGGAATGACTCAGAGCACAGTGTCACTCAGGCACAAACATACTGGCTCGGTGCTTTCCCAAGAGCATGGAATCCCCAGCACCCTCAGGAAGCAGCACAGGACAGGGCTGCTACCACACAGAGCAGCCACAGCCACACACTCCAGCCTTATCTGCAGCTCCCAGAGACCAAATGCTGCCTGGAATTTTCTCCCTGCCGATACTAAAAACACCGTGTAGCACACTCCAGCACTGGGCCCCTGCTTTGGCAAGAGCTGTAAGAACACTCCCCGAGGGTGCCCAGCCCAGCAGTGAGGGAGCAGGTGCTTGGGGAAGGGTCTCAACAGGACCAGCTTGTGCCCATGGTGTTCCTGCCAGCTCCCAACAGCCAGCCCCTCCCAGCTCTAAAGGAAAATTATATTGACAAGTGTAGTAACTCCCTCCCTAAAAGTGAGCTGAAGAACTACACAGTTTCTCTTTTTGCTGTTTATAGACACTTTCTCCCATCACAGTTGAGTATGTCGATTGATTTGGGAACACTCTGCTTTGAAAAAGGAGGGATAATGACATTTTTAGTAGAGAACAGCCACTATGGTGACTACTCCACAGCTTGGATGCCCCAGCTTTTGGACAGATTGTTTTGGTTTCCCACTACAATTATTTCACAATCTCTGTTTTCTGTTCTAATGGTTGCTAATAATTACCTGAAGTGAGCACAGTTTCCTCCTCGAGGATATTTGTATTCCTGATCAAGTCAGTTCTCCCATCCCAACACTAGGTTCATTGAAATAAGCTGACAACATTCAAAGAGCTTCTCTGGCTCTGTAACAGATCTAAATATTTCACAACCATATCCAAATCCCTTAACTTAGTCCTTCCTTTCTAGAAGTTTTATATCCTCTAATCCAGAAAAGTAATTTTTTTACGTTTCCAAGTGGCAAACCTCCTCTACAACCCCTGCACTCAATTTTCCTTCTTAAAAGCTGTGTTTTAAAGAGCAAAAGCAAGTAGTTGATTCCCTTTCACTGCTTCATGCTTTCCCACATCTGGCACACCACCAGCACATTTTCTATCCAAGTTCCCTCAACCTCCATCCTGTCAGGGACAGATGTTTACCAAGCAAACAGAAAGCTGGACTAAGCTGGATGTAGTTTATACAGGGAAATGGTGATAGGTTCTTTGGACACTGGACAGCAGGAGCTAACCTGAGCAGCATGATACATAACATCCAGCCCTTTGTGTGCTGCTAACAGATGAGCCCATTTCAGAGCCCTTCCTGAATCCACCACACAGCTCAGCTTTGCTTCTCACTCAAATACTGGGAGTTCTCCTGATGCACAGCTGACACTGTAAATATGATTAACAGGGCTTGACTAGCCATGGCTAAGCTTACTGAGACTAGAGCTTCTATGTAAGCATACAGAAATTCATCAGGATGAGCAGAGAGTGACCATCCAAGAACAAAACAAATGATATCACTCTTTGCTCTGGGAAACGTGGCAGCAGATAATACCCATATCCAATGACTGGCAGATCAGGAATGCAACAAGATCTTCCACTGCCCTCTTCCTGTTTGGCACTTCTTCTCTATCAGCTGCCAGACCCACAAGCTCAGGTATTTCCTTTTTACCTTTTTTTTAAAGTTTTCCTTTTTGAAGAATTGAGCAGCAGTGCCTGTGAGGACTCACATTCCCATCAACACACAGTAGCTAAATGCTGTGGGCCTGAGCTATTTTTAGGTCTATTGTGAAACCCCACATTCCAGCTGCTCCAAAGATACACCAGCACTACCACAGAGGCCTAGGCTCTGTCTCATCACCCTGGCTGGCTGGAGTGAGTCTAACCCTTGCCCTACATTCGAATTTTGGTGCCAAGGCAACCAAGTGCCTGGCACAGATGGGGCAATGTGGAGGAGAAGTGTTGTGGACAACAAGCTCCCATGGGCTGGGGAAGGGCTTGGCTGTTGGATAGCCAAGTCACTGAGTTGCTGCAGCCTGGCCAGAGGTCTCCCAGCCATGTTGGCCAAGGTCACCTCAGCTGTTGTGTCCTTGAACTGCTGCAGGCAGAGCACCCGTTACTATGGGACCTTGAGGGAAGGGAGAGTAAACAAAGCAGCAGAGGGGAAGGAGGCCAGGATTTCGAGTAAACATCCCATGCTACAGAATTCTGAAAACAACGAACTTGACAGATTCCAGAAGCAAAGCCTCCTTCGTGTCCTCAGCAGTGTTTGCTGCAATCCTGTTTTGCAGACATGTCTCTGATAAAGAACAACCCTGCTGATCTCTAAGCACTGAGAGCCTGATGGCACTAAAGGCTCTGGTGCTCACACAAGCTCTCAGCACAGACACCTCTGGGCACCCACATCAGCAGGACCCTCAGAATACCAGGGCAGCTGCAGCACAGGACAAAGCTGAGAGGAGCAAACACCTCCCAAAGAGGGTTCAGGCCAGGTCACACTTGCAAGCTGCCACCTTCCCCCCAGATTTGCAAAACCCAACTACAAACAATGCAGCTGCTATCTCACTTCCAAAACAAGTACCAGCAATCCTCTTTCTCAAGAAGGGCAAACCTATTACACAAGAGAGCAAGGTTATCTGGATCTTCTCCTTACCCCCTCAGTCACCCTGAAGGCTCCACTCTTCAATTCTTGATCTTAATTCACAAGCCAGCCCTAGGACAAGTAAGCCCTACCCAAAACCAGCAAAGACACGACCACCCTTCCTCTCCTGAGATGGAAGAAGGCCCTGCAAGCTCACACAGGAACAAAACCATAACAAGCATCAGACACCTTTGCTTGAGTAAGGACAACTTTGCATGGACTAAGGGTGATCTCTCAACCATTCTTCCTTGCTCCTTCAGCTGAGAGCAGCCTCAACTCTCTTATTTCTGCTCTGAACTGTCCCCCAGAAATTCAGCTCTTTGTTTCCCAAATCACTGGGAGAATGCATGGGGAAATATTGTTAATCTGCAATGAAACAGAAGCACAAACACCATATATGTACTCCACTCATAAAGATATTCTTTGCTGGCTCTGGTGTGGTATAAATGAGCAATAAAGACACCCCCAGAAATCCTGAAATCTTCCACTATAATTAAAAAAAAAAAAAAAAAAAAAAAGCATTTATCTCTGTATGTAGGAAGACACATAAAAATACAGTAAGAAAAGGCATTAAATATAGCAAAAAGGGCTGTATCCACTGCTTCCCTGCACTACACCATCAGCTAAACTAGTAGAGAGACAAAAAGGTAGCTAACTGTGCATTACTGTTGTAGATAAAACACAAAATTAAGGATAAAAAGCTCTCTAACAAGTCATTAAAATTTAAAAAGTCATTAATTTTTTTCTGTGCTTTTCAGGAAAAGTGATCAATTCATTAGGCAGCAGTGCTTAGCTACTTAAACAGCTGAACCCTTTCCTCAGATCCCAGTGCATCACCACAGTGTCATGGCAAAGGGTTATCTGTAGGTCAGGAGGATTCTGGCCAAAACACACTGACATATCACTAATTGAAGTGAATCAGATTCTTTCACTAATACCCTGCTACATGATAATCTAAGCAGTGCCCTGCTAGCCCTATCTATCCATCTGGCATGTCACCTTTTCTCTAGCAGTCCTGAAGGTGACAAAGCAGCCCATTCTTAACACTGTGGGCTTTGTGCCTTCATCTGCCTTGCAAGAGGCCAGGTCTGGATAACCAGCCAAGGGGAGGAATCCTTTCCCCGGCCTAGATGGCTTCCTAGGGTCCTTTCCAATCCCATTTTCTATTATCCACTGATGTCACAGCTAGACAGCCAACTAAAAATACTAATCTTTCACAAAGGTAACTGCTGCTGAGCTTGCTCTTAAGCAGCACTTAAGTTTCCATACCTTAAGGCACAAAGTGAAATCTGCTTACCAGAGAGGGAGCAGGCAATTCCCCTGCAGCCATTCACACTACACAGAAGGGCCAAGGAGTCACCCAGGCTCTCCTCACCACCTGCCCCTCCCTCAGAGCCATTAAGCCTGGAGGAGACTGGATTGTCACAGTATGGGAATGGCAGGAAGATAAAACACCATCCCCACCGAGCTCAAGCAAACTCCTGCTCAATCCAACAGCAGATTGAACACAGGGAGGCAGAGCCCAGCAATTGCAGTGCGTGGAGCCAAGGCAGGAGAACAGACAAGGAGCTCTCCATTTCTGCTTGCAGAGTGAGGAGTTCCCAAACAGGCAGGGTCCTCCTGCTGCCTGGAGTGGCACATTCAGCTCCTGAACAAATCTCCCTTGAGGAAGGGGGTCATGCCTTCAGTGGCTATTAACCATTTGACAGCTCAGACAAGCTCACACCATTTAGACCTCCAAGCCCAACAGAACAAAGGAGCTTCCCAGATTCTCCAGAAGGCCACTGTCAGCAGCAAACTCAGGAACCCAGAGTGATGCTCCAGATAGTAAAGATTTTTTGGGGACAGCACTATGAGAGCAACCATGCCTCTCAGAACCACAGTGAGGGCAGGAGCAGGTGCTTCTCAGGCAGTTCAGTGAAGGCCAAGGGCACTTAGCAGAGCACTGCCTTCCACAAGCACCAGGATTGCCCTTCAAATATCACCCTGCTTTTATTACTCTGTAATCTGTCCCTGTAAGGTTCCCCATCAGTTCAGCAGCTTTTCTAAGGGATGTGTCAGTAAGCTGCACGTCTTCTTCATCATCCCCTCCTAAATCTTTCTTCCATTTGTCCCCTTTTCTTTATTAAGTTTGTAGCTGAAGTGTCATCTTTGATAGGTCTTTCTTTTAGACTCCTGTGTCAGCTCACTTCTAAGCTTCATGCCTTTGTTCCCCTCTTTCTAAAAGGCCAGCACACACTCCTGGGGCTCTGAAGTGCTGAGACTGTTTTGGTCATCCCAGAATGGAGAAAGGGAGGAAAAAGCAGTAACTGCTTTATCTAAGATCAACAGGCAAGAAACCAAGGGTTAGTGAAGAGCTTTGTGCTTGTGTGTCACAAAGTAAATAAGCTGTGGCAAATGCACACTGGAACAATTCCGATGGCAATGGCTGCTTTACTGACCAAGGGATGGCTACATTAATTATATCAGCAGTGACACCAAGTCAGCGTGTTTTATCTTCAAAAACAACCAAAAAATGACCTTCCAACTCCCATTTGAGCAAACAAACAAAAATTATTTGAAAAGACCATGTTCAGAATTTTTTTTTCTGGTAATAAAACTATTAGAAGCAATTTCTGAAGGACCTTGCTTTTCCTAACCCTATTTTTCAAGCCTTCCTGCTTCAGAAACTGTGACAATAGTGTAACTCTAGCTTGCACTAAAAACAATCAGATTCAGGTTTTTCCATCACTGTCTGAAACACAAAGAACCACCTCTATTTTCTTTGGAGGCAACTGAAACAAGAACTTTTCCTAATCATCTTCATAATTGTTTTATGGACATGTTAAAGGTTTCCTTTCCAGAGCGAAAGGAAAATTGTATAAAAGCTGTAAAATATTTCTATAGCCATCAAAGAGTTTAGAAAGCTTGTCTTTTTCCTCAGAAGTAGCTTAGAAGTTTTGTCTTTAAAGAACTGTTTGTGCCAATGATATTAAGATATCAAAGGACAGATGAGGGAAACTGTAAATGCAATTAATTTCTGCATACAAAGAAAGGAAGTTGCAAGCATATAGCCTGTAGTCTGTTAATTAAAATACCAGATTAAACCCAAACTGGTCCAGGTTTCTCAGCTGATAAGGTTTTTTGTTGTCCTGTTTTCTAAAGAGAACCCTTTCTCTCCAACAGCAAAAGGCAGCAGGGCAGCACGAGAAGAGCCAAACCAGGAATTCCAGATTTCCTGCCCCCATCTCACTGCTCCATCATCCATGACTTCCATACCTGGGTCCATCCAGCTCATTCTCTCCTTCATCAGACACACCCTCATCTTCCTACCTAACTCTCCTATCACAGATCAAAGCATGGGGAATAAACACTGGACTTTTCCAACTCCAGCCACACCTTCCACCATCCACCCTTCCTTTCCATATATTCTCCCCTTTCATTCCTATTTCCCCTGCCTTGAACAGCATTACACCAACATCCTCTTTTCTCCCCAACTCATCGTGATCATTTACCTCTGTCCTTTTATTTTAATTTCATCTGAATACGACTCCAACCTCTTTTTTTCTCCACAGTCCCCACCACGATTAGACACTTCCCTTTCCTTGCTGTCATTCATCCACCCCTGCTGCTGAGGGGTTCAGTGAGTTTGTAACCCGGGCTCAAACCCACCCAGTCAGCTGAGACATCCTTTGTTTGACTTGAACTTTGCAGTATCTCATTTTTTCTTTCCTGTTTCCACCCCTGTGGCCTCTGTCAACACAATCCACACTCTTCGTGTGGCTTTATCTCGGCCCTTCTAATTCATTCAACGCATTCCTCAAAGAATTCTCTTAATTTCTCTCCACATCTCAGCGAGCTTCCAGCCTCATTCCTTGCCCTTTCAACTCCTCCTGCTTTACAAGAGGTCTCTGAGTGCTTTATTAGGGGAAAAATTCCGCCCACCCCTAACAACTTAAAGAGCTCACTCTCTCCTTCCAGCCTGTCAAAATGCCTCTGACATCCCAGAAATGCCCAACCTTCAGCTCAAAACAGCTACAAAGCTCCCTTTATTCCTCCCCACCCCTTCCCAGCTTGCAGCATCACTAGATACCCTTTTGTTTGATTAAGACTAATCATAGCTTAAGGACACACAGTCAGATAAGCAGCTGCTCAAGTGACTGAAGATCAACTCTGCTTTCCAAAAGAATGGAAATTTTTTTCCTTCCACATGGGAAAGTAACAAACAAGAATGGTTCGGTGACCTACTAAAGGGGTGTGTGGAAAAACATGAGTAAAGCCAACACCTGAATTTTGGGTTTCTTGGCTTTAATTCCTCTTGCCACTCAGCAGAAAGAAATAAAAAAGGGTAAGGGGGGAGAACTGGAAATCAATGTATTAATTTCTGTTGCCATTCAAAGCACATCGTAATAAAGCACAAAATCTTCACTAAAAATAATGACAAATCTCAAAGTTCAGCCAAATTTTTTCAGATCATGCAAAAAAGTTCTCGAGAACTGGCAGTCTAACAACAACCTAGCTCCCTCTTCCCCATTTCAGCAATCCATCAAAAATGATTATGAAATCCATGTTATATCTCAGCCCGAAAATAACATGTTTACTGAGTAAAAACACAAGATGAGAACTACAACAAAACGTGTAGATTAAAAATGGTAGATCAAAAGATAACAATGTGTTTTGTTAATGAAAAAGGTGACTACTGTGCCCCACACCTCTACAGTAACACCCTGCCCAACCAGGTCCATAGAAACCAGTCTGCAGAGATGCCAAAACAGCCAGGAGCAAAGCAAACAAAATTGTCCCTGTATCTAAACCTCTGTCCACAGAATTTATCTGTTCCTCCTGCAGTCATTTGTAGCCCTGAAGACACCAAAACTTTAATTTGAACCAAGGCCTTCCCACACTACCACTACTAAATGTTTACTTTGGCAAAGAAATGTGTCTGAGATAAGAACAGCTCAGCACCCTTTCTGCAAACCGTCCTGAGGTTCAAGGTTGTCAAGGTGGAATTTCAAAGTGCATCTTACACAGAGCTTAAAAGCTTGTGACTATATCAAGCATTTGACATAAGCAGGGTAAGAGGCTCAGTACCAATGTCCTGATTCATATTGCCCCCTGAACACAGCATCCTTGCTTTGAGGGGACCCTCATTATGATTAAAAAATACTTGTAACAGCAAGTCTGGCTGGATTCAGAGGTGACTATCAGGTGTTTTTATCAGAGTAGCTTCTACAAGCAGCATGTGAAATATGTAACTGAATTCTGGAAGTTTTTAATCTCCAAGTGCTATCAGCACTGCTGAGAACTTCCCCAAACATTGCTGTAACAAAGAATGTGTGACAAAGGTGCTCTGGAAAGCTGACCCTAAGGTCAGCCCACTGCGTGAGGGAATATTTTTGGCTTACATCTACATGAAGTAAAGGAGTCATATTGCTAAAGAGAGATGAAATCTAGAAATGACCTGGCAAGCTGTCCACAAGGCAGCTTTTGTCCCAGTTCCCAGAGTCCACTCTCCTGCTCTGTGCACCTTTAGCAAGAAGGATCCAGAGGGTTTGGGACAAGGATCTCATGCCAACGTTAACAATCTTACCTCAAGTACAACACCTGGCATGTTCCTTAAGCTCTTATTAAGAGGTGAGAGAACTCTGAGGCTACTTAAGAATAAATGAGCCCACAAAGTCAGCTTCATCTACCCTACCATGTCCTGTGCTAAGATAAGCAATGGCTGACATAATAATATATAACTGTTTAAAAAGAACACCACCCAGTGTGAGTAGGATCATTAATAATTCCTAAAATAAAGCTTTGTTCACACAATGTACATGACCACACACATCTGAGGAGCCCATTCTCTCCACTGCAGGACTGCCTCCCCAGCACTGCACAAGAAGGGAACCTTCATATGTAAAATTAATTATTTACATGGTCTCAGAGCCTGATCAACCTCTTATTTATTCACAGGGTGTGTATACAACACACTGGCAGAGCATAACTGAAATCTGCAATGTCACTTATCCATTTTATACCCGGGGAAAATAAAGAATTGTCTTAAATCTACTTTTTCCAAGAGGAATACACTGTATTTCCTACTCCCTGCAATAATTCCATTAGTCATTGTAGCAGGATTTACCTCTCTACTCTAGAGATCAACTAGCACAAGATCACTGATTCCCAACATCCATTTTTCAGAGCTCCACACGCCATTCAGAATAGTTCCTATTTCAGATTTTAAACTTTAAACTATGTATCATTCTTCCCAAAGCAGTGTTTTTCACAGGGAACTCCAATGTCCCATATTCCAGGTGGTCAGGGCAATAAATGGTTTACAGTGCCCTTTTGTAAAGCACAATTTTTCATCTCACAGAAGTCTTCAGCCTGCATTCTACATGGAGCTGAACATGATCCTTGCACTGCAGACAAGAAGTCTCCAAAACAAAGAAAAAAATCCTGTCCCAATCTCAGGAAAAAAACCCTTCATGATAGGCTGTTGTTGGAACATTTCTGAACACAGTTCAGCTTCAGGAAGTTATCTCTGGGCAATGCAATTATTTGGATAATGGTAAAGTTATTAGAGGGCTTTACTAAATTAAATATCAAGATGATATAACATTTTACTTAATTCTGCTTTCTGTAGGTCATGTACCCAGGAGCAGTTCCTCATTAGAATGAGCAGTGTCAAAGGTCGTTCTCATTTTGACAAGAACATTTTTTAAGATCTTTTTGCCTGCCTAAAGTGACCTGCCTGCAACAGGCCAATTCTAGCTACCTACATGTCAAGGTCTGCAAGGTCACGTTGGTTTAAAGAGCTGAGATGAAGGGTCTAAAAGGGGAAAAAAATCAATGTTTTTACCTCTGTCAGTGTGGTACAGCTCCCATAATCAATCTCATCCAAAAACCAGGTGACATTTAGATAAAGTACAGCCCTCGTGACACCTGTTGTAAACCCCAGTGTTTGTAAGTTACCTATTAATTTAAAAAATTGGTTTAATCTGCTCACTGTACAGGGGAGAGTATGCTATAGGCTTATTTTCCCTCTCTGGAATGGCTTATCTGAAATGAGACTTTTCAAGCTGTGCAACTGGATATGTGACTGAAACAGCTGTGAAGAAAATTAGAATCATGTTGGTTTGCACTGCTCAAAAGGCATGAGGGAATCGCTTCCCTGGTGTTCAGAAAGAACATTTTTTTTTAATCATAAAAAGTTTGGCCGTTAACAGCACAAAGCCAAACTCAAAAAAAAGTTACAGCACAATTAAAAGAGCCCAGGTTACACCACAAATCCGTGACCCAGCATAAATTTAGTCGCTTCCAAACAAACCCCCCGAGGTAATGACCCAGGTAATGACCAAGGTAATCTAGAAAAACTTTGCTTTCTAGTCCATCAGCAAAGCTAATGGGCACCACACATTTCACTGCTTCTCTTTAAAACTTTAAACACTGAAATACCAGCAGCAAGTGTCACATGTAAATAAATATTACCCAGGGAGCTCCCTTACAGCTGCTCCCCTGGGTTTGTGTTTAGCACGGCTGCATGGCCCAGCTCTGCAGGCAGCTCATGTCCCCACAAAGCAAAATCCACACACACACATCTTCACCTCCCTGTGTTACAGTTTTTCCTGCTGGTTTCCACACCCCAGTTCCTTTCTAGACTGAATTTCCACCCAGCAAAGGCAGCAGGGAAAACATGAACGTGGAATCTGCGTGTTTTGTCAGTGCTGGCTTTGACAGGTAACAATGAGAAAGGTACAGCTGAGGCTACAGCCACTAAAACACCCCCATAAACCAACCAAGATCAAATCCAACCTGAGGATGATGTGGACAGAGAGACCTAACAGCCTAAATCATTTCTTAAAAAGTCATTTCCCATTTCACAGCCACGTTCATCACCTCAAATCAGACTTTCCAGAATTTCTTTAATCCTTTTTAAAGCCAAGTTTACAGCTGGTTTGTTTGGCAGATTTAAAAACTGTATCCCAAAGCTGCTGAGTAAGCAGGCTGGATCTGGGCAGGATGCTTCAGAGCTGCAACTCAGCAAACCCTAAGGTACCCAAGGACAGAAGCATTAAGAATGTGCTTCTCTTTGCCAGCCTCCAAGAAGGTATTTTCTGCACCTTGCCTCATGCTACCACCAGCAAGCTGGATAAAATTATTTCTTCTGAAATAAATTTGGTGCTCAATTTATTCACCTACATCAGAATTCAGTACTATTAGTCAGTGTAACAGAATTATTCCTTTGCACCAGATGTGATCCTCAGTTTCAAAATCCCAACGACACACTAGTGGAAGCACAAAATAAAACAAAGGTCATAAAGGCTGAGATGTTCATGCACAGTCCAGTTCTGTCCTTCATAATCCCTGTGGTTCCTTTGCAAGTTCCTCCCAGCTTGCACAATAAAGGCAGATGGATTAATTTTTAATTAAATCTTACATTTTTATTTCTTTTGTAACTGTGAAGTATTTATGCCCACTGTTGCACACACCTTATCTGAGGTTCAGTCTCTTGCCAATAACTAATTACGTTCTTGGCCGTTATTACCAAAATTTCACTTACATCTTCTCACAACCGTACAGAACAGATAGTTCTATTGCTTCCTCTTCATTGAGCAATACTTAAATAGATGAATTTGGGGTGGGCAAAGTTAATTTTCTTTTAGCAAGCTAATATGATTCCTATAGATGAAAATAAATATTTCCGGTGATATGCCAAGAGGCATTTTCCATCAACCCTTTTAATCAACTTCCAAAATACGCTCAGCAGAGAACACCAGATTGGATCCGGTTTCTGCTATATCCCACGGAACAAAAGACTCGAGCAGACACACATCTTTCCAAAACACTTCTATTCCACGGCTCTGCCTCCATTTTGGATGACAGACAAAGGGGATAAATGGGAATATAACGCCTTGTTGAAGAGATGAAAAGCACAACCGAAGTCTGGGCAAAAGGTGCGGATAAACCCAGGAAGTGCTGCTGCCAGCGGCAGCCACCACAGGAACAAAGGAAACAGCGACAGAGCCCGCTTGCTTGACTTTGTTACAAAAATAAAATTTGGGGAGGGGAAAAAGGAAAATTGGCCGGGTTTCACATGGAGCGGGGCACTTTGCCCTTTAAGGCTTTCTGTTTAGCACTAGAGGCTTCCACTCGCTCCCAGCCCGGCCGCGGGATGCTGAGGGCTTCCAGCGGCACCAGCAGCCGGCCGGGCAGAGCGGGCCCCCGGCCCTGAGGGCGGGCGGGCAGCGACAGCCGCCGCTGAGCGCCCAGCCCGGCCTGGGGCCTGCGGGAAGCGCCCGCCGGCATCCCCAAGTTCGCCGAGAACAAAAGCGGCACCGAACCCCGCCGCGTGTGGGGCGGCTCGGGCCACGGGGACCCGGCCGGGCTGCTGGAGCCCTCCCCTCACACGGTGCCCCCCGCGCTGTCCCCGCGGCCGGGGCTCGCCCCCGGGGCCGCTCGGCCGCCGGCGGTACCTGTAGGCCAGGGACATGCACTCGAACAGCTTCGTGAGGGACGCGTCGATGCTGAGGCGGCCGCCGGCGCCGCCGCCGCCGCGGGCCGCCCCGAACTGGTAGGTCTGGCAGGTCTGCTCGTTGACCGTGTCGAAGTCGTAGCCCTTCTTGGGCGGGTGCTCGCTGTGAGGCGACGAGACCATGAAGTGGCCCGAGTGGATGATCTGCGGGCCCGGCGGCTGCCCCCGGCGCGGCCCGCACCGCCGCCCCCCGCCCGGCGACGCTCTGCCGTCGTCCGTGTCCGACGAGTCCTCGTCGGGCTCCGTGCGGGGGGACAGCGGCCCCGCCGCCCCGAGCAGCCGCGCCGGCCGCATGAACACGTCGGCGGCCATGGCCCCGCTGCTGCCGCCGCTGCGGCCGAGCCCGCGCCCGCTCTGCGCCGCCACCGCCCCGCTCCGCCCCGCGCCGGCCCCCGCCGCGCTTAAAGGCGACGGAGCGGAGGGAGTGGGGGACACGCCGAGGATCCACAGGATCGCTAAAAAATATTAAAAAATAAAAGGGGAGGTGCTGCTGCCCTGCCATGTGCCGGGAATGTCCCCGCTCCTTCTGAGGATGGCTGGTTTAAATGATTCAGAGGGGAGTCCCATACAGCAGGACTATTTTTTTTTTTTTTCATTTTCTTTTTTTTTATTTTAAACCGAAGTAAAACACGAAGTGTTGCACCTCAACGCGAGGAACAGCTCCTTTGCGTTGAGGGTGGCAGAGCACTGGAGCTGCCCGGGGGCGGTGGGTTCTCCCTCTCCCTGCAGACATTCCAGACCCACCTGGGCGCGTTCCTGTGTCACCTGCTCCAGGTGACCCCGCCTGGGCAGGGCCCTTGGACTGAGCGCTCTCCAGAGGTCCCTTCCAGCTCTAACCATTACGGAAAACATTCCTAAACTGAAGGGACTGTGCGGAACGCCAGATGTAGAGGACAACCCGGAACTGGCTGAAGAGTGTTGAGAGAGCAATTGTGCTAGAAATCCTTAAATTGTCTTTAATACACTAAATTGCTTCTTATTTTCCAGAAGCAGTCTGCTGCAAGAAGCCAGGGCAGCCAGAGAAGCTGGAGACCCGCAGAGTCACAGAGAGGTGAGGACATGGAGCTTCTGCTGCCAGGCTGGTGGCTCACACCTAACCCAGTACCTGCTCAGTGGCCACAGTTGTTCCAGGGGAAGTAAAGGTGGGATTTCATTCTTCTCAAAAGCATAAAGGAAGCAGTGGATGCTGTAGGTTAACATAAAAGCATGGCAACAGGGCCGGTGTGGGCAGAGAGCATCATCCTACAGGACAAAACCCTATACTCATATGTGTACACAGAGTCAAGAGAAAAGATCTCAAACTTGCCCTGCAGTGCAAACCTCCATGGCCACGAGAGCAGTCGGATCCTAGGACACACATTCCAAAGCTTTAATAATAAATTTAATAATTTATACTAAATTACATATATTATTTCGATTTTAGGACCTCACGCTTAAAATGGAAAAACAGGCTCTTCTACATAGCCACCCTCAAGAGGGAAAAAGCTTCCAAACATTAAATAGCCATATGCTACTTTTTCTGGTGTGTGAAACCAGAAATAAGATCAAGGGAGACTTAAGAGATTGAGAGCAAGTCCTGGGCAAGGAGAGAAGAGGCATCCCTGCAATATCCCAATTACGCCCATGCAATGATCTGACATTCCCCATTAGCATGGAATCAAGGCTGATCCCTGTGTTTAGGGGAGGAGTGGTAGGTCAAACACTTCCCCACACATGAAAGCAACAGTAAGGAATGATAACAACATGTGAGAGCTGTGTCAGATCTTTTAAAAACCAAAACTAGCATTCAGCTCTTAGTCAGCATCATACATGGCTCAAATTCTGAAGAGAAGGCCAGTCATATTTAGCTTCAAATCTGGTTATTGCTGTCTTATATTAATATTTAGTTAAAAAAAAAGTGCTGCCTCCCAGCAAGACATTCTGACCATATTTTAAGAACCAAAAAAATTAAAACATTTCAAACGAACATCCACAGTTTAACAATACCTATTAAGTCTTCCATGTAGTTTGTTAAGAACTAAACCTGAGCTAAAAAAAAAAATCACATCAGTAGCAGCACTGTATAAAGTATTTCCATGACAACAACCTGTACACTGACCTCACTAAATTCTAAGAGAGCCAGGGTTTCCTCCTGCAGGAAAAGACAGGTATCTTGTTAAAATAAAATCATTAGGTTGCAGTACAATTTTCTAGGAAGAGTTAGGAGTACACCATCATTTAAAGAAAGGGCAGCAGCTTTAAGCTACAACAAAAGTTCAGGGTTTTCTCTTCTGCCAGATGCAAGGAAGGGGGCATCCCTTGAAATAAATCTACTTATTTTGGAGAGAGACCTCTTGGTTTGCCCTTTTAAGACAAGCATTTAGGTGACTGGTAACAGTTCAAGCCTGCCAGCAATCCTCTCCTGCTCCACAGCAAGGAATTCCAGGAGGCACAGGGCAACAGCATCTTTTGAGTCTGTCTTTTCTTACTGTTTTTCATCAATCCACAGTGCAAGGTAAAACACAGGCCACCTAATGATGTTCCTTCCAGGAACATCAATTCCTTGAAATGGGCTTTCAGCACAGGAGGAATGTGCCTGTAATACACACAGTGAACAGAGCCATCCAAGCTGTTTAACACCCCCGGTGTATTCCACAGCACTTGTGGTGAGATTATCCTCCCGAATCCACAAACAGGAAGATAAGCATTCCCATACTGATGAGGGAAAGAGTTCAAGGGATCTCACAGCCCGGGCTGGGGCTGAGTGTGTGGGAGTCCAGCCCAGCTGTGCCCTGCTCCCAGGAAAGCCCAGGGAAACCCTCCCTGCTCCAGGCTGCTCCTGCTCACTCCCTGGCACCAGCCTTACCTGTTCAGAGGCCTTTCCTTCTGGGGCCCATCTTGGGTTACAGCCTTGCTTCTACTTGTCCTCTCCTCTCTCTCCAGTTCCACCCCGTATGGAACTCCTCGATACGTGTCTCCTGGTTTAATTCACTAATCTGGAGAAGGAAAAAAAGCAAACTAAAACATAGTTTCCTTCCCAGGTTAGCGAGTTTAAGGGGCTGGTGAGGATGTTACAAGCACCCGGGTAAATGGGAGGGAGAAGGTGGGAGGAGGCTGGGGCTCGCCCCGCTGGGAGCCAGCAGCCCAGGCCACCTTGGGACAGAGCACAGGGAACACTAAAAATAAGCTGGACACTTTATATCCATCTTGAATGTAAAGAATCTTTCCAAAACTCTTCGGGAGTTTTACCCTTGCAAGCATCAGACTCGAGCTGGTTTCCAAACTGAAGCACGTTCCCACGCTCTGCCTTCCCTACCCCCTCCAATTTAAGTTACCTCAACACATTAACCAAGCCCCAAACGAGGAATTGGGTAAATGAATTATCTGAAATTACCGAATTATTCTGCAGATTGCTGTAATTACATTGGCCTTATCTGTGTGTTGTTCTTACAGCCACCCCCTGCCCCACCAATTATCGAGACACCTTTGGACTGCTCAAAGGTGGATCATTTTACATGCTACCAAGCCAGACACCACCAGAGAATGCACATTTAAAAATGCCATTTATAAAAACAGAAATTTATTACAAACTTAAAAAAAAAAAAAAAAAAAAAAAAAAACCCAACTGAGATTAAGTTTCTTGATAAAAATTATTCACGCAGCATTCGTGTTGTGATTTTTTTTATTTTATTTTGAAATGAAACCATTGTACATTGTACAAACCATAACTACCGATGGAATAAATAAGTGAAAAAATTATACTGCTGTACAACACACACACACACAAATCATAAGATGGAAAACGATTAGGTATTGAAGAAAACAAAATTCTTTACACCTTCTAACAGGCCCTTAGATATAAAGAACATTCCAAAACATGACAATGTTTATGTATGAAGAGAGCCACCCAAAACCAATATTTTATACTGCCTTGTTGATATTTTTTTTTTTTGTTGTTGTTGTTGTTTTGTAAGTGCCAGCACTTTTTGGAATGTTTAACAACTACTTTCCCAAGCATAAAAATTCCAAGGAATAGTTCTGCTATAAAATGTTTGGCTGAGTAAATCGATTATCTGGAAGGCCTTCCCACGTGTTCCACAAACTCAGCTAAATTACTTGCTTGCTTCTGGTTTCCTTTTTTTTTTTTTTTTTTTTTTTTTTCATATCTTTTGTTAATTTTTTTTTTTATTTATTTATTTGTAACTGAAGCTCCAACATTCAGCATTGTAGCAAGGAAGCACTTCTTGATATTTGCACTATTTCTAAAACATCAGCTGTATGAGAACTTTCAGTCATCTTGAAAAAAATTACAACTCTCCTCCTGCTCCACCTCTCAATGCTTTCAATAAACCCTTTTACAGTGAGTTCATAAAACAAGTTTTGGGTAGAGATAGGTCCAAGCCAAAAAAAAAGCTGGATTTAGATCTGGTTTCAAACCTCAGGTGGATTTGAATCCCATGTTCTGGTTTGGTCCCATCTGTACTTTCTGGCATTAAAATGTGTTCAATCACATCCGTTGGCCCATAAATGTTATCAGGCACTTCAAAAAAAGACTAATAACAGTCTTATACACTATTTTGGATTTCTTCATACCAGATAATGTCAAAGTCTCTTCCCTCAGAGACTGACAATAACAGGTCTAAGGAACCCAAATCTATCTGCTTGTTCAGTTGTCTGTTGTCACTAGAATCTCTGGTTAAAATAAAAGATCTGAATGCATTCTGGAGAAGCTGTAAATAAATGATTTCTACCTCAGAAATAAAGCCTCTAGGAAGATGGTTATGATGCCTTGTCTCGTTAGCCACAGAACAATGAACAGTTCTGAGCAGAAGCCACAGGAGAGAAAAGGAAGTTTATAATTAAATCTGTGGATGTCAAGAATGCCAATAAATGCTTCTATCTAATGAAAAATTTGAGGTATTTTTAGTGCTATTTATATATTTTATTTCTTCCTAAAGTACAGGAATTAGTTCCTAAATGAAAAGTCTATTTACTCCCTTGGAAACGTCTACAAAATGAAAATTAAAAACTTGCTGTGATGCACCTGAAGAGAGGGATTAGTAAACACAACTACTTGTCAAAGGTGGCATCAATTTGTTTTGTTTTAGCATTAAGAATAACGAAAAGTTAGTAAATCAAAAATATTTAAAAGTTTGAATCTTTCTAGATTTGCCCATTTAATATATCAATAGAACTTCTCACAAAATATCACTTAAATCTGAATGTAATATACATACAAATCAATCATCATGGACCAGTTATCCACATTTTAGGCATACACACAATTCAAGAGAGAATTCTACCGTCTCATTGCATATATTGTGCAAATTCAGTTTTTGGCTCCTCATTTCCTTATTTTCAGAATGTCAATGGACTTCATGATCAGACCAGAAATCCCAAAAATCTTATTAGGGAGCACGCTGTTTTCATGAATGATTTGCAATCAAATTTTATTCAGTTAAAATCCAAAAAATGTTTTATTTCAACAGAAAGGAAAAGTTGAGTGTCATAGGTTATTTGGGGTTCAATCCTACAAACATCTCATCGGAAGGTCAGTATCGGGTCCCCACTCCTCCCTCCCCTTTTCCCTCCCCCCAGTTCCTTATTATTTTTCCTAATAAAGTGGTAATTGCAAACGTAATGCAGTAGTCTAAGTGCAAGCCATTTTCACTATTGGAGAATTCAGACCTAAATAAGCTTCACGAAGACCCAATTTATGAAAAGAACATTATCAACTGGAAGCAACTTCTTTTTGTTGTTGGTTTTTTTTTTTTTTTGGTTTTTTTTTTTGTTTTTTTGTCTAAAAAAGTATTTACAGGTTTTTTTTCCAGCTTACAAACTACACGCAACCATTTCCAGAGCTGTGAGATCAGGTTTGAAAATTCCAAGCTCCATCTCCCACAGAAGACAGAGCAAGGGCCCGACCCAGCAGCACGGATGGACACATGGATGGATGTGTGTGCATGGAAGTGGGAGATCAGCACTTCCACCGACCCCAGCTGTGTATTCCCTGGAAGTACAAAGCCCACTGGAAGACCAGACCCTCGTGACCTGATGCAGATGGGTTCCACACTTCTGCTTGCCAGGAATTTGAGGGGAGCTGCACCTACCTTGTGCCTTTCCATTAGTTATTAGCATAAGCACGCTTCAACGTTAATTGGAAGAGAAGGAACGTTCCTAACTGGAGCTAGGAACTGGGCTATGGAAACAACAAGGCTTATTTACAAGACTTGCTGAAAGAGATTTAGGAAAACCCTCTCCCCCAGTACAGTATTTTCCTGGAACATAGAAGTAAACATCTCATAATGAAACAGTACAATGAAATCCAGTTCAGTGAAAACATGGTATCAAAAAAGACCAATTGAAAATAAACTCACTGTGCATCAATCCCTTTGATCCTATTTATGTACATAGTGGAACTTTTCTGTAAAGCAAGTTGTACCCAGTACAGAGATCTGGACCTAATACGTAAGTATTTTAAGTGCCTGTGTTATAATATCTATTCAGATCTGGACTATAAATGGTAAACAGATCATGTTAACTTCTGATGAAGTTAAGTATTTAGAAGACCAAATTTACAGTTGCGAATGCCATGCATTCAATAAAAGATCTCCACTATAGCTGCTAAAATAAACTATCAAGCTCCTTTTTCTCCTTGGACTCCAAGAGTGAAAATGGCTTCCTGATTTGTAGTTGTTTAAAAATTTAAGCACCAGGATTTAAAACTTAAAAACGAAACAAAAACCCCCAAACAAAAAAAAGAAAAAGAAAAAAAAAAAAGCCTTACTACATGGCATTATGCAAACATAGGCCACTTTGCAAAGGAGACAGTTGCAAAACAACTTTTAAAAGTTAGCACTGTTTTCAGAACACAAGGCACAAAACAAAAGCAGACATCACGCCAGAACAATGAACTTCACATGAAAGCTAATACCTGACCTGTACCATCCTTAAATATCTTACAATGTTAAATAGAGAAATGAAAAAAAAAATACAGCAGCAACATAATTGTAATTTTGACTTTAGAAACAGTGCGTAGACCCCTCCTGAGTTGTTTACTCCAACCATTTCAGAGACAGTAACTTAAAAGTTCTCAATGTTTGTTTCACAGGAAAAAGTTTTCAGTGTCTGAGAAGTTAAACCTTTGTTAGGCTTTCTTGGATTTTTGCTTGGTAACTTGAAAAGTTAGGAGTTCTGTCCTCATCCAAGAGAAGATGCTTAAGTAAGGTTGTTCTATAATTAAGCCCACTGATGTACCTTACATAAAAACTGACCAGAAAAATCTATAGTCTAAATCTCTTCAACATTTTGTTGGGAAGCCTCTACTTTCATCTTTTTAGAAGGTGGCACTCCTTCAGAGTCCTTAATGAGGGGGAAAAGAAAAACAGCCACGTTATCATTGCACTGAAGTTCAGGCACCATAAACATCAAACAAACAGCACCAACAAATCCCCCAGACAAAGCATCCCTGGATGCCAGAACACGTCCTTAAATCACTCCCCTGCTTCCATCTTACCTCAACATCTTTGCACTTCTTGTCATCTACAAAGGGATAGTTCTAGTTCCAGGCTAAAACCCCCAGGGAATATTCCAAGGAACAGCCTCGATGGAGGGTGCACTGAAACTGAGGAGCCACAGGAACACCAGGAGGAGCAGGGCTCTGCCTTGAGCATCTGGACTTGTCCTGCCCTGAGCAGGGCACAACTGCAAGGGGAATTTCTGCCTCCCACCCCCCCAGAAGTCTTCAGTGTTTCAGTGATAAACACCCAAGCATCCACAAATTAACTCTCCTAACTGCCATAAGCATTTACCTTTATAGAAGGTGTTTTACTTCTGAATGGTCCTCAAAGGGTCCAGTAGGTTTGTTTCAAGCAATTTATTAATGTAAAATGTTCACATTCACTTAAAAACATGGTCTGGTTTAAGAAACCAAGAAATCCATCAGACCAATCTGGTTTTACTGTTCAATTCTGTGAAATTCAAGCAGCCAGTCACCTGGACGACAAAACCAGGTCCAGGCACATTTAATTCTCTACAGGTGTTTTACTGGCCTCACTTTGGAAATTATGGAAATGCACAACTGTCCTCCTTATATTTGCTTTTAAGTAAAAATAAACTTTTCCAAGATCCATGCAATCCAACTATTGCACTTAAAGTTACCTGAGAGTTTTTAGATGCCTCTGTAATTAAATCATTTTCTCCAGAGGACTGAATTTCTGCTTTCTCTGAACTATTCATGGAATTTTCCATTGAAGACTGTGAATTCTGTTCATCAGAGGTATCTGAAATGGCAAGGAATAATTTTAAACAAACAAATGCAAGCTTTCAGCAGGAGCTTCCCAGGATGTCTTCCCATCAGCAACATGCCCAGCACATCCATTTCACCCCCACTGTAACCATTAATAGAAACACACAGAACAAGGGGAGGAATAGGATGAATTAAGCTCAAACTCCAGGATCACAACCTAGCTGCTGCCTGAGCTTTTCCTTCCTGAGCACAGACCCTGAGATCAGACCCTAGAGGGAGCCAAGCTCCTGCACAGCCTCAAACAGGGATGTCCAAGCCTCAGCAAATGAGTCTGCACTGCAAGGGAATTCCTTCCAACCAGAAGCAAAAAGGCTGGATTGTTACAACTAATGCAGCTGAAACCCTGTGGCTAAGCAGAGATAATAAAGTTACCTGACATATACATATATATATATTTTTTTTTTTTTTTTTTTTGCATGATGCTACATTTGAGATAGAATTTAGAAATTCAGCTAACTAGCTTAACCACTAAATTTTTTATTCTGATGGACAGGCATGAAGAAGTCCCCCAGCCTATTATAGCTATTACTTGCTTCCAGCTTTCACTGGGTTTTGAGGGCTTTTTTTTTTTTGGTTGGTTGTCTTTTCTCTCTCTCTCCAAACAAGACTTATAGAAGACTCAAGGTTAAAGCACCCATTTACTTAAACAGGGGACAGGGGTATATGAAATGTATTCCTAGATCCCTGACCCAAAGATTAGATGAATTTATTCCATATGAAGAAAAATTCAAGATTGAACAAAACTGTTGGACAGCTTTGGTCAATGAAGATGCCATAACCAGTGAGTAATGGATATTTTTGTGGTGGACTGTATAAAAAGCATCACAAGCATTTCTGAGTTCAAGACAAAGTGACACCCATCACGAGCATCTCAAAGATCACATTCAGCAGACTCGGGCAGAATCCTCTTCCTGTCCATGTCTCACCAGAAAAGCATCTTCATGCTGTTAAAGAAACAAGTCCCAAGGGTCCAAAGAACTCTGAGTTTCAATTTTTGCTGTGTATCTCAGCCCCCACTGAGCTGAGGAGCACTCTGGCCATGTGCCCAGGACAAATCCAGCCCCAGCTCATCACCACTGCTCTCTTCCAGCTGCTCCTGGTGGAACACTCAGCCTGCTGCTGACCTTTGGGCAGGGGATCCACACCTTAAACCACCAAGCCTCAAGCTATTCCAATGCCTGCAGGACTTGTTCACACAGCAGACAGCTTGGAATCCACCTGTTTTATTTAAGAATTCCTCATGAAGCATTTCTGACCACACAAAGTGGTTTACAGGAACCTCCCTGATTTCAGTGGAGTAACAGGAGATAGACATGCAAGGTCATTAACCCTGTCCAGCTGAATAATGTCCCCATGGCAGGGTTAATGACTGATCACAGCAAGGTAGATAAATGTTTAATAAATTGTTTAGCACAGCATTTAACCAACTGAAAGCCCCCCCCATTAATAACAGATATTTTTTTACCATTATTTCTCCTTTTCACTTTACAGTAACTGGCTCTGGAACTAATCCAGAGGACTTGGTAGGATTTTCCCTGAACCTAAATTTAACCAGGGGGACATGCATGCTATGTAACAGCTTCACATAAGCAGGTTCAGACAATATTAGACCTCACTGTTTACTGTGGCCAAATATGCCAGTGGAGATACTCTTTGAAGGAAATGGTGCTCTGATTTATTCCAATTTGGTGATGGTTCTGTTGTCAAATTTTAACCCCAGTTAACAATGACAACACTTAACAAATTTAACCACTGTGGCATTACCAAGATAAAAGTTCTAAATTTAAATTGCTCAGTGGATCTACTGAGTGAAGAACTAAATCAGGAGGGTGTAATTTAATTGCTTTGGTACGGGAAGAATTCTGCAACCAAATTGTTAGAATGGTGTTAAGGACATCTTTTATCTGTTACAATAGGACAAAGAAAGTTGTCTTTCCAGGAATATAAATACAGAGCATATTTCAATTACTCAAAATATCATTTAGAGTGAGGTTCAGAACAATCCCTTAACCTACATGTATTTTTAATCTGTCCACAACTGCAAGAGAATCTTGTAATGCTTTTAGAAAACTAGGACAGAACTCAGAACTAACTTTTGAATAAGTAGCTAAAAGGGTTAAGAGAAAAGAAACCTTGCATTATAGTTTACACCACTAAAGAAGTAATTTCCAAGTATTTCACCTCTATTTTACTGTCACACTAGGGAATAAACTTCCCGAGAGCTACACAAACTTCCAGGATTTGTGTGATTACATGGTAGCAGCCATTTCAAAGAAGATTTAAAGTTATTTCTTCTTTCAGGACTGAGATCTGAGAACAATAAACCAGTATTTTGTTTGTTTCTCTCTGAAAAGTCCCCTGAATGTCAGTGTGACCTTTCCAGTTGTATGAAAGATCACCAGCAGGTCAGAGAAATTGTGGCCCATTTCCACATAAATGCCGAGAATTCAGAAACCATCTCTTTCAAATTGTTATTTTCCAGTTCTTAAAGTGGATAAGCAAATAAATAACACACTAAAGGATAACATATTTTTTGGTTTGGCTTTCAAAAGGCTCTCCCAGCTCACCTTCTGAACCAGGCTGCTCCTTTGCCTCTGCCTGAGTTTCGTCAGACTTGACTTCAGTGCCGTCTGCTTGTGTTGCCAGGTTCTGCTCTGGTGCTGGACTGGAATTGCTGCTGTTTTCCTGTTTTATTGGAGAAGCATCAGCTATTGAACTCTGGTTGCTATTGTCATCTGTGAACAGAAGAGTGAAAACCAACCAAGTTTGATTTGGTAAGATACAAAGCACACCTTAATTCTTCCATATTATTCCCTGGTAACGCATGATAAATTTAATTTAGCTCATTAGGGAATGAGTTCAATCATTTGGACTCACTTTTTTTCCACACCAGCCCAAGGAGTTTTCAAGCAGTTACTAAAAATCTAATTCTAACTGATTTTATACATTCAAACAAAGAGTGTTTTACTCAGATCTGAGCCAAAAGAACCCAGAATTTTGTAATATGAGTAAACCAGATCAACCAAAGTGGCAGTCTCATATAACACAGGGCTAAGTAAGTTCATGCTGCAGATTTACAAATACCCATCACTCCAGTGTTCAGATCAGCAGATACCTTTAAATTGAGTCCTGAAGGTGAAAAAAAAAAAAAAAACAAAACCCCTTCAAGGTGGAATGTAACATCCAGTCCCAGTATCAACAGTTTTTCAGTGATAATTGTCCAGAATATTCTCTAGCCCTTAAGGGCTTGGATCACAGTAATCTTCTGCAGCACAGATCTGTAGTTAACAGGAAATATTCTGCCTGT
Organism: Sitta carolinensis; assembly: GCA_032173965.1. Lineage (NCBI taxonomy): Eukaryota > Metazoa > Chordata > Aves > Passeriformes > Sittidae > Sitta > Sitta carolinensis. The sequence continues at coordinate 3,085,751 of CM063296.1, read as the reverse complement.
GCCCTCTCTCTGATAGTGGTTTAAGTAGCTCAGATATTATTTTACAGATAGCACTGGGGTGCAGCTTCCTTTAAGTCAGACTAACATCCACATAGAACCAAGAGGGAAGTTCCTGCTCCCTAAAGAAAACTAACCCTGCAAAACATCATGAATTAAATTACTAGAATACAAGCCAATCCACCTCCCTCTGCATCTCTACAACCATTACCTCCAAATGACTTCAGGAACACAGAGCTGCTGCAGGGACCAACTCTCTCCAGAGCAGCCTGAAGTCAATTCAGATTAAGTTGATCACAAAATGGTACAGTGTGAAATTGTACAGTTAAAAACACAGGTGATAAGTGATAAAAGAGCAAGCATATTCACCTCATGGATGGGACAATCAAAACTTAAAAAAATTAAATTATCTGACCAAGGCAAAAGTTAAAAGGTTTGAAACATGAAAAATTAATCCAGATCTGTAAAACCCCTGCTAATTCCTTTAACTGCAAGACCACGCTTGCTGTCAGCACTGCAAAAAGCAACCATGAGGCAACACAAATACAAATAAAACCGAAATGAAAAATTTACAACCCACTAAAAAGTGATCCTCTCTTATCAGCTCGAACAGTGCTGTGTTCTCAGCCATAATTGTTATCCAAACACCCAGAAGGTAAAAACCTGAAGCAGAGCTGAGCTGTGCAAGCTGCTCTGTAATAAACACCAGGCTAACACTCAAAAGTCACATTTTTTAAAAAAATTAAAGTGAAATAAAATTGACCTCATAGTGCCTGACTGGCATACAAAAAGTGTTTTCTTGAGCAGTTAATTTCATCAAGCTGCAGCAGAAGGAAGGCACTACAGAACTTTCTTGGCTCTTGCAAAATTCTCTTGACCTTAATCAGTAACAGAGTTAATAAGTACAAAACCTGCCTAAATTATAGTAGTTCCCACTGAGGCTTTGGGGGATGTTTGGTTGGTCAAACAGCAAACTCTGTTGAGGTATTTCTCCACCTGAGTGCAGTGCTTTGAAAGATAGATATTTCTAATTTTATTTTCATATTTAGCTCCACTAACAATTTTTTCCCTCACACTCCTAGCCCAAATATAAATGGCATTTAAACAACTGTTAGTACATCCACAGAAGAGAAGTCTAAGGTAGCAAGTGAGTATTTGATGGAGTTTTTAATTTTGATTCAAGTCCAAACATGGGAGCAGAGGAGAATCTGAGGTTGGTTTACACCTTGACAGCAGGGCAAGAGGGGAATGGGGTCTGACCTTCTCCCACTCACCATGCATGTCCATCATCCCTGGGGAGGAGCTGTTCTCTGGAGTGGTCACTTCAGAGCCACATTTTTCATCTTTGCCCTTTTTCTTATTCTTATTTTTCTGAAAAACAAAAGGCACCACACACAAATGAGACCACAGCCACGCAGAGAAATCCAGGCTGCTGTGTAAAACCCTCCCCACTCAGCCCTTCTGTAAGAACAGCTCACAGTCTCCAGTGAAACCTCCTCCTTCTCTACACCTAAAGCTGTTTCTACATTAAAACTGAAAGATGGATTAAGAAAAACCAAACTGACTAACCAAAGAGCACAAGCACAAGGGCCCTGTGTGAGCTGTAGGTCCCAACCTGCTCCCAGCCCACAGGGATGAAAACAAAGGAAGGGACCGTGGCATCCACCACGTGGGCAATCTGTGCCTGCTAAGGGATGCAGCATTTGCAATTAGGAGGTGACGTAACCAGGCTCACAGGAAAAAGAGCCAGCTGCACTGCTTTTGGAGATCCTGCCTGCTGAGGAGACAATTCAAAGCCTGCCTCCAGGAAGAATGCTCTCAGCCCACCCTTCTGCACAGAGACTGTCCCCCCACGAGGGAAGGAACTGAACCACAACCAAACATTGCCTAAGACTGCAGAAGAAATTCAACAAGTGATAGCTGGAGGGACTTCTCTCTATTTTAAACAGATTATTAAGCTATTTCTAAACTGTATTTTTACTTAGAGAAGCCACATTTTGCTCACTGATACATGAACCAGAGGTGAGAGCACATGGACTTCTTTACCTTTGCAAAATGAAAGGCCAGAGGGGTCATGATCTCTCTCAGGTTTGGTTGTTTTTTGAAGGTAAAAAGGACACCTCTGACAGAAAAAGGTGCACTGAAAGTGACTGTGAGCAATTTAAGCTGACAGGCATTTTTAAAGAGGTTTAACCATCAAAGTGGTGAGGTTCCAGAACAGCTTTTCACAACCAGGAGAAGAGCCAAGCTAACTGTAGTGCAGAGAAACGTCAGTGTCCAAGGAGCAACACACGAGGGGGGAAGTAATTTAATTTCTGTTCACCAAAATCAAAGACAACTTCCATTTGAAATAGGGAAGGTACCATTCTCCTATTTTAGTGAAAAGCAAATATACTGTCTGGTCATCAGAGTGGATGAAATCAGATATAAAAGGATGTCCACAACAAAATTTAATAGAAAAAATTATCCTATGTGTTATTTACTGTTAAAATATACATGCTTGTGTTATTTGTGAGAACTTCCAGAGCAACAGGACAGAAACTTTGCCAACATCAAGCCTGCAAAAACTGCAGCTGCACAACAGCTTGAAATAAAAAGAACATGACTGTAGGACACCAGCATAACTGGTCTTAAACAAGTGTCCCAATTTCAGCAAATCTGGAGCCTCAACCTAGAGATGATGGCTTAGAAAACACAATTAAACTCTGCACACTGAAACCATTATATAAACCCCTTCTTCATAATAGAGAACCTGACTTTGGGTAGCACTGACCTTGAAAGCTCCTCCAGAAGCTCACTTAGAAATTCTGTTTCCAAGTCCCACAGCACCCATCCTGCAGGCACAGCTGAACAGCAGCAAAACAACTGCCAGAAGCCCTGAGCCTAAATATCCCAAATCCTGCACTCCCTCTCACATGAATAGCACCATTTTCCCCCACAGTGTACTATAAATGATAAAATCAAGCCCTAACATGTGACAAGTAGAAAGAATGGACAGGTTTCCCAATTCCCAAGGGGTAACTTCAGAGAGATGCTGCCCAAGCACTGGAAGAACCTGTGAGGTTCACAACTCTGACAGTCCCTGAAATCTGTGGGACAACCAAAGCACAGGAAGAAACAAACTGATTCTAATTAAAAAAAAAAAAAACAGGTCTTAAATTTGGAGTCTGAGTAAGACAAGGTCATGCCACTGTCTTGTCTGAAAACCCACCATTTTACACATCTATTAATATAGAAGTTTTCTTCCAAATAGGCCTTCACTCATATTTCAGGTAAAGTAAAGCATATGACAGCCCAAGCAAAGAGTACTAAGCTTAGGTTATGTTTTCTATTGTATCATTAATTTACTGCGGTATTATGGATTAGTGTTCTCTCTATCACAACATTACAATTTATAAGATGAGAGCAAAGATAATTTTAAAAAACAATTTTTAAGTCCTACCACTTTGATTTTTACACCACACAAACAGTGCACACAACAAAAACAGGATGCACAAACACAACATTTATCAAGAGAAAACACACATGACAACAGAAGTGTGTGTTGCTGTATTATTTAGCTGGACATATAATACACTTAATACAAGTGATCCCAGCTCCCCAGGATATTCCTACACTCCTATCAAGTGTTTTCCACCTATTTTTGAGCAGCACAGCAGTGATGCACACATAGAATATGCTCTCTGCCCTGTTCTGAACCAGCTACACTCTTTAAATCACCAGGCAGAAAGAGGGGAAAAATAATCCATGATGTAACTTTCCCTGCCTGCCTCCCAGTTAGTCAGAGCAAGGTTTCCAACTCCCTTTCAGCTGCATGTTTAGCAGATATCTGAGAACTGATCCCAGCTGACTCCAGGGAGACTGTCACACACTCACCCATCAACATCACTTGCTGTAGAGATCAACATCTCCCTGGAGCTTGCAAGCCCCACACCAGTCTTAGCTTGAAGGCTCAATGAAAATCAAAGAATATTTCTTTAGACTTTGCCTAAACAGGAGCATCTACATCTGGAAAAAGCAAGATACTGCAGGATACTTACATCATCCACTTTAGGCTCTGTTACTGGTACCCATTTGTAAATCCTTAGGGATGTGTCTCCAACTGTCACCCACTTCTTCTCCCTACAAAATTACAATGCAGGAGAAGTTAAACTTCAGATTCAGAAGAGAGTGATCTACTATTGTAAGTTGTCAAGGATTTAAACAGGCTATTAAGTAGGATGATCTCTATTACATCGTCTTTAGCACTGCATTGTGCAAATTGTTCTTTGCATTTCACAACTTGCTAGAGCACTGCTAACCTCCAGATTTCTCAGGGCTGTTACTTGACTGGGTGAGTAACTGCAGTAGCAGTAATAAGATCTGGATTAAAGATAAATGTTAAGAAGAACAGCAATTGAAAATGCAGATTTAATGCCTACAATTTTCGCTTAAGGTTTCTAGACAGCAGAAGAGGGTTTAGACAGACCAGCGTGTTTTGATTGTCATGAAGCTGTTTAATGGGATTAGAAATCTAGATGCATTTTGACCATCTGAGGTTTATTTGATATTGGGGGGAGGGGGGCACAGAAATTTGCTGCTGGCAATTTACTGCTCACTCCACACCCCTGACAGACAGTTCCAGCAGTAGGAGTCACAGCCCCACGGGGAGCAATAGTGCAGAGAACCCAGAGCCCAGCTCTGGGGCAAGGCAAGGCTGGGGCTACCAGGGAGGGGAGAGCACAGCCTGGGGGGCTGAGTGCAGCCCCTGCCAGCCCAGGGTGGTGCCACTGCCAAATGCAGAAGGGAATGTGGCTGCAGGGCTGCTCTGCCTCAGAGGGCTGGGGGGCAGAGGGATGCTGAGCGCTCGGCCGAGGGATGCGTTCCTGGAGCTCTGCACATCAGGGATTAAAGGAAGGTCCACGATCCCAGAGAAATTTCATCACGTTTCTGGGATCAGTTTTCAGGTCACAGATTGCTACCACTGCTGGTTCCTGGGTTTGCAATGCAGCTCTGCAAATGGATCGATTAAAAGTTAACGACAAAGACCGATTCCATTAAATATTCAGGAACATCTGAAATTAATTTGGCATGAGATCTCAGGATTTTTCTTTTTTTTTATCTTCCCATAAACACATTTAAATAATAGATTTGGGATCCAGTTATAGATTAAAACAAATTTAAAAATGTTCTTTGCAGGATGGGAGAAGCTGGATGTGACTCCAAATATATGTATTTATCTATATGTAATAGCTCCATTTTTAGAAAGGGCCTCCAGAATCAAAAGCAGCCACACTGTACAAATGTCACAGACATCCTCCTGACTATTTGTTTTAGCTACTAAAGCCAATCTTTTATTTTCCCTTTAGAAGAGGCATTTTCCTGTTTAATTAAGAACAAAAGCAAAACTGAACTATATATGACTATTTGATACATTTTGGCTCTGTCCATAATGATATTTTAATTGAAGTCCAAAGCTATTTCAAATTAATTTCTTTCCCACTGCTCTTCATGGAGCAGTGTTCCCTCAGTGTGTTTAGACACAGCCATTTGGGTACACTAGGTGGCTAAAGTATGTCAAAATCCAATTTCACTCTAATTTGGAGCCCTACATGCAATAAAAATGACAGTGGAGATGAGGGCATGTCAATAATGAGAGCATACTTAATTGTGAAGAGATGATCATGACATAATTTGGGGTTTTTTAAGGATACAAGACAAACTAGATTTATTTCTACTCGAGAAAACCTTTGAAATTATGGAAATAAAACCAGCTGGGGTTTTGTTTTGGGTGTGGGGAGAGGTGAATAAATGCTTTTTTTAAAAAAATCAAGATTTTAGTCTTTTCCTACAGCAAAATATTACTTAGAGATGCTGCACTGGAAAACCAAAAGTTCAAGATACCTGTTAGCATCTCAAAGCAGCCTCACACAGCATCTTCACTGGACAGACTGTAGAACACAGGAGGAAACCTATATTAGTAACTTTTTCCTTCTAGTATTAAAGTTAGCCCTGACATTTTAACTCTTCTGAGCTTCTTATGTACCACTTTAAGTTTTGATAACCCTCAGCTCTAGGGATTTTTTTAACTGATTCCAATACACAGTAATTCAGACAACAATGGGAATATTTTGTGATGGAAGTACACCAACATCCCAGTCCTGCAAACACTTAGGGCTAAAAAGAAAACCCAACATCACAGTGCAATTATGCAAATATTTTACATGTGTAAGTATTTACAGCATTGACAGTTTAAGACCATGAAAGTATTAATAAGAAAAAAAGAAGACAACCTCCTCTAAAACTTTATAAAAGCATTGGCAGCACAAACACAAATTTGTTAACAAAGAAACGCAATGACTTTCAGACATTTAAGATCAACAGGGTAAAATAATTCCAAGATTTATGACATTTATTGCAAATTAAGCTTAGAATATTATCTGTAATACTTACTGCCTTACCATTTCAAAACAAACCCCAAAATCCAAACAAGCAAACAAAAACCCCAAACCCACTTCTACTCTGAACACTCAACTTTTTAATCTTTTGTGCAAAGACCCCGTCCCAACCTGCTGATCAGGGACTTTGCTTTTCCCTCAGTGAGAATTGACAATTTACTGATGCTGCCCTTGGCAGCAAGTTTGGGAAATGCTGCACAAATCACAGAAGATCCTCACTGGCCCAATACTGGGACAGGAATGAGGAACTCCTGAACTCCTGTGCTCAGCCTGTTGTGAAACCTTAAGGAGTTTCTTCACCTGTCTCCCTGACTGCTGCACCCACCCACCCTAATCCTGACCAGAATCCCTCCTCCATCACTCAATTCCACCTCTGATAAGTGACGACTGAGCAATATCTGTTATTGCACCAGCCCCTGTTATTGTCTGAAGTTGATCTCTGTGCTGATTGTTGGCTTGGAAAAGATGGCTAATGGAATACCATCAACCTGACACTGTATCAGGCTAAAGATGTGGCAATTAGCAACTTTACTTGTCCATGTCTATCTGATTAACTCCAGTTTTACAAAAAAGAAAACCATTTTGCCTGTTTTCAATGCTCTCCTGTTCCTCCACGAATGACTCGGGAGTAACAACAACAGAAAGTGGCAAAACTGAAATATATACAATAATATTTTTCTTTTAATCTCCCACACTGAGAACTATCTTCAATATTTTAGTTATAGTAAACTTTAGAAACTGATCAGTGCAACAGAAACAAACCCTTACATTTATCTGAAATTGTGTAAAAGCATTTTTAAATTCTGAACTATATCTGCACAGCATTTAAAGGACAGCCAAGGGTACAAAGGGTATCCATTAGTATCAACACTTCCTCAGAGCTTACGCCTGAGGCATACTAATATCTCAGAACTTACATCATTATAAACTCAATTCCCCATTCTAAATAACCCAAGACTCTGAAATATATTTATACTTTGTTTAATAACACTAAAGCTCCACAGATGAACATCAGATTCCACGTGTAAAAGTAATATACGGGTGAGCAAACACAACAGTGTATATTACACTTATACAGAAAGTGTCAAGGCAGCTTCTGCAGCAGCAGTGAGTGCCAGAAACATTTGATGGCAGAGACACAGAAAGCCTTTACTGCCAATATATCACTCAAGGAAAGGCTTTCCCACTTGTCTGGCCTTTTCCCATGAGTACCATTCATCACAGTGAGCTGCGTGTACACACGGATTTGCTCCCACATACCCCATCTTCTGCTGGTGATCACGAAGTGACGTCATAATGCTGAATTTATCACATCACACTCACTTGCATTGCAACAGAGTTTGGTGAAAATCACAGAATTATGACCTCCCTGTGGGATCAAGCAAAAGAGAAAGGGGACGGGAAAGAATATGCCATTATTATACACAAAAAGTGCTGTCAGATGCACAAAAAATGATTTTTTTTATTTTTTTTTTTTTGAAGCGTAGGCTTGCTTTTCCGAGCACGCCTACTGCTGAGTAGATGTTTGTCTAGTGACTAATGTGCAGGAGCCCCAAACACACGTTGTGTTTATTGAACAGGCTGCAAATACAATAAAATGCCATGGGGAGACACTGGACAAGGATGTGTGGTCCCAGACACGTTCTCTCTGGGTTTATCTAAGTACAGCACATTTGGGGAGTCCCCTGTAACGTACACATGGCTTAAAGCCCAGCTCGGTTCCACGTGGCCACAAGCACCTCGCTCACAGCAGACAGAACCATGGCTTACACATAAAAAAACTCTACCTTCAGCTGCCACTGAAGTCAGAGAGCATATCCTGGCTCAGAGAGAAACTTTTCTTTTTTCATAAGCCAGAAAAAAAGAAAGGTATCATAAGTCAAGGGTGGTAACAGCGTGTATGGGCCACGACAGAACTTCAGTGCATTCCTGCACATACACTGGGTATTTTCACTCCAGCCACCACTACTTGAACTACAGTCTTAGGAGAACACCCAACACAGACAGGCTACAGCGGGCAGGTGATCTGGGAGGAGCAAACAGCCTTCTTCCAAAGGCATCCTGCTAAGGAGTTCTGTGTCATGACTCCTTTTCAGAGAGAAAACCTATTTGGAGAAGGAGGCATGAGCAGCAAAACCTGCAGAAGCTCATTCTCAGAGCATTACATACCACACGAAAGCATTTTAGCAAGTCTGAATGGAGACAGTGAAGAGAAAAACCACAGCAGCACTGCCTAGAAATCCTGAATAGCCACAGATCACGACCCCAGCCAATGGCACAGGGAACACAGACCGTGGGCACTTTTCCCCTCGACTTTCTCCAGGTACTTTCACCAGTTGTCCAGGTTCACCTCTTCTTCCTAAGGTGTTATCACTGCCCACAGATCAGGGCTTTGATGGGTCAGAAGAAGGTCAAAGGAGTCCACAGAAATACTGCATTTCAAAGGCAAGGCAGCACAGTGGGATTTCCAGATTCCTGGTGCATTCTCTAAAGCCAGGATTACCTATCCCCACCAGATACTCCAGACCTCCATCCTCACATGTTTGCACAGCTGTCCTAAAGTCCAGCAGCACCATGCACCCATGCAAACTATTTCACTGTCTCCCAAAACATCCTACCATGAGCTTTCCTCATCCCCATTCCTTGTCTCTCAGTAGATGTCTGTATTTCCCTTCATTTAACAAATCAGACTTCGACAAAAACCAAGAGTGCCTTCAGTATTTTTCTAATGCTGCTTGAGGGCACAAGAGTTTTTGCCCCTCTCTTCTTGAGAGACCAACTGGAATCCACATGTACTCATCAACCTTTAAAGACAAAACCCCAATCCTGTACCATTCACTGAGACAAAAAATAACCTCAGAGGATTTTTTAAGACTGAGAGAAGAATTTTAAGTACTGTTAAAGAAAGGTAGAACAGTTCTCTTACTATGGAAAGTTAACATTTCTGCCACACAAACACAAGGCAACCATGTATTTTGCAAGCCATGTGCTGCGTGTTTTCCAAAACAGATGCTCATTCATGAGTGTGGTTTAAACAAAGGAGATAAGGTTACAGTCATCTCAAGATAAAAACGTAACAACTTCATTGTTTACTACTAAGTTCCAGCAATAACCAGAAGTGCCACGCGCTCTGTGAACCGACAGGAAGACAGGACCTGCGGCCAAGCGCTGGCTGTCCAGGAACACTGATTTTCTGAGGAATAAAATCTGCCCTGATGGAAGCTGCCTTCCAGCAGGCACATTCACAGATGTGGCAGCACAGAGATTCAGCAACACCAAGCACAGCAAGGTGCTGCACACCTGCACAGGTGGATAACGCCTTGGACAAAGCCACTGTCTGCTCAGACGAGTTCACAGCCCGCTCTGTCTCCCTGCCCATCCCTGGCATGCACTGCTCCCAGCACACAAGTCTCACAAAACTCTGTTCTAGGAAAGGCTGGACGCAAGGTATTTTAATTTTCAGTGGCTGCATTTCCACAGAAGAGCTGTGGATGGCAACAAATTGCTCCCATTATGCAAATGAAACTGCACACTTGGAAATTGCCGATGTGGCTCTTCTGAAGATGCAGGAATTGCCAGTGTGGAAAGTTCAATTTAACAAGCCAAGTCTTCTCAAAACACTGAAACCACAAAACACAGACTCTCTCTTAGCTAATTTCCCGCTGTATTTGACTGCAGGTGGGGGGTGTAACCATGAGATTCGCCTTCAAATTATGATTCCTTTAAAAATAAGAAAATTGCTTTATGTAAATACTTGTGAGGTGCACACACAAAAAGTCATATCAATACTTCTGACAATAATCAACAGAAACACTGCGTGACTGCACAGTAACCCTCTACAGCAAGTTGTCTATCGTGAAGGTTAAAATGTAGACAAATCTATTTATACCATAAGATCTCTGTTTTACAGAGAGAGCCATAGCAACTGGCATGATGGCAGAGAGTCCTTGCCAAGAAAAAAAATAAATAATTTAGGTATTTTGTTGAATGGCCAAGCTTCTGTCTCTACTCCTCTCTGAATTCCACAAACCAGGATTCAAAGGGAGCGTGCTGCGCTCATGAATGAAATACCTACAGACAGAACAGTCCCACACATCCCTCCACGCTCCGGCTGGAACAAAAGTCCTGTCACACGGCTGCACATTGTTCTGACCCCTCCAAAGTCAGCACTTAAAAACTGCACTTAAAAACAACACCCGAGTGGAGGAGAGTTCCTGAACGGCCCCGAGCTGCGGAGCTGGGGCTGCCCCGGCTCCGCACACAAAGGCTGGATTCTCTGAAATCCATCCCGTGCCCGGCGCTGCTGGACACACGGCCCGATCCTTTGTCCGGCTCACGCCAAAGGGCCCATTCGTGTACCCGAGGCCGTTTCAAACTTAACAATCCATTTCACCCTAATAACGAACACGTTCAGTTCTGTATTTTGCTCTTTTTTTTTTAACCAAAACAAAGCGTTAGCTGAGGAGGACAATAGAGGTGTCCCCTCGATTTCAAAGCTTCCAACCAGCTCAGCGATGCACAGTAACAATAACGCAAGGGCTCTCCCCGTGGATTCCAAACGCTTAAAGGAAAGTATTTTAAGATACGTGCACAGAGACTGCTGAACAGTCAGCCAACTTGCTGGAAGAAAGATTCACTCTTGAGTCACACCGGCACTGCTCTTTATGCCATCCCAAATCCCCGGACCGACCGTGCAGAGCGAGCACGGCGGCGACCGCTTTACGGTATTGTTCAAACACCTCGTGTGGGTTTTTCTAACAAAAGCAGGGGGAAAAAAAAAGACAAAAGCGGGGAAATGCCAAAACGCGATGAAGGCCTAACAAAAGGGACTTATTTCACACGGGGTACAGCCTTTAATTTTACGAGTAAAGAGAGGTTCCAGGGGCAGTTTCGCGCTCTCTCCCGGAGCGTCGGTGGGAGCCGATCGCGCTCGGGTTTGCTGCGCTTTTACGCGCAAACCCCGGGAACTTGGGAGGTGAAATCAATACACAAACAGGCAATGACAAAAAAATAAACTCTCGGGAGCTTCGCAGGGGTATTCTGAACGTGTTTTCTTTTTTTTTTTTTTTTTTTTTTTTTTCCAGAACACTTCTCCGAGCACTATTTCCACCCAGAAGAGCGGGCGGCGGAGCCACCCCGGGCCCGCTCCTCGGGCCCTTTGTAGGGGCCGGCGGCGGGAGGCGCCCGGCCCGACCCCGCCGCCCGCCCATGCCCGAGGCGCCCGGCCCGGGACCCGTGGCGAGGGGCGGCGGGCCGGGGTCCGCGGGGAGCGGCGGGGGGCGGCGGGGAGGGGGCTCGGCCGCACAATGGAGCCGCCTCTCGCCCTCACACGCCGCCGCCGCCTTCATGTGACTCGCCGGAGCGAAATGGCTGCTGGGTGCCGCCGGCTCCCCGCCCCCCGCGGCCGCCGGCGAGCCCCGGACCCGCGCGGGGCCGGGCGCGGGGCGCGGGAGGACGCGGGCGCGGGGTCCCGGCGCGGCGCGGCCCGCTCACCATTTGCGCACTTTCTCGATGGCCGCCATCACCCGCTTGATATCATCCTTCGCCCGGCTCCGGGTCTCGGCCCGCACCGACCGGCCCGACATGCTGCTGGGAGGCGGCGGGCTCGGCGGGGAACGCGGCGCTCGGCGCGGCCGGCGGCTCGGTCCGTGTGTCGGGGCGGCCGCCCGCACAATGCCGGGGCTGCGCGGGGCTCGGCACGGCTGCGCTCGGCGGCTCCGCTCGGCTCCGCCCGCCCGCCCGGCGGGGCCCGCGCTCCGCGCAGGCGCGGGGCCGGCGGCGAAGGGAGGGGCGGGCGCCGTGAGGGGACGGCGGGTGGCGGGAACGGCGGCCGGGGCGGGAGGGACGGGGCGAGCGAGCCCGCTGCCCGTGCGGCTCTCGGGGCTGAGGGGACACCGCGGGGACACCGCGGGGACACCGCGGGGACACCGGACAGCGAGCCGCCCCCGGCGGGGACCCGCGGAGGAGGTGCCGGGCGGGAAGGAGCCCGCGCCGCGGAGAATCCGGAGGCGGCCGGGGCTCGCAGAGTTCCCCTCGCCCGTTCTCCTCAGGTGTTCGCTGGAGCGAGCACAAGACAGCGTTCTTTCCCCACTCCCACCGAGCGCAGGCCGTAAGTTACCCGTAGCTATGAAGTTGATCCGATTTCGGCCCATCAGGAGCTGCCCAGGGAGGTGGCATCGCCTCCCCTTTAGGGAAAGGCTGGATGTGACACTTGGTGCCACGGTTTGGGTGACAAAGTAGCGCCCGGTCAGGGGCTGGAGTCGATGATCCCAGAGATCTTTTCCCATCAAACTGATTCCCGTGATTCTGTGATAAACCAATGCAGACCAGCAGCATTAAGAGCACAGATACATTTCCCCACAAAGCAAAATCCAGTCCTAAAATCCAGAGCTTTTAAAAACCTCAAAGCACTTTACATAGGGACAGTACCTAATTTTGTACAGGGCAGTTACAGACACCCTTGCACCAGTTGCTGTGACAGACCTTGAACACAGGGATGGGCGATGAATTCCCCTGTTTAACAGGAAACGTAAATACGTAATTAGCAGATTTTGACTTTTCCCCCTCCCCGTGGTTATAAAGTTTCTCAGCTGCTTTAAATAATTCCAGTAACGTCCATGGAACCGGGCTGCTTTCGAGCAGTGGAGGCTCAGCTCTGACAGACATCCATGGAAATACATGAGCATAAAGGGGAAATGAGTTACATGGGAGGTGATGCTCTGCAGGAAATCTGTCACAGACCTGCGAGCTCTGGTGTGGTACTGCTGGACTCCTTCATTAACTTCTCCCTAATACACCTTGCTGCTCCTGCTAATTGTACAATCACAGATGCTCTGAGTACACAACAGCGATCTCTGTTTAAAAAACATTGCTTCTGAAAGGAACGCTTCTTAAGGGCCTACATTATTATTCAAATTGATGCCGAGGATGATGTAAAGAAGGAAGCTGTTCAACAGCACTTCACTGATCTTTCTACAGCAACTTGTATCAGTCTCATTATGCTGTTTATACACACACAGAGTGATGCCATCCCATTGGTATTACACTGCTAATTGGAATTACTACTTTCAGAAGGAAAAAGTCAGTTTAAAGGCCAAAAGAGAAGCGTGGTTTTAATGTATACCGCAGCATTTATTTCTTTACCGAGGCCCATTGGATTTATAATTACAAATCCATTCTAACCTGTCAAAGCATTTATCAATGTATTTAATCAATACAGTACTCTTAGACTGCTCTTTTGCTGTCAGGTTTCACAAATGAATACTGTCTTAACGTAATGAAAATAGACTGCATCTGGCATAAACCCACCTGAAATGACTCTGGGAAGGTTCCAGCCAAGGATGGAGTGGCCACCTGCTTCATTCTTTCCAGCCATTCCAGTGTTTCCCTATATAGGTGTGAAATTACAGGTTTGTGGCATGTGCCAAACTAGGGACATATTCTAGAGTGAAATGCAACTATGTGACCTTTGCTTTGCAATAAACACAAGCCATAAATTTCGCAGATATTTGAGGAGAGGATCCTGGAAAGTAGGAACAAACAGAAAATCTAGTGGTAGCTATGATTCTGAGCCTTTGTAGATCAAAGATTCTTCTTTTCCCTTCTGTTCTGTTTTTCTGGCTCAGCAATAGGTAAGCCAAGAATGTCTGTAACAAATATCTCTGCTGTGATTTCTGCTGGAATTTCTTCTTCAGTCAAAGCTGCTGCACCTGGAGAGCAGTAAGAACAGCACAAGACACACAGAAGCAATGTCAAAATGGCTTTCCAGTAAAATTTATAAGCAGCAATAAGTGAACAAAACATTTTTAAAGATATATGAAGGGATCATAACAAAGTGATGGTTTACTAGCTCGCTACTTTATGTGTTTATGTCAGGGATTAAACCTGTCAAGTCTGTGTGTCTCACCTTGCAGCAGGTCCCTGCCTCAGAGGAGTCATGGGACAACTTTTACACTTGGTCGATTTGATGTGATTTAGGATCCTGAGGGATCCAGGAATTTCAAAGTTCCCCTCGGGAGCAGCACCTTGGCTGCATGGGCCCCATTGCCAGTGACCCTAAACAGATGCTGTTCCAAACTGGTGGGGACTGGGACATGAGTTGTACAAAAATGCAGTTCCAATTACAATGGCCAATTAAATACAGCTGCTTGGCTCCAATCAATGCTATAATTTGCTGTTCCAGACTGGTGTAGACTGGGACATAAATTGCAGACAAATGCAGTCGTTACCAACAGCTCTGTTATAATGGGCACTGCAGCCTGGGTGAAACCAGCACTGGGATTTCCCTGTGTGTTTCTAATTTCAGCTCCAGCCAGCAGATAAACAGCAATGTAATCTTGTCAGGCCCCAGTTATAGTTCATTGTCCATTTATTTTTAGATACACCCATGCAATTGCTGAGTGCATGAAGGACAGTCTGTAGCTCTGTGACTATTTTGCAATCCCATCTGAGCAGTTTTGACAGCTCTCGGCCTAACAGGGTAAATGGGTTTGAAATTTAAATTATTCCATTTGGGAATTGAAACAATTGTGCTTCTGTGCTGGGTGGAATGCTAATCCTGTACCTGTGGGATCACAAGTGTCCAGCTCAGATCCTCCTTTCCCAGGTCTCCTGCCCAGCAGGGTGGTCAGACACACAGCCAGCTCGTCCTCTGTCATCTGCTCCCCTGTACAAAACAGAGCACACCAGCCCTTGGGTTATGGGGTCAAGAGCACAAAAACTCAAATTAAACTGAACAGGACAGTTCAAAAGAGGATCTGGCTTCTCTGAGATACACACATATTTCACTGCCAACTGAAACAAACGATCCCAACACAGGAAAATGTTGACTCTAAGGAAAATTGCTCTTCCCTGTAACATTTGGGGAAAAAATGTCAATCAAAGGGAGAAATTCTGATGCAGAGAGCTTTTTAAGCAACATTGCAGTAGCTGGGGCTTGAGCTTCTATTCCCACTGGAGAATTCCTGGCACAGACCACAGTCCATGTAGCCATTTTCAGGCAGAGAAAGAGAAAGGTGGAGAAAAGTCTTGATTTAGTATCTTGAAATAACATGGACATAGCACTTGTTCCCAGTTAGTGGTTGGCTCGTGCCCTGGAGCATGAGGTTATAGATCTGTTATGAAACTGTTCTATCTGATGTATCTATTTATGGATGTTCACACCATCTGTATAAATAGCTAACCTTTCTCACACTGGTTGAATCCATGGTTTCCAAGGATCTTTGTGGCAAGGAGTCTTGCCAAGTGATGGACTGAGTAAACCAGCATTTCCCTTTACCTGTTTTAATGCTCAGCTGCACTTTTACACCAGAAGTAAGACAATAGAAATTTGGTATTAGCACCCATGGCATTGGCCACAAGTGTATTAACACCCACATTCATGGTGTTCTCCTTGATTCAGCTCAACTAAATCATCCCATCTTTTCAGTCTTTCACAGATTCAGCTCAGGACCAATTTCATCCCTCCTTTCTTGTCTCCCTTTTATCAGTCTTACACTGCTTTTCCAGAGCCTGTGTGACTGGAAGAGAGAGCAGCAATTCAGCTTAGGGCACACAGGGAGAAGGATACATTTTGCCAAGATCCATACTTATCATTTAACAGCTGAGATACCTCAGGCCAGCAGAGATTTACAGAGCAGTAAAAGAAGCACAGCTGGGACAAGACATGTGATTATTCAATTTAAAATCTTAAGGCAGGTGGCTCCTCACGCTTGCCCTGGTTACCAGGTTATCATTCCAGAATAATTTCTTGCTGCAGGGAAAAAAATTTGAAATTGCAGGCAGAACTAGCAAGCATAAAAGTGATATTAGAAACAAAATAACTCACCTCTACACTGAAGCAGTGACAGGAAGTGTCCTCTGTCAATAACTTTGTCTCCCTTCTTGTTATTATAACCAAGAACCTGAAAGGCTCCTTGTATGGTTTTCATTGACAAGCCAAGTGCAGGTCGATGATTTATATAAAGTTTGATAAAATCATCTAAATTGATTTTTGTCACTTCTTCTCCAGTATCCGCGTACTTGCTGAATTTTACTTCATTTATCATGTCCTCAATCTAAAGATCAAGACAAGGCAGATTGTTACACGTTTTATTTTGAAGAGCATTGGGCCAGGTTCCGATCCTGTGAATGCCAATGTCCCCAACTGTGCATGTGCTGGTGCCACGACCACATCCCAGGAGGAAGCTACACCCAGCAGCTGAGGAGGGGAATGGCCAACAGTTACACACCTGCTGACGTGACAATAACCAGTAAAGATGGGAGTTACACATACGCAGTCATTTTGGATTTCCTCTCTTGTGACAGGCACTCGGTGACCCTGCAGCTGTTACCGGCACCTTGGGCACAGCTGTGCCTCCACTCTGGGACAGTGAGCAGGCAAACCACAAAGCAGTAAACACACCATCCTTGCTCAGGAAGCACACACACGAGGGTCCTGACAGAACCAGGCTGCACACCCTGACTGGATAAGAAATCTTGTCTTCCCCTGCTCTTCCCCGTGTCTGGGGCTGACACCCTGCACTGCTGGATCCCGAGCTCTCCTCTCAGACAAACAGGCAAGTGCTGTCTGTGCTGGATACCAGTGGTTTTCCTGAAGTCTGGTGCTGTGAGTCAGCCCAGTTGGCAGCTGTGCAGATGTGTGTCCAAAAGGCAGCATCTGCTCCATGCCTTCATTGTACTTGCAGCCCCTTCAGAGATACACGGGCAGCAGAGACACCAGGAGAATTCCCCGTGCTAACACGTACCAGGGCTGCTGCTTCCTGGGAAGGGAGGCTGATGCAAGATCTCCCCAGGGAGGACTTTGCATTCAGCCTTGGGCCTTTGTCCCTGTGTCACAAGTTTTTCCACTGAATGAAGCCCAGGGAAGAGGGAAATCTCAGCCTTATATTTTTCCTGTAGCAAATGTCACACCAAGCAAGAACAGTCATTTTCACTTCGCTCTGGCTGATCAGAGATTGGGTTTTATATCAACCCCACTGAACTACAAAAGAAAAATACCAATTCCCAAAAGCTTTGCTAGGCAGCCCAAGCTGCCTTTTCTCCCTCCTGCGTTTTTTGTTTTGTTTTTTTTATAAAAACACTCTAGAGAGATATGAACCTTCTCTCTGGATTTATTACTGATTGTAGGTTGCCTGGTTTCACAACAGCTCAGCACCTCTGTTTCCAAGCCTGAAATGCTGTTTATATTTTAATTTGGGGAAGTGTGGGGCATTACCAGTTTTTATTCCAGAGACATTTCCCAAGGGAATATGTTCTCTGTGTCCCCAAGAGGCAAAAATATAATAACCCATGGAAAAGATCTAACACAGTATGAAGACAACACCTCAACTTGGCACCAGGGCAGACAAACAGCTGCTGGTTGTGGGGGCTCCAAAGTGAGTCAGTTTGGTGGTGGCTGTGGCAAAGGTCCTGCCTCCCATCTGCTGCCTCTCCTGGCAGAGCATCCCTGGGCAGATGGGGTGGCAGAGAGTCAGCAGTGCCTCAGCAGGCTGTGGGTTCCTGTGCCATGGCAGAAAGGCTCAGGGAGTGCACTGATGCAGCTCTTCCCTTGGGAGAGCCTCTCCTGCTGTGCCAGCACCTCTGCTGGTGCTCAGAGGCCGTTATTCAAATCTCCCTGCTTCAGATTCAGTCATGCCAGGTTACACATTGCAAATGAGGTTTGTATACAGTACAGACTGCCTTGGAGAAACAGCCACACAAAGGGGAAGAAGCAGCACCCTTATTAAATTAGTTCTCTCTGCTGTAAAATTTTGACCCTGAGGTTGCCTTGTTGAACAATTCTGAGCTGTCAGGCTCCAGGTTTGCTCAGCCTTCCTCTGCAGTTTCTCAAGTTGCTAGCAAGGAAACATTTTTAGGAATTTTCTGCCAGATTCTGTCCACTACTATATTGATGCAGACCAGATAAAAATATGTTGGAAGCCAATAAATATATCCCAGAGCCATCCGGCACAGCAATGGTCAGAATCTGGCCCTTAGAACACTTGGGAAGTGCAATCGAGTCTTGCTCTTTCTTCTTTCAAAAACAAGAATAAAAACAGCTGACCAACCTCTTCCTCTGATGGATAAAATCCTATTGCTCTCATTACAGAAGGAATTTCCTCCAAGGGAATATGTGTTGACACCTGTCTCTTCTCCAGTGTTTGGATACCTTGGCTGCACAGCTGTACGTAGTAAAAATAGTCCTCCAGTTCCTGCCAGGGATTCAAACAAACACTGCAAATTTCAGTTACCAACAGGCACAGAAGATAAGGCTCCTTTTAGGGTTTACTAACAGCCTATCAATGAGATTGCTGTTAAAGGCAAGCTGGACAAAACATAAAGAAATGTCAGGCCTTGTATAAATTAAACTCCAACCAGATGTGGCCAGACAGCATTCACAGTGAGCATAATTACCCTGAAGAATTTGCCTTCTCTGCCACCATCCAGGAGGTTGTAGAATGGGATCAAGTTCTCCCCACTCAGGAAAGCAGCAGCATCCAAGGCACTGGCAGAAGTGGAGGAAAGAAGGTACAGGAAGGGTTCATGTGAGGAGAGCTTTCATGGTTCCCTTTCTAGTCGTTGTTCATAGACACTTTCAATAATTAAAATCCCTGAGCCTCAGAATTCAGGAAAGAAAAGCACTGCCTTGAACCTTGTGCTGTTTTATCATCAGCTGCATTTCTACAGCATATTTCATACCCAGGTTTTACATACAATAGCACAGTGTGGGAATTAATTATTACTGAATGGTCCTCTTGTTTAGTGGAATGAGTACAGGGCTGGGAGCCAGGAGCTTTTCCATGGACTTGAACTTGGTGTCTGGCATTTGGCTTTTCTGCTTCCTTATAGAGACATTGAGGAAGATGAATTAGCTAGATCAGCATTTTGAACATGCAGAGAAGGCTGGGGCTTGGTGTTTGCAATAAACCACACAACTCTCTGTTCCTTGATCCAACACATTTTTCCCCAATAACTCAGTGCAATCCATTACCCGACTTCCTCCACCGTGGCAACGCAGGTGCAGTTTGCATTAAACTGAAAGTGCCTGAGTAGCCACCTCTTTGTTTCAATTTCATAGGCAGTTGGAGCCAAAAGAATCTCTTTGGCTTGTGCAGCTGTAAAAAGAAACCAAGCCTGGAAGTGCAATCATGGCATAGCACTGCCACATAATACCCCATGCCTGGCAGCCAGGCTGCAGCTTTCCAGCTTTCACACACACCTTTGTAGTGCTGCTTCCACTGGTTTTGGTTTTTTTGTTTTTTTTTTTTTGCAAGCTTCATGCCTTTTTCATAATTAAGTTATTTGGGTATTAAACACAGTGGAGATTCACAAGATGCCAGAAGCAGCAATAAAATGATAATTAGCTCATCAAAAACTTCACTCCAAAAACAAATTACATAGAAATTCAATGTTGCCTGGACCCTGGCCAACCATTATAAAGAAGGATCATTTATATTCTATTGCCTTCCTTAAAATGTCGCTTATCCTGACCCCCGACCGTTTAAGCCACACAAAGTGGAAAAGAAAATAAATAAACCCATTGCTTTCCCACCCAGGTTTCCTTTGTTCTGGCACATGAAGGTGAGCTGGCTTGGCACTCCTTGGGCTTTCCTCAGGGCAAATGGTACCTGCAAAATGTGTTCCTTGCAGGACCAGCATGTGCCTTAACCACAGAGCCTTGGTCCTAGGAAGGTGAGGGGCAGTGGTGTTTCCCAGGTGCACCCCAAATGGCAAACATAGGAGCAAGGGTTAAAGGCTCCCATGGAGTTATTTCCCAGAAACCAGGAGATACAGTGCTCTATGCTAGGAGGGTGTTGTGCAGAATTTGAAAAAAAACCAAAACAACAAAACAGCACAGACTGAGGGAGACCCTGCCACCCTATCCTAACCCTGCTATGGACTGAACTCCCTTCCCAGTCCCTGAAGTGTGAAGTGGTTCCATGGTGGCCTGTCAGTTTTCATGCCATTCACAGGTGCCTTGCTCCATTTCTATGTACAAATGTATCTGTTGGGCACCTGCAGCCGTGAGGGAAGAGCCTGCACCCCAAACATGCATTGCATTGAGCAGCTTTGGTCCTTGACATGCCAAGAAACCAAAATATCTATCCTGCCTTTGCTGTGTTACCCTCCTGTCATGTGGGAGCACGTCTGGCACCATTGCCCAAGGGATCTGGCAGAGGGAAACCTGCAGAGGATGGCGTAAGAAACCTGGCAGGATTAATTGCTGATGCTCTGGGCCAGAGCCTGGAGATCCTCCTTTGTTAAAGCAGCCTCCACTCTTCAACCACCCCAATAACTGCAGGCCATTTATTCATGCAAGCAAAGCTTTATAGGATTAGGGTGGCTTGTCCTAAATCCAGTCTTCAAACACAGGGGGGATTTCCCAGCAAATTCCTGTCCCATTTGGAGAGCAGACACTTTTGTATCAGCAGCTGCCCTGTGTGCTCCTCCTGCAGCCAGTGCTGCTCCTCTGGTCCCTGCCTAACCCTGACAACCTCCCATCACACTGGCCAGGCCCTCACAAGGATCACAGGATCCTCTGCCCAGCTTCTTACCATTTGGGCACCATTTCCCAGACTGGAATATTTTTCAGGCACTATGGCCACCCCTGTGAGGTTTGCTGGCTTAATCCCTCCTCCATCACAGAGACAGGAACAAAACCCCCAAAAACATGTCCCTCCTGTTTCAGCTACCCCCCCACAAAGCTGCTTGGGGCCCAATAGGTCAGCCAGACAGCTGTGGAAAGCAGTAACAAGATTCCTTTCCTGCCATAACTCACTGTAGGTTGACCTTCCATTTCATGAAGGTGCGCTCCGTGCCCCCGGCTGTGAAGACGTAACGCCCATCGTGGGAGATGGCAAAGTCAGAGGCACCATCCGGGTGGCAAACGTAGGCTGAGGACTTGTGGGGGTTGCCATCAACAGGCAGCATCTGCAGGCCCACCTGTAAGGGAAGAGGGAGTCTGGGAGGGCTGGGGATTCTCTTCCCCAGGAGCTTGCTCAGCTCTCTGGCAGGACCAGCCTACACGTGGTTTCATCTTCAGTGAAATTCCCAAGGGACCACCAGCTCTGCAAGTGGGGGCTCTTGTACAGCTGGGCAGGTGGGGCTCCATACCTTGTCCTTTGTGATGTACACCAGGTAGTGTTGCTGGGGGTCTGCAGAGCTTGTCCTAGGGAGGATTTGTATCTTCTCCAAGGGGGAGCCATAGGTTGGTCCCCAAAGGGTCTTTCTAAAAGCAAACAATGTATTTATCCACTCTAGGCCACCCAAAACGTTCTTCCCCTCTGAGCAGCTGTTGTGTGGAAGGTTGGGTAGATATGGGAGGTGTGCAGAGGCTTTGTGCTGCTGGCTGGGAGAACAGGATAGGACAGTGTCCCTGGCTAGAAGGGACTACACTGGGGCTCAGAAATTAATTTAGTGCTCAGAGATTATTATGCTTTGCTCACATGGACTCTGGTCTCCTTTTCTGATATCTAACTGCTACATCTCAGGTCCCATGTGCTGAGCAGACCAAGATCCACCTGCAGCCACAACCTTGCTAAATGACACACTAGTGAACAGCAGAGTGGGCATAAGAATGGAGGGACCTGAGGGCTCTAGAGCCATCCCAAGATTGCATCACCAGTGGAAAATCACATGCTCCTGGGTGGGAGTATGGTGTTCATTAGACCAAGGAGAACACAGGATCAGGAGGAGGCTCCCAGGCAGTGGCAGGCCTGAATCAATCCTCTACCTGCACATTTTGGTCGTTGTGTTGTAGAGCTTCATTTTGTAGCAGTTGTTGGCAGTGAGGAAAAAGGACTCGGTGCTGAGCTGTGGGTACCAGGTCAAGCACAGGGGCACTGCAGTCTGCTCCAGCCTGTCCCTGTGTGTGACCACCAAGTGGTCCTTGATGCTGCTGGTCAGGTCATATTCAACCTGGAGGGAAGACAAGGAAACACAGCAACTCCCCTGGGGTCTGTCCTGCACCCTTGACATTGTGGATTCGCTGCATTTCCATCTGGAGAAGCCACGACAGGAGAGCCTCAGCACCAAGATCAGGCTGAGAATGAGAAACAACCCCCCAGCAATGGAGCTGGTGGGGAGAGGATCCCACAGGAGCCATGGAACCGAACATGGAGTCTCCTTTGATGGTCTTATCCAGCCCAACCCCTTTAAAAAAAAATCTTCACTGTCCTTGAAACTTTTGCATCCACCCACCAGCTGCCGGTCCTCCCCGAGGCTCAGGAGCCTGGGCTCGTTGCTGTCCGGGTGGACTCCAAAGAGGATGCTCCGGATGCGTTTGTAGTGGGACTCCAGCCCTGCCAGGTGTTCCCAGCATCTGCTCCCATTCTGCAGGACTCTCTTGTAAACAGTCACGGAATAATTCTCATCCTGCAACAACAGCAAGGTCAACGAGGGGAATCTTTTTCTTTCTACAGATCATCACCAGTTGTTAGCACCTCTGAGCCAAAGTGCTTCAACGCTGCCTCAATATTTCAACACTGAGACATGGGATTGAGGGAGCAGCTCCCTCCCAGAGCAGCAGCCAGAGGAAATCCCTGCTCCAGCCCCTTCTTCAGATGGATGCAGAGCTAAGACTTGTCACTAAAGTTAGAGACGGGGCACGGCTAGCAGCGGGTCTGCGGAGCCGCTCTGACTGGTGACGTTTCTACAGAGTGACTCTTCAAGCCAGGAAAAGCATTTCGGAGTCAGAAAGCCCCAGGGGAGGAAGAGCCCTCTGCCCTGCTCGCTCTGCATTTCAGAGTCACCAAGCCCCAGGGGAGGGCCGGCCCTCTGCCCTGCTCGCTCGGTGCCTCGCAGGATGGCCGGCAATTCCCAGTCCCTCCCAAAGCTGCCCCGAGAGCAGCGCTTGTAAATCACCGAGCGGAAAAAAACAAGCTTACAGCGGTTGCGAGGTACTTGGAATCGTGAGAGAAGCTGATGTGAGTCACGGGACCTTTCGAGAACTGGAATTCCTCGCAGATGGACTGAAGGGAAATTGCATCAAGGATGTAAATGCTTCCATCAGTAAAACCAGCTGCCAGAAAATGACCTGGAAAGCAGACCAGAAGCTTCTCACGATACCATCACTCCTCCCAGGAAGGCACATGGGGAGGTCCAAGAGCGGGGGATACCTTCAGGATCATAGGATAAGCACTGGATGCCAGCCTCAGTGAATATCCTGCTAACGAGGTACTGGGCCTCCTTGTATTCCCACACCTTCAGCAGCCCACAGTGACTCCCCACAGCCACGAGTGGCTCCTGTGGGTGACAGGCAATGGCGTTCACAGCTTTCTTTGCCTCTTTCATGATTCTTTCAAAGTTTGTGCTGTCTGTTGCAACATGGAACATGGTTGCATCAGAGGTTGAAAGGATAAAGTTCCTGTTTAGCATGAGAGAAACAGAATTCGATGAATCAGACCAACTGGCTCACGTCCCTCCAAGCTATATTACACATCAGTCTCTTTTTGGCAAGTTAGTTGGACAGTCACTTATATTTTGTGATACACAGTATGCAAACGCTCCTTGACCTGGAAGGCAAGTGGCACTTTGTATTCATGACCTGGGAAATGGCCATGTGAAGACACTGGAGCCAGTTCCATTTTCTACTTGGCTGGGCAAGTCAGAAGATGAATGACATCTGGGGAGCTCCTGCCGTTTGCAAGTCACTGGGGTGTGAGATGGACAAATGAGCAATTGGGGATACTCTGAATGGGCTTTCCACGTGTCTCCACACCACCATTGTCACGGCTCCACGCTGACTGTGCTGCTGTGGCCAAGGGCAGAGGGCAGTTTCAGTCCCTGTCTGCTCCTTGGCCACGCTGACCAGCGCAGCAGAGAGGTTTCACCGTGTGACTGGTGATGTGTGAAGCAGACAGCTGGGTAATTATTCACACTGCAGCACAAACATGTACAGTTTCAGTCTGCCTGATTGAGTCTGGACCCAGAAAAAAGGACAAGACAGGATCACAGAGAAATCCCAGAGTGGTTTGAGTAGGAAGGGACCTTAAAGATCATCTTGTTTCAACATCTTCCACTAGACCAGGTTACTTCAAGCCCCATCCAACGTGGCCTTGAACAATTCCAGGCATGGGGCACCCACAGCTTTTCTGGGCAACCTGTTCCAGGACACCACCACCCACAGTGAGGAATTTCTTCCTATATTCCATCTCAGCCTGCCCTCTGTCAATTTTAAGCTGCTCTCCCCTTGTCCTGTCACTCCATCCGCTTGTCCAAAGTCTCTCTACAGCTGTTTTGGAGCCCTTGAGGCACTGGAAGGTGCTATAAGGTCCCCTTGGAGCCTTCTCCAAGCTGAATCTAGGAGCTGTACAGACAGATGGGGGGAAGCACAGCCTCTCTACCAGCTGTCCATCACAGCCCCCAGTTTTTGCACATCTGGCCCAGGCACTGATGGACTCTGCCACCCCTTGCGTGCCTTAGCTGGGCTCTCCAGCCATTCCTAATCCCACCAGCCTCTGGGATGAGCTCAGGCCTTCCCCTTTGGTTTTCTGCCTTTATGCTGCCCAGAGCAGCTGCAAGTGGCAGGAGCTGCAGCAGCCACTGAGGATGAGACAGCAGAGACCAACAGGGAAACCAAACCATCCCCCAGGACCCTGCTCCAGGCTGGAGAATCTGTCCCACATGGCTCTTTGGAAAACACGCATGGCCAAGAACAGCTATTGCCAGGAAAGCCTTAACAGGAGTGACAGACATGTGGTTTGCAGGCTGGATGGAGCCACACAAGAGCTTCATCTGGCCTGCAGACTCCCTGTAAATCCTCAGGCACAGCTACGTCACACAGAGGGACAGAGAGGGGCTGCTGACCAGTCAGTGTGGTACAACCCTGCGCCGGTGCCATGGCCCAGATTAGCTTGCCAAGCCAGGATAAAATCCAACTGGATATAACCATTCCTGGGAGGGGCTTAAGGGGGGATTAAGGGGCCCAGTGAGAGCTGGAGGCTCGGCATTAGCACTGCCTGGTGTGCTGGGTACGTGACAGAGAAGCTGATCATCACTGTGTCTGTGCCAGGGCATCACCTCGAGCTCGGAGTCTGAGAGCTCTGAGCCCACCCACACTCCCTCCCTCTCCTGCCTCCTCTCCTGCCCAGGAGCCTGGGCATGGGGCTGAATCCTGCTCCAGACCAAGAAGAAGCTCATGGAGCAGCTCTCACTGACCACCTCCCCAGCTCTCACTGACCACCGCCCCAGCTCTCAGCTGCAAGGCAAACACAGGAGAAGAGCTGTGCTTGTAAAGAGACACTCACCTGGTGAGAAAGGGCTGGCTGCTGCCTGGGAGGGCACCGAGAGGATCACAGAGGATTGTGGAGAAGGAGATGGACTGGAGGGGACCCACGTTGTCGTGGCTGTAGATGGTGAGGAGCCGCAGCTGCCCATCGTAGAATTTAACCTGCCCTTTCACATCACCTGTGACTATACAGCTGCAGGGGAGGGAAAGTTATTAACCGACACACTGACTGACAACTCCCAAATATTTCTTGGAGAGCGTCCTTGGGTAAAAGCAAATCTCTTCCCCATTTATCTGCACAAGCACACGGGCAGAGCCCTGCACAGATGTGCGGGAGAAAGCCAGGCTTGTGCAGAAGCCAGCGGCTCTGCCGTGTCCCTGCCGTGTCCCCAAGGCTGTCGCGGTGTTTAGTGGCTGTCTGCTCCCTCTGCCGGTAGCGGCCAGGAGGCTGAGCCACTGTCTGAGCTACCCCGGCAGAGCTGGCATTGCATCACCACAACTTTTCGACTTCATTTCCAGGCAAATCCATTGCTGGAAAATTACTCAAACCAGCAGCACTTTCCTGCATGAGTGACCATGCTGCCAAGTGACTTAAAACTCCAACATTATCTCTGCCACTCCTACAGCTGAGGACTGTACCTAAAGCTACTGGAAAGGGCTGCCCCGTTACCTCTCCACCACTTGGAGCACGGTAAGACCCTCTTGCTGCATTGACACCACTTTGGTGGCTGTTATTCCGTGGGGTTTGGCCAGCAGCTCCTCGGGGAGAGCACGGGGATTGTCCATGTCCCACACCACCAGTTTCCCGGCCAAGGTGCCTGTCAGAGCTTGGGTGTTGTTAAAATGGAAAACCGACTGGCTGAACTGTCCCACCAGGCACTTGAAGGTCTGTGGAGACAGCAGCCAGGCTCTGTTTTCATCCCAGAGCTGGCTCTGCCCTCCTCAAGCAGAGAGGTTTCTGCTTGGTCCTCATGACATTCCCTTCCTGTCCCGTGGCAGGACAAGAGATGAGAACCCCAGGAGAAAATGCTGAGGGCACCTTGGAGAGAGAGCCCTGCTTGAGCTCAGCTTGGGCAAACCTGGCTTGTCCCTGTCTGAGGGGGACAGGCTGGGGCCATGGCCCCTGTTTTTGCTTAAGGGGATGGGGAGGGACAGTGCTGCTGCCAGCAGGAAAGCCAGGAGGGTGACATGCTGTGATCCCTCCCCACTGTACTCACCTGGCTGCTCAGGAATGGTGCCCCGTACTGCAAACCAGAATCATCCTGGGGAAAGCAGAGAAAACATCCAGGACTTTGGAACAGAGCTCTGCAGTGCCAGCATGTCCCCTCCCCACCATCTGGGCTCTGGCCCCACACTGTGGTGGCCAAAGTAGGGCTCCTGGGGCAGAAAGGCTCCAAGGTCTTCTAGAGAGCACAAAACATTCTCCTCTCCTTCCACCTGCTTGTTTCCAAAAGCTGCTGAATGGCACAAGGCCCGTGGGAAAGCAGGAGTGGGAGAGGGGAAGAACATCCCTGCCACAGCTGGGCCTGACCAGTGTGGGAGTGGAGGGAGTGTGATACTCTGTCCAGACCACTTTGGGATCTGGCAAGGGCAGGGAGCAGGGAAGGGACAGATCTGCAGAGTGTGACTCCAGTTGTGGGCAGACACCTGGCCCCTGAACCCCCCTGCCACCTCCTTTCTGGCATGACTTCTCATGTTCCTACTTACCCACAGGTAAAATAGCACCTGGGTTTTGCTGTTGCTGACAAACTCATGGGGATTCTGAGGGTTAAAAATGACATAATCCTGAAATTCAAAGAATTGCATTAGTGCCAAGCTGAGCAATGCTTTCTGCTTATTCTTCCATCCCAAACCACTGCTTTTATCCAAAACCACCTCCCCAGCTGCACTGAACTGAAATCAGAGGACACCCCTTCCCTGTCAGGCTTCAGAGGAACAGGGATGACCCCTTGGGATGCAGAGGAAGATGGGGCCGCCCAGTCCAGTCCAGTGCATCCCCTCTGCCCCCCTTGGCCATGGTCACTCACCTGATACCCAAACTCAGGCTTCAGCTCTGTGCTGCATATGGGTTTCTCTGAGGGCAAAGTCCAGCTCCAAACACAAACTTTCTGGAAGAGATGGGAGGAAATATCCAAGGAACACTTGTGGCTTTCTGGGAGGTTGGGGGAGTCAGGTAAATCTCATTCCCCACCCACTAAAAGCCTAAAAGACTGGAGCAGGGTAAAACCCAGCACAGCCTGGCAGCAGAAAGCTTAATTTCAGGAAATAATGCTAGAAATTGCTTAGATGAAAGTGATGAAGTCAGAAGCTTTTATCCCAAATTAAGATCCATTTGCTCAACTCTGCAGCATTCATTTTAATTCATTTTAAAGGTCTGTCTTCTAATGGCTCAGCAAAAACAAAGCCTCACTCTGCAAACCCACTCCCCCTCGCTCCTGCTCTCCCCATCTGAATCCCCACCTCCCCTGTACTGCACTGCAAAAAACTTCCAGTTTTTTTTATTTATATTTTATAAACCATGTCTCTATCCTGCAGAGCTATGAAAGAGGAGATATTCTCTTCACCTGCACAGTAGCAGCACTAATGGTCACCAAATACTTGGCATCCTGGGAAATGGCAATGGCACAGAGCCCATCCTCTGAGTGGCTCCCGAAGATGGTGCGCACGGGAACCCTACGGAGCAGAGATCCCATGGGTGCTCCTGGCAGCACAGGGCTTCAAGGCAGTCACTTGGTAAAGTCTGTGGCACAGCCCACCCACCCTGGTCTATGTAAAGAAGGGATGGAGGGAAGGTGCAAACACTGCTGCTGCCACAGGCTGGTGTTCAGTGTCCCGTCCATCCCTTCCTCCCAAGTAAATGGCACTGGGGAACAACTCACCAGGGATCTTTGAAGATCCTACAGCAGGGAGAGGTGATGTGCTTAGTCTGGGGGAGCTCAGTCCCATCTCAGTGTCCCATGGGTGTGGGTGATAAAAGGACAATGAAGGGTTTGGTTTGGTTTTGTTTCCTTTGCTGCTTTTTACTCTGACCCTTTGTTCTCCCATTTTACTCTCAGCTGAGCTGGAGTCCATCCTGAGTGATTTACTGGAAAAAGTGATTTTCCAAGAGAGGAGATTCCTGGAAGCTTACCCAGAGTAGGAGTCCCACACGATGATCAGAGGATCTGGCCCTCGGTCAGCAGTCGCAACCCAGCGTTTGTCTTCACTCACACACAGACAGGAGATGACATTGGTGTGGCCCTGGGGGAGGGAAGCAGCAAAGTGCCAGTGCAAACCTGGGGCTGTTTTGGTCATACCTTTTGCACGGGCTTGGTTTGGTTATAGGTGACCCCTGAGCCCAGGGCACCAGAAAGAGAAATGGAGGGAGAGGGTTCAGGAGAAGGGGAGGAGAAGAAGGGAGATGCTTGGCTGTGTGCCAGACCTTCAGGTGGTACTGCCTGTTCTGCAGGATTTCATGGATGACCACTGTGTGGGAGCAGACATACAGGAGCACCCGGTCCTCCCCGTCCATCAGGCTGTGCACAGCCAGGCTGCTGTTGTAGCCAAACACCCAGGTCAGGTCCTGCAGGGTAAAGGGAGCTCCTGGCTCTCAGCAGCCGGGATAAAAAAGGCACCCGAGGTGTGTGTGATGGAAGAGGGTGAGGCAGAAGTGCCGGGTGGACCAGCCCGGTGGCACTGTGCCCGTTGGTACTCACAAGGGGGTGAAGGCTCCTGTCCTTGGTCTTCTGGAACAACATCCCCGGCCTGGCCTCCCACACCAAGCTGGCAGAGCCTTTATGCCAGGTGTGCTTCTCCCTGTAGCCTGAGGGAGGGCTGGAGATGGCTCCCTTGGGACTCAGACAGTGCCAGGGTTGTTCAGGGGGTCCAGCACCCACCGGGCATGATGTCCCAACAGTGCTTTCCCCCAGGGTGCCCTGGCTCCCAGCCCAGGTGCTGGGCAGGGTGTCTGAGATGCCCATACCTAGAGGAGATGACCGGGGACACAACGGTGACTCTTCAGTATGCTCTGGTGCTCTTTCCTTCTCCCTGGCAGCAGCAAGGGGATCCTTGAGAAGGAAGAGAGGTTTTGGTGAATGATGGCTCCTGGGCTGGTGTGGATGGGGACAGCCCTGTGGCTACCAGGAATGAAGCCCAGCATGTCTCAGATCCCAGGGGCTCTGTTTCCACTAGGATCTGCCCCAGACCTTGTCTCAAACAGGACCTTCCATGGTGATGCCCTCACCTGCTCAGGCTGCACATCCATCTGTCTGTCCTGGGACATCTCCCTGGGCTCACTGTGAGCTCAGTGCTGCTCTTCCCTCAGTGGGTTACTCCAGTGTAACTTCACATGGACCATCAGCCATCCACACCTTTGCCCTCCTCCCAGGGAGCTGCGGTGTGGAGATGCTCTCAGATACTGCCACGCACACACTCTCCCAGATTTGGCTGCACGACCTGGAATTTGGCACAGCAGGAGGAAAGGGCACCCCTGAAGCTGGGAAATAGTTCCCAGAGCCCCTTCTCGGCTCCAGTAACACTCCCACAGCGAGCACAAACGAGCCCAGGACAGCGGGTATTCCTCTGTATAGAGACTCCCCCCTGTCCGCCCGCACACCGCGCCGGGCATGGAAATTCCCCTTTCGGACGGGCTTTGCTCCCAGTCCCTGTGAGCACAGAGCTGCTCCTGGGCGGCTGCTGCTTCATCTCCGGCTTCACGGGTCTGCGTTTGAGCCAACACCGAAACCTTGTGCACAGCAAACTTTCACGGGAGGGGAAAGAGGCCTTGGGACAAACCAGGCACGGGCCCCGGCAGGCGGGACGGGAGCTCGGGAACCGCCGGCCCTCCCCGCGCTCACACGGAGCCGTAACCAAGAGCCCTCCAAGCTTCGGTGCCTCCTGCAGTCCCGAGGGACCCTCCCGGAGACCCCCCCGCTCACCGACACAGCGATCCCCGCGTCTCTCGGCCTCTGCGACCGCCGTTCCCAGGCAACGGCTGCACCGGCAGCGCCACCGGCGGCACCGGCAGCGCCACCGGCGGCACCGGGACACACCGGGACACACCGGGACACGCCGGGACAATTCCTCGTCCGCACCGGCTGCCAGGTAGAGGCAGCGCTGCCCCCCCGCCCAAAGCAGCGACCCGCAGGAGAAGGGAACATTCAGCCCTTCACCCTGCCCAAGCCTAAATCCCGCTCATGGCTGCGGCAAAGCCCCTCTCGGCATCACCGGAGCCACTCGGGACCGAACCTCGCCCAGCCCGGGAATGGGATGAGGGATCTTCACAATGCCCGCCACAAGGACTCGTAGGCAGCTCTGCTCCAGTGGCTTCTCTGAGCAGGACAAGCGAAGTCAAAGCGAGGAAAAGAATCCCCCAACCCCTGCCAGTCCCCCACGGTCCCCAGGTCGCTGGCAGGACCGCAGTTGCATTGGGAATCCACTCCCAGGGCTCACTCAGGCTCTCGCTTCACCCCTGAGATAATCAGCTCCAAACGCTCCCAGCTGTTGACCTCAGCCTTGCCGTTAAGCTCAAATAATAATTTCTAAATTTAATTTGTTTTTCCTTCTGCCCAGAAAGAGCCTCACACCCTGCTGGGAGCTGAAAGGAGATTTGTTATCAGCTCCCATTATCTCCCTGACCCGGAGAGGCTGCCCCAAATAATGACTGCTATGAGAACAGAGAGGCAATACTCAGTTTTATTGTTTTGGGAGACTATTTTGAAGTTGAACTGGAAATAAGCTTCAAACAAACCAGTAATTCCCAGAATCCCTTCAAACAGTTTATGCACCTGTTGTGGTTTAGGAATGGTATTCCCCAATTTACTGTTCCCACTGAAAACACCCCAGACCATGTGCCACTCATCCACTCTCCCCACTGCTCCTGCAGCAGGATGGAGAGGAGAATGGGAGGCACAAAAAAGTAAACCCTGTCCTGGCTGGAACCAGGAAAACAACCCAAAATCAACTCCTGCAAATAAACACATTTTTTAAAAATTAGAAGAAAATAGAGAGAGAAACCAGATTAAGAGTGTTTTCTCATGACTACATAAACTACTAGAAGTTCCAATATAACCCCTACTCCTTACCTCATTGTGTTAAAATAACTGGGCATTCCAAAAATCCTTTCAGTATATTCAGTGACTTTAAAAGTTGTGGGGAAGATGAAGTATCAAACTTGCATATCTCTTGCCTGTCATCTACTACGACAGGCACCAAAAAGTGCTCTATTTTAGCATATATTACATGATATTCAGTGAGGAGTTTTAAAGGGGAGTAAAAAGGAATGCTCTGTTATCACCAACAAGGAGCATTTCAAGCTCCTTGAAGCATGTATCAAGTGAGATTTGGGTCTCTCTAGAGCCTTTAATTCTAAATTAATACAAGGTGGAAAAGATGAGAAGCCACATCTTGCAGCTCTGCAGGTTCCTCCTGACAACCAGTGCAATTCTGAACTGCAGGCAGGCCCTGCTCTGCCAGAACCCTTCAGGCACCAGAGGTCACAGCAACACCACGTAGAGAAGTTTCCAAACCAGATCAGAGTCCAGAAAGCAGGCACAAGCTTCAGCTTTATTGTTCACCAAGCCATGGTCATCTTTGTAAAGGAATGATATTGCAGCTGAAAAAGAAGAGGGTAGGAGGAAATATTAAATTTCCTTTCTCAAACAAGCACAGAAGACCTGGCATGGGATGGATCAGACCTACCACAACCCTCCTCCACTGGTTTCCTCTACCACACAAACCAGCCACTGAGACCTTTCTCCCTGTGCTCAGGTTTGCTGGAACTCAACTCCCTGTATCCCTGTGCAGATCCAGCAGCCTCCAGCTCCCTGGTGCCCATCTGTGAGGCCTGTCACACTGGGCAGTGACACAGCCAGGGCTGGCCCTGCTCAGGAAACATGCCCTGAGCTGCTGAAAGCCTCTTCCCTTCCAGCAAGTGAAAGAGCAGCTCACCCCAGGAGGCCCTTCCCAGCCCAGCGCTTTGGAGTGAGCCCCACGTGCACCCTTCTGCCACCACGGATCACAGTCACGCTCAGGGGTCTCTGAAAGAGAGGGAAAAATAAAAAAATTAACCAAAATATTTCACTTTTCCATCACAAAGTCAACTCCCTTCTTTTGCTGAAGCACCAGAAGAACATTCAGCCCAAGGAATGGACAGCAGTGCCCATTCCCACTCCTGTGGCTATAACTGAAAGAAGAGAATGTTTTGTGTGAAGTCATCTCCAGGAGATCACTCACTTCCACCACCAAGCACGTAATGGCTGTGGCAGCTTCTCTGGCCAGTCCACAAGGGTGGCACAGCAGTGCTGCTGCAGGGAGTCCCTGGGGAGAACAACCAACAGGATGCTCCCAGCAAAGAGCACACACCCCTCAGCTCTTCCAGTCATCAGCAAATAGCTCAGTGCTGTGAGAGAACAAGGCTACAACAGCACAGACTGAATCTGACACTGTTCCTGACATGGAAATGATGATCCCAGAGATCCAAGTTCCATAGAGAAAGTTGTGGCTAACAGAGGCAAGAGAATGCATCCACAGCAGGAATGAGCTCACCCCCTCACTGTGCTGCACCACCGTGGCGATGTTCTGCAGGTTCTGGAAGTTGTTTACATTGACAGATCCAAACTCCACAATCTCGTCATCAATTTGAAGTCCCTGGAGAGAGAAAGAAGAGAGGTGAGCGTCTGCCTTCTGCAAAGACAGGTAATAACAGAGGAGCATCACCCTTCCCCCAGCCACAGGGAGAGAGATGTGCTACAACACTTCCACGCTCAGGCAAGTGAACATCACTACAGCCCCTCCATGGCCACAGGGAGAGGTAAGTGTTCATTGCTCTGTTCTGCTTCATGGGAAGAGAAATGCTGAGCCTGGAATGCTCAGTGAGGTGTGGGAGGAGCTGTGTGGTGCCAGGCTACAGCTCAGAGAACACCCATCTCACCCCTGAACAGTGACCAGCCCCTTCACGGGACATCCCAACAGGATAAAAAACCTCATCAAGGCCCAGCTTATTCCCAGTCCTGAAGGAGGGGCAGAGTGAGCCACGAGCTCCAGCCAAGCCCTCCCCACGAGCTGTGCCCACGTACCGCGGCGCTGGCGGGAGAGCCGGCGCTCACGGCGTTCACTCTGGCGAAGGGCCGGGGCGGGCTCTGCTGCTGGCTCCTGGCCTCGGCCAAGGCCTCCGCCTCATCCCTGGCCTGTTTCTCCTTCTCCCGCGCGTGCAGCTTGTGCAGAGCTTCCTCCACCTGCTGCATCAGGGCCTTGTGATCGTTCTGCAAACCTGTGGGTGACACCGGGAGCACACAGGGAGCTGCAGAGGCTGCCTCCAAAGGGCTCTCGGCACCTGCTTCCCTCTGCAGAGCAGTGCCCTGGCTGTCTCTGAGCTCAGCAAGAACCTCTGCTCTATCTGCTGGGGCAGATGTTTATCAGTAAAAGTCAGACACACAGAAAACCACCCCACGAACTTTGGTAAACATCAAAGGCAGAAGGGTTGGGAGGCCCAGGACCCCTTAGAACTCAGTGAGCAGCTTAAGTCTTGTTTCCATTAAGTCACCTGCTGCTGTTACGTATGAAGAGAAAAACCCACCCTGAAAGTCAGGGCACTGGGAAAGCCTGGCATGAAATAAATGTCAAGCTATTCCCTGCCCCCACTTTATTCTACAAACTGCACGGAAAAAGCTTTTTTTGTGTTTCACAGATCCCAAATGGCTCCGCAGCAGTGGCAGAATTTCAGTGCCGCTGCAGCAACACGTGAACAGAAGCATTTTACTGACTCAGCCCAGGCGGCAGCGCCGAGCACTGAGCAGAACCACTGGGAAACGGGTTCAGCGCAGCCCTGGGCTCCGGTCCTGAGGAACGGCAACGAGCGAGCCGGCGTTAGGAGAGCATGGAGCGGTGTGTCCCCGGGCAGAGGCCGCCTTGCCCCCGCCCATCCCGCTTTCCCTGGCTCATCCCGGCGCAGGGGGCGCGCCCCGCGGGAAGGATCCCCCCGCCCGCCGCCCGCTGCCCGGTCCCCGCTCACAGATGATGTTGTGCCGGGCCGTGCGCACTTGGTACAGGTCGATGTCTGCGCGGGGGAAGCCCTCGGCGTCCACCAGCGGCTCGTGCATCCCCACGCCCTTTTGCTGTGAGGGAAGAGGCGGCGGTTGGGAGGGGCCGGGCCCGCGGGCCCGCACGGCGCCCCCCGGCCCGGCCCGGCCCGGCCCTGCCCGGGCACTGACCCCCTCCAGCAGCTCGTAGCAGGCTTTGATCTGCGCTTCGATCTCGTCCTTGCGCCGCACCAGCTGCTGCACGTCGCTGACGGTGACCGGGCGGCTCCCGCCGGGCTCCGCCATGGCCGCGGCCGGACGGGAGCCGGGACGGGGCGGGGCCGGGCGGGGAGGTCACGCCCAGGGCGGGGAAATGGGCGTGGCCAGGGCGGGGGTGGCCCCGCGGTGGCAGCGGTGACAATAACGGGGTGGCACAGTGGTGAAAATAAAAATACCGGGGTGACAGACACAGCAGTAACACAGCGGTGACAGTGGTGACAATAACGGGGTGGCACAGCGGTGACAGTGGTGACAATAACGGGGTGACACAGCGGTGGCAATACCGGGGAGACACGGCTGCGTCAGTGCCACTGCCGCACACCGCCGTGCCGGTGCCGTGGGGTGGCACAGCAGTGTCACCATCAGTGAGTTGCACAGCTTTGATGGTGACATGTAGTGGCACAGCGGTGTCGC
Source organism: Sitta carolinensis (assembly GCA_032173965.1). Lineage (NCBI taxonomy): Eukaryota > Metazoa > Chordata > Aves > Passeriformes > Sittidae > Sitta > Sitta carolinensis. The sequence goes on along the minus strand of CM063296.1, from coordinate 3,050,421 downwards.
CATCACTGTGCCACACGGCCCCGGTGTACGATGTTATGACCCTGTCCCTGCTGCTGGCCCCTCTCCAGTCTGTGCCCAGCACACCTGCCGGGTGCTGCGTGGCATCCATGTGCCATGGAGTGTGACAGCAGGGGACAGCCCCACCGCGAGACCTCCACCTCTGTCCTCCGTGCTACCCAGCTGTGCTCATCCTCCCTGGCCTTGCTGGTGGCTCCGACTTCCCAGCACTCCCAGTCAGGTGGAGTTTGTGCACTGGTGTCTCCCCGGCAGGGCCATCTCTTGCCCCCTCCTCCTGCTGTCCCGCGTTTTGGGACGGGTCTGAAGGTGGCACCTCGTGGCGCCGTGCCCGGCCCCCAGCGCACACCCCGCCGGGCTCCGCAGGCTGTCCTGGCTCAGCGCGGCCAGGATGACACGTCCCGAGGGAGGGGTGAATGTCCCCGGGGGCAGCGGGCGGGCCGGGGGCTGTGCTGCCCAAATTGCATCACGGCGCTGTGACCCCGGCACGCTCGGGGCAGGGATGCGGCTGCGGGGTCAGCAGGGTCCCGACCCTCCGCAGAGCCCCGGGTGCCGCACGCCCACCCTCACCGCCCTCCGCCTTTCACCCCGCCCTGCCACCGCCGGGGCTGCACGGCCCCGTGACACGGCCCCGGTGACACTGCCCAAACCAAACTCACCCCTGGGTTGGTGGGGGGAGAAGGTGGGGCCGAGGAGGAGCCTCCCCGTCGCGCCGTTATATTGAACGCCCTCCCGTTCTCGTGCTCTCTTCGCTTCTGTCACATCGCCAGGTCGCAAAAATGGTGAGGAGCAGCAGATGGGAATTTATTCAAATGTCCGGGGCTCCATGGCACGGGGACGCCTTGGGGAATTTAAGCTCTGCTTGAATTCGGATTTTCCAGTGACGGTGCTGGAAGTGGCACAGCAGAGCTGTTGCTCACAGCCTGACCTTTGGATTCAGCTCCCTGGGGCTGCTGTACCTGCCTGTCCCGCTAATGTCTCTCTTTTCTCGTTCTCTTTCAGACGACCTACACAGACAAAGGAGAAAAGGTAAGAGTCGTGTCCCTGTCCTGCCCCTCTGCCTGGTGTGAAACATCAGTCATGTTAGTGCAGATCAGATCAATTCCTTGATTACCTGTTTAAAGCAGAAGTAAAACTGCTCTGGCTGGGCCTCATCATAAACTAGTATTAATCATTGAAATTTCTGCTTGGGGAGGAGAGTGACAAGATGAGTATTTCAGGAGATGATGGGTATTTCCCAGTCGAACCAAGCCTTAAGTAGAATCCTCATTCCATGCAACATTTCTTTCCAAATGCTGCAATATTTGCCACTTTTTTCACTTTTTAAGTGTTTCCAGTGCTGGGTGCCTCGTGCCAGGCTGGGCAGTGGTGGGGAACGGAGCAAAGGGGGATCTGTCCTGCGTTGGTGGTTGTGTAAGAGCTTTTGGGGAAGAATTAATCTTTAACACAGTGAGGTTTGCAGGTAGGCAGCTCGCTGGGACAGCCACTTGTGAGGAGCACTGGGAGAACTGGGAGTGCCTGTGGGCAAAGGCAAATTGGTGCTTTGTACCTTCCAACCTGCAGTGCAGGATCCTGTGGGACTTGACTGTAAAGCACTTGGGAAAATTACCATTTGGGGGCTGTCCCCCCCAGTTAATTCAGACACATTCGCAGGAGAGGCATTTTCAGGGTCACAGCTGCCGCTTCCCCCTGCTCTGGAGCCGAGCAGTGCTGCAGGAAAGGTAGCAGCTTTCAGCCCCGTTTTCCTTTCCTTTTAGCCCCAACGAGGCCGCTTCATCCATTTCCACTCCATCACCTTCTGGGTCGGCAATGCCAAGCAGGTGAGAGGCTGCGGCCGCCAGGCTCGTGTGCCAGGGGACAGCCGTGCCAGGGGACCCCTCCGGGCACCGGCTGCGGGCACTGGCCCCGGGCACTGGCCCCGGGCACTGGCTGCCGGGGGTGTTGGCTCAGCCCGGCAGCCCCTTGGCCCCGGGCACTGGCCCCGGGCACTGGCCCCGGGCACTGGCTGCCGGGGGTGTTGGCTCAGCCCGGCAGCCCCTTGGCCCCGGGCACGGGCTCCGGGCACTGGCTCCGGGCACTGGCCCCGGGCACTGGCCCCGGGCACTGGCTGCCGGGGGGTGTTGGCTCAGCCCGGCAGCCCCTTGGCCCCGGGCACTGGCTGCCGGGGGTGTTGGCTCAGCCCGGCAGCCCCTCGCCCGGGGCCGTGCCGCTGTCCCAGAGCCCGGCCTGGCCCGCCGCCGGTGGCCTTGGTGGCCCTTGCGCAAGGCGAGGGGCGGCTGCGGGGGCGTGCGCAGGGATGTGGGATGTGAGCCCGCGCACGTGGCCGCCGCTCGGCTGTGCGCAGCAGCCTGCTGAGCTGCACGGGCTCGTGGCAGCTTCCTCCATCCCTTGCACTGGACTTAAACACCCCTCTGCTTCACACCCGAGCTGCTTTTCACCCAGCCTTGCAGAACAGGGGACAGGCAGAAATGTTTCCTGCTCCGTGGCAGCCCTCAGAAAGTTCTGGAGGCAGCACTTCCCAAAGTGTTTGGGATTTTTCCTCAATCCCAGCCCTTTCTTGCCTCTGTTCCCCCTGGGCTGCTGGAGGAGGCAGAGAAGCTGCTGCCTGTTCTTACACACACACGCAGACACAGGGCAAGTGTGACTTGCACCTGCTGTGGTGGCTGTTCTCCATGGCCTGTGGGCCACCAGCACTGCAGCTTCAACCAGGGGGACTCTTCCCCACCCGCAGGCTGCATCCTACTACTGCAACAAGCTGGGCTTCGAGGAGCTGGCCTACCGGGGCTGGAGACCGGCAGCAGGGAGGTGGTGTCACATGTCGTCAAGCAGGACAAGGTAAGGGGGCCCCTGACAGAGGGAAAGGTGAGGTGGTGTCAGACATGACGGTGCTGCCAAACCCACCATGGAACCCATCACCTGCAGCTCCATCCTCTCCTCCTCTTCCTCTGCAGATCGTGTTTGTTTTCTCATCGGCTCTGAACCCAGGGAATGAGGGTAAGTGTCACTGGGGGGATGGAGTGGGAAATGGCCCTGGCAGAGCAAAGCAGTTCTGCTCATGCCTGGGGCTGTTCCTGCTCCGGGCAGAGATGGGGGAGCACCTGGTGAAGCACGGTGACGGGGTGAAGGACATCGCCTTCGAAGTGGAGGACTGTGACTTCATTGTGCAGGTGGGCAGCCCCTCCACCCCTTCCCACACAGCCCCCCAAAACGGGAGGGAGGCAGGGAGGGCCTGGGGATGTCTGCAGGGGAGCTGTGGCACCACAGGGTCTCTCTCCTTCTGCCCAGAAAGCCAAGGAGCGTGGTGCTGTGGTGGTGAAGGAGCCGTGGGTGGAGCAGGACAAATTTGGGAAGGTGAAGTTTGCAGTGATCCAGACGGTGAGTGGGGCAGGGCAGGGCCATGGAGCTGGCTGCACCTGGGTGGCCCCCACATAAACAAAGCCACAACACAACCACTTTCCCCCCTCACAGTATGGAGACACCACCCACACCTTGATAGAAAAGCTCAACTACAAGGGCCTGTTCCTCCCCGGGTACCACCCACCCCTGTTCAAGGACCCCCTGCTGCCCAAGCTGTGAGTACTTGCCAGAGGGTCCTGCCTGGCTCTTTGCCATCGTGTTCTGGTGGGATATGCCACTGAGGGGCTGGTCAGGTCCCCACTGCCTTGCCCTGGGGCCCCCAAGCTGTGGGGTACCCCTGAGCCTGGCTGAGACCTTCCTTGGCTTCCCCCCATAGCCCAAGTGCCAAGCTCAGCTTTGTTGATCACGTTGTGGGGAACCAGCCTGACCTCCAGATGGTGCCAGTGGCAGACTGGTAAGAGTGGGCACAGCTGCTGGGAGGTGGGATGGGGCAGCAGCACAGCTCTGCTGGTCTCACCCCTTCTGACAGGGGTGGCTGGGGCTGATGAGGCCAGAGCAGAGCTTCATTACTGTGGGGATGGAGCAAGGGCTTGAATGTGCCCCCTGTGACCTGGGCAGGTACCAGAAGAATCTGCTCTTCCACCGCTTCTGGTCAGTGGATGACAAGCAGCTGCACACCGAGTTCAGTGCCCTGCGCTCCATCGTGGTCACCAACTACGAGGAGACCATTAAAATGCCCATCAATGAGCCAGCCCCTGGCAAGAAGAAATCCCAGATCCAGGTGAGTGGGTGCCGGTGGCTGAGCCATCTGGCTGCCTCCACTGCCAGGGGGATTTTGGTGAAGGAAAAGGGACCAAGGGTGAGTGATTGGGAGCCAGAGCAGACCTGCTGTGCTGAAGTGGCTGCTAGAAAGCAATCCTGGCTCTGCTTGGGTCTGACAAACCCCGGGGAGCTGCTGGGCAGAGCCAGTTTACCCCGATCCCATCAACAGTGTGTTTGTCATTCCATGCTGCCCCTGGCTGCCCCAGGCTGATCTTGCCTGCTTGTTTTTAAGCCCACACCCGTGCCTTCACAGCTGTAGCTGTGCTGTCACTACCACGGTGACATCTTTTCCCTGTAGGAATATATTGATTACTATGGAGGGGCTGGAGTCCAGCACATTGCACTGAACACCTCCGACATCATCTCAGCGGTGAGTGCAGCCCTGGGACCCCCCTGCCCTGAGACCCCCCTGCCCTGGGACCCCCCTACCCTGGGACCCCCCTGCCCTGAGACCCCCTGCCCTGGCTCTGGGCACGGTGCTCATCACAGGCTGGACCATGACCCTGTCAGGGTACAAGGACACAAAGCCTTTGTGCCGTGGTTGTTCTACAACCAGGATTAACTGCCCAGGGAGTCACTGCAAAGGGGCCTGCCTGCACCTGTGAGCTGCCTGTCCCTCCAGCTTAGAGCAGTCGGGGAATCCAGGGCCCTTGGTGGCACCTTTGTCCTTGCAGGGTGCCTGGTGGGACTCAGACAGCCCAGGCTGCCAGGCTGAGTCCCCAGCCCATCACCCACCTTGAACTGGGGCAGGAGCAGGTCTGGGTTGAGCCCAGCTGCTGCTGAGCACCCTGGTTTAGGCTCCTCTCCAGACCAAAGGGCCTCCAGAGGTATCAGTTAGGTCAGAGCAGGACGAGTGATCCTTGCACAGCTCTCTGCAGTGCCTGGGGAGGGCATCTTGGGCCTGCCCATTCCTGGTGCCAAAGTGAAATGATGAGGCAGGTTCTCATGCTTGAGGTTGGCCAATGCCATGGGAAAGCACCTGTGTCCTGCCACTGCCCATCCCAGGAAATGCTCCTGGCACAAAGCCCTCCCACACTGAGCCCTGCTGGGTCTCCCCTGCCTTGCAGATCACCAACCTGAAGCAGCGAGGCATGCAGTTCATGGATGTGCCCTCCAGCTACTACCAGGTGCTGCGGGAGAGGCTCAAAACTGCCAAAATCAAAGTGAAGGAGAACATTGACAAGCTGGAGGTGAGTCAGAGAGGGAAAGGGCCTGCCCAGGCTGGACCAGCTGCCCAGAGTGCCTTGCAGGGATGTGAGTGACACAGAGAGCCACACTTGCTCCTCTGTGTGTCTTCGAGCTGTCACCTCATTTCTTTTCTCCAGGAACTGAAAATCCTGGTGGATTTTGATGAAAAAGGCTACTTGCTCCAGATCTTCACCAAACCAGTTCAAGACAGACCCACGGTCTTCCTGGAGGTGATCCAGAGGTACAACCACCAGGTTAGTTTGAGGATCCCCCACTAATCCTGGCCACGAGCCCTCAGGGCCACCAAGCCCCTGGCCCCTAACGCTGCCGTCTCCGCAGGGCTTCGGCGCCGGGAACTTCAAGTCTCTGTTTGAAGCCATAGAAATGGATCAGGATGCCAGAGGGAACCTGACTGTCCTGGAGCCCAACGGGGAGACCAGGAGGATGTAGAGGATGGCAGGAGGTGCCACCCTCAGCCCTAAGGAGCTGCATCCCAGATGAACTGGGCAACACCTGGTGGTTTGGGAAAGAGCCCAGACTTGAGTGCCACAAACCCAGGGAAGCCACTGCCAAGCTGGACAATGTAAAAGGACCCAACACCTCTTCCAGCCCAGCCCTGGCACTGCCCTTCGGTGACTTCCTGGGAGATGGGGCGTGGGAAATAGCAAACACACTCTCAAAAAGCAGCTTAACCTGATCCAAACCACGGAATTCTTACCAAAGGGCAGATTTAAAGCATGTGCCAAAGACATGCAGCTACAGAGGAAGACAGAAGAAACAACTGGGAGTGCTCAAATTTAGTCTGTCCAAAGTTTTAATTTTAGCTACATGGGAAGCTGTGAAAGCTTGGAGGCGTTTGCCTCTCTGCTCGTCTCCTTTTGTAAGATTTTGGTTTAATTGCTTTTAGACTCAATCTTGAATTTGCTGAGAATAAACATGGTTTTAGGGTAGCTTCAACACTCTGGAATGAGAATTAATTGTATTTACATATTTCAGCCTTCCCAGTCCTGCTCTAATACCTGTACATTCCTGCATTAATGATGGGTTGGGGTTTCAACCAAGTTCCAAGCAGTAATTGCTGGCATTGGCAGCGATTCCTTGGCTCAGATCCTGGCTGCATGTGCAGAGTCCCCTCTGGGTGTTGCTCTCGGTGTCCTTTGCACGGGGAATTCCTCCCCAGCCCAATAAATCCCTTTCCTGACATGCCTGGGGGCAGTGCCTGTGTTCCTGGGGGCTGCAGATCCAGCAGTCCCTGTCACAGCCCTCAGCCCAGCTGCTGAAGGCTCCCCCAGTGCTGCACAGCCCCCTCCACAGCCCCCCTGCCCCAGCATGGGAGCTCTCAGACCCCACCCGAGCAGCCCCAGCCCCCAGCCCCCAGCCCAGCCCCTCCTGGCTGCAGCCCTGGCCTGTGCTCACCTCAGGGATGCAGGAGCTGAGCTGCGAGCTCACCAACAGCCTCTGGCCTGTCTCTTCCACCTCCTCCTCCATCAGCCATTCCCCTTGTCCCTGCTCCAGGGGTTTATTTTTAAATAAAAGCTCCCAGAGGACACTGTGACCCCCCCACAGCCCCCCATGGTGGGGGGTGCATGGGCCAAAGCTGAGCAGCTCCTCCAGCTCCCCCTCCTCTGGATCCCAGGGAGCAGAGCTAATCCGGATTTCATACAAACACAGAATATCCTGGAAAGAACCCACAAGGATCTCCCAAGTCCAATTCCTGGCAATTTGAATAAACTGCTTTAAAAAGAAAGCCAAGAGCCTCTGGCCACAAGAGCCTCACACACCACTGACACCTCACCTGGTGGTTAAGGGCTTTTCCCTCCATGAAGTTAAAAATAAATAAATTTGAAAAGGATGTGAACTCAGAGCAATCCAGGGCAGAGGCTGGAGGAGCAACCTGCAGAGGTTGGACATGTTTGGGACCCCTGGAGTGTCAGGAGAGCTCTGCTTCAGCTCCCCAGGGTTGTCAAAAAGGTTAATACTCTGACATTTCTTAACTTTTATACACTAGAATCACTCACGTATTTCTTTCATGCAATAAGAACGTTGCTTGAATTCATTTCCTGCTCACCAGAATTAATATTTTCAGTAAACTTTGCTGAAAATCAGTTCTTCACACTGTTCTTGTTCTGCATCTGCCTCCTTGAGCTCTCACAGCTCCCAGCACAGGGATAAGAGCAAAAAGCTGCCCTGGTAATATATTAAGCACAACATAATTTTTCTGTAAGAAAAGTCAGTATATTTATGGTTTGCTTTATAAAAGTTACTATAATACAATGGTACATAGTATTCAATTCACAAAAATATGAACAAATATATACAGCATGACACATCCACAACAAAAACACTTTCTTCAAAACAAGATACATACTGGTGACAGATTCTATATGCACAAAACATCCCTAAATTTATAATTTGCTTAACGAAAGAAAAAGCAGAAATCCTAAATCTTCAAAGCAGAGTTGGTTTTTTTTTTTTTTAAAGGAACTTAGGAAAAAAAAATTATTTATTGCAAATGATTTGACCTGCCTACTTTTAAAGGAGGTCCTCGATTTCCACACTGGGAACTAAAACCAGAAAACTGCAAGAATTGGGAGCTGAGTGTTCTTCCACTTTGCTTCAAAACTGCCCCATTGTTTCAGTGTCCTTGATGTGTTTCTTTTCACTTGGACAAATCCTACAGTGGCAATTAAGGAGGAAACTCATAAAAACAAAACAAATATTAAACTGAAAAAATCCAGTTGCAAATTTGCTTAAATACACTTTAGGGTGTCTATTAGACTGTACACATTTCCTTGCTTGAAATAAATAGATTTTGCACATTAGGTTTCAGACTGAGGGAGGGGGAAAAGAAGAAGCCTTGACTTGGCAATTTTTTGTCTTCAGTTTCTTAATGCTTCTAATTTCTTCTATTTATTTGACAAAAAAAACCCGCATTTATACAGAATTTACATTATACAAAGCTTGACACAAGCTGTAAATGCCACCAGCTCCTTTGCTATACTCAGTCCTTCCTCTTCCCCATCTTGACATGATTTAGAGCTGGAATCTGTTTAAAAAGAACTCCAAATTACAATAGTCACTTTTAATAAACTATTTACATGCTCTTGAAGTACAAAGAAATCAGCAAAAAAATTTCAACATGTTTCTACAAGAAACAGTGTTTGAAGAGAAGATTCTTGAGTTCACCTATGTACAGAAGATGCATTTTTTTTTATACTTCAAAATCCTTTTTTTTCCCTAAATTTTTATTTTGTACAGAAATGCACTGAAATGATCCCTGAAAAAGGTCACAAAAACCAGAACTGAAACTACTGTGTAATTTGTTGGAGTTTAAAAATGATGGTTGTTTTTTCTTGCCTTGTAGAAATCAGCTGCTCTATACAATATAAATATCTGCAGGATGAGCCCCATCCCCTCCTGGAGCCCCAGACCAGCCTGGGGCTGCAGAGAGCTGGGAACCCCACGGATCCTGGGGCTGCCAGCACAGAGGCACCTGCACCCTCACCTCCCACAGCTGCAAGCTAAAGCTTTCAATTCTATTTCCATGCTTTTGCTCTGTTCTCTTGGGTCTTTCCTCCCAGTGAGATGGAATTTTGCAGGGAGCACTGCAAATGTATATATATATATTTTTTGTCTTAGACTCAGTTTTAAGTGACAATAGATCTGGGGATGGGTTTTTCAGTGGCCAAAAGCACTGCATGTTCTGGTGAGGTTCCTCTTCCTCCCTGTCACTGTTTCCTTAGGTGCCAGGGAGCCTGTGCTCCATGTGAAGCACACAGCTCCTTGCCCTCCTCTCATCCCATCCCTGGCCAAGGCAAAGGCAAGGCAAAGGATTTGAGGCCTCTCCAAACACACCTGTGGCTGCAGGGCTCCCCTGGCCCAATGAGACCCCACAGGCTGGCAGGGACAGGGCACCCATGGGAATCACTGCACCAGACCTGGGAGTCCCCACCACAGAATGATTTGTTTGGAGATCAAGCAGCTTCTCAGTCCAAGCCAAAATATGTCCCAGGTAGGACTCTGCAAGCCAAGATTTATGGGGGGAAAAAGAGAAGCCCCAGGTTTGGCTTTGAGACCAGACTAACATGATTTTTCAGAAGTGCTGTGGCTTCAACAGCTCTGTTTCTTCCCAGGGAACCACTGGGAGCTCAGCTCTTCTAAAAACTCACATTGTTTGTCTGGGATCCTAAAAGGAGATGAAGTACAGGCAGTTTCAGAAGTACCCAAGTGATTTAGGTGCTCATGGTCTTTGGCACCCAAATCCCTTTGGTGCTCCTAAAACCACAGTGAAGGAGCTGAAGGTGCCAGTGACCTTCCTCCCACCTTCCCCCCAAGGATTAAGGCAAACTGCAGGGGCTGAGCCCACCCAGAGCACACAGAAATGCTGGGAAACAGAAGTGCCAGCAGGTTCTCAGGGCTGGGCCATTTGGGGTCCACAAATCCACCAGCCCAGTTAATGCACTGGGCTGAGGGAGCAGAGAGGGAGAAGGCCAAGGACAGGGGCTTCAGTTCGGACACACAGGAACCTTCCATGCATTTCCAAAGCCTTGGATGTCAAAGGCCAAACTGTGGAGATGCCAACACATTGAGTCTCATTCAGAAAAATATCAACTACACTGAGCAGCTGGTTTAACTCCCAAAAACTGCAGTTCCAACCAACATTCAGTGACAGAAACTTGTGCTTCTCACAACTTTAGCTTCTGGGGCACCAGCACCCAGTTGCTGGAGAGATTTATGAAGGAGGAGGAAAAACAACAAAACTGAACTAAACCAAAAGCAGAGATGGACCAGAGACTGTCCAATCTCAGAGACAATTTGCTCACCCCCAGACAGAAACACAGGTGGTATTAAGGCAGCTCGTAGCACTCTGTGTGTTCCTGCTCTCTCAGGCCTTTTGTCTGGAGAAGAAATTCAGAGGCAAAGGTCTAACCTACATCACAAGCTCCACGCTGCAGTGCAGGCCTGGCAATACCATGGAACAGCTGAAAAAACTTCCAGGAACCTCTTTTGCAAGGCTGTCACCTCTGCTCGTGGAGGTTTGGAAAGAATACAAGAATACAGCTGTGCAATTAGTTCTGTGGGGAGAAGGTGATTAGTTATGCAGATAATCTTCCCATTTCACAATGACATTGCAACTTCCCCTTACAAGCCAATTAAAAAGGGTTTAGCATGACTAATCTCTACTCTTAAAGCAGGAGAAATTCAATGCAAATTGAAAAACTGATCCTGTCTCTACCTGAACGGTGGCATAACATTTCCAGATCTCATCCAAAGAACTATTTTTTTGGTGTTTTGTCCTATTTTCAAATGGAACCTCTTGAAGAACTGCAACCTTCACCTCAGCACATCTACAAGGACAAAATATATGGAGAAATAATGGTAAAACATGCCTTCCTAATTTAGAGAAGCATTCATTTCCATGCTAGAGATGGGGGGACAGGATTGCTCTCGGGGACACTTTTACCATGATTTTCTGGAGGGATGGGACCACCCCAGGCCCAGTTACTGAGTAACAGAGGGAGGAGAGCAGCAGGGCACAGCTTGCTCCTATCACAGGAGGCATCTCCCACATCCAAGGACAGAGCAAATACTCCACGTAAAACACTGGAAGGGCAGGGAAATGCAGATGGAAGTGAGAAAAAAATGAATACAAGTCACACATCAGCCTGTTTCCCATCCCCAGGAAGAAAATCCTGCTACAAACGTGGGCCGTAGTCTTGGCTTGCAAGCAGGGCAGGATTTCTACAGCACAAACAGGGGCTGAGCTGTCCACTTAACCTCAGCCTCTTCTGCAAGCAAGACAAGCCCATCTGCAAGGAATGGGCATCCCCTAAGGCCACACAATGCTACAGCTGCACAGCTGACTCCTCTTCTTCCTAGTGACTGAAGTATCCAAGGATTTCTCAGGTGCAGCTGCAATGGTTTTGATCCCCCATGGACCAGCATGGCATAGAAAACGAGAGGGGAGCCCAAGGAGGGGAGCTGAGGTCTGGCTGGCCTGGCTCTGCCCCGGGGTGTGGCTGAGGGGCCTTGCTCAGGCTCATCCCTAAGGAAAAGGCAGGACAGTTCAGCTCTAGTCTCACTGTGGACACATCTCCACACACACACACCCCCAAGCACACACACACACTCATTCACACACCCTCAAGCCTCTGGCTTGCTCTGTAACATCAACCTTACATTTATTTACAGCTTACTCTGAGAAATCTGTGCAATTTCAGCCAATCAAGCTCCCAACAAACTCTATATGGCATTTTCAGTCTCTGCTTCACATTTAAACGTTGAATGTCTTTTTCAACCAACGAAAACTGATGAGAAAAAGGTAGCAGCATTTATGAAAAGATGAAGGTTTTATAAGGACAATTTAAAAAAAAAAAAAAAAAGGTACCATTATCCCATTAGGGAGCATTACTGCAGGGACTGAACAGAGAAGCTAGTGTTTGGATAGACCATGCCACAAAAGGTAGCCACCTTTTTGTGTGCGTGTTGGATCAGAAAAGGAAAAAGCACCTGAAACATGAACAGTCCTCGTGAGCGTGTGCGCTTTTTGCTTTCACTCATGATCCTGGCAGAAGTGCGAAACTTGCTTGGTTTTCTTCTCTTTATCTTCCTCTTTTTTTTTTTTTTTTTTTTTTTTTTTAAATTTTTTTTTCTTTTGAAGTTTTTTTCTTCTTTTTTTTCTATATTTTTTTTTCCTCATTTTTTGGCAAAGTGCAACCACAACTGGTTACCACAGTTTTGACATGGCCGAAGGTGCAAGTGTGAAGAGAAACCTTGAGTTCAGTTCAGGGTTCCCCTGCAGTTCTCAGAGCCACAGAGACACGGGATTTTTACATCCTCGATTGGAAACTTGTAGTCGTAGGTAATTTCCTCGTTCACATTGATGTGCTGCTTGGAGTAGATAACGATCTTCTTTTGAGACTCCACCGTGATCACTTTAGCATAACAATTTGGCTGCAAGGGTGACAGAACAGGTGATGATGTAGGAGGGCCATGGCTTCCCAGCCTCCACACAATTATTTCCAGATGAAATAAAACAGGGCAGTCCTATCCTGAGCCAACCCCGCCATGCCTCCAGAGCCTGGACTCAGGGCAAGCCTAGGGAGGGAGGCGTGAAGCCAGAAAACAGAGCAGCCCTCCTTGTGCTGCTCAAAATATCCACAGTCTGGTCATTTGTGGGGCAAAAGAGCCTGGATGATGCTCCATCAGATTTGTCACAGGTTAAGAGAAGCTCAGTGCTTAACAACTTGGCCAGGCAGGCAAGTCTGAGTGCAGACTGCAGCACAGAGCAGAGGGGGAAACAGAAGGGAATATTTTTCCACGTGGACACTGTTCCCACAGCTGAAATCTGGTATGTTTTACAGAAATATTTGATAGATTTGCTTGCACAGTGTCCATCAGGATCCCCCAAGACAATTAGGAGGGCTCTTGAGTGCACTCAAGTCTCCCTGCATGTTTCATTTCTCAGCTCTCTCCAACCTCTTCACACTGCCTCAGACCCTGCTCTGATCTGCTGTGATCATTAACGATTCAATTTTAACATTTAACATTTTAACATTTAACCACAAGCCCTGTGACCCCCTGGCACTGCTGAGCACCCCAGTCAGGGCTGGCAGGGATCCCTGAGTGCCAGCTGAGAGCCCTGTACTCACGTTGCAGCTGTGGTTGATAAACCTGGCGAAGTTGCCGCACTTGGTGGCGTCGATGATGGTGTCGTGGTCGACTCTGAACATGTAACTGCTGCCAATGCCCTCATCCTCGTAGCGCTTCTCACGCATGTCAGCAATGACCTGCAAGACCCCAGGCAGGCTCAGGACAGGCTGCACAACTGACCTGGGAGCAGCCACCCTACACGAGGCTCCCCTGAGCTCTGCCTGTGCCAGGCAATGGGGGTTTACGCCATCCTCATCACCCCAAGAGAGCACATGCCTAGCTGGAAACACAGATGTTCAGGGTGGGTTTCTTAAGGAGGATTCTCCTGAGTGCTCAGTTTCCATGGATTGTTGAAATTCCCACCCTTGTACCTCCAAACCATATGCCAACCTCTGCCCAGCCCACAGAGCTGACGCCTCCAACCAGGAGCCCAACCCTCACTGTCATACTCAAGGAGTTCCTCCAGGGCTGGTTTTTGCTCAGATTTCACCCATTGCTTACCTGCCTGATGTTCTGACCCACGTACTCAATCACCATCTCATCAGCTGCAATGGGCTCCATCGCAAAAAGGCCCCAGTCGTGGATGTGGCTCTTGCAGAATTTTAGTTTTTTCTTCCGGAACTGCATGAAGAAAACACCCCAAAACCCCAACCCTGAAATTAGCCACAGCACAGAACAGGAAAGGACATCTCTGGGTCCAGAGCCTGCAGCAGGGGGTGATCTACCTTGAGCTGGTTGAACTTGAGCAGGTCACTGTCACAGCTACCAGTGAAGGAGGAGAGGAGCCTGCGTTGCTCTGATCGCCTCTCGGAACCAGCCCGGGTGGAAGCGTGAGGTTGGGCAGGGATGCTCATACCCTGAGAGGACAAATGGGTGATCAAAGCTGACCCAACACCCTGCAGACCCCCTGTGCTACAACACATCACCACAGAACACCTGACATCAAACACTAGCACTTCCCACACAACCCCAGGACAATCAACGAGACACAACGGCTTCCCCTCCCTCCTTGCCAAAAGGCAGGAAGCACCTACTGGTGTGACAGTGTCAAATCAAATCCCATTCACACCTGGCACTCTGGATTCCTCACCTGTGTGTCAGCTGGAGGCTCCTCTGCAAAAGCTCGGCTATTGTTGAGGTATTTGAGTTTGTCCTTCTTATCAATTTTGTAATAGCCTTCGCTTCGTGCACAGCCCGTCACGTGCTCCCGCATCCCGTCATCCCGCTTCTTCTTCTTGGGGGTAGAAAAGCTGGTAGGTGGCAAGAAGTTAAGGAGAAACACAGCCAGAGGTGGATATCAGACTAAACTTGCTACAGTTGTATGGAGCTAACACCAGGAGCCTGGAAAATTAGGAAGGTTTCGTGGGGTTGCAAAAAATAACATTACTGCCGAGATGCTGCTCTGCCCGGCCGTGGGAAATCAGCTCCTTCAGACACACGTTACAAACCTTCAGGTTTGAGGGCACCTTCAGGGCTGTGGCTCCTGGAAGGACAGTGGAGATGTACTGCTGCCAGCTCACCCCACAAACACAGCCACGAAGGCTACAACAATTGAGACTGACCCAAAAATGCTCCCTGTGAGGTAAAACATATCCTTGACACCAGAAAACTGAAGCAGAGGGACTGTAAAAACCAAGAGGTGACAGCCTCAAAACCAGAGTGCTGAGGGTCTGCAGCAAAGGTGAGCCTGCAGGTACTTCACACTTCTCATGCAGTGTGGCACGTGATGAACTCAAGGTGATTTTGAAGTGGCTTAAAAAGTGAGTGTAATTTTGCTGTTACCATGTAATCCTTATCAAGAGGGAAACATTTATTTTCACTCTGGGTTTTGTTAGTTATCACTGACTGTTTTAGGTGGTTTGGGCTTTTTGGTTTTGCCTTCCTGTCTTGCAGGAAGCAAGGGCTGAAGATATCTGAACTTCACACAATCTCTAGCAACACACAAGGTGGTGTGTTTGTCTTCTTCAACACATAAACTTGTACATCCTTCCTGAAAACAGTACTGCAGAGTTCTGAGGGTTTTTCTGAACAGTCTTTAAGGCTCTGCTCTGGAGATCTCTGCTGGTGGCTGCACACACACAGAGCCCTGATGTGCCACTTAGAAACCACTGATTTTATCAATATTTCAAACTCAAAGCAGGTTAAAGCTGCTAGAAGCACTAACTCATTGTTTTGGGCACAGATGGTGAGATTATTTTTACAGCAAGTTTTAGCTCCAAGTGAAAGCTCTGTATGTGCAGACTCGAAATTCCACAGGCAAGCTGGAAAAAGCCTGGTTACATGCAGACAGAAGCTTCTCAAACTAGGAAGGAAACCTCCCCAGAAGAGGTGCCTACAGACTGTCCCTGCACTTCCAGACTGAACATACTTCAGAGAACAAAACAACCTAAAATTCCCTGCTCATCCAAGCAACCACTATTCCTGTAAGCAACCGCTTCTCCCACCAACTCCTCGTGCATCTCACACCGTGAGAAAGGATATAAGGATGGAAAACCCAGAGGGTGTCATTGAGCCAGTCCATACCGTTGTCCTGCTGCAGGAGGCGGTCGTAGGTGATGCACATGAACTTGATGTCCTCCTCGTCGATGCCGCCGTTCCAGATGTCGTACAGAATTGTCATCTCCTCGAACTCCGAGCGCGGCCGGAACTGCGGCCGCGGCGGCGAGTACTCGGGGAAGGGATCACTGGCAGCTCCTCAGATGTCTTCTTCTGCCTTCGCCACTGCCTCTTGGGTTTGGCGTGAGCTTCTTCCTCCTTGAAGTCTTCGTTCCACTGGTTCTCCAGTTCCTTGAATGGCAGTTTCTCTGCAACTGTCTCAGCTGCTATTTTGTCATGGAAACCGTCATTCCTGAAGTCCAGGGTGACGGCTTCAGGGTCTTTCAGTCCATAGTAGGCATCAGGATGTCCACTCAACAGCTCTTTGCCCACGGCACCTTCCACCAAGGGCACTGGCATGGGAGGAGGCTCTATGGTTTTGCCTGGGTACACATCCAGCGAGAGGACAGAAGGTGGGGACCGCCTCGGCCGACCCGGCCTCCTTTTGGGAAGAACAGAGGGTGGAGGGGGGGGAGGAAGAATAGAAGCCCCAGGGGGTACCTCAGGGGTTAGCAAACTGGGTTTGACTTCTGCCTTGCATTCCTCGATGGGCATTCTTCCATCTCCATGCAGGCATGGCAGGGCTGCTACAGGTATTGGCTCATCAGGTGGCAAACCCATGTCCATGTGGAAATCTGCTTGCGGGGGCTGGCAAAGGGGATAGGGGAAGGAACACTGTTCATGCTGATTGTAAGGGAAGCACCAAGAGGTTCTTTAAAGGTTTTCTCTTCTAGCTCATCCTCTGACTGTTTCTTGCCAGGCAGAAGGCAAGGAATGGTAGCACCAGCCTCTGGGAAAGTAGGCGTGAAATTGAAATCTCTCCCAGGAGTCCGAGGAATGCCACTGTTAATGCCAGGAGATTGGGAGGGGTAGGAAAAGGGGCTCCCTGGGACTTGAGGGGAACTGAGGGTCAAGCTGCTTCCTGTAAGGGGAGCATCGCTTCCTGGCGTGGCTGGAACAGTGTCCGTGCTCTGCGACTTGGCGAGGGGGTGTGAAGACTTGGCCAAGATGTCCCGCCCGGGAGTCCTAGGAATCTCCTCTTCCACGGATGTTTTGGTCACCATTAATTGTTCAGGGAACTTTTCTGGAGGGACTAAAGATTCTTCCTTGCCAGGAGTCGATGGCAAGGGAAGCATGGAGGATGGCACCTTGTGGGCTGGCAGCAGGAGAGCCTCAGTCTCCGAGGGGATCACGGCCTCCCGGCCGGGCGTGCGGGGCAGCCGCTCGTCCTCCTCTGCTGCCTTCGCTTTAACTCGGGCTTCCGAGCTGCTCTCCTCAGACTTGCCAAAGAAGCTGCTTTTGCTGGGCAGATGTTCTCCAAAGACTCCCACTGGAGTAGAGATACAGAGAGCTGCCTCCTCATCTTGAGATTCAGGCTTTGGACCTTCCTGTACCTCTGGCTCCGGCATGGAAGGGGGTTCGGACTCTTCCTCTGAAAGGGGAACAGAGAGGAGAATCAGGAGCTTTGCCTGCACTTGGTTACTTGCCACTTGCTAGTAAAGACATGTTTAAGATGCCACAATTAAAGAACAGCTCAATTCCACTGGGAGGCTTTAAAACTCCAGTGCTTTACATTTTGGAGGCACAGAGCGTAGAGTAATTAGACACTACCACACACTTCCCTAATGGACCATAAAAAATCCACACTATTAATTTGAGGATTAGCTCTGACACAGACCAGAATGAAGGTTTCTCTGCTTTCAAAAGCCCTGACAACCTTTTGTGCAGACATTAAAGGAATGAGCAGATTGTGGGGTGAGGACTTTGGAGGAGAGCTGTCAGAGCCCAGAGCTGCCACGTTCCCTAATGTGGGAACTGAACTCATTGCAGGCCAAGGAGAATCCTCAGCTCTCCAAGGAGGGAGTGGTGAATAGCAGAACACTCCTGAACAACACATGAAGGAAACGGGAAGCCCTTGTAATGGATGAGGAGCCACTCAAGATGGTATCAATGAGGCAATTTATATGCTGCTCTCCCTGCAGCAGCCTCATTTGTCTGGAGTTTATTTACCCACTTAGGGCCAGGTCCAAAAGGAATCAACGGTGAATCTTGTTAGGCAGCTCAAAATAACATTTTCAAGTGGGAGAAGGAAAGGAGATGAAAATGCCTGGAGAGCTGGAAGGGAAACATCCCCCATTTATGCTGAACAAACCAGGGCTGCTGGAGAAGGGTCTGAGCCCTGCAACTCCTGTATGACAGAGCTGGGCTGCTCAAGAACAGTGCTGCAGTTGGAGTTTGTTCCCACAGCTTACATGGAAAGCTCCTTACACTTGTCAAGTTGCTCATGTTCTCTCAGCACACTGCCCTGTTCTAGAAAGGATTTGTGCAGAACCAGTTCTTCTTTGCCCTGCCCAGTTTAACATTTCACTTCGTTGTAACTTTCAGATTTTGCAGCAGCCAAGGAGTGACACCTCGTGCAGGGATTGGATTTCCAGCTCTCCAAGTGGCAAAACACTGCCCAGTCCCCAGACACCAGTGCTGCCCAAGGCTTCACAGCAGGCCTCACTAGATGTGTCCTCCCTCTTGGCTCCAATTTTAACTTTTAGATTTCCCCCAGCTGCCAAATTACTCGAGCTTTATGCATCTCACTCCTGTTCTAGTAAAAGGTTTCCAATTTCCTTGGTTAAATACAACTCTGTATTGATTGAAGACAATTTCCTTCTTCCAGAAAACTAGAGAGCATCACTCATTTAAAAGGAGTAGATGACAAAACCCCCCACAAATAATATTAGGAACTATACATAACTCTGAGACTCCACTCACCTGCCCCATGCAGCTTCCCTGTCACATACTGCTTTGATATTAAAATCAAAAAGAGCCAGTAGTGACATTCCTGTTCTGTTTTAGCAGCCATGGCTTTTCTATCTTGAGCTTCAGCCACCACACCACCCGATCAGTCACCCTTGGACGATGACAACTGTTCAGTTCCTGCAGGACTCCAACTAAACTGGCCCAGGATAAGATTCTGGATACAGCAACCACAGTATTTTTAGTAGCAGATGGCTCATGTAAAGCTCCTTACTAGGAAGGAAAGTCAGCACAGACCTCTTTCCCTGTACAGATAATCCCTAGCCTAGAGCCAAGACTGGAATAAGAAAGAGAACAAAGGAAATACAAACCCATATGTATTAAATACTGAGAGAAAATTTACTTGGAAATGTGATAACAGAACTCCAAAGCATATGGAAAGGCATACCTGGCCTACAGATGGGAGAGAGTGCAAGTTTTGTCTCCTGGTCTCTTTCCATAACCAAATGCTTCAGAGTTTCAGCAACAACAGAAGCCACCAGGACTTGGCCACACTCACTTTCCCCTGCCTTGATTTCTTCACTGCCTTCATCTTTCACTGCCAAAGCTGGCTCAGCAAGTTCCAAGCCTGTTGCATCCATGTAGTCATCCACAGGATACAGGTCCAAAATAGTCTCCCTCTCATCATCAGGAAGCTCATGACTAGCAGGTTCATGCTCTGGCTCAGCAACCATTGCATCTCTGCCTTGATCTTCAGCCACCTCTTCCTCCTCTTCCTCCTCCTCATCTTCTTCATCCTCCTCCTCATCTTCATCATCCGAGTCTGAACTTGACTCGAATTCAGAGGAGTCCTCGCTCTCATCAGATGATTCAACTTCAGCCTTGGAAGACGAGGGACTTGCTACATCTGCAAGAACAACCTGCCATTAGTTCTGCTTCCTGGCTTTATTAAACAGTAGGGACAAATATCCCTTCCACTGAAAAAGTGCAGAAACAGCATCAACAGCAGCATGTGGGTTTGAAGGAGTGGCCTCCCATTACTTATTTTTGCAGAGATTTATAAATCCTGCCTTTGGCTGCTTAAAACAATCACCAGACGACAGGTGAGGAGCAGTGCTGCCTGGCACCTTCCCTCCTGGGTCTCTTGATGCATTGTATCTTTTACTGAGTTTTCTGCTGCCTTTACACGTGGCCTTAAAAAGTGGGAAGTACCACCTTCTAGAGCAGAAACTGATAGAGTGAGTTATTAGCAGCCAAATTACCCTTGTCTGAAATCTGGTCCCTTCTCTCCCAGCCACTCCTGTTTCACAAAGCAAGCACACATTCAGCTGGGCTTGAGACCTGTGCCTCTGTGCCAGGTTTGGGCTGAGATCAGGTAGGGGCTGGAGAGCAGTAAAGGGACCCATGACTGAGGGATCATGGGAACCTCACAGGCAACAATCAAAGACATCTCTCTGTGTAATATTGTGTAAAATTGCCCATCAGTGAAAGGAGGTGCACAAGTAACAAAATCAGCTCACAAAGGCAGAAAGGAGACCACAGCTGACCCAAAGGTGACACTTGCTGCTTCCACTGGAGCTGCTTACCCTCCTCGGAGTCCTGCTCCTCCTCCTTGTCACTTGTGTCTATGCCTGTCTCCTCCTCCTCATCTTCATCCTCGTCTTCATCCTCATCTTCATCCTCATCATCTTCATCCTCCTCATCCTCCTCTTCCTCCTTTGCAAGAAATATTGCCAAAAATGAGCAGTGCCTGAGGCTGTGACCTGGCTCTCAGAGCAGTAAGCACAGGGACTCTCAGGGAGGCTGTCAGAGAACCTGAAGAGGGAGTGACCTGGCAGAGGTTCTGTAAGGACAGACCCCACCAGGAGCACTCATCTCCCAGGAAAGGGAACTTTGGCATTACCAGGCCCCCTTTTAATGACAGACAGCATTGAAACTGCAGCCACACACCAACATACCTTGCTAGGTGCTGCTTTTACCAAGCCTCCCTCTTCTTCCTGCTCCTCTTCCTTCTCTGAGGAGGACTCTTCCTCTTTCCCTGATGTCTCATCTCCCTCCTCTCCCTCACTGTCAAGCTCCAATGGCCTTGCTGGTCGCCGTCGCAGCCCCACTGCCTCTGCATCCTTCTTTGACAGCTCAGATGTTGTATCAGAAGCATCCCTGTCCCTCTCCGACTCTGAGGAGCAAAAGCAATAGAAATTACCATCAAATCCCTTGGAAAGGACAGAAAGAGTTAACTACACAGGGGAAACTTCTTTGGGAAGACTGAAGCCAGGAGCAATGTGGTGTGAGGGTCCCCAGGCTTACAGGGACTTGCTGATGTCACAGTGAACAGTGCCAATGGCAAAATGTGGGTGGCCAAAGCTGACACTCCCTAGGCAGAGCAGACAGGAGACATGGCATGACTGAGGTCACGACAGGTAACCTGAATTTAATGCCTTGTTTCATTTTTTGGCTTCAAAACCACTTGTTAACCTGGATTGACTTCAACGTGAATCCATGTGCAAAACAAAGGGTACCAAAGCTTTGTCTCCTCTTTACTCCTCCCTGGTTATAGGAAATAATGTTAAGATATTTTCAAACAGCTTGTTCTGGCAAATAACTTTGGTTTCTTTCTCAAATCAAATGCAGAGCAAACTGTTACGTGCTTCCTCCCACCACATCCCAGAGAGCTGTGAGCACACCCCAAACAGCCCATGAACCCATCTGAGCTCCTTCTGCTGGGGCCCAGCACAGCTAAAATAGGTTATGAGTTACTCTTAAAATGTGGGTCTTAAACTTCCCACCAGTGCATTTCAGATAATTGAACCCAGAGGGGCCATGTCCCAGCTGAGCAGAGCTCTGTGAGAAGCAGGGTTTGGCTCAGATCCTTGACTCTGTTTAATTGTAAGTGAGCACACTGCTGTGAAGTTTAAAGGGATTCAGTTTTCATGGGGTTTGCATCTGCTCCTAGGTTTCAAACAAATGCACTTTGCAAACCTTCATCTTCATCATCCACAGAAGTAGAAGGCCGGATTCTCTTCTGATCTCCTGCTGAGGCAGCTTCAGGTGGCTCCTTTCTTTTCACCTGAACAAAAGGCACAATTAGCATTTCTGAAAATTTAGAAACAGCAGAAATCAACTTCTTAAGCAAATTTCCACTTCTTTGCTGTGGTCACAGCAGAAACCAAGGGCCACTTCCCAGCTCTTGATCTCTTTATTTGCTTGCAAACAGAATTTCACTCTGAATGAAACTCTACCCCTTCAATTTGCATGAAAAAAACCGGGGTACCAGCATGGTGCATGTCATCACCAGGTACTTTGAGGATGACAGAGAAAACCTGACAAACCCATGTGTCTGAGATTGTAGCAGAACAGAAAGAGAGCCTAAGAACATCTCAAAGAACCTCAAAGCAAGTTTTACACTAAATAAAGACTGGGGAATCTCTCATCCCAAACCTTTACTTGCACCTTCTGTACATTCAAAATTCCTAATTTCAGGGAAGCCTTCTACACTCCCCTACCCCATACTCCTTCCAATTTTTTATGCAAATGCTTTTCAAAACATACCCTGTGCTTCTGAGGGGACCGAGTTTAAGCAAACTTCAGGTGACACTCAGCTGCCAACCCATCAGAGATCCCAACCAAAGCAGTAACTGTGCAAAGCACTATGAGCATACATGTAATTTTTATGATCATGCTGAAATGCTGTGTCCTAAACACAGGCAAATGTCCCCTTCCCTTGCAGAGCAGGGAGATCCTCTACAAAACACTCCCACAAGAGGAGGATGAACAGCTGAGGAAACAGAGGGTCCTTGCTCTGGTCCTGGGGGTCAGAAGCAAACCCCTGAGTGAACACAGAGTGGGGTGAAGAGCCTGAGGGCTCTGGGGCACAAACCTAGCGAGGTCTGTCCTCCTAAGGCTCCTCTCTGGGGGATGTCAGCACAAGGAAGAGAGGTTTTGTTTTCACCTTGAAGGATGGCAGGCGGATGGCCCCTCGTAACCCGATGCCCAAGCCGATTGCCTCATATCCCAGCCCTTCTCCTTTGTTCCAGTTCTCCAAAAGACAAGAGGCAATTCGATCCTTTGGCTTTGGTTTTTCCTCCAGTTCTCCTCCAGACTTCACTGGAGTGAGAGACGCCTGCAACAGAGAAGGCACATTTGAGAGGGGAAGTTTCTTGGGAAGGACACAAAGTCTGGAAATCACTTTGACAGTTGAGGTTGGGGAAATATCACTGCCCTGCCCTCAGTTCCTCTGAGGGTATCTGAAGGTGCTCCACAGCTGAAAGAAAATAGAGCTGCACAGAATAAAACAAATAACTTAAATGGGCTTTAGGCAAGTCAGCCCAACAATGTGTTATCTACCTTCCTTTGCTAACCCACATAGATGAAAACAACTCCAGACCTTCCAGTTGGGAACACCTTCCTTCTGTTGAGTGTAAGGCCAAATATAGTGCATCAAAAATCACACACATCCCTGTGTTTCCTTAGCAACCACAGCCCAAGTCCACAAAACCTGTCAGAAGGATCCAGTCCTGGCAGAAGGAACATCAAAATATTTAAGTGAAGCACCAAAGGGTCTACAAAATAGACACAGAGCCTCAACAAATCCTTTTTCACCAGAGCTGAGATGCAAAGGAAGAGCAGGAATTCAGACCTCTGCAGCTGTGGAGAGGTGGACAAGCCAGGAGAATGTCACACATGGAGGAATGTCACACTCTGCCCAACCAGGGGCGCTGGAGGTGACACTCACCTGCATCAGCCCAGGGCACAACACCCCAAACAGCTTCTCTTGCACACCCTAACAGAGCTCACATGCTGAAGTGGGCTGTAATCATCAAAGAGGCAGCACAAGCTCAGCTCTCCCACTAATAAGGGTCAAGCCTAATGGGAATATCAAGCAGAGAATCCAAGCAGCACTTCATGGCCAGGATGCTGGTTACTCCTGGCACTCAGGCTTCCAAACCTAAACCCATCACTAGATTTGGGAACAAGGAAAAGCTTTCCCCTTAGCTCAGGCAGAAAAGGTCCCTGGAATGGGCTGTCTTCTCTAGCAACATGCTCCTTTCACAGCTTTCACCCCAGACGTTTTCTACCCTGCCTGACCCAGGACACCCACCTTACCCTTGAGCCCTCCCACCCTTTACCCAGGGCATGATGCCTCTTGGCAGTCAATCAGCTGCCAGAATTGGAATCAAACAATCAATCAGTCAATCAGCTGCCTTTGATGGAATATAGCAGCCAGAATCAGCAGCCAGAGCACATGAGGAACTGACCTCCAGCAGCCACCAAGGGGCCCAGTAACCTAATCTTTACACACACACACCAGCAATGAGAATTTAACCTGAATATTCATATTTTGTGTTCTGCAAAAGCAGACAACTTGTTCCTGAGAAGGCAACCTGTCCCACCCCAATGCCAGGGGTGCCCAATCCTAGCAGAAAGGAAATGCGTGAGGTTTTTCTGCACAGAACAGTAACACATGCCCTGGGGCAGAAATGGTTCTGGCACCTCTGTTCCTGGGCAGAAAGCACAAGTGGTTTTCCATGCAGCAATTTCATATTTTCAATTACACTGCTCACATCCAACATAACCTGTGGCAAGGACTGTGGCAAGCTGCTGTGGTACAGTCAGCTTCCCTTCCCAAATGGCTTCTAAATCCCAGGTGAGGGAAGAATACCCCAAATCCAGCCATAACATGGGATGTAAAAGAGCCTGAAGATCTGCCTCAACTCGCTTCTGCTTCTTCCCCGCAGACGTCTGGTTTAAAACAATTTCTTGAGTATTTCAGTTGCTGTTTTTGCAACTATTTACTGGATCTGTTTCCTTTATTGCCCTGGAAACTCACAGGCCTCCTCCAAGACTGTCAGCACACGCTCACTGGCAGAAGAAAAGCTCTGAGCATTAGTCGGGAGGAGAGGGAAGGGGTTTCTGCTGCATGTCATGCCAGCCAGCTCTAAGCCACAGCAAATTACACTGTCATTAAACAGCTGCTAAGCAGCAGCATTACCAACCCCTCCAGAAAGCCAAGGAGCTCTCCCTGGCACCAGAGCTAACACACAACTGCTTCACAAAAACAGGTGGTGAGGATACTGCTCTGAAAACTGACATCTGAAACAGATCTACCTGCAGCTTGTGGTTGGTTTTGTTATTTTTATAGTAATTCATTACAGTGGTAATTTGAAGCTTGCATTAACTTTTCTCAGTGTTAGGTTTTTTTGGGTAGTGACAAATTCACCACACATTAGATCACAGAGCTGTTTGTGGCTGAGGTATGCTTCAAATTGGGTGAGAAAAGGATCAGAAGATTCATGCAAAGCTGTTTTCTCAACTAATACCTGGAATTCTTCCTGTATTTGGCCAGTGTTCAACTTTTGAGTTAATTGCTGCTTTGTACATGCCCTGGGGAGGGGGCACAACTGGAAATACCCACAAATATCACTGCACAAAGTGGGGAACACAAAACAGAGGCTGGGTGGTTTCAAACACTCCTCTTGGCCTTAGTTCTTTTGAGCTAAACTTCAGCTTCCTCGTGTACATAACAATTTAGAGGTTTGGGTTTCCTAAAGTCAGCTCTAGACCCCCACTGACCCCACACACTGGCCACAAGCACTAAGAACAGCTCTCCCCAGGACCCAGGACAGAGAATGTGAACACCCACTTTTGCCAGACGTTCCTTTTTGTCCCACCAGTCATCGAACGCCCGGAACGCCACCACTTCGACCATCTTGCGGTTCAGGTCCCTTTTCATGATGGCCTTCAGTTCCTTCACTATGACCAGGAGGACTCCATCCACAGTGGCTTTGTGGGGATCTTCCTTCTTCGGCTCATAGCCCGGGGGTGGAACCGAGGGGTCAAACTTGGGCAGTGGTGGCCACTGCTGCCCGCGGGCCAGCGCGGCTCCCATGGAGAAGGGGCGGTAGGGAGGAAGATTCACAAACTGCATCCTGCCCGTCATGAAAGGTGGATACTGGTACGTGTTCTGTGCCTGCATCATGCGGCTCAGCATCTGCGTTTGCATCTGGAAGGACATGGGCATGCCGCCCCACTGGTTGCCCAGGACACTGATCATATCCACCTGCATGACGGGGAACATGCCGGGGTGGAAGGGGGGCAGCGGGGGCAGGATGTGGGGCGGGGGCACCCCGGGCGGGGCGGGCAGTGGCGGGGGAGGCACGGTGACGGCCGGGTGGGTGGGGGGCGGCGGCGGCGGCAGCGGCGGGGGCATGGGGAAGCCTGGCTGTGGAGGAGGTGGAGGAGGAAGAGGAGGGAATCCCGGGGGTGGCAGCGGGGGGATGGACGGGGCCATCACGGCCGTGTTGCTGACGGAGGAGTTCACCACAATGGTTTTGGCACATTCCGCGCTGGTGATGGGTGCAGGGTTGGTCTCGTCGTCAGAGATTTCCATGTCCTCCCCTGAGGAATGCTGACCCTGCCACAAAAGAGAGAGAAAAGGTGACGAGCACATTCTCTTTACATTAAATACCACGGCGCTGGGCTGCTTCAAACAAAAGCTAAGTTTAACACACATTTAATTGGGAACGGAGAAAAGCGAGCGATGCTCTGAAAAGACAGGGCCCACTGAGCAGCTGGTGCCTATTGAAGCTTTTCTCTTCCGTGTCAGACCTCAGGAATCAGAGAGGTAAAAGCTTTCTAAAAGAGCATCAGCATCAACTGAACAAAACCCTCAGCTTCTATGGAGGAGGAGGAATTGCTCCCATGCTTGGTGAAATACACACAATCCAAACGTCCTCCACTGCAAGATACATTATCTCTTATTTGCAGCTAGGTACATTACACCATGAGTTTTTATTCCTTGGTTTTTCCGTGCACAAATAATTACCCTGTTTTTTAATTATAATCCCTGGCTCATTTGCTGTCAACTCCTAACCTCTAATTGTGGAAAGACAATACCTCCACATGGTTGCTACTACTAAAGGTTGTCTTGACTAGACCACAGCAATTCACGTGGGAAAAACCAAAACTGGTTAAATTGCTTTTAAACATCAAAGTCATAAATGCTGGGATTCAAAGACATGGCCTGTATTGTTTCTTGGGACAAAGTGAATACTTTACTAGCCACAAGAAACAGACTTGTAGAAAATGCAAAAACTATGTCCTACCTCTACTTCCAAAAGGATGGAAACTGGATTAAAACAGAGGGTGCCAGTTTGCTCTGAAGTCTCAAAGCTGCCTGACTAGGTCTTGTACAAAAGAAAAGTCTCAGGAACCACCTCCATCCTCAACAGCACATGGTCACACCTGCACATGGTGTCCTACAGGCACTTCAGTCCTCAAGGTGTCTCCAGCACCAAGAACCCACAGGCACAACTGTCACACCCCTCAGGAATCAAACCCTGATAGGAAATAACAGCCACCAAATACTGCTGGAAGACATATCCACAGGGTGACAGTTTATCTAGGAACCACGAATGGGGCTGATCTTTGACTGGAGTGATGACAGCAGACAAGACAGGGTCCCTGTAACCTCCGAATATATGTCTCACATTGCTGATGCCAGTGAAGAGCCCTCTGTGTTCCCCAGCACAGCCCAGGACACAGCAGAGATGCTCCTCCTGGCCACAGCCCTCCCTGGAGCCTCCCTGGGAGCCAGGAAGAGATCCCCACCAAGTGCCTCTATCACAATCCTGGCAAGAGTTTTGGAACCTGCTGGCTGTTATCAGCCTAATTTGACTGTAGATCCCAAAGATATTTATTATTTGCTCCACATTTCATGCCAGCAGGTGCCTCTTCTGTCTGCTTTCCTACCAGTCTCCCCAGTGTGAAAGGATAGAGCACTATCAGACACTGGAAAACCTGGAAATTCTGGGAAGAGCCGCTGAGGAGCAGACTTTGTTGGCAGTTTTCACATTGAAGCCGCTGTGATTTGATTCTTAACCTGTGAATTTCTTACTGGGGTATGCAAACAAAAGCAGGAACAGCTGAGTTGACTCTGCTACAAACTGTCACTGTGTGAAACTGAGCAACCACAACTCTCCAAATCACTCCAAATGTTTCCCGTTTTATCAAAGGTCATCTCTGCTACAGCAGCTACCACCAGAGAGCAGGCTGAGCACGACGCTTGCAACAGCAGCTGTGCAAATCCTCGGTCCTGGCACCTCCCCTCGCCCTGGCACCTCCCCTCGGCCCGGCTTCCCCGCATTCCTCTGCTGCAGCACCAACTCAGCGCCTCCCGCAGCGCCTGGGTCACCCCCGAAAAGCCACTGGCAGTTTTAGTGCCCAAAATGCCCAACAAGGAGACACCATGCACCTGAGCAAGAGCTACTGACCCCTGGTAATGGTGATGGAGAGGGGACTCCATCTGTGACTACCATCTCCGTAGTCACAGTCACTTCAGTGCATCTGAGCGTGCAGGGAGAACTCCGAGGGCTGTTTGGTAAACCCTAAAATGAACGGTTAATAAAGAACTAGAGGTGATAACCCACTGCACTGGAGTCTTTGCAAAGCCCAGTTGTATCATGCCCTTGAGCTGCCCACATCTGGCTCACACTTCCCAGTGGGTCTCACACCCTGCATCCTCTCCCCAGCTGCTCTATTGCGGTCACGTCCCACGCCGAGGATGCCGGGGAATAAAAGGACATTCTGCAGTTTCAACTACTGCAGCTCCAGTGAAAGGAGCAGAGGAAGAGCAAAAAGGACGACTGTGGCAGGTGTAAACATGATTCCTGTGAAACAGACCCCGGTTTCAGTGAGTGAACACAAAAGGCCCTGTTAAAAGCATTGGCTCCAATTGCAAACGCTGGATGATGCTAAAGGTTGGCGCTGGAGAGAAAGCCAGGAGTGTTCAGGCTACCAAAGACAGACAAAATCAGCTTCAAGTTCACATTCATCTCATCTGATGGGATATGGAGAAAAGTCACCTCATGAGGCCTCAGGGGAGACCAGCACTGAGCAGTGTCAAGCCATAAATTCTCCCCAGTCCCTCCTGCAGGGACCTTGCACCCTCCCAGAGCCTTCCCATCCTGGAGCACCAGCAGCCCCAGCCTGTGCTGCCACAGGAGATTGGTGTGCCCATCACCCAGAGCCCACTGCCAGCCACACCAGCCTCTCAGTACCAATGAGTCCTGCCTGATAAATGAGGCTGGTTTTCCCTCTTGAAGGAAACATCACATAGAAGAGCCAATCCTGAAACTGCAGAGAGCTGGCAGGACTAGCAGGATTCTGTGCTTTAGGGCACAGAGCTTCCTTCATCCATACGTGCATTAATTTTTACTTCAGCTGAAATGAGAATTGCTAAAGCAATAACCAGTGTTTGAAAGGTTGAAAGGTTTTTCTCTTTTCACTTCTGGTGTTCAGATGGGTCTACAGGAAGCAAAAACAGATTCCCAGCTTCCTACAATGTTGGGCTGACAACTCACCTCCACTTGCACAGTGCACACAGTCTGTGCTCCAGTTTTATCCCAAGCAAGATGGATAGGGAGAGAGAAAGAGATTAAATGGCAGGGAGAAACGGATCAGAAAAGGCACAGTGGGTAGAGGGAAAGAATCACAAGGTTAGGAAAGAGGTCAAACCAAAAGAAGATCATCTACAAGGAAGTCTTTAAAGAAAGTTAAGGGTAACAAATATTTAAAGCGGATGACTTTCCTGAAACTGCTCATATCTAAGGGGAAAGAGTGTAGGCACCAAGTGAAAGAGATCAAGGTATAGATACAAAACCAAGGGAGACATAGGAAGATCTTCTGTTATTTGAATTTCTTTTCATTCACCTGTCTGAACCTGGATTTACTATGGTTGCTACCAAATACCTCTCAGGGTAGAGCTGAAAAGCACCTGTGCTGTCCTCTCAAAGAAACTGCCTTCTAGCTGGCCTCCCTCTTTGCTCTCACAAGCAGAAAAAAATGAGCTGAGAGATGACATAGATACCGCTATGAGAATGTCACGGCCATCACTGTAAAAAAAAAAAACCCTGTGTCAATCAGTCCCAGGGTTCACCTGCCTGTTTCTGAGGTCAGCTGGTACAATGCCACCAGAAAACCTCCCTTCAGCCCACTGAGAGAAAAGCCATTTCCAGCTAAATTAATTTGTGCTGCCATCTTTACTTTGGATTAATTAAATTAAGAGTTAGCAAAACAGGTATTTAATTATACGCATGACACATTTTTCCAAAGGTTCTTTAATGATGCAAATTTGTTGGGAGAGATTCATGTCAGCGTAACTGGTTATAAATGGCCTCATTCACTGTTCACACCAAAATGTTAATTGCCACCTTTAACACCAGCAGAGTGTGCAGAGACTCTTAAGTTAAACGAAGGAACATCCTGGGATACCATTCCTTCATCAGCTGGAATAGTGATAGGGTAGAGCCACTGCTACAGGGTATCAACCCCACCTCAGAGCCATACCCAGCATTTTGAAAGCAGATGTTAACAGTTCCAGAGGAAAGAAACTACATCCTAATATTTGCACGGAGACCTGGCAGCTTCCAGCTGTGAGGAGGCTGTTCCATGCCCTGACCCAGAGGAGCACTGACACCGTGGCAGTGATTGGGACCTTCACTGCACATGTTGTTCAGAACTTTTCTTACAGGCAGGGAAACTTTCATTTCCTCCTAAAAGGCCATCTGATAAAAGAATTTACTCAGAACTTCAAAACACATTTTGAACACCATCAGCTTACAGCTCATTTTGCTTAAACGTTCCTCTGGGTACCAAGCTACTTATATTTGAGGTAGGAAACTGTACCACAGAACACAGCAACTACTCTGGCATTACCTGCTGAAATCTGGTGCCTCAAAATAATGAAATGCAGGATCGATGGCATTCAGCACAGTACAAGGGCATTAGCCTTCATGTTCCTCAATAAAGCCAGAACTTTAAAGAAGAAAGGACTCTTGGACAGAAAAGTTTTCCTAACCTGGTTAAACTGTCATCACTTGGTTTTGAAGTCCAAGCAAGGGTTGAAAAAAATTCTCAAGTGATTATCTCACACTTAATCGTTAGAAAAAAGCAGGGAAAGAAAAGCCTTCAGAGGTGAGAAGAACAAGTGACTGAAGAGGGTCACACTCCATGTCACTAATGGAGCCAAGAACAGACTCCAGGTCCCTGTGACCCCCCCATACCCCAACTCCAGCTGCCTCCCCACACTGTGCTCACACCAGACTCCTCACTGCCTGTGCTCTGGGCTTGATAAGGGAAACAGCCACGATCCCTGGGTGAAACCAGCTCAACTTCTCCAACACTCAATTCTCTTCCCAGACTCCTTCAGCAGAGCACAATAAAGAGAGAGAGACATTTCAAACCTGCCGCATTTCTTAGGCCACCATCTAGAATAAGAATGAAGCCTGAGGTCACCAACCAGCACCTGCAACTCTTCCTCCAAGACAGCTTCACTGAAAAACTCCTTTCAAGTTTGGCCCAGAGAATCCCACCATTCACTCTGCCAACAGAGTAAATACCAAATACCTCTTGCAGCCTAAAATTTGCAAACCCAGTGAGGGCTTCAGAGAGTATAGTTTTTTTTTCCTTTCTAATCTGCTCGTAGCTCGCAGGCTCCCTGTTCTAGGCAAAGCACAGGAGGAGGAGGAGGTGGCTCTGAACTGCCCTCTCGTCTGGCTGGGAGGGCACAATGACACGGCACAGGGACTGTGCTGAGCATTCACACCTCGCCTGTCAGGCGTGAACAAGGCAGACTCGGCACCTTATTTACAATGCACACAAGTATTTTTATTTTGCTAACCATAATTACAGCCCTGTCTCGGGAAGAACAGGCACAAGGGCGGGGCTTTGCTGGCCCTGCAGATGCGGAGTGCAGGAGGGCAGAGCCGCTCCAGGTGGTTTGCCAGCAGTCCAGCAGCACGAACACAGAGCAAACTGCTGCCTGCACCTTCCTGGGTGAGCTTTCCCACCTGGTCAGGTCACTGTGCTGTCCCCAGTGCCCGTGGTGGCTCGTGGTGGCCAGCCCACCACACCACAGCCGGGATTGAAGCTGGAATTAGGTTGCTGCCTCCTCCCCGTGGGTTAGTCAGGTCTTTCAACCTCCTCTGGGCAGCTGAGAGAGCTCCCATCCTCCTGCTGCAGTCAGAGCCTGCAAGGGCAAACCCAGCAGCTTTTAATTGGAACAACTTTCTGGTGTTTGCGCTGTAATAAAATGCCCAGGCTCAGTAATTGCCAAATGGAAAGATTTACATATTACAAATTAGTGATTATAAAATATCTCCAGCAACATGTGATTCTATCTCTAGAAAAGAAGACTGCAAGGTTTTTATATAGTTATATATTTATACAGCACTTCACAAATGAACTCACAAGCAAAGGCTGCAAATACACAGATCAGAGGGATGGACTCAATACTGTGTCCCACAAAAAGGGGCACTAAAAAGGCCCTAACAGAACAGAGATTTCTCACAGAAGGGGAGACTCTCCTTGGATGTTTTGGTTTCTCTAGTACCAATTACCAAAGTATCTCTCACTACCTGAAAAAGAGAATTTCTCTGTGATGACATATATAAATCCCACCTAACAAACACGCTGTGTTGGCTCAGGTTGTGTTTTGGTCTGGTACTTACTTGCAGCACTTCTTTGGCACAGGCAATGCTCCCCGCACCTACAGGGCTGCCCAACAAGTAAAACAAGTGACAATAATATCCAAGTGCTCATTGTAAACAAACAGCACTGCAAACCCCAGCCCATTTTACACCACTTACTTTCCTTCCTAAGGCCAAGAGAGAACTTTGAGTTGGTATCTCAAACCACAGAAAGAGAGAGGGAGAATTCCCCAAGACCCTGCTGGTCCCAGAAGTGGGGGCAATGCCATGTCCTTGCCTGTGTCTCACAATGTGCTCCATCAGGTGCTGGTCCCCAGTCAGACCACCCTGCACAGGGGGAGATGCCACAAGTAGGGATTTGGAGGGATGCAGGGAAGCAGCTCAGCTGGGCTGTCAGTGAAGGGCAGGAAGGGCTCTTGAGAGGGTAAAGCACATGGGGCTAATCCTTACAAAGGGAAAAGATCTCCTCACTCACTTCCAGTATTTCCTGACATCAGGAACAGAAGTAAATTGACTTATGTTTTAAGGACAGCAGGAGAGCTGGACAGCTGCCCAACAGTCCATGCCATCATCAGAAAATCTAGTGAATCAAGATGACAAAACAAGCTAAAACAACTCCTGTAGGGTGGACAGCAATGCCAAAGAGCCACACAGCCTCATGCAAATCCCCACCACACTTCCTGCAGGCCCTCACATGCACTGGACAGCTGAAATGGGGCTCGACACTTCGAGGGTCTGTTTCAGACTCCAGAGGGGATTATGCTGTTTCCCTGTAGGACAATGGAATAACATCAACATCTCCACAGAAAGGAACTAAACACTAGCTTAAATCAGTATTTCCCAAAGCAAAGTTACTGATGTGACATAGGGCATGAAACGGTCCACACAAAAACCCCACAAAAAATAGGAGAAAGTTAATGGAATGATTGAAGAGGAGGGGTTCAGGCTGGTTTTACTTGGCTGTATATAGGATCTCCAGTGGCTGTAGGAAATGATGCACAGATTCTTCTTTCCGGAAGTCAAAACAGATCCTGGAGTAAGAAACACCCACCTAGGCTGCTGCTAGGCATTTCCACAAGGCTAAGAACTTCTTTTATTCAGCAAGTGTTGCAGGGAAGGACAGACAATTCCAGGTAGAACAAGAAGACAGAGGTGGGAAGCCCACGGGGTGTAGTCCGAGTTAAACAGATCTTTACTGATCCAAAAAAAAGACAACTTGAGGAATGTGATCCCAAGGGAAGAACACTCAATCATCATTCAGTACTTTGAAAAATCCATTCTCTTGGCAAGACCACAGTCCAGCTTTCAATGTGGATTCCAAGAGCCCACTGCAAGAGCTTCCTAGGACAGAAATCCTCAGAGCCAGGAATTAAGCCAGTGGGAAAACAATGGCAGGATCTGCCTCAGCAGAACTCCTGAAGAGGTGAACTGGCAAAGGGATCTGGGCTGAGGGGGTTGCTCTATTTGCTAGTAAGTGCATCACCTTCCATGAAGAGAATGGCTTCATTCAGGTCTTTTTCCCTCCCAAGAGAAGGAGGTTCCAAACTGCAAACCTCATGGCACACAATGTGGTTACACTGCTCCTGTCAGCAAGATGATGGAAGAAGGGATATTTGGAGCAGCCACACATTGCCTCTGGGCTTCCCATGCACAAGAGACACTCTGGTGCCTGCAAGGAGAGGCCAACACAACATCCTTGGGGTCCACATTCAGCATCGCCGAGACCGGAAACTTCCAGACACCCCAACTGCACAGATCTGAGCAGAGACCGACGTGAACATCCAACTGGGCAGTCACAAAATCCAGGGAGAGTGGGAGATGGGGAGTCCCTGGCCCCCAGCCCGAGCTCAGGGAGGCCTGGGCAGCCCGTGCTTGCCCCCATGTGAGGCTGGCCTGGACAGTCTCCCCTCCTGCATTATGTGCACAAATCCGAACTGGCAGGGCGAATGTGTGCCAATTCAGGGGCAGCGTCATGTGGCCACAGCGTTTTTCATCACACATGAAACAGCCTAAAATTGGATTTACCATCTCATGGAACCATGGCCTTTTCCTTCAAGTCTTAAGTAGATCTTATTAAGGGGGGAAAAAAAGGGTTTCTTTATGGGGGGAGGAGGTCTGGAAAAGGAAGGCGGAAAAGAGAGGGGTGTTAACATTGGGAAGCCATGTAACAAGGCAGGCTCTTTCCACAGCAATGGTTGTTCTGGTGTCCCTATTTTAGATGGGGGGAAGGGATAGCTGAAGAGCTATTTGCAATCTAACTTCAAAGGCTTTAGTCGCTGGGAAGCTAAGTCATGCATAAAAGGATGGTAGAGTGGCAAGAAAATACCCCCTACAGATAAATTAGTCAGGGAATCTTCTCTGCTTCTCCCAAAGATTTTCATACAGCCAGACTGGCTTTACCCAGGTAAAGCCCTTTTCAGACACCAAGTTCAGTGATGCAGAGTCCTGAGAACTAACCAGCCAAATCCAACAGAGGAACTGAACAGTCTCTCTGAAAAACAGAAGGGCACTGGTACACATGCAATGGGCTCTTCTGTCATTTTCTGCCACCTCAGCTATTATTTTATTCTAAGGTCTGTCCACACACAAAAGATGCAGAGCTCGAGGCAGCATCCCTTTCTCCAAAGATGCAAAGAAAAGGGAGGAATTCAATAGAAATCACACTGTACACAGAGAACTCATTTCCCAAATGTTCTGCAACCCTGTCTTGCTCTTCACACTGGTGTGCAGAAATGCACCCACATTTCTAAAGAAGGCACTTTGCAATCAAAGATAAAGGGAACTGGCAACACTAGATCAGAGTCCACCTACAAGTTAAAAAAAACCAACACCCTGCAATAACTGCAATAACTGCATGTGCAGAGTACACAGATCCCTCACAGTTCAGTGCCAGGCAGGAGCTCACATGCCAGCCCCTGACCTCACCCTCATACTTAAACCTTAGGTCAAATGGAGCCATGAATTCAGATCTTGCTACCAAGAGGGTGATAAGAAAGGAGATAAGCATGGAAAACAGTCTAGCTCCCCAGCTGATAGCAGCCTGTTGAAGAATAGGTTGTACACACGCTGTATTTAAACAGTTCTAATCAGCACAACTAGACCAGTTTGATACTCTTCCCCTTTTACACAGAGCTGCTGTACCCTTGAGTATCTGCAGTCACATGGCTATCACAGTCATGGCAGCATTTTCAGTGTCCTGTTCAGTGCTCTCTGCACATCAGTGTTAGCACCAACAGTGTTTCATTTGCAAGATCTGGATGTCCCCAACATCACCTGTGCAATGTTGAGTCTCCTCACAAGGGAGGGCGGAAATAAAGGAATTTTGGGTCTTGAAGGAGAATAGGCAAAAGAAAAGAGTTTTTGTTAGATCCTTCATCAGTCTCATCCTTTCAGGCTCTCCTGCTCACTCCCATCTGCCCTCCACACTGCTCTCCTTCCAGCAGCTCTGTTCTAGCCCAGCACCAACTATTGAAATGAAATAGGCATAGAAGAGAGAACACACTGTTAATAAGGTGTTTAGGCCTTGTCTATTCTAACTGCAGTCATGGTGGCTGCATGGCATGGTTTCAAACAAGGAAACCTGTGGCTTTCTGTTCTGGAGGCAGCCACCACCATCACCGCAGACAGGACAATAGGACATCTACTGCCTTTCTGAATTCCCAGAAAAACTGCTGCAGAGAAGATGGCTCAGCCAGCCCACACAATCTTGACTGACAAAAAGCATTTACCCACTTTGGACAAAGCCCCCACTGGAGGGGGCACAAATGCTCTGGGTCTGCTGGGACACAGCCATGGAGTGGCCCCAGGGGACACAAACCCTCCCTGGCTGTGGCCAGGCTGGGAGTCCTTCACAGCACTGACCACAAGCCATGAGTGGCACCCTAATGAGCTTAGCAGCTCCTCATTTTCTGAGCATTACAACACAAACCTAACAAGTCCTCCCCAGCAAGGCAGGAGAGGCACTAAAACCCAGCTAGACTGCAGATGCTTCACTCTGAGGAGCCTATTTCCAGCAGCTGAGTAGATGTTCTTCCTCAAAAGAAAAGGTGAGGCCAGCAAGAAACAGTTCCCTTTTGGAAACATTTCTCTTCTCTCTGGAGGCAGCTTGAATTTTTCACTGCTTTATTTCCTGCTTAGATTTTTCTTCTCTCACTGTACTCAGATTTAACTAAGTGCATGCAGTTAGAGAGGACAGAATCAGGCTCATCAACTGAGGAATGTAACATATTAATTATAACAATAAAAATCTTTTTCTAAAGAACAAGAAATACCTCCAAGTTGTCCTTTTTCCAAATCTGCTCAATGAGGGAAATGCAACTTTTTCCCTCTACCATTCCCTCTGGGTGCTATAAACATAAACCTTGTGGCTGCCAACCGCTGACTGATCCCTTAACAAAAATAATCCCTGTGCAGGACATAACATTTCTCGTGGTCTTCAAGAAGACATCAAACTTTTACTATGAAACTCTCCCCACTGTACGCAAAATAAATTGTAAAACCTCAAGTGTTCTAAAGCACCAGAGAGGAAACACCCTCCCCAGCTGGGCTGCATTCCCACTGCCATTTGTGCAGGCATAAAATATGCAAAACAGAGAGGAGAGGTAAAGTGAGCTGATTTCCCCACCTGTCCCCTAATTAGCAAGCAGGAGGTTTAAACAAACACACAAAAACACTTTTCACCTAGAACAAAATTCAGCTGTGCACTGCACTGTCACAGAATACTGCACAGGCTCTGGAGTGCAGATGGGTTGAATAATGGATTAGATGTTTGTGGAAGACAGGTCCAGCAGCAGCTCCTGAGCTGAGCATTGCTAATCTGCTGGTCAGGAGGGACCCCAGGGAGCTGCTGAGAGGCTGCAGCACAGCACCCACTGCAGACACAAAGGAAATAACTCCCAGCAACACAGACAGCCCAGGAAAGGTAAAGATGTGCCTTTTCCTTACTTACTCATGACTAAGTCTGAAGTCTCTCCAGCTCTCTCTTGCAGCAGAGCTGTAATCAAGCTCTCCCACAGGTGACTGCCCAAGTGCAAGGGCAGTGTGTGAATGGCAGAGCCCTTCAGCGGCAGCCAGCACCAGGTGATCCATGTTCTGCTCCTCAAACCCTCCACTCCAGCTCTCAGGCTCTTCTAGACCTCCCCACTTGACTCACTTTACTACCTGCTTTAAAGAGCTTTGCTGAAATGTTGGAGGTGAGTGAAGCCCTGCAGAAGCTCACAGCAGCACAGCATCACTACAGCCCACTCTTGAGCAGACACAGCTAAACCCCTTTCCATCACACAGCTCTTTATTTGTATTTTTAAAGCAGCATTCCTATTAAACTGGTTCATTAGTTTGAAGTTATATATGAAGTCTTAAAAAGGCAAGTCACTTATTTAAAGAGTTATGTGAAACAGCTCTGAGAAAGGCACAAAACCAGGCAAACACAGCTCTGTGCTCATGCATTCTGTGCCCTGTTCACTGATCCAGGTGGCCAGCTGGAAGGCACGGGCATCATTTTATTTTTTAAGCAGTTCTGCAGGAACAGCTGTGTGGTGGTTTGCAGCTCATCGTTTATGACTTAGCACCTTTTGGAGCACCAGAGCTGCACAGTTGTCATTTTATCACCAACCATCACCAACACAATTGCACTGGACACGGGACTAAAGTTGTGCCTCACTAAAACAGCTTCACTGTGCAATGCTCTTGATACCAGAGCTCAGTTAAAATAGTAAAAATACTGCAAAAACAGACCCTTCTCTGACTGCAGCACGTGTGCCCCAGTGACCCAAGACAAAGTCATGCAACAAGACTTCCTCAAGCTGACGCCTGAACATCCAACCCAGCCGGGTTCACAGCTGACTGCTGGTGCCCCCAGCACGATGCCAGCTCCCAGGGAATTTAAAAGCAACCCCAGCATCAGGACACCATCCTCCATCAGGGCTCTGCTGCCCCTTTCCACTACACCTTCATCACCTGCCTGCATCTCACTGACCTGGAACACACCTCAGCTTTGTAAACCCATCTGCTGTTACCATTTTTCTGAGGTAATTTGGGAGACACATCCCACCTGACACAATATTAACAAGCAAATAAATTTGTTGAGATCCCCTTGTCAAAATTCATCCTTTCACACATGTCCCATGACATACATTCCACTGGTAGATTGCCCTTTTTGTATTCTGCAATTTGAATAATTTCATGCAGGATGAAGGATTTTCATATTTTCCCAGTATTTCTTTTTCCTGACAATAGCAAAATGCTTGTAGCACCATGATAACAGTTGCTCACATTTATCTGCACCCTTCAAAGACGATATTTCAATTATCTGCACTGGAAACTCTCGGCCACATCTGCCGACCAAAATGCCACATTTGGCAACTGCTTAGCAACAAGGACTGGATTGGGAAACAGTCCCCAGAGCCACGTGCCAACATCACACCAGCTCCTGCTTCCACCAAACAACACTGCTATCACCTCAAATAAGTCTATTTTGTTCTGCCTGGGATACACAAGGCACCAGAAATAACAAGCTCCTTTGGGAAAAGGGAAATCTGGAAAAAAGCCACCTGCTCCAGCAATCCCCAGGCTCCACAGGGAATGTCTCCCTGGGGTGTGCAACACATGTTGATCCTGCACCACGGGAGGAGGACAGGCTGCTTGGACATAAGCATAAAACTGTATCTGCTCACTGCCAAGCACAGTTCTTGTGGAAAAAATCTGGATGTAAGAGAGCAACTCCCCCACCCACAAAACCAGCAAACATCAGATTCCTTGATCAGGACAGCAAAAAGGCCCAGGAAAAGTAAAACCCCATCCATCCTTGATGTCACCCACCGTGCACCATCCTCAGCCCCCTTCTTCCCAAGGCTCTGTGCCCCTGCACTCAGTGGCACAGGGAATCTGGGCAGTGGCAGCCTAAGGACATCCCACCTTGAATGCTTGAAGCTGCAGGCAAGGAGGTGAGACAGGAGGGACTCCACCTTGGCAAGACCATCTTTGTTTCTCCTCTTCCTCCCCTCCTCACCATTCTCAGAGCCTTTTTCCTAACTATCTCCTTGACTTACTGCCTGATACAGAGAGATTGGGCAAAACACGGGTGAGCTGGTCAAAGGTGTGTGGTAATTGCACTTAGCACACTGTTATCAACTCCACAGAATTACACAGTCCAAACACAGCCGGAGCAGCCAGCGACTCCAAATGCCACTAAAAGGTGTTGAAGTTGAGGGAAAGCTGGAAGGGGAGCTGCAGCTGTCTGAGCCTTTTGCAGACAAGCCTCCCAACACGGGCACTGGTGCCAGCACCGTGTCCGGGCACTTTCGGTTCCGCTGCAGGCGCTGCCCTCCGTGCCAGAGCCACTGCCAGAGCCCAAGCCACCAACAACTTCCTCTACTCAAACTGCTCCTAGAGCAACACCCTCGCAGCAGCCAGAGGAGCAAACCTATTCCACCTATTCCAGCCCAGAGAGAAATGAGACACCTCAATTTGCTGCCTTGCTGTTTCCACTTCATAAGGCCTGTCCGCACTGCTGGAAATGTGTGAAAGCAGATGCTGACCTTATTTTAGCACTATGCAAATAAAAAAAAACATTTTTAACTTATTTTTTTTCCCTTTAACATTTTCTTTCTTCTTTGTTTTTTTTAAATATTTTGGTTTTAGCAGCACGAAATGTGAGCGATCTTTTTGTCATGATGAATGGGCATTTCTAAAAGCAAGCACTGCACTTTTATAATAAATCCTGAGACAGCAGCAACATGTCTGGGTCAAAGGAGCCCTCATGAGCAGGTACATGATGCACAGAGTTAACAATCTCACAAGTTTCATTTTGAGTTCTGCCCCGTCTTCACTAGGTAAAACCAAGTGCCCCAAACTGAAAATTAAAATTAACAGAAGGGGGGTGGCAAAGTCATGGGCCTCAAAATTGATGCAGTATGGAAAAAACATTCTACTGATGAACTGTATCTATTTAGAGGACTCCAGGAAAGGCACCAGCCAGCAGAAATTTGAATAAGAGCTCGTCTGCTCAGTGCTCTGTGTCAGACACAGACACATATAGAACACAGTGGCTGCTCCAGCATCTTCACAACCAGACCCAGAAATTAGTGCTGTTCTGGCGGCTGCCAGCACAATATGTTAACAGCAATTATTTTCTCAATATTTCTACTGATTACCTAACACACTGGCACGTTTTCTCAGTGTCACTGCATGTTGCAACACACGCCGCCATCCAGTAACTTGTCTGCATTCCCTTGGTCACTTTTCACAGCCATCAGATGCGAAACGCAACTGGAATGATAATGGGTTGGAGAAACTGTGAGGAAAATGTGTCACTTCAGTGTGAGGCTTCACAGCCTGCATTTATGACATCTGAACATTCAATATGGACACTGCTTAATCCTCAGTGTTGTAAAGAATAGGAAC
Source organism: Sitta carolinensis (assembly GCA_032173965.1). NCBI lineage: Eukaryota > Metazoa > Chordata > Aves > Passeriformes > Sittidae > Sitta > Sitta carolinensis. Next base: position 3,010,159 of record CM063296.1, on the reverse strand, counting down.
TCTGCAAGCAGCAGAAGGAAGGTGACCAATGGCTCTCTAACAGTGGATGGTCTGCAGAGCTCAGATTTGCAGATATTATTCCACCATAAGTTATGTGCTATGGTTAAACACTAATTTGGATCTAACATGGCAGTGCAGGGCATCTACAGATTACACAAACAAAAAATAAGCAATGCTCTACCTATTAACAAGCAGTTCAAGTCCACCAGGAACTGAAAATTTACAGAAAGTCACTGGTGGAGAAACAGAACAAACTGAGTTAGTGGTGAGAGTACTGTCAGCAACAGTGATTTATAAAAACGAATGGCAGTGTCAATTCTATCAGGTATGCAAAATGAAAAAGCCTCAAAGCCCTAGCCTGGTGTGAGAGCAAAATAACCACTCAGCCTCCCAACCACAGCCTGCTTTCTATTTTTCAGTTACACTCCAGAGCATTTCACCATTTCCAGCTCTGTTATCAACCAGAGACACATTCTCTCTCTCTACTGGAGTTGTTTGGTATCCAAAAAAACCAAACCACAAACAGTCAAATATTTTTCCATTCAGGTCTCCTTCCCCCACAAGCATACACATAAGGGGTGTATCATCAGGAATGCCAGGTGAATCCTATGCAGTACTGCTCTGAAAAAGTAACTGTATAAAGTGACACTGGGCTTGTTACCTCTTGCTGCTTCCTCTATTGAACATTTGTCTGGTCAAGCCCTCTGCTCTGCTAACCACTCTGCAAGCACTCCAAGAATCAAATCAGAGCCAAATACAAAAAGTCAAAAATGAAATACAACTTAGCAAAAACGAACAGACTCCTCTGCTTCACATAAATTTTTGTAAGAGCAGCAGGTTGTCATGTGGTAAATGAATCAGTGGACAAGGAAGCAGTCCCTGCCTGTGGTCTTCCAGCATCAATTCTGAAAAAAAAGGTAAAATAACAATCTGCACTTCCACTGCTCCAGAAGCCTGGACATCCTTGCCTTGGTCAGGTTATTTAGGCACTGACCCTCAGCATCCCTGGCAGGATGCAGGGCTGCAGTCCTGCCCCAGCCTGTTCCTTCCTCAGGACTCATTGGCTGAACACATCGCTGAGCTCTCAAAGGGGCCAGTGCAGTGTCACATTTAAATCACCTCTTGAGGGATTTGTGTGCTGCCTCTCTCTTCTGAACAAGCTTAAACTCCACAAGCTCCCCTGAAGTCCCTGTGGCTTCTTGCTGCTGCTGCGTGTGGGTCAGGGAGGGCAGAACTGAACCCACAGCTTAAGCAGTTCACTCTCATTTTAATTTCACAGGTTTAGCATGGCTGGTGTAATTCACATGTAAAACCACAGCAGTCATCCAAATCTCTGCTGCCTGGGCATTGGCTGGCTGCATTTCTGGAAATTCATGGTCATAACATGATACCTATTTTTTGAGTTTCCATTAGGAACCGGTTCTGTCAGGCATGATCGCATTTGCAAGAGCTCAGGAGGCAGGAAAATTTGAAAAAGTGTTTATGAGACTGGGTATAAATCACAGCTCTCAGGTTTTTCTCCCTTTCTCAATTAAAAGACTACATTCAGAGCAACCATTTCCCCCATCTACTCTCCCATCTCCCTCCAGAAATGATGAATCCCACTGCAGCTGTAAACTGGATCCCAGGTGTACCCATATATATTATATATACTAACAGCTACCTATGGGTATAAGGGCTCTTGCACAGTTACTGTGGAAACAAAGGAATCAATTTTTCTGGCTCTTAAGGATTTACCTTCTCAACCTTAATGTGCATTTACCTTGAATAAATCACTTCTGAGCTCTTCAGCCCAGAAACATCCCTCAGTAGAGTGAGATTGGGTTCACCTTTAGGGGACTCCATGTAATTCATCACCAAAGTGCCAGGGGCTGCCTCCAACCCACACAATCCGTGGGTGGGAACAGGGTACAGGAGGAGAACATCCTCCTGCAGGCACAGATGGACCTGCTCCTGCTCAGCTCAGCTCCAAGGGCCATCAGCTGTCCCTGGGGCAACCACTGCAGCTACTGCTAGCACCAAAACCCTCCACAGCTCCTCTCACTGCCTGGACAACACTGGGCTCTGCTTTGTCCCATCAGTTTGAACAACTAAAGGCTGAATTTGGCTCTGAAGGAACGGGCAATCATTTACCAGCTACTGAAACAATGCCCAGTCTGGATGGGGATGCAGCAGCATGCTGCCACACAAGACACGAGGCAGTGTCTTGGAGGGAATGTCATCACATCCTGCTAAGGCTCCAGAGGGATAATATGACACTTCAACAAAGATTTCTTCCAGTTCTGGCCATGACCACACAGGAACCCAAAGATGCTTAAATACAAAGGGCAAATTCAGCCCAGATGTAACCTCAGGGACTTCAGCAGAGCTTGTTGTAGGGCTGAGCCTGACCCACCTCTGTGTGTAAGCACAGCTGGGAAATTCTCCCTGGGTAGCTGTGAGAGGACCCACTGCATCCACACAACTTGTCCCAGGGATGCTGATGCTGTCCTGCAAGAGGCACCTCAGCACCCAGCATTAAAAACATTCACAACAGCCAGGTGAGAGAGCTGGTGACAGCAGTGGCTTGCAGGGTCTCTAGGGCTGTTGAGCACTGTGTAACTTGCAGTTGACTCCCCAACCCATTCACTAAAATTCCCAGCAAACAGCAGGAGAACTGCTCTCGCCTCATTCATCCTTCAAGATCTTTATTTTTATGATGATCTTTGGCGTTTTTAAGGAGCCCCTCCCCTCAGTAACCCAGTGATTAGCCAAACTACCAGGACAGAAGACTGCTGATCCCTCAATTAAAAAGTGCTTTCGTATTTATAAATCTGAAAAAATACCATTGTCAACCATACAGTCTTCCTATTACACACTGGCTATGCACACAAACTGATACATCCATAAGCTGAAACGTGAAAGGCATCATCAATATACAACCAAGTGACTTGCTGCAATCCTGTCACCCTCCCCAGCACAAAGGCAGGGCCTCTTCCTGTCACAACCCAAGCCAAAACAAGACCTGGCTCAGATGGGATGTCAAAACGTCAAACTGTACGTGCTTAACCTTTGCACTTCCGAAATAGCAAAGATCCTGTGAAAAGAAATTATTACAATTCCCTCCTTTTTATCTTCTCAAGCACATAAGAAGGAAAGTTTGTACATTGCTCCCTCAAAAATCTCCCTCCTATAACAATGCAGCTCAGCTTTTTTTTCTTTTGTGTTTTCTTTGCCATCTTCCCGGTTTCTTGAAAAAGCCCTCTCTGCCCTGCCTTCCTGTCTGGCAGGTTGTGCTGTTTGGAAAGGATCCTTTTCCTCCCCTTACCTGTACTGCCCACATCCCACTGTTCCACCTCTCAGCCTGGTCCCTTGGCTAAGCTTAGCTGGACTTTCTCTGCAGATTTCAATCACTGCTCTGAGATTAGCAGGGTTAGGTGTTGCACACAGATGCAGAGCCCTTCCTCTCCCACACCCAAAGCCCCTGCCAAACTCTGGCTTAGGAGCATCATACCGGATCTTGAAATCAAACTCCAGGATCTTGCATGATAAATCAGAGCATTTGCTGGCCTTGGCTGTACCTCCTTTACTTATGGCAAGACTGGGGGGGGGGGGTTAATTTGCCTGACGATTTGACAGCACTTCACCAATAGAACAGATGTTACTGTATCAGCAGTCATTGAAAAAATCGTGCTTGTTTTGATGGGAAACAGGAGGAGGTCCTTGAAAAGCACTGATCACCTCAGGAAAAACTTCCTTGTGACTTTGCTGGCATCCTCATGAATCCTGTGATTTTCCCAGCTAGAGCACCCACCCAAAGAGAGCTGGCCTGGGGCTGCTCTGACCCTTGAAGAGCCAAATATTAAGTAAATAAATTCAAACCCTCTGCCCTTTATTGCTTCCTTATGATATTTAATGAGCCTTCCCTACACTAAGATATCACTCCTGCTCTGCTCCCCAAGCCACACAGTCACTAGAAATATTCCTGTCTGCCTTCCCTCTGTTTCTCTGGAGGATTCTCTGAAGGACTGGAGCTGAATAGTGGTATCACAATAGGCTGAGGCTGGAGGTTCAGCTTTCCAGCCCTTACACAGACTCAATGCCCCTCTCTAACTCAGTTGGAAAGCTGCAGCTCAAATTTCAGCCTATGTTAAGTCACTGTTCAGCTCTGCTCCTTCAGCAAAAGAGAGGGAAGCCAGAAGAGCTTTTTCTAAAGCAAAAAACTGTGTGGGGAGAAGGGTGGGGAAAGGAAGCAAAAACACATGGAGATCGTTTTTTCTGCATCACAAGAAGCAATGAAAGGCGCAGGCAACTTTTCAAACATGTCAGAATAGCTTAGTGTGATTTGTAACCAAGAGGAAGTTTGAATAAACAGCTCCAACAACAAACATCTACGTTTTTTGGGGGAAGGAGACAAATAAGGCAGCAATGACCCATATGGAGACCCTGGTACCACCCTTCTGACTTCTGCAGTGGATTGAGGCACTTACATAATTTTATATCACAGAAGCATTGACGTGAACTTCTGACACCAGCATCTCATTAAGGGGAAACAAAGACTTAACATGAGCTTCAACATCAGCACGCTGCTGCCCCATGTCACAACCTACAATATCACATCCCAGCCAGTCCCCCAAACACGGTGTCAGCTACAGAAATGCCTGACCCCACACACCATGCTGGCACCCACCCATCTTCCTAAACGCACTCAGAACTGGCTGCAGCCCACTTGCTTGAGTGCAGGTACAGCAGTACAAACCCAGAAAGGCAAGGAGATGAGGGACGTCTTCCTCACCGGTTTTTAGTCAAATTAAGAGTGTCCCCTCTTAAGCCTGCCAGACCGGAGCTTAAGGAATCAAAACTCCGTTCCTAATTAACACATCATCAGGCCCCACCAGCCAGGGGCTTGCCTCCGAGAGAGGAGCCTGGGCCAGCCTGGATGATGAATGAGAACTCAAGCAGCTGAACTGTTTCAAAGGCTAAACCGGCAACTGCAAGGACAAGCAGGTTTGGAAAGGCATGCAGAAAAAACAAAATATCCGGCACAGTCACATTGTTTTCACTATTTAGCACCCAGACCTGCACTTTGTTACTGCTGCAGAGCTTTCCCTCCAGCTAAGCATCCTGCAAAGTCCATGGCTACAGGAGCAACTCCTCCCCTCCCAAAACACAGACACTTCTCTGGTGAAAACCACACAACTGCAAACCACTGGAGGGAAACCCATTCTGCCAGTTTAACCCCAATAAAGTTTCATGAGTAAACTAAACTGATCTACCACACTCGGGACGTTTACACAAGACCAGCCCTCTTGACTGCAGTATTCTTGCACACCAGGGATAGCAGTTTCATCTGCTTGCAGGACCATTATAAACATTGAGGAGAAAGGTCTGGCATTTGCAAAGATCTGTATTTTGACTGTTCCTTGACACAGCACAATAGGACCAACACATCCACTGCAGTGATACTCACATTTGTTGCAACAGACCTCCCAAACAGACACACCATGCAACATAATTCCTGTCTGCTGGCACCACTCCACACAGTTCAGCTCTCTCCCTCTTCAGCCACAAATACCCAGGCAGAGGCAACAAGCTCCACTCTATTATTGGAAGACTCAGTGGAGCATATCCCCCCCAAGACCACTGCCTCCCCCTTTCAAACACTCCCTCCCTCCCAAGCAAAGTGAGTATTAAAACCCAGCAACTGTCTCCTGTTGGAACCAGATGGCAGGAATAGTTGGAGAGCTTTCAAACACCCTATACACTCCATACTTCAGTGCAACATGAAAGCTCCCTTAAGCAAGTGTGTGCCTGCATACACACCCCTGCTCAGGGACCACAGCAATGGCAGAAAGTGCTTCTCTAGTGGCTTAAGTGTCTGTCAACACTCAGGATGTTCACACAGCCTGAGCACTGGCCAAACTTTGGTGGCATGGGCAGTCCTTGAGCTCTCCTGAAGCTATAAATTGCAGCAGGCTGGTATTATAAATAAGGAAAGCTGGAGACTGCAAATTGATTAAGACCATTACTTTGTGTCACATCTAACTCATTTCCAGCTGGCTCGAATAAAAGGAAAAGCCACCAGAAACCCCACGCTCTGACGACACAAAGACAAGTCCAATTCCCCACCCTGTCCAGCTCTGGGGACATGTGCAAAGCTTCCTAACTCAGTTCCAGCTCACTTACCTCATCCATTTTTTCTGATGTTGGAGTCTGGTCACCAGGCACCATTTCTTTAGCCTCCGAGGTCTCGATTTTGGAGGTCCTGCTCAGCTGATCGATGGGCGTCATGCTGGCCTCCGATGTCCCCCGGGAATTCTGACTCAGAGAAGCTGTCCCAGGGATGGGCTCATCATCCTCAGAGTCAGGTAAGGGTGTGGGGCTGATGTCCTCCAAGCCTGTGCTGGAAGGGCGCGAGGAAGGCGTCTGACCCCTGAAACCGGGCTGAGAGTTCGAACCGTACGTTGGGATGGGGGAGAGCTGGGAAGAAGAGGAGGAAATAGGGCTACCTTCCATTCGGATCTCATTGTCTGAGTCATGCTCATTAAGAAAGGGTAATTTTGTTCTCTGCTCTTTTAAGAGCATCTCAATCCTTGAGTCTAAACTGTTATGCTGCATTTCAGTCTCCATGGTGGGGGTGCCAGGGGTCTCGCTCCTCTCTGGAGTCTGAGAGAAGGACGCTGTGCTCGGTGGTTCAGGAACAGAGTTCGAGTCGGGCAAGGGTGGAGGCTCCTCTGGTTTCTCCTTCACTGGGACAAAATCGATGCTGGGGGCAGCACTGCTTTCCACAACCATCTCAGCAGGAGGAGGTGCAGGTCTCCGGTACTCTGTCTCCCTGGAAGTTTGGGGAAAAGGCTGCTCCTCGGATTGGGGAAAAACAGCTGGTGCTTGGTAGGGGGAGAAGGCAGATTTATAGCTCGAAGAACTAGAGTGGCTCAGGGGAGGAGTGTGAGAGAACTGAACTGGCTCCTGCTGATGGGATTTGAACGTACTAAACTGATGCTCTGCGCCTCGGAACACCCCGGCCGAGTTGTGCATGTAGTGGTGTCCCGGGCGACGGTTGTACGCATCCGTAAATTTCGTCTCGTGCCTCCGGGGTTTGTACCCACTGTCCTGCCCAAAATGGTACACAGGCGTGGTCTGTCGGCTGGAGTAGGTGGAATCCTGGGAGAAGGGTGTCCCCAGGCGTGGGGTGTGGGGTGTTCCTTGGGACTGTGGGGTGAACTGGCTGTAGGAGTTCGGGGTGTCCTGCCGACAGCTGGAATAGGCTGTGTCATGGGAAAAGGGCGTGCTGCTGTTGGGGGTGACGGAGGATCCCGCGGAAGAAAGGGAGCTGTCCTTCAGGCGCTTCAGGGAGTCCGTCAGCTGCAACGACAGCAGAGAGAAAAGCAGCTAAACACACGCCATTATAAACATGTTTAATGTCTATAAATTATAAAGGTGTCTAATCTGTTTGGTTTTCAGAGGAGCTGAGTACCCAAGAGTTCCGCTGATTTCCAGGGCAAAAGAATAAATAGGTTACAGCATCCCTGAAAACACAAACCATTATCCATTATTAACAGTTGCCTTTGATTTAAAAGGAAAAGTCAGGCAAAGTGTAACTTGTCTGCAAGGGGAGGAAGAAGAAAGCAGATACGAGTTTCCCTTGCAAGTTACCCCCAAGAGCATCAGATGAACAGAAGACCAGCACACCACTTTTAGCTGCAAGAGTTACAGTTTCTAGCAACTATGTAATGCTTGTCTAAACTGCAAACAGGGCAAGAAAATAAGAAAAGTCTGAGATGTGAAATTATCAATTTATCTTTTCTTTTGTGAACAAATCAAAACATACAAATGAGTGAACCGCCAGCCTGCAGCTAAACCCATGCAGCAGAGCTGGCCCACCATCCTCCCTACCACTCATCTGTAACAAGGGAGAAGGCTACACATATAAAAAGTACAAAAAGTTCTCATCTGCCAAAAAAACATAATTTTAAAGCTTTTCACAAAATCAGATGCTCAGAGTGCTACTGATTATGGTGTTTGAAACTGAAACCCTACAAACCTATAGAGCAGCCAAGTAATTGCTCTTCTACTCACTTCACAGGCACATTCAGGGGGTTTCTAGGAGCAGCCCTGCTCCAGCTCAGACTCTGCTGAGTCATAACAGTGCCACACTTATCATCAGCTCCAGAATCAATTTTCCATCATGCAAAGCAGGAGCTCAGTGAGAGCTCTCCTGGTAGCAAGAGAGGATGGACTGAGCTCCAGCTGCCCTAGAGCACATCAGGACAGTCAGCTGGTGGGACCTCTTAAGCACAGGTAGGCAGAGATGTGTAAAATGACCTGCTTGGAACATGCCAGCACCATCAAACTCAAGCTGAACTCTCACCTGCCTGCTATGTTCACAGGTCTCACCACTCAGCAGGGTGGACTTGCTCTCAGTTTGACCCCCTGGACACCATGACCAGAGAAGCATCAGGAAAGTTTCTCTTCCTCAACTGTCCTAAAACCCACAGAAAGGAGCAGGAAGCACATGGCTGGCTCTTAACAACATCCACACTGCTGCACCTTTAGTGTAGTTATACTGTGGAGTGTTTTTCAGTGGGGTTTGTGTATGGCCTGGAGGCAGGGATTGCAGAACTGTCAGATCTTTCCTGCTCTGCATGAGAGGAGGAGTAAATGTCAGGAGTAATTTACTGAACTACAACAGCAAACAAGTTTGTTGGCAGATTCTAGTGTCAAAACCATGATGAAAACAGTTGAAAGTTATTCACAAAGCAATAATTCTGGTGGTAATTGGGGAAAAAAAAAATCAATTCAGGACAATAATATAACACATGAACGCAATATCTAGAGAAAGAATCTTAAGGATAATTACAGCAGGGACTGCTTTGGATGTTACCACCAATTAAGTGTTTTGCTGTTAACTCTGAAAAAAAGAATAAGAACATATCTGCCCACTTTTATTTGAGATGTGGAAGCAGCAGAAATGAGCAGTCAGGGTCTACTCATAGCAGGGCTCCCAGCAAAATCATTACTTGCCTCCCTCCTGCCTTTAAAAGCACCTTGCTGGGAGGTAAGGAAGAACCAACCTCTTTATGATTTTGTTAAAAGGATACCAGGTTTTTGCCTTGGTGCTGTTGGGGTGCTTTGCTGGGAAGAGAGATTTCATTTTTTCAGATCAATGAGATTTTCATGTTCAATGTACAGCTATTACCTGTCCTGAGAACACTTGATCACAGAATTAATGAAATCATAGCATTTTAAGAAGTTGTATGAGTACAGAGAAGTAGAGAGAAGAGGAAAAAAAAAATCTTTTCCAAATCTTTTTCAAATTTGAAGTCTTAAAATCAGTTCTTAAGTCACAATGAGGAGCCAGAGTACATTTAGACAAGAAAGAGGTTGATGACTTCATACAAACAGGCCTCCCTTCCCCTGGCCCTCTCATCCCAGTGGGGTTCGCAGGGAAGCAGGTAATCGTGCAAAGCCACGTAGAGAATTGTGCCCTAAATATCCAGGGACCCTGGAAGCCTGCAGGAATTCTGTCCACTGGTTTTATTAAAAGCTGATTCCAGTAACTAATTAAGATTCTGGAAAATTGATGCCACTATTGAAGCTCAGACACCTTCCACCTCTTAGCCTTTAAGCAAGGCTGAAGTCCGTGCGCGCTGAGGATTACACACTGCAGACGCCAGGCCAAATGTACCACTGTAAATCATTCCCCTGACTTCAAGGGAATAATCTCCTCTCAGGGACAGATCTGATCCAGTCCTAACTGCAGGAATTTCTAATGTTAATAGGGCATGGTCTGTCAGTTCTGTAGGCATTTTTCACTCAGAAAGACAAAAAACACTCCCCGTGCAAAGCAGGCGCACATCAGCCACGTGCTCCACATTCAGAGGTACATTTGCTATGGCAATTATGAGCAAGTTCTATTTAAATGTGAATCAGTAACATCCACTGGAAGTACTACTATCCATTTCCAAGACACAAAAAAAAAAACTAAATTAAAACCGTTAAAATGCTAACATTAGCATTTGGGATTTTCTAGGGAGTTTTTCTTTTAAAAAAGCCAAGCACACCTACCTGGAGAGCTTCATTCCCAGTTGGGGACACTCCTGGTCGGTGCCTACAGGGAGGGTCTGAGGAGTGTAAAGACCATTAACCAGCAGCTCATAGAATCTCATGCGGGTTTCACCTGCACAGGCCACAATGCAAGAGTTGATTAAACAGCAATCTCACAATCATTGTAAAAATACACATTCCTGACACTCACATGACCCTGCTACCACTCCCAGCCCACTGCATCCATGCAAGAGAGCAGCAGTTATCACCTCAGAGCTCACAGGGATCGTTTTAAAATAATTTGCTGGGCAAGTGAAGTCAGACACTCCCTTCTCCAGCCAAGACAAGGAGGTTTCTAAATCCTTTTTCCTCTTCTCAGCCTCCTTGGCAGCTCTGCTCTTTACCATGCTTTCTGGAGCGCAGCCGTTTCCCTCCTCTCCAAAGTGCCAAGCAAATAGCTTGCAGATTTGAGAAGTGAAACTCTCACCCAAGGGAGAATCCTCTGCCAACACCCAGAGCCACTTCAGAAAGCTCTCCCCACACACCTTGCTCATAGGAACTGCCTGTTACTAATGCAAACACAATGCATGGGAATGCTGAGGACAAAACCGTTAATGCTGCCTTTCCAAAAAGACACCAATTAATTCTTTTTCTCCCTAGTTTAAGGAGAACTCAGAGGCATCCTTCGAAGAATAAAGCCAGAGAAGCAAACTGTCCCACATAGCATTACTGAGCCTCAGCCTTTTCATTCCTAAAGTCTACGAAGACCCAGTTTCTTAATATTGAATTTTTCATTACTACAAAAACTTAATCCTACTTATTTTGCAGTCTGTAAGAAATCTGTCATCAGCTTCAAAAGTAACAGAATCAGACCCTCAAACTGTCTGAATTTTGCTCTGAAAGATAAAGAATATAGAAAAATGGACAGACCTGGCACCTGAGCCCAGAAAATTAATTCAGGCAATATTTCCCCCAAACCAGGACTACTTCTATGAGAAAGACCTGCAGGATCAAGCCCCAAACTCCCTGTGAATCACCCCACTCAATTCAAAAACAAAGCACCCCTTAGCACAATTCTGTCCTGAAAAAGATTTATTTATCTTGAACAAATGCTACAGATGAAGTTATTTGAGTGTCAAATCTCATTTCACAAAGTCCTGAGCCTCATCCTCAACTATGTAAACTGTTTAAGTTCAACCAAAGTCAAGACAAAATAGATCTCTTCACTGCAAGAGTCTAAAGATAAGCTTGAAATATTAAAACACACCACCCACACATGACACTACAATGCCACAGCTATGGAAGTGTTAGGCTTATTTTCCTACGTCCTTAAAAAATATAAAGTAATTGTTACATAGTTCTTCCTGGACCCTAAACATAAGGTAGGAAAAGTTACAGTTTCAAAGATGTTTATGAATGTGAAATGATGCCTAGCTATTGCTCTAAGACAGGTAATTACTAGTTGTGTCCAGTCTGTAGATGGATAAACTGAGCCAGAGAAGTTTCTTCAAACAACCCTGTCTCAGATGAGGAGAATGGATTTATCAGCCTCAGATTCCCAGGCCTATGCTCATGCCAGACAGAAAAAAGTTACTGCTAATATTTATTTTGCTACACAGTGAAAACAAAGTTTTTAACCAACCTTTCATTGTCTTGCGAAACAGAATATTAGAAAGTAACGGTGAAAATGATACATATATATTTTAAGTATGTCCTAACCTGCTAATGCTATTTTAAGAACACCATTTTTACTTGATTCTGACAGATTATAGCACACTGACAGTCCTACTCTTTTAGAATGAAAGAGAAGCAACTGTGTAAAAAGAGATACATTAGAAGCATAAAGCTGGAAAACTAAACAGCAATGCAATTTGAAACTGACTTCAGCATTTTCTCCCAGGAAACAGAAGCATAAACCCCCCCTCATTTCCCTGATGTGCTACAAACTTTCTGAAACAGCTGCCTGGTCAAGACTTGCATAGTTTATAAACGGAGGAGAACGAGGAGGAAGGCAGTATAATCAGCTTGTTTAAAATGATTGTCATTAAGACATCCATCACTTACAAAACAGTTTTAGCTTATATTATTAAATCTGCAAATGGTTAATTTGTCCTTAAATGTGATTTTTACCTTCAAATTTCAAAGCAAGGGAAGGAGCCTGTCTGTAAAAATTATTGATACTAGAATTTCAAAGTATACACATGTAAGGTCAAGCCTAGCTCCCAACAGAAAATATTATACTGCTACTGTGATTTTTCTTCTAACAGTGGTCAGTAATGTCAATAAACGTCCTGTTCTATTCCATCATATGTGGCACACCAACTGCTATATTGGTTGTGCACTAAACTGTTGAAACCTTTCAAAACAGAACAAAAATATCGGCATTTTTAAGAAAATGGTGTTAACAATGTCTTTTTCCCAAGAAAGAGTGCAGCAAGCCAGTTTTAAACTAGAAATGTCACCTTTGGAATGTAGAAATACAATCAGCAACTGATCCACACCTCCTCAGTTTTAGACATTTTCTAAAATTCAGGCAGATTTTAGCAAAGCCCTTTTACTAGCACTCTTTGAGGAGAGAGGACAGACCAAATGCAATGCCTTCACACTTGCAGAAACTTTACTGGGCTTCTGAGGGCTCGGGAGTGGGGCTGGGAGCTGGCTCCTCCAGCACAGGGAGCTGCTGTCCCTTTAAGAGCCAGTCTCACCCTTACACACTCGCACACACTGACAAGTGCTGCGTGTGCACTCTGCCGTGCCAGCCCCCAGCCCGCTCTCAGTATCAATGAAATGCCAGGCACGCAGGGCACAGCACCCAGCCCCGCTGCTGCCACTGGAACCCACACACTGCGGTGCCAGCAACCACCAGGACTTGCCCAAAAATCCCCAGTCTGCAAAACGCAGGTGCCACCGGGTCCAGCAGCAATGGCAGGAGGCTGAGAGGGACCAGCCTGGGGCAGGGAGATGGGGGACGAGAGAGAGCAGCGAGCAGGGACAAGGACGGGCAGGGGAGAGGCAGGGGACAGGCAGGATGGCAGCATTTTGCAAATTACAGGGCTGTCTCTTAGCAACAGACAACACATTTGGCTCCACGTGACTCGCCCAGGCCCCAGACACCAGACCCGCTGCCGGCTCCCTTCGTATTTTTAATCACCAGGTCCCTGCCCTCTGCAACAGCCTCTGGAGTGGGAGTGGGATGGGCAGGGGCTCTGCAAACCCCGAACGCGTGAGGCCCAAAAGTGCCCCCTCACCTTTTGTATCCAGCTCCACGTGGATGATGTTGCCCATGACGGAGGTGTTGTGAAGGTGCTGCACAGCCTCCCGGGCACCCTTGACAGTGGCAAAGATGACTTTGGCAATGCCCAGGTGCTTCTTGTTCTTGGGGTTGTAGAGAATCTCCACCTCTTCCACTTCGCCGTATTTCTTGCACATGTCGGCCAAAAAGTTTTCACGGATGTTGTCGTTCAGCTTGGCAAAGGTGACCTGCTTGGGAGGCACTGGCCCCACGTAAAATTCATCAATCTGGAAACGGGCACAAGGCGGGGAACAATAAAAATAATCGGCACTGCTTAACGAGTGTGGGGGAGGGTCTAAGGATGGCACGGGAGGGAAGGGGTTAAAGCATCCTGCAAACTTTGGGGGGGAAAATAAAAACCTCCAAGGCTCTGGGTGAAGCTCAGAGGCGAGCAGAGGCTCAGCCGCTGCAGCCATTCATTGGACCCGGCTCCTTTCTGGGCTACAAAGATGCATTTTGAGCAGTACTGTCAGCGGAGAGCCCCCCCGCTGCCCCTGCCCCAGAAGCCCCAGCTCCAAAACCTTCGAGTGATCTCGTTAGACAGATGCATTGATTTCTTGTTATCCTCATAAAAGAGGATTATTGTTAAACAGTTTGCTAAATAACAATGTTAATAGGAATATGACGGTCATTTAAACGGTCCATTAAACTATTTGAAACTCAGACTTCACTCCCAGATAAACAAGTTTCCAGAGTTAAAGCCAAAAGTCGGGGCAGTACCTTGAATTTGGGGACAGACAGCTCCAACTCCTTAGTTTTGGTCCATATTCGCCCTATTCTGGGATCCCTGACACAATCCACAGGAGCGATCCCCGAGTTCTGGGAGAAGGAGGAGGAGAGAAAACACAGAAACAGCAATAACAAGACTTGAAATTTAAGACAAAAATAAAAGAAAAAATAAACCCCAAGGAAGCACGGGCTGTCTCAAGGGAAGGGGAAAGCGCACACACGCACACACACACACACACACGTGTCAAATTGCAATACTGCTGGGAAATGCACACAGATTGGAAACACAGTAAAAAGCCGCAGGTTTGGGCTCCTGACAGTTGAATACACAGTGTCAGGTGGCTGTAACTTTGGTGGCTGTGCGTGTCCCCCCAGACCCCCCTCCCACACACATGCGCTACGGCGAGGATTACCACGACCCGGAGGGACCCCCAGCCCCCAAAACGCCGGTAAGACGGAGGCTGGCGGGGGGAGACACAATACAATGGGGGAAACCCGGGAGCCCCCCACTCACAGGCATGCTGAAATGTTGCCCATCGTAACGGTAGAGTTTGTGCTGTCCTTTTTTCAGAGCCGGGTCAATAATCAACTTGTAACTTCTCCAATGGTGATTTCTTTTCTCGACAGAAGTGCTGGCTTGCGTGCTGTTCTCCATTCCGTTGATCCAACCTGAACGCGGGGGGGGGGGGGGGGGGGGGGGGGAGGAGAGAGAGAGAGAGAAAGGGGGAAGGGGAAAAGAAAAAAAAAAAACACACGAAAAACCATAAAGTTAAAAAAATATTCAACAAAGACCTCTTCGCTTCGGTTTTTCTTTTCTTTTTTTTTTTTTTTTTTTTTTCTTAACGAGCCGCCCGATCTACACACCCAGGCAGGGAGGAAATCCACCGCGAAACGAGCCCCAAAATGGGGGAATTGCCAACCGGGTCCCCCCCTCCACCCCAACCAGACAAGAGGCAGAGAGGGAGGAGGAGAAAAAAAAAAAAAAAAAAAAAAAAAAAAAAAAAAAAAAAGAAGAAGAAGAAGAAGAAAAAAAAAAAGACCCAATCTCACTTGAACTCTGCTTTTTGCCATGATCTTCAGGGTGCTTGGCTTTTTCCCCCGCCTTGGTCTCTCGGAAAGACATCGCGCTGGGCGGCCGATCGTCTCCGGGCGGCGAAAGGCGAGCTCCCGTCTCACATGGGGCCGGTTACCGGCGCGGGCTGCCCGCCAGGCTCCTGCCTCCCGTTTTCGCGAGCCACCACATATTGTGTGTGCTCGCTGCTGGCGGCGGCCGGGATCCCACAATACACCGCTGCGAGCGCCGCGAACGCCTAACCGCGCTCCGCCGCCTGCACATTCACGGCGGCCGCGCCGCGCAGCCCCCGGCCCGCGGCCGCCCGCCGCCGCCGCCCCGCCGCCGAGCGCCGCCGCATGGGCCACCGCCGGGACGCGCGGGTTTTTTTTCCCTCCCCGCCGCGGGGTTAACGGCATGCGGGGGGGCGAGTGGAATCTGCCCGCTGCATTTACCTTAGCGCAAACTGTTTCTAAACAAGATGGACCTATAGGTGGGACAAGTTTGGGCTTTTTTTTTTTTTTTTTTTTTTTTTTTTTTTTTTTTTTTTTCCTCTCTCTTAATCTTTTTTTGGGAGAAGACTTCGGCGAGCCCGGGCGACCGCGGGGGCGGGTGGAGCGCGGACCCGCCGCGCTGCTGCGGCGGAGAGCGCGGAGGGGGGGGGTGGTTCGGTTGGGGGGGGTGGTGTGGGTGACAACACACGCAGAGGAGGGGGTGATGGAGGATGCGAGCAGCAGCTTTGCTTGTTAAAGGTCCGGAGCGCTCGTCAGCCAATCAGCGGGGAGGTTCCATTTTGTTTTCGGTATTAAAGGCGGGCGGCGCGGTGCCCCCGGCGCTCGGCGGGCGCGGGGCCGGGCGGAGCGCGGCGGGCGCATGGCGCGGCCGTCCCGGGGCGCGGGGCCGCGGCGGCCCCGGGAGCGGCCGCGCCATTGGCTGGGGCGGCGGCAGCGCGGCGGGCGCAGCCAATGGGAGCGCGGCTTCCATGGGGCATGAGTTATTAGGCGGCGGGGTAAAAGCACGGCGCGGCAGAAGCCAAGGAGAGGCCGCGGGACCCGCAGCCATTTTTCTGCAGTGGAGCGAAATGGCCAACTGGGCTTTTCCTTTGTTCCATAAAGGGGGAATCCGCCATGTGAATCCACACCACGCGGGGTGGTGGGAGCCTTTAGCGCGGTGCCAGACGACTTACTGAAGAAGGAGGATTTAAATATATATATATATATATCAAACCCTTAACCATAAAAAAAAAAAAAGTAATGCGGATTTTTTTTTTCTCCCTTATGATTCGGGATCCATCTTTGTCTTGTGTAACTAGGTCATGGCACACCCTATGTCAGCAGTTAACAATTTCGAATGCCAACAAAAAAAGAGTAAATACATTCTTTTTATATTTTTTTCGTTGTTTTGGGGGTTTTTAAGCTTTAAGCAGCTCTGATGACTGAACAATAAATTTGAGAGACTTCTCTCCTCTGTTAAACACTTGATTCCTGGCCATTTTTATTAACTCCTTTGGTGCTTAAAAGGTAATGTTTTAAATATAGGTATAGGAATAGTGAATTCTGGCAAAAAATAAGGCAATTTTACTATGATAAGCTTTTTCTCTTTCTTTCCTCTTACATTGTAAGTACCCAATCCATTCTGTCCTTGCTAAGTGTAGTTTTTATGTTAATGTTACTGAAGTGGTCCTTATCGCTAAGCCTTCATTTGCATGTCTTATGTTTTTGTCTGTTTAAACCAATTTATGCTTTTTGAAATATTTTACTTATAAAGCGAACTATCTGGCTAAGATATGCTTAAAAGTTGTTTAGAACCAGTAAATGTTAACTAGGTGTTTTCACACTGACTTGTGCAAGCCTAAGACTATTGAGGAGAATATTTTCAGTGTCTGCGTGCTCTGTGGAAAAACACTGAACGTCCTTTTTATGTACAGAGTAAATCTGCCACAGGAAGGTAGATTTAAGCCTCAAGCAGGAGTCCTCGCCTGTGTACGGTCAGTCAACATAGCTGGACTTTTTCTATAGCTTTTTTTTTCCCCATTTTTTTCCTCTTTTTTTGATGCTAGACCACTGCCATACAAAGATCCATAACTTATCTTAACAAGATCCGCTTTGGCTCGCAAACTTACGAGAGAAGTGGTGATACAGATCATATATATATTTATAGCCATTATTTTAAAAAAGAGTAACAACTTCACCTTCAGAGCTGCATTCAACTATGGTGTGCGGGTAAGTAAACCCTTTTGCCCTTGCAGAGGAACAAATAGCCCAGGCCTGTAGCTAATGGTATTGTCCTGGGTGGAAAGATCCCAATGGTCGTCTGAAAGCGGTGGCGATCTCCTTCTCCTCAGAAACATCTAACAGTGCCTCTGAAACGTCTGTTTTCAGGGAGGGATTTGATTTCTCTTTCTGCACAAAGCTCTTGGTCGTCCTCAGCCCTGGGTGGGTTTGGGGTTTTTTTTTGTGCGGAGAGACGCTGCGAATCCATTGCAGGCATTACGTGGCTGTTAAATTGAAAGCACCAAAAAAAAAAAAAATCTGCCTGTGAACAGTAAGATGTTAGTGAGGTTGATGTTAAAAAAGGCGAGAAGGCGGTGGTGGTGGTAGGGATCCCTTACATGTTTTATCCGTCTAATTACAGAAGCTCGACAAAAAAACAGGCAACAAAATGGGGGGGTGTTTTTCACGACGGTGAGTCTTAATGGCGGATGTCTCCCTAGAAAGCACTGTAAGATCCTTCATACCGAGAGGCAGTGACTTGGAGAGAGGGGGGAAAAAGGAGGTCTGGAAGTATATCCAAAATGAGGGAGTTTCCTTCCAAGTGAGGGACCCTTTGCAGCCTGAGTGTTACAGATGGAGAGCCGTGACGCAGTTGATATTCACAGCAGTTGTGGTTTAGTGCCGCCACCCAGCCCACGAAAATGGCCTCCCCGCCGAATTCTGGTGGGTTTATTATGTGAAAGGCTGCGGCAGCACCGTGTCCCGGGCGGCGGCAGGGGCGGGCACGGCGCTCCCGGTCGCGCTCCGTGTTGTGTGAGGGCAGCCGCCATCATGGCTTCTCCTTCCCCTTCGGCGCAGCGTTCTCCTCAGCGCTGGGCGGTGGCGCGGCGGGCTCTCCCCCCGCCGCTGCCTCCCGGCGCTCCGCGTCCCAAGCGCTGCAGGGAAATGGTGGCTTTGGGGTTTTTTTTTTTTTTTTTTTTTTTTTGGTCTTTTTTTTTTCTTTTCCCTTTCTCTCCCCTTACCCGCCCCCCCTTCCCCCAGCGCTTTGTGAGGGGTTGTGGAAGGGCGAAGCCGGGCAGGGAGCGGCGGCTCTTTCTCCCGCGCACAACATGGCGGGAGCGCCCTGCGGCAGCGGGGCTGGCGGCGCTCCAGCCGGGCCGGGCCGGGCGGGGGGGCGGCCGGCCGGCAGGACAAAGGCGGCTCGGATAATGCCGGCGCAGCCCCGGCTGCTATAAATAACACCGCCCTTCCCCCGCCGCAGCCTCCCGCTCTCTATAAACACCAAGTCATGGAAGTCGCCTAATGCAGAGTGGGGGGGGGGGGGGGGAAGAGGAGCAAACAACAACACCCCTCTTCCACACACACACGCGCGAGGGGAAAAAAAAATAAAATGCACAAAAAAAATTAAAGCCCGGGCAGTGTGGGGGACGGGGGGAAACCAGCAGCGCTGGCCGCGGGAGGGGCCGGGCGGCGCCGCCACCTCCCCGCCCGGAGCGGGTGCGCCGGGGGGAGCGCGGCCGCCGCTCCCCGTCACATGGCTCTTTGTTGTTTTCCTTCTCTGCCTCTCTTGGGCTGTTCCCCCCTCCGCCATCACCCAGCCGGGGCAGCGCTGCCCTGCCTCCTCCGGCCTGCAGCGCCGAGCTCCCCGGGCCCGCACGGGCAGGGCTGGCGCGGAGCCGGTGCCGCGCTGCAGTGGAGCCGCCATGGCCTGATGAAGTGTTACATGTGGCGTATTTTTTTTTTTTTTCCTTCTTCTTCTTTTTTTTTTTTTTTTTTTTTTTTTCCTCCTTGTGGTTTGTTTTTTTCGGTGGGATTTTTTTTTTTTTCTTCCCTCGAGCAGATTCTACTGCAGCTCGCTTTGGGTGGAGGCTGAGGGTTATCTCGGAACTTCACAAGCCTCGCTGTGCTCTGCGGGGAATTGCAGCTTGTGCTCACTGCAGACCCAGAGTAGGTGAGCCAGGAAAGCCTGGCTTGAGCAACCACTTCAGAGGGCAGGACAGGGAGGAAAAGCAAACACTGTAGAGAGGTGGCCTCCCTGGTAAGGCTAGAGCAGGACCGTCCTGCGGACTCTGAGGGAGGGAGAAGGTAAGTGGCTGCTTGGCAGAGGCTGTCTGCGGGAGCGGCATGTGCCGGGCAGGGTGCGCCCTGCCCGCAGTTCCTGCGGCTCAGCACCAGCCGCTCCGTGGGTTTGTACAACCTGTGCTGTGGTATGTGCCGAGGCTCAGGGCGAGGGAGCAGGGTGCTGCCGCGAAGGAGGCACCGCAGCCCGCGCCTTTCGCAACAACTGCGTTCATCGCTCCATTCCTCGCTCCCCCCTCGCTCCTCACCGGGTCAGGCTCTATGTCGAGAACAAGCGACAAACCGTCCGCACAAAACAGAACACGTTCCCATGGAGGGGGAGAAAACCAAACAAACCAACAACAAAACCAAAGCGCTTCCGCAGTGCCAGGCTGGCGTTGTAGCGCTGCGAGCCCTGGCGGGGGCTGCGGCGCTCGGAGCCGGGGCCGCCCGAGCCGCCGCTCGCTCCCTGCCCGGCCGGGAGCGCCGGGCCCGCGCTGGAGCCAGCGCTGAGCGCCCGGCCCGGGGCACGGCGGCTCCCAGTGACCGTCTGCTGGCAAAACTGGAAGGAACGGTGACGTTGTTCTTAGCTGAACACCATTAAAATGCTCCTCTGCTATCTCTCAATAGAGGTGAAAAGCATTTCAGCTTCCTGGAAATGGCCGAAAGAGGCGACGTGTAGATCAAAGTACGGCGCAGAGCTGGGCTCGTGTTTGCAGGGGTTTTTGAACTGTAGTGAAAACGTTTCTGCAGCTTGCATCGTAATGAGTTAAGTCAGCACGTGAAGCGACTAAAAAAGGCATATTTAAACAGCATCGGGCTATTAACCTCCCTGGGATTTAAGATTTATGCTTAAATACGTATTTGGTTGTTAGCAATACCAGCACTTAAACCGTAACGTTGATCTGTTCAACCTGAAGCAAACCAGCTCTGCCTAACGCAGCTTTGAAGCGACACAGCCAGACCATAATACTGTGGGAGCTTAGACAGCTTTGTCTGTACTTGCATCTCTCTGCATATTTTTCCAGGACTCTGATCTTTGTCTGCGATTAATCATTGTCCAGGACGGCTGTTCCCGGTGGTAGAATCCATGAAGTGCTCCAGCTGGGAGAGGTCCTAACGCGTGTGCCTGGCGCTGCGTACGTGCAAACCAGGGCCAGAAATTGCTGGGGCAGCAGGCGCTGGACAGCAAGCCTGCCGTGTCACCCCAGTGAGTTGTGTGGGTCCTCAGCACTTCTGGAAGTTGTTTTTGTAAGTCTGAGTCGAAAATTTCTTTCCGTCTTTTAGAGTTTCTAAATGACTATAAACGTTCGGCGTAGTTTAAAAGTCGACAAGGCAGTTGAGACCAGTTGTGCTCTCAGAGTGGGTGGTTTCATGGCTGAACCTCGTATCTGAAAAGCGAAATGTTCTGGTACAGCTTGTTTAAATCCCAGAAAGGTCAAGCCAGACTTTCATACTTGAGCTAGATTGACCCTGGTTTGCTGCGTGAGACTCTTAAGATAAAGAGATCTTTCAGGGAAAAGGGGAGGGGGGGGGGGAAAGAGAAAAAAAAAAAAAAAAAAGATATTTTTTCTCTGAACAGCTTGTGGTGACTCTTTGCACAATGTTGAAGCAAAGGAGTTTGTTCTTGCCCACAGCGTCCCTGCCTGGCATTGTTGAGTGGAAAACTCTTATGCTAATTATATCACTGTCTGTTATCAATAAGAAGTGATTTAATTTCTTTGGCAAAGTGTTGCAACAAGAGCAAATTAGATTGAGAGGCAAAGTGAAATGAAAAATATGCAGCTGTTCTGCCAAACAATGATCCTGACTGTTTACAACATTTTGTTTTAGACAGCCTTGTACACAGAATCCTTTATGTTGAAGGTTTTCAAGTCACAATCCACTGCTTGTGCAAGGAAACTAGATTAATAGATTATAAATGACAAAAGAGAACAAGATTCATCTGGTTCAACTTCCTGCATTATGCAGGTCTCTGGATTTTTGTGAATTTTTTGCTTTTTCTTATTCCAAAAAATTTAACTGCAGCATAGCTGCATCTTAGATAAAGATCAGATTTTCATTTTCAAATGGGCTGTGAAAGGAAGTAAAATAAGGGTAAATTGTTTCCATCAAAAATCTACCTGACAGACTAGAAATCAAAGTACCTTTTTAAACTTGTCTAGTTTCTGCTTTCAGTTTCTGGATGTCTGTCCCTCAGTCTCCTTGGCAGAGGAATGCTCCATGACCAGATTTCCATCCCCTCGTAGCTGTGTGCAAGCTGAGCATTTCACACTCCATTGCAGGCTGCAGAGCTCCCCCTCGGGTCCATCTTTACTAATCCCCTAAACGCTCCTGCTCCAGTTTGTCACCATTTTGATCTGGGCAGAAGGGGACAGAGCCATGGGCAGTGACCATGCCCTCCTGGCTCACATGTGTCTGTCAGGCATCCAGGGATTACTCCAGCCCATGTTCAGCTGCTTTCCCAGCAGGGCTGCTAAAATACTCTCGGATCTGTTCCTTCTCAGGATGACAACCCTGTGCTGTAGGATTGTGCTCTTTGTTTTGCATGTATGGCTTTACTCTGGTCCTCTTGAAAACTCAGCGTTGTTGCTTGCAATGGCCTTTTAAAATTATTATTTTTATTTGATACTCCTTCCTGATACTGCTTAGTGTCACGTACAAGCTTGGTTGGTTATGATTTTATGTTTTCTTCCAGATAAATAACCTATCTGCACTGTGGGTGTTTCCCGGTTCCGGATGTGTGTGCACACACCTCAGCAGTGTCAATATTGTGTCAGGAGGAGGTCTGGTTCCACACCATCCTTTGCCACACCCCAGTGGGAGAGGGAAGAAAGCCCAGTTTAGGAGCTGGAAGGGAGCCAGAGGCACACTGCAACACTTGCCTGTCCTGGTGTCTATTATGTAGCCATTAAATAATGCAGAGCACAAAACAGGTGGTTGCAGGACCCATAAAAAAAAGATGAGAGGTCTGGGGCAGGGTGGTCACAAAGTACATTTTGAGACCTTCCTGTTAGATGGGTTTTTTTAGAGGTGATGCCTCACTACATACTCTGTATCCAGCTGCTCATTCAAGACCTAAATACATTAGAGACTTTTCCCCCCTGCCAAATTTGAAGGAAGGAGGGGGGGAAATTACATAGAACAACACAGTCTCCTTAGACTGTTTTATTTTTAGGAAACCAGGCTAAGAATACCAAAGGAATATTGAGTAGGAATATGGACAGGGTATTTGCCTGTTCAGATTTTCTTGCCATGAAATTTTTCATTCCTTCCTAAGAACAGCAGATGATCTGTCTAGGGAATTGTCAGCCAAAATAAGCAACCTGCTGACAGATTTCACCTGTGTCCCAGCATGCTCTGAGGATGCATGGGATGTGAGGCTTGAACAATGACAGGGAATCACTAGGCTGTGTTGTTTGGCTGCTAGAGTGCAGAGATGCGTGGTGACACCCAGCAGTGGAACAAACAGTTTGCTGTGTTTAAGGTCCAGGGAAATTTTGATGGATATGTTGGCTATTTGCCAGAGCTGAGGGTTTGGTGGTGTGTGGGGTTGTTACTTTTTAGACTGTATGTGATCATATTGTTTCTGCAACTATTATGGCAAAGCCACCTCTGAAAGGTAGGGAGTGAGTGCTTTCAGAGATCTAATCTTTCTTGAGCTATAAAGGAATAAAGAAGCTGTTTCAACACCTGACTTGCAGAATGTTTTGTGTTGCTTCTTGCCTATTGAAATGCAGCTGCCATTGAAATGCTGTGATCCTATCAGAATGCAGAACTGGTTATTTTTTAGAATGTTTTCAAGCTTATAAAAATAATGAAATAAATCAAGACGGTTGGCAATTCTAATCAGCATTCTAAAGCCATCGAATTACAAAACAGTTCAGTGCTTCATGGCCCCTGAACAGTACAGTTTCACAAAAATAAAAGAGAAAGAATGAAGAGAATGTACCATTTGAAGACGCCAGGCACTTACAAAGCTTGCATCAAAAGGAAATTAAGATACAAATAAGTAATCTAAAAGGATATTTGTGCATTAAATTACTTGTGTCTCTGGACATTTCATTAAACAGTCTGGATATGATGGTAGCTGGGGACCTGGGAGCCATTTTAACACATGCAGCACATACAAGGAACATTCTGATTATAAGTGCTGGAGTATAAAACGTTGCAGCCAGAAACCGATGACAAAGATGAAATGGAATTAGTTCAGCTTAGAAATCAGAGCAGTGTCTTCCCACTGGTGCCACGTGACACGAGACCAGGACTTTGTTTTGCCCTTGACCACTGCTCCCAGTCCTGCAGTTAAGGATTGGGGTTATTGTTTGACAGGAGAGCGGGGGGTGCCCCAGCTGGTCCCCGAGCCCTGGGGTGCAGCCGAGTGGGCCCGAAGGTGCCGGGCCGGGGGAGGCTCCTGTGCTGCGCTGCAGCAGCTCCCAGTTGCCGAGCAGCTGCGGGGCTGTCTCTGCCTGTGCTGGACGAGGGGAGCAGCGCGGCTTCCCTTGGTCGCTGGAGAGGAGCCGGCAGCATGGAAACGGGAGCAGTGGCCATGGCAAAATCGTTCCGTTCCTGGCTGGCGCCCGGAGGCGCTGGCAAAAACGCTGGAGCGAGGAGAAGGGACACGCGGTGGAGCAGGGGGTGGCAGGAGGGGAGGGAAGAGCCAGCATATGTGCACAGCAGAGGTTACAAAGGCAGCAGATCCTGGCAGAGCGGGGGGCACACACCGAGGAGAAAGGAATGGGAGAGAGGCCAAAGGCACAGTTCAGAATTAAAAAAAAATACAACAACAGGAGGAGAGTGTGGCATATGGAGCGGGGAAATAAAGCAGAACTTGCACAGCCTGCGAATAATTGAATAGAAAATACAGGAAGAGGGAAGGAGCTTGATTCATTACTGCCCTTCACCTTGTGGAGACAGCTACACCCAGGAAGAGGAGGTGTGGAATACAACAGCATCCTTCATGTTTAGCAGTGAACTGTAGGTTTTACATTTCAACCCCTGCCATTTGTGGTTTTCTCCT
The DNA here is from genome assembly GCA_032173965.1 of Sitta carolinensis. Taxonomy (NCBI): domain Eukaryota; kingdom Metazoa; phylum Chordata; class Aves; order Passeriformes; family Sittidae; genus Sitta; species Sitta carolinensis. The sequence continues at coordinate 2,985,770 of CM063296.1, read as the reverse complement.
TTCATAGCCCATGCCTTTTGTTCAGCCTTGACTCCTGCGGGCTCTGTTCTTATCTTTGTCTACTTTCTGAGTTATTTTTGAACTTGCTCTAGCTTTTTCTTTTTTCAGGTAAGTTTTAAATTTAATTACCTTTTCCAGATATTTTAGTTGTTTTGACCTTCAAGCTAATAACTGAATTTTTTAAGTTTATAACTGAATTTAGTTTCCACTAAACCCAACAGCCATTGCTGCATTTCTGCCTGTCTCTCTCTTGGGAGCTGCTGATGCAGGACAGGGTTCTCTTTGCTTCCTGACACCTCCCCTGCACTTTGCCTTTCCCTTTCCTGGGCAGTGCCTGCCAGCAGTTAGCAGTGTGCAGGAAGTGGTTCCTGTGGCAGTAAATTATCACAAATGCCTGACATGTTGCATAAAGGGAGTGAAAAAAGAGTCAGGAACATCTGCAGGGGGTTCTGACCAAAGGGATCTTTAGTTCCACCACCACTGCCCACATGAAAAAGCACTTCATGGTGTCGGCGCCTAACGTGCTGTGGAATAGGAAATGCCAGTGGAGGTGGCAGGGAAGCAAGAGAGCTGGACATTCCTCCAGGCGCAGGACTGAGGGGCAAGGCTTTGCAGCAGGGTGGGGAGAGGAATTTAAGCTCGTGCAGCTGTTGCTCTGCTGTGACCAGCCCAGGCTTGCTCGGAGGCCTTTCCGCTGAGAACACTTTTCCCCAGGTCCAAAATTGAGTCTTAAAATGAAAATGGAGATGCCCACTCAGACTTACAGTGGAAATTATTTGCTGTGGGTGCTGTATGTGTAGTTCAAGCCAATGCACTTGACAAATACACAGCCAGATGTGTTCTGTACTAAGAAAATTTTTGTCTAAGATGTCTGATTCGTGAGGGTGCTGTATTTGCTTCCTTCTTCCATTTGTCTGGAGCCCTTATCTTTGAACAGGCACTCTCTGTGCTATTGTTAGACTCCAAGACCATTAAAGGTCTTGGGGCACTGACATTTTACAAGCAGATCCAGCTGCCCTTCACACAGGGGCATTTTTAGCCTTATGAGAGATGTAAGTTTAATTAGAACAGTTTTAACCAGTTAATCTCCCTACCTTAAGAAATCAGAGCTACTATGTTAATCTCAGTAAGCAAAGAGGAACTTGACAATGTTCCTGTTGTTAGGAGGAGATGCAGGAAGGTGAGATGTGTGTAGGAAGGGTGAAACACACAGGAAATGTGCCATCAAGGACAGAGGTGTGGGGCAGGGCAGGGCAGCATGCCAGACCCAGCACTGTCAGCTTGCTGCTCTCTGTGCCTGCCCTCACCACCCCACACCACTGCTTAAACACCTTCCTGACCCGCTCTGGTGGCTCTCAGTGAGGACATCCAGCCAGGACACTCTGCACTGGCAGCCTGACCAGCTCCCACAAACCAGGCACAGGCCAAGAATCACAGCTCTAAAGCAAACATCACTCAATTACAACCTGGTTTTATTTCCAGCGCCTCAAGTTATTAATTAACCTGCCCTGAGCATCGCTGTTCCTGTCAGAGTTTGCTCTGGCCAAGTTATGGCTGCTCTCAGGTCTGAGAAAAATTCAGTCAGGGCCTGTGCTTTGCCTGGCCATGCTCTGACAAGCCACAAGCTCCTCTGGCTCCTGCCAAACCTCCACCTCTATGAATAAGCATCTTGCCAGCCAGACAACTACAGAGCAAACTTTACCCATACAACCAGCACTCCACTAAAAACAGGCAGAAATTGTGGTGTCCCCCATATGAACAGAGGATTTTATCATATCTTCAGCCTGCCATTGCTCTCTTCCTGTGGGAAGTTTGCACAGATATCAGAGGGGAGGATGCAAACTTCATGTTAACTGCCATTTAAGGTCAGTGCTATGCATTACTCAGCAAAAACATGGCCCTATTTCATCCACAGTCCATTCTCTTACAGCCTACTTCACCATCTTTATTCTCCCCCTATGATTATACCCAGTTTCCCCACACCCTTGTCTAGAAGGTTTGAGAGCTTCCTGCCTAGGCCAGGTGCAAGAAGGCAGGAATGAGGTGTTGATCAAAGCCTGACTCATGACTCTGTAAAACATACTCTTGTTCAGGCTGCACTGTAGCTCACATAGTGAAAAGCATATTTAGGAAGCCAAATCTGGGTTCACTTAAACTTGGTGTTCTCTACAGCTGCACAAAAAAAGTACAACTCCACGTATTTCAGGTTTAGAGGAATCTTCCAAGAGAGTTTTGGGGAGTGTAACCCAGATTTGGTAATCCACAGTTGACTCACCCACTCCATATTAATCCCTCCTGTGTAAACTAAAGCAGCTGAATGCAGGTCCTGCCCTGGTGCTGTGGTGATCTTAATTAACACACACTCTCTTGGGTTCAGTCTTCCCTTGTTTCTGAACCAGCAAGTACATTAAAAGAAAATATCTCTATCCACAAGGAATTACATCATTTAGGAGTGAGAGAAGGGAAAAGTGATCTGAAGGAAGCAGATACTGCAGAGAGTGCTCCAATTTTTGAAAAAAATAACATCTTCATGCTTGCTGGGTTAGGTGGAGTGTTGGGTAATGAAAACACAGGAAGGCCTAAGCCAGAGGGAGTTTAGAGGTTGTACTAAAGGGATTGGTTGGATACTGACTAAGAACTCATTGTGTTGCAAGCAAAGCTATCTGTAGCCCTTTTCCCTATATTTCCCCAAATTACTTCCTGATGGCATGTGTTCTCTGCTGCAGATCTGGATGCAGAAGAGCATCTGATGGTGACTAAGATCCACACAGTTCTATAGGAGAGCCCTGATCTCTGTCAGCCATGAGCAAGGCTGTGCCTCACTCCTGAACCTGCTCCTTCTGCCTGTTCCCATGGCAAAACCAAACCCAGCTCCCAAGGCAAACAACTGCAGATCTCACCTGAAACAAGGTGTTCTGAATCCCCCTCTCTCTGCCAAACCTCCAGATTGTCTTCCCAGCACCGAGGCAGGGGATGAGATCCTGCATTGCTGTGATAGCCCTGCCAGCCTGTGGTGACAAACTCCTGCCCGTGGCTCGGGGAAGCTGGAGACAAACATCCCCAGACTGGGGGGGCAGAGCTGTGGAGGTGTTGGCAGACCCTGTTCATTTCATGCTTTTCAGAGATTACTCATTGTGTTTGATGTTCCAGAAAATGATAGGGTGATCCTAACCTTGTGTTACCCATTTTTCACAACAGATTTTGGCTTGAGAGTTCATCCTTTAGTGAGCAACAGAAACTTGAAACTGCCTCTAAGCACCTACTGTATCAGGATGAGATGTTACCACGTTGATTTACTTCAGGTTTGTAAAATGGGTGGTTTCCCCCCACACCTGCAAAGCCGAGAACTCAGTTTCTAATGAAAGGTTAAATTCAAAACGCAGCACGTTGGCCATGCATGTATCAGGTTGGCCATATTGTGGCACCCCTGATTTAAAGAATACCAGAGAAAATAACCAAGAAACAGTTTGTGTTCCCTGTAAGAAGCTGCTCACCAGGTAATCATGAGTGTGTGGTTTATGAATAAAGTTTGTCCAAACTACATCAGAGTACCTGATTTTGCTGAGTTGTATGTCTTCATTTGTCACACACCTCCCCTTGCAGGCCCTCGTCCTGTTTTATTTCCCAACCCCTGAACTCCCTGGTAGCATTTGGACAGATTTTACATAGAGTTTATCCAAAAAGATTTCTGCACTGATTTAGTGCAGGGGCCACTTGAGCCAAGTGAAACAGGAACTATTTCTAAGGCATGAAAAGGCAGAAAGGAAATTTTCTTATTGAAATATAATTTTTCCATATTACTTAATAGTCTAGAAAGTTAATACCTTTCTAGCAGCACTTCCCATTGGGAAAAAAATATGGTTGCTACTCAGCCAGACAACAATGTAATAATGTTTTAGGTTGGGTTAAACATCTCAGAGACTGGCAGGTGTCACTGCCACCTTGCCTCCAGTGAAAAAGGCAATTGAGAGCCCTTGTGGAACAAGGGATTTACATCAGTAGGAGCTACTACACAAAAAACCAGGCACATGGCAAGGTTTGAATAGATGGTGAATCATGTGGCCCAAGGGATTTTTCGGGGTGGGGGCATGTGTGTAGAATATCAGGCCATGAGGACCAGATGGTTGAGCTCTGCATGTGCAAGAGGAACAGCGAGGAACTGCAGAAATGGAGGCTGAGAAGCAGCTGAAAGTCAAGGACACTGGGGAGCTTTGATTTTGGAAATTGTGTGGAGGGTTTAGTGAGGGTCAGAGCAGTGTTGGCACTGTGAGCAAAAGCACAGCTGAAAAACAATTTTGTTCATTTGTTCTGTAAACAGGAGGAATCACCTTGAGTAGTGTACACCTGCTTTGTCATGGGCTTCTCCTCCCACACTGATTCTGTCTCTGTGCTGTGTGCAGGGGCAGCTCAGCTCTCCCACATCCTAATTCCCCCCTCTTCTGTGCCCTGTCCATGCTAAATTCCATGGGGCAGAGACTCTCCCTCAGTAAAAGTCTGTGTGCACACAACAAGCAATTGTTGGCCTTGTGCAACATCTGAAATTTATCAGAGATTCACTTCACTTACTTGGTAAATCCCAGTCCTTAGGGTCTGTCTTTCCTATTGTGAATATTTCAAGGCATTGCTCTTGCTCAGTACATGCTGTAGTGGGAATTCATAGCTGAAAACACAAATAATTAATGTCACTGGTAATGTTAAAAAATAAATATTTAAGGCTCTGTCTTGTTATGCACTTTCTTAACTAAATTTATGAATATTTCCTTGGACATAAATGGGATTAGTTGTTGCTATGTTGAAGTCTTTGTAAACTGAGATCTGTGTTATGAAGAAAAGTAAGTGTATTTCAGAAACATAGTTCTGAAGAAAATAAGGAAGAACAGGTCCCCATTCTTGTCCAGTTTGTGTTACTAAACAAACTAACAATATGAGTATGCAGCAGATGGTGTGTGTAAACAATATTGAACCTAATTTGTGAGTCTTTTTGTGTGTGTTGTCATAACTAACCTGCATTACCCATCAATACCATCCAGAGTGCTAAAGTATCTTTGAAAAATCACCAACTCCCAGCAGTTTTCCTGAGCAGTGTACTAACCTTTCACTCCTTCCTAACCTTTTCCTTGGCAATCATGAAGAAACAAATTGGAACCAAGATTGGAGCATGGATATTTTCTGTACCCCTCAAATGCCCTGGTATAGTTGTGCTCACTGAGAATCTCCACACACACATCTGAGCTGCAGATGTGTAAGCTTTTGGTGAAAGGACTTGTGCTAAAAATCAATATACATGCCAAAACTGAACTAGAGAAGGACACTTGCAATTAGTAATGATTAGATTTGAATTTCACTAATAGAGGGTTGAATCTTCTTCCATTTAAATCGGTGGCACAATTCCATTTTAGATTTTGCTTTTTTTGGCGTCAGCAAAATAGGTTCAAATGATATGCCTGAAGCACTGCATAGCTGTTAATTAAAATTAAGTACCTGAGACACTGAAATGTTGTATTTAATCCATACTGAGTTGACTGATTACAAGTAGAACATCCATTACTTAAAATCAGTCTTTGGAGTGTTTACAGTTTATTTGTAATCTGCTCATTTTATGTTGTTTCATCCCAAATCTAAAGGTGTACAAATCTAAAAGTTTCCTTAAGTAAAAAAAATGTACAAGGAGACAAAGCTTTGAGAAACATAAAGATTGTTTTTTGAGACTTGGAAAAAAAAAAAAAACAAAACCAGAAAGAAAAATGAAACCCCCACAAATTAGTAATGAACCACAAAACACTTTTATTCCCCCAAAAAATCCCCTTTATGGAAATAATTGACTTGAAAAAACCTCCGTGAATCCTTCAGTTACAGGAAGACTGTTAACTCTGCCTACTGATTGTATCATACATAGTGTGATACTGGGTTTGAGCCAGGTCCAAATAAATCATTTCAGGATAAAACAAATTCTTTCCTGGCCCATCCATTCCTGTGCCATTGCAATGCTCTCAGCCATTAGAGTGGCCAGGAGCTGATGGCTTTTCCTGTGTTCCAGATAAGATTTTTAACACCGTAGCTCATAAAGCATTTTTGACAGTTTCTACATGCTCGCATCAACTTTTTCCTCAGTAAAATGGTGAATTTTTAATAGCTGTGAATTTGACCGCTTTTTCATTATTATAATTTGAGTTATATGACACTTTGTTGGGTATTAAGATCCTTCTTATCTATTGCAGAAAGATCCTTTTCTAGCTTTTTGTTTGCCCTGTGCACAAAGCGGGATCCTCCTTGCCCGGGTGCAGTGGTGTTTGTATTGGGTCTGGAAGGCCATCTAGTGACACAACCGCGCAGGGGAAAATGAAAAGCCCTACTCCAATTGCGGTTTGGGCTTTTCTTTCTTAGTTGAATTAAACGGTCTTGCTACACCCGAGCATGTCCTTAGGGGTTTGTTGCTATTCCCACAAGTGGTATTAAAAAAAAAAAAAAAATTTGAGGAAATTTTTATTTCTTGAAAACAAACTTAAAATAGAGCACAATTCTAATTTTTGCCAGGAAAGAAATGTGATTTTTTTTTTTTTTTTTTTTTTTTTTTTTTTTTTTTTTTTTTTTTTGTGCTGAATGGTGGTAGATTTGCATCTGAGCAGGTCTGGCCAAAACTCAGTGTCACTCCCCTGACCTGTGCCAAACATAATCCAGCAGTCGTGATCCCCTTCTAGAGCCAAACATACCCAGCTGCTGTGATCCTCTGCGTGCCACGGCACCAAAAAACACCACGTGGAAGCCCAGGGCCACCACATCTCTGCAATTAAAATGAGAAATCCCAGTTATTGTTCACTGCAGCTCACCTTGGGTGGTGAGCAGATGACGAGCAGAGCTGTCGGTTCTTACCCAAGCAATAAATCATGGGAAAACAAGCGGTGAGTCAGTGCCAGTGCCAGCACCAAGGCGCTTTTCCAGGGCTGCCTCGGGGGTCTCTGCCTGCCCGCACCGTGCCTGGCACCGCTCGGCCTTCGGGACCGCACACACACCGGCGCTGAACGGGAGCGGCCCCTCAGAGCGGGCCGCTTGGCGGGACCCAGCCCGGCGCTGGCTCCATTTGGGAACAAACGGAACGGGAATGAATCAATAAACGTGGATGGGCTGTGTGGGTGGAAGGGCAAAGAGACCCCGGGCGGCCCCGGGGGATGGAGCCTCGAGGGCGGCCCGGCGGCGCTGAGGGGCCGTTCCCGCCGATGAGGCCCAGGGCCCGGGGGAGGCTCCCGCGGTGTCCCGGGGGGCCCGGGCGGGGCCCCGAGGCACCTGAGGCGGCGGCGGCGGCGGCGCGGCCAATCCCCGGCGGGGCGCGGGCGGCTCTGCCCGCCCCGGGCGCGGAGCCCCGGCCCGGCCGCGCCCTCACGGGCCCGCTGCGCTCCCGCTCCATGGAAGCCAACGGGGCCGTGCCCGAGGGCGCGGAGCAGCGGCCGAGCGGCCCCGCGCCCGCCCCGTCGGGCGGGAAGGAGGTGAAGGTGGTGATCGTGGGCGACGGAGGCTGCGGGAAAACGTCGCTGCTGATGGTGTACGCCAAGGGCTCCTTCCCCGAGGTGAGGGGCTGCCGCCACCCCCGCGGGGCTGGGGGCCGCAGCCGGGGCCGGCCCCAGCGCTCGGGCCCCGCCAGCGCCGCTTCTCACAAGCACAGAGTCCGCTAAGGCTCGAAAAGGCCTCTCGGGATCATCGAGATCGTTCTCCTCCCTTTGCAGCAATACGCGCCGTCCGTTTTTGAGAAGTACACGACGAGTGTGACGCTGGGGAAGAAGGAGGTCACGCTGAACCTGTACGACACCGCAGGTAAGGGGTTCCACGTTCCCGATGCCAGCCGGGCTGCCAGGGGCAGCTCCTGGGCGGCCACTGCCGTGGCACCACTCAGGCATTGGCCTGGGACTGAGCCCAAACCCGGCCCAGCCTTTCGTAACTTCGGGCAAACGAGCAGAAACTGTGTTACTGGAAAAGGTAGCTCCGGTGAGCGCCCCCCCCATTTCTGTTCCAGCAGATTTTTCAGTGTCAGCTTAAACCAGACCAATATTTGAAGGCTGTAAAGATGGACAGATTTTCAAATTGCTTCTCTACCAGTATAGTTTAACGGTAGCATTGCAGGTAAGACTGCTAGAGACTAAAGTACAAATGAACCGACCAGCATTACCTGTTTCATATCAATGTGCCTTCCAGGAAAAAAAAAAAAAAAGGATCTGTTGTCTAATGTTCTGGTCATCGACTCATTCATTATCTTAACAACCCAATTAATTCAGAAACATCAAATAGCAAACATGTCTGGAAGTATTAAAATGCAATTCCCAGATGCAAAGCATAATACAATCAACCAGGAAAATATTCTAATCTGCTGCCATGTGTGATTGAATAGGGAAGGAGAAAAAGGCTGGTTTGTGTTCAAAATCAAAAGGCTGTGGCAGTAAAAGTTTTTTGAAAATGCTGATAGTTGTTCAGGTTCATTTGAAGAACTTGTGAACTGGTTTGTGTTCAACATCACTCAAAGTTCCCAGACTCTGTTTTCCAGCTGCGTTCCTAAATGAACCCTAAAATTGACACGTGCTTGGTTTCAGCTCAGTGTAATTCATCTGTTTCAGTTCAAGCCCGTGGAGTTGTTCCAAATTTACACCAAGACAAATAAGAACCGAATGCAGTCCAGTAATTTATAATAGTAATAAAACACACTTACTTTCTTGTATACGGCACGTGATAACTGAAAACATAATTTAAGAGGCTTTTAATCTAAAAGTGAATTTCACAGCTGGTAAGATCCTGAGCACCCAATTTGCTAATGTGTCTTCTTGTGTCAGTGTTACTGTTCTAAGTCCATTTATTTGGGATAACATGCCTTCTACTGAATGGCAAGGGGTTTGGGTCCAAGTATTAGAGGAAAAGAGAAGGACTGGAATCTGGTGTGAGCAACCAAAGAGGAATTTCCTTAATACAGGGTGCTGGCATCAAGAACCTGCCACTGCACTCGTCATTTTTATGTTTGTTTGCTGCCAGTGTGGATTTTTTGCCTGCCACATAGTTCCTAGATTTAAAATCCCTGTGCCACACATTCCAGCATTTGCCTTTGGAGTCTCTTCCAGGCTGTGAGGAGCTGGATCTGGATCTGGCAGCAGGCTGGGCAGGTCCAGCATTGCAGCACTGAGCTCTCCCGAGCCTGCCAGGAGTGCACAGCTCCTGGTGTCTGCGAGTTCAGCTCTGCATAAGACCTGCAGCCACCAGCAGCCCACTGAGCCTGGTGCTGCTGGTTTATCACAGAATCAGGACAGTTTGGGTGGGAAGGGACCTTTGAAGGACATCTGGTCCAGCCCCTGTGCAATGAACAAGGACATCTTTAACTCGATCAGGTTGCTCAGGGCCCTGTCCGAGCTGACCTTGGATGTTTTCATGGATAGAGCAGCCACAGCTTCTCTGGGCAGCCTCTGCCTCATTGTGAAAAAAATTCTCCTTTATATCTGTTGCAAATGTGCCCTCTGAGAGTTTAAAACCATTACCCCACATCAGGCATGTAACTCTCAGGCAGTGTCTACCTTCCACGTTGAAATCACAGCTGTAAAAAACGATTTGGACTAAAGCACTGCTCCACTGAAGAACAGTGGGGTGTATTTTGTGTCGTGTGAGACACTTTGGGAAGCGAAGCTGCCACTGTTGCCACGAAAGAGCAATTGCTTTCCATCCCTCGTCTGGAAACCTTGAAACCCAACATTTTTCATCTCCCATAACAGAATCATGGCCACAAGGCTACAAGCTTCTTGAGGCTGTTGACACTTGTCTCCTCCCTTCCTGTTAAATTTCTTTCACTTTCCATGAGACACAGCAAGAAAGAAAGCAGGGAGATTGTCACCTGGATTAAGACATTTGATTGGGAAGAGGAAAACCCTGAATTTTGGTTCTGTTTCAAAGCTGCTTACATACTTTTATGTTACATATCTGTAAACTGTCAAACTCTAATTCAAGCAGCTTTTCAGCCTCTTTCTGTAACTGGAAGTTTTGCTAGAGGAAGGACTCACTTGAGCACACGTTTTAATCTCATCCTGTTTTTAATAGCACAAAACTGACATTGAGTTCCTCGAGGGTTAGACTGGGACCAAGAGTTGTGTATTTTTAGGATCTTGCTTGGAGCAACACTAAAAAGAGCTGGGTGTACTTCAGCATCATGGAAAGGTAAAGGACAGGTTCAGCTCCATGGGCTGTTGAAAGTTGGAAGGATTCTTTTTATTGTCAAGTCCTGTGCAGCTCAAACCTTTGAGCTTGTCCTACTTACTGAGGAAGGAGGACACAAACAAAAAGCTTAAGAAATAATCATTTCAAGACACAAAAGGTACTCTTTTCTTGACAAGAATTTTGATAACAAATGAACTTAATGGATTAGTCTAAAATGTACCAGTAAAAAGAATTTTTGGTGACAGTTTTGTACTGTGCTACTGTGTCTTCCTCATCAAGCACTTCTTGCTGTTGCAGGAAGTTGGGGGTACACATATGCAATGTGTAAAGACTTTGTAACATCACTTGTCTGGTCTGCAAGCAGCCTTTGCAGCTGCTTTTTCAATTCAAACTTTCCATTTCCAGCTGTGCTTGACAGAGGCAAAGGCACTAAGAGGTAAATGAACTCTGTAGTTTTTCCATGCCAGTGTACAATTCTTTAGGTGCAGTTCAGGCACAAGACTGGTGTCTGAATTTCAGACAATTCCTGGTGCAGGAGTTTCTCAGAACAGAGAGCAGAGCAGTGCTGAGCTGGGGAGGAAGTAATGTCTCATCACTGTGGGTACTTGCTCTGCCTGACAGGAAGCACATGCAAGGCCTCCAGTGAGGTTTTTCAGGACTCTGGTGACAGAAGCACAAGGTCTTCAGAGAAATTTTAGAAGCCAGTGAATGCAAGAATAATTTCTCTTAACTTTGAGAGGGAAGTCATGCCTGAGTAAGACAAAACCCCATTTTTTAATTAACGTGTGCCCCTCCTGCCCCAAGCATCCTTTTCTACCAGTTTTCTTCCTGCCCATAATGTCTGTTTCCCAACTTGTTTTAAACTGAAGAGGGAAAAAACATAGCTGGCAAGCAGGCTGGCACTTCTTTGGTGATGAATGGGAAAAGGGGTGAGGAAGAGCAGAGGTGAACATGCACATGAGACTGAGAGCTATGGTTTCACTTCTCCTGTTCAGCCTCAGCCATCAGCAGAGCTCCCTCCCCACCACAGGGCCTGACTGCAGTGATGTGGTTACACAGCATCTCCCAGAGGCACACAGGACTGGGAGCCTGGCAGAGAACTAGCAAATTTTAGGTGAATTCAGTTGGATGGAGTTTTTTCTTTAGAAAAACCCAAAGTCTCTGATGGTTCAATGAATCGAGGAAGACAGGGTCACAGGTGTGCTCACATGTAGGCAGATATTTAAGCAACTCCTCTACAGCATGTTTTGTGTTAACTGGGGAAAGAAAACAGCTACCTGTGTTTGAGGAAGCACACACAGGGCTTTGCATAGACACTCAGTTACTGCTTAGGTTCACCCCTGTTCCTCCTTTTTAAAACTCTTTTAGAAAAATGACCTAAATCTGTGCCAAATTAGCTCTGACCACAGACTGAGCAACTTTACAGAGAAAAAAGTCTCCCAGGCCCTTTCTTGCATTTCCCCACTTGAGGACAGGGGGTGAAAGGGATTGTTTTCAGAGAGGGGGATGTCTATGTTTAGACACAGCTTGATCTGGGTCCTGTTACATCCCCAGCAGCTGAGGAGCTGCATCTGAGCTCCTAAAGAGCAGCTTCCTTCTTCCCCAGGAGTGCTGCAACCACCCAATGCAGCACAGGTTAAGCAACTGCCACCTCTGCTCTCTGCACCCCACCCTGGCCTGCACTCCAGCACTCCAAATGCACCTGGAGTGTTTTATACAGCATTTTCTCACGCATTTATTGTTTGCTTAAAAACCCATAACTGCAAAGCTGCATTTGAAGATGAAGGAGCAGTTCACCTGGGCATATCATATTTTTTGACTTGCAATACAACATATTGTCACATAATTAACGACACTTTTTCTGTTATCCCATCCAGGAGAGTGTGAATTTAAAGGTTTGTTCTGATTCCAAGCAAATAAGCATGTTTCTCCCAACGGGACAAACAAATTGCCTCACGAATTGCCAACAACAACTTGGAGGACCTTTTGATTTTACAACTCAGAGAAACTCAGAGGCCTGAACTTCAACAAGGAAAACTTTACGAAGCACTAGAGGAAGTTAGGAGGGGAAAAAAAGTTTGGCACCTGACATGTTTAATGCATTTAAGGGATTATCTCAGCAACAAAATGGCAAATTGGTTGCAAACAAGTAGATGGATTGGGAGAATAAGAAGGACTAAGCAGTACAGTCTTTGCTCTGAATGTTTATACAACATGCATAATTTGGTCAATTGTGTATTATTTCTGGATTAAACCCTGAGAGATCAATCCCTCTTTGTTCTGCACCTCCCCACAGAGCACACAGCTCTTGTTGGAGCTCGAATATGAAGTGGTCCAAATCCAAGATTCCCATTGCACAAACATCTCAGGCAAACTGAGTAATGGTTTATTCAGCAGGGATTGCCTTGGAATAAACTATATCTCAGCCAATCACTTAAATTAAGGAAGGGAGAAAAATATTGTAGTATTATTTGCCTTTTGGTATCTGCAGTTCTTCAGACTGGAGACAAAAATGTTGGCAAGTGATGAGTACACGACTTTGGACTGAGGCAGGTGCCAGAGCAGGAATCATCGCTGTAATGTTGGGCACACTGAAATTTTCTGTACTCCTTCATTTCTAATATCAACCTGAAGATATGAGATGTGGAACTTGCCTGTAGGGCAGTTTCTGGTCTGTGTGTGGATTGTGATGATAGTGGAAAGGAACAGCACTCCCAGTTCTCTTCATGGAAATTCAGTACATCACAGACACATAGCTGATTCCAGCATTCAGGTGACAAATACACCTTCTACAGACTGCTTGAATTGTGTTTCCTTCCTTATTAAATTAAAAAGATTGGGTTTTTCCCCTCAGCTGCCAGCTGTGTCTGGGAATTACTGCTTTCTTGGGCTTAATCTCTCAAAGCAAGACACCTTCAGACCCTGGCACAGTGATTACTGCAAGGGGAAGAGTACAGGTCTGAAGCAAATCAGCTTCCTCTTGTCACATCATGTGCTAGGATATCCCTAATCAGAAGTATGACAAATCCTCTGCTTTTCCAGAATTCAGCAAAATTCCCTTAGATCTGCTGGGTAGTCCTGCTTCAAAGGCCAGTTAAGCCTGGCTCATGCTGCAGCATGGCTGGTACAATCCTATGTGTAATCACTGCTTCCTCTCAGCTCACCAGGTTGGAAAAAGCAAGTTTGCCACTGAGGTTTCTACTTCACCATTCCTGTCTAGCAAATACAGTGTTTCTTCTCCTCACAGCATCACATGTGCAAATGATTTTGGGGACTGCCACTGTCAAACTGAAAATGTTTAATAATAATTGTCAAATTCCTCTTGATGACTTTATTTTTGAGCAGCAACTTGGCAGACAGTGTTTAGAACTGCTCCTAAGTCCTCAGTAAGTGGACAAAGCAGGCTTTTTATTAAAACCTGCCAAGGATATGTTCTGTATTCTAAACCATCAGTTTTGTCAGCGAGGGGGAATCTCCTGTACTCAAGGGAAGGAATTTTACAAGCACGAAAAGCTTGCAGTGTGTGCAATTATAATACCATTGTTCTTGATCTCCAGTATGTGTCTGTACATATCCCCATTGTTCTGCTTGTTCAGGACAGAGATTTCTTCATGCAAACCCTCTGTGTGTTTCAGGGCAGGAGGATTATGATCGGCTGCGGCCGCTTTCTTACCAGAACGCCAACGTCGTGTTAATTTGTTACGATGTCATGAACCCCACTAGCTATGAGAATATAGCAGCCAAGGTAAGAGGCTTCTAAACGAATTACACATGCCTGATACATGACAAGATGTCAGATTAGAAATGGTGGTGCTTTTAGTGAGTGTGTAGATGCCCAGATCACTCATCATGTGCTGAGCTGCAGGTCACAGACCTTAGACCTGGGGCTCACCTCTCCAAGTGCTCAGAACTGGGGTTGGCTCTCACTAAAATGATCGAACACCAGCAATGAAATCACTGCTTTATCTGTAGCAATGTCACACGACCAGCATTGCACACCTTGGAGTCAAAACTACTTCCATCACATGTGTATTTGATTGCAGGGGAGAGGTGAGAGCAACCACTTCTCTGTGCTGGGATTTCTGTAGCACTCCAGAGCATTCTTGGACATAGCACCAGGAAAACAAACCAAGACTTAGTCCAAATTCTGCTTTTAAATGTGACTTTAGAGGAGCTCCTCAGAATTTAAACAGATGGTAAATAAACATTTTTGCATAGAGACAGATACCACAACGTTTTTATAAAGCAGCTACTTTGGGTAGGACTTTTAAACATTTCTGGGATGTAAATAGTGCATGTCGGGCCCCCATGGAGACTAACTCCAAAACTCTGAAATGGCAGCTTACATTAAATGCTGTTTTGATTTCAGGAAACAAACAACAAAATAGAAGCCAGATGTAAAAGTTTGGTGTTTCTCCCTGCAGTGGTATCCTGAAGTGAATCACTTCTGCCGGGGTGTCCCGCTGGTGCTGATCGGCTGCAAGACAGACCTGCGGAAGGACAAGGAGCAGCTGCGCAAGCTCAGGGCTGCCAAGCAGGAGCCTGTCACCTACAGCCAGGTAAACTGGCAGGAGATAAAGCATGTGATGGCATTGCTCCTCACAGGTATGATCACACTGCAGAATTAGGTGAGCCAGGTAAGGAGATGATTGACAGCACTCACAGAGGTTTCTCTAAGTTCTTTTTGGAAGCGGTTAAATCGCCGCCCATTTTTAGTGCTAAAGTAAAGAGAAATATGAGCAGTTTTAAAGGGCACAACTGTCTGCCTTCTATGCTCATTACATTTCATTCTTTCACAGCTGGGTTATTACTGTTACAAGTTTGTAAGCCTTAACAAGTTTGCTGGACTTCCTTCATAATTGTTATTAGCCTACATTGCAGCCATCACTGGTGCTTTGATCAGTACTGGGATAAAGACTGGAGATGTTAGGAAACACATTCCAGTATTAAATACACTCACCATTCTGGAATAAATGTGTTTTGAAAATCCTACTTAAAAGAACATCTGCTAGATTTCTCTGATATGAGAGACTGTTCTTTGAAGTCTCTAAAGCAATCTTAAGAAAACTACACATTATCAGTATCAAGTATTATGAAGCAGTGAGATTTATGAGTAGTGTTATGTCACTGGCATAGCTGTCCTAGGTACAGGAGAAACAGTGATGGAACAGCTTGTCCCATGTCATACAAGACCTTTCTGCTCTGGTCCTCCAATTTTTCTTTTTATTTTTTCTAAACTACAAAGCCATCCTTCTCTTCTCACCTCAGAGCAAGAACAGCAGCTTTCAAACCCAGACACACGTCCAGGGAACAGGGTCAAGTGCACTATGACCTTGAGTGAATCACCACTTCTTCTAAACAGCAGGAAAATAAACTGCAACTGCATCACCACAAAACCACGCTGGGCCTTTTAGCTTGTCTCCCTCACACACAATATGAGGCCCCAGCCTGTCACTGTGAACAGTTGCAGATTGTCCCTTGTTTGCATGAATAAATCCCTTCATCATCCTCACACGAGAGATGTTCCAGGCAAGCAACAGACTTCTGGACAGCCTGCTGAGACCTCATGCTGTTAAACTCAAGGACCCACACGTTATACAAACTTTGTCTCCTATGTGAGCCCTCCAACTTGGTTTTCCCTCCCTGAAATATGCTCTACCTCAGTTTTTTACAGCTGATGGCACCTAGAGCCACATGACGTGATGCTTCCCATGCCAGGCACAGAGCATCTGAACAGTGTCTGCACCACTGCAGCTTGCAAACAACTGGAAGGAGGCAAACTGCTTAAATATGAAGAAACCACCCCCTCCCCCAGTGAAAGCTCAAGTGACTCCTCTCCCAGAGATTATAGTGAATAAATGCAGTCTGTGAGCCATGGGTTGCAGACCTGGAATTCGCAGTAAAAGGCTCACAAGCATTCAAACCTGGGAGCTGGCTCTGCAGGGACAGTAAAAGGATCACAAGTAAGAAATCACCTGCTTTGTCTGTAGTGATTTCACACAACCAGCATTGCATGGAAATATTTTAAATTCAAGCCTGTTCCCATTGCATGGCTGAGAAATGCAGGCGCCCGTTTGTTTTCATGAGGATTTTGGCTGAGCCCTTGTGATGCTTCAAAGCAAAAGGCAAGGTTCCTGCATGTGCACCAGCAAAACAAGGCAAGGCATCAGTGCAGATTCTGTTCTTGCATGTGACATTCATTAAAGGTGACACCACAGAATAGTTAAGGTCAGGCCTGAAAAAAATACCATCATGTAGACATCTTATCCTCACTTAAGTACTTACCTCAGCATTTAGTTTAAAGAAATTCAATACTGAGAATGTTTTCATGCTATCAGGACTCTGCATCTCAAGAGTCTCTAATGCTCTGAACTCTTAGGCCAGGCTTTGGTTAAGCATAGTGGAAAAAACCCAAGTTTATTTACAGTGCTTTGGTTTATTTCCAATGCCACTCACGCTCTAGCACTGCACTCATCTTCATGATGGCAAAGATGCACAAATTAATTCCCTTTCTTCCCCCCTCACCTTCCTTCTCTTATCCACTGAACTTACATCTTTTCTTTCCTTTTGGTTCTTTCCAGGGTGAGGCAGCTTGCAAGGAGATTAATGCAGAAATTTACCTGGAATGCTCAGCAAAATGTCGTGAGAACATAGAAAATGTTTTTAAAGAAGCCACAACCATTGCACTGAGTGCCATGAAGAAAGCCAAGCGCCACAGGAAACAGAAAGTGTGCTCAGTGTTATGATCCAGACTGCACCACAGCCAAGTGATTCAGATTTTATAAACAGTTTAAACTTTAAAAACTTTTTTTTTTTTTTAATGTTTGTATTCCTAGGATAATTTTTAAAATTTTAATTATTTTTAGTATTTTTGCACTTTTGTTACACTGTTCTCAGAGTTTTCAAAGCTGTTTATCACAGTTAACTCATGCTGTGTGCCTTCACCCATCTCGCTTTTGCTTTTAAGTGTGAACCACTCACTATTTAAGCAGCAATGAACAGCAACTGCTACTATATAAGTTAGTGTTGGTGTTTTTCTTCCTCTGCAAAATACTTGTGGCACCCTAGAGTTACAATTTACTGCCTTTTTCCAGTAGAAACCTACATCTTTCAGAAGCAATGTTAAAGCAACTTATCAGGCACCTTTGAAGAGACAGAAAAAGTTTTGTTTTATCATTTGCTAGTTAATTAACTTGGTGGCAATGGCATGAGTTGGCCTCAAGCTGTCCCCTGGGTGCAGATGGAATATCCACCACTCCCTGGACCAGCTCTGCAGACCTGCACTTCAGAGTCCTTCAAAGCCAGCTGCTGGAATGGAAAGTGGCATTTATCAATGGAAATACGTCAGTTGCTCCAATTAAATAATGGAGTGTCATGGGAAATAGTTAATTCACAGCACTCACATTTAGAAGTACTCCAAGCACCTACTACATGTAATGTTAAGTCAGTCTTGTGATAAACATTTACATCTTATTTAAAATAAGAGATACAAATCATAGTGCACACTGGAGGAAAAAATCATTCACTTATGAAAGCATCTCTACTGGTATAAATGAAAGTTTTCCTTTTTGTGATGAAGGTGGCAGTTGTCTAAGGATCAGGGGGTTCCCACTGCACACCCTGCTGTGTGTGCCTCCTAGCTCCTGGTTCTTTTGCACAGCCCTCACTGAGATCTCAGATTGTAGGAGCAACCCCTAGTTTGCAGTCATCAAAAACCAAACCTGAGAGGTTCTTGCAGTGCAGGTGCTGCTGAAAGCTTTCTCTGTAAGGCAAACTGTACATGATCAGCTGGTGAAAAATGTTTTGGAGCAAGCCATCATTATTGTTTTACATGCAGAGTAAACAGATCTTAACCCTCGGAAAAAACGTTTTCATTTTTCTCCTAACTTGTTTTAATTAAGGTTTGTGAATACCTATGAGCCTAAAATGGCTAATTAAAATAATTGGAAGTTTGTGCACATCCTTGACTACTGAAAAACCTTGAAAAATTGTGCAGCCTTTTCTCCATTTGTCACTAAAAGAACCACCCCTCACCTCACTGAAATACCAGTGTTCAGGAAGTGACCCATTCACCATCAGCTCCACAGTGACAAGCTCAGCCTGTCCTCCCCTTTCCAGAACTGTGCCTCAAAAACCAACCCAAGGGCCCTGTGTTTGTAACTAAAAAGGGGCAGAGGCAGCTGCATATTGAATGGTTTATTTTAGGTACTTTCAGGCCTGGACAAATGACCTGGTCTCCCTGGAAAAAGGCTAGCAGACTTCCCTGCCATTTAAAAACTGCTTTTGCTTGCATGATTTTGTTTTCAAAGGAGGATCTTCTCTTCTTTAAATAGCTTTTCAGAAGTGTATATAGCAGCAGTATGGTACAAAGATGAGCATTTTCTTTTCACAGTACACACAGGTTAGTATTGCCACTGAGAATATGCCTTAAACAAATGCCTTGAAAAACAGCATTCGTTCTGTATTACTTATCCACCCAGAGTGTTCATAAACCTCAATAAATTCAACACCCAGAATTTAAATAATAAAAGTGGAAAGTGTCAGGTATCATTCCAGAATTGGAATTACAGTAGATCCCACATTTTCCCCAACGCTGGCGCTTCGCCAGGCAGGTGCATGCTGCTCTATATACAGAACAAAAACCCCAGAAGCAAATACATCTTATATTAAATATACATAAATAGCAGGAGTGAGACTGGAGAGCCATGCTTGCATTAATACTGAGTCTGTGCTGGCAGAGTCCTTCACCAAACACGGGGACAGGCGAGTCCTTCCCAGCCCATCCATGGCCCGGCTGGGGTTGAGCAGGATCTGTCCCAAACCCAGCCCTGCTGGGGGCAGAGGGATGGATGCACACTGGGAACAGGGGGAGTCACAGCTTCTTCACCTTGTCTTTGTTCTTCTGGAGTTTAGTGTGCACCACCTTGAGAGTAGTGAGGAAGTTCCCGAGGAAGAGCAGCAGGAACGTGAAAGCCAACACGAAAACCTGGAAGGGGAGAGGAAGCAGCATTTATTACCTTGTAATATTACAACCTGGATTACATTCAGCACTGCTGGGCTCTACCAGACACAGGACAGGCTCTGTGCTGCATTATCCTGAGATATTTAAATGAAGTCAGATGCCCAAATATCTTTCAGGATGTGGACAAACACCCCCGCTGCCCTGCTCTGTGCTTCTTCTGAGCAGAGCCAACACACACCTGCCATTCTTTGCATTCCTTGTGCCTTGACAATCTGAAAAGCGTGATTGCATTGTATAGCTGCCAGAACTGCAGAGGGGAGAAGAAAAAGGCAATTTAATTATGATCAAAAAGAATTAAACCTTGGAAACATTTGTCATGGCTGCGTGGGATCCAAGCACCTTTGGGTGGTGCAGCAGCAGACACTGCACTGCAGAGGGAGGAAGGGGATGATCACCCAACTTACATGCCCGAAGAACAAGAAGGGAAGGAGAAATGTCAGCCCTCGCCACATCCAGGACTGAAATCCTTCTGGAAAAGGTTGACAGAAGAGGTAGATCATGAGCATGAAGAGCCAGGACTGGACCTGCAGCTGTTCCCCACCCAGACCACCCCATAAGGGCTATTCCTGTCAAGTGAAAATATTGAAATGGCTGTAGCTGAAGGATAAAGCTGGGGATGACCAAAACCCCCATCTTAGTCTCCTCAAATGCTGATAAAGAACAGATTTCTCTACTCCTGACCCACAAGACTCGAGGAAGGGGATAAAAGCTCTGCAACTGGGGGGCACACAGCCCTCTCCCTCCCTATCACTGCATCCAAAACCTGTGCAAAAGCAGTGCAAAGAGAGCAGAGCAGGACACCTCACCTACTGTAAGGTCCAAGTGGTTTCTCTCCCCCAAAGCCCGGAGCCTATAGAGGCAGCCCCTTTGGTAATAATACTGTAAGAACTGAACACAGCCTGGAGAAGGAGAGAGAAAACATCATTGCATTGGTTATTCTGAAGTATGGTAAGTGACAAACTACTTTAACAATGTTTAATCCAACAGCATTTAATTATTACGTGTATTTGTGCACTATCTTTATATTCCTACAGTTTAATATTCCAGTATTTACCAAACAAAAGTGTTTTCTTCCAAGCACACATGACACAAAATGACTTTTCCCCCTGAATTAGCAAGGTAAGATATACTCACTCTGAAATATTGAAAAGGCTAAAAATTGGCTGCGAAACATCTGATACATGAGTCCATCTGGCCTGGAAGAGAACACAGGGGAGGGTCCATTATTTTGCTAAAAGCATCCAATGCAGAGCCCTTCCCCTTCAGCACCAGGCCTGGTCCCATTAGCAAAGGAACCAGCAGCTGCTGCCCAGCCATTCCACCCACTGGGAGCCCAAAGAGGTGCTACAGCCACACAGGAATGCTCTCGGTGATTAGGTTTCCCCTCTCTAACAAGGATAAAGGCTGTCCCCTCTTGTCCATTATCACATTTACTCCAGGCAGCAAAACCATTCAGCATCACCTGCATGGAGAATCCGAGCACTGGAACAGGGGGTGGCTGTGCTGCTTTATCCCCAGGGCAGTTCAGGATAGATGGAGGGCAAGAGACCTCCTGGCCCAGACACCCTGTCCCAGCCCTTACAGATTCAGGAGCAGAAGCTTCTGTTGTTTTAAAACGATTTTTAATAATTAACTCATCAGTTCATGGCCAGGTTGAGACAGGTTGCACAAAAGGTGCCTTGTGGGTTGTCTGACCATCACCACCCACTGCAAGGGGGTAACTTGCATTTTTGGCTTTAAACTCTCTAATCAAGTCTCAGTAAAAGCACCAAACATTCATTTTGTGATGTCGTTTCTCTATAGCAAAGTGCTGCTTGTTTCCTTAGTTACAGAGACAGAAACTGGGAGACTTGCAGAGACTTTGCTATCACCAGCCCAGCTACAGCCACAGGGTTTGTGTTTCTTTCTCTTTTTTTAACCAGCAATGTAAATACAAACTCGCAGTGTTGTGTTTATCATTGAAAACATCTGTAACATCAAACAAATATTAAGGCTGACACTCTGCCATGTGTCCTCTGGCCACAGCTTCATGGTCACACTGGATTTAAATGCTCAGATGAGATAAACACCATGAAACAGGCTTGAAGCACCTCGAGCAGGCAAGAGCAGACTCACCACGTTAACATCACTCCAGACAGGAACGTGGAAACGTAGTGATGAGACACCCACCAGCCTTTGATCCTGAGGAGAAAAAAACATGGCAGTTAGACAAGAAACATGGATTTCAGCATTGAAGTCCAGCCTTACAGGCAAATAATTATCCAAAAAACGGGAACAAAGCAGATGTTCTAACTCAAGCACAAGGGATGCTGTGGCATTTCCAACCGAAGATGTGTGACCTCTAACACAAGGCAGCACACACCCCTCAGACCACATCTACAACTAACCCACAGCTCCCAAAAACACACAACACCTTGGACCAATAACTTAGGGACTCTTAGGAACTGCAACTGCTCTCTCCCCAAACCTCAGGTGGCCATGTGCACCCTTGGAAGTGACATGGGAGGAGGAGAGAGACAAGAAACTGCAGAGAGGCCACGAGCATCTCAGATTTGCTGGCCTTCAGTGCCAAGCTGACTCCCTTTTTGTTGCCTGGTTTTCTTTTAAGGACATTTCGGGCTTTCCATGGTTTTTGCAGGTGGCACAGTACCTTGAGCCATTGCTGATGAGAATGCTTTCCCGTATCGTCAGCGTGCAGTAATACCACACCAACAGAAAGTTAAACACTTCATCTGTCACCCTGTTAAGCAGAAAAAACACAGAGTAAAAAACCCTCTTGTTAATTAAAGATGAATTTTTAAAATCTCTGTTTTTCCTGCCTCCTCCTGGGTAGGTAAAAACCTGGCCAAGTGAGGCTATGGACACAAAGTCCTATCCTGACCATGTCTAAGCCACATGCAGCACTGCACACACAGGCAGCACTGCCAGGCTCCAGGACCTTTTCCCCCATGATCCAACACTGCACATCCTGAGCTGATATGCAGGGATGGCATTAAGTGCTGCTCAAGGAGAGAAAGCACCACACAAGCAGCAGATGATCCAATTTAGAGAGGCCTTTCCAGGCTAATTCAATGAGGAGATTCCATGAGCTCTATATAAATCCAATCAACTAAAAGAATGGAAGAGCATTATGCCCTGGGGCAGAAAAAAAACACCACCAAAACTTTATTTTGCCATTTGCAAACTCCTGAAGCCAAGGGGAAGCCTCTGGGCAATATCATTCCTGGGATGATCCTGCATTCACCCAGACACAGAGAGAGCATAGTAGAAGTGCATGGCTATAACACCTTCCTGGTTTTTAAGCAAAACTATCAGTGGAAGCTTGTTGGTGCTCAGACACTTTATCACAATCTAGAGATAATGCTTCAGGTCTGATTATTTCACACAAATTCTATTTTGTTGCTTTATAATCCCAGAGCTGCAGCACTGTGTTGGTCCCTGCCTGGGACAGCCCACAAGCAAAACTGACTGTTCATTCCCAAGGACAGCACGATGCCAGAATAACATCAATTTTTAGCATCATCAGGAGACATGATGTTGGACTTTCTCAGTTACCAAAAACTCTTTTAAAAAGGAAAAACAATTAGCTAAAATACAGCTCCTGCCAGAGTTGAAGAGGTGCAGATGTTCTGCTGTCCAATTGCTCAAAGCCTAAACACCACCTGAGCTGTCTCACTGTCCTTAACAGTACATAATTCAAACACAGCAGTATTTAATGCAAAATACTTAATAAGAAATAAAAATGCAGCTTACCTGTAGTGGAGAAAAAACCTGCAGGCAACAGCCCCGAGTAACAAGATTATTGTCAGATAAAGTTTGAACTTCTCATACTCATCCTTGTAGGCAAACCTGGAAGGAAACAGGTGCCATTTAGGGACAGATGTTTGACTGGAATGTGGCTTCACCTTTCCCAAACCACATACAAAGCCAAATGCCAAGCCCAGAGACAGAGGTTTTGCTGAAACACTTAGAAAAGCAGCAGACAGTGGTGAAAGGCAGAGTTCTGCCTGCAGGGAGGGTCTGTCTCAGCTGCAACACAATGCCTTACGTCCATCAGGGATGGTTTCTGGGCTGGCACAGCTAGATTTAAAAAATACATATATATCTCCATTTTCTGGAGCACTGTATGCCTAGAAGTCACAGTAGAAACACAAAAAAAACCTCTAAACTTTTGCAATTAAGGCCGCAGGCTGAACGGGGCTCAAAAGAAATCAACTGGAGCTACATAAGATGTCAGCTTATCCTCATGTCATAGTCCAACCACCCATCCTCAACATTTCACTTAACAGGTCTAAAGAAACCCATTCCCCTCTCTGGACTTGAGTCCACACCCACAGTTGGCCCCAGAGAAACCCAAATTCACACAAGTGGGGAGGCTCACTCACTTCGCTTGGTTGCTCAGGAGAGTGACGTTCACGTTTCCCAGCACCAGATTCAAGTACAAGCTGGAAGACAAAAGCCAAGAGCAGACCCAAGTAAGTTGTTTTATTTGAACACCACGGGATGCTCTAGATCGAGGTGATGAGACAGTGGCTTTGCCAAAGCCATGTTTGCTGGAGGTTTTTAATTAAGACAAAGTGGAGGGAAAGATCACGGAAGAGGCTTTACACGTGGAAATATTGGTCAGCATTTCCAGGAAGTTACTGAAAAAGTTTTATTTTCCTGGTCCCTTTTTTACACTACAGTCTAAGGGCAATATATGTAGAGTGCACTGTCCAAAACCAAGCACAGGGAGGATTTGGAAGAAAAGTTTCTGATAGAAACTTCTGAGGGACTGCAGTATCACACAGCCCTTGACAACTGACACAACTCTGCCCTAGCAACCCTGCTTGAAGAAAACGTTAAAGTTAGTTAAAAATATGATTTAAAAAAAAGAGAAAAGTCTTGTGCTGATTCAGCCCTCAAAAAAATTAGCCCAGTAAAACAACAGTGTGGAACAGTGACCTGCACAATCCCTTGCCAGTGCAGGTTACTGTCATTTTAACAGAAAACCTGCACTGCCCACACACATTTCTATCCACTCACAGCTAATGAATTCTGTGTACAACTGACACAGCAGCTCAGCAAGAGATTTATGACTAATCCAATTTTACATGTCTTTCTTCAACCTTTTCCTTCAGGAACAAAGCCCTGTGAACATTTTAAAATCCAGAATTCCTGGAGCTCGCCAGCGTCCCCAGCAGAGCACGTACCCGTTCCTCTTGGGCAGGTAGGCTTCCATGTCAAAGAAGGCATTCTGCCTCTCCTTGATCTGGCTGCTGATCTCCTGAATGAGAGCAAACTCCTCAGGACTCGCTCTGGGCTTGCACCTGCAAGAACACACAAACAAGATATTCCTGTTCGTGTTTTCACCCCCTTTTTTATTGAAGGAAAATAATGTCATAAAATCCAGGCTGTTAAAAAGCTGGCTCTGTGAGGTGATGTGTTTTGCTCCTGGATTTCTGCTGCATCATTTAGCTTATCACGATTTTATCTCACTGCCAGGTTTATACTGCTGTAGGTTACTTCAACCAGTTGGTTTATAAAACAGCTTCTCTTTTCATCAGCTCAGTGACAGGATGGCGTGGGAATATTGTGCTTTTCTGAAGGAACTCCCTCCACCCTGGGAACTTTGTGTGTGGTTTCAGGCACTGCCCTTGCAGAGGCTGCAGCTCTTCAGGTATGAAGTATTTCAGGACATAACAGGACACAGAGCTGATGATTTACTGACAAACTGTGGTTTTAGTAATTAATGTTAACCAGAGAGCAGCAGAGCCAGCAGCCTGTGGTGTCAGAGGTGCTGTACTCAAGCCTGCACATAAGGAATTCAGCCTGTGGCTCCTGGGATCAGCCAGAGACAGTTCCCTCCTGTAAATGCACCCAGGAGCAAGTTACACCTTCAGGTTCAAGGACTGCTGCTGCTCTCCCAGTGTAGTTTACAGAGCAAAGCATTGCTCACCTGGCACAGTCAAAAGCTGCACAGTCCTGCAATGTACAGCACACACTGCAAGGAAGAAACCCACACCAGCTTCCTTAAACTCCTTTATTTACAGGACTCCCTCTCTCATGCAGTAATTACTTGGCTGGAATATGGAACAACTTCAGCACTACAACATAGGTTGTCTGTTAAAAGTATTAATATCCAAGCATTTCAGCCTTTGGGAAGGAGAAAGATCCCATCCCTGCCTCCTCCACCCTCCAGGTCTCCTGTTACCTTTGCAGGCTGTGCTTCAGATCCCTCAGTGTCTTCTTCTGCCGGTGTATGGAGCTGCTGCAGGCTGTCTGCAAGCTGGTGACTTCTTCCAGTTTCTGCCTGTAAACTTTGTGTGTTTCCTGCAGGAGAAGAGGAGATGGTTGGTAGGAAGAGCCCTGCTAGGTTATTCATGGCATTTGGTCCTCACCTCCAAGGGAAACAAGGAAAATCCTGGTTTTATGGGATACAACAGGCACCCCTTTAACAAGCAAGGAGGGAGAGATGCTGAACCAGTACAACAGGGCTTAAATGGACACTGATGAAATTCCTGCAAGAGGAAAAGCATCCTCTACACTCATCTCATTGCCTCTTTAAAGAGCTTTCCCACTCCAAAGTTCCTCACTCCCATCCCACCCTGCAATGAAGCCCCTAATCCTTGAATCCCCTAATCCTCCATTTGATCCTGATCCATGCCCATCAAATCGTGGCTAAATCACGGGGCACTCAAATTTCACAGCCAGATTAAATCCTGGAGAAAAAAAATGAGGACCTAACAGAGTGGGGGAAAGATACAGCACCAGGCACAAAACAAAGGCTGGGGGTTTAGGCACCTCCTGGCCACCACTGCCATCCCAACCCCACGGATATTCAAGCAACCTACTGCTCCATATTCTGGTTTAAAGAGCTGAACTGATGTCCCTGCCTGTGACCTCAGGTGCACCCTGGGAGGAACTGCTTTATCACAGCTCACTGGTCCCCTGAAGCCCCCAGTTAGTGCTCAGCCATAACAGAGGACACACTCACCAACTGCAAACCCACTGAGAGGAGCCTCTGCTCTCACCCCTCCCTGCACTCGGGGATACCCAGGCTCTGCTTTTCCACCCTTTGCAAGGATTTCACCCCCTTCCCCATGAGGGAGGACCCAGGAAGGGCTCCCCAAGCACCAAACAATGATTTTTCAGCCAATTTTAAGATCTATACTAAGTAGAAAACAGAGTTTGCAGAGTTAGTGCCAAGAGAGAGTGTGGGTTACATGGCTGCTTCACCTACCAGCACAACAGCCACAGGAAATTCCCACCGCTCTTCCCAGAGCATAAACACTGTGGTGAAACCACACGAACCAAATCTTTGCTCTCCTCCTTGCTAGAACCCACCTGGTAGCTGTTCTCTATTTACAAGAACATCCAAAACAAGCTTCAGTATCTGATTTAAAGACCTTAATAACCAAACTAACCCATACAGGCAGTGCAGCTCTCACCGTTTCAGGCTCACTTTGGTTTTGCTGAGCACACCTCTGCAGCACTAATCCCTGGTCAATGACACCTCGACCACCAGCAGCTGCCACCCCACTGAAAAGTGTCTCTACTTTCCTTTTACAGGTGGGGAAACTGAGGCAGGGACAAGTCACTGACATTTACTATGGTTTAGGTCAGTCTCAGGCAGTGAGCTTGTCGAGAATGTGCACACAGCAAGCAAGTGACCAACAAAACCACACCAGCTGGTCTTCCCCAGCATCCAACCCTTGCGTCTCCCAACAGGAGTACAAGCTGGACTGTGTTTTAATTAAGAAACAAGCTAAATCCAGAAATCACACCTTTTTTTGCATGCACATTCTGTTTAACAGTCTAAAAGAGGCTAAAACAGCCTCCAGAGTGAGAACAGCCGGTCGTACTTTAAAACTGGCTTTATGATTTAAAGCACGTGTATAGGAGCAGCACTGATGACAAGCAGGGAAGGAAGGGAAGGTTTCTGGAGCATCTCGTACAAGAGCTCTTGGCCCCCACTCCGAGGCCCTTCTGTCACTCAATTCACTTTTGCAAGACGAAAAAACAGCACTTGGACCCGTCGCATCCCACCACGGGAAATCAAACTCCGACAAGAGATGCTGGCGGGACGGGCGCTGCCTGCACTGCTCTTTGCACCACGCCATGGGCGCACAATCACACCGCGTCCCTTTTTCCATCCTCCTTCCAGCAGCGGGAACCGCGGCACCACATCATGGAGCATCCTCCGAGGGACCTGGGGCAGGGGCACGGCTGGGTGCGGGCTGTCCCAGGCGCTCGCAGCCCGGCGGCAGCGGGGCCCGGGCTGTTCGCGGGGGATGCACATCCCCGCTCGGCTGCGCTCCGTGCGGGCTCCCCGCGGCCGCAGCGAAGGCACCGAGCCCGCTTGGCCGCCCCGGGCGGGGCGGGGGCGAGCCCGCCAGCACCTCCGGCTGCTCCCGCCGAGCCGCCCCGGGGCTGCGGCCGGCGGCGTGGGGGGGTCCCGCTCCTGCCGGGGGTGGGGGGCGAGCCCGCGTCACGCCGCGAAGCTGCATCCGCGCAGGCGGGGGAGGCACCGCGATGCCGGGCCGGGCCCCGCCGCTCACCTGGAGCTGCCGGAACTCCTCCTCCAGCTCCCGCCACTCGCCGAGGCCCCGCTCCAGCTGGTCCCGCATGGCGCGGGGCCGCGCCAGCTCCGCCGGCGCGCGCCCGCCGCCCGCACCCCCGCGCGCCGCGTGCGCCGCTGACGTCATCGCGCGCGGTCATGGGCGCGGCCCCGCGGCGGCGCGCGCCACCCGCCGGCCCGCCCACTTCAGCGGGGGAGACCCGTCAGGTGAGGAGGGGGCGTGAGGAGGGGGCGCCCCGGCCTGTGCTCCCCTCGGGCCAGTGAACCCCCTTGGGACAGAGACGCCCCCCTGGGGACAGAGACCCCCCTCAGGCCAGTGAAACCCCCTCGGGACAGAGACCCCCCTCGGGACAGAGACCCCTCTCGGGCCAGTGAACCCCCTTGGGACAGAGATCCCCTCAGGGCACAGATCCCCCTCAGGGCAGTGATCCCCTTCAGGCCAGAGATCCCCCTCAGGGCAGTGATCCCCTCAGGGCATAGTGAATCCCCTCAGGGCAGTGATCCCCTCAGGGCAGTGATCCCCTCAGGTGAAGGCTTCCCTCAGGGCAGTGATCCCCCTCAGGGCAGAGATCCCCCTGAGGTGAAGGCTCCCCTCAGGCCCAGGATCCCCTCCCGTGCTGGTCCCCCTCAGGGCAGTGATGCCCTCAGGGCAGTGATCCCCCTCAGGTGAAGGCTCCCCTCAGGGCAGTGATCCCCTCAGGGCAGTGATCCCCTCAGTGCAGTGATCCCCCCAGGGCAGTGATCCCCCTCAGGTGAAGGCTCCCCTCAGGGCAGTGATCCCCTCAGGGCAGTGATGCCCTCAGGGCAGTGATCCCCTCAGGGCAGTGATCCCCCTCAGGTGAAGGCTCCCCTCAGGGCAGTGATCCCCTCAGGGCAGTGATCCCCCTCAGGTGAAGGCTCCCCTCAGGGCAGTGATCCCCTCAGGGCAGTGATCCCCTCAGTGCAGTGATCCCCCCAGGGCAGTGATCCCCTGTGCTCCCCTCAGGTCCGGGCTCCCCTCAGAGGGGTGTCCCCACAGCTGCCCCGGTCACCTCCTCGAGACCCTGCCGCCCTCCTGAGCCCCCTTGTGTTGTGGCAGCACCTGAAGTGCTCCGTGGGGTGACAGGGAAGCATCTTCCTGCCCTTTGAGGATGGTTCATCACACACGGGGCTGAGGGTGCAGATAAAACTCTCCACGGTACAGGGCCAGCCCCCTCATCCTGGTGGCTGAATCAGCCCTGCAGCTGCCCGGACCTTGGTCACAGGTCCTTGATATCAAAGATGGCAAGAGGGTTCTTGATGTCTTTATTTTTACAATAATTGCCCCCTCAGCAGCTGGACTGGCCTGAGAAGGCCTGATATTCTCGGGCAGGGTGTGAAGATTTGTAAATGTTGGCATCACATCCTGTGAGTTTCTTGTGAAAGGGTAGAAATTGGCAAAGAGGAAGAAAAAGGGAAGGGGAAGGAAGCAATTAAAAAAAAAATTGTACAAGGGAGAGGGCAGGGGGGAGTGAAGCCAAAGTAAGAACACAAATGCAATGCTAACTTTTCATGATGAGTGTATGTAGGATCCCATTTCCTTGAATTTGACACAAACAACCAAAAACATTGGGTGTAGAGACACTCCTCGGTGTTCTTGCTGTCCCTGGTTCTTCTCTAGGTCTGTATTCACACTGTTTGCCTTTTTGCATGTTTTTTTTTTCATACATTTGTGGGCGAACACCTCAAATACCGTTGAGGACACCTTCTGCATTCAGTTTCCAGAGAAACCCACCCATAACTTGCAGTGGTTTGGGATTTCTGCTGGTTTAAGAACCACCAACCCCAGGGATGTTGCATTGTCCCTGCTGCTTCTCCAGTGAGGCCATGATTGTCCAGAGATCAAACACGTGTCGTGGCAGGTCTTGGTAATCCTGAAGCAGAGTAACAAGCTAATCAACATAATAGACATGTCACAGGAATTCCTTACATCTGTATCAAATTTTTCCTGGATTCTAGCTTTTGTCCACAATCCTATATAACAGGACTTTATGTTACAGGAGGCCTGGATTTTGGATTACAGACTTTGGAAGAGGGAGGATCACATCTCAGATCAGAGTGCTAATTCTGCGCTGGATACGTGCTGAAACTTTCCAGTTCACCACAAGGTTGGAATACTCTCTGCCAGCAAAGTTATTTTTCCTTCCCACATGAAAACATTCCCTCCACCTTTGCAGTTCTCTGTCAGCTCAGTTTATCACTGAGCCACCCCTAAGATGTAGCTGCCCCTTGCTGTTGGGGGGCTGACACCCTCCTGCAGATCTGGGGGAATCCAGAAAGTAAAACCACTTCAACATTTGTAGGATTGCTCGTATCAGTCCAAACATTCAGGAAAAGGTGCTTCTAGAAGACCTCATAAATTGTCAATAACCCTTAAAAGTATTCCTTTCACTGCTGATCTACAAGCCTCAAAAGAACAGAAGGAAACTCTTATCAGACATGAATATTTTCCCTGGGCTGTAATTCTGCAGGCTGATGACATTTTGTTCGGGCCATGGTTGGTGTTTCACATACAAAGGCAGGAAATGTTGAGCATTTCCCACTCAGAGCCCTGCTGTGCTGGCCCCAGAGCTCTCCCAGAATACCAAGGGATCACCAGGCATTTATCCCAAACTTTCCTACCTCTCCTCTGCATCTCTTGACAAGGAACAATTCTTAAAAGTGTTGTGGCTGTGCATAGTGATTACCCCAAAAGATTTCTTTCAACTTTTTATCTAAGCCATGCTAATTAATATTCATTCAGGAGATCTGCATTTTCTTTCAAACAGAAACCACAAAAACATTTGGTTAAGCACAAACAATGTGAGTGCAGCAGGGCTGGCCTTACAGCTGGTTCTGCATTATTTAACCACCAAAATACTTCAGAATTATCTGAAGTAAGCTCTCTCCACCTCCTGGGAGGCTGTAGCTGTTTGTATAATCTCATTATTTCAATCACATCTTTGTGAATAAAACCAAGGCAAGTTGAGATAACAGTGATCCCCTCAGCCCTGGATGGGGAGCAGGGCTCTGTGCAGGGTTCCCACACCTCTCTGTCTTTCACTTGTGGCAACACATGAGGAACAGTGCTTTCCCTCTGAATTTCAATATTTTATGATCATTTTTCAAGGTATCTTGCAAGTCTTAATGGCTGTTTTCTGCTGCCAGAGATCACCTAAGGCCATTGCACAGCAAATCTGCAAACATGAAATCTCTGGTTTGCCTTTACTTTAATTAATCCCCCACTCACCAACCTTTCATGGCCAGAAAACATTTCTAAGAAATTGAGTTAATAAATCAAGTTAAGGATCACAGAGAAATTGTGACTGTTTGTTCTCTGGTGTTAGATTTTGTTTGAGTACACATCCTTATACATATTTACAGTCACATTTGAACTCCTTTCCTTCACCCTCCAGACTATCCCTGAATGCAAATTCCATTCATTCTTTCCTCTTCAGATAATTGAGGCTGTTTCCTTTGATGCTTTTCCTCTGTCCTAGAACTACAGATTCTTTCCAGCACAGCAAATGGGAAAGGACAAAATATAAATGTAGATGAGTCTGTATTCTAACATTAGGTGACAATAAGCCATGATAAATAAAATACTTGGCACGTTTTTCAGTTGGAGATTGATACTGCTGATTCATCTTGGATTCATCCGGATTTCTCCCTCAATTAAGGAATAAATTAATGACTTGAAGTGATGCATTAGCTGAAGTATGGCCCAATTTATCTGCCTCCAATGATATTTAAGAGTCTTGCAAAGCACTCCACAGTCAGTGAATAATTCTCAGCTTTGAGTGACTTCAGGAATTAACACCCTAGCTTTGCCTTTACACCCCTGCCTTGTTGCAGGTAGTTAGGCAGAGACCACGAGCTGCAAATCTGCAGCAACAGGAACTCATGGGGAGAGGGTATCTGGTGTCAGCTCCCAGGATTTCAACCTCTCAGTTTGCATGACTATCTAAGTGCCTGAACATTCCAGATAACCCAGGAGTTTAACTTTAGGTTGTTTTGATGTAAAACCAACATGGTTTTTATCTTGAGAGAACTGCTCCCAGCAAAAAGGAGGGAAGAATTTTAAATGCTTTCCCACAAGGCTGCCTCTTAAACCAGAGGCAACCAAGTTTACACCTCAAACCTTCCACTTCAAGCCCTCCTAAATCCTGCTAATGACAACTCTTTAGAGCAGAGTGGTGGGGATGCTCCTTCAGCTCACCAACACAGTCTTGGTCAGAGTCCAAGACCCTCCCACCTCTTCCCTGGCTTTTCTTTGGAATATAGCAGCAATAAAACACACATCTGAGCATCCCACTTCCACAGTATGTTGTTGTCACACTCTTCACCTTGAAAGAATTCCAACATATGTTTCCCCTAAATGCTTTTTCTCTATTTATTCTACAAAGTTCCCAGAATAATTTAATTTATTGATTCTGACAGTTTTCAGTTGGTTTGGACATTTCACTTGGGTGATTCCCCAAGCTTAGTGAGAGCAAACTCAGCTTGGAGCAGCTGTCTCCTTTCAGTGAGAAAATGATTGGCTTCACATGTAGAATACTGAGGGCCTTGGGCTATATTTAATTTTTTTGAAAACAAAAATTTAAGAATTTTAAAAAATCCTACCCTTAAAAGTAAAAATAATGGAAGTGCATCACCTGCTTTTAGAAAGGTGTTCCTGGGCATTTTTCCACACACAAACTCCCAATGCTTGGTTTGCTCTTCAGTGTGTCCAGCCTGGAAGGGGAGTTCATTGCAGTGAACTGTGTTGGCAGAATAATGGGCTGAATTACAGCATAATTTACATGGACAGATTGAAAAGCTTCCTTTCAGTCTTAATAAATGTAAGGTTTAATCAACTGTCAGACAACTCAAGCAGCAACTGTACAAACTGCAGCAGAGCTGAAGCCCTGGCACAGCCTGGTGAAGTTTTGCTGTTGTTCCTTCCTGTCAGTGGCCAATGCCTGTCAGAGTGAAACAAGAAAAAGAAACCAAAACAGCCAACAAGGGTATTTGAGGCCAAATTTTGGCTGGCAAGGCTGGAACAAGGGGAATTGTGTCAAGGAAAAATGCAAATTCTCCTCCTAGCACATCGTGACTTGGGTTTTTGACCCTGCTTTTCATAGTGGCCTCAATGTTGTGCCTGGAAACAACTGCTCTTGGGAGGGGAAGAGAGTTTGGTTAGGACATTTCTGGTTCAGTTTGAGTTTATATCTCACTCATTGACTGAGTTATATATTCTAGATATATCTGACACCCTTTACAAAAATTATCTCCACTTCCTACTTACTAAGGGAGATCCTTCTCTCAAAATGGAATGACATTTTCTGAGTAAAATTTCATTCGAGTGAGTCAGAAGAACTTTCTGATGAAACTTCAAATATCACCACCTTCTCTTCAAGCTGGTGTAATTTTGTCTCTTTTTATTTTTTTTTTTTTGTAAGAGGAATATGCTTACATTTTCCCACTCTGTACCCTTGTAATGCAAGAAGGTACAGAATTATGTTATCAACTGACAAAATAATTAAGTATGATTCAAATGTTTATAGATGGGAATCACACACAGCCTCTTCCTAGATAAATGTCTCTGTGAAGTCTCCTTGGAGGGAGCAGGAGGGTTTGTGAGGGTGCTGATAACCCACTCTGGAACTATGGAAGTAAAATACAGACAGACACCAGGAGCAGAAGAATTTAAAATAAGTGACCCAAAAATGGAGACTCCATCCTATCCACATACAGAGGTTTTTGCAGAGGCAGTTTTTGATCCAAATTTGTGAGTTTTAATTTGTTGCTGAACTATTTTAACTCTTTTAAAGTTTTTTAATGTTTTCAAATATACATTAATTTTTAAATATGTGTGTAATTTCTGGTTAGCAGGAACTGTGGTTTGGTGTGACATTGTTTGGACTTGCAGTTCAAAAACCTCAGGCAGCACGTGCCCTTTAAAAATAAACAAGTAAAAAGGTCTGAATTAACTAATTATTTTAATTGCCAATCTCTTAGTTAAGTGCAGTGCAATATAGAGGCTGAAATAATAAAAACAGTTAATACTTTTCCAGAGAGGGCTATTTCTGGTTGTAATTTCAGGCTGTAGATTTTGGGCTGCAATAAGCATTTTTTCTTCTCCCTTATGGGTTTCTTTATTTCCTCCCCAAACCTCTGTCCTCTCTCAAGCCCTTACAACTGGCCATGGTGAAACACAGGAATGATTGTCTTCAGTAATTTTTAGGCTCTGTCCCAAACAAGAACACATTAACATGAGTGACTGAGAATAAATCCTTCCTGAATATCTTCATGTCATTTTTAATAGCAGGAGACATTTTCTCTTGTATAAGTATTTTTTTAACTTGGTCAACTTCCATGATTTTCTCTCAGGTTTTTTTTCCTGCTTAAAGAAATCTTTAAGTTCTGCCTCTCCTACATCCCTGGAAATGCTTGTTAGCAGCTCCCATCTTCCCAGTTCATCTAATCTAACATAAGAAATCCCATCTGTGTATTTTCCCTTGGTGCAGATCCATCATTTCCACACCAGCTCATGTTGTCTATGAAGCACCTCTTCCTTCCCTCCACTTCATTTTCCTACACCTGATTTCCCAGGCAGTGGCATTGTCTCCTTTGGTTCCATGGCCCTCACACAAGCTGTGGGAAATGGAATATTTGCCTTTAGTCACACTCACACTTGGAATAAATCATTCCCTGTCCTATCCAAGCACGGACACAGCATTTAAGCCATGTTCAATGCCACAGATATTGAAGATGGCAAAGGAACACCCATCAGGGAAGAGTAGTGAGCTGTATCTCATCTTTACAGAGGCAGCTGCTTTGTTTCATCACAAGGTTTTCCACCTGCCTCAACATTTTTACCATACAGCCTGCAGAGTTGTGCACAAAAAATGCAGTAAAAGGATGAGAATCAAATGCATTTGGCTCAGGGGAGTCATACAAGAGCTGTGGTGTGATGCTAGAAATGTGCACAGTCAATTACCCATTAGGGAAGATGATTACAGACACCCACAAGGCCAGAGTGGCAATCCCTGCTCACCATGGCTGTGGAAGAAATGTAATGGATGAGGGAATTAGTGTCAGGTTTATTCAGATTTCTCCTTTAAGACCGCTGATGTGCATTTTCAGGGGCTTTCTCCTATTTCTCCTGACATTTGCAAGGCTGATTTATTTGTTACTCATCGGTGCTGTAATCAGTGCTTCCATTTTCAGCCTTCTGCTGCTGGGCGTATGAAAAACCAACCAGAGGTGAAACACTGGGTTTTTATTAGCACTTTATCTTCTGCTGGAACATCCCGAGCTCAGGGCACGCAGCTGCACAGCGCTGTGCGTGCCCGGCGGCTCCGGCTCCATCCCCGGTGCCCAGCGGGGGGACCAGAGTGCGATGCCGTGTCCCGCCACGTCCCCGTCCACCCGGGGCCGCTGCCGTGGCTCTTAGCGCTAGAGTTTGGCTCGTTGCTAAGGCGACCCCGCCGCCGCAGGGGCCACCGGCACAGGTCGGTGTGCGCGGTTCGGCCGCGGCACCGGGACAGCGGCGGCCGCACTGCGGGGTCTCTGCTAACCGAGAGGAAGGCTCGCCCCGCCGCTCCCCTGTCGCTCGCCCCGCCGCTCGCCCTGTCGCTCGCCCTGTCGCTCGCCCCGCCGCTCGCCCTGCCTCTCGCCCCGCCGCGCCCCGCCGCTCGCCCTGTCGCTCGCCCCGCCGCTCGCCCTGTCGCTCGCCCTGTCGCTCGCCCCGCCGCTCGCCCCGCCGCTCGCCCGTCGCTCGCCCCGCCGCTCGCCCTGTCGCTCGCCCTGTCGCTCGCCCCGCCGCTCGCCCTGCCTCTCGCCCCGCCGCTCGCCCCGCCGCTCGCCCCGCCGCTCGCCCTGCCGCTTGCCCGGCGCTCCTGCTGCGGAGGAGCGGCAGCAGGCGCCCTGCCCTGAGCGTTCTGCTTCTGGGGGCCAGGAGGAGAGAGCGTGACTCGGCTCGGCCGGTGGGTGCTGGAAAGGGAGCCCGCTGCAGGGCAGAGCCGTGGTGCTGGGGCACGGCTCAGCCGGGCATCCTCGGGCCCGGGGGACAGCCAGGCAGGATGCACGGGGTGCGGTGCCAGGCAGGGTTCTGCCAGGGATGGTGAGCAGCCGCTTCTCTGCAGCTGGGTTTGTTTCCTTCCTTGCTCTCCATTAAGTTAACATGTAAGATGGTAAAAAAGTAGTTACATCGCCTTACTCTGAAGTTCCGCAAAGAGCCAGGGGGAAAAATGGGCTTCCTCTAAGGCCGTGCAGACTGAAGCTGCATTTTACCAGAGACCCCCACAAAAGTGCCAGAGCAGCGCCTGTAGGGGCTCGCGGGGGTCTGTACGAGCCTCACCCCCAAGCGCCGCGGCAGAGAGGCACGGGAGCAGCAGCTCCACACCCAGAGCTGCAACCCGAACGACTCTGCCCCGCCTGCCTCTCGCTGC
The DNA here is from genome assembly GCA_032173965.1 of Sitta carolinensis. Taxonomy (NCBI): domain Eukaryota; kingdom Metazoa; phylum Chordata; class Aves; order Passeriformes; family Sittidae; genus Sitta; species Sitta carolinensis. The sequence goes on along the minus strand of CM063296.1, from coordinate 2,949,580 downwards.
CAGCCTCCCGAGCCCTGGTAGTGGGCGGCTAAAAACATCCAGGGAGGCGAACACCGACTGCGTTATCACTTACGCAAGCCTGGCATAGCTGACGTAAATTTCGAAGGGGACTCAGCAAATAAAGGCGGCTCCCGCCAGCCCGCATTACCTCGGGTACTCTGCGCGGGCTGTGCCTCGCAGGACATGGCGAGCAGATGGGGCTGCCCCCGCAGCTGGGAATCCTCCCCAGGGTTTGTAAATCCTAAGCTTTGAGCTAAAGAAGTGGTGGGATGTGGTGATGGGAAAGCGACGCTCCCATCTGGCAGGGGTGGTGAAGAGACTTCTTGTCACAGGCATGAGCTGCTCAGAGGTCATGGCCAGTGTCGGGGTGGGTACAGGTTGCTGTAGCTCGGTTCTTCTGCTTCCCCAGCAAGGACAGGACAGGCTCAAGCCAGCAAAGTGTGGCATAGTGTCCTGAAAAAACCCATCTCTTGCCAAATATTGACAAGACCCCTTTCTCCAGGAGCTGCAGCGCTCAAAAGTGAGGGAGGGACTCGGTAGTTGTAGTGTATCCTGTCTTTGCATTGCTGGAAAAACGTCCTTTGTGGTGGGCTGTGACTCCATCATACCAAGGGACAGATCCTGTCCTCAGTGTCCTCTAACCAAGACTCATTCCGGACACATAAGTACTTTTATTTAGCAACAATATGCTTCCAAATAGCTGTTGAATGACAACGTCTATTCCCACATTTTCCCAGAGCTGGAAAATGCAGAACTGAGACTGAACTCTAATTTTCTTAGTTAGAATTTCTAGCTTCTATTTCCTAGAAAGGACCTAAAGCACCTTTCTTTTCCCCTCTCCTCCCAAGGTCTAGGTTTTCTCCCCTGCCGGGCTCCCCGGCCCCCGCGGCACAGTAGGAACCAGAGCTTTGCTCTGCCGAGAAGGGAAAGACAAAGCAAAATCATTCGAAATGGCTCAGTCCAGCGGATTAGGACAGAAGGGGGAGCCCAGGAGACAAAATCGGAGAGCATCCCACCCCGCCGGGCTCCAGCCGAGCTCTGGACGTTAGCGGCACTCATAGAAACTTGCTTTTGTTTCTACAGCCGCCTTTTGGCTTTTGTTCATGGTTTATAGGAGACCACTCTCACCTCCGAGTATGTGCCGAATTCTCACCGTGCTGAACAGCAGTTCCATTGGCAGTGCTCAGAAATCACCTCTATGCTGCACTCCACCATTGTCCTCTGTATTTATGAGGCAATTTATTTTTCCCTCCTCTTCCCCCACACTGACCCTTTCTCTCCAGGCCTCCAATGCCCGAATCACCCTCACTGTGCTCACCATGTCCTGCCTGCCCTTGCTGCTTTAAACCCACATCACCTCAGAAGTCACCTGCTTGGCACCTTGGTGGGCTGGCGAGCTCTTGGCCTGCCCTGGGCAAGTCCACAGCCTCTAAGGAGAGAGAAACGTTGTGGTTTCAACCCCTTTTAACAAGGCAGCTGCAGGACTGATGTTTTTAGCAACACAGGAGCTGCATTACTGCTGGGGATATGAAGAGTCCCAGCTCCAGGTGGGCCTCAGGGACACTGGACAACTCCCTGACCCATTCCATCAGCTGTATGGAGGAGATGCCTTTCCCTGCACTCCCCAAGAGCTCTGGCAGGTGCAGAGATCAATGCCCACCACAAACCTGGCCTGCTGAGATCCATTTAACATTTCCAGCTGGCTGGGCTATGTTATGAGACCATTTTCACATTGTGCTGGTTTGTACTTCAGTCTTTAGTTGCCTCCAGTTTGTTGTATCTCTGTGCATGGCTCACAAATATTGTTTTGCCTGTACCTGTCTTAATAATGTCTTCATTTATTGCTGATAATGATTTGTGTTCTTCTCCAGATACCAACAATATGCCTGTTATAAAGTGCTCCAGGATTAGAGACCCTCTCTTTTATGAATGGGACAGGAAAGCCCAGAAATGTGGATTAAGACACACAGTTTATGCTGTAAATGGGGATCAGTATACTGGAGAATGGCTGAACAACCTGAAACATGGTAAGATAGATAATTTTGAGAAAAAATAGCAACTTAGATTACCTTACAAAGGTTCCTAGGGGCAGGAAGTGGTCAGGGGTTCTATGTGCTTTGTATGTTCCTGGAAGAGCATTTATTCATGTATGACTATATGTACACACACACACAAACACACACATATATGTATTTAATATATATAATGCAAAAATGCAGAAACATTTCTAATAGGTAACTTGAAGAGCTTTTGCATGCACTCAGGGGCAACTACCCAAAATATCTCTATTACAGATGTTTAAAAAAACTTTCCAAATACAGCAAACTGCAGTCAGCTCCATGCACTGGGATGTGCCCTGGCTGCACAGTCCCTGGAGCTCTCTCAGCTCCTGACTTGGCTCCAGGGATCTTAATTTATTCCCAAGCTGTGGCAGGGGCTGCAGGGGACCGGGCAGGAGAAGGAGACCCTGTCTGAGCCAGGAGCAGCCAGAGCAGGACAGACTTGTTTACAAGCAGTAAACTGAGGTTTGGAAAGGTTTCAGTGCATTCAGCAGAGGCCACACAGGAAGCCCCTGATCAAGATTAACGATTGTTCCAACTTGGGAAGCTAAACTGAATCCCAGACATAAGCCTGACTTTGTGCAGGGAGTGCTGCCCTGCCTGGGATGGAGCAGGAAGGGCAGCCCTTCTCCTAACCATGATGCTCTCCCTGTCATTCCTCTTGTTTGTTAAACAGGTAAAGGCACCCAGGTTTGGAAAAGCACAGGAGCTATTTACAGCGGTGACTGGAAGTTTGGGAAGAGGGATGGTCATGGCTCATACAGCATTCTTGACCCAGTCACCAAGGAACACAAGAAGGTGTACACAGGCTGGTGGGAAAATGACCAAAGAAATGTAAGTGAGATTTTCTGCCAGCAGTGAGGCAGTGGGACCCAAAACACGGGGAAGAGTTGGGTGCAAAAAGATGTGAAAAAAGATTATTTAAAATACTACTTTTTGCAATACTGAGGCTGAATTGGATGGTCAAGACTAAAAATCCAAGATTTTTATGGGAGTGCCATGAGTGGTTACTGCTCAGACTCACCTGCAGCTCAGCCAAGCATGATGGGAGGTTTCACATCCTGTCTCTTAATCCTCCCCACCCATCCCTTTAATTTCTCTTGTCCTTGAACAAGTCCGAGGAACCTGTATTTTAAGCACTGCCAGGAAATGTCCCTTCTTCTAGGAGTTTTACAGCATAATAGGCAAATAACTTGAGTTCTTTTGGAAATTAGGCCTGTCACATAAATCACTGTTTTTCCTAAAAGGAACATAATGAGAAAGTCAGCTGGTAGAAGTGACTGCAATGTAATGTGCAAAATCCTTGTAGGAACGTTTTTGGATCTGCCAGTGGAAACCTTGTGTTTGTCTTTGTGTCTGCTCTTAAATTAAACTCATCTCCACCAACGCTTTTAATGGGTGTGTGGCTCCATGGCTCCTGTCTCATGGAGGGAGCTTCCCTTCCTGTTCCTTAAGGTTAGATTTTGCATAATTGAGCTTCAGTGAAAGATTTATAATGACATCCAAATATCACTAGGGTTGGGTTTTCTTCTAAAAAATTTCTCCCTTACATCCATTCAGTTTAATAAAATTAATACTCAGAAAATTCTTTTTTTTCCAGGACTGGTTTTATTATTTGTTCAGAGAAAAAAAGAACACTTTATTCCTATAGGAAAATGTGTTTGTGATATGGAAATATTTCTTATTGGTATCACTCCCTGGCACAGGAGATACCTCTGGACTTCTCTTAATGGCAAACATACATGTAAAACAAAGAAAGGGTGGAGCTGCCCAGCCTGGGATGCACTGAGCTGGAAACATCATGAAAGACATGAAATCCCCATGTTGAGAGATACATCCTTTAATGCTGCCTATCCCCAGACAGGTTTATATGCTTGTAAAACCCACTTTTAGCTAAATATTAGCAGCAATCATGCCAATAATAACACATTGAGATATAAACCCAAGGTTTTGTCAAGGGAATAAAACTGCCAGAAAAAATCCCGTACTACCACATCTCATTTCCTTCAGCACGAGAGCAGCCTTGGAGCTGGGCTGCCAGCAGCCATGTGTAAGAGTAATAAACAAAGGACTATTCTATCAAAGTGATGTCCCAAAATCGAGCACTGTCTCCTTTCAATAGAGCAGCTCCTAACCAGCCGTCTCTGTGCTGCCGTCCAGGGCCGGGGGGTGTTCTTCTACCCCAACGGGCAGCGATACGAGGGCGAGTGGAGCAATGGTTTGAGGAGCGGCTGGGGAAAGATGCACTACAGCGACGGCTCCATCTACGAGGGACAGTGGCTGACGGATCAGCCCAGCGGGGAGGGCGTGCTGCTGCTCCGTAAGTACCGAGCACTTTCCCCTCCGAGCTGCTCGGAGCCGCGCTGCTCTCCGGGTGTCTCCGCAATCCACATTTCTGGGTGCCTCCCCAGCAGGCTTGCGGCCGCTCCGTGCCATCCCTCCCCTCCTGGTGTGGAGCGGGAGGCAGCACAGGCTGAGCAAGGGCCGGCCCTGCGCTGCTCAGGCCCGTAAGGCCGCACGCATGACAGCGTACTTTTGCTGTGATTTACATTTAAATGACTGGGATGGTTCGGGTTAGAGATAATATACTGTTGGGTCAGAGAAGAGCAAATCTCTCTTTTCAAGCCAGGCACTTTGCCAGACAGGCTTTCTAGCTCTGCATACCAAAGAAGAGTTCAGTTTCCAGCACAGGAAAAAAACCCCAACAACATAGTTTTCTTTTTGAGTTCACTCCATCCCCTCTGTCTACTTCCGACAGTGGCTCGTGTTGAGTGAACACCGGGGTTTCATTAGTACACAATCCTTTTCCATAAATAACACAAAGCACATCATGGATTGGGAATGTTAAGGCTAATCTCAGCATAAATACAGAAATTTATATGGTATCCCTTATTTTCCTTGGAGGTTAACACATTTTCCCCTGAAGACAAGAATTCCAAGAATCTCTGCAATACCAGGCACGGGCATCCCAAGAACATCTGAAGAAATATTATCTCCATATTATTATTCATCTATTCTATCTTTATTTCTGCTTGAAAGTGATCTCAAGGCTAGTAATTAGCTAAGCAAAGCAGCTGGGAGGAATGAGCATGACCTTCTCTGCACACCACATGCATGACTGTGCTCTCTCTGCTGACTGTAAAGTCGCTTTGGACCGATGGCTCATATGGATGAAATCAGCACCAGCTTCCAGGGGGAATCTTGCAGTGATCTGCTGTGCTCCTGTCAAAGGCTCTGTTAGTTATAAACTAACAGCCCCTGCAGGCTGAGCTGTGGCTGATGCACCATTTCAGAGCCCAGTTGCCTCCAGCCTAGCCTGCAACTGATTGTTAGCTGGATTCCTTTTGGTTAAAATTAGCCGGAGCAATTATTTCATACCCACAAGCTTAATGCATTCAGCTGAGCTGCTGGAAGTGCGCCCACGTGCCGGCAGCTTTGCCATGTGAAAGAAAAGGAGTTCTTCAGTGGAGGTCACGATGAGCTGCAGCTCAAGATTAAATTGCTTGTAGTGGCAGCGTGCCCAGCAAGGGTGAGCTTGGCTGAGAGCACCGCGCTGATCTGCCGCCTCTGCTCCATCCATTCCCCAACAGCTTTGTACCAGAGCACTTCACATCCACAGGGATCCTGCTTGTGAGCAACACAGCCTCGGGTGCTCTGGGAGAGAGCAGATGGGAGCAGCCGGGCACCACAGTGCAGTCAGGGTGTTCACTGCCCCCTCCTTGCAGCCAGCGATGTGATTTTGGTGGTTTCTCACTTGTTGGTGGCTGGGGTGCAGAAACCGAGCTGCTCCCAACCCGTGGTGTTGCAGATAAGCACAAAAGCAGATCGAAGTTGCAGATAACCATCACCATGGCTCCAGCCTGTAAACCAGACTCTGCCTGAGCAGCCCAGCACATTCTCAGGAAGCATTTTTGGTTTTCCCCATTTCCCTTACAGCATCCTGGCAGGCCCCAGCTATCTCTGCAGCACCATGTGGGGTGCCCTGGTATTTCAGCCACTTTTTGTGTTGAAGAATGGCAGAGTTCAGCTGAGACTCAAAGGTATTTCCACTAACATGGTCAGAAATCCCCATGGGTTTGGGCTTAGAAACACGGTATGTAGGAAAAGGGGTGAGTAGAGAACTCCCCTAGTGAGAGCAGGGTGGTCTGGATCTATCCCAGCCCCAGCATCACCATGGATATGATGCCCTTTCTCAACTAGCATCCACGGATGAGGCTGCTCTCTTCCCCTTGCAGCTCTGCTTTCCCTGTTAGTGATGGATGGGTGGATTCCTGGAGAGCAACAGAGAGCCCAAAAAAAGCCTCTCTCAACTTGCAGAAAAATGCCAAGAGAAGCAGTACAGCTGGAAAAACAGCCTGTAACTGACTGCCTGAACTGTTCAGACTCTTGCAGCAATTCTCACCCTGTAATTCATTGAGGAAAAACTTAGCTAAAAGTATTCTTTGAAATCAAGATTATTTTGACTGGACAGCAATCAGTGCTCTGTTCCTTGCCCAGACAAGCAAACCTCCTCAAGCCAGAGATCCTGCATGATTTGTTGCAGTGACAAATCTGAATCTTGTCTACTGTAATTTTTCGTGTTGTGAAGAGTGACTCAGGTACCAGTCCCTTACCCTGAGCACACTGGCTTCTTGTGTCAGCAAAAAATGAGTATCACTGTGAGAACAAAGCAGGTGAGCACAGTCCTGGTTCCTAGTGAGCAAGGATAGGCTCCTTCTGCAGCATTTTCTCCCTCTGTGGCACGGCAAATGGAGCACTGCAAAATCAGAATGACGCACAGTGCCACAGCCACCTTGAAATTACGAAGAGGAGCCAAACACATGATCTTCTCCTCTGCTGGTTTGCTCTGTTGATTGATTTCATTTGTAACCCCTTAACAAAATGGTGCATATTTCAAAGTCTGTTCATGTATTTAATTGCAGCAAATGGAAATCGGTATGAAGGAGGTTGGAAAGATGGCAAGAAGCACGGCCCAGGGAAATATTTCTACCTAGACAAGGGACAGCTGTTAGAAGGCATCTGGGTAGCAGATATACCCAAGTGTGGAGCTCTGGTTGACTTTGGCAGAGACAGCGCTCCAGGCTCTGCTGAGTTTCCACTCCCAGAGGTAATGGCTTGGAAATGTTGGTGTTTGCATTCATCAGTGCTCGGGTCAGCTCTCCAGGTAGCATTTAACTCCTCAAGAGATTTCCCCCATGGGGTGTGTGCTCACTCTTTTGGCCAGCAGCATCCTAAATGGCCCCATAGGGACTAACAGCTCATGCAGCCTCTGCTGGAGCCTCCCAATTGCCTACATCTGAAAAAATGCAGTTCTCATGCACCAGAACTGCTCAGAGACCTGGTGCAGCACAAAGGAAATGGGGACAATAGAGGCAGAGACAATAGTGGGATTTGCGTCAACACCAAATGATTTCACCAAGCCCAACTGCTGAGGCTGAGCAGACCCTGCAGGAACCTGAGCAGCTCAGGGCCAGCAGCAGCTCTTTCCTCTAAGACAGGGGCTCAGCACCGTGCCCAGCAGGCCCAGGGGCAGAGGGGTGACCTGGCCCAGGGGGCTGATGGTGTCCTAGAGCCCACATCCTCTGCTCCTCTTTTCCCTTGCCTTTCACACACTGCAGAGAAGAAGCATCCCAATCATCCCAATGACCCCCATCCTAAAGTTTGGTGAGACACAAAGACACACTCGGCCATCCCTGGGTCCTTGCATGTCACTGTGGTGCAGGACCTGGAGGACAGGAAAGCCTGTCCCCACTTCTGTGCCCTCAGAGGAAATGGGAATCAGCACAGAGGTGACTCCAAATGAGGGATGGCCCTGAGAGTCTCAGCTGGAACCCTCACGGTCTGTAAACCACAGATGTGAAACAAAATGGTCAGTGCAGGATGGGCTGCACATGAAGCCTCCCAAAGCTCACAGCTGATACATCTTCATTGCCCCTATCTTTTCAAATTTGGTTTCTATAACCAAAGGCCCTTTGAGCACAGTTTTGATGAGCCAGTTATTCATGTATCAGGCACACCCATGGCAGTGCAGAATAATATACCCCAAATACCCACCAGAGAAAAACCATCTCTATTTTGCAAAAAGAGTAAAAGGAGCAGCACTTCTCTAGTCAAAAATATTTACTATATGTGGTTTGTCAAAGGTCAATGAGAAGAGCCTCAGCAATCCAACAGCCTGTGATGAACTGCTGGTACACTAAGGCAGGATGTGCAAGTCTGGCTGTTTATTTAACTCCCTGAAGACCAAGTGATGATCCAACTCTCTTCTGCTCTATAAGCAAAAACAAAGCATCAACTTTCACTACTGTTATTGTGCTTTCAATGGGTAGAGATCTGTTGATCTCAGAATACAAATAGATAAAAGGAGAAAAATTGAATTCAGGTTTTCATAAACTGTCACCATGACCCTCTTTATTAAAACTATTGGTGAGGCCCAACAGGCTACAAATCAAAGCCACTTTTGCCCAAGAGTGTGTTTTGTTAAAGTTACTCACACAGAGCTATTCCAAGGAGATAGTGTTTAACACACTAATAAAATTAGGGGAGTGTAGTTATTTCTAAAATAATAGAAAGGCTGCAATATGAGCTGAAGTCCTGATATGTGGGAGGCTCTCCAATAATGCTCAAGTAATCAAGATCTATAAAACCTTAAGCTTCTTCAATTACACTGCATAACTGATTTGTATTCTTTCTATTTAGATTAAACTACAGGATCCAGCTGCTGTCCTAGCAGAGGCACGGGCAATGTTTGATGACAGCCATAATTAATAACCAGATGCTGAAGAAAAAAAACAAAAAAGGATTTAAGAACACGATCCTGGGTTATTTATTCCTTCGAGACTCAAACCCACACCGTGGTTATCCTGTCGTGGTCTGCCTCACCCTTCCCTCAAGGCAAGTTCAGTTATACTTCCCTCTGCAGGTAGCTTTGCTCAGTAGCCTCCTCCCACCCCCACTATTCTGGAAAAGAAAGGATAAAAATTTATGGGAAAACCCCCAAAAGACAAGCATCAAAGCACTGGAGGGCAGGCAGAGTGACTCTTTGCTCAGCTCCTCTGATTCCTCCTGCTAATAAATCACACTCCTGCTGGTTTCAAGGCCTTTGCTTTAGAGGAGGAGGGTTTCTAGTATGTGTTTTAAAGCATATAGAAAAGTACAATCAAGTAATTGTGTCCCCCACTCCCCCCAAACACAGCCCAATACATCCCTGTGACCCAAAATGGCTTTTGAAGCTACAACAGATCATGTTTCAATTAATAAGTGTATTTTAGGCCTCTAGATAACAAATAATCCACAACAGTTGAGTATATTTTATTTCACGAAAGTATTTTATACCCAAATAAGTGATATACAATAACCAATGTTTAAAATGATTGAGGTAAATGCCTAACACCATTAGTATAAATAAGGGATAAAAAAATTTTAAGTGCACTCAAATGTTTGTGTCTGGTTACTGCCTGGGTACACAGTGACAAAGGTACCCAAGGTGTAACTTTCATGACCATTTCCACAGGTGGAAAATGAGAAAAACATACTTGATATCATGGCTTAAAGTGCAGAAAACAGTCAGAAATTTAGCTGTAGTAAGAGCGCTATTAGCTCAGAGCCTACCAGCTTGAGAAAACTAAAAATAACAATGTCCCACTAGCTTCTAATTCTGTGTGTCTTAAACAAGAAAGCCTCACACTTCTCACTTTGTAAAAGATCCACAAATCAAACAGAAATTCAGCTAGGTATCCACAACAGCAAGGAATTTACAAAATAGACTTGGAAAACTGATTTTCTGGACTTCCATTCAGAACCATTTAAGTTCTAAATACAAAATTTACAAACAGAAGTAAAATTTTTACACCTGACCACACCCTTCCAATCAGTTACTCTAGTGAATACCAAGTCAGGTTTTCTTCCTTCAGTGGAGGATTGTAGGGGCCCGTTTCCCCAAGACAGAACTGGTATAGTTCAGTAAAGGATGGGAAAACACATTTTGTGCCTACTACCAAGATTTTGTGTGTTGGAATGCTGCTTCCTTATTGCCTTTACTAAAGCAATGATTCCAGTGCTCCATGAACAAACACCTGTGAGTCTGTAGTTACAATCCTCACCATCAGATTTACATCAGGAATAGAATATATATTTGAAGCATGTGATGGCAGAGCTGAGAAAATCCAGTTTGGCCTCTGTATGCCAGGACTTGTGAACACACCAAGTAGAAAGCTGTTTGCTGCTTGTGAACCATGACTGCTGCTGAAAACAACAAACAGCCCAGCAGGTTGGGTTTTTTTATAGTTATGTTTTTAGAATACAAAGGCACCACGGGTGACCTTGTCAACACTTTGCAGTGTGGTGCTGCTGACAGGAGAGCTCAGTGCCCATCTGCTGCAGCAGTAACCACACTCTGCACCTGAACTCCACAGGCACTTTGTACAGATTGCAAACAAGTTGGGATAACCTGAGATGGAGATTGGTGTGAGAGACCACGCTCAGCCCAGGCTGTCAGGCACAGCTCCACTGGACTGTCACAGTCCCTCCTGCCTCGTGGCAAAATCCCAGGTTTCTAATCCACAGTGATAGCTACTTCTTTTTTTCCCTTTGGCTTGAAACTTGTCTCAGTTTGTGTTCAAAAAAACAGCTTTTACCCATTGAAGCCCAGAGCTACTCTATAGAAGAACTGTGTTCCAAAAAATTAAACTCCTAGACATAGCCAGAATTACTGAAGCAGTCCAGAACAACTGCTGGAATCTTTCTTGGACAAATCTCCTATCTCAGAGACCAAATGAAGTTTTTGCTTAGAGGAAATGAACAATACAGTAGCCTTGATGTCACAGAGGTGTCTGAAAGAAAGCAGCAATATTAATTACAAATAACCTACTTTCATAAATAAATATACATCAAGAAAAGTTGTCTTCCAGATACTTTGAAAACAAAAAATGTATAATGAATTATTAAATACAACACTTCAGCAAAGAGAACACTTTTATAAACAAGGAAGACAAAGGCATAGCTAATTACTTGGGAATCCAACACAGAGAAAGCACCTCTTACTGCTTGTTTCTGAGGATTTATTAAAAATATATTTTCAATATAAAAGTATAAAATAATTAATACTTTGGCTTGGGAAAAAAACAGCAGTGGTTCTGATTTTCAAGCAAAAAAAAAAAAAAAATTATCCAGTGATTATTTCCATCTAGTTCCTTCTTTTTAAGAAAAGATTCTTATATGAGAAACAGGCAAATCTATCTCTTCAGATAACATGTGCCAGCTCATGAGAACTTTAAAACAGTTATTGCTTTTATTTTCTTCCATGGAAGAGAAGAGTCGAGTCTCATTCCTGCTCATGTGGCCACACCACATCGCAGTACGTCTAGTCCTGGGTGTTTAGCGAGTTACAAAAACGTGTAAGTGCCACGGGAAAAAGGCACTGGAGAAATCAGCAAAGTAATAATTACTTGGCAGCAAAACATACTGGGGAAAGTGCTGGGAAAGCTTTCACTCCTACCATCTGTCAGCTTTGCAGGGAGAGCAGCGCTAGCACTGAAACCGAGCGCTAATTGCTGCATGTCCCAAGTAATTTGTATCATGCCATGCAATATGGATAGGACAAGCAGTATCTTCTAGTAAATGCCAACGTCAGATAAACAGAGCAAAAAATTCCACAACTTCTCTATCCATTCCTAACAAATACCCAAATGTACAATGTTATTTTCCATGTATTTATACAGCCACCATTCAGCACTAACGAGAAAGATGCGAGACAGTGTTCACAGGAGGAGGGCTGCTCACACAGTGCAATCACACCCCACCATCCATTCCTTCAGATAGCAAAACTTGTACGAAAGGAACATGTTTTTCCCCTCTCTCAAGGGTTAGAACAATATTTATAACTATTCTTTAAACAGTGATCAGCAGTTCGACCAGTTCATCCACAGGGAGTCACCATAAGGCAGAAGCAGAATAGTGGGTTTATTTTCTTAACACAGGTTTATGCAAAATTGGTGACAGCTGAGGTGACAGCATCACCTCTGTGATCCAGCTGGTCCTGGAGCCGTGCAAATTCAGCAAGTTCATTGAGTTCCTGAAATTGCCTGTCTGTTTTGTGGCTCACCAGGGACCGGTAGAAGTGGACTGCAAACACAATGAAAATCAGTCCAAAGGGCACCATAATGGACGTCGATGCAATGGCTGCTGCCTGTCCTGATGTGATGGTAGAACTGTTGCCCTGAGGGTGTGTTGTCACTTTTTTCTTTAAAGGAAGGAACTTCACCCAGCACAGTAGCACCACTTCTGCAAGAAAGAGCAAAGTCCCAATGACAGTGGAAAATGCCCACGCGAGCTCAATGTGCCGGTGCATACGCTCGTGAGGAGATTCCTTGACAGAATTGAGGTTATGCACATTGCTAACAGCCTCTATGTTTGGAAGAATGCAGGTACTTATCATGAGTGCAAAAAGGTGAACTGCAACGAGCACAGTAGTGCAGGCACTGAAGGCTATCAAGAGCCCCTGAGGATAGTCGTGTTCTGCGTCAAGCTGAACTTCCACCATAGCCACCTGAAAAGGAAGGGGGAGAGAGATGCAGTTACTCACATATTATTTGACTATACATTATCCAGAGTTTACACCATGTTTCTGGAAGATCATCTGAGCCAAACAAATAAGTCTGTTTTACATTTACATTTCTCTTCATGTCGATCTGCACCCTTCATTAGGTCCAAATTTAGGTCTGAGCCATCAAGCAAAGGCTGTTTTCACACTTACTGTTCTGTTGTAGAACAAACTCACAACCACCTTGCCACCTCCAGCTCATGCCAGCAAAACAGCTGACCCTTAGGAACAGCATATTTGGACTCCTTAAGTTCAGTATTTCTTCTTTTGTGCTGAAGACACAGTTTTTGATCTTTCACTTATGAAGTCTTTTGAAGCATCTGAGAAAGGCTGTGAAGGCAGGGGACTGCCTGAAACAACCTCAGTGGTCCTTCCTCCTTGGATATTTGGGTTTAAGTTCTAAAGTGCAGCAACCTTTCAGGAGAAAGATCACCTTCCCATGGGGGTCTCAGCTATACTCCTTCACTCAAGTTTTTAAACAGACTCTGTAACACAAATTCAAAATGTGAGTCCCCACAATACCTATGGCAGCCAAGGAAGCCTGGCAGAGGCTGGAGGAAAGACAATGTCTCCAGAGAAGGTAACAGTGCTCCCAGACATCACTGCTGCCCCAAAGATGAGGCTACTCATGAAGATGTTCCAGCCCTCCACCACCATATGCAGCTATGCCCTTTTTAGATCTCCAAGCATCTCTGTGCCTAAGGAGTAAAATATCAGCATTAAATAACAGCACTAGGAAACTCATAAAACCAGCTGGGATATTTCAGATAAAGAAAATGAACCAGAATGCTTTTTGACTGGTTTTAAAACTGCCAGGTGGTTTTCTGCATATGTGCAATTGATGAGTGACATTAAGCCCAACAGTTCTCCTGAAATGATCTTTCCTGATAAATTTGCCTTTCAGACAAAGGACAGTTCCAAAGAGGGAATAATGCACCAAAGTCTCTACGTTCAGTGCTTTCTCCAAGGAACTCATTAAACACAAAATACGAGTAAAATGCAGAGGTAAAAAACTGACAGCAATCTGAAATATAAGCACATCAAGCTGATAGGAAGAAAGATTTACAGGTAATATAGATGTAGGGAGGCATGGAAACCAGGGCTCAAAGCCAGCTGCAAAAGCAGCAAGAACATTCAAACCTCACTAATTTGCCAGAGCTGAGCCAAGCTAACCTAGTCCTGGATCCCATCTTCTTACGCATGTTCCACGACACCAGAACTCTTAATCACTAATGCACCCAATATATTAAGGAAACCCAGGGTTTTGCTCAAACATGTTTCAACAGGCATTCAAGGCCATCTGCCAATTTTTTAATTCCTTTATTAAAAGCTTTTATTGTCATAAGCCTAACCACCCAGCCAACTAGCAAGCAGTTTCCAAGCGTTACAAGAAACTCAACATGAAATTATATTAATGCATATATAGTCCTTGCTCAAGGATTTAAAAATACCATTTTTCAGCTGTGGGAAACTTCACATTTGAGAGGATAAACATTTGCTTGTCAGGTCTCTCTTCTGCAGAACTGCTTGTTAAGTTGCAGTGTACTCGTGGGATGTTTGGCTTCCTGAGTTTTTCACAGAACAATTGCAATCCTTCACCACTAAGGATTCATTTTCATACTTAAATATTTTTCTTGTAAGTCTTCTGCTGTGCCTAGACTCAAAGCCATCCAGCATGGCAAGACACTTTAATCCTTTATCCTAGTTCTTAGTATAACATAAACATGGCACTGAAGAGCTTCATGAAATGAAGACTTTATTTTCTTTTAAGAAGTGATTGTATTTAGTTTGCCAAACATTGAAGACATTTAATATTTCCATTTATCAACGCCTCCATATTAATGATATTGAGCATTTGATTTTGAGCTCCTTGTGTTCATGTCTGGCAGAGTAACCCCAGCTTGACCCACAAGTGAAAAATCAGTTCATGCTTTCTGTCTCCTCAAACTCTCAGCAAAGCTAATTTGGGAACTCTTTCAGTATAAACTAGCAGAAAAACTGCCAACTCTTTTCAACCCCGAGTTTACTTCCTGGGCCAAGCTTGAGCCAGGCACCTAAAACAAAAAGCTTCATTTTTCACCATGAGGCCCTGTGCCTGTTTTCTAACAGCAATGCTAAGTGTCAGAAGTTCTTCCCTCCCTTGCTCATGCTGCAGTTTCAAAATAAACAGATCCTAACGGCTCTTGTAAAGTAATAGCTGCAAGAACAGGGCCCTGATGAGGTCATCTGATATAATCCAAATTCATACAAAGCCTGAACTCACAGGTACATGCTGACGTTCTGGGCAGGATGTGTTCCTGCTCTGCTTGTTCAGAGGAGCTGCCCAGGGCAGGAGCTGTCGTCAGTGGCTGCACACTTTCCAATACAACACTTCTAGCACCTTCTCCTTCACCACTTTCAAAGCTCCTCCAAACACTTGCTGTGTGATTTGACCGTGCAGCTGCCTCGCTGCAAGTGCCCTGCCTCGCTGCGTAATCACAGGGTAACGTGGGCTGGAAGACACCTCAGGAGGTCATCTGGGCTAATCCCTGGTTCAAAGAAGAGCTAACTTTAACTTCAGATCATCCTACAGATATGACTGACGGATTTACTACGGCTCTTGACAAAGCTGTACATCTGAAGTATAGCTTCTTGACAAAATGAAAGGACTCATGACATTAGGACACAAGACTGAAGCTCTCATAAGCCTAAAAGTGGTGGGCATTCAGATGTTTTTAGAAGATAACATGGTTATGTGCCAAAACTCAGTTAAGCCTTCAATAATCCTGGATTTCAGAGTCACAGCAACCTGATTACTACCATATTGCAGGTAATTTAACAACCTGCCCTGTAGAAAAATCTGCACTTCAACTTCTTTTTAAGTTCAATAAACCAAATTCATTTAACTTATGAATAAGTTATTATTCATAAGGCTCCCATGTCTATATAAAAGCCCTGTTTTTAAATTAAAATCACGGGCTTACATCTTTTTCAGAATCAGCAGACAGTGCTGTAGAGAAAAGGAAATAAAATGCCTTATCTCAAGTAAATCTATATTACCTATGAGCTATTATTTATTATTTACTTCCTCTCCTCCCCCATCACAAAGAAGCCTCTGAGCTCAGGTTGGTGGGAATATAACCCTGTACTAGGACTGCATTTTATACAGTCTAGCACATCAGGAATGGCTTAAAAGAAAGCTGTGTTGACCAAACATCACAACTGCATTCTTGAGGGCCCATCCATCATTGCTTGTCTATGGGTGGGACCACAGAGGAAACTCAATAATGAGCCGAGTGTCAGAGCATCACTGGGAATCAGCTCCTCTGGCTGGCTCCCTGTTTTCCTGACAGTACAATTCACTCCAGAGACAGAGGCACAGAGCCAGGCTCTCACAGACTGTCTGCACCATTCATAAAGAGTTATAAACAACTCATACAGAGGCTCTGCACGAGCCAGAATAACTCACCGGAAATTAAAAGCAGATAAGTCAAAATAATGGTCTTATTTACTGGTTTCCTACAGAAGGGAAACTAAGCATCATTCATCCATTAGCCCAGGATCTTGACTCTGCAGATTATTGTATGCTGCAGAATGGCAAAACTCAGTAATATTTGCTGATGCTGGATCCCATTTTATTTTGCTAGCGAAGATGAAAAGGCAATACCCATGTGATTGGAGCAAATGCATCTTGAGGAGGTAATATCCCTCTACACAGTGTGATTTACAGCAAATCTATTCAGTAAGTACAAGTTCAGATTACCCAGAGGCTCAGGATCCCCTTTACATCCTCCAAACTACAGCAGCCACTCACAGCTGCTCCAAGACAGAACAGCAGGAGCCCCAGATACTCCACACTGCCTGCCTTGCTCATCTGTAACCTGGACACAGGGATGTTCAAAAACTTTCCTTTTGTGACTGGAACAGAAGAAACTTTTTGCATGGGAGAAGATTCTCCAGCACAGCTCTAGCCTGTAAGTGCAGCAGCATTACAGAAGGCTAAGTGGAAGCAGAAGCCACAAAACTGGGCCTGTAACTCTTTCCTGCAGGTTACAAGATACCACTGGTTCATGCTATTCTAAAAGGAAGCCAGCTAAATACAGCTTAAAAACTTCTACAGAGACTGTTTTAGTAATTAGAACAGCCAAGTGACCTTTACTAGACATGGACAGTGCTGTCCTGAACACCTGTGCAGCTCTGACACCAGCACCCCAGGTCCTACCTAACACCAACTGTTATTATGGAAATCATTTTCATAAATATTTATCACTGCAGTCAGTCTTGTGCAGAACATGGCTGAAGCTGTCTTCAGGAGACCATACTGGCCACATTTCAAAGGCAAGAGTTGACAGTTCTTTGATGATATTCAATATTTGAAGCATATATTTCCCATCTAGACAAAGCCCAGCCAGCTTGGACCACTAGAGATAGTTAAAAGAAAACTGCTGCCTGGTGAATATCAACCTCTGAATCCTACGTATCCGGAAGACAGCAACAGTGTATAATTCAGACCCGTGGTTCTGACTCAGTTATTTTCACAGAGCTGTTAATTGGTGGCAGGAGGAGATGTTGAGTCTTCTGGTTTTGTGACTGGAGGCATTTGACAACTTTCTGACTCCCATATTGTAACACTGTCATGCTACTGTTTATGCATCCCTGGTGACAAAATGATGCCAACAAGTCAGAATAATTGTTCAAACAAAAATAACCTGCCAGCAGCCTATACACTGTGAAAAATAAAAACAGATAAAACCAAGAATGAGAGGGAAGATCAGGCAACAAATATCCGGGCTATACTAAAGTGAGGAAAATCTGATGCATCCACCAGTATAAGGAACATATCCTCCATGCTTTAATGCACTACACATCCCCTACAATCTACAATTTCTTTCTCTACCTCTAGCAATTTGGGGGATTGATACTACTAGCTGGCTCCATAAATTGGAAAAGTATACTAAATGAGGTTATAAACTTCATGGATTTTCCCTTTAGACATATGGCACTGGATGATAGCATCCATGGAAACCTGAGTGAAGGAAATGCTCAGGTTTACTGGGGCAAGCTCAGCTCTCACATCACTGTTTCTGAAGCTCACACACTGTGCTAAATCCTGAAGTGGAGCTCGAAAACAAAACTAATAGCAAAACAGGTTTTTAATCTTCTCTGAGGAAACATAACACTTCAATGTTTGAAACCTGGCTGAGCGTTTCATACTCCACCTCGCTGACCCCAGCACTGCCTTGCCTTTGGCATGCCTCATTCCACCAGGGAATACATCACCAATCCTGAGGGAATAAACTTTGCAAAATAGCTGCAGTTAAGACACAAAAACAGACCGAAAAAAGGGAACAGTTCAACGGGGATAAACAGCTTCTACTAGAGGACGCAAGCACTCTAATCAAAGAGCAAGGATCAGCGGGGCTGGCATGGAAACCAGCACGTTCCACTCCTGACCATTCCCATCGATTCACTGGGTGGTCCTGGATGTGGCACTTAAGCTCCTTCTTCCTTGCCCGATAAGGAAAAGAGAGGAACAATGACCCTTCGTTGCTGTTGCCAGCTTTGGTCCAAGACTAGAATGTACTTCAGCAGCATTTTGTTCAAGTATCAGGTGCCAAAGAACTGCAGTCAGTAAACAATGCACAGCCCAGCTTTTCAAGGCAGAGGGACAACTCTAAAAGATCAGCAAAGTTTTTTAAAAGAGATCTAAAAATACTCGGAAGTTACCTCAGCTCTTCTGAAACAAGATTAGGAAGTCTTGACTAGGACTAGGACTGTCAGAGCAAAAGCAAAGGGTGGATTTCCACACTGAACTTGTTAAAGGAAGAAAAAAAAAGTGTATTTTTTTGAGGGGGAGCTTTGGAAACACTTAAATATGAATTGTTCACATGTAACATTCCTGGCAATTAGAGATTTTCTAATTGGAACACAGTGGCTTTTTCCTGAAATAACCTAGGCAACAAATTCAAAACCAGCAGTTTTTCAACAGCAGGAGGCTGAACCCCTAGAATTCTAGAGAATTAAGAAACAAGTAGGAGCCTCACCTACATCCACGGATTTTGAGAGTCCACATACCACATCTTTAGAGAAAACCCAAGGAATTCAAGACATTAAACATGACGTTAAAAAACCAGCATTTACACTGAGATGCAACCTCCCTTAGAAAGAAAATACACAAACCCCAACAAACTCCTCTCTTCCCCATACTCTCTCTCAACGTAAAAAGCGTGGCTCGAGCAGCCACAAACTGCTCGGAGACGGCAGAGCGGGTTTTCAACACGGAAAACTCATTTTCGGCGGCGGCGGGTGAGCTCCCAGCCGGATGCGAGTTACCCAAAGAGAAGCGACTCAAACGCAGGAACAGAGCCGCCTGTCACTCAAACGAGCAGCACTCCACCACCTCCCCAAGAGTTGTGGTCTGTTTTTAGCCATTGAAGGAGGACAGTGACATTTATTTGACCGTCAGGAAGCTGCTGTGTTTTCCGACAGCATCATCGGAACAATGGCTCTGGAAAGGAGGAGATTCAACGGCTGAAAATATTCGGTTTGTTAAAAGCGGGGCGAAAAATCAAAATAAAGCAAATTAGAGGAGTGAAATTCCGAGTTTATAAACCGTGAAGCATTTTTAACAGCTGCATAAGGGGGCTGAGGAGAGAGTTTGCAGCTTTACATGTCAGATGTCTGGGCAGATGAGGAAGTCCGTGAGTTACTGTATTTCAAATTATATGGAACTCTCGCATGAGAAAATTTGGACTAGACTGCGCTTCACATCAAACTCGAAGGGAAACACACATAAACAGACAAACGATTCTAAACCACGCACAAAACTCCAAACCAAGCATCATCCAAGTTTTCCTTAAATAAAGACTAGAAACCTGGCACCTACAAAGGACCGATGATGAACGAGTCTGAGCGGCACCACCAACTTCAATCAGTTGTATTTCTTGGTTTCTATAATAGCAGCTCCAGCTCAACAGCTGCCCGTGCCCTCGCTGCGGTCTGAGAGGAGCAGGATGGAAGCCCCGCAAGCCGGGCAGCGCTGCGGGGCCCCGTGCGCGGCCCCTTCGCTCCCGACACCCGCAACGCGAGCCGGGGAGCCCGCACCCCGCGGCTTCTGCGCTCCCGAGCATCCTCCGCGGCGGAATGCGTAACAAGCAAACAAATCTTGCACTATCTGGCGGAGATAAAAGCCGAGAGGCAGCTCTCAATTCGTGCCATGAAGCGCTCCAAAACAAACGAGCTACCGAAGCGAGCTGCCGGGAGCGCTGCCCGGGCCGGGCCGGGCGTTCCGCGGCGGCAGCGCCCGCCCGCTGCCCGCAGTCCCAGGAGCCCGGCCCGGCCCCCCCCCGGCCCCAGCGCGGCGAGCTCCGCAGGGAGAAGCACAAGCGGCAGCGGCGCTCCCGGCCCCGTGCACACCCCCCGCCCGCCGGGCCAGGCCGGGCGCTCACCATGGCGAAACCGGAGAGCAGCGCGGAGGTGCGGCTGGAGGCTTTCAGCTTGGCTCGGCTCAGGTAGAGCTTCCGCCAGGACAGCGCCTGCATCGAGTGCTCGTTCAGGCTCATGGGCTCGGGGCGGAGGAGCGCAGCGCAGCGCGGCGGTGGCGGCTCTTTCCGGCGCAGCGGGCCCGGCCGCGCTAACACCCCATGGCGGCAGCGCGGCTCTGCGGCCCGGGGCCGCGCCGCCGCGCGCCGCGCGCCCGCCCCGGGACCGCCCCCGCCGTTCCCCATTGGCCGCGCCGCCCGGCCCGCCCCCGGCCCCGCCCGCCCGCGCCGCCGCTTCCCGGCAGCTCGAGCCTGCGCCGGGGCGGGCGCTGTGCCCCGGGAGCGCCGCCCGCCGCCAGGGGGCGCCGCGCACGGAGCGCCTCAGCCGGGAGGCGGCGCGGCCCCGGCGGGGCGGGTCACCGGCCCGAGCGCCCCGGCGGAGCCCGGCGGGCGGTCACGGGCGAGCGCCCGCGGAGCCCGGCGGGCGGGGTCACCGGGCCGAGCGCCCCGGCGGAGCCCCGGCGGGGCGGGGCACCGGGCCGAGCGCCCCGGCGGAGCCCCGGCGGGGCGGGTCACCGGGCCGAGCGCCCCGGCGGAGCCCCGGCGGGGCGGGGCACCGGGCCGAGCGCCCCGGCGGAGCCCCGGCGGGGCGGGGGCACCGGGCCGAGCGCCCCGGCGGAGCCCCGGCGGGGCGGGGCACCGGGCCGAGCGCCCCGGCGGAGCCCCGGCGGGGCGGGTCACCGGGCCGAGCGCCCCGGCGGAGCCCCGGCGGGGCGGGGTCACCGGGCCGAGCGCCCCGGCGGAGCCCCGGCGGGGCGGGTCACCGGGCCGAGCGCCCCGGCGGAGCCCCGGCGGGGCGGGGGCACCGGGCCCCGGCAGAGCCCCCGCCCCGGCAGAGCCCCCGCCCCGGGCCCCGGCGGAGCCCCCGCCCCACAGAGCCCCCGCCCCGGCAGAGCCCCGGCAGAGCCCCGGCGGAGCCCCGGCGGAGCCCCCTCCGCCTTCACCGGGCGAGCAGCTCTGCTGCAGTGCAGCCGACAGCACTCTGTGGTTTTCGGTGGGTTTGTGCCCCTCAGCCCAGTGCGGGAGTCCCCAGGGTGGATAGGATGGGGATGTCCCCCTGTAAAGCGTCCCTCAGAACAAAACACAAAGCCGTGCTTCGACATCTTCCTTCTGTAGCCCCCCGTCCTAAGATGCTTAAGCATTTAACCTACACCCGTCCAGTGGGTCGGTCACAGAATCCCCCTCAGTTCCAGTTAACACTGACCCACCCAACCCTTTGTCACGTAGTTCAGGTTTTTCGCAACATTTGGTAGGTCCATAGCTCTTGATAAACCGGCCTTTATCAGCAAGCACTTGATAAGGTCGATTAAGCAGAACATTTCAACATCTACACATGCCAGTGTTGAAAGATTTTTTTATTGCCAGGTTCACATAAACCCTTTAAACTATAATTTATTTTTTTCTGTGTTTTACAGAGGGAAAAGCGAGACTTAGAGCAGATCTCCCTAGTGAATACTTGGCACAGTTCTGAAGATGATTTCTGAAAAGGTGAGGCAATAATACACTGCTTGTGCCACATCAAATTTGTGCATCAGGAGACAAGGGATGTGTAAGAAACAAACCTGTTGCTATCAATTTGTATTTAAGAAAAATAGGATTTTAACAAGACAAATAGTACTCGACAAGGATACTTTTGCTATTAACAGGCACATGGATGGTCACCTAGGAGATGAATCACGGTAGTTCCTTTAGCAATCAAAAGTATTGTTAGTTTGTACTGTTTTGACATTTTCCACCTTATTTACAAGTAGGAAAATCACGGCAGATTGTCTTTAATATTTTTGTTTTGTTCTTCACACCTTTCTGATTTACAAGGTCTTTCACTTTCTTTAGCACAACAAAGGGAACGACAATCGATACCAACAAGGTCACTTGACGCTTTTCATGTACGAGGCATTCTTTTTAAAAAGATGTAGCGAAAACATCCAAGAAAAATAATCTTAAGGATTTGAAGCCTTCAGAGGCATTCCTTGTACCATGTAGATCTGATCTCATTCCCTTCTCGGGAAATAAACACAGTCCTCTTGTTATAAACAACTTCGGGTGAGATTTTTATCTACAGGAACATTAAAACACCTCAGTAGGAGAATGAGTTTGACTTAAGTCTTCCCATAAAAGCCTCTGCTGTTCTATCATCAACTCCACGGAATTTTGGCCACAGTCCTTCTCTTTTTTGGGTAACAGTACTGCTGTGTAGGATCCATTTGAGTGGAAGTCCAGCATAAGCTAAAATTTAGAGGTGGATTTGGCACTGTTAGGTTTGTGGTTAGACTTGATCCTAAAGGTTTTTCCCACCTTAAATGAGTCTGTGATTATAAAACACTGTTTTTTCTTTGGTGTGCTTTAATTATTAAACCACACCACCCAAAAACAGAACAGAAGACCACCCCACAATCAACATTCTCTACATCTCCCACTGGTGCCTGAGGATGACAGCAAACCAGTTGTGATTTATCACTTTTTTCTTGGAAGATATGATAACCATCAAAAAAACCAGTAACTAGACCTTCCTCCACATCTCAGACAAACATTTAAGTCTCTGTCCTGTGGAATTATATATTTTTAAATATTTTGCATTGCTGCTCATAAGCTATGACAAATGTTTATATACATGTACGTAACCAATGTGGATTGTTCACTATTTTTTCTTGTTTCTGTGCAAAATTATGGTTGAGCTGTAACATCATGAGGGAGCACTACTGCACTAGGTCTTGATCTGTTCCCTAAAATCAGATTTCTCTAAAAAATAAACCCACCTGCAAGAGACATAGGTCTGATGAGGACTTCAAGTGTCTTTATAAATAATTGTATTAAAATAGACTCTTTGAAGTCACTGTTCCTCTATTTTCCTGTCCATCACTCTTATTCCAGTTTATTGGAAAGGGCTTTGAAAGATACAACAACATTAAATACTGATGTAGTGCTGAGTTTGTATTTCATTCAAAGAAACAGTGTGAAAAAGGACCTGCAGAATCAGCGAAGGCATTTCATCTCATGCCCTTTTCCAAACCAGGCCCATGTGTCATTTTGAGATTCCAAGCCTCCGTGTTGTAGCTTTGAAGCAAACATTCCTTTCCTGTAAGAAAGAAAAGAAAAATCGGTTTGTTAGACAGAAAAACATACATGGAGGATCACCATGAGCACCACGGCAGTGCACCCTTTTCCCTTTCTGTCCCAGTCTACAGCTCCATCTGAGGTACACACTAAACAGGATAAATTATTTCCAACTCTATTACTCATTATGACACACCTCTACACTGCCACTCTAGAGTGAGCTGAAACTAAAAGAGTCACCCATGCTTAATTAACTGTTAGAAACGCTTCAGGGAGTTCTTCTGAAGTCCCGCTGGGGCTCCGAGCCGGGCTTTGCTGTCACCTGTGACCCGTGCAGTTGCGGGAGGCCACCAAAAGGGTGTATCCTGCCCTCTGCCTTCCTCTCAGCCCTCTCCAGCCTGTGGATCGCACCGATCAAATGGCTACAGAGCTTCACTGCATTGACCTAATGAAATAAATATATATTTTTTTTTTCTTAATGGATGAGTTTTCTGCCGGATCGGGTCACTGAACTGACTCGCCCCGTGGCTGCACCAACACCAGATCTAATGCAGGAGAAGTGAGGGATGTACGTGCAAGAGAAAGGGAGCGGGCCCTTTCAGCAGCAGGCTGTTATTACCCCTAATTAGAGGTAATGTCAACCCGTTCTCTGGATCATTTATGCATGAACACAATCGGAGCAGGTGGCAGAAGTCCAAGTTTCTTTCCAGAAAGCCCTGAGAAATCTGTACACTATCACAAGGATACTCAGAGTTCCTTTTTTTTCTGCTAAAAATGTACTTCTGTATTTTCTGTAGGAGGCTGAATAGGTTCGCTGAGTACCCTGTGATTAATGTGATCCGGTGCTGAGCACACCGAGGTGCTGCCCCCGGCAGAGCAGCTTTGCTAAAACGGATCCCCAGCTTCACATGCAAATTAGCACTTCTATTTGTTCCTGTAACTGCACTCAACCCGAATCGAGCCACCACAAACTGGAAGTCATGGTACATCTGCATTAAAAACAACACATTTGAACTTGCAAAAGGCAAACACAGGTTTGACAGCAGGGAGGTTAAGGGAAACATCTTTGCAAGTCTCATCTGAAGTAGAGCTTAACATTTAGCTGATGAAATTTCTGCAGAGGAAAGATTTTGATCTGCCATGACTAGAAAAATTGTATTTCAGCTTCCTTCTTAAAACAGTGAAATACTTTAATATCTCATCTTCCATCCTAACCCAAGGTAAAGAAAATACAGAGTCGTAGATCTTACAGGATAAACAGTATTTTCAAAAAGTTTTAAGATTAGTCCAGTCCATTCTGGGCAATAGGAAGTAACTGTTTTAAAGCCCAGTGGGGTGAAATGATCCCATGTCTTCATAGAACCTTCCCCAGCACAGCACTTCAGCTCTGGTTTCAGCCTGAGCCCTGCAGTACAACATTAATTAAATGACAGCTCCCAGTTCCAAGCTAACGAGGTCAGGATCCAGCGCCTTGGCATGATTAGATCCTAAATAATTTAAGCTACATTAACATCTAGCAATAAAAAGTTTGAGTGTTCTTTTCGAAGAGTTCAGCCCAGCCCCTTTCCCTGTAACCACCACTCCCTTTCCACAGTTGATACTGTGGTTTTGACACTCTATCACAACGTTGATGTGTTTTTCCCATATTTTTGACTGTGAAGAAGGCCAGCCTTGTGTCAGCCCTGGCTGTCCCATCCAAGCACTGCCTGATGGGGCCCAGCTCTTGGCTCTGTTGGAAAACTGTGCCATGATCTGCTTAGAGGGGAAACCAGCCCTCATCAGCCAGCACTAAGCATGGGAATCTAATATTGCCTCTGAATTTTTTATCCTGTCTAATGCAGCTGTGGATATGGATATTCTCATCATCCACAAGCTACACATTCCCCCATCCCTTTTTTTTCCACAGTTCTTTTAAGTTTGGGATAGGTTTTATGTTATTGACACACAGATTATTTCCATGGTATAATGAACTGCAGTTGAATAGGTAACTTTCTGTCTTAAAACAAGGTTTAAAAACTGTTTTCTATTTTTGGAGCTCTATAGATAGAAACTGTGTTGTTTCTGAAACATTTACATCCACACTTCCATAATGTGCTCTGGTGTTTCCAGGTGTATGTGATGAATACAGTCCTTGGTGGGTTTGCTTGATACACCAAGAGTCTCAGATTGTCCATGTCCAAAGGAAAAAATAACTTAGAAAAATGAGATGATTTTCTTTTATGTCTCTGTCTCTTTTGGTAGACTTTTGCAGCATGGATGAATGATGTGTTTTTTGTCTGATGATTCTCTAGTAACATCCATTTGTCTTGTATTCTGACCTCAATCCTACAGATGTACACATGTATTTAATTTTAAGATTGAGTAATCTTGGCTGAAAGGTCGAGATATGTATATATCTCCTCAGGATTATGGATTAATAATGCACTTGCTCCAACAGACATCTGGAATCCACACTTCAATATATAGCCTATAAAACACTTCCATACCTTAATAAAGTTCAATCATCTGCAAATAGGGAGATGTTAGAGAAAGATTACATGATTTTTCAAGATTCTGCAAACAGTTCTTGGCAGAATCAGAAGGAGAAGCTCGCTGCCTTAAATCCTGTTCGAACTCTGTCCTCCCCTGCCTTTATCCATGTGTCATGGATCATTAAAATAGGGATCGTTCTGAAGGGATCAACGGCAAGGCCTGCAAAGTTGAATTTTAATGTGTTTTAAATTTTGCGTTAACACTTAATATATTTCCTACAATACCTAGGATGCTTAAGTGATTGCAAATAGCAAACCAGAGGAGCACTGCCAAAGCCATCAGCCCCGACCCTGGGTTTGGGTATCCTTTGATGTTCCCTTTCTTGGGGGGTGTGGAGGGGAAGTAAAGGATGTCACTTCAGAGAGGAGCCACGCTGTGGAACCTGGGGGCTATTCAAAACCTGCACTCTGACCCTGCTATTGCAATCAGATGGTCCCAATACTTGCTCAGCATCAATTTAGAGTAGATGTTAGTGGGTGTTGTAGAAATGAGACCCGCCGATAGTTTTAGGAACTGCAGGATCTCCATCCCGCAGATTTTTTTTTGTACCAGCAGCTACTTTATAGCGTTTTTACCTACTTTTTCATGCGATTTCAAACTACCTGTTGTACATGCATATTGCAAAGGCAATTGTGGTTTATTTAACACCTGTTTAACACCATTTACAAGACATTTTAGATTTTATGACCGGTTCTCACAAGACACGTGGGTGCAGTGCCGGGAGCGGTGCCGGCACCAGCCGGGGTGCGCGTTCCGCGCCGAGCTGCTCCGCACGTGGGGCAGAAGCACGGAGCGAAGCCACCACCACAATTAACCCCAAGTCCCTGTATTATAAGATTATTTTCAAGTGTTTGCTACATTAATTCGCCACTCTTTACCCCGGCTTTGCGCCGTTGGGGTCGGGCTCACTCGCGGAGCTCAAATCACCCCCGGTTAAGCAGAACCGCTCAACTCTTCGGGCACATCCCGGGGTTGCGGCACCAACCCAGAGACCGTCCGCTCCTTTGTGGGGCCCCGGCCCCGTCCCCCCGCTGCCGCTCAGCGCCTGCGTGCCGCGCACTCGTGACCGAACACCGCACGGCGGGGCCGGCGGCCAGCACAGCGCCGGTACCGCCTCGGTACCCCGGCTAGCAGAGCGCCGGTACCGCTCCGGTACCCCATCCAGCCCCCCCATCCCGGCCAGCCCAGCGCCGGTACCGCCCCGGTATCCCGGCGAGCCCCCCCATCCCGACCAGCACAGCGCCGGTACCGCCCCGATATCCCACCCAGCCCCCCATCCCGGCCAGCCCAGCGCCGGTACCGCCTCGGTACCCCGGGCATTCCCCCCATCCCGGCCAGCCCAGCGCCGGTCCTGTGCCGTGCCCCCGGACATCAACCCCGCCCGCCCCGGCCAGCCCAGCGCCGGTACCGCGCCGTGTCCCCGGTCCGCCCCCCCGCCACCCCCCGGCCCCGCCGCTGTTTACGTTCCGGGCACTGCGACGCCTGCGCCCCGCTCCGCACGCAGCGCCTGAACATGGTTCCTTAGGACTTTGCAAAAGGCATCGCCGCCGCCCCCCTCCCCTTCCCTCCCCCTTTCTTCCCCCCCCCTCAAAAAAAAAAAAAAAAAAAAAAAGTCCTGGTGCAAAATTGCAAAACTTTAGCGAGCCCTGGATGGCTTTTGTTTTGCCTCCTCCCCATTTGGGCCAAATATGCAGGACAGGAACTGTTGACAAATAAGTGATGAAACTCTCCAAAAAAATGGAGGCAAAGAAAGACTCTGGAAGAAGATTGGTGTGTAGCTGGCTTCGGTCTCTTTCCTATTCGTGCCTTTTAATTGATTTTGCTTAATTGTTTGCAAAGGGAGAAATGCATGTGGGACGTAGGCAGCGGAGCGACTTAGTTTGCAAGAGCGCGGCTGAGGCAGCGGGGAAGGGGCGGAATGGAACCGAGGGACGGGCAGGGTGGGACGATCATGGATCATTATTTTTTCCGGTGCGTGCGGGTTTGCGCTGTTCCACCGCGCGTGTCCGCGGGGCTGCGGGGCGGGTTCGCAGGGCGAGAGCTGCCGGGAGAGGGGCAGAGCCGCCGGCGGCAACCGATGCACCGGGCTCCCCCCGCTCCTCCGGGGACCTACCTTGTGCGCGGCCGGTCCCCGCCGCCTCCAGCCCCGTCTCCGCGCCCGCCGCAGCTTCCCCGGGGCAGCGGCACCGGCCTCCGCCGGGCCTACCCTACATCCCCCGGCATTGAACTCGCTGCTGCCCCTCGGCCGCGGACCCCCGCGCTTTCGGCGCTGTCGAGCGTGCGGGGCGGCGGGGGGAGCGCGCGGGGGCTGCGCATCCATCGCGGCGTTACATAAAGCGATCTGGTTTTTAAATCGCCGCTTCCGGTGTGACTATGGAAACACTCGGATTATGTAAATACCGAAACCTGGATGCTGGGCATCAGATGCGAAGATTCGCCCCCCTTCCCTTCCTCGGGGAATTAGCTCGTGTTCACGTACAAAAATAATAATAATAATATTAAGTATAATAATAATAAAAAAATGATCCGGTCGTTAACGAGCGTTGACCGCCGTTCACGGGTTTTTACGGGATTGCAAAACGCATCGGTGCTGTAGCTTGTGAATTGTCGGCGAGTTACGTGTTCCCCGCTCGCCTTCCAGCGCCAGCCCCTGCTCGGCAGCCCAAGTTTGAGTTTTTCTGAAGCCAAGCACCTGTTATTCCTGCCGAGTTCCGTGTCACGGGATGGAAAAGGTGCATGCAGTGGGGTTGGAGCTTGTTTGGGTTCAGGTTTTGTTCAGTTTATGTCTTGCCATCTTAATTTTTTCCCCCCAGAATGTGTTTATCAAACCGTTGTGCACGATCCATGTGCTTTCCTCGATTTTTTTTTTTCTTTTCCGGACAATGTGTTTTATTTTGGTTTTTGTGTCTTTTCTAGCGCTGCATCGGCCGAAGGCGGTACGATGAGAACGAGGACCTCTCGGACGTGGAGGAAATTGTCAGCATCAGGAGTTTCAATTTGGAAGAGAAACTAAAGAGTAAAATGTACCACGGGGATTTCGTGCATGCCATGGACGGCAAAGGTAACACTGCCGGGCCGGGGGCTGTCCGGCCGCGCTCGCCGCCGCCTCCACGTGCGGCTCCGCTCCGGCTTCGGATTTCGCGCCCGTGCCCCTGCCCGGGGATCCGGTGACGCCGCCGGCCCAGGGGAGCCGGGGGCCGGCTGCTGCTGGGGCCCTGCAGCCCGTCCCGCCCCGGGGGGCTGCCCCGGCCTGTCCCCCGCACCCGCAGGGCGGCTTTTGCCCCGCAGCGCTGCTGGGACGAGCACGGTGAGCCATGGCAGCGCCCAGCGCTCCCCCGCCGTGCCCCGCCACCGTGACCCCAGCGCAGCAGCGCGCTGGGCAGGAATTAGGTCCTGGCATGGGAGAGGCCGAAACCCCAGCCCCCACTTGGCCAGGGGTGATTCCCGCTCCCCCTCCGCCCCCTCTCGAATCCAGGACCCCTTTTGCGAAAGGGTGCGATTGATGAGCCTGTTCGCCAAGCTCGGAGACTTTAAAGTCAATAACTTCTTTGTGTGTCTATCATATATTAAATTACAGCGCTCCCCTCCCCAAAGTTACTCGCTTTGCTTAGGTGACTCGAATTCCGGCGCGGTAAGCAGAGCCAGACAGCCCAGCTCTGCCGCACGCTGCCTGGCAGGAAGGGAAACGGGAGAGGTTTGCCCGGGAATCAAACGGGCCGGGGGGTTGCAGGTCACCTTTATTTACCGCTGTGCTGTTGACACGGATCCCTAATCCCAGATGGCTATCACCAAAACTCGGCCTCACTGAGGATGCCTGTTTAGGATGGCTTTCTCAGGAAAGAGTTTTGGCTGTAATCCTCCTGAAATTGCTCTGAACTGTGTGGAGCCACTAATCTAGTTTAGAAAATTTCCTTTTCTCCCCAAGGCTTAGTTTTGCATGAGCATTTTAAGCTCCTCTTAGAAATGTTGATGTGGTGGAGAAATTAAATACCTATCTTACTTAGGAAGGTATTTGTTTAGGAGATAAGCTCAACCCTGACCCCTCTTCCTCCAAACAAAACACAAGCAACTATTTTTTAGCTGGAAAATGTTAATTAATTTTCCAGAAAATGATTGCATTCTATCTACCCTCATCTTCCAAACACTCCAGTGCTCCATGCTAAGGATAGTACAATCCACGTCTTCCCTGGCTTGGCAGCTCCAAAATCTTTGGGCAGCTCTCTCCTTTCTAGGGAACTTGAAAATAAATGAGTGTCTTTTGTTATTTTGTTGTGGTCTGTGTCGGCTTTGTTCAACCCCACAAGGGATTTAAATGCTTTGTTGGGGCATTAGGAAGAAAGGATCTGCCTTGCTATTTGCTCTGGTTTTATTTTTACAATTGCTTTACTTTTTTTTCTCTATAAACCTATGAGTTGAGTTGAATCTGAGCAAAACAATGACAGCAGTATGTAAGAATAAATCAATTTATATGAACACATGGAATAAGTTGAGCAATTTTTTTTTTTCTTTCCCATGTCCTTGTTTTTATTTTTAATGATAACTCATCTTGCAGTGGTGTGATTTTTGGCTTGAATGCAGTTTGTCATAGCTTCTTGTTCTCCAGTCTGCAAGGCTACAAAACTGCCTCTGCTTCTTCCACCAGTATTACTCCTGATGTTTGTTGACTTTCTGACTTGGATCAGTGTCTGTAAAAAGTCTCTGCGGTTTATTTATTTGCTTCCCAAAAAGCAATAGCTTTAATGGGGATGCCTATGGGAAAGGATGACTTCTTTAGCACAGAAATATTTACTTGGTAACTTTAGTTAAATGGAGTGTTCATTACACTTGCTTTGAGACTAGTGGCAATAAAGTTTCAGTAGTTTTAATGTTTCTGTAAATGGATAATTACAGTGTTATGATTTGGTAACTAAATTAGGAACATTGTATCCCTACTTGTCATAATTATCAACTGAATACAGCACAGAAAAAGTTGTAAAAATAGAGGGCAGTACATGTGCAGGCATGGGAGCTTGGCCTCTGGGTCCCCTCTTACTTTCAGTGCGGGTTTTCAAGCAGAGGAACATCAGGAATGGAAGCTCAGGCTGAGGTGCTTGTGCTGGCCCAGGAAGCATGGACAGCTGGATGAATCTTGGAGTTAAATTGCTCGTGTGTACCTGAATAAACCGCAGGGAGAGTGTGCTGGGTTTGGCAGTGCAGGGCATTTGGTAGTGCTGAACAGTCAAGCAAGGCTTTCCATTTCAAGGCAGTGTATGGATGCTTTGTAAAAGTCATTTTTTTCCTGTAAATAAGGGGGAATAGCAGAGCCATAGAAACAGTCCATGGCTGCTGCAGGAATTCCTCTGCTCTCTGTGGTGGAAGGCTCCAAACTGAGCGAGGGGTTTTGTAGCCATGGCTCACCCAAATCGTTGCCTTGTAACTTCCTCTCTAATCCCCAAATCACTGCTATTGTGTCAGACCTTGCATAGAGAAATCCCCAGGAAGGGCCAGTCCTGTGTAATCCTCAGAGAGGAGCAACAAGGTAATGCTGGCCAGTGTTAACATGACAAATTTATGTTTAATTTTCACTTTGATTGTGTATTATACTGTGACTGCCCACAATTCATTTTTCACAGACTTCCTAAGTGCCAGGAGCTGTGTAAAATCTCAGTATCAGCTCCTGGAGTTACATTGCTGATTAATTAAAAGAAAAGTTGTTCTGTTGAAACCAACAGTAACACCCACATAAAAAGAATGATGTGTTCACAGAATTGGGGCTCTCTTCTAGAACCAGATAATGCTCACAAGAAAACATGTGTTTATCTAAGTAGAAATGTGTAACTTAGAATAAACTTACACGAACATTTTAAACTACACATTTCCAAAAAAAAAAAAAAAAAAAAAAACCAAAACCCAGACTACTTTTTTTGCAATAATTTGGTCAGGATTATTTTTTAACTGTTAATTTGGTATTTCATTACAGCTGGGTGTTTCAACACAGACCTTAATTGACAAACTGACTGGCTTCTATTTTATGTGCATCAGTGAACAGGAAAAATAGGGAGCAGCTGTGAGAGCATTGTCTGTCATTGGGTTTCCGGTTTGGATCTAAAATATGCATTCTCTTTCTATTTCTCTTTAGGTGATAGGGAGTTCTTTGGTGAGAAAAGGGAAATGGGGAGAGTCTGAGAGAATGTAACGTGAGGTGCCAACACCATTGTAATTTCTTTTGGATGTTGTTCTTATTCATTTTCACAGATTTTACTTTTGAATATGTGCAAAGAGAAGCTCTCAGAGTTCCCCTCATCTTCAGAAATAAGGATGGACTGGGAATTAAGTAAGTTACAACCAAATTTTGCTGATTAATAAATGCTTTTATAAAATAACTATTGTGCTTTCCACTTGTATCTGATATTTCTTTTGATGATCTCAAAATGGACTGCAATTAGTAAGACTGTCAGCACCCTTGAGAGGAGGAATGATTATTTTCCACTTATAAACAAGCAGATAATGAAATCTATGAAAGTTAAGTGCATACAGCATGGTACTACACAGTCAAAAATAAGTCAGCAGTGAAAATAGGAATGAAATCCAAAGGTTTTTGCACCCAATCCATGCTGTAATGACAGAACAAACTTCCTTCAATTTTTGGCTTCTCAATTCTTTCCTTCATTGCAGGTGGAGTTCTAATGATGCCTGTCGTTTTTCATTATAATTCTGTCTCTTTCAGAATGTTACAGCTTTGTAAATATTTAATAATGTCTGGTTAAATATGGGATTACTGGAGCCTTTTTGAGGTTGCATTTTGTTAATATCCAGTATAAAGGATTTGGTATTTTAATAAGAGAATCCTGCAACTTTCTTTGTGAAAGTGACAGTGTCTAGAAGAGAAGTATTAAAGGCATTAACTTTATCAGTATTTAATGCATAGTTTAGATGCATGTTCCTTGATACTTTTGGAAATTAGGTTCATATAACTGACTATTGCTGAAAGAAAGAAAAATAATTTTTCAAAAGCATCATCACTTTGTTCAGTTTCACCTCAGTTTCCAGCTGTGGAACACCTCCCCGTTTAGGGGACCAAGGAGTCCCCATTATTAATTGAAAGGAATCAAGCCACCCCAGTATAATTTAAAGAGAGAAAGAGATGAAGCAGAGTTTGGAGTATTTGACAGCCATGTGTCCTTTTATTATAAGAGCAAACAGGAGCTGTTGTGATGCTTCTGGTGACGTAGTAAAATAGTTTTATATGTCAAACTCTGAACAAGAGGTGCTCAGAAGGCTCTCTCTGTATGCATTGGCTTTAAACTGCTGTTCCTAAGGGGCAAGTGATAAAAGCTTCAAGAATTTCTTCCTGAAGAAGCCATGAGCTGTTCAGTGAGGCTGGGAAGTGTTTAGGAGCCAGAGACATTGCAGCACCTTCCCAGCCAGATCCTCCTCCTCTGTTTGAGGCAGTTCACATGAAATTCCCCTCGGTTCAAGAAGAAAATGGGGAAGAAGTTTCAGCTCCTGCTGTGCCACCCGTACCAGTTCAGCTCGTGCTCCAGGGTGAAGTGTGGAAGTGAGAGCTCATCCTGCACACACAAACATTCCTAGGCTTCAGATCACACGAGGCTGTGATCTGGATGTGTGGATTGGGTGATCCAGATATATGTAGGGTGACTTTTGAGATACAATGGTCTACAAAATATGTGATACAAAATATGTGATACCCTTCTGACGTTTTGAATATCTGCTGATACAAGCTTCCACTTCTGCTTGTGCTGAGCAGTCAGCCTGCATGCCTGTGCCTGGCAGATGTACAGAGCTAGTGCTTGGAGGTTACTGTGCTTGGAGGTACTCTGAAATGGCAAGGAAAGAGAGGAGTGTGGAAAAATCCTTACAATGAAACTGTGAAAATTGCTTTCCTCTGTACTTCTGACCATCATGAGCTGCTGCTCGTCAGTCTGAACGCAGGAAAGGCCCCCTGTGATCTCTTAGCAGAGGAGAAGCTGTTTATCTTGGAGGACTGTTTCCAGGATTGTAACTCAGGGAGAGAATGCTCTTTGGAGAGGTGTTATCTCTTATCTGAAGAGCAGTCATCTTGCATTGTTTCCTGGTTAATCAGATACCTGTGCTGGCCTGAGCTCATCCTCATTAGGATTTGAATAGGCTCTCCAGCAAATCTTTAAACATTTGCTAAAACGCACCCAGTGCAGACTGAGGTGTTTGCATTTCTCTTCTGGCTGAGGAAACTAGCAGCACAATTTGTTTACTACAGACTGCTGAACGTCTCCAATGTAGTCATATTTTGGAGTTAAGTCACCCTGCTGTACTATTCTTCACCACCTTTTATGATATTTGAAATCTTTAGAAGCATTCATAGTGGTTTTACACAAGATGCATTTGTCTGAAAATTGCATAACATCAAGGGAAAAATATTTCTGTGCAGTTCTTGCTTTGCTGCTATTCTGGATTTATAAACAGAAAACCAAATGACTGATGACACTCAAGAAAACAGCTGGTTTGGGGTTTTTTTGCTATCATAGTTTTGTAGCAAACCAGCCCTAATTGTGTAAGAGAGAGTGTGGCAGTTATGCTGGTGGGGCTGGAGCTGAAGTACAGTCCTCTGTAGCAGCAGAATGGGGTGGAATTAAAGCTGGACCTCCCGAGACCACCCAGCTACAAAATGAGTTCTTGAAACTTGCTGTTACCAGGCCTGATTTTTTTCACTTAGTGTACTCCTTTTTTTAATGTATCACACATCCTTAGAATGCAGGAGAAAAAATCCCCAAGAATCTGCCAGGTGTACTCTCCAAAGAGCTAGACATATTTATTTGTTTGAAAAGATTGTATCCTTCAAGTTTCAGTAATGTTTATTTTTCACTGCTGCTGAAGCTCTCAGAAAGAACAGAATTTCTCATATCCATCTGGACTAGGGTTGTTCTCCATCTTTGTGGTTGATTTTTATTTTGGTTTATACAAATATGAAAAAGATTGCCTATCTAACTGTTGGACATTTCTGACACCAAATACAAGAAAGCAGGCAAGCCTGGCATGTTCTTGTTGCCCACAAATGCTTCCTGTTTCCCCTGCTTCCTACTTTCTAGTGCTTGGAAAGAAAAGAAGAGCTCTGAATGAACCCTGAAGGTCAGTAGATTCAGGCTGTTTCATTCCAGAGAGGGAGTGAATTCCAAAGCTGTGAGGCCCTCACAGCCAAATGCAAAGATGTGAGAGCTGGCAGAGAAGTAACAAAAGATACTGTCCAGCCTCTGCATCCCACCAGAGGAAGGTGATAAGGGGGAAAGGAAGGGACAAGGTGAATTTGGCAGATAGTTCTCAAGATATGTACATGCCAGTAAATGCAGTTTTTACCTTTACCTTTCACTGTTTTCCTAATAGTAAAAATTATTGTTCTGCATGTTTGCCCATGGGCTGGACTGTTTTAATTTTCAACTAAATAATGCCAAAAGTCCAGAGGAAAATTGTTTCTCTTCAACCTGGGGCAGTACAAGAGGGGCAGAGCACTGAGCTGGCAGGTCCCACTGGGCTGTTTTTCATTACAATTCCTTAGTCAGCTTTTGTGCAACGTGAAGTGTGAAATATTGTCAGTAAACTGAAGTCAATCACTCTTAAAACCTCACTACTGTTTTTGTTTTCTTTTTCCACCCAGTTTCTGTGCTGCAGAATCTAACTCTCCCTGACATGTAGAACTCACTCACTTGCAGGACCAAGCTACTCTCTAATTACATTATGCCCTAAAACATTGCCTGTGTTAGAAGTGATCTTGTAAATGCATCAACATCCCTGAACCAATTATGCTACCATTTAATTTAGCTCTGAATTAGCCCAAATTGAATTGAACAATTTCCCAACCCACCAAATACAGCCGGGATGTCTTCTGCCAGACGAGGAGGTTTGGAACAGTCATTAAAACAAAGGGGCTTTAATTATTTTTTTAATATATATTTTATTTCCAAGCCATGATTGCAACCTGTGATGATGTGGCTTTGAGCAGGTTGTTTTATTGCTCTGTGCCTCAGTTTGGCAAGAGTGATAATGCTCACCTTGGGGAACAGACATGAAGCACCATGAGTTGCCAACCACCACAAATTGCTTAATAAGCTATAAAGGTTTAGGATTTTATTGAAATCACTCCCAACCCCACCCCTTCTCTCCCACTGATAAAAAGTGCTCAAAAAGACACCTCTTCTTTTTCATTGTGAGTAGAGAAACTGTTGTACACTTGCCAATGCAAAGATGTCATTTGTGTCATTAAAATTTGCACTGTCCACACTTCAGAGAGGCCTTGCTTGATTCCACCTCCTGCACTAGGGACAAAGAGCACTATGCATTTATTTTTCCTTTATCATGGTAACTAGAGTGTACCCATACTTATCTTGACTGTATTTAACATTGCTTTCTTTGCTAATTACAGAATGCCTGACCCGGATTTCACCGTCAGAGATGTGAAGCTATTAGTGGGTGAGTTATTTTGAATGCACTGGATTAACTCTATACAGAACAGAATTGCTTTTAAATACTTGTCCAGTTGTGTTTGTAGACATTTGTGATAACTCTCAGAATCTGGGAGAAGGCATGGAGAAGCAATTTGTAAATTAAAAAGGCTGGGAGAACCCTAATTAGCGGTTGTGCTGACCGGACTCCGATCTCGTGCTGGATAATTGGCCGTTTGGAAGGGAGGGAATGCTTTTGCTCTTAACAGGTGTCCTACGAACACTTTTGTGATCCTGGAAAGCAGCAGCTCTATTCATCGAGTTCCTATTTTATTTTTTTTTAATCTGTTGTAGAGCATCTGTTTGTAAAAGGTGTGAGTGGAGCAGTATCACCTTTTGCCTGTGTTCTCCCCACATTATTTATCAGTGTCAGGCCAGGTCGGTGCTTTGAGGGAAGGTTGTGAACAGAGGCTGAGCACAAAGC
This sequence comes from Sitta carolinensis, assembly GCA_032173965.1. Taxonomy (NCBI): domain Eukaryota; kingdom Metazoa; phylum Chordata; class Aves; order Passeriformes; family Sittidae; genus Sitta; species Sitta carolinensis. The sequence goes on along the minus strand of CM063296.1, from coordinate 2,912,918 downwards.
CTTGCAAACTGCCTGGCTTTTGGTCAGACACGAACCAGAGAAGCGGTGGCTGTCATCAAATGTTTCCTAGCAATCTTTGCAAATTAAATGTTTTTAACTCTAAGGAAAGTTCCATTTTGAGTAGGAGATTATACTGTATGTTTCTTCGAAATCTGTTTTTACTGCAGATGAGTGTTTTATTTATTGTTACCTGAAATTGTTACTGAATAGTGATCCTGCATTCCATGAAGTCGCTGTGGAGGAAGCTGGATGTTGGCTGCAGTTCTTCTTGGACATTTTTAACTGCATTCCTGCTAGTTAGAATATACTGGGTCTATTTACCTGTCTTGTGGCTGCAATTAATCTTTAAAAGTGGCTCAAATGTTGCATTCTGAAAGAACAGATTTTTTTTAAAATTACTCTTTGAGTTTTATAGTCAATAGGAATATCAAGTCTGGAAAAGATGTAGCTAAGAAAAACAAAGTAGAGGAACTTGTGCCTCATTTCTGCTCACTTGGGGTTATCAGTGAGAGAGGGGTTATCTCTGATAACCTTCCTTCACAAACAACTCAGCAATGTTGCTTAATTTATGACCATTTATAAGCTCAAAAAGAAAAGCCCCAAATATCTGGCAGAAAACATCTGGGAGGTAGTTTGGGAAGTGCCATTTTGTGGTCAATCTACATTAAATTAGAAAACAAACTCCTAAATTTTATAAATTTCCTTAATACCTGCATGTGCACATGTGCAGGTATAAAACTACCCCCTTTTTGCTGTGGAGGAGCCTTGTGCATAAACCCTGTAATTATCTGGACCCTGCTGCAGCTTTCTGAACTTGTTCCATGGCTGATAAACTGCCATTTCTGTCTCTGGGGCTGCTGGAGCTGAGGGTCTGATGTTGAGATGTTTTGGAACAGTGTAGTGTTGCATAACAGTGGTTTTTTCCTGTATAACAGTCAAAGTGTGGGAGTTGCATTTCCTCAAGACTGATGTCCTTTGAAGTACCAGGGGGTGGAGATTCCTGTGTGTATGGCCAGCAAAGCTGGAGGATATTTATAAATAAAATCGCATTTATGAAACAATGGAGCAGAAATACCATTTGCAATTAACTTTGACATTAGGTTTAATGTAAGAGCATGCCTGCTCACAGCTGGATCAGCAATCCCTGTCCCTGCTCTTGGCCAGATATCACATCATGGGTCCTTTCTTTGGGCAAACTCCCTTTGCAGTCATTGTACTGAGCCCAAAACGTGCTCCAGAACATTGTCACCTGCTCTTTTTATAATACAGTTGATGGCTTTTGGCATCACAGGTGGAAACTTTGATATAAAAGGTCGAAAATATTTGGGAAATGGAAGTTGCACCTGAAAAACCACAGTTCTTGTGGCAAATTGTTTTTCTCACTGTGGAATTTGTGCTGGGTAGAACAACCACACTGACACTGAGAGCACATGGAGGAATTCCTGTCTCCATGCCAGATTTTAAAATTATCTACTCATTATTTCTGGAAACACCAGTGAGCATCTTCTTATAGCATATCATTGCTGGTATTTTTTTTTTCTAGTTTTAGGTTACATGTGCTACACTCACTACCTATTGTTCAAATAAAGGACATAAAAAGTCTTCTTTTATTAACATATCCTGTCACTGGAGATGTTGATCAGTCATTGTCCCTGCATTTTTTCAGCAGTTCCCTCAGATCTTCCTGAACCTCCAGGTTTGCATTTCCAATGTGCGGTATTTTCAAAACTTTAAAAACTTTCAAAATCCCTTGCTGAACCTGGGGAGGGAAGGATGTTTGGTGACTGTGAGATGGAATGGTCATAACTCTGCATCTGATTGTGTGTGGGAGTCAATAGAGAGAGAACACAGTCTGAAAAATGTTGTGTTCTGTGTAAACTTGTTGGCTTTTTAAGTTCTCATCATCATAGTTTGCTGGTGCTTTTTAAAGCTCTCATTTCTTCTCTTTTCTTCTTTGAATCAGGGGAAGCACGTCTGTTTTAGAACCCTTTAAGGACGTGGTGCTGGGTTTTTCCAAAGCACATAAATTCCATGGGAAGTTAATGAGCCTTTGGTCCCAAACTCTGCTGAAATCTTACTTTCTATTTCTATCATGACTGTTCTACCATCTTCACAGGGAAGAACCTAAAAGCCACAGGGAAATACTAACAAGCTTTTAAATCTCCCTTTGAAAACTCTGCTCTGTGGCAATAATAAGGAGAATAAAAAAGGATGGGGTTTTGCTTGGTTTTGTTTACTTGAAATTAGGTGTCTATTTTTTAGTCTTTTGTGAGACTTCCAAAGAAACACTGCCATTGCTTGATGAATTTTTCTGTTTTCCTGGCTTAAAAAATGCAGCAACCAGCTGTAATTTAGTTTGGTGATGTTCATGACCTCCAGTTTCTGACACAGGGGCCTGATTGTGCACCCATGTGTAACGGGTGTGCATGAAACTCTCTGCCCTACAGTAGCTTTACTTCACAGAGCCAGACTCCCACCTCCATACAAACCAGATCCTGGATGCTCTGTAAAACCTGAGCTGATGGATTCATTTCAGCAGTTGGAAATGTCTCATCTCTGAAATGGCTGTGAGCCAGGAATACAAATGGAGAAGTGGAAAGGAATTCCTGGCCTGCTCAGGAACTTGAGACAACTCTTGAAAGATGTAAAGCTCTGTGGTAATTTAATACTGTTAAGCTTTGAAATTTCCTTGCATAAGGTAGATTTGATTGCTAATTCTGAAGGGCAGAATGTCACTGTCATCTCTTCATAAGCTGATTTAAAATTTGATTGAAGGTCATTGACCCTCTTAGAGTGTCCTTAAACATCTGCCACACCTGCAGAAAAACTCTGGTGTTATTTCTGCAGGGGTACCTGTCATAGATGGGCAGAAAAGCAGAAGTGTGTTTTCCCAGATTGTCAGCTCCACTCTCTGCACATAAATACTTGGGTGAGAGTTTTCTGCCAGATACTCTGCAGAACAAGGGGAATCACTTGCCTGGGGCTGAGCAAGGAGAAAGGTGACTGCCTTGCTCAGCAAGCTGCTGAAAGCCAGGGCTTCCCTGGTCACTGTGGACCCTCTCCAGCTTTTGCCACTCCTGAATTCAGGGACTGAATGCAGTCATTTGCTTTAGTCTTTGATGTCAGAAAACCAAAGCATTCCATTTTGTCATTGGTTTGAATTTTGTCTTTATATTGTCCCTCATGGACAGCACACAATCTGAAGCTGGCAGCCCTGAATACTTTTGGAAGCTGTGAACCATGTAAGGGAGAGAGAAAGAGGAAGTGCTCCTGGATGTGTGCCTCAGTCTATCACTCTGAGCTCCTTGCTCTTTCTCTGATTTCTTCTTTTTACTGTTTTTTTTTTTTTTTTTTTTTTTTTTTTTTTTTTTTGAGGTTATCTTGGGTCAGCACTGGTTAAATTTAGAGGAATATGTGCTTTTCTGTGACTCTGCACTGCCTTTGTCTCCCTGGGTAGGTGCACAGGCCCTACACGAGCACTGTCTCTCACTAAACAGAAGAGGCCAGTCTGCATGTATTTGCTTTTATTTCTAATTTTGAACTGACCTATTTTCAGTTTGCTTGCCACAGGTCTACAATCTAAGGCTATTGAATCCCAGCTTTCACACTTGCACCTAAATAAATAAAAACCTAAATGAATGAAAGTGGTGCAGGGTCTGTGATGTGCATCACCACTTCCCTCTCTGGGCTGGTGTAGCTTTATGTGCCTGGGTAGATATTTGTTATGCACCCCCAAAGCAGAGCTTGCAATTCCAGCAAGTGGCAAAAGGGGAGATTTCAAACATGCTGAGGATTGTAAGAAAGAAAAGAGACTTTGGGTTATTGTGATCTCTGGGCTGAAGAGGTTAAAGTTGTGACCACAGCGGTCACTTCTGTAGGATCAGCAGCATTGTCCTATGGAATTCACCGTGCCCAGCCAGGCATTGTATCAGTGGGAACAGTGCAAGTACAGGACTTAGACTATTCATGGGGTGGTCTAACAACTGACATCAACTCACTGATTGATTTTATTTAACTAACTCACTACAGGTTCATTTATAGAATTTAAAAAAAATAAGTGTAGGAGCAGCAGAGGATGTGTCATCACTCATGCAATTTGCTGTTAAAATCTGGTGCTGTAGACTGGACTGGGCCCTGATGCTCACAAGCACAGGAAATGTTTGGTTGCTGTGTTCACAAACTGCATTGAAAAGCTTTGGTGTTTTCATCTTGTATAAAGAATCCAAAAAAATTTGAAAGCAGCAAAGCTTTTAATTGTGATACAATTTGTGCACTGAGGTGTGGCAGTAAAGAGCAAACAGAAGCAAGCTCCAGTAACTTGCAAAGACCAACATTCATCTGCCCTAGGAGATGATGCACAAGATGGGACCTAATAGATCATTTCAATATTTGATTCCTGTGATTCTGTCAAATCCCTAAAGACCTGGCAGCAGGCTTTGATCTCAAGACAAAGGGTGAAAGGAAGACCAAGGCTCTACATATCCTGTTGCTTTCTTTGGTGGGAGTAGCTGAAGAAATACTTGATTATTGCTGGGATTTGCCTTCTCATTAGAAACACCAAAAGAACAGGAGCTGAGCCAAAAATTTCAGTTGCAAATTGACTGTTTAAAGAAATACGTGTGAAGATCTCTGCCTCAACTATGAGTTTATAATCATGGTGTCAGTGGAGCAAGATAATAGAATAAATTACATCGTTAAATCCCTGATGTTTTCAAGGGAAAAGTCCTATAAGTGGGGGGTGGGTTGGCACTGCAAGTGCAGGTCAGCCTTCCCTCACACTGCTGACAAGTTCTGGAGGAGATGCTGTGTGCTGTTACACATCTGCTCATGGTTTATTCACTAAGTGCATCATAGTGCACTGAAGTGAGGATCTGAGCTTTCATTAACATCACTGGAGCAAAGGAGTATTTCCCTGGCTGTTTAGATTTTTTTTCACAGGGGAGAGCCCTAAGCAAGGTTTGTAAAGTTTGATATTGCAACATTTTCCTCACTCTAGGAGAAACTGCAATTCTGCCGTGTAGGGGTGCAGAGGAAAAAGTGTGGCCTTGTTTTCCCAGGTGGGAACCAGTCTGAAAAGGGAAATGATCTGCTAAAATCAGAATTTGGGGAGTCTCAGTTTCTAGTTTTCCTGTAAACTGTAAATGATGTAGTGAATGTAGCAAGCCATGGCTTCTTTGTGCAGGGACTGTGGTGGAGAGGAACAAGTTCCCTGACTAGTTAATGTCAGCAGGCTGATGTAAATAATTTAAATTCATTTGGGACAGAAAGGATTACTGCCCACCAAATGTACCTAACAGCCATAATCTATGTGAGGCTCGGCATCTTTCATCCAGCCATTTTTGTTCTCTTAAATACACACACTGCTGTAGTCCCCAGGAATTCCAGCTAAAATGAGAATATGCATGCCAGCTACTTCAGAGAGAGACAAGAACCCCTCTAATCCATGCTTCTGGAAGGAGGTGATATTGAAAAAGGAGTAGAAAGAGATATAAACATTGTAGGTAATAATTATTCTGGCTTTATAAAATGTTTTATATATCTATTAAAAACAGTACACACATTTATAGATGTATACACACACACATGTATAAATTTCATTCAGTACTGAATAAGGAATCATAAGCAGTGTTTCCATGGAAGAGAAAATTGTGGTGCTGGTGGTGACTGCAGGTCAGGTGGGTAAAGGCAGGAGGGAGGGCACAGACTGTGTAAAACACTCCTTTTGCATTAGCATACATTTCTTGTGGTGTGACAGCACAATGGTCCCCGAGCTGGCTGTGCAAATGTTCAGCTTTTTGTTAGCAGCTACTCAAAAAAGCTGAAAGCAAATCAGAGAAGTGTCCCTGAGTAGCTGCTTCCTAGTGATTTTTTTGGTTCATTCCTCTTGCGTGTTTGCTGCTCCTCTCAAATTGATCTGTTCTGAAAATTGTATCATGGTTGAATTCACATCCAACTACAAAGCAAGTCGAGAGGCTTGTAGTGTGGTCTGCGGGCAAGTAGGGGAAATTTTGTCTTAATCAATGTACAGTTCTCCATCCTGTGAAAGAAAATTAGCCGTGTAGATACAAAAGAAGGACAAAGCAGCCACACACTGCAGCTCAGAAAACTTTCCATCATTTCTGCTGAATAGGGACCCAGTGTTGCTTTTTCTATAGAGCAACGCTCCATTTGTTTCAAGGAAGTTGTGAAATTGGAGACCGAGAGGAGTTAGGAGGGAGGCTCATTAGAGAGGCTCTGTTGTAAGGAGCACTTCCCAAAATTAAACTGGCTGCTCAAAGGAAGTGCAAAAGTCTGCCCCCAGACTTACATCTAAGTCTTGATTAAGATGTATGGTTCTCCCCTGGTGTGGGGATTTGCGCTGTGAATGAGAATGCCACGTTGGGAAGAGGAGAAGAGCTGAGTCAGGAGTCATTAACTGCTGTGTCTCCAGGAGTTCTTGTGTGGAGGGACAAGGAGGAAGCAGCGAGGCCTGGGCTCTGCTCCTGGGACCCAAATAATGCATTTTTCAAAACACAGTGGACCAGGCTCTTCTAGGAGAGAGGAGTCATCACTGATCTCATGGGAGGGGAGGTACTTGGATGAAATATTTCCATTCATTGTAGATTTCTCCTCTTTAATTCTCACGGGGGTTTTGTGCCTCACTCTGTGATCTGTGCCCAGCCTGCTCTCAGGGTTCTGCCTTTTTTCTTTTCCTGTTAGTGGGACTGTTGCAATATTAAGAAAACTGAGTTAATGAAACATCCATAGTTTTGGAGGGCCAATGTGTGTGTAGTTTTATACCAACTTGTGAATGTATTCCTCAGGCTGTGAGAATTCCATCTGGGGGTACCCTGCAGGTCACACCCTGAGTTCCTCAGGGGACTCAGATCCACAAGAGACCTGCCTGTCTCCAACAGCTGAGAGGAGCAGGGGATCCAAGAGCACCTTGAAGCAGGAGATAAGGATGGCTCCCTGCAGGAGGAGGCTGAACTTGGATGTTCCTCACAAGTGACTGTAAAATAATTACATGTCACTGCTATTCCCATTGATCCGAGTCTACAAACCCAGACCCTGTGGTTTCAGGGAGATGGGTCACATACCTGCCTACAAACTTTCCTAGGGGAAAAATGGAGAATCAGAAAGCAGCTTTCATCAGGGCCCCACTGATTTGTCTCAGATGTTATTCAGAAACATGTGTTTGAGATCCAGTCCATAAAAATAAATTGTTTCCTCCATCATGTTGCTTTGTGACCAAAGCTTGTTTTAAAAAACTCGCATTTTTTAAAAAAAATGCTTTGTTTTTAAAAAGTACCAAGTTCCAAACTGCTCACAGTCATGCTGTCAAGCCTGTCAACATGCTTCATGCTGTAAACTGGGAAATGTGCTAAGTCAGGCCTAAAATCAGCAAATAAATATTACCACTGAAAATGATAATTTCCCAGTGTCTGTAAGCTCAGACGGAGTCAAACCAATGGTCTGTCAACAAAGGGGTTTATAAGTACTGCTGGTATGAGCTGGACAGACTCCTAGCTGCTGAATTTCTTTTTAAATCTGAGAATTGCAAAGAGGAAACATCTGGACAATAAAATAAAATATAATGTGCTATTTCATTGAAATGATTGATCCTAATTCTGTCTAGCAGGTTTCTCTTTCCAAAGTACAGCACTGGAGGTTTATTGGCTCATCCTTTTGTCTTTGTCCTTCTTTCTTTCTTTTCCTTTGAGCGACCTCTCCTGTTTTGTCTGTATCCCTCTTTCCTTGAGGAAACTGTACAGAACTTGTTTTACTCCCTAATTCCATAGAAGTTTGTGAGGAAGTACAGATAAATCCTTCCAGACTGAGCAAGTGCTCTTAGGATACTCCTGCTGACCATGAACCATTAGTGAGGGAGAGATCAACACACTTTGCTGTAAACAGGACCAGTAGGACTTGACAGGTGGGGTGTTTTTGGTTTCCCATGGAATCCATCCCTTCTTAGTGGGACACCATCAGTCCCATACGTCAATCAGAGAGCCTAATGTGATTTCTGACCTCTTCCATGTTAGCTCAGGGCTAGGAAGAATTACAAAATTGTGGAGCTGCACTGTGTTCTCTCCTGGGCAGAATTAAAAATTAGTAACTAGACAGCAAAGTTTCTGAATGGATTTTTTTTCAAGTGAAGGTTCCATTAGTGATTTTCCTACAGTCTGAGGGCTCTAATTTGTTGGAAATTGAAGTGGTTTGCAACAGCTCTGAAGGAATCCTTTGGGACTTTGGCATCCACCAGTGTTAAGGTGGAGAAGTGCATGAATAAAGTGGAAATCTCTGTCTATTAAAGTGTTGTATTGCAGACTTCCAGAGAATGTTGCTTCATTTAACACTCACTGGTTTTGTGCCTCTTAAACAGCTTATTGTTTAAGAAGAAAAGCTGCAGTCTGTAATAGCAGGAGGGAGCTGGGGCTGTGGTTGGTGTCACTGTGGGATTTTCCCCCAGCACCGGTGCTGGCTGCACATCCTTCCCCTGATGTTTGTGCAACTGTGCTGGGAAGCAGGCAGGGAGCTGACCCCACTTTAAAAAAATTATTTAAGCCTCATCAGTTTCTTGAGTATTGGCGAACAATTTGTATCATGAAACCAGGACTCAGGGCAGACAGAGGTTAACACTTACCCAGTGTTCCTGACACACTGGAAATAGAAACTTCTCCTTCTCATACCAGTACCAGGCTCTGGTGCCAGAGCATCTCTTTGTCATCTAAACTGGCCTCTAGTTTGGCTGCTGTTGCCTGTTATGTGACCAGGGAAGTGTCTCTGTTCCTTGTGCTCCCTATTGCATCCAACAATTTGCTTTTTTTGCCATACCAATTAAGCAACTCTAAATTGGCATCCTGCTCATTCTCTTCCTTCTCCCCTCACTTCTGGCACTGCTCTCCCATCCCCTCCTGTGTGCTGGCATGGGCTTTCATCTTTCTTGTAGTGAGGTGATTCAGGAAGTTGAACTGGTAGAAAACTCACACTCTCTGAAAGGTGGAGGAATATATATACTTTTTTTTTTTTTTGGTGCTTGTTTAGCTTTCAGCACTAACCAGTGCTGGGCTAAGCTGTGATGGATGCAGCTTTCCACCTCTGTAATAAGTTTCCACTGGGGCTCTGTGCATCAGAAGTGCTCTTTGAGCCATGGGTTTCTGTGTAATAAAATAAAAAGAAGGCATTTGAAGCTCTCTCATTATGTTTTTTTTTTTTTTTCTTTTTTTCCTCCTAGAAGTAAAAATGAAATATTATAACACTCACTTGCCTATGTTTAGCACGTCCGCTGACTTGCCATTTTGGAAGTAAAACCAGTTCTATTTTTAGAGCTGAACTTCCTGTTTGAGCTCTCTTTAAGTTTGTCCTTTGCCTAACTCAGGCAAACTCTTTTAAAAAATCTTAGTTAAACTGGGACAGTTTTGCTAAAAACAGTCATGTTCATGTCCAGATATAAACAGCAATAAATCTGCTTTGAATGAACATTACAAGAAAAACACAACCTCTCAAGAGAATGTATTTCCATGATGCCAGGACATGAAAGTGAAAATGAAGTGATGTGTTGGTGAGGTCACAGGCATCTCAAAGCCTCTGGCTACAGGTGAATTTAAAGATGAATTGTCCGTGTGGGAAAATCAAGCAGAACATTTGTTTTAGAATAACTCCCCATAGTCACACTGTGTTTCTGTAATAAGTATCCTCTGCTTCAGCTCATCCAGGCTAGAAATGAGCTGTCTGATTTTGGAGTGATCCCACCCAAAATCCTAAATATTTTATGGGAGTTGTTATGCTTTAGTGTAACAATATACCTTAGTTCAAAATTACCTTCAAGTGTAGTGCCTTTACCTAAAAATATATATTTATACCAGCATGTTTTGCAGTTTGATGTAATCCTAGCTATATATTTCTTCAGATGTTCTCCTAAGTGTGGGTACAAGATGTGTGGGGTGTTGCCAACCCTTTGACACCTTCGAATACCCTTCTAGACCAGAGGGGAGCTGCAGCATTGCTGGTAGTGCACATGTTGATTGGTAATGTGAGTGTAATTGAAGGTCTTCTTCTATTTCCTAATTGCAAAGTGTGAGGGAAATCAAGTTTTCCTCATTATGGGCTGGCAATGAGGTTTCAGAGGGCAGAAAGGTTAGAATTTTTATAACATTTTTCTCTGTTGTTACTGTTAGATATATTTTATGTTGAGACATTTTAGGAAATTATTAACGGTCTTAAATTTGATAGATAACAAAACCACAAGACTTTCACCGAAGTTATAGCCCATCTCACTTTTCTTGGACCTTGTATTATTTTTCCTTCTGTAATTGTTATTTGTCTGCTCTGCGTTTTTAGCTACCTGGAATATGCTTATACTACAGGTTAATGCACTGGGATACTGTATAAAAAATTAGAAGAAAAACATTCCTTTGTATAAGGAATTTTTTCTACGTGCTTTACCGTGTCTGAAGCTTCTAAGAATCACAAAAAATGTTGTGTTAGGACACCGATTAATTCCATATAACGCCACTAAAACACATGATTTGCCTGAGCCGCTTTCTCCAGCGCGGCGGGGATGCCCGGGCTCGCTGGGGCAGGAGCTGCGGGGAGAGCCGTGTGCGATGGCCGGGCTGCTTCCCTTTGTTCTTCTGTGCCCTCTGGTGGCTCCGGGAGCGATGGGAGCCGGACGCGTCTCTTCATTTGCTCGTCCCCTCGCTCTGAAATGCAGGGGGTGTCGGGAATAGCTCCACTTGAGCAAGGACTTTCTGCTCGGATTCACATCCCTCCCAGTTAGCAGGGGATATCATAATAGTCTCCCGTGGGCAGCAGGAGAATACGTGCTTCCAGCTCCGGGAGCTCCGGGGGGATTAACTGGGATGCAAGTCAAAGCCTCAGTCTTTAGGTACAATTAACCCGCAAGCGAGGCTGGCAGATTTCCTGAGGCTCTGCCAAAAATCCTGCTTTACAAACCAAGGATTTTTTCCTCGTAAGAAGTATAAAGATTAGGCAGGACCAGTGGGCCGGTCCCTCGGCATTGGAGGTTGGTTTCTGGTTGTCAACACTATATTATACCTTCAGCACAGATCTCAATTCAGCCACAGAGGGTTAAAATAATTCCCCAAGGTAGCTTTATCCTCTTAATGGACAGGCTTTATAATCATTCTTACAGAAAGAACATTTCCTCTTTCCTCTGCCGTGGGGGAGTTGCACCTTTTCCTGCTGGTGCTGTGCTGGAGAAGAGACCACAGCCTAGAAAACTCTGGTGTCGTTTGCAGCTCTGATTCACACCTCCTGTGCATTTCTCATACTCTGCTGTGTGGTTCATGTTTGCGTTTCTTCCACTGCTCCAAATATCCATGCTAAATCCACGTCATGGAAAAGGATGGGCCATGCTGAAGGCTGGAGTCTGGCAGCTTGGATAACCTGAAGCTCAGGGCAGGGGAAGGCAGTGCTTTACTTGTTAGAAAATGGCAGCTGTTGGACAACAGAGGCGATGATTACAGTCCCAGCATTTCCCATTCCCTGTTCCCTCTCTGGAAAATTGTTACAATATTCTGTATGTGAAGGGAAGTGTGGGTGCAAACCCTGCAGGGGAGATCAACAAGAGCTTTGCTGAATGACTTCAGAGCTGGAGCCCCTTATTCCCAGAGTGTCTGGGATGGGCTTGGGGAGCTGTGATCTAGGAAATCATTTGCTGGTGCAGGGAAGGTGCCTGTGTAGCCTGCATTGCTGGAGGGCAGTTCTCTCTCTGACAGGGGACAAGGTTTGCTTCTCTGTTGCTCCTGTTTTACCAGAACAGAAAGGACCAACTCTCTGTACCAGACCAACTTGTCCAGGGTGAGCAGTGGGAGGCAGGGACCCTGTACAAGTAATTTTTCCTCCCAATGTTCATTTCTGTGTGAAACAAAATTATATTACAGCATATAGAAATGTTCTACAATTCAATCTATTAAAATCTTTACAGTGTCTTGGTTACTAGGCCTCTAAATAAAGGGAACTGATATTATATATACAATTGTCCCCTTAATTTTAATAGGAATTTTACTAATACATGGGTTGGAGTAGCTTGAAATTTTTTCAAGGTTTTAGTAAAGCATAATTCTGTTGTAGCTCATCCTGATGGATTTTTTTTTCCAACTTACATCCCTGCAATTGATTCTTCTGTCTCCTTCTTGCTGTTGTCTGTTCCCCTTGTCAGAGATGGCACTAGCTTGTTTCTTAGTTACTGTCTTTGTGATCCTTTGGGGATTCACTTGTGCTCCATGAGCAAGCAGCAGGAGAGGAAGATGTTTCCTTAGGCTGTAAAATCCCCCAGCATCACCACTCCACCTCTGAGTCACATCTGCTGCCAGAGATGAAGCAGTGCCTCTAAATCCCACATTGCCAGTCCAGAGTTCTGCTGGAAAAACATCCAGGGAAGTCAAGGGTGAAGTGGTGCACAGTGCACTTCCCCTGTGAGCAGAAAGAGACTTTGCCAGGGCTCCAGGTGTCTGTTAATCCATGTGCAGTGGGTGATGAGCTCAGGTGAGGGACAGGTGGGAACAAGGGTGAGAGGCTGCCAGGGTCACTGAGGTCCTGCTGGGCTGCCCCACGCTTGGCTGAGTGGGGTCCCTGCTTTGAGAACATGGTGACAGTGTGGCAAGGGTTTGCCTAGGAATTGGTTAACAGAAATGGGAAAATGTGTGTGGAGCTGCTCAGAAATCCAGCCTGACCTGAGATCTCTAAGCCTGCCATCAATTTTTGGAGCCTCTGTGCTTCTTTCCCTTGTTCTTTACTATCCTAGATGATATTTTTTCACCTTGTACTAGAAACAGGAGATAGAAGAAAGAGCTGAATCTTTTCAGGACAGAAGAGATAAAGCTGGCAGTGAGCCAGAGCCACTGTGCAGTGGGCAGTGAATACCAGGATGTGAACCTGTAATTATACATCTCAAATTCTGTGAGCAGTACTCCAAGAATCATTATGTATGGGCTTGTTTGACAGTACTGTGGCTTAAGAGAAAAACATCCCCTCAAATTACTCTTTAATTTGGAAGTCAAGAGATTATCAATTCAAATCTTAAGCTCTTCTGCCTGTAATTGATAATCGTGTTCATTTTACAAACCTGCTATTGAACTGCTCCTCATACTCTCAATTCATCAGGTAACTGCTGATTTTTCTTTCGGGAAGGATAATTGAGAAGCTCTACAAGGTTGCTTCCAGCAAAGCTGAGATCAAACTTAGACTAAAATATGGCAGATCTCAGGCTCAGCCACGCTGCCCTGCAAATACAATCTGTGTCCTTAACCCCCCTGGTCTGTAGCCGTTGCTTTGATCCCGGGCTCTGGAAGCAGAGATCAGGATGGCTTTCATTAGGGGCTTGTTTAACAGGACTCCACCCCAGCTGCTAACCTGTGGAATTGAAAAAAGACCCTTCCCCTAGATAGTAAAGCTTACAGTTTAAAAAAAACCACAACAAAACTCTCCAACCCATAACTAGATTTTATGCATGTTGTTTCAAACATGCAGTTGCCAAATTTAAAGACTCTTGTGCTTTTTCACACGTAGCTAAACTCTGCCCATCCTGCCTCAAGGTGGCAACACTCCTGGCAGTCCCAAGCCCAGCCCAAGGATGGGCTCCTGTTCCCTGGCCTTGGAATGAGGAGTTTGACTGACGGGCTGGTGGGACTATTCCAGATTTACACTATGTAATTTATTTTTTTTATTTCAAAGCTTTACGGTCTTGAGTTCTTTGCAGAATCATTATCACATCTGTCACTGTCATTGCTATCAGGGGCTAAGGATGTTTGTAATGGAGAGCAGCAATCCAAGCTATCACTCTTGCTGAAATACTGCTCCCTAGAACACGATGGACCAGGTGCTGTAATTATTAATAATTCCCTCTGATGGTGCATATCAGCCCTACATTTTGTATTAATGCAATTTAGAGTTATTTCTTCGGTGGTGAATATTGTTTTGGAGAGATTTTTTGGAAGGCTTGTGAGTTTGTTTGCTGGAATCCTCTCCTGGAAATGAGGCATGTCTCTCATGGGCTCCTCTTCACTCACACACAAATGAACTGCTAATTAGGATGATGAAATTGCTGGAGAGGTGAAACCTTCCAGTTGGCCGAAGAGAAGATTGTGGATTAATCTGTGTAAAGCTGAAGGCTCGACTAAAACTGCTGCTCAACATTCTGGTGCTAATGAGACTTGTATGTCTGCCACTCGAGGAGCTGAAAGTATGGCCTGTAGTTTTTGTTGAGAGATCCAAAGTGGGAGCTCACTCCTCTGTGGCATTTAGTGCTTTCATCCCCACTGGTGAGGACTGGAATTGGGAACGTTCAGCAGTTTACAGTATCCACTGATGCAAGGCAGTTTTTGCTCTTTGTGGATAGTTTTTGTACATGAGTAAAAGCATCTTGAGAGACATATGGATATTTAGAAAATTGCAGTATGATTTGGAGAGCAATTTGTCTTGCCTGCCCCCTGCTACTATATTGTATCACTTTTCCATAGTATTTAATGTACTTCTGCTTGCATCAATTGACATAAAGGAGGAAACTGCTCTCTCCATCTCTGTGAAGCACCAGGTGACTTGTTCAGTGTTATACTGGGCAAAAGGTCCAGTTCCAAGTTAATTCCTTGCTCTTTGTTTGAGCTTCTTAGGAGCCATGGAAGGGCTGGTACTGGTCTCATCCTCTTTTTCCTGCAGTTTCCCTGCAGAAACTGAGAACTGATATACATATATATATATATATATATATATATATATATAGAGAGAGAGAGAGAGAGAGAGAGAGAGAGAGAGAGAGAGACATAAGATAGGTAAGTGTATGTATATATCCATAAATAAGGCAAGGCAGCTGTTTTGAGAGTGCTGCTGTGTTCGCAGGAAGCCGCCGGATCGTGGACGTGATGGATGTGAACACCCAGAGGGGCGTTGAGATGAGCATGTCTCAGTTTGTGAGGTACTACGAGACCCCCGAGGCCCAGAGGGAGAAGCTCTACAACGTCATCAGCCTGGAGTTCAGTCACACCAAGCTGGAGAACATCGTCAAGCGCCCCAACGTGGTAAGGGAGCCCGCGGTGATGGGCTTTATTTCAGCTTCTTCCCAGGAATAAATCAGGGAGCTTAAACGAGGTGATGGGAAGTGCCCAGAACTCCTGCTCCTTTAGTGTCAGGATCTCATTTTTAGCCAAGTAGAAAGCTGGTCTCCTTGACAGTGGAACTTAATTTACAGGAATTAGGTACCTGATGAGCTGTTAATCGTGCAATTTGCACTGATACACTGTTCCTCTCAAGGTATTTAGGGGAAACTTCATCCAAAATTAAATACCTATCTAGTATTTTTCCTCCTCTAAGGAAGCTTAAACTATCAGGAAGATTGGATTCGTTATATATGAACACTCCTTTTACCTAAAAAATGTTCAGGGGTTCCAAAGAAAAAAAATTGGAGACACGATTGTTAAATGTAGAAATGTTTACATAATTAAATCAGCATAATCACTGCTATGTCAGAATTGGCAGTAGTGGAAGGGGGTAGATCTGTACATACTTTTTAAAGGCGGAGGGCTTTTGTGATTTTATTCCTGATGGAGTCACTGGCACGAAACTGTGACCTTATTAGTAAAGATGATTTCATTCAGCTCTGAAATGTAGCCGTGTGTGCTGTGCTAGCATGTAGCTGGGTGTAAAACTACAGCTCTATGATGTTTTGTTTTCCGACACTTTTCACCTGATTTCTAAGTCCTTTCCTAGTTACAGCCAGCAGTTTTTTTTTCTGCTGGGGACATCTTTTACCCAAGAAGACGATATAAACACCACACTTCTGCCTCAACAGGTCACAAATAAATGGCAGCTCTAATTGCTGATTTGTAGAAGTAATTCTTAACTAGACTATTTTGTTCTTTTACACACAGATCATAAATTGAATATTAAACACATATTTAGAAGTTCATTCAGATTTTTGCTGTCATTCAGACACTTAGCAGGCAATTTGAAGGTGCTCTGGGGAGTTTCTTGTGTTTTCCCCAACACATTGTGCTCAGCAGCTTTTAAAACATCTGTGCAAATTTCCTGGGTGCTTAGAAATGAAATAGGCAGTTAGGTATCTGTTATCACGTGTAAATAGTTATTTCATAGCTCTTTAAAATGGCCTGAGTGCACAATTGTTTGTAAAACTAGGAATATCTAGATCTCACTGAAAGAGAGATTTGCATTCCCATGGGAGTAGAAGAGAGGGTGTTGTGGAAGTTCAGTGCCTCAAGTCACCTCCCATATATTTGTTTAAGATGTTCCCTTGAATGCTGCATAGTTTTGAGCCCGTGTAAGGCAGAAATACCTGGTTTAGGTTCCCTGCTGTGTAAATTCTGGGTTGCAGTTTCAGAATGTGGGAATTATTTCACAATCAGGGCAGTAAGCAAGTTTTGTTTTCACGAACATTTGTGATATTGATAGAATCAGTCCTATTTCCTCCTTGAAGTGGAAGATCTTAACATCGTATAATCCCTCTTACGTTTGCATTTTAATGTTCATAATTGCAGTTTTTAGGCTGTTGGCCTCAGAAATCCCACAGACAGTACAAGAGAAGGTGCTCACCTGTGAGCACCCGTGAGACAGAATTTGCACTCAGGTAAATTGGCTGTAAAACTCTCCTTCCCCCGTGTTTTAAGGGGCTGAGTTGTGGTGATGAAATGCAGCACCTTAACAAGTTGGGTGCACAGGACTTTTGCTGAACAGCAGGGTTCTTCCTGTCTGAGCATCTGCTGCTGTCACTGGAGGAGTTTTAGCCAACACGAATATGTCCTGCCATGTGTTCAGGAGCTAACAGTTGATTTTTGGTGTTTCAGGTGGACTTAGTCGACTGGGTGGATAATATGTGGCCACAGCACTTGAAGGAAAGACAGACGGATGCTACCAATGCTATTTCAGAGATGAAATACCCCAAAGTGAAAAAGTAAGTCTTTAAAAAGCTCTGCTCTTGACTGCCTTAAATAATTTTAACTTTGCTGAATACAGTCTTTAATCAAGTCTCTTTGCAAAGTGCATTTTTATTTTTCAGTTTTGAGCAACTCTGTTTTGAAAGTGGCAGTCTGACCTTAAGTAGTAAATTCTCTGAAAGTGCTGCCCAAAGAAATCACATCACACAGATATGGCACACAGTATAATCAGAGCCCTGCTGTAGGCTGGGCTCAGATCCTGCCCACGTTCTAAACTGCTAATGACAGACGTTATTAGCTGAGAAACGTTCTGTGAAACGAGCTTGAAGTCCATTTCTAATAGGCGTGTGTGACTTCCTAGAACTCTGTCACTGCCCTTCCTGCCAGTTTGCTTTTCTATTCACTTTTTCAAGAGCAAGGTCAAAGATTGGACTGACTACCCAGGCTCAGGACCCACTCAGGGCAGGTTTGAGACTGAACACAAGAGCAGTTTGTCCTGGCTCTGCCTACCTCAGCTCTAGGTTTTGGGCAAGCATGGGCTCACCTTGTTTTTTCTTCTGCTTTAATGTCTTCCTTGAAACTTTTTATGTGGTGATTGGGAAAAGGAACTACTTGGGGGCCTCAGAATGTGCACTGCAAGTTTCATGGGAATGAGTACAGCTGAGATAGGGGTTCCTTTAATGAGGTAATGACCTGTATGGCTGAGGAACACCAGGTAATCCTGGAAGCCCTTCACTGCTGTTTCTGTTTTATTGGCCAGACCAAATGCTGGCAGCATCCCAGGCTCTGCTGTTGAACTGACCTCTGGTGTTCTGCAAATCACTCAGAACTCCTTCCAAACTGTAAAATAGATTGGTACTAACAGATACAAAGGAGTGTGCAGTCAGGAAGTGATATGTAGCATTTATTCCTGTTCTGTAAAAATAAACATTTTGGAAGGTAAAGGTCTCCATAAAATCAGAGACTCTGTGACAGGCATTGGGGATTATGCTCAGCACCACTGATTTCAGTGGAAGTTAAAGATGCTTCTACATTTTGAAAGGATCAAACTGCCCATTAGAGTAACTGGATGTGGAGTGGAGTGCCCCATGCATTTGGAAATGTCCTCAGTGACTTGCCTGAGGTGACACAATAAACCAGCAGCAGAGCAGCACTTGCTTCCCAAGTGGTTCGTCAGCTAAATAACATTATTTTTAATTTGTCAAAGCTAAGAAACTGAATTATGATTCAGGGCCTAAGGATTCATGGATGGTACAAGGTAAGAAGTAAAAGAAACGATTCCTTTCCTAAAGCAGGAACACTCCAGATGCTGAAAAGATGTAGCAAGTAAACAGAGCAAGGCAGAGATGGTTTGAAGGATAAGGTAGCAACATGACTAACAGAAAAAGCAGAGTATGCTTGCAGTTCACTACTTGCATCATGAAATGCCAGATGGTAGGTTTCAAAGGGATTTTAGAGACGTACCAATTCAACAGATTTTGACATGGAGTTTTTCCCATTTGTGGAGGGTGGCCTGGTAGAAAGGCAGGAGATGAAGAAGCAGACACGGAGCCGTGGAGGTTGCTGTCACTGGCAAAGGGAAGGTGGAGGTTGACAGCTTGATAAACTAGAAGATGTGATAGGTACAGGGAAGCTAAACACTGAAAGATTGTAAACGCTTGAAATGTGACAATAGGGTTTGATGTTGGGAAAAGGAGTTACCAGGCATGAGTGTTAAAGGCGAGGGTGATGCAGCTGGAGTGATGAGGATGTTGCTACTGAGTGTGATCTCACAGAAAGACTAGAGAAGGATGATTTACAGCACTGTTGGCACAAACCCCTCATCAGTCTGAAGAAGCCACAGAGATAAACCCAGTAACAAACAGTGACAGTCTGTGAGCACAAGAGAAGCTGCACCAGATCAGGATGAAGATCTGTGGCTCTCAGTAATGTGTGTGCTGTTGGGTGCTGGCATTGATGCCCTGGCAGGAGTGGAAGAACGGTGTGAGTGTAAAATGATGCTGCTCCTAAAAATTATCTTCTGAACTTTGACTGTCTGCAGTCCAGGCTGGGGCTGGCCTGAGGTAGAAGTGGTTTCTGTGTGCTCAGTGACTCTCAAAGAGATTGCTCTTCCATGAACTCGTCTGGTTTAAAGATGAACTCCTCAAGAGATTGGCTTTCTCCATCTTTGGGAATTCAAGTTGGCCTTTTCCTGTAGAGATACTGCTCCCAGCTATTGCTGTGAGTATCCAGAGGGTTCAAGCCCTTATTAGGGAGATCATGCTAAGTTGTGGAGGCACAAGTCAGTGCCCTCACTTGCTTCAGACTGCCCATTCTTTTATGTGAATCATCCATATTCATATGCTTTATTAATGACTGTTGTTGCTCAGAAATGGGATCGATTCATTCCATTCTTGTTCTGAGCATTCCCATAATTCTGAGTTTGCAGTATGCCATCCCCACCATTAACGTGTTCCCTACAAACAAAAAGCACTCCAGCGAGAGCGCTGCAGTTTCGCAGACACAGATGGCATCAGCAGACACAAATGTCTGTCTTGGCTCCTGCACGTCGAGTTCCGTGCTGGGAGTGAAGTTAGAGAACGCTCCATCTGCTGCCTCGCTTCCCAGGAGCACCGCGCTCCACCCCGCCCTGCCCCGCACTCGGGCTTGCACCATTAACTTCCCAAAAAACTCTGGGTAATGAAGTTATTTTTCTGTCTGTAGGTAAGTGGCTGCTTGCCTCACAGGAGCCTTAGAGGACTGGATTAAGTGGGGCAATAGTTTATGTCCCCTCTTTCACATCCCAGGGTGCAAGTTCCTGAGAAAAGTCCCGCAGACGTGGGATCCTGGATGAGGGTGGGAAGATGCCCTGTAACCAAGAGCCAGCAGAAAAAGGCAATGATATTTTAACATCAGCTTTTAGGGGCAGAAGCTTGTTATATCACCGTAACCATTTTCAGGTAGCTCAAAACAAGCTCAGATTTCTTTTTCTGTTTAAATTCATCCAGAACTGAAGCAATCTGGATACAGCTGAGTCAATGAAAACAACAACAACAAAAAAGTACTAATTTGATTTTTTCGTTTATCAAAAGAGATAGCCCTGCTGAAATTTTTATCCTCTTTATTAGGTTTTTGTGTTTGTAGCCTTGCAAGATTATTTGCAATGCAGTGGCAGTGAATAGCTACTGTTCAGGACATGAAACGGTATCATGAATTTCTAAGAACTTGGTAATATTTGTGCTGTGGAACAAATGAAAATGAAAGCTTTAGTCAGTGCAACATCCTTTTAACCTTCAACATCCTTTTTTACATTTTTACCTTATCTTTTTACCTATTACTTGAAATATCTAAGCAATGCTGTAATAGGTCTCTATAATGACGCTGGCCTTCAGTTAAGGATGCGGTTATGTTGTGTGAAACATCTACCTGTTCTCAAAAGAATGCTGCTCTGTTAGCATGTCCTCAGCCCTATTCTTCCTCTCCCAGGCTGTTGTTCAGCCATCCATTCCTTTCTATTCATTCCTTTACTAAGTAGGGATGGATTTAAACAGATGCTAAAATGCTCTGCTGAGCTGTGGTCTAATTAGAAACTGAGGGTGCCCCTGGAGACAGGGAATCGAGGGAGCTCACAGGTCCCACAAGGCAACCTGGCACTGGTTTATGCATGTGAGAGACTTGTCTGCACTTTGTATGCCATTTGTGGATTGCTTTTGATACAAACCCTCTACAAATACAATTCAGTAAAAAAAATTACACCAATAAGTGTGTGCTTGTTAAGACTTTCCAAGCTAGCAAAGTAAATAAAATGTGATGCCTGTAGATCAGTGCATGCATCTCAAATCCTCCTTCGGGTAGAACTTGGAGGAGCAGCATCACACACGTAAGTCAAATAACCACCAGTGTTTACAACAGTTTGTGGTGAACCTGGAGCTGAACAGCCTCGTCAAAGGAGTTGTGAGTTGTGCTCTCACAGACACCAAACTGCTGTTCCAGGGGCAGACAGGCCTGGCTCGCTGCGAGTTGGCACAGTGGCTCAGTTCACTGTGGTGGTGGGTACCTCTTCAGAGAAAAAAAAAAAAAAAAAAAAAAAAAAAAAGGGGGGCTCTTCTTTCTTAAAGTTCAGAGGATCCTACGCTCGTTGGGTGCCAAATCTGGGAGGTGTCCCGGGGCTCCCGTGCGGTCCCCGCTCGGGGCGCAGCGCGCTCTCCGGGAGCCCGGCCCGCGCACCCTCGCTGTTCCACCGGGACCGGGCAAGGGCGCCACGAGGGAAGTGTTGCCGCTTGCTTTGGTGCCAGTGTGGTCTGAGAGTGTGATTTGCAGGCACTTCACAAACTCTCCGGTGCATGGCAGAAAATTGACTTCTCTTATCTCGGGGGTTGTTTGTGCGTGTGACTGAGTCGGACCGTAACCCCCTCGGGGCAGGAGCCGGGCCTTTCATGTGCGTTTGAAGTGCACGGGGTGTGGTGAGCACGGTGTGTGACGATTTGGTTTGTTCGCAGGGGCCGGGAGCGCTCGGTCCCGCTCCGCAGGAGGGGCACGGGGCGAAGGTTGGTGCCGGTAGGGCACAGGGCCCGCTCCGAGCGGCCTCCCACGGGCACGGCTGGCCCGGTGCTGGGGGCCCTGCCGAGCGCGGGGAGCGGGGTTCCTTATCCCTAACGGGGGAGCCCGGGCTCATCCCTGAGGAAAGCGGGCTCATCCTCGCAGGAGCAGCCCGGGCTCACCCCTAAGGAAGCCGGGCCCCTCCGTGAGGAGATACCGGGGCTCATCCCCGCGGGGCAGCCGGGCCCTCCCCGCGGCGGCGGGGCCGCTCGCTGCCCGGTGAGGCGCGGGTGGGGGCGGCAGCCGGGCCGGTGCCTGCCGGGTGACAACGGTTTCTTTTGTCTAGCGGCGCAATTCGTGGCTTCCAGTTGCAGGGCCCCAGAGCGGGAGCGCTGTCGGTGCGGGCCGAGGCGCCCCGAGGTAGCCTTTGTTCGTGCTGCCTGCTGGCAGCCCCGCTCGCAGGCCCGGCACAGGGGCCCCGCGGTGCGGGATGCTGCCGGGGGCCGCTCTCCGCCGCCGCCCGCAGCGCCGCTCCCCCCCGGCGATGGGCAGCGGGGCCCGCGCCTTTCCCCGCGCTGGCACTTGCAGTTGGCTCATGGGTCTGTGGTATTCGGTTTCAGGCTCAGGGATTTCAACCAGCCGGCGCTGCTCCTGGGAGGAAGGAAGAGTGAGCTATACTTTTCTCATTGGCCCGAACAAAAAACAGAAGCCTCTGCTGGGGTTTGGGAGTGGTTTATGGGCTGAGCTCAGTGGCAGGGGAGCCCTCGCAATGCCAGAGGGAATAGAGGCGTATGGTGCGCGGTGCCTATTGCGGGAGAGAAGGAGCTGAGCTCAGGGTAATGCTGCTGCTGCTGCTGCTGCCTGTGCGTCCGCTCGCGTCTGCCGGGCCCATGTGCATGAACGCTGCCGCTGCCTGCCCTGCCCGGCGCTGCCTTCGCATCCCGGCGCGGCTCTCGCTGTCTTTGTTTCTCTGTTTGCTTGCGGGTTTGTAGCGATGCGTGGCGAGTGCATTGTGGGTTTGCCTGGGAGTGTGGGCTCTGCGCTGGGTTATGGAGCGGTGTCTGTGTTGTTCCTGTGTTCCCAGCTCGCTGTGTTTGCTTAGTGGTTTAGCTTCATTTGTATAATCTCCCTCTTTTTTTTTTTTTTTTTTTTTTTTTTTTTTTGATCTCCGTGTTTGTTCTTCCTTGTGAGTTTGCAGGTTACTCCATATTTCTTCGCATCATTTCTCTAACAAATTTTCCCAGATGTTTGGTGGGTTTGTTGTTCTGTTTTTGTTTTTGTTTTTTTTTGGGGGGTGGGCGGGGGAAGTTCTCCTTTTCTTCACATCACAAATCCTTCCTCCAAAATAACAATACATTAACTGGACAAATTTCAGGCTTGTGGAGAACACAAACCAAACTCTTCAATCGGGAAGGGAAGCTCCCCCCCAACAGATTACAAGCAGCTGCGTGTTTCAAAACCCTGACTGAGGCTGTGCAGGGAGATAAAGTGGAGTGTGCAGGGGTTGGATGTGGTAGCAGTTGTGGAAATATTCAACTTGGGGCATCTTTTGCGTCGCTTGTGAATTCAGGGTGTAACTCTGGTCAGGTTGTATGCCCATGCCTGAGGTGGGATTGCTTTCCTGTAACCACTGTACCTGCCCTGGCCCAGAGCACTGTGGCCACAGCACACAGTGGGATGTAGTTCCTACATTTCTTTCAACATGGATGCTGTGTTATGGCTTTTTTTTTTTTTTCCTTCTTTTCCTTCCTCCCCCCCCCCCCCCCCCACTGTTATGGAAACCCCTGAAAAAGTTGAGTGGTTCCCCAGATTAGCAGCTGCTGGTGATGAGAAGGCGCTGGCTGAGGCTGGAGCCGAGCGGTGCCTGAGATTAGCTGTGGCATGGAGTGTGCTGGGACCATGTGACTGCGGTGTACATTGGAAGAGGAAGCTGTAGAGGTCAATGCAAAGGCATTGTGCCAGACTCTGGCAACCAGGGAGAGAGCTGGATGGCGGAAGATCCTCCCGCAGGCTCCTCAGCCGGCCGGGGGCTGTTGGGCTTGGACAAAAGCAGGCCTGGGAGATTAACAGCATAAATTAAGGCATGGCTTGTTTGTGGAGGGAAAGAAAAACAGTTTATTTTCCAAATGTTTTGCAGGTTTTTATTAATCGCTACATGTGACTCTTTCACTAAACCCACCTTATTGGAGTGGAAATTGTGTTCAGAGGAGTTTCAAGAAAACGGGGGAAAATGGGGAAAAACAAGGAAGAGTTGCGTGTTCATAGTTATACCCGCTTTGGTGTTTTCTCACAAAACTAAATTTTAAGTGGTTTGATTTGACAGGATTCAATCCTGTTATTACCTCTCTGAACATAAACAGTTAGACTGCTTCAGGTTTAGATTATTGACTGTTGAGGAATTGCTAAAACCAGCTAATGCCCAGGCCATGTTTGCTCTTCCAGAACACCTTAATTCAATGGGCGATTGCTGGTAGGTAGCGCTGGCTAGAAAATTTTTGTTGTTAGTGTGATGTATTTTTTATCTGGCCTTTTGGAGACTGAAAATAATTGACTCCATAAGGATTTGATTTTTTTACTTTAAAACAACATGAACCTCTAAGTACACAGCACTGCTTACAAGCTGAGAATTTTCATGCTGATTTTTTTTTTTTTTCCTAATGAGCAATAATTATTCAATCTGTGACTTTTTGCAGTTTGGCTGGAAGAAAGGCAACTTCCTTTCTGGGCTTCTTTTATTGTTTTTAAATTCTATCTGACTTGTAATCAACAACATCTTGGTAGAGAAAACATAAAAGGAGAAATTTAAAAAAAAAAGTGTTTGGGAGGGAAGGACTCATATTTTGAAATGGAGCATATTGAGAGTGTAGACAGCTTCTTGGCTAGCTGTGATTTTTGAAGCATCTGAAATACCCCAGGGGCAGCAAAAGCTTCTTCCTGCTTCTGAAGGATTAAAAAAAAAAAAATTTAAAAAATTCCAGAGTGGGCAAGAGGAGAGACATGTAATTGCACAAGGAGAGGTTTTAATTGTGAGATGAAGGCGCAGGACCTTTTTTGAAGCCCCCAAATTGACTGTCTTCATGACAGCATTGCGTATCATTCTGTCAACTCCGGCTCGGGATGTGGTTGCTAGGCAGCGGCTCTTATGGACCCAGAGTGGCTCTGATTTGCCAGCCTTCTGCAGACACATGGTAAGGTCCTTCCCAGCCTATCATCTACAGGGACTTCTGCACGCCGGCTGCATACTGCTGAGCTTCTCCTACCTGAATGTGAGCAGAAAAAGACACACTTAAATCAAAGCTTTTTTTTTTTTTTTTGCTTTTTTTTTGCTTTTTTTTTCCTTAAAAAAAAAAAACAAAAAAAAACCCCAAAAAGCAAAAAAACAAATCTCCTTCCGGTAGTGTTTCCATAACTCCCTTAAAACCAAACCAAAAAAAAAAAAAAAAAAAAAAAAAAAAAAGCCATGAAACGGACACCGGAACAAGGAAAAGAGGTTAGTGGGTTAAGTGGTGTGTGTTTCCTGCGTTTGCAAAGGTGCCTACAGTGAGGAGGGCGGCTGTGATTCGGCCATTAGTTACAGATGGTGGCTGCAGGCTGGAGATTCCTGCAGCCAGACCACAGCTCTTGTGTCTTTTCCAGCAATGCAGACTTTAAACTGCTCAAATCCTGTATCAAGACGGCGTAAAAAATAGTGGATTTGATACTTAGCGTGGCTGCCAGCTGGGTCCTTTTTGTGTTTTGATGCAGAATGCCTAGAAATGTGAACAAAAAGGAGTTAGTTTGCCAAATGAGGTTTCTGTCCCCTAATCCTTGCAAAAATGGCATGAGTGGCAAGTAGGTAAAGAACATTCAGGAGGATTTATAAGCAAATTAGATTTTTCAAAACTTTGGAGCAATTTGTGTACAACTTTTGGTGAAGGTTGTGTCTCTGAAGCGATGAAGGAGATGCATTAAACAGATCACCCCAGGCAGTGGCAAAAGAAATATTTCTGAGCAGCCTAACTTTTAATGTTTTTCTATTCCCTAACTCTGAAAGCTTTAATTCCTCTTGTATGAACAGCAAACTCAGACATGGAGCTACACATTTTTCAGCAGAAACCTCGTTACCTTCATGAGACAAATTCCTGTACTGTAAATGCAGAAACTTAATTGGTGGAGGCAGCATTGCACAGGCAGTTAACCTCTGCAAATTAAGATGTGAAAAATACTGTTTCAGACTGATTCATTTTTGTCCTTCACTCTGCTTGCAGGTACTGTTTGATGAGTGTGAAAGGATGCTTCACTGATTTTCATATTGATTTTGGTGGCACTTCGGTGTGGTATCACGTTTTCCGTGGGGGGAAGGTAGGTGAACCTTTTTTGATATTTGGTTTTATTTCTCTGTGCCTCTTATAGAGGGGAGGGGTTGTTTTCTTTTTTTTGTCCTTCTCTCTTTTTTTTTTTTCCTTTGAGGGATCAGCCAGTGATCAGACTGTTTCAGCAGCTCTATTGATATACAGAGAGTTTACTGAACTAGAAGGACACCACTCACCGTTATGAAACAAACAAGTGATTTATTTGAAATGCCAAATGTGTTATTTGCTGCTGGTGGTGCTTTTAGGCTTGCTGTTGCTGTGTGGTCCAGAAGGTTCTTGCAGTGAGATGTGGCTGTGTGTACCCTTGTTGGGTCAGAGTGCCCTCCCAGGTCTCCTGTAGCTAAAGCTTCTGTTCCTTTTAGAGATTCCACATTCCTTTGCTGTGTTCAGGCACAATAAGCCAGAACTGAAACATTAAAAGATACAGAAGCCTTGAAATACACAGCATGTACAGCTGTATTGACATGTTTCCTGGTTTAGGATGTTTTTCCCAGCTGTAGTGTGGACAGTGTATGGTGGGAACTGAAGTCAGTCAGTGGTACAGATTCTGTTCCTCTCTGTAGCTCAACACACTGTTCTGAACTGCAGGTAAAGCACAGGCAGCTTCTGAGTAAGATATTTCTGGAGGAGAGATGACAAGTGACAGTTACCCAGCCACTTCCAGCACGTGGGCTAATTGCTGCTGCTGTCTGTGTGTGCCTCTGTGTACAGCACCTGGAAAACAAGTGTGTCATGCAGAAAGCAGCTCACTTGCCTAACACCAGCCTTCGTGGAGTCTCTCAGCTGTTTCTTTTTGTTGACTGTTGGTAATAGTGAAATCTTCATTTTGTTTTTAGATCTTCTGGCTGATTCCACCTACTCTGCAGAATCTAGAACTTTATGAAGAATGGGTTCTCTCAGGAAAGCAAAGTGACATCTTTCTGGGAGACAGGGTGGAACGGTGCCAAAGAATTGAGCTGAAACAAGGCTACACGTTCTTCATTCCTTCAGGTATCCTTTTAACTGACCTTCTGGAATGACTGGGATTATGTTTTACTAACAGGTTTCTGTAAAACAATTCTTCACACCTAAACTGTGTACTGAGCTCTTTATTTGCTGTAGCAGAAGAAAGGCCAGGGACTAAATGTGCTTCATTTTCCAGAAATTAAGACTGGTGGAAAATGTACTGTGAGGAAATATGTGCAGTGATCACTTGTGTGTGCTGGGAGAAAGGAGAGAGGAGTTGGGTCTCTGGAACTGTCAGTTCACCACTTCTCATCAGAGCTGTACTGACTGCTGCTGTTAGCTTTCTGGGGAAGACAGTTTTCTCTTTTTGTGATCTCTTCTGGCAGGTTTTACCTGCAGTTCAGTAACTTGTTTCTTTGCCTCTATCTGCAGCCAGAGGTGGGTCTTGATTCCCTGGTGGAACTCGAAGAGAGATTCCAGTCCAGGGGAGAGCAGGTGTTGTGCTCTCTCAGGTTGCTTCTTGGGGAAACAACTTCATTGTTACAACTCTTCAGAATTTCTGCTGATGGAGATGGTGCTGAATCTGGACATCTTCCAGCAGCCCAGCCACCCTCAATTTTACACTGCTGCCCACCTCAGTAGCTGTGTTGCATGATCCACCAGATAGTTGTTGCTTTGAAGGCTGATGCTTCAGCCCTTTCTGCTCCTGCCTAAATTGGATTAAGGATGGTGGAATGTGTAACAGCCCTCATTTAAGATGGTATCAGACTTTGCTTTCCGTGGCTATTATGGGACCGTAAGTTTATTTACAATAATTTAATGCATTGCCTCTGTCTATTGGATCTTACCAGGGAAATAAATATAGCTAGGCTTTCTACATGAGAGAAAGGCAGGCTGGTAGTTTTTCAGCTCTGGAATTAATTACTCTGTGGAGATAGGATTATTTTTTTTAACCCTAGAGGCAGAGAGAATGCAGGTCATGCAGAGACAGGGACAATGTTCTTCTCATCTGGGGAGTGTTGTTAGGATCAGTTAAAGGCCACAAATGTGCACATTTGTAAGTATTTGGTAAGAATCAGCCTGGGAGATGACAGTCAAAATGACTTTGAGGAAGGGGGAGTTAATCTGTTAAAGGAATTAGATCTTGCCTTGAAACAGGTCAGAATGTGCCATTACTGTTTGAACTGGGTGTTTGAGTGTGGCTGTGCTGTTTGCTTAGATCCCATTACAGCATCTTCTATTTATCTCCATCCTCCTGTGAAAAGCCTCCTACAAGTAAGACTTTCTGTATGTCAGTTTAGTCTGTTCAGCAGCTGGAACACTGCAGGTTGTGGGAGCTTGGACAGGACACAGCTGGAACATGGTGGCTGACACGAAGTGATTCCAAATGGGTTTTTGACTGTAGTTTCTGTTTTATTAGGAAAACCCCCAGTACAGAAATGCTAATACCTCAGACATTTTAGGCTCCATGCCAGATTTGAAAGGCATTTATGAATAATTTCTCTGTAAGCACCTCATAGATTCAAGGGTTTTTGCTCTGCTGTATTTTGTTTGGAAAACTTATTTGCAAATCTCTTTATTTGTGTGAAAGGGTATTATTTCTGCCTTTGTTTTAAGAGTATGGAAATGCCTAATTAAAGGCTGTTCCAGGTCAGTGAATTGAGCACAGCTGTGTAAAACAGGTCAATTCCTGTGACCTCTTTGCTCTGGTTTGTGCACATATCATGTTAGTTAATGTTTGAAAGTGGTTTTTATGTGCTTTAGAAGTGTTCTTAGTGTTTAGATTCTGTTTATGGGTGTCTGTAAAACCAGCGTGTCCTGTATTTTCAATTGAGCCTGATAAACCCTTGACCAGCCTCAACTCATCCATGAGGAAATACCTTCTAATTACAGGTTTGGTCACAGAAAGTGTAGGGGAATTAATGCTCAGCTGGGCTGTGAATGGGGAACATTTCAGCAAGGGACCTTTCCCATAAAACAGCCTGCTCTGCTTCTGCTTTCAAGTAATTTCTGGGAGTTGTCCTAGAAATGCTGTCCTACCATGGCACTGTGAGGGTGAAGTAGGTAGAGAAGACTGTAAGAAGACAAGTGAAGGAGTGAAATCACAGACTGCTGGGAGTGGAAGGTTTGTCTGAGAACCTGGGATCAGCAGTAGATCCAGTAAACCCCCAAAAGTACAAACCACTTGGACAAGAATGGGGATCATTCTTAGGGAAGGCATAATTATAGTGCTGACCAGGGCCTCAGGGTATTTTCCTCTCCATCACTGCCATCATCCTTTCAGGATTAAGTTTAAACCAGTAGATTTCAACTGGTGTTCGTAGCTCTGCAGAGCACTGAGAGCACGATCCCAGCCGTGGGATCAAGGAGGAATTGAGCCCAATATTGTCAGCACACTGAGTTGTTACAGGCCAAGGCACATTTTTCAGCATTTTAGGAGTTCCTCCTAAATAAGGAGAGGGGGAGAGTAAGCTGGAATTCTGAGGGACACTCTTGCAGGAGCCCAGCTGTACCCTGGTAGCCCCATAGGGCTGCTGCACACGAGCAATACACCCTTACAAGTTCTCATCTCCCACTGGTGAGTCAAGGATGATAACTCTGCTCAAGTCTGTAGTAAAGTGATATAATCAACCAGAAACCTGGACTTTTCCATTCATGTAACTGGTGTCAGCATAATTGTTGATTGAGAAATACACACATTGTGCCATTCTGAGGTTTATGGCCAGATTAGATTCAAGATGTTAGACCAGCTAAAGGTTCAAGAGGGAGGAGGCCATAACTGCTAGCAGAGTCAGGGAATTATTTTTAAACTTTTTTACTGTAGAACTCAAACTGTTGTTTTCCCAGGGTGGGAGCAAACTTTTCCTTATACAGGAAAAGTGCTGTGGCCCAGGATATTTACACTGTGTATGCTACCATGGGCAGAGTTTAATATGTAAAGTTTTCACGTGGTAAACATTCACCACACATGAAATCTGGTCAAGGTAACACATCTCACTCTGGGATAGTGGATAGGGGATGCTGCCTGATTCACGTGACAAAAAAAAAAAAGGGAAATTCTTTATAAAGTGTGCTTTAGGTGGAAACTGTGATGATCCAGAAGAGAAAAAGCATCATTTCAGTGCTCAGTTATTGTCTCACTAGGGGAACAACAAAATTTTACCAGTCACAGTCAATTCTAGAGCTTGCCCAGTACTATTTTTGCTGTAGTTTTCTTCTGTACCATGTGATGACTTTCAGGGGGGATGTGTGAAGTGCTTGGAGCCTGTTGTGGTGTTATGGAGTGGTAATTAAGGTATCTCCCATCACTGTGCTGGGACACACAGAATCAGTGTTTGGGCAGCATCCCTAAGATTTCTACAGCTCAGGATTTCTGGTTTTGGCTTCTACAGGCCAGCTGCTCTGTTGCATCCTGACTGTTCCTCTACAGCCTTTTTGAAATGCTGCTCACTAAGTTAGTGCCAGTTAACCAGGTTTTTTATCTTCAGTGCTTCTCCCTTTAGAAGTATTTTCTCCTTTTACATCCCTGCATAACTTCACTTGCAGTGAAGCCTTTCTCTCTCCTTCTCTTGCCCTTCACCCTCCACTCCAGTCTTTATTCTCTGTAAACTGTCTTTCACTTCTCTCCTTGCACTTGTTTTCTCAAGTGATGCATTCATTGATTTCCCTCTCTCAGTCTCTGGACACCACATTAGTTCCTCTCATGTCCTCCTACACATCACTGTTGTTACCTAAACCCAAGCTCAAGACTAAGCATACACAAAAATTCATCTTTTTTTCAATCCACTTGCTCTTCTAAGTCTTAGTCTTGCTGAATATATAATTTTGATTGTGAGTGATGGACCTCTGACATGGATATGTCTTTCTCTTCCTGCTTGTTGTCCTCTACAAGCAAGATTTTTGCCATAATTTGAGATATGTTGAACTTGTTTGGTTTTCTCTCAGGTTCTTGGCAGGCCTCTCTTTCAAAAAAATGACCTTTTCTTTCATGTGTGTGTATATATGTCTGGTGTACTTGTACTTCAGATTCAGGGGAGTTTGCACATGTGAAATTGGTGCATCCAAAAGCAGCCAGCTTGTAGTATCTTGTGCAAAATGTGTCTTGCAGTGTTTTTGCCTGTTAATGTGAAGTCAGAGAGCAATCAGTGTCTTGGAAAGGTGAACTCCAGCCAGTTCTGGATTGTCACTGATGTTGTCTGCCAGAATGTGGATACACTTGGATTTTCTTCTTTTTCTGTGATGACCAGTTTTGCTGACCTCTGAGGTTGTGGTAACAACTTGATTCCAGGGTCTGCAGTTGAGATTGGTCTCAGAAGATTTGCAAACATCCAGGTTTTGGTTCCTTTGGGAGGAGATGGCTGGTGCTGCCAAGGGTCCATCATGATGCTTTATCATCCTCTCTTTTGACAGCCTTTTTCTGAGCCTCTGTCACTGGTCAGAGGCAGTGGGCTCATGAGCAGCTGTGGGCTTGGCTTGGATCTTCTGATCTTCCTGTAGGCTTTTCAAATCTGTAGCTCTAATGTGAGTCCATGGCTGAGGTGAGCTGTTGGGCTGCCAATAGATATCACAGAAGAACTTCTGCAGTGCTGGTTTATTCAACATTCCTTCCATCAAAATCCAGACAGGGTAACCTGCTGTCAACTGGATGATGTTCCTTTCTGGTTCTTCTTCAAACATCTCGTGTTGCCACATGCAGTTTTATAACAGTTGTGTTTCACCTGGGAGCTGGCAGTGTTCCACTGAGGAGTAAGCTGTTTGTTTTACTTTATTTTTCTTATGTTCTCTGTACTGCACTTCAGGGCCTTTGGCATGGAAACGTGCTGTTAGAGCCTCTCTTAATTATTGTGGTAACCTGAGAATGCTCCAGAGTTCTTGTCTCCAGTCAAATGCAGAAGTAATGACCTTTCTCAGATGAATGTTCTTGGGAAGGATAGTGGACAGAAAGAGATGTTCTGTGTGGACTGCAGGCAGCTATTTGCAGGGCTGTGTTTCAGGCTCTGTCTCAGTGGTTATCAGTGAGATTTTGCCTGTTAGGAGTGTGTGGTCCTAGGTCACCTCTGCTGTGCCAGTGAGAGTTTGATGGATTATTGTGTGATGGGGCCAGAAGGTGGCACATAGCCCTTACAGCAGGGAGAATGACAGGCTATTAAAATCTGGCTGGTACATTTTTTTTGCAGGGTGTTGTGCTAGGGCTGCAGAGCTGTCTGGCTATTTTTGGTTGCTGTTTAGCTTTTCCCATTCTGTGAGCTTCCACTAACATTAATGGAATCTCTGTGCCTGGAACCTCAGGGACCACATGAAGAAGACTGGTGGAGAGGATCAAAGGGGAGAGTTTTTTGCCTTGAGTGTCTGCTTTCAGATGGAAGGTGGCAGCCTGATGGTGGATTTTGGGTTCTGTACCTAATGCCAAGCTCTGCCTCATTCTTAAAAACGATTTAAGATTGAGAGTTGCTGTATTACTTTTACTACTGGGGCAGACTTAGTCAATTTTTAACTTTAAAGATGTAAATATGATCTTTCCTTGATAGATTTGGTTGTGGGCACTGTTAGGACGCATTCATTCTTTTGAGATTTGCTGGCAGTGCCCACTCTCAGGTTATCTCTTCAGTCACTTTTTATTTTTGAGGCATATGTATTTCTTCTTTTTCACCCCAGGATGCTGTAGAATTGCAGGAAAATGTGTGGAGACTTCTATATCACAAGGCAAAATATCAGTTCAGTTACTAATGGAAACAGATGCACCATGGTTTTGGCTTGGAGCTTGTAGGCTGTTTGCCCCATAGCTTTATAAGTTAATATTCTTTTTCATTATTCTCAGATGGATGATTGCATCCTTGAGTAGGAATTTGCAGCCCACTGAAATATTTCTAACAAGTTTGCAATGTTTAATAATACTTGTTTTATAAAATTCAAAAGATAATGAGATCATATCTTTCTTTTAACTGTTCAGAAAAAACGTTTGTTACTGTTAATTTTACCTTCTTGATTTACTAGAGATGATAACATCTAAATATTCAAGTGTATCTTAGGAGTGGTGGAATAATTCATAACTGTAAATCAGCTGAGAGCATTTCTGAGTCTCCTGAATAGAATTCCTGCTCAGCCTGGCTTGGCTTCATACACTGGAATTGTTTTGGGAAGGAAAAAGCACTTATTGATCGCCAGGAGCTGAAATAAAAACCATCAACTTCAGAAAAACCATAAGTGGATGATCTTATTGAGGCTTGCCACGAGGTCTGTGAGCAGTGACTGCAGTGACTGTGCTCCCCAATCCTTTTATCCCCCGAGGCTGAGCCTGCCCTGGGCAGGACTGGGCAGTGGCTGCTGGGCTGGTCCCACCTTCCCTGCCTGGGCAAGGCTGCTTGGGAAATGGGCACCCACGGGGCAGAGCCTGCCCACTTCATGACTGGTCCTCAAAGCCACACAGTCAACGTCCTCCTCTCATCTCTAGGGTTTAATTGTAGCTCTAGGCAATATTTAGCAGGTGCTTTTGTTTGTGGCTTTCAGACAAAAAGGAACGATTTCATGTTGCACTGACCTTTGATTTTTGCAGTCCTTATTCCAGTTGTTGTGATATTATTCCAGGGCTTTTTTTAGCATTAAGGATAAAATTAAAATTTTAGGCATTTTTCTCTGTTCTTGAGACAATTACCAGGAGGTGAGATGTTATCTCCTCACACGAAGCCATGAAACAGAGGGTTGTGCAGCAGTAGCAGGGTTTGTGTGAGCAGCACAAAGCAGTCACTGAGGAAGAGGCTGCTGAACTCACTCCAGAGGTGTTGGTAGTGGAGGCTGTGTGGCAAGTTTGTGCTGTGAGAGCTGGAAGTCAGGCACCCAGGAACAGACATGACAGGCTGTTCAGCACAGGTGACATGATCTGAAATGTCAGCAGACCCTCAATTCATCCAGCAAAACCTAACAGCACAGGTGAGGTGAGCAGGGGTGTGGTGGATGACCTGAAAGCAAATCCGTTGGCTGTCCTTTTGTCTTAACCATATGTGCATCACCTCCTGTTCTGGAAGTTTGTCTTCCCCTTTAAAAACCCTGGTAATTGGGGAGCTGACAAGATGGGTGTTTTTGTTTGTACATGGTCACAATGAACATTCATCCTCCTCAGTTTATTTCTGAGTCGTGCTGTAGCTAAGCTGTGGGAATGGATTGAATGTGCCATCCAAGCTTCTCTTTTCTCAGAGCTCATTTCCACAATACATTACCCTGAGGAAACTGTTTCCTGTTTTTTGCTCATCTCTCTTTCCTCCTACTTCTACTTTTCTGGTGCTGACCTCCAGTTTCTCTCCATACACAGCCTGGTTAATATTAGAACAAGAGATTTTCATGTTGGGTTTTTTCCCTCTATAACATCTGTGCCAGTCTTGCTGGGTTTTTGTGCCTTGTCAGTTTTCCCATCGTTTTTGTCTAACCTTGCCTGTTCTGTCCTGTGTCCCTGGAATTCACCTCTTGGTGCTCGTGTCTCTGCAGTTTCAATTATGCACGTACGTTCCTCAGGCAAGTGGAAGCTATTTTGGGATGCAGTGTGATTGAAATGCTGCACAGCTGAGTGGCCAAAATCTGTTTGATGCACAGGTGACTCCTCTGACAGGGCTGTGTCCTGCACAGGGGCTGAGCTGGATGCTGCCTGTGGGGGCACATGAACTGCAGGAAATCTGGGATTCCCCAGGCCTGAGCTGTGTGCCCAGCTCAGCACTCCAGCACTGAGGGGAAGGTACCCACAGGCATCATCTGTACCTGTCTCAGAGCTGTGCCTGGAAATCATCCCTGTCTTGGCAGGGGTAGGAATTTGTCTTCCCAGAACTTTATAGCTAATGACTTGGTTGCTTGGTCTCTCGTTTATTTTCGTATTCCCACTCCTGATGGATTTTAGTGCTGTGTTATTAAAGGGTTTTGCTACTGACAACTGTGTCATTAACAGCAATATTTCCAGTCTTGTTATTAGAAGTACTTGCATCTTGAAGGACCCAGTGTTCAGTTAATTCAGCAACTGGGAGCTGAAGGTACTAATTGCTTGTAAGATGTTTAGTCCTGGATTATAAATGCAATAGGGAATTAAAGACCTTCTCCACAGAACCAGAGGTTGTTTCAGATACTTTACAGAAGATTTTCAGTTTGCACTGTACCGGCTCTGCAAGAATAGATGTTTGAAACTCTATTTGTGTTTATTATTCTTTCTGTTGAGGGTTTGTCACGCCTGGAACAGCATTTGTCGGAGCATTGGCTCCAGTCAGTGATAGATCCTTCCACATTTCTCCCAAAAATATTGGGACTACTACCAAGAAAGTCTAGCAGTTATTAACACAAAACCCCTTGGCATCTCATGGGGGTAGAGTTGAGAAGTCAGGCAAGGTGTGATGAGACACCCAAAAGCCAGGAAACAATGGAACAGGCTGCACTCCAAGGTGAAATGTTCTCAGAGGAAATACAGTTGATAGGAGAAGGCTACTGTGGTTTCAGTGGA
Organism: Sitta carolinensis; assembly: GCA_032173965.1. Lineage (NCBI taxonomy): Eukaryota > Metazoa > Chordata > Aves > Passeriformes > Sittidae > Sitta > Sitta carolinensis. The sequence continues at coordinate 2,877,741 of CM063296.1, read as the reverse complement.
AGCACCCTCTCAAACAACTGCATTGATGTGACTTAATTTTATTATTAAATGAAAGGATATCTCTCTTTAATCTTTTAAATAGGACAAGAATCAGCTCAGTTACTCCTTTTAATTAAGTTGTAAATATTTGATAGCAGATTGTATTTTAAATGATGTTGACCATTTCACTAAAATAACAGCTCCACGAAGGTTGGATGTTGACACCTGTGCTGAGAGAACTGCTGTGGGAAGTGGTGCTGAGGAGTCCTCAGTGTTCTGCTGGTAACTGCCTGATTCTGAGCTGTCTTCTGCCACCACTCAGTTGTGGGGCCATGAAAGTCATTTCACTTCTTCAAGTTTCAGTTTGTTAGTCTCTAAACCTGACCATTAAGGTGGATTGTCTTGCCAACCAACCCTGTGTTTCAGCATGAAGCCAATAAGTTGGTTTGGGGGACCCAGATTTGCCTCAGGGCATGGTTTCCATTCTTTTCCTCAACCTCAGAAATCTTTGTTTACCCAGTGGACCCAACTTCCTTGACCTTGGACCTGTTTTCCTTCCCAAAGACTAGGACAAGGATCATTTACTGTTCTAGTCGTTCACTCTTAGTACAGGCTGGTGTATTTTGTGTGATGTGCTGAACTACTTCAGCTGTGAAGTATTTATAGTGTTGATGTGTATAGTTGTCACCCTACCCTTACAAGAAATAAGAATTCCTCTCTAGTTAATTGTTCTTGATTTGGAAGTAATAAACAGGCTGGATCACCAGAACTGAAATTTATACTGACCAGAGAAAGCAAGATGGAATAATTCTGAGAGTGCCAGAGCCATGAGCCACCTGCTGGTTTTGTCTGCATCACATTTAGTGTGTGGAGTCAGACCTGTACATTGACTGAACCTGGAAAAGGTTTCCCAGAGGGGCTGTGGAGTCTTCATCTCAGGAGATGCCCAGGAGCCATCTGGACACAGTTCTGTGCAGCTGGCTCTGGGTGGTCATGGGGTTGGACCTCCAGAGGTCCCTTCCAGCCTCTACCATTCTGTGACTCTGAAATTCAGAGAAATGTATCCAGAGGGATGAGCGTTTCCAGGGGGAAAATTCTAGTGCTGATTTCTTTTCCTTCCTATCACTCTCCTTCCAGCATGCCCTTAAATTAAAGCCCTAGTCCTGCCATCTGCTGTGGCTCAAGGACTTCCCACATAGAACCTTGCAGGCCTTTATGGTTGAAAAATTGTTGTGGAGGAGCACTTTTGTGGCTGCTGGCTGGAAAACCCTCTAGGCTGAATGGCATTTTCCTGCTTCCTCACTGATCTGGAAGTGAGGGAAAGCTGCCACAGCTTTAATGGAAAGTACTGCACAGTCAGGAGAAAATTGACTGCCCCCCATGTTGCTTTGCTGTCTGCTGGTTTATAAATTGTAATGCTTTTCATTAAAAAAGAAGAGAAAAAAGTGTCAGGTCTCTGTGGGTCCCAGATCATTAGCAGGATCAATTCCTTTTTCACTGCAGAGATCAGAGGCTACAGTCTTGCATAGCCAGAGCTTCAGCTCCTGACAGGCCAAGCAAACAATGCAGAGGCAGAAGAGCTGGTGTGTGGCTGCCTGATTTGCTGTGCCTGGATTTTCGTTGTGATAGAATATTCTTTGGAGCCTGTGAAATTAATTCAGTCCCTTGCAGGATTGGGTCAGAACAGTCTCATCAGCTCGAGTACCAGAAATGTTAAATCCCTTAACTTGAGGCTAGCAGTGAAAACCATTTCTCAGTTACTTCAAGAAGTTGATCATAGGTGATGAAACTTTCACCTCTGAAGGAGGCTGGTAATAATTGAAATCCTTTATGTCTGAAAGTGTGTTCTGAAGGAAGTATGGTGTGCCTCAGTCCAGTTCACAACCCTTGGCCCAGCACCACTGCTGATATGGTTTGCAGCCATGCTGGAGGTGCCAGTCTGAGAGCCCAGTGTATGGAACAGACTGAACATCCATCTTAGTCATGGATGTGGTTGAGTCATAAACTTGCCTGTGCTCAGTAAACATTGTAAGTGTTGAGTGAATAAATAGAAGAACTGATTTACAGAGGGTTGTAAGACTGCACGTCACAAGGTGCCCTTCTGCTATGACTAGTCCTGAAGTGTGGCTGTGAGCATCACATTTAACCTTTCACTGCTTTAACCTCTCATCCTCTGCACAGTGGGACTCAGGGGGTTGTTAAAATGTGATTATAAATTGCTCTGTAATGCTGCGTAGCACGAGGCATTCTCAGTTGTTTGCTTTCCCTCTCTAGGGTGGATCCACGCAGTTTACACTCCAGTAGATTCTCTGGTGTTTGGTGGAAATATCCTGCATAGCTTTAATGTTCCCATGCAGCTTCGCATCTATGAAATTGAGGACAGAACAAGGGTAAGGATACTTGATTTTCTTTTGAACTGAGCAGTTCTTTGTGACTATGATCTGTCATAGTCTCTCTCTCCTATTCCCTTCTGACAAACAACTGACTGGATCTCCGTGTCAGAGTCATTGAAACAAGAGGTAAACATGAAGTAATGAGACTTTCAAATATTGGTTATTTTTAGTGGGATTTACTCATGTGCTTCCCACAGATGTGTCCCTTCTGTGTCTTTTGTCTGCCTGTTAAACTTTCATAAAACACCTTCCCTTTTGCACGAAAACATATTATTGCACTTTACAGATATTTGTACCAGTATTTCTGGTAACCCTCTGCTTTATCACCTCTCTGTGCACACCTGGGGTGGATGCCTGATCCTGGAGAATTGATGGCACTGGGCTGGTTCTGCTGCCCACAGCTGAATTAACAAAGCTGTGCAGAAGTTGTGTATGAAATGACATCTCCTGTAATTGACAGTCACTACAGTTACTTGATACTGTGCAAAATTTCTTGGAATGGAGGGGCTGGGGTGGGACATTGATCTGAACATGGTGATGTTCATCTGGCTCTAGCACCTACCTGAGGGAAAGGCTGGGGGAGGTTATTGTGCCATGTCTTTGTTGGGAGTGGCAGTTTGATCCTTGGTTAATAACAGGGCACCTACTCATCATATCCTTTGAGTTTCAAAAAGCAGCAGGATCTGAAGGAAGTGACTCTGTTTTAGTAGGCTGTTAAGTAACCTGTGCAAGGCCATTGTGGCATTCTGATATAAAAATGGACCCAGAGGGTTGTGCAATCCAGATGAGGACTATTTTGGAGGCCTCACTCTGAGACACTGCTGACAAACCACTGACACAAGTGGTGTTAATGGAGGTTAGGGCTGACAAAATGGCAGGAAATTGCAATTCTTCTTCACTAAAAAGTCTTAAAATGCTATGTTGTGGACATTAGTGCAGTTCACTGTTGTTCAACCCTACAAGAGGGCACAAATCTTGCTCCAAGTTGGCTTTTACCCTAAATTGATTTCTTTGCAGTGGGAGTGCATAGGCCTGAAGCAAATACAAATTGTTTTGAAGTACATCTCTGACTCAGTGGGAGTGAGGTGTCCTCCCCCAGCCTCCCTGGCTCCCCAGTGGGTACAAGGCCTGGTAATCTTCACATGGCAGAACAGTGGTGGGAGCAGTCGGTTTCCCGGAGTGACTGGAATGAAGAGAAGCAGAAAAATGAATTCTTAGTGGAAGAGGGATGAAGAGAAAAGCTGAAATTCAGGAGGAAATAGAACAGAGGAGTGTGGCAGAGAGCAGAAGTAGAGACCAGAGTAGATTCAGCCTGGCTTTGAGCAGGTGAGAGTGTCTTGAGAAAGTGCAGAGGGCCCTGGACAGCAAAGTTTCAGTGACAGAAGAGGAAGGGGCTCACCGTGGCCTGGCAGAGGTGCTGGGCACAGGAACGTTTCCAGAGTGACTGTAAATAAGAACCAGCAATAGGTGCTGGGGGCACACTGCAGGTGTGCAGGGCAGGGTGTGTTGTTGCTGGGAAGGATGTTTGCACAGGCAGCTCACATGGAGAACGGAGAAGGGGAGACTGGGAGGGAGGATCAATGCCAGAAATGAGTTATTTCCATTGAAGTCCTTGGGGAAGATGGGCAGGAAATGCTCTTTTTTTCCTTAAGTTGTATAAAAACTGACATTTTGTTCACACAGGACTTGAGCTACCCAAGATCATGCACCTTGGGTTGTAGCTGCTCAGTTGTGCTTCATGTCAGGTCCTTCTCCTTGGAAGCTGGGTGCAGCCTTGATTTTCTAAGCTTTTTATGCCAGCAGGCAAAACTCCTTCTAACAGTCAAATATTTGGTAACTTCTAGGAACTAACCAGCCAGTTACACTGAAATGCCTTTTAAAATTTACTGGTACTCTGATCCTGTGAGGAGGTCCTGGGAGATGGGTATCTGCATCTTGAAAAATGTCGTCACCGTTAATTGGGAAAGGGATACTGCAACATTTGGAAATCCCAAATCAGACCTTTGTTCTTGTCATTTTTTGTTTAAATTTTCTTTGAAGTCTGTGTAGTTCTTTATCATTTTCCTTGCCAAAACACTGGAGTGCTTTAAAAAAGACCAAGGAAAGCCAACAGCCCAGAATATCCACGACTTTCACAGAAGCAATTTCAGTGCTTGGATGTTGCTGTGTGCTGGCAACGTGTTACACACAGGCTGTACCTGTGCTCACAAACTTGTGCTCGTGGGCAGATGTAGAAAATCAGAACTGTGTGAACAATAGCAAGAATTTCTGGACTGAAACAAAATAGAAACCGTGCAGCTAAGGCATACAGAAGTTTGATAAAAGGCAGGAAAATCAATACTGTGATTTAGAAATAATAACACCCCCCTCCCTCCCCGAACTAAAAATACCATGCAGGAATCTTGGAGGGGAAATGGTTTCAAAACAGGATTTTGGTGTGTACTACATTATTTGCTTTGTCAATCAAATTTTGTCATTTCTTTGTTGAAATAATTCCACTCATACACTGGCTGGTCTGGCAGACTCAGTACAGTGTAGTTCACCCAAATTTGCCAGTGTGAGCATACTGCAAATGAGTTTCTCATCAGTATTGATCTTTCCATTGTGTATGGCACAGAAGTAAATTACATGATGTGATTGACAAAGTAATTTGCCACACTCAAATCAAAGTGTAATACAGGTGTGCTTCCCCTCTTCATTTTGCACAGAGCAATTTTATGGAGGTTTCACTGTGTTTAAACCCGCTATGTAATGTTTAATCATCTTTGATTGCTGATATTCAAAGTCATTTTTATGCTAGGTGTAGTTGTTATTGTCTTAGCTCAGACAAGAATAAATACAGGGTTGAAATGGTAATGCTGATTTACAGCCTGATAAAATTGCCTCGTTTATATACTTGTCATGCTTATTCTAGCTTAATTCCTCATACCCCTGGGAGACTTTTTAAGAGGGTTGTAGCCATTTAAAAATAGTTTTAAGGAGTAATAAAAAACATGTCTATTGTTGGAAACAGCTCCTAATGTGCAATTGAGGTAAACAAATATTCTCCAGCCTTACAGTTTGTAGAGACTCTCATTTTGCAGCCTGGCTTTCCTGGAGGCCAATTAACAGCCAGTCAAACAGGCCAAGCTGTTTAGCTCTCTGCAAGCCCAGCTTGAGGAACTGCAGAGCAGGATGCCATGCAGGGATTCATCATTTGGCATAGGGGTGATGCAGCTCTCTAGTATTGAGGAGGAAGAATGAGTCAAACTTCCCCCCAGTTCATCTAAATTTAACTGCCTTAAAGTATTGGGACGTGGTGGGAACAAGGGCACTCTGGATATATACGTAAGGTGGTCACTCACAGATGATGGTGTTTGTCATTCACTTGGTTTTCTGGAATGTCAGATAACATATTAAGTGGCTAGATTAATTATTTTGTAAATAATCATAAATTGCTTTTCTGTATTGTGATTAGATTGATTAAACTCGAGTGGAGTATGTAATGATTTTAATGGGCACTGTGGAAGAGATTACTACTTTTTTCAGGAAAACGTGTGTCTTACTTGCTTAGGGTTTTTGTTTTGGTTTTGGAGGGGTATATAAATCTCTAAAATAATTTTACTTCAAACTGAAGAAATGGATCATATTCCAGAGAGGATTTTTTCTTGCTGTACAGGAATAATTAATTTTTTTTCAGTGGATTGTAAATTATTAATCACAGAAGTTAGAGCTGGAAATGCCTATTAGATGATCCAGTGTATTTCCCTGCTGGTGGGGAATTCAGTCCTCTGGCAGTGTCTGTATCAGATACTACACTTCCAACTCATCACAGAACATTTTAATTTTTTTTTTCCTTCTTTCTCTTATTCCTCCTCCCCTGCCCATAAGAGTTCATTTGCCTGTGAGTGTACAATGGAAAGAGCATGGACATGCACATAATGCAGTTCACATCCGTTATAATTAATAAATGTTCAGGGATATCATAAAGAGCACATTCCTCTATCCTTTTCCATAAGGCAAACTTTAAAAGTTTTTAAAGCACTGTTTGAGTCTCTTTACTGGCAGAAGGCCCTGTAGATCTCTGCACAGTATCTCAGTCTACAGATGGTAGAGAGAGCTCTTCCTTCTGAAGGGTTGTAAAAGCAAAGCCTTCTTGGGCAAACAGTGGATTACAGAGGCATGGAGGGATTTGCTGTGGGTTGGAACATTGATAGCGAGGCAATTAGGAACTCAAATTGAATATTAAAGATTGATATACATAATGGGAGCACTGCATGCATTACTGCCTTGTCTTTCACATTGAATTAACATTGGTAACAACTAAATTTGGTGAAGCTCAGAATCTGTCAACAAATGTTGAGCAATGATGTCTTTAATATTCCCAGGCATGTGGCTGAAAACCTTTTGAAGGCTGAGGGGTGGAAGGCGGCTTCCTGTTTGTAAGTCAATTCTTTGCAAATTTTGTTTCCTGCAGTGCTCTCTTGGAAAAATTTGAGTTCCTTTATTAGCATATATTTTAGCATGGATAATTTCCCCTGTGTTCCCTAATAGTCATAAGTGACTTGATCTCTTCTCTATGACAAATAACTAAACTAAAGGAAAAATTTTCTTCAATGCAAAAAGGCCCTGGGGTTAAATGTTCTCACATTTAAGGGGTTGTTGTTTGGCTGGTTGGTTTTTTTGTTGTTTTTCCTTTTTTCCCTTCTTTTTTGGTATGTGTGCTTTGTAACAAACCACACAGGGAAACGTTTGGAGAGGTGCAGCAGTGCTGGATGCATGACCTGTAGCAACAAGCAGTTCAGATTTGCCAGCTGTATTTGTGTTGAGTTTAAGGGATTTTAACTTCTGGGAATTGCCATGGAGTATTTAATCCTACACGGTGATACATCTAGTGTGACAATACAGTATATTTTTCCTCTGTTACATTTCGTTTTGCTGCTAAGAGTGTTTGCATTTCCTGTGCCCTGGGAACAGAGGCAAGTTCTTTGGCTGTCCACCTTGGGGACAGTTTTCAAATCTGGGCATTCCAGTAAGTCACTGATCTGCCCAGGTGGATGCTTTGATCACCATGCAGGTGTGTGGACAGTGCCTGCTCTGCAGAGCTGAGTCTGGGTTTGCAGGTGCTGGGTAGTGGTTCTGTTTACACTCTGGGCTTTTGGCTGATCTGTGGTGGGTGGTGTTTTGAGGGTTTTTTCTGAGATAATGCTCCTTTCTGGTGCAGTCCAGCTTTTTACTGAAGGTGGGTGCCCACCTCTGGGCTTAGGGAGAAGTGAATATGCAGAGAATGTTTTAAAGCAGCTCCTGTAATCCCAGTGCAGTGCATGCACGTGAGCCTGCAAAATGCAGATTTCTGTGCCACCAGGAGAAAGGTGTACAGTGTAAGTACAAGTGCATGCAAGATGCATGGCATCCATTTGTAACAAATCACAATAAATACACATCTTCCTGCATTTTAGGAGCTTCCCAGATTCTTCTGTGGTACAGTGACCTTCTACAGATAGAAAACTATGTTGGAAAGGAAGGAAATCCTCTTTGTTTTCTTTTGTATCTGAAATACTCTCTCAAATAACTAGTGTTGGAGAATTCAGCTTTTTGCTTGGGAACAACAGGTCTGAGATGTAAGAAAAAGTACACAGCTTGACAGGATCTTTTGTCAAAATCCTGCTTTTCTATTCTTACTCTGTTTGTGGCAAAAGCTAACTTGCTACCAAAAGGTAAACCACATAAGGGATTTTTACTTTAATGTATAGGTATCAAGAATTTGTGTGTTCATTTTTTTAATCAAATCGTTGAGACAACCACAAATGAAAAAGATGAATTTCCTCCTTGACTCATTTTAGGTAACGTTGCCATTTTGATAAAAATCCTGTGATAGTGTTTAGGAGATGAAAATCCACACCTTTATTTTAAGTTTTAGTGACTAACATCTGTATGTGACCACCCTATGTTTATACAGCAGGTAAATAATTCTGTAGGGGCCATCCATCAGTTTCATGATTTCACAAGAACACAAACCCTCTCCTCTCCCACCACCCCAAGAGGATACAAATTAGTGAACCAAGAAATGATGCTGTCGTGGCAGGCAGGCTGGCTCCTCATTCCGTATGCTGGAGGCATTCAGCTCCCTGCTCCCACCCTCTCCCTCCCCCTCCTCACACTGTTTGTGCTCTTGATAACACGATGGGAATGATGACTGGCCCTTGTGCTGCAAACTTCTCTCCCTTCCCCTTGCACTGACGGTGTTGATCTTGCTTCCAGGTGCACGCCAAATTCCGCTATCCTTTCTACTATGAAATGTGCTGGTATGTTCTGGAGAGATACGTGTCCTGTGTGACCCAGCGTTGCCACCTCAGCAAAGAGTACCAGAAAGAATCAATGTTAATTGGTGAGTGAATCCTTTGAGTGCAGATTCAGACCTGGTGCTGGCACCTCAGGCTAGCTGCTGCTTTGGTTTCTGCAGAGCAGATTATAAATTGAACTGGAGAACTGGAGAAATTCTAATGAACTGTTTCTTTATTTTGGGGTGGGGAAGATTTTTGACTCATAAACGTTTCCATGAAGTACCAGCCTACTTCAAGTTATATTTATTGAACATTCCCTTAGCAAGCGGATCCCAGAAAAATAATTTCTGTATGTGTTCGTTCCTTGGTTTCAGTGCTGTTTGTGTTGGGATGATCTGCCAAACAGCTGAGGATTTACTGCCATGTTCAGCACAGTACCTCAGTAGCCAGCAATGTGTGTATTGCAAATGTGCTCTGTGGGGTGGATGTTTTGTCCTTTTGTAGAGCAGCTCTGCTACAGAACACGTCGTGGTCACTAAACCTTCCTTCTTTCTCTTCTTTTTCCTTAAATTCTCCTGTAATTCTCTGGTGACTGAGTTCTAGTTCTGCAGAAAAACAAACCCAAGCAAACACCTACACAAATCTCCATGATCTGTAACCCAGGTACAGGGAGGTCAAAGAAACCTTAGCAACAAGAGCTGAGAATGGACCAGAGGAGAGACAGACAGATGTGCCTGGGGCATTACCTTGGCACTGGTGTGAGCTTTGCATCCATGTGTGACAGTCCAAATGCTGCTGTGCTGAACTGCCCTCCTTTTCCTCCTTTTGATGGAAGGTGGTGGTGTGCCATGTTCCCTCTGCTTTGAAGCACAGAATAGCTGAAAATAGCACAAGCACCCGCTAAATCTTAAGTGATACATGTTAAGTGTGGAGGAGGACTAAAGTATTCCTGTGCCTCCTGCTCCCTGAGGCCACTTGGAGTGAACCTGGCACGGCTGGCACTGCCCCAGGCTCTGGACAGAGGAGGGAAATGTTCACCTACAGCACAATTCTTAGTAGAAGGGTTTGAGGAAGTTACAAGCAGGTGTCAGTCTCCAGTGAATTCTACTGACCAAGAATAATTTAAGGGAGCTCATAATCTGTGTAGATAGGCCAGGGGGAATTCCTGGGGTCACTGGGCATTTGGGTGCTTCATGTTTTAGTTCTGAGACCCTGGTCAGAAAGGTTAGTTAAGCAGAAATTCTGTGTCCAGAGGAATTTTTCTCCTAAGATTATCCTAGAGGAGGAAAGGATGAATTAGCCCTTTGGATCAGCTCTTCAGAAAGCAGTGATGAAACTGATAACTGCATTCTTTGGAAATTGAGGAACAATCTCCTGTTGTCTAAGCCACTGGCATGGAAAGAGGCTGGTCCTGCAGGCAGGGCAGAGGGGCCAGATCAGTGATGTGTAATTTCAGAACAAATTGGATGTGGAGAGTGGACAGTTCAGGATATTGAGATGGGACCTTTTCCAGCTAAATCACCAGTGTGATTTATTCCAGCCCAGCTCCATAATTACTAATGATGTTTTGGTGATCCCCACAAAATGTGCCTCAGTCCAGTTAGCTGGGAGATACTCCAGTCATAAAAAAGCTCACTGGGAGCTATAGATGTCCCGTCTTGAGGGAACAGGGCTGCTTTGCATGACCAAAGAGTGCCAGCTCCAAAGGCTTCAGGAAAAGGATCCTGGCTAGCTGGAAAAGGGTTTGGTAGTGACATGGTCAGGGTCTTCTGACCTGTGGTGGCTTCAGTTGCTGGCAGAGAGAGATGTGTACTTTTGTTTTGTCAGAAACTTGGTGTTTTGTTTTTATTTCTTGGCAGAAACTTGAACTAATTATTTTAGTGGGGGTTGTGGTTCAAAAGACCAGATCTGCTGTACTGCTGGATCTTTCCCTTTGGCATTTGCCAAATTCAAAGGAGTAAATGTACATTATTTACCTTTACAACGCTGCATTGCTTTGTTCTGTGTGAGTAATACAGTTTCCAGCTCTTGCTTTGCTTTCCTTTAAGCTGGTCTGTGTGCAGCCTCTTGACTCGAATCTCTGTGAACTGTAATCTTTGAGTTCAGCTGGTCTGTTCTGTGCAGTCTGTATCTGGATATCGTTCACTTGCTGAGGGATGGGATATCCTCAAGGCACTGCTGTTCCAAACCCTACCTCTTTGTTTTTAAGCTTTTCTTCAGAGCTGCAAAGGTCCTTAAATTGTCTCTTCCTTAGGGACTTCTCTATCTGCAAGCAATTTCTTGATTTCCCATGAGGGAGTATCCCTTGACAAAGAATTTCCCATTATTCTCCTTAAAGAGTAATGAAGCAAAGTACTTAACTTCTCCTCAAACTCCTCAGTAGATTTAATTGTCTTCTGTCCTTCTTGGTTTAAGAAAAAATTCTTCACATCCTTGTATTCATTTTCAGAAATTACTCTTGAATAATCTAAATGTTTTTCCTACTTTAAAAAAGATCATTTTCTTGACTGGAAATTTGTTTTAAATTTGTTCTAAGTGTCTGCTTTCTGCCTTTCCTTTTGGGTGCTAGAACTGTTTATTTTTCACCCTCCAGTTGTGCTGCCTTCTTTTCTTACATAGCTTCTGGTAGAGTGGTTCTGGTGGATCTCTGAAGTTAAGAAAGTGATTATCAGTGGAGGAGGACATCGACCTGAGAGAGGGCAGGACACTGCCCACAGCCTCTGGGATTCACAAGGGAGTAGTTTTTATAGAATTCATGAAGATTCTATTCTCCTGCATACAGAAAAAATAAATTACTGTCTTGATAATGAACATTGTTGGAGAACCCAGAAAACTGAGTTCATCAGCAGTTGGATTTTAAGGATACCTTTATACTTTTCACACTGTGTTTTTATAACACAGTGTTTATTTGCTTTGACACGAAGGTTGTTGAATTCAGAGTGACTTTCAAGACATTGTCTGTTCATGAAAGTGTATTTGTGTGATTGTGTTGTGATACCTCAGTCCTGATCCTTGGATGCTGCTGTAACAATTTATACTGTTCTTTGTATTTCTATTTTCGAAATGTCTCCACTCACAAAACTTCAGACAGGGAAAAATCCCCACCTCTGTGGAGGCAGGGCTGTAACCTGGAGTCTTCCCACTCCCTAAATAAAAACGTGAGTGCAGCTGTGAGTGAGGTGGAGGATGATGGCTGTGGCTTCCTCCCCCATTGCTCAGGCCCAGGATGGATTCCCGGGCCGTGTCCTCCCAGGCAGTGTGTGAGCCTCTTCCTGCTCAGATCTCTCCCAGGAGGGCAAACACTCAGGGGAATGACGACATGACAGCAATCACAGGCTGCTGTAAAAGCACACAATCTCTTTTTCTCTTTTCTTTTGCTTGTCTCTCTCAACTGGGACATTTGTCCTGCCAGCTGAAATCAGAAGGGAGCCTGTTTGGGTTTCCTACTAGATTTGAACGTGTGCTGTTTTTCAGGGTGGATATGTCTTCATTATTTTTCCTCTTATCATGAATGAGTCTGTACTGGATGTTTTCAACCACAGTTGACCTTCAGTGAGATATGGATGTTGAGAGTGAGCTGACAAAGAGTAATTGGGAGAAGATCCTGGGCTATCAGAGACGTGCTTTCTCTGTAGCCTGCAGCTTTGAAGATTCCCATTGCTAAAATTTTAACAGGATGGCTCTAACTGTATGTTAAGCCTGATGGATATAGAAAATATGCCCTCTGGCACAGTGAAGGAGCCATGTCTCTTTTTTTCCCCCTCTTCCTCTGGGGATAGAATAGCTTTGCTTATGATAGACAGGTACCTGAGTATATTGAGTGCTTCCTGTGTGGGGTGCTTCATGCAGTGATACATTTTCAGTATGCTCAGGGTTTTTCTGCTAATGAAAATGTCATTGCTGTCTTTAGCAGACAGATAGCAACTGCTGCTCCCAAGTCACAGTGGCAGGGTTTGGAGCTGGGAATGGCAAGGTAGACACTACATACTGGACTGTTGTAAAGAGTTCAGAAAGGTTTCATAATTATGCCTGACCCCATCCCTTTCTTTTTAAGTTCTGTGATACAGCAAGTTGCTTTTCAGCAAGGAAAGAAACTGTGTTTAATTATTCTTATACAAGTGGATAACTGTGAGGAAAGTTAAGTGGTCTGCCCAGAACCACAGGGAAGTGAACTGCTATAGAAAAGATTTCTAATGTTCTGTCCTGTGGTCAAGTCTGTGCTGCTCCACCTCTTCACTGAGCTCGATCACAGACTGGTCTGTATGAGCTGGTTTTATTTCCTTTGAGATGAGGGGGACGAAGGTCTTTTTGCACTAAATTGTGTGGGAGCCCAGTCTGAATAACCCCTCTGAAACTGGGGTTCAGACCTGGGACTCACTGGTGCATTGACTCAGAGGGAGAAACAGTTGAGCTGAGCAGGCACTGTTAACCACAGAGAGACTTTATAAACCAGAAACCTCCAAGTCAGTGGAGCCCTGGTAATACAGTGCTTAAAATGCACTTCCCAACAAAATAAATGCAGATTATGCTTATGTAGGGCCTCAGCTCACAGCACAGTAACTCTGTCAGACACTGTTTTCATTGAAATGAATAAATAAAAATCATGGCATGTTGCATTACAACAAAACACTTGAAAACACAAAATTGAATCTCCCTCACCTTGAAGTTATCCTTCCATTATTGATTCCCTCGGTGCTTTTTATTTTTATTTTTATTTTTTTTTTTAGATTAGCAGCAGTAGCAGACAGTTGTTTTTTGAGAGCAGCCTGCTCTTAATCCGGCAGTGCACCAGCGCTGTAATCCCTGGTGCTCCAGAATAGCCTGGTACACTCCAGGTTAGCAGCAAGCCCTGTGCCCAGGGGACAGTCTGGCAGGCACGAAGTGTCTGCCAGGCAGGCAGAGAGCAGGGCCCTGCTCTGCTGCTGGTTTCTCTGGGGTAGCTGTGGGCTGGTTTTGCCCAGGTGTGCTGGCACAGCCGGCGCAGGGCTGCGGTGGCAGCTGGCAGAAGGGAATTGCCAGCCCCCTCCCTGTGCTGCCTTCTCCTGGGAACAGGCCCCCACTATGCTCTGGGGCTCCACTCCTCTCCTGCCTTTTGTTTCCAGAGATTACAGCAAGAGACAAAAAGTGGAGATCTCTCTTGGAAGCTTTTTCTCCTCGCGCCAGAGCATTATTTGGAGTAAATTATTCACACCTCCATAATGTGATCCCCCTCGTTTTCTTTCGGCCTTATTTACGCCTGTGCTTTGCCCCAGTTACAGCCATTAGTTCCTGTTCAGCAGAGCTACAGCATAGGGGGACAGAAACACGATTTTCTTTGTGCAGATTTATTCCTCTTTCTGTTAATGACACCGTCCTGGCCGCGTAGGGCTGTGTATCTGCTTCCAGCCTCTCCTGTTTCATGCTGGATCACTGGCATTTTCTCCATCGAGGCTGGGCTTTGTGCTTGAGTCACTTGTAAGACAGCTCACTGAGGCTGGGTGGCTCAGAGAAGGGGGCTCCAGCCCTGGATCCGAGAGCCTGGATTCTGATTCCTGGTTTTTCCCTAGATTTGATGTGTGACAATGAGCAAATCATGCTTTCTCCCAAGCATCTGTTTCCTCAGTTGTAAAATGGGAGAATGACATAAGCTGATTATGTAGCCTTTGAGGTGGGTACGTGTGCTTGCTACTGTGGACAAAGGAAAAAACAGTGTGAAATAAAAGTTGGATAACTGAGTGGGTTTTAAATGTTCTGGTTAAGATATTTTCTAATCCTGTTTATTTTTCTAAGAGAAGCATGGGGGTGTATTAGCACAGAGCAGAGAGGAGGAGCTGCTTTGGAGTGCTGATGCCACCACCTCAGCACACAAAATAATCTGTGAGGCTTTTTTGGAGGGTTGTAGGGAGGAAGTTACCCTGTTCTGTGGATGGAGCTAGATTTGGCTGCACCCTGCCTTGCTGATAGCTGGTATTTTCTGTGGCTGCCATCTTTTCACAGGCATTTCAGCTTAAACTTGCTTTTCAGGAGTCATTTTATGGCCATTTTGGTTTTGAGGAAAAACGCAAGCCTGTCTGAAGGTGTAGACTGGGCTGAGATCCTGGGGTTTTGCAGCCCCTGTAGCAGCAGCACACTTGCCCTGAGTAGTGTGAGGTGCCCAACTCTGGGGCAGTAACCCAGAGCTGAGCTGGCCTGGCAGGGTTTTTATTGGGAGCTGCAGAGCTGAGCAGCCAGGCAGGCTGAGCAAGCTGCCCTCAGACACTGCCAGGGCCCGTGGCATCTCTGACCAGTGAGTGTGTGACAAGATGTGCACACTGTGCTCACACAAGGAGTGTCTCTATGATCAGGAGGAATTCTCCAGCTTGGAACTGGGCTCCAGCATTTGTTTTGAACCTCACTGTTAAACAACCGGATGCTGAGCTTTCTCATTAATGTCCATTTAATCCTTCCCTAAGCATGGTCCACATTGTCCTAATCCAAAGCTACTGCACTGCAAAGCATGGAAACTGTGAAAGGAACTTTTCATTAATTGTTCTCTCACTTTTTCTGTGTGACTTCTGTTTCCTTCGCAGTGTGTTTTTGTTTGCAGCTTGATCTCATACCCATTTCAGCCAGTAATAAAATTCACATTGACTTAACTGGGTGTTGCCAGTGTTAACTGTATTTTCCACAGAAATTCCTGCTGTTGCTAGCCTGCATTCAATGTTGTTCACTTAGTAGGGGAAATTGTGTCTAATAAATAAGAAAAGATGTGTGCTTGAGGGGACCATGGCCACTGGTTTCCTGCATTGCTTTCACTGCTTGATTGTGTGGAGTTGGGTAACAATCAGGGCTCTTAGGGGGAAAATGAAGATTAATAGCTCCTTAGACTCAGAAACTTGCCTTTAAATTTTCCTGAGAAGTACCTAAAATGTATCGGGAATGGCATTAAGAAAACCAGTAGCATGTAGCTCTGACAGTCCCTGTGTTTCTCAGTGTGTTTGTCTTGTTGTTGTAAAATAAGCCCAGTTGAAATCCTCTGTCTCAGAAGAGCAATGAGTATTCATGCACTAACAACTGGGGGTTCCTGTTTTATCAACAGTTAGTTGCTTGCAGAGAGGAAAAGTAGTGAGGAGTTGATTTTGTGCTGTGCAGGGTTCCTGGAAGAATGATGATGTACAGCATTTTAACGTGCTCTCTCCCATCATTTCCCCCTCCTCCTTCTGTGCTAACTCTCCTCTTAAAGCTGTAAAGCTGCCGAATCTGGTCTTTTTCGGATTTGTGGGAAAATTAATTGTGTGTGACTTAAGAGCTCTGCCTACTCCTAATTGAAGGCATAGAGGACTGAAGCTTTGAAGAAAGCATAATTTTTCCCTAAATGTTTCCCAGTCATTTGAACTGAGTAGATGTTAATGAAAACCAGCATTAAAACAGACAAACAAGCGCCCCCTCAAAGAAAAAAAAAAATTAAAAATCAGACAAATAAAGCCCATTCCTGTCACATACTCACTAAACCATTCTCCAGTGCCCTTTGAAATAGGCAGCACCTGGCCCCAGCGGTACAGAAGTGCTTCAGCTGCGAGGTTACAGTGGCTAAAAATTCAGCATTCTTTTTCTAACTTTCAGATGCAAAAAGAAAACGCAGCACAGACAGCTACTCATCAGATTCGTGGTTAGACATGGATGAAGAATCTTGTGATGCCCATCTCCAGGAGGAGAAGGATGACAGCTTGGATAAGAACTCCAAATCCTTGGTGGATGGCTCCTCCTCACCCAACAGCACACACTCAGAAGGGAAGGAGGCTGCAGGCAGGAAACAAAAAGCCACAGTAATGAGGTACCTGAAAAGAACTTTGTCTAATGAGTCAGATGACAGCGTAAAATCAACGACCCCCACGGACTATCCCAAAACACCCACGGGGTCTCCAGCTACAGAAGTTTCAACCAAATGGACTCACCTCACAGAATTTGAACTGAAGGGTTTAAAAGCCCTGGTGGAAAAGCTTGAATCTCTCCCAGAGAACAAGAAGTGTGTTCCAGAAGGCATTGAAGACCCGCAGGCTCTCCTGGAGGACATGAAGGTGGGTGTGATAACTTGCTGATCCACACAAACTGCTCTGTGGGCACAGCAGGAGAGCAGAAGGCAAAGTTCTGCAGCAAAGGGGTGGCAGCTTGTGTGTGGTGACCAGCTCATGTCAGGCTGCTCTGCCACAGACAGGGAAAGGATTCCTTGAACCAAAGCTGTCTCTGCCTCCTGTTTGCAGCCAGCTTTAAGTGACACAGTCCTTTCCGACTCTCACAGTAGTGGCCAGAAGTTTATATCCTATCATAATTCAGCACTTGTTATGTTTCACATGTAAATATTACACCTCAAAAAGTCTGTTTATATTTATAGATTTAATCAGCCCTTTTTCGTCTCGTGTCTCCCTGGTGTATACCTCATTAGCTGACACATACAAAATGTAAATACTTGATTGCAGCTCAGAAGATAGATTGTCTAACGCTTCCAGTTGCTTTTTTTTTTCTTTCACCTTTTCATTTTCCTTTCCTCCATTGCCCTCTATAGGTTGATAATTATTCTCCACTGGTACAATATATTGGTTTTGGAGCTGGTATGATGAGTGAGTGCTCACTAGTGATCCAACTTCTCTGTAGATTTTCAGTCTGTGAACAGTATGGGTCTTCAGTTACATATTTTCTATACACAAAAGCTCTGTAAGGCACAATCTGAGGGGAAAAATATGTTTATGTGGTAAGTGGGGAGGGAGCCTGTACTTTTTTAGTGCAAGTGCTGTAACAGCTGCTTAGAAAGGCTTCAAAGCCAGTTAGAGAAGGCTGAACATGTGCAGTGTGCAGTGGAACCATATTCCCTGATCTTGGAGCTTGGAAGTGTCATTCTGTTAAACCACAAGAGCTCAGAAATTCTCTTTGTGCAACATCAGCCACTTTGTACATGAAAGTGGACACACCTGCTCAAAGTTGTGGATGTAGATTCACGAGCTTGCTCTGGGATCAGTCATCTTTTGATCAGAAATCAAAATGAAGACCAAAAGTTGAATTCATGGTGAAGCAGAAAAGAATGGTCACGTTACTTCTCCAAGCTTGATACACAGGAAAATTTTCACTTAAAAATCCAGGAAGGGGTGCAGCATCTAATGGCTGGTGCAGATGTTCCTAGTGGGCTCCTGCTCCCTCTTTGGATGACAGACTCCAGAGTGCTGTGAGACATCACCCTAGAACATGGCAAGGTACCATATGTGAATCTGGCTTTAAGCTCCATGTGGGAGTGTCTGTTTTCCTATTCCTCTCCAGAGCAGTGGATTCACTGACTACAGAGATGGAGAACTACAAATGGGCATTTTTAAAAAAGACCAATATCACCTTTTTGGTGATACTGTGCTGTAACTGGTATTGTGAGCACCTGCCAGTTTATTATGAACAGCTTGATGTTCCATCTCCTTTGATAACTGCCTGCTTCTGAACTTTCTGTCCTTGCCAGCACATGCTGTAACCATCAGGATGTAGCCCCACATCTGGATACTGATGGTTCCCTGCTGGTTAAAGAGCCCATGACCACATCTAAACATCAGACATGCTGCAGGATTGTTTCCCCTGGAATCACCTCTGGATGTTTGGCCAATCTGTGACTGATTAGTCAGACTGAGACTTTTTTAACACCGTGTTAACTCAAACATCTTCTTAACAGAGTCTAAAGAACTGCTAAAGAACTTTCTCACCCTTCATTTTTACAGTATTGACCCACATATAAGCCAGCCTTCAGTTTTCAGAGAGTGGGAATCAGTATGGCAGAGTAAATGAATTAAAGCCCATGCAGTCAGCTTCCTCCATGACTCCTGTGGCTGCACAGTCCAGTCCCAGGTGCTCTGAAGGAATGGGGGCAGTTAGGGGCAGTCGAGTACAGAGTCCAGGATTCCCAGCGCAGGCCTTCTCTTTGCTCATCAGCAGATTGTCACAGGCAGCCACTGACAAGGTGTGACCCATTCCCATCCACTCTGGGACCCTGGAGGCAGCAGCTCCTCCCTGCTTTCTGCCACCGTGCTGTTGGTGTGGTAGAGAGCAGTGCAGAGGGGCCAAAGCATCCGATCTCCTCAGAGCAGGAGGTTTGTTTATTCACTTCAAAAATCAAACCCAAGTGTGTCAGTGTTTTAGAGCTTTTACCTTCAAGAGGATGGAGTGTGCTGAGGGAGGAGTTGCCAAGTGACAGATTTGAGTCCTCTGCACCCAGCATAAGTGGTCCTTGCAAGATCCCTGTGTTCCTTGGGGTGAGGATGCAGCTGTTCCATCCTTGATGTTCCATCAGGTACTCAGCTGGACAGGGTGAGTGAATGTTCCCTGGGCTTCTCAGGGATCCTCACCCTCTGTTCCACACATAATGGATGAGCTGTTATCACAGGGAGCTGGGGTGCAAAGAGATTAAGATAACAGTAATTTTGGATACTGGCTTTACGTGCCACAGGACAGTTAGTGTATTTAAGACTGATATGTGAAAAAGATAATTTTAGTTCTGTTGAAACAGTAGTGGCTTAACATTTCTGCAGAGCAGGAGTTCTGATCTTTAGCATCCAGATCCCTGGCCAGGCATGAGGAAGAGCAGGAGCACACAATTCATGACACCCTGTGGAAACTTCACTTAAAAGATTTGCCCTGTACCACACAGAGACATAATGGCAGAGGGAGAAATACAGTCCACTTTCCAGAAAGGTATTTATCTCCTTGACCCCTGAATCATGTTCTTTCTTACTCTGCTAGTAGTTTTCCAACCTGTACAGATAATAAAGTGGGGAGTCTGCTGATAGCATCAGCAGTGGAGTAAGCAGAGGCCTGGCCCCTTTACCTCATCCTGATGAATACCCAGAGCACCAGTCAGCTGTGTGACTGAATGGAAGCAGGAATCCTGCAGGAGCTGTGCAAATTACCCAATTATTTTGCTGTATTAACAAGGTTTATTTCATGGGCAACCCAACTTTCAGGCATGTGATGTATTAATACTTCCTATTAGAAGTACCCTTCTAGTGCACCCATTTGGAAGATATTTTTAACAAATGCATAGCAAGAACATGCTCTGACAAAGTCTGAAAGCTCTTGCTCTGCTTGGAAAGTCTTGAACAAGTTCCTTCCTGAAGCAAATAAATCAGTGTTTATTGTAGCACTTTTATTTCTTAATGAAATACACTCGGGAACTTTTTTTTGTATGACATTCAAGTCTGTCTTTGTGCTTCAGGAAGATAATTAATGTTTTCAGAAAACAGGATATGGATAGTTAAACTGGAGAAAGGAAACCATTTTATTCAGTGATGTGAAGTTTCACAGAACTAATCGGGGTTGCTCACAAAGAATCCATGCTTTCCCAGCTGAGCAAGAGCACAGTAAAGGATGGGTGACTGGATTACTGCTCTTAGTGGTAAACACAATCACAGCTGTATACAGCTATTTAATGTCAAGTAGGTGAGACCTTCTGAAGTAAAGTAATTTATTTTCCTTATGAGAAGGGAGACTGAAAACTAAACTAAGCCTGTGTAAATTCCTTACACATCATCTGAGCTCCAAACTAAGTGTGCCTGTCTGCTGGGGACACAGCAATCCAGAAGTGCCAACTGCTGCCTCTGCAGATTGAGCCCCCATTTATCACTGTGATCGATGGAGTGCAGCAGCACAGGGAGGCTTATTTGCAGAGTGGAACAGGCCTCACTTGGAGAGCAGGTCAGTTCTTCCCTCAGCCCAAACAGGGAATTAAATCCCTGCTGGCTGCAGCAGTGCTGGGTTGGGCTTCTGCATGAAGAAGAGGTGACCATGGTACTCCTGGGTGTAGTTTGCACTGCACATCACAGGACAGGTGAAGCTGAGCAGACCTTTGATTGTGGCAGTGCAGCCCACACTCATGAAACCCACTGCCAGGGATGCTAACCAGTGTGCAGCCTCTGATTGCTGCACATTACATTTCTGTGTGTTACCAGCAGGATGGTAATTCCTCTGCTGCTGTTGGGGAACAGGATTGTGAGATCTGCCTCTTGCTAACGCCACAGCCCTTGCTCACTTCAAAGTAAAAACACTGCCCTTCTTCAGAAGTGGAAGTCCATTAGAGCAGAAGAAACTCAGTTTGAAGAACAGAGGTTGTCAAATATCTGCAACTCCTTGGCAGCAGGAGAAGATTCTTGTGCAAGACAGATGATATCTACTGAAATATGTTCTTACTTTTTCTTGCCAAGAAATCTTACCCCCTTCTCATTCTGATGACAGAAAAAACCCTCCCTCTTCTGAACGCATTTCAGGGGAGCCGTTCCTTGCTGTGCTTTTGAAATTAATGGCTAAGCTGAATTCTTATACAGTTAATCAGCTTCTTCCCTTCATACCTGCTGTTGTCACCACAGCCCTCAAGTGTAACGAATCTGGCTGCCTTGTGCTGGAAGAGCACCACGTTGTTCCTCTAACTGGAGCCCCATGGCTTTTCTTTATCTTCTTTTTTCTTGTTTTTAAGCAGGTGAACAAACCCCTGCCTCCCCCAGCCTGTTGTGAGCTGACGCTCGACGCTCCAGTCAGCACAAGTGTGGCTGTGCTGTGGCTCTGTGCACAGCCAGCCGTTGTTTTCAGCTGCCTCAGATGATAAGCTGCCATAGTTTTACATTTCTCCTTGGATAATATTTTCACGTGATACATATGATAACAAGAAACCTTCATTACCTTGCCAAGTTCTTGGAATATACTGTGCTTTCCATTGAACTCCGAGTCTGACAGTCGTTAGTGGAAATGTTAAGGTTTTCTGTCTTACAGGCTTTCAAACCTAAGAGTAGCAAAGTAAAAAGGGATTAATTTGTCCTTTGTTTATGGCTCTCAAGCTGCCTCCTTGTTCTGGAGAATTTTGGCTTTGCAATGAGAATACAAAAGAGCTCTCAGTTTTAAGACTGAACTTTCAGAATGTGGTCACAGCTCAGTTAATGCAGTGATTTCTCTCCAAATAAAAAGGACATGAGAAAAGAGATGCTCACTTCACCTCAGCTTGGCCAAGAGTTAATTTGCCAATGATTAGTCCCTGTGTAAAAGCTGTTGGGTGTTGCCCTGGAAGAGCAGGTACAATACAGACTCTGTATCACAGCCAGGTTGGGGCCAGCTGGGTTTTACTCCTCACCTTTGCCAAGCCCTGGGTGCAGCCACAGCACAGGGCTGATGAAACTGGGCTTGCACTGGGATCACTTCCTTTGGTCCCTTCCCTGCTTTGTCCTAACCAGCAGCAGCCCTGCTGTGTCTGCAGGAGCAGCACTCTGCTGGGGCTCTGCTCTCTGCTGCTAACACAGCTCTCAGTGAAGCACGGGCTGGGGAATTGGGCTCAGTGTCACAGGTTGTCTGAGCCCCAGGGAGAAAGTCAGCCCCAGGGACACTCATCCAAACTCGGGCTCCTGGGGACTGGAACATGCCATCACACTCTGGGCTTTAGTTGGATGATTACAGATGAATTCCAAGTGCACTCCCTATTAAAACAATTACTGTATTTTAAGCTCTTTTTGTATAGTGTGTGAAATTACTAATTACTAGAGTGCTGCACTGGGGACTGACAGAGCTTGCTGCCTGTTGTTGGCTAATTAAGCTTTTTTCATATACTTGGGAACAGCACAGCTGAACTTCATTGTCTGGGGTCATCTCCTAAAAATTCTGTTGAGGTAATTTCCAACCTGCAGTTCTCATTTGTTCTCTTGGAGTTTTTTTTTTTTTTTTTTTTGGGGGGGGATGTCTTTAACCTGTTAGTGCTGATTTGGCCTTCAGTTTTCAGCAGCACAGCAGAATCCTCCTTCTGACTCCTATTCTGTTTTCATTTCTTCCTTTTCAGCCACCTGAACTCCAAAATGAAGAGCTTTGTAGCTAAATTAGTGAGCATGTAGGGAGTCATGGGAGGCAAGTGTGGACTATTCCCAGCTGCACCACTGAGTGTTTTACCACCTCTGTGTTGAGTTACTGGTCATGGGAGTGATTCACAGTGGTGGAAGCTGTGTCAGCCTGTGCAACCCACTCATGAAATTTCTAGAACAGTGCATCAAAGAAAAGGGTTTGGTGGGGGTGGAAGGGAGGGGAGACCAATCTTTTTCCCTTAATGCTGTCCATAGTCAGATTCCTAGTGAACACTCAGGAACCTGAATGCCTCAGCTGGTCACATAAAGGGAACTGGATTCCAGCAGGAAGGGCAGTGGGAATGATGGTGCTCTTGGATTGCCATGTGCAAAAAGATGAAGGGTTCCAGAGTACATCATTATTCTTGGCTTACCTGAATGACCAGGCATCTGAGGATTGCTCCAGACTACTCTGATGCTCTGTGATGGCTGAAATAACAGGAGCAGAGCCTCACTGCTTCTCAGGCCTTCTGTAGCCTTGATAAGGGAGAAAGGGTCAGTTGGGATTTAATGACCTGGACTTTGAGGGACAGAGGTGATGGTGGTAAGACACTGGTCTTGGACAAACCAATATTAAAGAATTCTGTAACATTTGAGGTGGTTGATGGCTGATTTTGCTGCCTGTTTTGCAAGAAGTTTCACATCTTGGATGTTAATGACAGGTGTGAGAGTTTCAGTGGGAACTGGAACTTTGGAAGCAAAAGTGACTTGCAGAGATCTTGTCACTCTGCCATGAGAGCAGAGTATTCTCTTCTGTAGGTCTCTGCAGTCTTGAGTTGGAGAAACATTTCTCTGGTTAATAAAGGCCTTTTCATTTACAACAGAACATCCTGAAGGAACATGCTGATGATGACCAAAATCTTGCCATTTCGGGTGTCCCTGTGGTCAGCTGGCCCAAGAAGACCCCAAAGGTAATGAGACACAATTGCTCACTAACCATTGTTGTGCCTGCTCTGGTGTTTATTTATCTATAATCTGACAAAGTGCTGTGTATTATCTGTTGGCAGCTGCTAGCATTTTTAACACAAAATGTTACTTTTAATGGTTTTATGATTAAGACTTGAAGCAAAACAATAAAGTGCCTTAGCAGGGAGAAATCAGAGTTTCCATTTAAAAAGAATTTGTTTGGGCCTTACTTACACATATAAAACTTTGATATGTCTCGATCGTTTACTAATTATGGTTAAATCTAAAAATTTTGATGCCTTTTGTGTAAAATTAAATGATGTGTAAATGCTACAAATCAGTCACTTAGGGAGCACTCTTGTCTGAACGAGAGGATGGTTTTTCTCTTACACTACAAGACTTCCTGAGTGCTTTATACAGCGTGCCACTGTAACTTTGAAGCATTGTTTTCTGTCCTTATATCCTAAATTTTCCTCCTATACATGGGAGTAATTGTTTTCACTTTGCAGGAGAACCATGAGGTTTGCTTCGTTAAGGCTGATAAAGAATTTGAAATAATTATCGAAAGAACAATGTCAAAAGGCTGGTTGTTATTTATAACAGTGGTATGTTTACCACACTCCAGTTATTCAGCACGCTGTAAAAGCAGCTTTGCTTATTTAGAAGATGTCTCATCGCTTCTATTTTTACTTTCATTTTTCACTGAATTAGTTTTATAATCCATAATTTCTTTAGAAACGCTGAAGGGGGTCGGTCAGCTTAAATCAGGCTTTGATCTGAAAATCTGTCATTGTTACCATTGGAGATACCTTTCAAATAATTATCAGGGAAGATAATTCTCTCAGTTCTCATTTTTTTGTGCTGGTGAACTTGCTATGGTACATGTAGCCACGAGAATTTGCTGTTTGCAGGTGGGAAGTAGGAGACCATAAACATGGAACTGCCAGAGGAGAGTGGGGCAGGATGAGCACATCACATTCCTTCTTGGTCTCTTTTTGGGTTTTGGCTCAGAGGAATTGTGTCTTGTTAACTACATCTTTTTCTTTTAGCTTGTAATAAATCCATGAGAATATGCTCTGTGTTAAAAACATTGGTTTAGAAACAACAGTGGAAAACCTTGAAAAATAGGGATTCTCCACTCCTCTGGTTTTGTGGCTGCTTCTCATTCCATGGGCAGGTGTATTTTAGGCATTGAATAAAGCAAAATCTCTGTGACCAGAGAAAAGGTGGTGTGGGAAACATATAAGATAAAACTGAGGAACAACTGACTCCCTTTTGAGCTTGTGAGAGAAGGGAGGATCTGAGTGCTTTGAGGCTTTTATAAGCTTTGGCATTTGTTAATGTTCTTGTTCACTTTATTTTGGAACCTTGATAAATGCTTCATTTCTTCTATTTTATTTCTGTGTATTGGCAACGTAACTGCAACTGTAAAGGATTTGTAGTTTTTGTGACTTAAATCTTAACCCTTTTTTGCAAAATCCATCTTGGTGACTGCAAGGGGTTTTTTTCAGGTGTTTATTTTCCTTCTGCCTTTCTGAAAGCAAAAGCTTTTAGGAGGCATCATTCCCATGGTATGACAATATCAAACATGCAAGTTAATAACAAATCCAAGGAAACTTTTACAGAAAGTCAAACTTTAAGTTGAAGTTTGGAAACAAAAATTGATAGCAGAAAAAATCCTTTCACCATTCTCATCATATTTGCTTTGCTTAATCTGTGATCAGTTTTTGTTATGTCTTATGTTTTAGTTCAGAGGTACACTTGCAGATAGGGCTTCACATTTCCCAGGAGAGATTTGTTGTGGTGCTTCTAATTGGCAAATATCCTTGTCATCTTCCATGTTCCAGCTATTTCCCTTCCTGGGAACAGAGGCCAAGTGAACAGGCTGGGAAGAGACATTTTAGAGCTGAGCCTTTGAGTTCCAAATTAAAATCTGTGGGAAAGACAATACAGGGGAGATTTGTCTAAAAGCAGTTTTAGTAGTTAAGCTTGGTTATTTCTCCTTTGTTCCCTGTAAGCCCTGATAATGAAATAGAAGATTTTACAGAGAAGAAAAACCCTTAGGGAGGGGGAGCCTCCCTTGGAAAATGGATTGTAGCTGGTGGAGCAAGTCTCCACGGCCAGAAGATCCCACAAATGTTGAGCACAAGGCAGGGGAGTAAAATCTACCAGTAATTCTGCTTTCTGCAGTCTTGCTCTTGTAGCATTTATAGGAGAAATGGCAGATATTTTCTGAGATCCTTGTGTTCAGAGGGAGCAGGAGATCCAGTACAGCACAGTACCCACTACTGTGGGGCTGCAAGGAGACATTTTAGTTGGTATCAGCTTCCAGGGACAGGAGGATTGTGTGATTCCAAGCCATGAAGGAAAAGAAGGGAACTGCAATCCAGAAAGATGAAGCAGTACATGGAACAGAGTTACATGTCTCTTGCTTTCTCCCGAGAGAAGGCTCCAGAAGAGATTTAGAAAGACAAGAGCAGCAGATGGAGAAGGAAGAATAAAGCCAGCATTAAATGCCAAAACATTTCAAAGAAAATGGAAATTACTGTAAAGAAAGGAGGGGAAGAGACTAGAAATGGCGAGAGAGCAGGATTAGGAGAGAGGCAAGTACTGAAAAGGGATGAGTGAGAAAAGCAAGGAGCAGAGGGAGAGAACCCTGACTAAAGTCAGAGATCCCTGGAATAGGGACACGGAGTGTCTGTGTAAGTGACCCAAGTTGGGGAAGGTCGAGCTTGGTTACACTGACTTGCTTTTGAAAGAATGTACCTTTGATAACCTGAATGACTTTCGAAGCAGCAAGTAATATTTCCCTTTAAACCAGAGTCAGCTTCTTTCACGTGTTGTGAGTGTGACAGGAGCAGTGTGCACAGAGCTGCAGAAGGGCTGCTTGAAGCCCTTGACATGCTGGGTTTGGGGAAGAAATGTTCATTCACCTCAAAGCCCACTTCAGAGAGGATGAGCAGTGACAGGCAGGACATTTAACCAGGGACAGGGAACACCCCTGTCGTGGCCCTCTGTCCACCTTCCCTGAAACATTTGGGGCTGCCACTCACACTGCAGCTCCCTGGCAAAGAGAACCATTTCTCCGGGAAAAGAAACAGCAGTAATGATCAGCAATGGTTTAGTGAGGAGCTGGAAGAAGTGGGTGACATTTGATGATCTCGTGGTTAGTGCACAAAATGGGAGGCGGGGGTCTGCGCCGGTTGCCGGCTCTGCTGCAGCACCTGGTGTCGTGTGAGGTGAATGGCACACTGCTGCTGCCGGAGCCCTGCCGCGGGAGACGGGGCTGCCAGGTGAAGGGAATGTTTAGAAAGACCTCTGGCATCTTCAGCGGGAAGTTCTGTAGTAAAATGTACGGACCGTTATTATTTTGTTGTAATAAGAGAGACGGAGCGTGATTCATAGACACCTCTTCGGATCGTATTTACTCATCTTTATGGAGCTATTTTAAGTTGCTTGTACTTCCTATAATTTATTGATAATTATTTAGCACAATAATTACTCTCCTTTAGGCACCTTTTTTTTTTTTTTTTTTTTTTTTTTTTTTCCCCTTTGGAAACTATTTCAGAAGCAGCAAGAACCTGTCTTTTTCTTTTAGCTGTACGGTAAGAGAAAACAGTCCAGTGCCAGGGGTCTTAGGTTGTGTACAACAATCCTAATTTAGGCCTGTTGAAGGAATCAGGAATGTGGGACTGAGTGGATATTTGAAACCTGCTTGTCCTGATGGCTGACTGACAGGTTGTGTACCTTCAGGCAGGGCATTTCCCGCTGGCTGCGGGCGCGGATGCAGCTGTGGATGTGCAGCCCCCATCCTCTTCCTGTGCTGGGGGCTGTGCAGCTGTGGCCTGGCCTCACTTGGTGCAGGGCTCAGGGTTGCCTGGGGGGTTGAAGTCATGGATCATTAAGGTTGCAAAAACCTCCAGGACCATCGAGTCCACCCTTTGACCAAATCCTGCTGTGCAATGCTGTCCGAAGGGAAGAGCTCCATAGGGCAGGCTGCCTCTGAGTGCTGGGTTCTTCAGCAGCTAAAGAGGAACAAGAAATCATCCCAACTAACTTCTACCCTATCCCTGGGATAGGAACTTTGGGGTGGTGTGAACAGAGCCTAAATCTGATTTTCCACTGTGGTAACTCACAGCTGGTCACTGGTGCAGGAAGCTCAGTCTCGAAACCCACTCCCATGAGTTACTCAGCCCTGCAGTACCAGAGTTCCCATTTAGCTGCACAAAAATTAGGGATAGTATTTTATTTAAGGAACTCAGAATATGGTTCAAGCAGAAACCACGTTTTTCAAACCATTTCCTATTTCTGGAAGAAAACAGTCAATTCCAGCAGCATGCAATTACACTCTGTGGCAGTGCCTTCTGTTTTTATCGTGATAAAGATCTTTAGTTGTCTATGAAGAGCAGCTATAAAGAACTAAAATATGTTTGGACTCTCCTGTTCTGTGAAGAGTTAGAAATGCAGACTGGGAGCTGGATTCTCATCTCTCTTACCTGGCACAAAACTAAAGCCACTGCATTTGCAATGAGTGAGTGTCCAAATATATTTAGGTCTGGCTGTGAGCAGGAGATGGAGCTGTAATTTTCAGTAGCTGGTTAACAGTGCTGCAGTATGTGGCTGTTTCTCTGCTGCCTGTTCATACTCTTTCTCCATGTAATTTTTACCTGTTGATTTTAAAAGAAGATAGCTGAGTACTATAATAAGGAAATGGTACTATTCCTATTTATTGCAATACTATTAATTAGTAAAGGCCACAAACTGAAACTTTGATTAGATTATTGGGGTTTTTAAACATCATTTTCCCTGCAATTGACAATGCAAATGGCATTCATAGCTCCCTATCAGGGCATGAGAACCAGGATGAAAAAGTGATCATTAAGAAAAAAAAAAAAGGAAGGCATCCCTCAGGCTGCATTTTTTGGGGTGATCACGGGTGGGCATCCCATTGAAAGGTGCCTTCTGGGACAGCAGCACCTGAGTTCTGTCATCAGTGAGTTCTGTCCTCCAGCATCAGTTTGTATCCCTTTATTTTTATTAGAAATCTTTTTGCAGAATTCTACAGATACAGCCATGGATCTGTAAAAGGATTAACTCCCATGAACTAATCTGTGAGAGGCAGAGCAAAAGGGTGATTCCTGTGGCTGAGGAAAGTCAAGTTCCAGCAGCCCACAGTCCTTGTAGCACTGTCCTGTTCCTGGTGGTGCTGTCACTGCTGCTAAAGGAGTTGTAAGAACAAAGCAGAAAGACAGAGATTCCCTTAGCTTATCTTCCCTGTTAAGATGGAAGATTACATCTTCATCTTTTCTGCTTAGTGTCCCCTGGTAGATTTTTTTTCTCTCTGTGAATTTACCTAATAATTTGTGGAACCTGTTGATCTTTTTGATCTCCTCAGCATCCTGTGCCAGTGTCCCCTGCGGTTTAATAAAGCTCTGTGTAGATAAGTACTTCCTTATGTTGTTTCAGATCTGTCCTTTAATACCATAAATACACTTCATGCCCTCTGTATCATGCATTCTGAGAAATTTGAATGAGGTTTCTGTTCATCTCTGTGCTGTCGAGGATTTTTTTATGTCCCCATTACAGTGTTTCAGTATTTTTCCCCTATTCCCAAGCTGAAAATCACAATTCAGTTCAGTCTTTTCTGGTACAAAACCCATACATTTGAGCTTTTTTTTGTGTGTGTTTTTTACTCTCTTCTAGTTCCTTTGTAGGTAGTTTTGAGGCAAGGGTGAATGTGGGACTCCACAGCCACATGTATTCAAGATGTGATGTTGGAGAGCAGAGACTGGCAGGACATGCCTGGTTCAGCAGAGTTGAAGGGGGGATGATGGTTGTGTCAGCTTCTTCAGGGAGTATAATCATGGCAGGAAAAAAGTTAGTTAAGCTAATGGGTAATGTTGGCTTGGGAAGAAGTGAATATAAACATAGCATTAATAGATTTAGGCTGGAAATAAGATTTTGGATCGTTGTTCACAGTCTGAACCAAAAAGCACACAAGAAGAGCAGTAGACAGCTGTGGTGAAAAGGGTGGTAGATTTTTGGAATGAACCTGTATTTTAAATAATAAAAGTCACTGGGATTAGCCCCCAAGATCTGGACCCCAGAGATGTTCCCATGTATTTTCACATGTCTGCTGCCATTTCCAGCAAGGAAACTTTCTCCCTCTTTTTGGTGTTTCACCTTAAAAGTGCTGGGAAGAGAAGAAAATCTACCAGTTTTTAATAACAGAGCTCCTTTATTTATGGATTCAATTTTATGTGACATTATGCATTGGATCAAACCTAAGAAATTATAAGTAAATGGACTAAGAATCAGTGGACACAATAAATTTGATTGTATGTAAAAATTAGGGGGTAAAGGGTAAAATGGAGTGTTTTGATTAACTTGAAACCAGTGTGATTTTTCAGAAGTGTTGAGCTTTCTTTTATATCAGATTTTCTTTCAGTTCATGGGGAGAGGTGTGAGGTGGACAAAGAACATTCCTGAAAACCTTTGAATGAGTGCTTCCAGTTTTTACTTGCTTGCTTACTAAGAATTCCTGCCATAGCTATGGCTGGGCCAGCTCCACCCAGAGAAGCAGGAGCAGTGAGGGACTCGTTACAGCAATTAGTGTTTTAACCAGAGTGGTGTCTGAAACAGATCTGAGCACGTAGAAATGGCACAACATCAAACCAGCATCAGCTTCAGGAGCCTGCCCGGGGCTACCACCAGGAAAGCAACATTCCATGTAGCAGCAGTGGGAAAACTCAGTCAGATTCCCTGGGACAGGCCAGTTCCTTGGAGATCTACTCAGGGAACTTCCTGTGAGAACACAAATGTATTAGAAAGCACATACTGACAATTAAAAACAAGCACCTAAGAATTAAAGTAAAAATCGAGCCTATCTGGTGTTAGAAAAAACTTGGATAACAAAGATAAAGGGAGATATAACAGCAAAACAATCCTGTGTAAATTGTTGTATGATGTATTTTCTGGTTGAGATTCTGGGTAAGTTGTTTTATGGTGTATTTTTCTGGTTGAGATTCAAATAAGTTTTCCATCAGTCATTCCGAGTGGCACAGGAGCAAAAAGGAGATTTAAACTGTCACATTTCATTCTTGCCAGGCACCAGCTTAAAGGTGTTTGAAGTGATCCCACACAGCAGAGCCTGAACTCTGTTTGGTGTCAACAACAATTTTAAATGCCAGTAGTCTGCAAGGAGATTTGCTTATACAAATATGTGTGCATTGTGAATCCTTTTTGTTGATAAAAAGTCTGATTATAAAGTTCATAATCTACTGCAAATCAGGCATTTCTTCATAGTTATCAGATGCTAATAATTACTTTTCTCCCAGAAATAACACAAGTACAAAAGAAAATGAGGATTTAAATCAATTTAAATTTGTTTTTCTCTTTACTGATTTAAATTGTGATTGGAATCAGTGATTTAAATAATTTTGAATAATTTGTGTTCTTTTACACTGTAGGATAGTAGATGCCATGTGGTAGGAGAAAGCTGAAATGTATTCAAGAAAAATACCCCAGTTCTGGCTCCTGACAAATCTATTAAGACACAAAACCACATAGTTGAGGTTTGGAGGGATATTTTTTTAGGGGACTTCCCACAGTAGCTGTACACATACTAAACTAAGGTCTTCCCCTGCTAAGTACACTTGGAGGCAGGAAAAAAACCTGATGCACCAGCCCCAAAGGTTTCTTGGGGTGCTGTGCAAAGGAGTGGAAGCTGTTGAAGCTCCTGGGAGTTCCTGTCAAGCCTCTGCTTTCCCAGGGCAGTGCTGCCCAGCAAGGCAGCTCCTTGCCTGACCTGTTTATTTTTCTGAGCTCTGGTTCAGTCTCTTACACACATTAGTGCTCCAGACAGATTCATTTGTGCAGTGGCTGGGTGCAGAAGGTGCCAGGGTTTGGAGGATGTGTGTTGTACCCAATGTGCCATGGGGGGCTGGAGCGTGGTCTGAAGGTTGCTTCCAACCCAACACTCTGTGACTCTACAAAGAGCCTCACTGCCTCAGTATTTTTCTAAAACCTTTGCCTGGTGACTTGACAGATTATTTCTCACCTCAAGAGGCTGTACTTGAAATATTGTGTCCCTTCAGGGAGTAATTATAAATAGCAAGGACTTGAATGAGCACCTTCTTAATCTTCCATCTTTGACTTAATATTTTCACTTCTTATCAACTCTCAGCCACTTGCTTTGAAATCTGACCAATGCCTTTATGTGATTAATACATCAAACAGGTAAATTAGAGCCATTTTGACTCTGACTGGAAATCTAAATGGATTGGAGAAAAAATGAACAGACATCTCTGTTTTCCAACTGTTGTGTTGCAGGTATCACACAAGATTTATGTATCCGTCCCCATTGTCATTCTTCTACCACAGACACAAATATTCAGTAATATGAATTTTTCCCAACTACACCTTGACTACCATTTTTCAAGACAGGAGCTTTCTCTTTATTTCATGTGAAAGTGCTGATGAAAACTGCTGTAGACTTAAGACCTTTTCCTAAGATAGTATATGTGAAATGAGTTGACAGATCTCAGATTTTATCACCAGGAGCCTGGCCTACGTTTATTGCTGAGCTGGCCAACAAAACCAGAGGCTAAGGTTTGAACCTGGTTTAAGGCTTCCAACATCCTTTTGCTCTCCACCACCCAACATCAAAACAACCAAGCTTTGAGTTACATCTCTGAAAGTTAATAGTTTTGTTTCTGGATCGAAGCACATTGGCAGAGCAGTGGGAGAGGCGTTTGTCATTCCACAGTACAGGCCGTGCAATTATGGACATTAATCCTGCGTGCACTTTCCAGAACAAAATTGAATTGTATGTTCTGTCCCCAAGAAGATGGCTTCCTCTTAGTTCCACAGCACATTGAAATTAAAGTCTGCTGGGAATATAAATGAGGGCTTGTTTCAACTTCAGGACTTTTCCTGCAGGCACCAGTGGACCAGATAGAAGAGGGACAGCAATACTCTCCTTTTTGAAAATAACAAATTTAGCAAAATATATGGGTAAATTCCAATAAAAGCAAAGCAGCTGTGAGTCTTACCCTGGTGTAGTTGAGTTGTTAGTCCTGGATGTTTCCCCACAAATCCAAATCAAGCTTGTAGATGATGACAATGAGCAATGAGCCCTCATAGGCAAACTGCACTGAGCTTTTCCTTTGCTTACCATGTGTTTGGTTTGGTCTCTGGATTTTCAGGCTGCTGCCCACACATTGGACACAGCTGACTGTCTCCCAGCATTCTGTGCTGTGTGTCAGAGCACACAGCCTCTTGCAGGAAAGCAGGTTTCCTATTCCGGTTAATCCACTCTTTCAGCCACATCTATTTGCATGTTCCTCCACAGCATGGCACTCACTGCTTATCTTCTTAGGAACCTCCTTCACTGGTTTTTGCATTTACTGACAGAACATGGCTCTCAGAGACACAAAGTGCTGTGGAAACACTTTGTGCCATAAAGCTCTGTGGAAGGAGGAAGCATGGCAGGATTCCCCTCATTTCCCAGTGGATAGTCCCAGGCATGGCATGGCTCTTCCAGCAGAGAAGAGTCTGTCTTGTGTCATAGATGAAGTCTGTGTTTCACCATTCTGCAGACTTATTTATTACTTTTTTAAGATGACAGGGTGTTGGGTTTGGGGAGGGTTGTTTGGGTTTTAAGGCTTGTGAGTGAGTGAGTTCCTGTCAGCACGTTCTCTCTGGCTCTTCTTTGGCTGCTGCTCCTTTGCTGCAATAACCCAGTGGAGGTGTTTGGCCAGCCCTTGCTGCCTTTGGTTCTCCTGGAACAGTGCTGGACACTGGTTAGGGAAGTCTGAGCAGTAGCATTGCATGGAGGCAGCAGTCAATATTATTTCATCTTGTGTTACTTTATTTGACCTGAGGTTGATCAATCAGACTTTATTGAAAAGATTGTGACAGGTACTCAGTGCATCTGATGACAACTCTTATGTCATAGTTCAGATGAAGTAGATGGGAAGTAGTAAGATTGTGGATATTTAGGCTGTCAGACTGTCACTGCTAGTGTTGAGAATACAACTGAAATATTGGCTAAAACTCTTGAGAAAAGTGTCATGAAATTTGCCCAGGCCTAACAGTTAAGATCATATTTCATGTGAATGGACACTTACACCAAAACAATGAACCTTAGAAAGCTACTGGGTAACTCTCTTATTCTGATACAGGTCAATAATTGTGATTCATAAACATCTCAGTGGGTTTCCTTTTCAAAAACATGTGCTGGCCTACAGAAAGCAGCAGCAGCTCAAATCACATCTTTTCCCAAGGACTTGCATATCAACCAGCTTGAGGTCTAATTGTTTCTGTGTAAATATTTTTTTCTAATACCAGCTAACTATAATACTCTGTAAAGGTGCATAAAAAGTTTCAAGGGAACATTAAATCAAAAGTATGTTTGTGCCACATAAAAAAACTTTATTTCACTTCATTATTGAGCATCATAAACTCTGGTGTGTAATAGGAAAACACAGATCCTGTTCAGTGCTGGCAGCAGCAGCTGCAGTCTGTTGGTACAGGAGATGCTCAGGAGTGAGTGAGTACAGCACAGGGGTTGTAGTCGTCCTCCCCCAGCTTGGTTTTACTACTTAAGGATATTTGCATGAGAATAAAATCTGGTTCTTTGGCACTCATCTGCTCCTGCTGTTTATTCTTCGCTTGAGGTTATTGTCTCAGTTTGTGACAACATAATTGGTTTCTGTGGAGAAGATTATGATATTGATGAGACTTATATATGACTTCAGGTGAGGTGCAATCAAAGCAACAGTTCAAAATAGAAGGTGCTGTCTGTTTTCATGCAGTTTTCACTATGGCTCATTCAGCAGCGTAATTAAGGATGTTATTTATTACCGAACTGTATCACACTAAGCTGAAGTATGGACACAGTTCTGCCACTGCAGGCAGGACTGGGGTCATTGCTGTTTATTTTGTGTTCCAAACTGTTGTAAACTCCACCAGGCTGGGCAACTAGACGCTGTTCACACAAGGGTTGCTCACGATTTGTTGTAATTTAGTGTTCTCTGGTGTAGACAAGCTGAAAGAATTGAGCTGGAAAATGCTCTCTTAATAGTTCCTTCTGTGTATTAAATATTCCTTTGAATGGTTAGCTGCTCTTGTACAGGATGAGGTTTTTTGAGAGCAATTATAATCAGAAAAAAATTATTTTATTGTGTTGTTTCCCCCTTGCTGATTCCCAGTTTGCTCTTTTATATCATACCCTCTCCCGTTTTGGTAAACACCACCTCGGCAAAGTTTACCTAGCGTTTGGAAATCGTTCCAAGATCTTGGCATGTGTGAGCCTTCTGTCCTAACTCGGGCTCTGTAATTAGAGCTCACTCGTGGTGCTGCTGTGAGGGCAGCGTGGCCAGGCTCTGGGGTGGCAGGGCTGGCTGTGGGTCAGGGTGGCGTGGGTCACCTTGGGAAGGAACCTGCTGCAGCCCGGAGAGCCCAGTGCCAGCATCAGGAGTGCTGGAATGCCTTGCAGATTGAGAGCAGTAGGATGATCTCTGTCATGATTTAATTTGCTGTGAATGACACGTCGCTGTGGTGTGACTAGTGGATTGTCCTTGGGGGATGTCACAAGTTATTTTTTTCTCCTGTCTGGATTATGGAGCCAAAAGGCCGGAGGGACAGACAAGTGTGAGCCAGGTTACAGGGAGCCTCGCAAGGAACTGGGCTAGTGGAGACCTGGTCTGCCCAGGGGCAGGTGTGGGACCAGGCATTTTCCTTCTGGATGTCATCTGTCCTGCTGCTGCTGCAGGCCAGGTGCATTATGGCACCACAAACACGTCCTTGCTCGTGGTTTAAAACATTGTAGGCCTCTCATGAGATGCATCCCCCTCCTTTCCTCTCTCCTCCAGAAAACATTGGATTCTGATATTACCTTGTGATTCTGAAAGCCAAGGCCTTAGGCACATGCCTTTCGTGCCTCAGCTTTCGTCTGCTCCTGCTCCCAGTTGTGTAGGAACACAATGGGGGAAGAGAGAAACCTGAGGAGATGGGCTGAGCACATCCCACCGTGTCCAGGAGCCCCAGTGCTGTGAGTAACTGCTCTGCTCCCAGCACGGGGATGGGCAGGATGGGGAGAACACCATCACCTACCCATCCTTTGAGGTGGAATTGGAGAGAGGACAGGAGGACAATGCACAATGGATTTTTAATGTACTGAAAATAAGGAAGGGGGATAATTATGCGATTCACGCGGCTTTATCAGCAGTTGCCTGTAAATTATGTGTTTAAAGTTTGACTGTGTTTTGTTACTTAAACTTGAAGAGACCAGGCTCGGTGTGGATCCTGGTGTCACAAGGGCTGCGTTGCTGCTTGCTCCCGTGCCAACTCTTGCCTGTTGCTGCCTTTTCTGAACTAACCCAAGTGATTGTGCCGTGTGGTAATTCAGACCAGGGAACTGAGCTGAAACTAGTTTGGCAAAAATCCTGATGCAAGGACCATTAGATGTGCTTCTTTATGGCTTCTCGGTTGCTCAGCACATGCAAATATTTAATCTCATGTTTAATTCTGTGTTGTGGGCGTAGGAGCCGGAGGCAAAATCCTAACAACTTGAGTGGAATCGGGATTTCCCCTGAAAGAAGGCCCATAAATCCAACGGGAAATTTAAATCTCCGGCACTCAGATACAGGCCCGTGACCCTCAGGTTCTGGAGGGCAAAGGCAGTGTGCATGTGGAGATGCTGGCCCTGGACCTTTGGATCCAGAACAGGTCCCCAACTGACCGATGTGC
Organism: Sitta carolinensis; assembly: GCA_032173965.1. Taxonomy (NCBI): domain Eukaryota; kingdom Metazoa; phylum Chordata; class Aves; order Passeriformes; family Sittidae; genus Sitta; species Sitta carolinensis. The sequence continues at coordinate 2,841,594 of CM063296.1, read as the reverse complement.
AACATGTCACACTGCGGGGAGGATATTTCATTGTGAAACCCCAGCAGCGGGGCAGGATGATCAGAGCGTGGCTAGAAATGGTTCCCTGGGAGCAAGTCAAAGAGGGGGTGCCTGCACAAGGAGCGGCGTGAGGCCAGATGCGAGCAGCTCCACCAGCCGGGTCGCCTCATCTTATCCCAGCGCTGGTTCTGCCGCTTGCAATCTCGAAGTTTGCTCGGTGCCTTCGTGCAGCCGAGGGATGGAGGCTCCCCGCTGCCGGCCCGCGCCGCGCCGCAGGAGGGGAGCGGGCAGGTAGCGCGGTGCAGGGTGTGTGTGTGTGCGTGTGTGTGTATGTGTGTGTATGTGTGTGTGTGTGTGTCTGTGCGCGTCTCCTTTGTCTGAGCAGCCCGAGCAGCGCCGAGCGCCCCGCGGGCGGCCGCGCATCCTCCCCGCCCAGCGCCGCTCGGCACACCCGAGCCTCGGCCCGCCCCCGCCGGCCCTCGGCACATCGCGGGGCTCATTACCGGCGGGGGGCTAATTGCCGGCCGGGCGGCCGAGCCCCCCGGCCCCGGCCGCGCCGTGTGCGGGGGGCGGCCGCGGTGCCCCGGCCGCGCGGTGCCCGCTGTCCCCGCAGGCCGGTGGTGTGGAAGCGGCCCGCGATTGGCCGTGCCGGCAGGGCCAGCCCCTTCCTGGCTGCCTGGCATGAATATGCACGGCCCCCCTTCCTCCTCCTCCTCCTCCTGCATGTGTGTGTGTGTGTGCGGGGAGCGGGGCTCCGCCAGCAGCGCCGCTCCAGCCATGTCAGCTCGGCTCCGCCTGGGCCCACCATGAGCCATGGCCATGTCTGCGAGCGCCGACGAGGAGGACTACGAGTCGGAGCCGGAGCCCGAGCCGGGGCCGGGGCCCGAGCTGGGGCCGGAGCAGGTCCGGGGCGGGCGGCGAAGTTTGCAGCGGGAAGGGAGGGGAGGAGGCCGGGCCGGGCAGCGGCGCGCCGGCCGCGGGGCCGGGAACAATGTGGGGTCGGGAGCGGGGCCGGGGCAGCGCCGCCCGCCCAGGGCCGCGCCGGGCGGGGCCCGCAGCCTCCGCGGGGCCGGCCCGGGGCGCTCGGCCTCGCCCGCCGCGGGCGCCCCGGGCACCGCGACTCCGGCACCTCCCAGGGCCCCGGCCGCGCCGCCACGGGGTGGCTGTTGCCTCTCGGGGGCTGCCCTGTCCGCGGCAGAATTGTTATTTTTTTTCCTGTTAAGATTCCTCAAATAGCTGAGAGGGCTGCGGGACTTGGGGGAGAGTCTGATGCTGAGCCTGGCTACCTTGTCTTGGTTTGATTTATAGCCAAAGCCTCCTTTCCATTCCCAGGGACGAGGGATGTAGAAGAAAGAGAAGGATGTGTGCCGAAATGAAAAGAGAACTTTTATTAATACTTGCAGGGTTTATTCTCTGAAGGCTTTTTTTTTTTTTTTTTTTTTTTTTCTCCCTGTGGGGGAAGGAGAATAAACTTTTTGAATTTATGAAGTAATCTGTGAAAAATAATCCAGAACATATGTTCTAGATTGCGTATTTTACTCTCTAAGAACTGCCTAAGCAATTAAAAATGCACCAGGAATAGTATTAAACATGTGTATGTAATTTAAACATAAACTTGATAGTTTTGTTCATAACTCGAGGTGTTTTGCTCTTTAAAATAGTCTGATATTTTGTTTTCAGAGACAAGTTTCTGCACAGTCCAGGTGTCGAGACTATCTTCCAAACCCCATCTTGTTTTGAACAACTTTACCTTGTTTTGGTTCGGGATCGTGCATTGAAAACAGGGCCCAAAATGAGTTTTTGGGGTGGTGGAGTGCCCTGGGTGCTCCCCAGGGATGGCAGATCTGGTGCAGAAACCTTGGGGACACAATGTGCTGCGCTGGCCTGCAGCAGTGTCGCTCCAAGAACCTAAGCTGGGCTTTGGAGGAGTAACTTTCTGAAGCCTTTACCTAGTTCTGTGAATTTACCACATTCTGTGAATGTGCAGGCCCGTGCTGCTTCTGACTTCACTGCTATGCTCCCAGACATAGTAGTTAAAATGTCCCAGTCCTCTTCTTTTCTTAAATTTTTTCTCATGCCAGGCCTTTTCCATTTGTGTCTGTGTCTTGGTGCAATCACTGCACACTTTTTAAAAAGAGCTAATGGTTGGGAGAGCAGATTGGTCTCAGCTGTATTGTACCAGCTGCGAAATTGCTGCTCGGAGGTACTGGTTCTTGCTGGATGAATCTGGAAAGTTGGTTATGTTCTGGGATTCTTCAACTCTTCTAAAACCTGAGGCTTTCATAGCATTTTTCGATCTTAGAAGTTTAAAACAAAAATTAATGCAAGACAGGGGAAATCTTTCTTTTGAAGTTTCTTAAGAGTCTTGGTCTGATCTTAAACTATTAACGCAGTGACCTATGTACCAAAGACCTGTGGAATGTTTTCCTTTCTGTTCAGAACTGTTCCAGTGGTAAAACACCTCATGTAGCTCCAGCTGTATTTTCATACAGGCCTGCTTTAATGTCTCCTTACACTGTTTTTCTACACAGGACATGTCAAATCAATATTACGTTGCTTTTTCTACTGCGACAGCCTTTGTATGTAACAGGTGCTTCACCTCTAAAGGTGCAATTGAACAGCACAATTTCAATGCTCGGGCAGAAGCTGCAGGTTTTGTCACTTTTTATGCTGACTTTCATTCCTCTTTCCCTGGTCTGTGTCTAAACTAAGAAGGCAAAAAAGACTGTGGGGTTTTATAGCAGAGAGCACACAGGATTTACTGCACTGGTGGTAAGTGGGGGCTTGGAACTGTGAGGGTGCTGGGGCTGTGTCCTGTGTTGTGGGCAGCACCTGCCCCAGCCCACCAGGTTGCTGTGTTGCTCCTGGTGTGAAGAAACTCAATTTCTGACTCTTTGTAAGCAGAGGAAGCTCTGCCTGGCTGGGGCAGGGGGATTTGCCCGAAGCAGCAGTAAAAAAAGCTGTGTTGTGCCCCAAGTCTGTGGAACTTACTGGTGTCTTTGTTTGTAAGAGCTCCTGCTTTTGATGCAGCTTATCTCCCAACGCATATTTTTGCCAATATATCTTATTCCACCCTCCAGGCCTAACTTCTGCCTCCTCACCACCAGAGGAAAATAAACAGGGGCACTGGCATTGGCACTGATGTGCCAGTTTATCACACCCTAAACAACATTGCTATGTTGGCAGAAAAGCTGCTGGAGTGTCATTAACACCCAGATGAACCTGCAAAGTATAAACTTCTTTATTTTCTTTTTATTTTCTTGTGGGAAATGAGTCTGATTCAGTAGTGGAGCTCTGTGTGGTCACCTGGAAAGGTCGCTAGGAGCTACTTTGGTTGTGGTAGCAGAGGATTTTGTAGGTATGAGCTGGAGGAGATGGTGGCAGTGAACATCTGGAGAGGATTAATGCTGATTTGGGATGGCTGGGATTGAAAAAGTTCCAGTGCCTTTCCTTTCCCGCCGATGCTGCTGTTTAATGAGGGACCTTGGAGTTGCAGGACACCTCCACCCCAGCAGGAGTGTATTCTGAAGGAGGGTGATGTAACTGTAAACACTCACTGTGAGAGGAAAACAGCTCTCCTGGAGTTTGCATGTGCAGATTTTTGGGCAGATATGTTTTAGTCGGCCGTGATCCGGGGCATTGGCATGTGCTCTTCAGTTAATTCAACTTTTAAGGATGTTACTGGCATCAGTGGGATTTTTTGCTCTCTTACTCTAGCTTCTTCCTTGGCCCCACTGCATTCCTGCAGTTACATCATCCTGTCCTTCCTTCTTCCTCTGAGTTCTTCCTTTGAGAAGGGTTTCTGTTAATTGCTAAACAGACATAAGGGTTTAATACAGAAGAACTGTTGACTTGGCTGTGATTATTCCCAGGCTCCTCAAGGAAGTGGTGGAATCCTGGTCTATGGAAGAGTTAAAAATACATGTGGATGTGGCACCTGGGGACGTGGTTTAGTGGGGAACGTGGCAGTGCTGTGTTCATGGTTGGACTCCACGATGCTGGAGGTCTTTCCAACCCTAACACTTCTGGGATTGTGTGAGTGTAACAGGCCCACCCTGCCAGGCAGCCAAGGCCAGTGCCCGTATTTTGGGGTAAATGTAGAGTTACCTGGTCTGCACCACAGCTGGGAACTGTCAGTTTGACTGGGTTTCTAGCAGGAACACCAGAACTCCCTGCATAAGGAGGCTGGGAGAGGGCTGTGGCATTGGAGCAGGAGGGGACAGTGGCAGGAGTCTTGTCCTCCAGACCTTGCACCTTGTTGGGATGGAAGAATGCACCTCTGGTGCAGTGGGAAAAGACAAAGACATAACTGACCAGAGCCTTTGCTGTGCCACCCTGGGGTGTCTCCAGTGCCCAGTGTTGCCATGACCCAGCCCCTTTAGGGTGGTTTAGGTGACAGCAGTTACAGATTGTGGGTTAATGCATGTGGCTTCTGTAAAAAATTATTTTCCCTAAGTGTTTATTTATCAGACCTTCTAAAGAAACAAGCGATAGTTAGATTTGGCTGTCCTAATTCTGCTCAAACTGTTACACTGGGCTGCAGTGCCACAGGAAGCTCTAAGCTCAGGATTGGCACCTGGATTCTCATCTTTGGGTGTTGTTGTGGCTGTGTGGACATGGTCAGTAAATGAGAATAATCAGAATTTGTCCATGTGTTACAGAAGGAAATCACTGCAAGGGGTATATCTGTGTGGCACAGCACCTTGAAGCAGTGAACACTGCACACATGAAAGATCTTGTCTAGGGGAGATGTGCCCAGTGGATGCTACATGAGCCGTTCAGATTGTACTTGGTTGTAGTTCAGTGCTTCAGGGTCTCACTGACCTGCCCTCCTGAGAAGCCCTTCAGAACAGCCCCACACATCTCTGGGTTTTTCTTGGAGATGTTGAGTCTGAAATAATGGTCTGGTGCTGCTGGCAGCATTTTAAGCAGGTCACCGAAGCTGAGGGGTGGAATAAGAGCTGTGCTCAGGTAAAGGCCGCTTGCAGAAGAGCTTGTTTCTAGGCTGCAGACTTAGCCAGCCTTGCTTTGAGAACCAGGACCTCCCTCCTTCTGTCCTCGGTCACAGGGTCAGCTGATCTGCTCTCCAGGGCGGGGGAGTTTGTGTGTGAAGTTGCCTGGTGACATCCCCGGCAGATCCCAACTGGTGTTGGGACAGCAGCTGGGGAACATCAGCACCTCTTTAATGGTGCGTTTCATGGCTGATAGCTCTGGCAGTGTTTTCTCCAATGCTTGATGTTCCTGGCATTTTTTTGTTTGCCCGAGGTCTTTTGGGTTGTTCTTTGTAATTGTGGAGGTTAGAAATTTGCTGCTGTAAACCTCAGGGTTATGTTTCTGTTGCAGTGAGGGTTGTGCTGAGGGCAGAGGCCCTTCCTTGGTGCCTCTGGTCCTTCTGACCTTGCTTGGTGGTTTTTTAGTGACAGCTGAGCAAGGCTGGGACAAGTGAAAGTGTTCTGAGGTACTTCTAAGTAGGCAGTGGAAACTGCCCGCAGCCAGATGTTTGTCCATAAGCAGGATGAGCTCGTGTTCTGAGTAGAGGCTTCCAGGTAGCTCATTTCCTAGGGTTGGTTTAGAACTGTAGTGTTGTACCTGAGCTTATTCCCACAGAGATTTGCACAGCCCTGTTGACAGACTCTTAATTACTGGTGACTACCCCACCTAGTCCCCTAATTGCTGTCCAACAGGAGCATGTTGAATTTGGTGGGGTCTGTTGGAGGCCAGCACTTCAGAAAATCACTGCAATCTGTTTCCTTTTGGAGGAGTGGGCGTGTTTAAGCACTGTGGTGTGGGAGGGTGAGCCCAACTTCATGACTTGTAAATGGCTTTGTAGTGCACAGGAGAGTCCATGTGATGGCCCACGTGTACCCCCAGTGCCCAGGTGCTGTGTCTGCCTTGGGAACAGGAGCGAGTTACCTTTGTGTGTCCTGGCAGTAATACAGAGAGCACCAGAAAAAACCCCACAAAAGAAAAGAAAAAACCGAGCAGGGTGTCCTATTCACATGACTAGAAAGCAGTGCAAGTCCACCAGCTTCCTAGGTTTCAGTGTAATAGAGATAAGGATTTAAGATATTAATCCTAATACATTTCAGCAGCTGCTTGCTCTGTTGAGAGCTTGGCAGTGGCTGTCACCACTTCAGCATCCCCCTGCCTCTCTTTTGAAGACTTGCTGTGGCCATAGAAGTTAGGAGCACAGTTTTTGTGGAGATGCTGGAGAACATAGTGGGTGGCTGGTGATGGTATTCCAGTCAGGCTCTGTCTCAGCTCCCTGGCTTCTGTTGTAAGGTTTAAGGGGGAAAAAAAAATCTTCAAGTTGGGTACAATCTTTGTTTCCTTGATGGTTCTCAGAGATGGCTGTGGGGGGCTACAGAGGCATCAGGCCCAGGCTGTGCTGGAGGGCTGCATCTCCTTGGGAAAGGAGATGCTGGGGTCCCCTCCACAGGAGTGAGGTTGTGCGGCCTGGAACCTGGGGCAGGGCTAGGTGTGGCACCCAGTGCTGAGCCTCGGGCCATGGAGCTGCTGTTTGCTGGCCATGTGGCTAACCCAGGGTAAGGAGTGCTGCCATCCCCTGCCATGTGCTCGTTGTTTGCAAGACAAATCCGTGGAGCTCTGCTGGGAGAGGGACAAGTGGCAGTACAGAGACTGGGACAGGAGCTGTGATGGAGATTTTACCCAGTCTCATTACCAGGGCTGGTATGTTGTTAAACTGCAGTTCGAGCTGGAAATCCTGCAGCATCTCCTCACTAACATCGACCTGGAATTTATCTGGCTGTCTGCCATGTGCTAAATAAACCCCAAGCCATGTTGGAGGCTCCTTCTACCCCCTTGAATCCCAGCCCCTTTCTGGGAGGAACCCACAGGCCAGATTTTCTTCTGTGGAGGTTTTTAAGCGACCACTTTTGGAGCCCCTTGAAACTAGATACGAATGGGAATTCCTGCAAGGCCTCTCTTGCCTTGTTGGCTGCAACATCCTGGAGTGAAAACGTGGCTTGGATTGAGGATTGGTTGGTTGGTAAATTAGTACAAACCCAGCTAGTACAATTTGCTAACGAGCAGTGAAGAGGTTTGGGTAGGCAAGAAATGTTCCATACAGTGAGATGGAGGTCTGCACCTCTGCTGTGTTCTGGTGGTGTCTGGAAGAAAATCTGAATTGTGTGGTGTGGTCTGCCTTCAGGCTTGTTCTTGTACTTTCACCTCCCTGCTTTTGTGGATTTTTTAGGATTCTCCAATTCTGTGTTCAAGTGATGCCTTTTTATCACTTGCATCTTTGCCGTGTCCTGGCACTTAAACTGTTGTCCTCAGAATTAGGACTTGGCTCGTATTGCTGTGGCAGGAGTTGTCTTTCAGCTGGAAAAGTACAGAGTTTGATTTTTCCTTGAAAGCATTTAAAAACAGCATTCTCACGGTGTCATAGCTGTTGTTTGCCTCCAACTTAATCATGTTGCTTCCCAGTAGGAAGGAGTCAGGTGCTCACACAGAATCTTCCATGTGCTGTTGTCCAAGGGGAGCTCCCAAGGTTGTTGTGCATGTTTTGGTTTAACTTGTTCCCGCTGATATCCAGCCTTTGGTTCGTGTATCGCCTCCCTTCCTAGTGGAGGAGACTCTAATAGAATGGAGGAGTGATTCATGCTGAGGAACAAAATTATCTCTTATCTAGGTTGCCTCTAAGCCAGTCCTGCCAGAGCTGACTTTATCCTTGAGAGGCTGGAAAGTTGGTCTAGAAGGTAAATATTTATTCTTTAGAGTGTCTGACATTGATCTGAAATCCAGGCGGCCGCTGCGGTTGCGGATGGGAAGGAAGCTGTGCTCATCCCTGTTCACACAGCATTGTGAGATTCACCCTGAGCACACAACAAAAGCTGCTCTGGAGGAGGGGAATGAAGAACTTTGCAGAAATCTCTGCAACCTCATGGACTAAGTAGTGTTTTCTCGTCCCTCAGTAATGATAGTCAGTCTGTAGGAGAGAAAGCTTGAGGGGTCTAGCTCCTGAGTTCTTGGCTCTCACAGCACTGAGATCCCTGGATGGAGGCTGTTAAAATATCAGCACTTCTCTGCAGCTTGGGGAAAGTCACTGGAGCATTGCTATGTCAGCTGGGAGGAAGATCAAATACACTGCAGTGTGGCTTCTCTTCAGGGTTGTACAGCAGGGCGCTTGGGGATGCTTCTGTACAACCAAGTGCAACGTTTCCACATCTTTTAGAAACTCTGGTGGAATTTCTGCATGGCTCCTTACAGCCAAGCTGCCCCTGCCTTGGTGGTTGCCCAGAATTCAATAAGAACAGAAAGCGAAACTGGGTGGTCTGTTGGTCATATGCTGAGGTGTGCAGAAAATGGAAGAGTTGTATAAATGCTAAACCAGATGAACTTTGCAGTCCTGTTATTATCATCTTTATGGAGAAAGCTGTCAGGGGTCAGTATGAGCCAAGCCAATTCTTGCATAATTAGCCCCATACAATTACATGGTATTTAGTGATGTTTGGCTTGAGCTGTAAGTTCTTGTGTATAACAGGGAGTTTCTGATGAGAACATGAAATTTGGATGTCCAGAGTGAATATGTTGCAGTTAACCTAATCATTTCAAATCTTTTCATGCTCCTTTAGCTTCTGTCTTAAAGGTCATTGAAATCTAGACCTGGGTTGCCCTTTTTAGCCTTTGCACATCATCAGTTGGTGTTCTATTTTTGAGCACTCGCTGGTGTTGGATGGGAGAGGAGCTACATTGGAAGGGTTTTGTAGCATTTGTGGTTTATTTCCTACTTTATCACTTGGCAGTAGTTCACACTGTCCTGATTTTTTAGGCATATGACTGGGGGCTTGAGCCACTGGCTGAGTGTTTCTCTGCTGTACCTAACCTCCAAATCACTTCTGGATTCAACAGAGGAAGTCCTGGCTTAACCTGAGCACAAATCTGAGCTATCTCTAGCCCAGAGCTCAGCACTGGCACAGATCACCTACCGACCTAAGCCAAGCACCTCACCTGGGACTTGATCGTGTATTTTCCTGTGCCTAAATGTCTTCTCCCTGCCCTGCTGTTGAAATGGGCTTGCTCTGACTTTGGGATCTCTCATTTATGTGCTGTCTTTTTACAACCCATCCTTTCTCAGGATGGAACTCCTTTCTGTCCGGGAGCGATCACCCATACCTGCTGAGCGTTCCCCTCGGTTCTGGGGGCTCAGCAGGCTGGGGGCCGTGCAGCTGACCCAGTGTGTGTGTGTCTCTTCCAGAACAGGGCAGTCGGGCGGCCCAAGGGGAAGCTGGGCGCTGCCTCGGCGGTGAAGCTCGCGGCCAACCGGAGCACGGCGGGCGCGCGGCGGCGGCGGACGCGATGCCGCAAGTGCGAGGCGTGTCTGCGGACAGAGTGCGGCGAGTGCCACTTCTGCAAGGACATGAAGAAGTTCGGGGGGCCCGGCAGGATGAAGCAGTCCTGCATCATGAGGCAGTGCATAGCTGTAAGTGTGCCTGGGCTTGCAGAGCCCTCTCCTCCCGCCGCGTCTCCTGGGTGTGGGGCTGGGAGCTCTGCCCTGAGCAGTCTCTAAAGGGCATCAGACAAAAGTGTGGGTAATCCCTGCCCTCGCAGCTCAGATCCCTTCTTTCCCAGTGCTTCTCGTCCTCCCCCAAATCTTAAACCAGAATGCCACTAAAATTTAACAGGACAGCTTTCCTTTTAGCAGTGTAGAAGTTGTCAGTACGTCAAAAACCAGCGCTCAGCTCACCCTCACACTCTGGGATTTGGGGAAAAGGGGAAGAGTGGGAAGTTCTTATTCAAAGGATGAAGAGGTGTGTTTGGTTTGGTTGTTGGAATTTCCTGAGAAAAGCTGCCCTGCAATCATCTTTGCCGTATTACCCACATAAATTAGAATGTGAGAAATCCTTGACTGGCAGCCTCCAAGATTTTGGTGTTGATGACCCCAGCCCCAGGCTCCCCAAGATCAGTATTTCAGTTTGTTTGTTGTTACATAGGCATAGAGCAGAGGGTCTGAGCTGGATGAGGCAGAGAGCCATCAATCCAGGGTCTTGTCTTCCTCAGGGACTGGAAATGGCTGTCAGGGAAAGAGCATCAGAACAGGGCAGGCAGGCAGTCTGTTTCCTGGGCTCCTGTGATCCATTACTTAGGAGCTTCTTGAGTCACAAGTGACAGTTTTCTATTTAACAAATATTGACAGATTAATCTTCCATTAAGTTGTTCAAGCAGCTTTTGAATCTGTAGCTGCCATGCTGACTTGTGGAGCTTCTCAGGTCTCATGTCTGCAGTGACTCTGTTCAAGGCTAAAAATCAGCTTTAGTTTTTATTTTAATTCTTTAGAAGGTCTTGTTTGTGCTGTTGTTATGGGTTTGGTTTTCTTTTGTTGTTGTTTTTTTAAGGAAAGGAATGTTGTTTATTCGTAATGAAATATCACCCTATCTGTACTGATTTCTCTCATTACAGTTCCTTCACTTAGTATTTGGGGGGTTTTCTTTTAATTCTTCGAGATGACAAAAGTGGAGGGATCAAATGGCTTCACCTGGCACTGATAAAAGCCTGATAAGCACTTAAGGTTTCCAGCAGTTGCTCCTGGTAGCTCACTCCATGTCCTGTGCCAGGCTCTGCACTGTTCCTGCCACAGAGGATTGGGTTCAGCACTGCTGGATCTTTCAGTAAAGTACACGGAATATCCACCTTTCTGCAGAGTGCTTTTGCAGCTCAAGTGTCTTTTCTTTGAACACTTGATTTCCTGGAGTGTGGCATGAATTGAACAGCATGGATGAAGAATTTATTATTCTCCAGTGGCAAGAAATAGTGAAATCATGCTGCCTTTTTAGTGGAAGGATTAAATTAGGGCTGCAGTGTGCTTTCTCATCCTCACTGATGAAGGAAACTTTCATACTAAGCTGTTTCACTCTGGATAACACAGGCTGAGCCTTTTGGAGGTGATCTGGGTTCTCTTCTAGCTGAGTGTAGTCATCCTCTGTCTTCCAGTGAAGATTTATTTATCTTCTTGGTGACTAGAGTTTTACTTTCAGTTAGGACAGAGATAGCCAGGGGTCTCTGATTACTTGTTCCACCCTCACAGGCACTGACAGTGACTTCTGTGCACTTTCTGTGTTGGTCCAAATATTAGAGAGATTATTACAAACTCTTAAAGCAGCAAAGGCCCAGAAAATTAAGGAGTTGAACTGTTGTAACTTTGAAGGTGCTTTACATGTCTGTAAGCAATCCTGTTGGCTTTGTTCTTGTTCTCTGACAATTCAGCAGGAATATATTGTGGTACTTATCCAGCAGCTTCCAGCCAAAAATACCCTGCAAGATGCTGAAGCTGTGTGGAAGTAATGATCCCTACAGTTCTGGGATTCTGCTTGCCCTGGTTAATAACATTGACAATATTAACTACTCAGACTTTCATTAAGCTTAGAAGCCTTCAGAGGGCCCATGGTACTGCTGTTCAGAGAGCAGGAACCTCCTCTGCATCACCAGCTCCATCAGGAAGGGAAGCAGGAGTGCCTGGGACACTGCTGCCTGGAGTGGGGCTGGGAGGACACAGCACAGCTGCTGTTCCAGCCCAGCCCTGGGACAGAGGCAGTGGTGGCACAGAGGAGATTGCCTGGACACCCTTGCTCCAGCAAGAAAAATTGTATGCTGTTTGCAGGATGCTCTGTGCTCTCATGGCTCACTACAGCTGGGCTTCCCCCTGCCTGAAACTTGCTGAAGGATGCACTGTTGGTGCCAAAGTTTGGGGTGGTGTGCAGGTATTCTCTTAGGGATTTATTCACTCCATCCACAGGAGATGCTTGCTGGGAAAAGCCCCATCTCTGCCTCTGGCTGTGTAATGGTTAAGGACTGGCAGCCTAATCGATTGCACTTCCCTTTGTGGCAGCTTAGGATCTTCCTTTTCTTTTTTGTAATGAGGTTTATGCCTTATTGCTGCAAACCAGAATTTTGTTAATCATTAGCAAAAAGGTGGCTTTTTAATTAGAGTGGCATTCAGTGCTTTGACATGAGTGACTGGTATGTGAGATATGCTGCACTTCCCTTTCTGCCTCAGTGACAGAAAAAAAATCTGTATGATCTCACTTGTGACACTTGCAGGAGAGAATCCTCTTCCTGAGTGAGCAGTTTTTTGCAGTGCTCAGGTTGGGAGCAGGGCCCTGGATAATGGACTGCCAGTCAGGTAAAGAAAGGGCTGTTCTTGGTTCTGTTGTGGGCTTGCTCTGAGACCTGGATCAGGTCCCATAACATCTGTCTGCCCTGCCTGTAAAATAGGGGAGCTGCCAAATTGCTACTCGGATTGTGAAGCCTAATGGATGTGAATAGTGATGTTCTAGGTTGCTTCTTTCCCCTCCCACTGTACACTGGAGAAGTGACTTGCATGCCAATGTCTGTGTCAGCTCACAGATTCAAGGAACCCACCAGAAATGCCTTTTCATCCATCCCAGTAATGTTCCCTGAGCCTGTATTGCTGCAGAGAGGGCACTTTGGTGAAACGTGTCCTGTGGAGCTTGGTCTGGTACCCAGCCCTAATTTGTTATCAGGGTTCTTTGCCTTCATGTCAGTTTGCACAATTAATCCCTATTTATCTCCCCTTTGAAATGAGGATTTTGTAAATGCACATTGAGCTCTTGTGTTTCCATGTCTGCCATGTCTTGACCAGCTCTTTCTGATACATAAACAGCCGGTGCTGCCTCATACTGCTGTGTGTCTGGTGTGTGGAGAAGCTGGGAAAGAGGACACTGTGGAAGAGGAGGAGAGCAAGTTTAATCTCATGCTAATGGAATGCTCCATTTGTAATGAAATCATACACCCAGGATGCCTTAAGGTGAGTACAAGGATGTGATACATGTTGGAAACAAAAGCTGAATTAGTTATCACCTTAATGTAAAAGTGGTGCACAGAAATTGGGAAGCTTTTAGGTTTTCATCTTTGGACGGATGGGTGAGTGAGCTGAGAGCTGCTGTGAGGAGCAGGGTGAGATCAGTGGCAACACAGCCCTGAGCAGCAGGCTGGGTCCTTGGTGTAACAGCATTCCCTGGGAGCAGGGACCCTGCCTTTGGACATCCTGAGTGTGTGTGCACTCGAAGATCTTGTGGGTTTGTTTCTTTCTTTTGGCCCCTTTAGGACATGAGGTGTTCCAGTTGGGATGGGGAGGGCAGAACAAGCTGCCTGTGCTTCAGGGTGGGATATTCCCAAGTCCATGTCAGTCGCTTCTTCCCGAGTCCCACAGAGTGCAGATGAGCAGTGGACTGCTCATGGAGCTCTGGGCACAGCGGTGCCTTAGGGTGGCAGCTGGCTCTGAAGATGTTAGGAGCAAGTGTTGGAGCAGGAGGAGTGCAGCTCTGAGAACAGCCTGGGCGAGAGTGGGGCTGCAGGAGTGCTCACCCTTGGCTGACTTGTGTCCTGTGAGCAGCTGTATTCTTTGCTGGTAACAAAAGTGTCATTTTGGGCATATCTTCCTGCATTAGCATTTAGAAGCTGCCTTTCTCCAGAGCTGGTTTCTTTCAGCTGATCAGCCATTTCCTGTTGCTGATTTGTTTATGGTTAAAGTGATTTGCCAAAGCAAATGTGTTCTGACACACCGTGCCCCAGAAAGCAGTGTTTGGGCCCTTCTGGGATGTCTGGGAGGAGAGGTGTGTGTGTTCCTTATGCAGGCCTGGGGTGAAGCTCTCCTGGCCTCTCCTTTCTCCTGAGCTGTACTGGTGCTGCACCAAGCTCTGCTGTCATTTATTAGAGCAGAACGTGGGGAGCTGGCAAACCAGAGCTGTGCCTTCTCCCTGATTCATGGAGCTGGTGCTCAGTTCCTGCCACAGATGGGCTCTGAAAAGGAGCTTTGCTTGTTTGGCTCTGCTTAAAACAAAACTTTGGGGGCTGATGAAGCAGAGGAAGGAGCTGCTCATTTTTCAGAGGTACCTTAATTTTGGCTGCTTTGCTGTTCCAGCCCTTGCTGGAAGTGCCCTGTGCACCCCCATCTCTGCCTTTGCAGTGTCAGTGGCACCTCAGGGCTGAGTTCTGGGGACAGGTGTTGTCCAGTGGCAGCTCAGGTATGATTTCCTCTCCCCATATTACATTTGGGACTAGTACAGGATGTGGGTCAGGTCTGTGAAGTCAGGCAAGTGCTGCTGTTCTCTTACACATGCGTGGTGCTCAGTGTTCTTTTGGTAACTAGGAACAGCGTTGCTTTGGGTGTTCCTGATAGTTAAGCACTGGGAGATTTACTGTGTGCCTTGTGTGTCTTGTATTTTGATTTCTCAGTGCTTCTGCTCAGCTGAAATGGTGGGTAACTGCTAACTGGTGGTGTTTATTCCCTGAGGCAGTGGTAGAATTTCAGAATCATCTTGGTGAGATGAGAGCTGCTCAGGGGAACAGCAAAAGGAAAATGAAGCCTCTTCCTTGGATCCTTCCTTGCTCTTTATTCCCGGGTTCCATGATTTCCTGCAAGACAGAAATCTCTGCCATGTTTACATGTTGCTGGAGCCCTCAGCCCTGAGGATGGAGCCCATAAATAGCCTTGGAAGCAGCCCCAGCCCCGGGGCAGCTGCTTCCGCTGCCCACGAGGGAAAGTCCCTTCCTGTCCCACTTGGGAAACAGCACCATGTGAACTGCTGGTCACCTCAGCCAAGTGTACTGCTGGGGAGACTGCAGTGAGCTGCATCAGTGAAGGGCAGATGTCCTGTCCTGGCTTATTCCCCTCTGGAGTGAGTGCCCTCCAAGATGCATCTCCCAGAGCTTGTGCAGTAGTCTGGTGCATGCAGGGGGTGATTTATTCTCCAGGGCACGTTGGTTGTGGTTTGAAGTCCATCCTCTTCCAGCTCCCTGATTAGGCTGTTCGTGTTCTGGGGGTTTTCTCATGAAACAGCAGTGCCAGAGGACCTCCCTGAGGAGTTGAATTAAGGGTGTCTCAGGTGTTTCTGCCCTGGCACAATGAGCCTTGAGGGGCTTCTGTGGAGGCCCTGGGTACCAGAGCACCTGCAGTGCTGGTGTTGGAGCTGTGCTGGGGACAGCCAGGGTCTTCCACATGCTCAGAAGTGTCACAGGAGCTTCCTGACATCCTTCTTTCCTTGAAAATACCACACCAACACAAACGCTTGTTTTGCTGAACGGGTTTTTTATGAAAATGATCTTGGTGAGAGGTTCACAAGCAAGCACTGCTTCCAGAGGGAGCTCATGAGATTTTGGGATGAACGCTGCCTTTCCTTGTTACACAGTGTTTGAGTTGAACCAAGAGTGGTGAATTTTTCATGCTTCATCTCAGATTGCTGGTATTGCTGGCTAGCATGTCTGAGTGCAGCATCTGATGCTGTTTCCTTAGGGAGAAGGGGTTCCTTTCTCTGCGAGGAGCCTGTTCTTTCCCATCTCAGCTGAATGTAGTGATAAGGATGAAGTGAATATTTAGGTGCCTTGTCAGAGCAGCAGGGATACAAAGGGCTTTCCCAGCACAGCTCCAGCCCAGGTGTGTCTCACTGCCTGTTTGTCTGGACCCTGCCAGAACTCTGCTCTCCCTCATGCCAGATCAGCACCCTGGGGTCTCCAAATCCCGATGGAGTGCCCAGCACGAGTCTGGTGGTCAGGGCTGAGCTGCTGCCCTCGTGCTGCAGGTTGGTTTCTGTGACTCCTCACGCTGTGCCTCAGACACCCACCTGCTGTTGGCAGCAAACACTCAGAACTGGCTCCCACCCAGCCTGAAAGGCTTGGGACGATTCAGTGGCAGGTTTGTGTGTGTCTAATTAGTTTGCTTACAGTTCCTCACATCTGTTCAGTTCCTTAAACTTCACAGAAGGGACAGAGCTGTAATGCTTTCCCTTCAGCAGCACTTGTTCTATATTCAGTGCGGGAAATAACTTGTTCCCAACTTGGGCTTGAGCCAGGAATTGTTCCCCTGAGGCAGAGATGTATACAACAACTCCTGGAGTATCTTACACCTACCATGGGAAAGAAGGTTCAAAGGCACACAGTTGTGATAAAACCAGTATTTAAATTCTGCCCACTTCATTTACTTATTTATTAACTCCAGGAGTCTTGCTGAGAGACTGACATGTCATCACTCTCACTGGATGGTGAAACTAGAATGGCTGCTGTCTGGCTCAGGGACTTGAGGAAGCAGTTCCTAAATCCAAGGGCTTGCTCCTGCACAGCCAGTGCCTTTTCCCTGTGCTGGGAGGAGAGGAGGAAATGTTTCAGAAACATGAAAAATCTGCAGATCCCTGCCCGTGCTTGTTCCTGTCTCCTGCAGCCACACTGCTGCGCCAGTGCCCAACTGTTAGTCTGGACAGCAGCATGTTTTTGTTGTCTGCAATGGTAATAAATCAATATTTTTCTTTTTTTTCTCCAAGATTTTTTAGTTCTGAAAATGTAACAAATCCCTTAAGTGGGAATGTGCCATCAGTGAGTGTGTTTGTATGGAGGGTGTATCTTAGCTCTGCTTTTCATTCACAGAAATGTCTTTTCTGAAATGCCTCTTCCCTGTCTGGGAAGCACTCCAGGCTCCTGTGTGAAAATCCAGAAATGAGGAGCATTCCAGCTGTGTAGGGCAGGATTGTGCTTTTGCTGGAGTGTAACAACACTGAGCAGTGAGTTTCTTTCAGAAAGCAAAATGTCAGTGTTGGAGGTAGTGAAGCCATCAGCCTTTCTCCCTCTCCCTGGCTGAGGATCTGGGGCTGGGAGAGGCCCTGGAGTGGCTCTGTGTGTCCAGCCCTGGGAACAGCCTTGCCTGGGGGAGCTGCCTTGGCAGCCCCAGCCCCACTGGCACAAGGGCTCCAGGGCTGCAGCCTGGGACTGCGAGTTCTGAAAGAAAAGTATTTTAAGGAACACTTGATTACAGTGCAGGGTGCTGTGCTTCTAAAAATGCCCATGGGATTAATGTATGGGAGAACCCTGGCTGTGCAGGGATCAGGCTGTGCCTCTCCAAGGGGGGGACACAGGGCTGAGCTTTGCACACCCGAGGTGTGGGAGGGTCTTTGGAGATGCTGCAGTTGCAGCCCTGCATTTGGGGGGTTGCTTGGGCTCTCGGGTGTTCTCTGTTGTTGTTCCAAGAGCTGAGTGTGTCAGTTGGGAATGTCACTGACCTTATGGAAAGCCCAGGGCTGTGCCCTTTGTCAGATGTGTTTGGCCAGCCTCCCTTCCTCCCACATCGTCGAGGGGTGGCCGTGCAGCAGCCAGGGCAGGACGGTGCCTCTGCTTCCCTGCGAGGGCTGCAGCCCATCCCAGCAAAGCAGGAGCTGGATAGGGTTCCTTGGAATGCTCATCAGTGTCCTGCAGGCTTGGCAGAACAGCTCTGAATGGTTGTGTCTCTCCCCAGGTGAAGGAATCGGATGGTGTGGTTAACGATGAGCTGCCGAACTGCTGGGAGTGTCCGAAGTGCAACCACGCAGGGAAAACTGGAAAAGTGAGTTTAATGGGAATAAGTGGTGCTGGAAGGAGATACAAAACCTTAAGCATTCCCTCTGGCTTGTTGGTAGACTTTAGCCCAATACCAGGTTTTGGTTTTGTGCTTGGTTTGGGTTTTGTTCTTGGTTACCCGTGGTGGGGGTTGGATTGAGGTGATCTTTAGGGTCCCTGCCAAGCCCAACCATTCCAGGGCTGTGTGGTTCATTCCATGATGGTTCTGGGAGTCAGAGGGGACAAGCTCACAGCTTTCTGTTCTTCAGTAATTCTTGTATACTTGTACGAACACTTCACCCAGCACCTGGGAATATTTAGGTTAGTTCTGTGCACTGCTGCACGTTAATTTTGACAATGAAAATTCCTGAAACTAAAAATTCACAAGCAATTATGCAAAATCCGGAGTGTCTGTTGGAATTAGTGAAACATTATTTCTTTGCAGACTGAGACAGACACAAGTGTGTAGTTAGAAAAATAACCTCAGGAAAATTAAGACTCTTAACTCTTTAATCATTTTGTGAGTTAAAAAGTGACCAACCCCCAGTGTTGGTGGCAAGGTAAGGAGCTGGGAGATGCATAAGGTATAAAGTTGGCTTGTGTTTTGTGTCTCTCTGGCGTACAAGCAAAAGCGCGGACCAGGATTTAAATACGCATCAAATCTGCCGGGCTCGTTGCTGAAGGAGCAGAAAATTAACAGAGACAACAAGGAAGTGCCAGATGCTGCCAAACGGAAAGGGGACTGTGAGGAGACTCCCAGGAGGAAATCAGAGGAACATTCCAAAAAGGCTCCAGTTGACTCAATCCTGAGGAGAAAGTCTGACGAGGTGCATCTGTGGAGGAAACGGAAATTCGAGAAATCCCAGGAACCCACGATGAGAAAGAGGGTAAGGCACGAGCCCTGCACAGAGCCTGGCCTGGGCTGCTGTCTCTGCTCTCCTGGCTTAGAGCTCAGCCCCAAAGCCCAGGTTGTTCCCAGAGGAACTGCAGTGTTTGACTGTTCTGGTAAAAGCTGCTGCTCTGACAGGACAGTGGCTTGAACAGGCACACTCAGGTTGATGTCAGAGGCTGAAAACGCTGGGCTTATGGCTCTTGTTTTATTCAAGATACTGGAAAGCCCACTTGAACTGAAAAGTCTTTACAGGGTGCTCAGAGTAGGAACAAGGTGACAATCAATTTTTCATGGGCGCCTTTCCATGTCTCCCCACGTGGTGGCGCCTGGCAGCCGTCTGGGGCTGGGCCACCCTGGGGTGCCTCTGGAAGGACACCCTGGGGTGCCTCTGGAAGGACACCCTGGGGTGCCTCTGGAAAGGCCACCCTGGGGTGCCTGCGAGAGCAGGAGCTGCTCCCGGCAGCTCTGTACACAGCTTGGCCCTGACCGTGACAAGTCAGGGCTCTCAGGCCAGGCAGGGACACTCTGAGTTTTCATGTAGATTCCAAAATGTGGTCCTTGGGATCTGCAGGAATGCTGGTTTGCAGAAATGAGGGCTCCAGTTTGCTCTGTCTCATGACTAAAGTGGCTGATGGCTGTAAAAGCAGAATCAGTGGCTGGACTGCTGTTGCCTGTGTTGCTCCCAGGGGTGGGAGTCAGGCAGTCCTGCAAGGCTGGCCAGTGGGAATGCTGCAGGATGGCAGATGGAGGGATTTGGGCTGCTTTGGTGGAGAGAGCAGAATCCACTGTAGCAGTTCATGCATACCTGTTTGCTGGCCATGCTTTCCTTTTCCCTTCCCTTTGGACTCCCCCAGTGAGGAAGGCACTGTGGGTCACATTTCCACACAAATGTGGTTTGGGTTTTTTACTTTCTTCCAACAGCTAAAACTTGGAGAAGAAAGCAAATTTTATTCCATGTAAATCTTGAAATTACAGAATCTCTCTCTCTTACGGAAACCTTTAACTCCAGGAGAGTTCAGCTGCACTGTCTGGGTTTATATTTTCTCTTCTGGTGTATTAAAATACAGCAGCCAGTTGTGTTTTGATGACCCAAGGAATAAAAATCTGTTCCTGTACTGATGTTTGGCCCTCCCTGTGGTTGAACATTGCCCCTGGCACTGAGCCTCTCAGCAGGCTGTGCCACAGCAGGTCCTGGAGTCCCTGCTCCCCCCAGGGAGCCAGGACTGTCCTGGCATGGGCACAGAATTCCAGAGCCCTGTGTGAGGGGTGCTGGGAGCTGCACTGGGCTGGGGTAGTGATGTTTTTATTCTAATCTGTCATTAACTTTCTGTGGCTTCTCCCTTTATAATATGATAATTTAAAGGCAGGGTGATCAGCTTTCTCCACCGTGCACCACAGGCTGAAACTTGGGAACACAGCCACTGCCTTGGTGCAGTTAGTTTATTGGGAAAGAGAAAGCACAGCCCCTCTGACACAACAAGTGCACTCACAGCAGTCCAATCTCCTTATTAGAGCTAGTTCATTTTAACAGCTGGTGACTTTTCTTGCTTGTGGTGATCAGATTTGGCTGGAAGCCTTCCTGGGCCTCAGTTGGTGTCTCTCACAAGCCTGGTGCATCGGAGGGGGGTGGATGAGTGGGAGCAGAGCAGGGACTGGGGCAGGAGGAAGGTGCTGGCAGTCCTGGGGTGTCACATTCCCTGCTCTGCAGGCATTGGAGGGGATGGCCAGCGTTTGGTTGGGTGTAAAGGAGCATCTAAAGTGTCTAAAAGAGGCTGAGGGTGTCCAGCAGCTGGGATGGCAGCTGTGATTCCACAGGTTTTGGGAATGGCACTTCTGGCCATCATGTGAGGGCACTTGGGCAGTGTTTGATGTGGGTGCCCAGTGGATGTGGCCTGAGCCTGGGTTCTTGGTGGTCTGCTGGGGACAGAGCTGTCCCTGGTGTGCTGCTGATCTTTGGTGTGTAAATGATCCACTGGGAGCTGGGCAGGGCCCTGGAATGTGCAGGGATCTGCCCGCTGAATCAGTACATTTATCTCTCCAGGAGCCCAGTGAGCCAATGGCTGGGCTCCTCATCCCTGCTGGCTCTTGAACCCGATACCTTTGGCCGGGGGCTGTGCCCCGGTGCTGGGCTGGGTGGGCCGGGGGCGGGCAGGGCTCCCGGTCCCCCCCCCCGGGGCAGGGCTCCCGGGCCGGCAGGGCTCCCGGTCCCCCCCCCTCCCGGGCAGGGCTCCCGCCCCTCCGGGGCAGGGCCCGCCTCCCGGTCCCCCCCGGGCAGGCTCCCGTCCCCCCCCGGGAGGCTCCCGGTCCCCCCCCCCCCGGGGCAGGGCTCCCGGTCCCCCCCCGGGGCAGGGCTCCCGGTCCCCCCCGGGGCAGGGCTCCCGGTCCCCCCCGGGGCAGGGCTCCCGGTCCCCCCCCGGGGCAGGGCTCCCGGTCCCCCCCGGGGCAGGGCTCCCGGTCCCCCGGGCATGGGGAGCGCTGCTGAGCTCGGCCCCGCTGCCACGGCAGCTGTGGGACGCTCCCTTCAGCTCCTGTCTCTCCTTGCAGCGGCGATCGTGGAAGGCCCCGGATGACAGAACTGCCATGATCAAACCCCTGCGGCGCCTCAAGCAGGAGCCCGAGGATGAGCTGCCTGAGGCTCCCCCCAGGGCCAAGGATAGTGACCAGTCTCGGTCGAGCTCGCCCACAGCAGGGCCCAGCACGGAGGGCGCCGAGCCCAGGGACAAGAAGAAGTTCAAGATGAGGAGGAAAAGGCGGCTTCCCAATAAGGAACTGAGCAAGGAGCTCAGCAAAGAGCTTAACCAGGAGATCCAAAAAACCGAGAACAGCCTTGCCAATGAGAACCACCAACCCATCAAATCTGAACCCGAGAGCGAGAACGAGGAACCCAAGCGTGCGTTGAACAACAGCGAGAGACTCCATAGGTTCAGCAAAGGGTTGAACGGGACTCCCCGGGAGCTGAGGCACCACCAGCTCATGCCCAGCCTGCGCAGCACCCCCCGGGGCATAGCCCGGCCCCCGCCCTCGCTGTCGCCGCCCAAGTGCATCCAGATGGAGCGGCATGTCATCCGGCCCCCGCCCATCAGCCCCCCTCCGGACTCGCTGCCCCTGGATGACGGGGCAGCCCACGTGATGCAGAGGGAAGTCTGGATGGCTGTCTTTAGCTACCTCAGTCATAGAGACTTGTGCATCTGTATGAGAGTTTGCAAGACCTGGAACAGATGGTAAGGAGGGTGGGACACGGGGCGTGGCGGGATGGGCAGGGAAGGGCAGAGCAGGACGGGGGCACCGGTGTCTCCTGGGACAGGGGTGTGGGCTGTCCCTGGGGCTCTGGTGAGCCCTGGCAGAAGGGGTGACCAGCACAAGGGGCAGGGCTCACGTTGCTTCCTCAGAAGCAGCCGTTCCCAGCACTTGTGACGGAGCTGTGTGTGTCAGCCTCAGCCTGCCAGGCTCCAGGGCAGCCTGTGCTGGAGTCAGACACCGTGCTGTTCCTGCTGCTGGAGCAGCCAGGCTGCCTCAGTCTGGCTGTCACTCTGCCCCAGGACCTCCTGGCTGCCAGCATTCGTGCAGTTCAGCTCTTAAATACCTACTGAGATGGTGAGGATCCCACCGTGTGCTCCTCACAAGGGTGTGCTGATTGTCTCCCGGTGGTGGGGACGTGCAGAGCCAGCCTGTTCCCTGTTCCTGTGCCAGCAGAGCACGTTCTGCAGGAATCCTTTGTTGATGGTGCTTGCTCACAGTGTGTCCCTTGTGCTTGGGTACCGTGTGGCCCTGACTCAGCTGTGGCTGCACAGCAGCAGCAGCAGCAGAAGCTGTAGTGCAGATTTACAGCTTTCAGTGAAGCCTCGTGGCTCTGGTGATCCCTGTGCTGGGTTCCTGCTGGGCACAAGGACAGACAGACTGGCACAGGCTCCTTTCCAGCACAGCCAGCTAACAGAACGTGCACAAAGAGGAGAGGCTGATAATTCAGGGTGAGGTGATGTGTGGAGTGTCTGCTCCGTGGGCTGCTTGGTGCAATGGAACCTGCTAAATGCATTTTCTACTTAAATACAGTATTTGCTAATAAATAAAATAAATTAAGAAAATGCAGACTCCTGCACACTCATCAGGACTTGGTGCTGTTGCCCGTAGAGAACCATAAAGAGCAAAAAGACACATAATCCACATAGATAGGGATAATATACACAGGAGAGGGAGGATCTGTTTTCCCAAATCCACTGGTTTTAAGTAAGGAAAATGGAGGAACTGGGGATATTATTTAAATCAGACTTCATAGTCAAAACATAAGGAAGGAGTGTGACTTGTCTTCAGGCTATAAAATGGATTTTAGTAACTGCTGGGATGACTTAAAATGGGATCCAAAGGTATTGACACTTGTAATTCTGTGGAAATAATTCTGTGCTTTATTGCAGGATATATTTGATGGATAAACTTGAAAATCATGTAATTTTGTGTGGGGTTGTATTTATCTTTGCAATACTTGGCCTCGTTTTTGCAGTTTTCAGTTAAATGCTGTAGTTTTTCCCTACTGTCTAATGACACCTTTTAAAATCTTACCAAAATCCAAACAAGTGCCAAATTAAGTGCTGTTGGCTTTTTTTCTTTCTGGGTAGGTGCTGTGACAAAAGATTATGGACCAAAATAGATTTAAACCATTGTAAATCCATCACTCCACTTATGCTTAGTGGCATTATTAGGAGACAGCCTGTAACCCTTGATCTTAGCTGGACAAATATATCTAAAAAGCAGCTGAGTTGGCTTATCAACAGACTGCCAGGTAAGTGATGTGTTCACCAAATCACAAACCAGTTTGTATAACAAACCAGTCTGTATCTAAACTGCAACCCCTGGGGAGAGTCTCCAGGGACTGGGGGGGCCTAGAGGAGGAGGAGACTCTATTAGGAAGGCTGGAGATGTGTAAAAATGAATCAGCAGTGGGTTAAAATAAGCCAAAATTATTTTTTGTGACTACTTGACATGTTCAGTTAAATCAATTTGAGGCAGGTCTTGCCCAGCAAGTATTGAATGCTGCTGTGGAAAGGACTGGGGGAAGGAGTGAAGTTCCAAGTGGTGGGACAGAGGGAGAGCTGGGCACGAGGAGGGGACCTGGGGGTGCCAGCAGAGGTCCCTGGGACGTGTCTGGGGCGGTCCCAGTGCTCCAACGTGTTCTGTGTCTGCAGGTCTGCGGGACCTGCTGTTATCAGGGTGCTCATGGATTGCAGTGTCGGCACTTTGTAGCTCCAGTTGTCCCTTGCTGCGAACTCTGGACGTGCAGTGGGCAGAAGGGCTGAAAGACGCACAAATGAGAGACCTCCTGTCCCCGCCCACGGACAACCGGCCAGGTAAGGGCGGGAGGAGCCCGGGAGCCCCGTCCCACCCCTGGGGCCTCTTTGTGCTTAGTCCCGCTCGGAGCAAAGGGCAGGAGCCCCCGCAGCCCAGGGCGGCGGGGCTGGGGCCGTGCTGCCCCTCGGGGAGTTCGAGGCAGTGACTTGCAGCACTCCTGGCTGGAGCCCCGGGGTGACGGGGATGTTCTCTGGCTGCTGAACCGTCCTCTGAGCCACTGTGCTGGTTTTCTGTCTGACTTTCTTCTCTTCAGGCTGCAACGGGTGTACTTTAGAGAGTATGGAAACACTTTCTTCCAGTTCAGGGAAGGAGCAGTTCTGTGGGTCATGCCACATTCGCCCGGATTTCAGCTCAGGTGAAATTTTGAGCAAATCAGATCTGCTTTCTGGCATGCACTGCACAGCCTACTGCTTATTCCCGACTTGTAATTCCGCTGGGCCCCTGCAGTTACTTTCATCCCTTTTGTTTTGAAATCAGGAGGTGGCTTTGTCCACGTGCCTGTTCCAAAAATAGACAAGCGTTCCTGCTGATGTTCCCTCCAAAGCTCCAGACAGGCAAAAGCGTGTGAAGTTGACCCAGGCAGCGTTGTTGTGTGTCACGGTGCATTTCATAGAGGCCTGCAGCTGTTGGCAGCAGGGGCGGGGCTCGAGGGAGTGACCTGCTGCCTCTGCTTTGCAGGCCAGATCGACAACCGGAGCAAGCTACGGAACATCGTGGAGCTGCGCCTGGCCGGGCTGGACATCACGGACGCCTCGCTGCGGCTCATCATCAGGCACATGCCCCTGCTCTCCAAACTCAATCTCAGTTACTGTAACCACGTGACAGATCAGTCTATCAACCTGCTGACCGCCGTCGGAACCACCACGCGCGATTCCTTAACGGAAATTAATTTATCAGGTGAGGGAGGGGGGAACTGCCGGGGCATCGGAGCTGGGAGGGGGGTCTGACCCAGCCCCTCCCTGCTCCTGCTGTCACTGCCTGGCAGCAGCTGCCTGCAGGTGTTGTATCCACACTCGTCCTCTCGGGATTTTCCAGCACATCTGGGCTGCCTGGCTCCATCCCATGGGTTACACAACAGCTGGGGGATGGGGATGGGGGATGGAGCTGGCAGGGATTCCTCTGCTGGGGATGGGGCTGGAGCTGTGGGGATTCCTCGTGCTGGAGAAAAGCATCAGTGTTCAATTGCTCCCCTCTGCTCTCCCCAGACTGCAATAAGGTCACTGACCAGTGCCTGTCTTACTTCAAACGTTGTGGGAACATCTGCCAGATCGACCTGAGGTACTGCAAGCAAGTGACGAAGGAGGGCTGTGAGCAGTTCATAGCAGAGATGTCCGTGA
This sequence comes from Sitta carolinensis, assembly GCA_032173965.1. Taxonomy (NCBI): domain Eukaryota; kingdom Metazoa; phylum Chordata; class Aves; order Passeriformes; family Sittidae; genus Sitta; species Sitta carolinensis. The sequence goes on along the minus strand of CM063296.1, from coordinate 2,816,685 downwards.
GTGTCCAGTTCGGGCAGGTGGAAGAAAAACTTCTGCAAAAACTGAGTTAGTTAAAGGACTTGTGTAAATACTGGGGCGAGGGGGGGAAGGGACTAAGAACACGTAGGGATTTTATTTTCAATTGGGAACTTGGAATATCAGAAAATGCCGTGATTGGATTTTACAACTCTTGCTGAGGAGAGAACAACGTGAAACTACCCATGTTAAGAATTTCAACTTGTGCCACTAATTCAGTCCACCTGGGATGTCCTGCACTGGCTCTTATGCAAATTCATAAGGCGACTGTTACTGATGATAATTGTTCACACCCTGGAAGAGGACTGAGCTCCAAGAAATACTGTTATTTAAAGTACCACAGCATGTGCTTGGTAGTGTAAATTTGATTTCTGCTTTTCATTTCTTAAAACAAGAAAAAAAAAAAGTTGGTGTCATTTAAGTGGACCACGCACTGCATTTCTGCCTTCTTAACACGTTTTGTTTGTTACATCTTACATTATGCAGAACTATTTTTGTACAAAAATTGTTTAAAAATTATTTATGCAATGTTTGAATGCATTACCAGTGTTTCGGTTTTGATTGCCAATTTTTATCTTTACTTATGGTAGGCGAGAACTTAACCTATACTTCGTAGGCAGTATCTATCTACAAACGTGCCCAGGTCAGGAAAAGTAGGTTCATACTTTCAACTTAAAGCATGTTTTAATGGAAGTTTATATCCTGCTTTGTATACTTCAGAAGTGACATAAGCATGTTGTGGAAATAAGGTGTAAATTATAGTTGAAGTAAAACACTTTTATCTGTATAGAAATCACCTTTTTCTCAAAATTTTAAAAAAATTCCAATTTCAGCTTTTGCACATAGGAGGGTTTCACTCTGTAGCATGAGCTCTTGTACTCAATATGAAATTAATTTATACAGTGAGTCCAGCAGTAGAATAAATGGTCAAACGTAGTCTCTCTTTCTTTGAAGTGTGAGTTGAGTTCTCATTTAAGGTTTATAACATGGTTATTTCCTGATTGTAAAATTCTGCATTCATAAGTGCCATTGTTGTACGGTGTTGTTTTCGTAGACCTTCCTGATGCAGTTTTACCTTTGTTGAATTTGTATAAACAATTGTACAAAAACAGGCGCTGGCTCTGCGCGTTTCTGTCGGGACGGGGGGGAGCGGCTGCAGGGAGCTCTGGCCCAGGAACATTAAAACTGGAGCTGAGTAACCCCCAGCACTGCCAGGGCTGGGTAAGAAAAGAGACAGAGGCTGAGAGAGCCCATCACCCATCTTTATTAAGCTCGAGTGGCTAATGAGCAGCAAGGAAATAACACCGAGGGCATGTCTGTCTTCATTAGCCTCCCCTCTGGACAGACTCCAGGAATTAAGTACCATTAAAAAGTTACTTCTAAAAAATAAAGCCATTGAGAGGTTTGCTCCCTTCTGAAAAATAGCCAGTTGAGCTAGGAGCTGTGTTCTGTGTGAGGAGGAGCTGCTTTCTCTCTTCCAAGCCAGCTTAACAGTTCACAAAACTAAGAGCAGGTGCCCGTGCAGCACAGGTCCAGTTCTTGGGTTCTACACCCTCAGCCAAGCACAGCCTTGGCTCTGGAGCTTTGCTGCCACAGGGGAAAGCAAAGGAGAAACTTTTTAATCAACTCTGCTTAAAGAATAACTGGACACACATGGGCCTTCCTCACCTTTTTTAGGGTCAACTTCACCAATCCCAGTCATCTCCATGCTTGGTCACAGGCGTCCTGTTCTCACTCCCAGCACAAGCTCCTCTTGCTGCTCCCTTCCCTGGGTCATTGCTCACAGAGATCCTTCAGGGACCTTACCGTTCCTGCTTCACGAGGACAAAGTTGAGCCTGACCCTGGGCCGAGGGCTGGCAGTAAGACAGGGCCCTCAGCAGCCCCTGGGGAGCTGGGCTGGGTGACTTTGCTTTGGGAGAGAGTCAGTGAACAGGAGATTTTAAACAAACCCTGTCCCTGCTCCTGCCTCCCCTCCCCAGTTAAGGTCATTAACGCTGTACATTCCACGGTAGCAGCAAGGAGGTGGGGCCCTGCTCAGGATTCACAGTAACAGCAGGCTGTCGGCACAGGGAGTACAATCATCACAGAGTAAGAGTTACAACAGGCATGAGCGGATTAAGGACCACGTTACCATGATTTACCATAGTACTCCTTCTTAAAAAAATAGTTTATTCCTACACTAAAAACCACCTAAGTAACTGGTTTGTGGAGCCCACCAGGCAGCACCTAGTGCAGCCCCTGAGCCCTGCAAAGTGATAAAGTGTTTTGTACACCGACAGAGAACAGCCAAGACAGCACACGTGTCATGACAGACATTCAGAGGGAGCAATCAGCATGAAGCAAGATTGCTTAAGGGCTTCTGTGCGGGAACAGTTCATGGCAGTGCTTCCTAAGCTGTGTCCGACACCAGCACCAGCCAGGCTGTCAGACAGATACATTCTATCCTTAGGGAAAAGCTGAATAATCAACTGATATATTCATTGCTTCTAATGCACTAGAGAACACCACAGGCTAATAGGCTCAAGCAGAGGTGTTTGCTGACCACTTGCCGAGTGCTGAATGCGTAAGGACAGGTGAAATTCTTCAGAAGAGAGCAAGAACTGCTGTAAACAGTTTGACTCCAACAATCTGTGGGGCTGTAAGGTCAGTAGGGCAACACCTGGGCCTGCCCAGCCCTGCGCTGCAGGAGCTGCTTGACAAACCTTTCACCAGCTTCTCCAACTTGATGTTGCAAAGGCCGAGTTTAACCCAAACGACAGCAGCTGCCCCAGGGCCCGGTGCTGCTGCCCGCAGTGCTCTGCCCCCAGGAATGGTGCCCGGCGCCCTCGGGGCAGGGCTGGTTAGGATTTGAAGACGTGCACGGCCCGCACGACGTACTGGCGGCAGATGGGGCACTCGCTCATCCTCTTGCCGCACTTAGTGCAGGTGACCATGTGGCCGCACTCCAGCAGCACGCAGTCGATCACGGCGTCCATGCAGATCCGGCACAGGCTGTCGTCGTCCTCGTTCAGCTGCATCCTCTCCCCCTCTGGAAACCAACAGAGAGGGAGGTCACGGCTCTGGGCCCTGCAGAACCAGGGCAGTTCCAGCCCAGCCATGCTCCATCCCCTCACATGAGCTTTGTTAACCCCCCAGCTAGGAATTAATCTCTATTCCTCCAAAAATAAGCAAAGAAATAAGAACTAGAAAGCCCCTCAAGTGAACATCCAATATTTGGCTTCATTCTTTAAACTCAAGAAACTATTTTCAATTCAGAATGTAATGACTGCGAAATAACGTGCTGGATTAAAATTCAGAGCATGTTGGTTTTCCATCTCAGAGCTCACTGTTTGGCAGAACACTTTCCTCAGAAGATTAAACACCGTAATAATAAAGCAGACTAAGAAGTGGAAGCCTTAAGTAGGCCATAAAGGTGGCAGAAGTGAACAAAACCTGTCAAGTTCCATTGCAAATAGTCACCATCCCCATCAATAACTGAACGTTTCATCAGATGATGAAACAAACCTTAAACTTAAAATTTGTTTCTCCAAGTTTTGTGTGAGCAGGAATTGGTCTGAGGACAAATTACACAGGTGGAAGACTCCAAGTGCTGCGTGGAGCAGAAGGTAGAACAGCAGCCACCAAACCACAAGATTTACCATGACAATGTGATCTGAGACCAAAGCACTTGGACTTCTGTTGCTGTAGATTTTAAATCTGCACTAACAGACCTGAAGTGCCCTGATCTGCATGGCTACAGAGAAGCTCTGACTAATGCCCTGTGACACCCAGCAAAGCACATGGAGGTGCCAAGTTTCAGTTCTCTGAGGAACCAGTTCTTGTTTGTGCAACTTTACCCTCACCATGAAAGCTGAGCTCTTCAAGCTTTGGAAGAAAGCCTCAAAAACCAGCACAATCCTGGAAAGCTTTGTTTAATCCCTACAGCAATGTTCAGCTACTCTAGGGGCACCCTGCACTGTTAAAACACATTTTCCAGGTGCTCCAGCAGAGCAGACCGAGTTCAGATAAGCAAGTTCTTCCACTGGCAGAACCAAACCAGAAACTGGAAACCAGAAACTCAGTAGTCTTAAGCAAGCAGAAATAAAGTATAAACGTACGTGTCTTGTGATTCTCCTCGTTCTCTCTGTATAGTCTGCTCACTTTTTCCACAAGTTCCCATTTTTCACAGCATCCTGAGTAGTTGACAAAATTGCAGGCGAGGATTTCCTTCAGCTGCCGAACACTCAGCCCTTCGATGTCTTCCAGGCTGGAGATATCAGACAGGGAGGCCCTGGCTCTCTTCCTGGCCAGCCCTGGGGTCTGAAACACAGCAGTGGGGTGGTGTCAACTGCCCTGGTTAGTTCACAGCACCACAGCTGGAGCACATGAAGCTGCAGCAGCTTGGCTAAAGTTTAAATTTTTTTGAAGCCAGTGTGTGCAGATATTAATTGCTAGATACAGCAAACTCTGGAAGAACCAGAGCATGGGGCCAAATGTTGGCAAACATCTGAAACACTTTATGGTGTCACATGCCAAAAATCTATTCTTTGGAGAGTTTGTATCTCACCTGCTCTTCTGCACTTTCTTCTTCTTCATTATTTACAGATGTTTCCATTTGTCCCTGTGTACAAAATTAAACTCATCAGGATAAAAACCCATGTTATTACCTTATAAAATACTTTCCTTCCTACCAAGGTGATCACAGGTGACAATGAAATGACATTTTGAAGCTCCAATTGCTACTAATCATTCCAGGTTTAAATCACTTCTGACACGAACTGGGAATCTTTGTTAATTATCTCCAGCTTTCAGGTGCAGGGTACAAAAGGCATTTTTCCTGCCCCACCAAACTGTATCAATCGGTGCTTTAGTTTGATACATAACTATTAAAATACCCATGAAATAAAGCAATGCAATTCCATCAAACATGTTAATCACTGTACCCGTGAAGGTGTTCCACTTCCTGTGCTTCCCCTTCTGTTGGCCTGCTCTCCTGGGTTTGACATGGATACAGAGGTGGAAAAGGGATGGCTAAAAAAGCCCGAAGTCTGTGAGCGCGAGGAGCGCAAGCTGCCAGCGTCCATGTCCTGCTCCGAGCCCAGCCCATGGTGGCCCAGCACCAGGTCCACCAGATCTTCCTTCTCCCTGCAGGTGTCCGTGGGGATGTTTCTGAGGATCAGGTACTGACGCAGATCCTTCACCTTCAATCTCATGAGCTGAGGCCGCTGGAAGGCTGTTTCTTGCAGCAAGTGACAAGTGGAACATCTTCTGAGATTCTCTTGTAAGACTGAACAAACTGAGCAAAAATCCTTTTTGCAGTCACAACACACGTGCTGAGGGGAGAGGAGGGAACCATTCAGCTCTGGGTCACAGGAAACAAATCCAGGCCCTGCTCTCTCCTCCTCCAGGCTACAGAAATTACTATTAGCTCTTCCACTGTCAGCTGGGACAGACAATTTTAAAGATTTAAATACAGAAAACTGCCCTGTCAGTTTTGCAAGTGTTCCAAGGGAGTCTCTTGCTCTTTTGATGCTACTGAAGCTGATTTGAGGTTTCAGTGAAAAGTACTATGAATAAACAAATGAATAAAGCACCCAAGTTGTAGTTTAGTCAACAAATGAAGCTGAAACCAATTGTATGGTCTTTTAAAATACGTCTGAATATACTGTCACTGCTCCTTTCACATGTGTAAAACAACAGTATAACCCCAAACGTTAGAGAACCTACTGCTTCCTCAACTGATTCCAAGAACTCAAAGTAGACCTCACATGTGATGAATCCCATGGGAAGGAAATACTCCCAAAGCCCAGATGTCACTGCTCTAGAGAGCTTTGCTCAAAGGATCACAATACACAAAAGCTGGAAGAGACAAGACCATCAGCATTCCAGCTGCTGTAACAAACCCAAACTCCTCAAGGTTTTCAAGATTACAGGAAATTAATATTGGCTTCAGAAATGTCCCTACACAATGCTTCATTCAACAAATCTTGCCATGTGAACAGGACACAGGGGAAAAGAACACACAAACTGAGGGAAGAGCCTTCATGATTATCTGGAAGAGCTGCAGAGGATTAGGTCACTGAGGGGACAAAATAACAACGCTGGACTGTTAATACTTTGTTACTTCTGTGTATCACAACTATCTCAGTTTTATTTATCTGCATTAATGCACCAACCTGCCTCCCAAAAAGGAAGAGGCTGTTGGAGCACAACAGCTTTGAGCAGAACTAAAAGCTGGTCAGGAAACAATCAGAACTGCATGAGAACTTGTAGAAACGAAGCTCTAATACTGTACTGTGAGTTTTTAACTTTTCCACCACCCAGTTTGTTCACCCCAGTAATCAACCATTGTTTGGTGCCTCTTCAAAACCAGAGGTGCTTTACTGTTTCAGATTTTGAAGCTAACCCATGTATCTTACAAATCAGAGTCCATTAATTTTCAGGCCAGCCCAGATCCAACGTGTCACTGACTAATGAACCTCAGACATACTAACTTCTAATCCTGGTTGACAGTAATTTCCTGTGACCTCAGAACAAGGCACTTCCTCCCTCCCTGCTTACATCTGCCTCAGGTTCCTGAGAAATACCACCCTCATCTCCCAGTATGCCACAGATGAGTTCAGAGGGTAAAAATACAGTGCAATAAGATATATACTCACTTTTTTCCTGAAAACCGAGAAGGAAAGTCCACAGGCTTTGCAGACGATGTTGGTGTCCAGCTGCAGCAGGAGCTGGATATGCTGAGAATCCCGTGCTTGGTGTAAACCTGAATGGGCCAGCACCTCCCCCAAAGCCAGCCTGCTGGCCACGCACCGCTCCCGTACCCATGACTTCATTCAGCAACCCGCAGCAGGAAGCCCACATGGAAGTAGCTCCCGCCTGAAAACATCACAGAGCAAAGGCAGCGAATCAGCATCTGAAAGCCCACCTCAGCGGGGCCCGCTGCTGAGGAGCTCCCTCCCTCCCTCCATCCGTCACCAGCCCAGCACGTGGTGCCAGCTGCCGGAGCGCCAGGACTCCGGCCCGCTCAGCCCAGCTCCACTCCCGGCTGAAATCCACAGTGGGAAAGAGCACAGGCAGCTCACACTCACAACTCCTCTTCCAGAGAATTGCCCACAAAAAGAGCCAGGAGTTTGGGGAGTGATGCAAGAGCAGAGCAAGGCAGGAGTGACTGACAGCCCACTGTAGGTGAGGGGCACACCCCGGAACGGCGACAGGCAGGAGCGGCTTCTCCTGATTAATGCACAACTGTCCCTGCAGGATCTGCTCCAGAAATCATCCAGCTCCTGCAGGACTCACATCAAAACTCTAAAATAACATTCCTGCTTTTCAAACTTGAAAACCCACCTTCATTAGAAGGTAATTACAGTCTGGTTTCACCAAGAAGGAAATATTTTTCAAGATCTCCCTGAACCTCCTTTTTTTGTTGCCTTACAAAATATCTAACAGAAGTTAAAATAAATCTAAATAAACTTATTTTCTATTGATTGTAATTCAGTTTTGATTCACATAATCTTAAAACACTGGAAATTCTGAACACATGAACGCACTGCTACTTTTTATCCCTGAAAGCCTTTAGCACTGGATTCTCTATCAAAAGCTCATGTTCTACTTAAAGGTGGAATTTGGACTCCAAGTTGGGCAGGTCACAAGTTTAATCACTGTCAGGTGGCTCCCTGAGACCTGCTAGGAAAAACACGAGGAACAAACAGAATCACATCAGGTTCTCCCTAAAAGGAAGCTGAGGGGTACAACTTCCTTTAAATACAATTTTTTTTTCATACTTTTTTCGTTAACAACTGTTCTCTGTTTCATTCCAAGGCAGCATCTTTTTTTTTTTTTTTTCCCCCAAAGCACCAAGACAGAAAAAATAGCTTTTGAGACTTTTAATTCTTGCAGTAAAACCCCAACCAACCAGAACACACACTTCATCTCTGTACCATGCTGCTTTCATTCCTGTATAACTACACTAATTTCTAGATGAAGTTGCACATTTGCCCTGAACTGAGCACAGTCCCCTTACATTTGTGGGAACTTAATGCCAGAATAACCAGGGATGGGCCAGAATGTCTCCTTTCAAACCACAGAGCACAAAAGGTAAGAACAAGAGCTTCAGTTACAACATCGAATATACATTCTAATTAAATCCTCTCATCTGTTAAATCCACTCATCATTATGGGTATTTCAACAGCAGAATTCATCCTGGTGAAATAAGAACCCTGGGGTGCCCGGGCACAGGAGATCTCCCCCAGCTCACCCCTGCCCAGCACTCACATCCCAGCCTCAAACTAAAGCTGGTTCCATACTTCATTATAAGCACTGTGGAAACGCATTAATATTAATTTTCCCTGGACAAAACATAATTATCCTGGCTTGTTAGGCAAGGGGAATTAATTTTCCAGAAATACGTCCTGAAAACCAACAACAGTCCAGCAGAGCTCTGAGTTTTAAAACTTGAACTTATGAAAAATACTCCTCTCATCTTAAGGGAAAGCTCTAACACAACCATTCCTCTCTCATGCATCACCTATTCTTCAAAACTGAGGAGCTAATTATGTATCTAAAACATTCTAAAGCAGCCACATATAAATAACAGGAAAATAAAATAAGGAACCAAAAGGATCTGTCGAAATTCAACTTCCTTTTTTCCACAACTATGGCCTGTTCAGGGGATCACAGCAGCAGCAGGACACACAATGACTAAAAGGACATGAGACATTTGATACCACAACCCTAGCCTGAGAGTTTGACACCTGCTTCTTAGACTTATTTTATTCCAGAGCCTGTAACAACTGTTCAGACATCACTGTCAACACCAAATATAAATATTTTTAGGAACGTTTTGTTCACCCATTTTGGACACACAGAAGTTGTTGGTGTCAAACAGAAAATCTCTTGCTGCCAGCCACTCACTTAAGGTGAAAGGTAGGGCTACGTGGGCATTAATTTTCTCCTTAACCTACGTCACCTGTGGATTCCTGCTATGCCCTCAGGTCATTAGCTGATAATTGAATTACGGTGTCTAGACTCTCCATATTGCTCGGTAAAAGAAACGGCACCGTGCTGAAAAGCACCAACACAACACACAAATTAAACACGCTAAAATAAAAAATCCCTCCCTTGAGAATTAATCGAAACATTCCTAATTTCTGCACCAAACCCATCAGTCTCTACTTCCACGGACAAGCTGCCACCGGTGTCTTCCCTCTCCATACCTTATAGGAGCAAAATCCTGCGTTCCAACTCGTCTGCTCTTGTTAGCTTTAAGGGTGCTGAGTTACCTGACGAGGATTTCACCTGCTGCTCCTGACACACCTGCGCAAGCTGGGCGTGCTACCAAAGCCGCGGAACGCCAGGAGAGCGGCGGGAGGAATTTCTTTTGCATCATTTTAACTCAAACTTCCTCTTTACAGCCACCCTCGGACCAGGCAGAGCTTTTCCGGGACGCCTCAGGGGAGCGGTCGGGCTGCGGCCGCGCGGAGCGGCTGCCGTGCCCCTCCCAGGCCGGGCCCGGGCCCTGACTCAGCGCGGGGGCCCCGGCTCGCCGCTGCCGGCCCGGCCGCCCCTCACGGCGGGCCGGGACGGCGGCCGCGGCCTGAGGCGAGCCGGGAGGGCCGGCCCGGCCATCCCGCCGGGCTGCCGGCCCCGTCACGCTCCCCGGTTCGCCCCCTCCTGCTCGGGTCCCCGCTGGGCGCGGGGAAGCGCTGTCCCGGCTGGCTGAAGCCCTCATCCTCACGGAGCGCCCCTCACCTTCATGGCCGCTCCCGCCGCTCCAGCGCCGCGCGCCCCCGCCCCGCGCCGACCCCGCCGGGCCGCCGCTCGGAGGGCGGGCCCTGCCGCCGCGCCCCGCGCCATTGGCTGCCGCGCCGCCCTGCCGTGCGCCCATTGGCTGGTGCGCCCCGACGGCGAGAGGGAGCCACCAATGGGAGCAGAGGACACGGCGGGGCCGAGGGGCGCGGAAATGCCCGAGCGGGGCCGGGACCGGGAGCGGGGCCGGGAGCGGGACCGGGGCTCCGAGGGTGGCACCGAGGGTGTCAGTGATGGAGCACCGAGGGTGGCACCTGTGTCACTGGTGGGGCACCGAGGGTGTCAGTGATGAGCACCGAGGGTGCAGTGATGGAGCACCGAGGGTGGCACTGATGGAGCACCGAGGGTGCACTGGTGGGCACCGAGGTGGCACCGAGGGTGGCACTGATGGAGCACCGAGGGTGGCACCCAGGTGGCATGGTGGGGCACCGAGGGTGGCACCGAGGGTGGCACTGATGGAGCACCGAGGGTGGCACCGAGGGTGGCACTGATGGAGCACCGAGGGTGGCACCGAGGGTGGCACTGATGGAGCACCGAGGTGCACGAGGGTGGCACTGATGGAGCACCGAGGTGGCACTGAAGGAGCACCGAGGGTGGCACCGAGGTGGCACCATGCAGTCACCGGCAGTGGCTCCGAGCGGTGCTGCCCTCCGCTCGCCCTGGCACACGTGGAGCGCTGTGCAGCTCTGCGCTCCTCAGCGCAGCAGGGAAGGTGCTCCTGGAGCCTCCGGCGGAAGGCAGGGGCGCAGTGAAGGCTCTGGAGCGTCTCTCTCAGGAGGAGAGGCTGCGGGAGCTGTGTGCAGAAGAGGAGACTGAGAGGGGATCTCATCAATCCCTGCAAGCATCTCCAAGGGGTGCCAGGAGGATGTTGCCAGACTCCTTTTGGTGGTGCCCAGTGACAGGATGAGGAGGAATGCCATAAACTAAACCACAAGAAGTTTCACCTCAACACGAGGAAGAGCTTCTTTCCCTGGAGGGGGCAGAGCACTGGAAGTGCCCGGGGAAGTCGAGGATTCTCCCTCAGTGGAGCCCATCCAGTGCCACCCCTGCCATGGCAGGGGCACCTCCCACTGTCCCAGGCTGCTCCAAGCCCTGTCCAGCCTGGCCTTGGGCACTGCCAGGGATGCAGGGGCTGCTCTGGGCCCTGTGCCAGGGCCTGCCCACCTTCTGAGTAAAGAATTTCCCCCTAACACCTAACCCAAATCCACACTCTTTCAGTTTAATTCTATCAAGCCCTTTGGTGAGAACAATTAAACTTGAGAATATTTTAAAATCCACTTCCAGCAAGTTCCTAGACGTCGTTATTATTTTCTCTAGGCTGTGAGTGGGATATATACATAAAATAATAACCTTAAGTGCAAGAACTGAAAGCTTTTAACCAGAAGATCACATTGAAGAAAGCCCAGCAGTACAAACCTGACCAAGGCTCAGGAAAGCTTTATGTAAGAGCACACAGGGCCAAGAACCAGGCAGGCCTTTGCCAAAAAGAGGAACAGACAAAAGTAGCTGAAAATAAACATGGAGCACAAATCAAATTTACCCCGACAAAGGGTTGGAGGCAATCTGCTAATTTCTGCCGGAAGGATCTATTTTTGGAGCAAATGAGATACAAGAAGTGGGTAAAAAAGAAAAGAAAAAAAAAAAAAAAAAAGTTAATTGCCACGTGAATGGCACAGTCCTGGCAGCATCAGGAGTAAGAGCAGATACTGCACACAGCCCAACTTCTGGATTTGCATTGACACCATATTTAAATTCAAAATCAGGTCACCTTTTTTCAGAAATGCTTATGCTCCTTGACAAGCTTTAGATATGCTCCGAACTTGTACACATGACTTAATAAAAAACGTCATTTTCCCCCCAATAATAGCTTACCATTTTAGTCAAAGTGACAGAAAAAATAGAAAAGCCTCGTGAATACAATGTTGGAGCTTGCAATGGCACATTCCTCACATTTCTTATGCAAGGGACTGCTTTAAGACACCTTAAAAATATCAGTACAGTTTGGTTTTTAAGAAGTTCTGTGTCATCTAAACTCTCTCAGTTTGGAGTCACCCTTGCAGTACCAAGTTCCACATGTATTTTTGTTAATAATATTACATTAAAACATGAGAACTCCCCACGCAGTCGCTGTAATGGGGTGAAAGCTTTCCCAAACCAAGCAAAACCCAACATTTTCCCTTTTTCCCTGTTAAGGATTTGCTAACAAGAAATCCTCCCCAACACAGATGTTTTAGGGAGTAACGTGGGCCTGACAGAGCTGAGATCTGGTGACAGTGCTGGCAGCTGCACTTGCCACTCCTGCCTTAATTTGGGCAGATCTGGATGAATCATGTCCTTAACATGTGATTTGAGATGACTTTTACTGCATTAGCCTGCCCAGACTGTAACCACGCTGAGGGTTTTAAACGAGGAGCTTGAACTGTGCCAGCTACTCCGTGGGTGAAAAGGAGCATTTCAAGAGGTTCTATTAATAAAAGACTTGCCCTCGCTGAGCCTCCTGGACTGTGCCAAAGCAGCATTAAAAGATTTAAATCTATTACTGCGAGATGTCCCATTTCCTCCTGCCACCAAATAACAAGTGACAACGGCTCGCTGCAGCTCTGTAATCCCCCAAGGTTTTACCCAGCACCACAGACAGAGGTAGGGGAGTGATTCTTCCCAGGGATGTTAATTTGGTTTTAATTTAACTATCTGCAAAATTTAATAGTAAAGTTTAAAAAGACACATTTAATCGCTGGGCTTTATCTGGGGATTTCAGGTTGGATATTAATGGCTAAGGGGAAGAATCAGGGAATCACAGAAGCAGAATGGTTTTGGGTTGGAAGGCACCTTAAAGAGCATTTATTTCCAACCTCCTGCCATGGGCAGGGACACCTTCCCCTATCCCAGATTACTCCAAGCCCCATCCATCCTGGCCTTGGGCACTGCAAGGGATCCAGGGGCAGCCACAGCTGCTCTGGGCACCCTGTGCCAGGGTCTGCCCACCCTCACAGGGAGCAATTTCTCCCCAAAATCCCATCCAACCCTGCCCTCTGGCAGTGGGAAGCCATTCCCCCTGTCCCATCACTCCAGGCCCTTGTAAACAGTCTCTCTCTATCTTTCTTGTCAACCCCTTCAGGCACTGGAAGGCCACAATTAGGTCACCCCAAAACTTTCTCTTTTCCAGGCTGAACAACCCCAATTCTCTCAGCCTTTCCTCACAGGAGAGCTCCAGCCCTCAGCTCATCTCTCTGGCCTCGCTGCTGGGCACAGCCTATTTTAGGTCAGATAAAAGATGACTTTTTCAACTGTTTTACCTAATCTTGGATTTAATATAAACAAAGTCATCTCTCCCTGCTGGTTTTTAGGTGTGAGAGCTGATTTAAATACACTTTCAGAGTGTATTCTAAATGTTCTCTCTGCACCACACACTGAAGGATTGTCAGCACAGTTCACACTTTGGCTCCAGAGCCTTGCACAGAAACACCAGAACCAGAGTTTGTCATTTCCTTTTCCTCCCAGTCCTTGCACAGGCCAGCTGCAGCCCAGCCTTTATCTCCCCCCCCTCCCCTCCCTGCCCTGCCACGCCACCAGTTCCGCGTTTCCAGCCAGGCCATGGGGCTTTATTTTCAGGAAATGTCAGCAAATTGACCTTTATAACATAATAGCTGCTGTTACTTCCTGTGTTCTGTATTCAGACACAGCTCAATGAGTTCATTGAGGGTGAAGAAGGATTCATTAATTACGCCAGCAGCAGCAGCAAGCTACAATGTTAAGTTTCTTAAATGTAAATGTATCCTAGAAAATTACTCCCCGCTTGATTTGCCTCCTCCTCCTCCTCTCACCACCCCCAGGCATGAATCAGGAGCAGCGCAATGGAAATCCCCAGGGACATGCAGATGTATAATAATATTGAGTTTTGTTTTGCTCTCACTTACAAAAATGAGAACTATTATAATAATTGGAGTATTTTCTTTGGGAATATGATGCCTTAATGAAGTACTTTAACAAGTTATCGAGAAAATAAAAACTTACATGTGGAAACATCTTTATGGCATTGCAATTAACTTCCAGGAAATCCAGAGGGGAGTGAATTCACTCTGGGCGTTCTCTGTAACATGGAAATGCTTGTGTCAGAGCACAGAGAAAATGGCTTAGATAGGTGGGCTCATCTAAATTCTACTGTATAAAAGATGTAACTTTTTACCCCTTGGGGTGCTTGACTTGCAGAAACCACCTTGCAGCCTGTGCAGAATAAACATCTTTTTAAAGAAAGTCTAAACAGACTCTGTGTCTGTTTAGAGAGCTCCCCAAATCAGTAACCTCACCAAGGCCATGGTCACCTGCACCTCACCTGCTGTGGCCATCTCAGGATCATTACAGTTGGAAAGGACTTCCAAGTCCAACCAGTGGCCAGTCACCAAACCCTATTGCAAAGTGCCATGTCTATTTGTTTTTTGAACACTTCCAGCCACGATGATTCCACCGCTTCCCTGGGCATTCCCTTCCAATGCTTCACACAGTTTCAGTGAACAAATTCCTGCCGGTGTCCGCCCTGCTCTCCCGCGGCCCAGCCTGAGGCCGTTCCCTGTCCTGCTGTCCCTGTGCCCAGAGCCCGGCCCCCGGCTGTCCCCTCCTGGCAGGAGCTGTACAGAGCCAGCAGGGCCCCCTGAGCCCCCTTTTCTCCAGGCTGAGCCCCTGCCCAGCTCCCTCAGGAATTCTCAGCTCCGTTCCCTTCCCTGGGCACTCTCCAGCCCCTCAAGGTCTTGCCTGACGTGAAGGGCCCCGACCTGACTCCAGGATTTGCGGTGCCTCAGCAGTGCGAGCACAGAGGGGAAATGTCTGTTCGCTGATCTAGCAGATAACCCCTCAGGACTGCAGCTGCCCCGGCCGCGGGGCAGTTCGGGGGAGCGCGGACCCTTGTGTCCCCGGAACGTCTCTCTCGCGCCCGAACCGTGGCGGCGACCCCGCCATAGCGGCGCACAGCCCCTCCTCTGATTGGCTGCGGCGCGGCGCGCGCGCCGGCGGCGCGGGCGGTGATTGGCCCCGGGGCGGGCGCGGTTTCCCGGGCGACGGGCGGGCCGGCGCCGCCATGGCGAGCGTGCACGAGAGCCTGTACTTCAACCCGATGCTGACGAACGGCGTCGTGCACGCCAACGTGTTCGGCGTCCGCGACTGGGTCACCCCGCACAAGATGGCCCTGCTGGTGCTGCTCAGCGAGCTGGGCCGCGCCGGCGCGCAGCTCGGCCTGCTGGAGCGGCGGCGGCTCAACCGGCTGCTGCTGCCGCTGCTGCAGGTCGGGAGCCGGGCTGGGGCTGTGGGGCGGGGAGGGCAGGGTGGCCCCGTTGTGTCGTGGCCTGTCGCGACATGTCGCTGTCCTCCGCAGGGTCCGGATATGGCGCTGTCGCGGCTGCGCAAGGCCATCGAGGAGTGCTGCCCGCACCTGGCCGGCTCCGTCCACATCAGGTGGGGGCGGGCGGGCGATCCTCCGCGCTGGCTGTGCGCGCTCGGAGCGCTGGAGGAGCTCCGAAACGTGGAAATGGCAGGTTTTAAAAGCGTGCAGCTGGGCCAAAGTCTCCGCTTCGACAGATTTCTTACTTGTAACTAAGTTCTGAAAGGCACCAACATCGAAGTAATCTTAAAGTTTCCGTCTGTCTGTCTTCTGTCGTAGTGATGTATCTGTTATATCAGATAACTCACAACAATAATAACAGCAACAGTTCCAAAAATGTGATCAATCCAAAATTTTAAATTTCAAAAATAATAATAAAAAAAAAAAGTTCCTATTAAGAAAAACCGTCTCATCTAATTTTTCTTTTTTAATAGAGAACTATTTAAAAAGAAAAAAAGCCCAAACCCGACTATTATTTGGCTTGCCAATATTTAATATGATCTTATTTGTCTCAGTATGAAAACCTCCTGGGTCCAGGAAATTAGTTATCACTTGTTTGTGTTTACTCATTTATGCAGGAAGCAAGGGGATAGTTTATTTGAGGTCTGTATTAATACCCTAAAAAAATGTCATTTTCTTCCCCTGTTTAGGTTAAAACTTATGGCAGAAGGAGAACTGAAAGACATGGAACAATTTTTTGATGACCTTTCAGATTCATTCTCAGGGACAGAGCCAGAAGTCCATAAAACAAGTGTAGTAGGTAAATAATTGTTCTCCATAAGCTGTTTTTGATGTGCTATCTATCATTGATGTGATTCTCTCAGGACACAGCTTTGTTTTTCTGGGGAGGTGTCAAATTGCAGAATGCCATTTTTCTCTTGCTGGGCTCTTACATATTAACCAATAGTTTTGCATATTGTGAGGTTGTCACTGATTTTAACAATTTATCTGGGAGATGTGCTGCTAAATTAAGACCGAATTTACACCCTGCAACACTGAACTGTATCATTGAGATGAGGCTCAGTAATTTCCATTCCATTTCTCATTGATTTCTGTTTAATGAGGAACTAATTGGTGTTGTTTAAGGTGCTGGCCATGATTTGAATGTCCTGTCTGCAGCAGCCCGTGCTCACAGCAGGTGTTTCCCTCTCCAGGTCTGTTCCTGCGCCACATGATCCTGGCATACAACAAACTTTCCTTCAGCCAGGTCTATAAACTGTACACAGCACTCCAGCAGTACTTCCAAAAGGATGAGAAAAAGGATGGAGCCGACGAGAACGAGATGGAGCTGACAAATCCAGAGGAGCTGGATGGGAAAATGGAGAAAGAAGAACTTGACGGGCCTTTAAGGTGAAAAACTCGTGTTAAAACCTTTCCTATCTCTTAAGAAAATTAGTATTTTATTTTTTTAAAGTCTCCTACAGGCGGGCTGAGCTCTGTGGCCGCTCGTTTCCTTGGTGCCACCGTGTGGTGACAGCTGTCAGTGGCTCTGAAGGTGGCACTGCCCCGTCCTCATCCTCCTTTAGGGAAGCACAGCCCAAAGGCAGCTGCTGCCCAGTTTCCCCTCCTGAGGGACTCCTCTGCTTGTCACCTGCTAAAACTGTTGGAGAGGTGACTTCTCCAACGAGGAAAGATTGCTTAATAAGGGGAAGTTTGGTTTTGTTTTGCTTTTCATCCCTCTCCAAATAAAAGAGCTTGTGTCTGTTTATCTCAAAAAGGAGGAGTAAATACTTAGAGTTTTTACCTGCTGAAGAGGTGCTCCATTGTAAGAATAATCCTGAAAGTATTTTATGTGTCCATATATTTAAAATGTACTGCAAACTGTGTTTGTATAAACTTGTGCAGGAATTGCTGCATCATGAGTCAGACAGCAGCTTTTGGGGTCTGGCTGTGTGCTGGACTTGCTGGCTTTCCACAGAGTCAATGTCTTGCAGAGCAGCTGTTTCCAGCAGTGAGGGATGTGGCCAAAGTGCCAGTTCATCTCCTTGGGACTGTCTTCAGATGACAGAAAAAACCAGAGCAGAGCCATTTGAATATATCAGCCCCAAATCTTCTCTCTGCTGTTTTCCTTTAGGTTTTTTTAGGGTGTATTTAGGGTAACATTGCTCTCAACTGCAGTCTCTGCAGGTTAAAGCTAAACCATGTGAAATCATTTGGATTGCTGCCTTTGACGGAGTAAATTTTGTTCTTTATTAAGTTTTCTCAGTGTTCTTTCATGCTTTGAGCTGCAATGTCTCAGAAACTTTATAAAGCAAAAGTGTGGGTTGTCTGATGAAATGTGTTTCTGTGTTGCCTTTCCTTGCCCCTGTTTCTAACCAGACTCTTTCTTACCAGGGAAGAAGAGATAGCCTGCAGTGGGCCTCTTTCCCAGAAACAAGCAGAATATTTTCTGTCTCAGCAGGTATGTTAATTCTCATTAAAGTGGAGGAAATGTTCCATAACATGAATTTCACCTTGAATTTTATCCACAGTGTCAGCTGTGATGTTTTCTCTGGTCTGGTAGAGGCTCGTTGATATCTTGCATGTTGTTGCTCAGTATGAGCACTTGGGGCTATGAGTGTTTTATCCAGACATGGCACCATATGCTGATATTTGGTTCTCAGAAGGTCCTTCTGCTCTGCTTGCCTCACATTTCTGTGAAATGTGCAGTTTTGTTGGTTGTTCCAGCTGGTAAATGAAAAAGGGAACGGAAATACACATGGACACAAATGTCAGTAATTCAATAGCCAGTAATGCTAATTTTAGTAACTACATTTTTGTAATTTTTTATTAATTGAACTGCTTGCCAAAGCAAACAGTGGATTTATTGATTTGTTTTCCTCAGGTTGTTTTTTTTTTATGAGAAGATACATGTAATTCCAGTGAGCAATGTGTGGCAGTAGTTCTTCAGAGAGAAATTCAACCAGAATTCTTTAAGTGCCTTTAAACAGTCATTTGAATAAGGTTTTATTTGACTTGGTGTCTCTGATCTCTGCAAAGTGAACACTATAATACAGTATAGAATCAAACTGCCACTGTCACAGTGGAGCTGCTACAAAATCTTCTTTAATGTCCTCTCCAAGCAGATAACAACCTGACAATCCTGTACCACAATGTATTTTTATAACCCTCCTGATGGAGTTACATATCTTACTTGTACTGTTCAAATTTTATTCCAGGCTTCTTTACTAAAGAATGATGAGACAAAGGCTCTTGCTCCAGCATCTTTGCAAAAGGAATTGAACAACTTGTTAAAATTTAATCCAGACTTTGCTGAAGCAGTAAGTATCTTTGTCTTCATCCAGAATGGTTGTAAAAGGATTTCTTATCTCTAGGACAGGATTATTTGGAAGTAATTTATTCTCTATTGAAATATAAATAGATGATAGAAGTGTGAGCAAACTGCATGTAAATGTTTAGTAATTCAGACTAAATGTCCTGAAGGTACAGAAACCTTAATTAAGCAAAGTGCTTCCCTTTTGCACAGATATAAGCCTCTTAATTTTGGTGGGACTGACTGCATTCTTGTTCAACTGAATCTAAAACTTACTTCTTTTACCCACATTTTCCTAAGGAATTTCAGGCCTCACACTCCTGTAGTTTAAAAATCAGTATTAAGAGCAATATCTGTTAATTTTGCTGCTTGTTCACTTTGCTTTTGGTCCTTAACAGCAATTTATAGAAAGCCACAGACAACTCCTGCTGAGGGACATTTCCAGACCTGTGCTGTGAACTCTTGATTTGTCCCTCAACAGCTTCTTCTTGAGCAACTTCCAGAAGTCCTGCCTTGCTTTCTACTCTTCCTCCCAGCAGCCCTGGGCTGTGCAGACAGCATTTTCCTGCTGTTTGGAAGGGTATCCTTGAAAGGGCTGCCATAGTCCACAATATAAAGGATTACCCTGCCCTGGTCTCAATGCCAAAAAGAAAATACATGATTTTAGCGTCTCCTTTCTATCTGCACAGCATTTGGGAGCAGTGCTGATGTTTCTTAGTACCTTCCTGAGTGCAGACACTGTGGGAGTCTTGCCTCCATTCCCACTCTTGCTTCACACATAAATACAGATTCCACCTCTGTAGAGATCTCAGACTCTCTGGGATATCATTCTGACAGCCAGATCTTGTAATCTTCACCATTTGGCAGATCCTGTTAGGGCGGGCAGCCAATATTGTCCAAGAAATGATCCAGTTTTATCCCGAAATTCTGCCCAGGTAGTATCAGTATTGCAAATTCCGCTCGGTATTTCACAGTTACACATTTTGGACAAAACCACCCAGTAATTATAAACAAAACCTCTGCTTTAGTATCTGTACAATTAAAGCTGATTTCGTTTCCCTTTCCAGCATTATTTAAGCTACTTAAACAGCCTCAGAGTGCAAGATGTCTTCAGTTCCACACACAGCCTCCTGCATTACTTCGACCGGCTGATCCTCACGGGGGCAGAGAGCAAAAGCAACGGCGACGAGGGCTACGGGCGGAGCCTGCGCTACGCCGCGCTCAACCTGGCGGCTCTGCACTGCCGCTTCGGCCACTAGTAAGGGATCCCCCCGGGCATCTCCAAGTGCTGACAGAGAGACCTCCCTCCCTGATGAAAATCCCTTCAGGGGCTTGCACTCAGCTGTGGTTGCGTTGGGATCCTCTTGCGGTCTCGATTTGTTTGGGTTCGGTTTCGTTTCGATGTTTGTTTGGTTTCCATAATAACTGAGTCATCTAAGAGCTGACATTTGTCTGTGGCTTGGGTATTTTAAGTGTTCAGTTACATTTCCATGATCTCAGAAGGGTCAGTGGGTATGAATGCTTATTTTCATCCATATTTTCAAGAAAGTGTGGTTGGTTTTCTGCAAGTTGGCATAGGGCTGATGATCTGGCAAAAGAATAATTAAACAGAAAAAGCCATCCGAGCTTTTAAAGTTTAAAATGCCATACGAGGGGGATTTATTTTGTTGATAAAGCTGGCCTACCCATCTTCATTTATGGTTTGCATTTATTGATTGCTGCCTGGAGGTACCATGTGAAAGGTCTGGAGAGGGGAAGGACACGGCAAAGTTGAGAGCAACAATTTCTACACTGGCAGATTTTAAATGTTGGCCCTGTTCAAACGATAATTTGGCACCATGGCATGTTCAGGATTTGAAAGCCCATGTAGGGGTTACAGCTGCATTTTGGTCTGCAGATGCTGTCAGACTTCTTGTCCTGAAAACCAGAATCCATTGCAGAGTGCTGGGAGGAAAACAGAGGCTGTTAAATCAGAGATCTGAGTGCATTATGCATAATTCAGATCAATATTCCTCTGGATCAGGATGCTGTATCTTAAGCACTGTAGGAATAGTAATTGTTCTCCCTCTGTCTGCCCATAGCCAGCAGGCTGAACTGGCACTTCAGGAAGCCATCAGGATTGCCCAGGAGTCCAACGACCACGTGTGCCTGCAGCACTGCCTGGTAAGAGCTCTGTTCACATGGGGCTGGAGTCGTTTTGCTCAGTGAACTGTTGCAGAACTACTCTCACAGCAGCATCTCCCCCAGGGAATCTGACTGCCCAGCAGTGAGCTGACATCACTCCTGGCACCCAGGGCAACAAATGAACATCATGGGGTGTTTTGGTACAGCTCAGGGTTAATTTTTTAAGCAGGAATTGTTATCCCAGAGATCTCGGTAGTAAGCTCAAAGCTGAGTCTTAGATGTTGTAAAAAGAAGTAGTATTTCAGAACTTCCTCCTTCCTGTCTGTTGAATTCTCAGAGTAACCAGCCACCTTTAGAGCAAGCAAAGTGGGAGGGAAGGACTTGGATTTCTCTCTACTTTTTCTTCCTTTAACATTATAATGAATTGACACCAATGATATCAAACTCCTGAGGTGCTGCATTCCACAGTTCCCTGTATTTTTGTGCATCACTGAACCTCCAGTGTTGGTTAGTGCCACCCCAGCATCCCAGCCTAGCTGCACTTCTGATCTGTTTTGCTGTGTAGCATTTAGTAGAAGTTTCCTTAGAATCAATCCTTGAGTGGTCTGTATTTCCAGTGAGTTTTTGTGTGTTCTGTAGCCATCAGTTACTTGCAATGAGATTTTGATCTTTTTCCTTGCTAGAGTTGGTTGTACATCCTGGAGCAGAAGATATTTGATAGCTGTGTTCTGCTGGAGCACTCTGTGAACAAATCCTTACATTTTGGATTGCCAGTGAGTCCATTTCATCAATCCTTAACTTCATTCTGGGACAAACCCATGTGGCAATGGGCATGTGTGTGATCAGAGTTTGGCGTTTTGTGGCTCGTCTGTTCAAAATATGTGACTGGATTTAAACAAACATGTTTTAACACTCCAAAATCTACCTGTTTCTATGACTTTTATTCTTCATATCAACAAGCCAGAGTTCAGTTGCTTTAATGCTAGAGCATTATTGCAAGGCTCACTGGTTTTGCTTCTAACTTGTTTGATTTTCAGGGAGAAAAACTCCCTGTGGCTACTGACCCAGGCACCATTTGGTACAATCTGGTGCTCAGGGGAGGTTCTTAGGCCTCCACCTTCCCTGAAGCTCAGTGCTGATTTGAACACAGGTTTACTTGTACAGCTCTGTGAAATCTTGCAGGGCAGCTCTCCCCTTTGGTAGTTCGTGCCCTGGTAGATCTGTTGTCTGTTAATGTTTAGTTCTGTCATCCACAATCCCTCTGTTAAGAGAATTGTTCTAAAATGGACTAAACTGTTGTTGGGAGATGGGAGCAGACATGGCCTCCTTGTAGGGAAGGGAAGGAAAGCAAAGGCTCTGTTTTCACAGCAGTTCTGGAGAAATCCAGGTACTGGTCCTGTCCTCCTCCGTAAGATTTCTGTGTGGGGGAGTGGAAATTACCTTTCACATCCAACAAAATGACATTCACATATGTGTGGGTGTGCATAAGTGAGTATTTAAAGAAATGCCTGGGGCAGTGTTCCTTTGTCTGTGCTGTCTTCTTGGGATTCTTTTTTAGTAGTTTAGAACTCTGCTCCAGTGTAATTTGCAAGCCTGGGATACTCTGTTGTCTTCCAACACTGTAGGTATGTTTTTTTTTTTCCTTCTTCCCAGTATCTTGCTTCCTTGGGAATACAGTCCTTGGTTCAGCAAAGAGCTTTTGCAGGAAAGGCTGCCAACAAACTAATGGATGCCTTAAAAGATTCTGATCTGTTGCATTGGAAGCACAGCCTGTCTGAGCTCATTGACATCAGCATAGCACAGAAAGCAGCCATTTGGAGATTATATGGCCGCAGGTATTTGTTTTGTTTGGAACTCCTGGATTAGCTGCTGCACTTGTTAGCACATAATGCATTTATATAGGTGTAACAAGTGACTGTGTCTCTCCAGTGCACTAAAATAAAGCAATCAGACTGATTCAGTACAGGCTGAGTGCAATTATTTCCATTCTCTTGTGTTCCTTTAAAACCCATACTGAAGAAGAGATAGAGTTTCCATTTAGTAGTGGCAAATAGATCATAAATTGTTCTTGTGACCCCACTTGCAGCATCTCTGTGCTTTGGCTGTGTGCAGCTTTCAGTCTGTAGTACTTGCTGTGCCTGCACAGTCCAGAGTCCTTGGACAGCAGTTGTTTCACAAGTTTTCCTTCTCCCCAGGCCCCTGGCTTAACCAGACAATGTAGACTATTGTAACAAGAACCATAGATTAAAAATGGCTGTTGTTTGCTGCTTGAAAACTAAACGATATTTCTCTTGCACAAGCACCATGGCACTTCAACAAGCCCAGACCTTGCTGAGCATGAACAGTCTGGAGGCTGTGAATGTGGGTGTTCAGCAGAACAACACCGAGTCCTTTGCTGTGGTGTTGTGTCACCTGGCAGAGCTGCACGCAGAGCAGGTGAGCTTTAGGGCTACTTGCACCGAGTGCCATTTGGTGAGAGGACCTGTGGGTGTTACTGACAGAGGGTGCAAGACTTGTGGGTTTTTCTGCCTTTAATGCCTGCTCCGGGGGCAGAGACGATGCAGGGTGTTTGCTTGGCAAATCCCTTCCCTGAGGGTTGTGCTGAAAGGGAGGGGAGCAGGGTGAATTAATCAGTGTCCTTCTGTCTTCCAGGGGTACTTTGCAGCTGCCTCTGAAATCCTGAAACACCTAAAGGAGAGATTCCCTCCCAACAGTCAGCATGCACAGGTAGAATACTTAGCATTCAGCCTGTAAGTTATGTAACTATTATTCAGTAGGATGTGAATCCCACTGCTCCTGAATTTTCCTCTGGATGCCTTGGGCTATGCATTTTCTCATTTCCCTTGGCTCTTCCTCATGGGAAGCTGTGCAGCATCAGGTTTTTTGCAAAAGCATGGAAGAGCTGCCTGTGTTGTTTTCAGACTGGTGAGACATTTCTCTCACCACAGCCTCCTAAGATGAAGCTGTTCAAGTAGAAATTTCATTAACAGAGGAATATACATCTGCTCCTTGAGCACATAGAGCAATTAAATGCTCTGCATTGATTTGGAGCTTCAAAGTTCTGTTTAATTAGTGCTTCTTATTTCAATATATTACAATCCAGAAATAACTGAGGTAATAGGCTAATAACCTGATTTTTGTGTGACTCTGGGAAACATTGCCACAGGAGTCTATAAAATAGTATTTACATTGAAGTGTTCAAGATCCCTTTAAATATAGTGTGAGCCTTCTCTTCTCACTACAGAACAAGTCTCCAAGTCTCAAATCATTAGTAATGATTTAAAAGAGCCTTTTTACTTAAAATGCAGTCAAGTAGTTGAGCTTCAACATTGAAACATTAATCCAGACCTGAGCATTTCTATCGAGGACAGTAATTCAGTAAATCCAATAATTGGACAATGGAGTTAGTGTGTCTAGACATAAATACCTCCAGGGGAAAATAAAAAGTAAATTCTAACTCGGGATAAGAAATTGAGCAGGCACAACTTCTAAAGCTTGTTTCTGGATGTTCTTTGTTTAGCTTTGGATGCTGTTTGATCAGAAAATACAATTTGAGCGAGCCATGAATGATGGCAGATACCATGTAGCAGATTCTCTTGTAGCAGGAATTACAGCACTTAATAGCATTGAAGGTGTATACAGGTAAGAAATCGTGGGTCTTTGTGCACTTGCAGGTGTGTTCCATGAAGATAATGAAAAATTTAGCAAAATCATCACTGGCAGTCACATGTGCTTACATATTTTTCCCTTTTCAGAATTAGTTAAGGTCATGTTGTCTGGCCTATAGGGCTATTCCCTTAGAGCATGTCCTGCAATAATAATTTGTAGTTGTTTCTCTGGACATTTTAAGAACTTGAATAGCTGCAACTGGTGTTATTCTAGAGCTGTGAATCAGTTGTGATAACATCTTCAAAATCTGCTATACTCAAACCTGAGCACAAAGCAGATTTTTTTGTCAAATAGCTGGGGAGGGAGCTCGGGCCTTGAGCAAATTCCTCTGTAGCCTGGTTTCTACATCTCCAAAACAGAACAATGTGAAGGTTTTTTTTTTTTTTTCACTCACCTCAATAGGGTCTTGTTTCTAAAAGAGAATGATGTGTTAAAAATAGTTACAGTTAAAACTTGGTATTTGGTGAGTATGAAAACCAACTTAGTGTTCAAAGAATTTCTTGCTGATTTTCAATGAGGCAAAACACCTAAAAGCAGCCAGTGCCAGTCAGCTGGAAGAGCAGTATTCAAGCTGTGGGACCTGATGCTTGTCCTTCTGGAATTGGACTGATCATGAATTCCCTGATCTTTAAATATTCTGCTCAGTGTCTGGTTCAGGGCGTTTGTACCCATCCCCTGCTGCTGTGCATTTGGTCCTGACTTCCCTGTTCTCCATTTTCCTGTTGCTCCATATCCTTGTTAGCTCAGGCCAATTTTAGCTGCTTTACCTCATACCTGTTTTTCTCACAGATAATCACTTATGCTTTCTAGCATGCATGTCCTCCCACTTCTGCTGCCTGTTTGGCCTTTGGTTTTGGCAATCCCTGCTTTCTATCTAAAGCTGTTTTATGAGTTTGATCCTTTCTGCCTGGGAGTTGTCCAGTTGGCACCAGGGAGATCTGTTTTTCCTCCTGTCTGTGTGTGCAGCATGTGTACACTTTGTCAGGGTGCCAGTCTGCAGTTATAAGAAACACAGGTCACAAAATAGAGACCTGTTTTACTGTGTTCTGAAGAGCAGAATTCTATACGAAATAAAAAAAATACAGTGATGTTTTCTTTCTATCACAACAGAAAAGCCATTGTATTGAAAGCCCAAAATCAGATGTCAGAGGCACACAAACTTCTGCAGAAATTGTTGATCCACTGCCAGAAAATCAAGAACACCGAGATGGTGATTAGGTAAGAATGTTTCATTTTCAGAGTATTAAAGCCACTTTGTAGTGATTAGAATCAGCCATTTCAATTTGTCTGTGTTCAGACTTCACTGGTCTTCAGATTACCTGCTGTGATTCTGAGATTACAGAGTCATTTCAATTATTAATCACAGTATGGAGGAATCCTCAAAATATTGTGTCATTTAAACCTAGTTACTTTTAATGCGTAAACCAAAAGGTGGTAAACTTAAAGTTCCAGGAAGATTCATGGAAGAAGGAAACACTGTATCTAAAATAAATAGGAAATGTGTGTGTGTGTGTAGTTTTACCTTGGTGTAAATCTTGGCAGAGCTGTGGTGTTATTTAATCTTCTGTATGTCTGCAGCATCTCCTCTTAGGGGTGTAATTTAAATTTACCGTACAAGCAGCTGCGTAATTCATAATAAGACCAATACCATTGTGGATGGGAACAATTCCCTGGGAAACAAGTGGACATTTTCCATGCAGAGTAAAGGTTTGTAACTGTTTGGTCAGGGTGCTGCTGTCCATAGCAGAGCTGTACTGGAGATCCTCGTGTCACACCATCGCGCTGCCGGTGCTGCTCCAGGCTCTGGCCCTGGCTCGGGAATACAGCCTGCAGTACTTGGCTTCTGAAACTGTGCTGAACTTGGCTTTCTCCCAGGTAGGTCTGATTTGTGTTTTCACAGGGCTGTGGGGCAACATTTATTCTGGGGATCTGGATGCAGTTTTTGTTCCTATGAGATTTAAGGATGCAACCTTGTTGGAATTAAATTATTGATTCTGAAGAAGCAAACTCTGAATGTAAAAGCTTTCGAGGAAGTTAATAAAAGTTGAGCTTCATGTGTATCACTAAAATATATATTATTGTAGATAATTAAGCAGTATAAATTTCCCCTGTCTTAATGTCTTCCGTTATTTTTTTATGCTGATATTTTGGCTTTCTAGTAGCATAGGTTGGCTTGTATATTAAAAATAATGCTGGTCATGAATTCAGTTATATTGTTTATTCTGAGAGACGTGGCTGTCAGCACTGACTGAGTGGAGAAGCCTTTCCCAGTCATTTCAGAGAGCAGCTCATTTCTACTCACCAAGTTTTGATTTAAAAGAAGATTGTAGGGAAAAAGTTGAAAAAAAAAATGTGTTACATCATGTTATTAGAAACAGACATGGCTTGTGTTGGTGTTCCCTGAAGAAGCTGCTTGTGTCAGTGGATTCCATTGTGAGACCAGCAAGTATTTCTCTTTCAGCTGATCCTTGGCATTCCTGAACAAGCCCTGAACATCCTGCACATGGCAATAGAACCTGTCTTGGCCCATGGAGCTGTCCTGGACAAAGGCTGTGCCATGTTCTTGGTGGCCAAATGTCAGGTGGCTTCTGCAGCTTCCTACACCCCACAAAAGAAGATTGAAGGTAGAGTGGAGAGTAGTTCCCTCTGAAACTGCTCAGAAATGCAAACTAGTGTCTGTACACCAGAGTGTGTTACCTGGTTATTGGGTACAAAATTAATTTGGAATTAGTTGTTCCACAGATGTTTATAACAGAACATTGTTTATCTGCATACTCTCATACACATATTTTGCAGCAAAGGCTGAATAATAGAAACTAGCTGAGAGACCATGTTGCTAAGACACAAATGGTTTTGAAAAGCTGAGGAATTTATAATTGGCCTCTAGACTTGAGCTGCCTTGCTTGGAGTTGTTACTGTGATATTTTCTTAAATATGACTGTCCCCCTTTTCCCCACAGCTTTGGAATCTGCTATCTTGAATCTAAATGAAGCCAAGACTTACTTTGCCAAAGTGGACTGCAAAGAGCAGCTCAGAGACGTTCTCTACTTCCAAGCCCGGCTGTTCCACACCCTCGGCAGGACCCAGGAAAGGAACAAATGTGCCATGTTGTTCCGTCAGCTGCACCAGGAGCTGCCAGCACACGGGGTCCCCTTAATCAACGCCTTCAAGTGATGAATTTAAAGAGGAGATTTGTTTGTTTTCCTGTCTTGGTTTTGTTTGTTTGTTTGTTTTTTTACGAACATCTTTTTATTGTATTCGGTCATTCGTGTTTCAGAGTAACTGCCAATAAATCATGGTCTGCTCTTGAACAAGTTTGTGTTTTGTAACAAAAACATCGTTTTCCACTCATTTCACTTTTATTGTGTACTTGGAATTAAGAAATTAGTGGAGAAAAAGAGAAAAGACCCTCTTGACTGTGTTGTAAACACCCTGAGGGGAGCAGTGCAGTCCGAAGAAGTAGTGTTCTGTTCTAAGGAGTGACATTTCCCAAATCAATGCAGCCTTTATGGACACAGGGGTACAAAAAACAGTGGAAAATGCAGGCAAAGCTCCTTTGTGCTCTTTTTAAGTGGTATGGGAGGGGAGTCTCATTTAAAACATGTCCTTGCTTTTAACCTGCCTGCAGTTGCTGTTTGTGCTGCAGAACCAGATGGTGCTGGCAGAAGGGGAAAAGACAGGGTTCAGTCAGAGAGGTGTAACAGTGCAAAGTCCTGGCACTGTTGTTTCGTGTGTCCTTGTGCAGAGGGGGCATGAGGAGAGTGCAGAGTGGGAAACAACAGCCCCAGCTCAGCTGAAATGGTTTTACTGTGTGTGTTCTCCCCTCAGTATTGTGTGTCATTCACCTGCTCTGCTTTTATGGGTGAAGAGATGGAGATCACAACTGACTGAAGTATCTGGAGGGGCCTGCAAGAAATTTGGAGAGGGACTTTGGACAAGGGCTGGAGCGACAGGACAAGGGGGAATGGCTTTCCATGGCAGAGGGCAGGGTTAGATGGGACACTGGGGTGAAATTCTCCCCTGTGAGGGGGGGGGAGGCCCTGGCACAGGTTGCCCAGAGAAGCTGTGGCTGTCCCATCCCTGGAAGTGTCCAAGGCCAGGTTGGATGGGGCCTGGAGGAGCCTGGGATAGTGGAAGCTGTCCCTGCCCATGAGATGGTCTTTGAGGTCCCTTCTAACCCAAACCATTCTATAACTGAATATGTGATGTGCTGGCATTGACTGCCAGCAATGAGAACCTCATTTTGGAAGAAAATTTCATTTTGGCTGTAGTGTGTAATGTTGAAGGCAGAGGGATTGCACTCCTGTGAGTGTAAACCTTTTGTGGGTGCCAGTCACCGGTGACTGTATAAAAGCAGAGCATCATTAAACACGAGGAGATACCCTGCTTGGAAGCAGTAGATTTAACTGAGGCATTGCCAGACCAGACCTAAACCTGGTTCTGCTGGAGCCCTTCCAGGTAAGCAGGAAGAGAAAAGCACTAAGGTGTGGCTGAGACAAGGATAGTCCGGTGTTAGTTTACACATTCCATTAATTAGTGCTGCATCGGGGCTGTTGGCAGATCATCAGGGCCTCGATTTTAAAAGGAGAGTTCCAACAGCAAAGGGGAACCCAGCTTTGTGGAACGCTCATCGCACCCTCTCTGCTGTGTTCTAACCAACATCGAGGAGTTTAATTCTTAAAATGTTTGGAGCACCTACCGCGTTAAGGTAAGTGTATAAACCTGATTTTTAGAGTCGCTTTCAAGATTCTGGTCAGAAATAGAGTGTTTATCGACATAGCTGGCATGGAGGCCTGGCTCTGCTCCGGGGAGCTCTACAGTGTCAAAGTGGTGCCCACAAACGAGCCTTGAAGCAAAATGAGGAAGAAGTTTTGGCCAGCTGTGGTATTTGCATCTGCTCAAGGCTGAAGCTGTTGCTTCACGAAAAGGAAACCGGGGTGAGCTTAGAGCAGAAATGGTGCTGGATGGAAATAAAAACAACCCCCAAATACTGGACAAAGCAAGGGGTGTGTTTGCCGAGTTCTGGTGTCAGCCGGGGTATTAAAGGCCGTGCCCCTGAGTTCTGTCTCAGCGCTACAGAGCTGCAACTTGTGCGGGAACTGTTTGGCGGTGGCCCCTGCGACATTTCCAAACAACTGTTTTCCAAACCGCCCTTTTAGGTGATGATTTGGGCAATCGCTCAGTGCGGGGAACCGGCGCAGGTAACCCGGTTTGCCCCCAGCCGACCCGACGCTGGGGGCCCGGTGTTCGCACGGGGCAGGGGCAGGGAGCGGCGCCGGGGTTCGTGTCCCCCCGAGGCGGGCGCGGCGGCAGCGGCACCGGCCGGGGCTCCGCGTTCCATCCCGAGGGGAGGTGACGCGGGGCCGCGCGGCCCGGGGGGGAATTAAACACCGGGGAAAAAAAATAATAAATAAACAAAAGAACAAAACACACCCCAAGAGCGGCTTACAGGGGGCGGGCGGGCAGGATGCGGCCGCCCGAGGGGAAACCTGCCCTTCCCCGGGGCGGAGCGGGGCCTCCCTTTCTCCCTCCCTCCCTCCCTCCTTCCATCGCTCCCTCCCTCCTTCCCTCCCTCCTTCCCTCTCTGCCGCCGCCGGAGCGGAACCGAAAGCGAAGGCGGCGCCGGGCAGCCGCGCTCCGGCCCAGGGCGGCGGGGGCTGCGGGGTGCCGGGGTCGCTCCCCGCCAGGTCGGTGCTGCGGGAGCGGCAGGGGAGGCCGGGCGGGCCCGGGCGGGGGATGCGCCCGCGGTGGCGGAGACAAAGCCGCGCCCGGAGGGACCGCGCGGGCGGGGGCGGCCGAGCCGGGGCTGGAGCGGGGATGGAGCCGGGGCTGGGGCTGCCCTGCGGGCGGCGAACGGCATCGCCTCCGGACGGGGCTCTCTGGCGGGCGGCCTGTGCCGACACCCCCGCGGTGCGGGCTCGCTGCTGTCATTTCCCCATCCCGCGCCGGGGAGCCGCCCGGGCCCCGCGCACATCCCGTGGCCGCGGCCCCGACACGTGCCGCGGAACCGGCGGTGGCACCCGCCGGCCACACCGCGTGTCCCACAGACCCCACGGGGCTCCCGTCCGGGGGTTGAGGGCCGGGATCGGGGGTGCCAGGGAAAGACAGGCCATGGGGTTGGGGAAAGGGGCGGTTTTTAAGGTCAAGGGGCAAGTGAGAGTCGGGGGATGGAGCTGGTGCAGCGACTGTGTGCAGGGGACGGGTCTCGTTAGAAGCCACAGGTTGGGTTGCTGCGAGTGACAGAGTGTGGTTAGGAGGTGGGATGCAGCCCTGCAGCCACGTGCACGGCACTGAGCATCAGGAGCATGAAGGTAACAGTCGAGACCAAGAGCAGGAGTGAGATGACCACGGGAAGCTGGTGTGATGGCGCTGTGGGCTGACTGCAGTGCTGCAGGGGCAGAAACCACCCCTGGGGACAGGACCAGGTTGTCCTCAGGGCCAGGAGGACAGGATGTGTGGCGGCTGTGGGCACCAGAGCTGCCTTCATGGCCCGTACCCACAGAGACAGCCCCTCCCCCGGGAGAAGGAGCCCCGTCCTCCTCGCTCTCCATGAGCACTTTCTCTTGGGAAAAACAGCCAACAAACCTCAAAAGCCCATACCTGAGTGTGCTGTGACGATGCGTGATGGACCAGCGCTGTTCCGGGGAGGTAATTTGGAGAAGCCTTTGCTTTCGACTCTGCCCTAATGTCTTTTAAGTGGTGTTCACAAAGTGGAGAGCTGCTCTCGTTTCCTCTCTCTTGGGCATCATGGGCTGGAGCTGATGTTTTCCAGGAAAGCTGGAAGTAGCTCAGCAGAGCTGGACAAGGTGATGGAGGTGCCCTGAGCTGATCCTGGCCCATGCTCAACATCATCTCTGGAGCTTATGCTCTTTTGGGATGATCATTATATATTGCTTCAGTAGTATCAGGTAGTATCCTCAAAATTATAAAAGAACCTTGTAAAGACTTTTTTGTGACTCCTATTGAAACCTGCTGGTGGGTGTTGTAACAATACAGTGCTACCAGCCTGGCTTTGCATTTTTTTCCCCAATTCTTTCCACCCTGTGTTAGCTGGGCCAGGAAGTGCAGGAGGCTCTTCCCTTCACTCTGGGGATGATGAAAAGCTTCACTGCTTGGGCACAGGGACCTGTCCTAGATGGGGCATGGGCACCTGTTTCCAGTATTTCATAAATTTGGGTGTCCTCTGACTGCTAGAGAAGCTGTTGAGAGATTTCTTTTCCCATTAAAAGTCAGGTGGGGGATGCATAGGGTCTTTGTATACTACAGTGACTAATATATTTCTGGCAAGGTCTGTGCTCACCCGTAGGAAGGGAAACTGTGATCGATGCCCCCGTTGCTGCAGATGACACCACTCTTGGCATGAGCACTTCCACCGCTGACCGTGACCAGGGAAAGCAAAATAGCCACTGGACTCTGCCCAGGGAGACCAATAACTGGCCCAGGCTGGCGCTGCTTGGCTTTTAACCAACCTTCAGCAGTAGCAGGGGAGCAACTCTGCGAGTAAAATCAGCCCTGGTTTTGGTGTTTTGAGTTCAGTTTTGTTATAAACAGCTGAAGTTGCAGTTAATGAGCTGACCCCTATGGAAGGACGGATGGACTGCTGAGCTGCCACCAAGTCTCACTCCCTTGGGAGGGTCTGATCCTGACACTGCGTCTGGCCTTGCCCCAGTGACACAGGTGTGGGGAAGGCGAGTGTGCAGCCCCTGCATCTGGGCAGAGAAACAGCTCCGGGGAGGGAAGGGCAGGCAGATGCATCCATATGCTCTGATTTAAATCCCTGCAGCCAGTGCTGGCTGCAAGGTGTCACCCTCTGCACTTATCCAGAATCAGTCACCGTGTTCCCTTCCGGAGGTGGCCGCATCCAGCAGGGCTCAGGTGCTCTCAGCAGAGCTGGGGCAGCCCGAGGGGTCTGTGAAAAATCCCTCACCCTCACAGGGGCTGGTTTCGCTCCCATTCGTTTCCGCTCAAGCCACGTGGACGCTGAGTGAGAGGGAGAGCTGCTGCCAGGGTTTCACAGACCTCTTTTCATTTTAATATCCCTCTCCTTGCTGAATTAGATGCGAGACTGATTGCTTCGATAATCCTGCTGCAGCCGCTATGGGTTATATATGGATTGCAGCCAAAAGCTCTGCCGATAAATCATTCCTATACACCAGGCTGTTATATTTCCTGAGGATTTCGTGGGCATGTGCTGCTTCCTTTTACATAAGAATCTGCTGGAGTTCATACCAGAATGTGCTGCTTTTCCCCAGGCAAGGGCCTGGATGGGTTCGGTGAAGCCAAAGCCCCCAGGCTGTATTTTCTCTCTTTAGGATTACTGCCCTCGTTTCAGCTATTTTACTTTCCTCTCTGGCTGGGAATACAGCTGTTGTCCACCTTTTCCTCCTCCTCATGTGCTTATTAAGGATAACAGGGCTGTGTTCAACAGTGTGACCCCACTTTTGAGTTTCTCCCAGGGGAAGTGTAATCTCAGAGGGCGATTTCTTAAAACCCCCATCCTCTGACCCTTTGCACACATGCAGTGGGAAAACCCCTCTAATTTCCCACTTCAGTCGATGTTATGATGGGGCTTGGATGACTTTTAGTTTACAGAGCCTGGGGAAGCCTGCTTGAATTAATCAGACTTGATGTGTTTATCCTGGTCAAGCCAATTAACTCCCGCCAGCCAGGACATGTTCAGCTCTCAAGTGTGACTGAGACTTCATAACTCAATTTTGCTCAAGCCCAGCAAAGTTGATCAGGAACCCTTGGAAATCGGGATGCAGGTGATGCCCTGGGGGCAGGATGGGATGCCCAGCCTTGCTGTGGCACTGCTGGGGACTGGTGTTGCTACCAGCCATGTTCCTGGGGTGGTTTCATCCCAAGGCTGCCCCGATGAGCTGCCTTTTTTGGTGTGGCCGCAGAGCACGGTGAGGGTAGAGGGCACAGCTTCGGGGCAGCTATTTATATGTGCCCACTGGAGGGGTGCCCAAAGCAGGCCAGGCAAATGGCCTCGAGATGAGTCCCTGTGAATTCAGCATGAATGGGGGGGCTGGCCTGTTTGTTTTAATCCATTTGGGAGTGCATTAAAACACGCTGCCGTGGGCTGCCAGCAGCACTGCAGGGGGAATTTGACTTGGCTGGTGGCTCCTGGCTCTCTCATCCAGCAAAGCCCCATCCAGGAGCGGATTCAGCCCCACAAAACTCAGCGTTTCTGGAATAGTTTGTCCTTGTTGCTGTTCGTTGACTTATTTATAGCCTGCCCATCCCTGTGCTTCTCCGTGCCTCGGAGCAGCGAGCGGTGCCGTGTTGGCTTCAGCTCCAGGCTGATCCCACTTGGGCACAAAAGCTCTGGTTTATAGATCAGTGTTGAAAACAGCAATTAGGCCATTGTGAAGCCTCGAGGATGGGGGAGACGATTTGATTTCTGTACTTGACCCATAATTTCTGCTGGGCTGATTCAGAGTGGTTGTGCTGCGGGTGCAGCATGGAAACTTCAATGGAGATGAGTGGAGCTAATTTTAACCGGCCGCCTCGTCGAGGTGTGGGAACCAGGCAGAAAACGCCTCAAACCTTGTTCCTGCTTCTGGGCTGGTTGTTTCAGGATATTTTTTTTCGATTCCTTCTGTGGCAACTTGTTAACCTAGAAATTAAAAACAGCACCAGCGTTGGGGTAGGGAGGAGTGATGGTTTACAGCCAACCAACCACTGAACAACCCCAGGTGCTGTGGGGTGCCTAGCATGTGTGAATTAACATAATTTTCTCCTCTCTTTTTTAATTATCACTTAATTATTTGATTTTTTAAAAAAATAAATTTTGTTGCTAACAGTTTTCTCATTTATCTCAAGGTTTGGGGACCTGAGTTTTGCACAGAAGGCCACAGGGGGAGAAACAGAAGTCACTGGCAATGATGGGCTGTGGGAGGAAGCAGTGAGCCAGGGGGCTGGTCCTGCACCCCACGCTTGGTAAGTGGGTCCCTGCACCCCTGAACTGCTTTGTTTGGGTGGGCTTGGCAGAGATGTGCCCACTTTGAGCAGTAAAGTAGGGAACTCGGTGGTATTTATGCTGGTATAGTGCAATTCTTTATCCCGCCCCTTTAAAACAACAAATCCCGCTTTCCAGAGAGCCCGGCTGACCCACCCTGTGTTTGCAGGCACATCTCCCCGCCACAGCATGGCCAGGATGAGGCCATCGGCCCCTCCACGCCGGCCCGTGTCCCCAGCAGCTCGCCCGCCCCACAGCCCCTCTGCTGCGCCGGAGGCTGCGGCCGCCGAGCCCCCGCGGCGCTGCGGGACCCCCCGGCGCTGAGCCCCGGCCACCCCGGCATGGCCTCGCTCATCGTGGTCACCGAGCACGACGCCGCGGGGAGCGCGAGCGAGGAGGAGATGGACGTGCCCGGCACGGAGGGCTTTGGGGATGGCCGCAAGCTGCACCTCTCGGGCCGCAAGCTGTCCCTGCAGGAGCGGCCGCAGCCTGCCCGCTCGCCCGGCCACGGCGACAGCGCCTCCGAACGCTTCATCTACCCCTCCCTGCCCTACTCCCCGGTGACCTCCCCGCACTCCTCCCCACGGCTGCCGCGGCGGCCGACGGTGGAATCCAACCGTGTGTCCATCACGGGATTGCAGGTGAGGGGGATGAATGTTACAGGTGAGGGGGGTGAACGTTACAGGTGAGAGGGATGAATGCTGCTCCTGTGATTCTCCCGCCCCCATCTGCCTGGATTTTCCCACCGTGGCATTTCTTCTTGCTTGTTTTTTTTTGGGGGGATAAACCCCCAAGGCATGTCTGCAGGTGTGTGGCAGGGGGCACTGGGACATCCCAGGCCATGGGGACAGCCCTCAAGGAGGTGAGACCCCCAACTCACCGGTTTTCATGCCTTTAGCTGATGCCACCAGCTCTTGTGGTTGTGTTTGATGGAAGCCAGGAGTGTAGCACAAGTTTCTTTCCTTACTCCTTAAAAATAAAAAAACAGCGAAGTTCATTGAGATCTAAAGAGAAAACAGACCTGCCTGCCCCCAGCCTGACAGAAAACAGGCAGCAAGTGGCTGCTTTGCCCAGAAGAAATAAAATTACTCAGTGCCAGGTCGCCAGCATTGAATGCCTCAGGGCTGCCCCGGTCTGTCACTCTGTTCCACATGAGTGGACAGGACGGGATCACCCGGCCGTTAACGTCTGCAATTAGCCATCTATAAACACACCAACGTGTGGCTTGGTGGGTGGCTTTTGTGGCTCATGAATCACAGCTGCCCAGCCCCATGCAGGTGCTTGGGCAGAGCAGGACCGGGTGTGAGTTTGCAGAGAAAGTTTTGCTGGAGATTTAAAAGAAGAGCAAATGTGGGCAGTTTTTGGCTCATGCCAAACTTCCCCGCTCTCTCTCTGCAGGACTGTGTGCAGCTCAACCAGTACAAGCTGAAGGATGAGATCGGGAAGGTGAATACTGGAACTGGGGTGGGATCAGGGGTTTTGGGTAGGGAGGGTGTTGGGCTTGCTTTCACTTTCCAGTCATGGGAATGCTCCAGAACGGGAGTAAGTCCATCCACTTGCCACAGCAGCTCTTTGTTGCTCGCTGTTCTGTTCTGAGTGGTCCCAATTGAATTGTATATTTTTAAAATTATTACTAATTTTCCCCCTTCCCCTCCCACCCACACAATGGGGCATTTGAAGCTTTTCTTTGCTGTCAGTATGATGTCAGGCTGTACACTCCCCTGCTCGTCCCAGCATCGCCCACCAGCTCTGAGATCCCTGTGGGGTGGGATTGTGGAGGAGCCCAGAGCCTGGGTTGGTGATGTGGGTTTTCTGGATTGTCCCTAACTTGTGCCCCATGGCTGTGCCCCTCTCCAGGGCTCCTATGGGGTGGTGAAGCTGGCCTACAACGAGGATGATAACACCTACTATGTGAGTAGCACATGGTGCTGGAGCCCTCAGCAGGGCAGGTGGGAGGGAGATGGATCCCCTCTGCTGACTCCCTGCCCAATCCCACCAGCCACATTTTATCCTTGACTTGCCTCAAATTCCACATTTGCTCCCCTCTTGCAGGCAATGAAGGTTCTCT
Organism: Sitta carolinensis; assembly: GCA_032173965.1. Taxonomy (NCBI): domain Eukaryota; kingdom Metazoa; phylum Chordata; class Aves; order Passeriformes; family Sittidae; genus Sitta; species Sitta carolinensis. The sequence goes on along the minus strand of CM063296.1, from coordinate 2,780,433 downwards.
CAAAAAAGAAGCTGATGAGACAGGCGGGCTTCCCCCGTAAGTGGCAGAAAGCCTTTTGGCTGAGGGATATTTTGGGGCTCCTGGGGGATTGTTCCCAACTGGACACAGCTTTGCCTGTCCCGCAGGCCGCCCGCCGCCCCGCGGGGCCAAAGCTGCTCCCGAGGGCTGCCTGCAGCCCCGAGGGCCCATCGAGCAGGTCTACCAGGAGATTGCCATCCTGAAGAAGCTGGACCACCCCAACGTGGTGAAGCTGGTGGAGGTAAGCGCTGGCCTCTTTCCAAAACTCATCCTTGAGTGTGACAGAGCCTGAGTGCTGCAAGGATGGGCTGAGTGAAGGGGAGCGACTGCAGAAGAGGGCAAGGGCAGGTCCTGCCTTTGAGAATTGTGTTTTCCTTGGTTCAGAAGGTTTTTTATTCTCACCTCCCATAAGACTTTTTTCTTCCTTGTTGAGAAAGGGAAATGCAGAAAAATGTTTCTTCTGTGGAGGAAACAAGTGCTGAGACAGGTTTTGGGGAAGAACTGGTGTTTCCATGAGTTCAACAGTGCAGCTGCCTGGCCCTCCACCCACCGCCTGTATGAAACAGTCCAAAAATCAAGAATTAAGGATGTGCAGGCTGGAGTTTATTTGGCTCATGAGTCAGATGATGCTTCCTGTGTGTTTTAAATATTTGCTTCCTTGAAGTACAGCTACATCTCTGTCCTCTTTTTTTCTCTGCTCTTGTGGGTAGAAGCTCAGAGATGAGCAGACCGTGCTGATGGTGCAGATGGTGCAGAACTGAGATGGCTGCTAAATAAAATACCACAACGCTTAATTTGCAGGGTTTTCTTGGCATTGTTTAATTGCCTTTTTGCTTCTTTTGGCAGGTCCTGGATGACCCCAGTGAGGATCACCTGTACATGGGTAACTGCCCACTGCCTTGGGGTGTCAGAGGGATGGGGCAATTTGTTTTGGAGCAGCTCTGTGTGCAGGGCTGAGTCTCTCCTTCACTGTGGGTATAGCCTGGATGTGCTGGAGGAGCAAATGAGATGCAGTCTGGGTTGTGAACAGAGACAAGAGTGCTTTATAGCACTTTATTGGTAGTAATTCGACACCAGAGCATGTTTTGCCATGAGAGGCACCAGTATTGATGTTCTTTGCTTTGAAGCTGGAATGATAGAAAGCAGTTTTATTTCTCTGACTTTGGGAAAAAGACACGAGTTAATTATCCAAGGTAAATACGAGCCACATCCCAGCCTGCCTGGCAGACTGCAGCTGTTGCTTCAGGTAATACACAACTTTTGAAGAAGGCATTTTTTCCCCCCCATCATTTATGTTCAGCCTGTACTCCTGGAGGGGCATGTGATGCCTTCATGGCCAAGTGATGAGCCCAGGGTTTGAGTTTTTGGGGGTTTTGTGTGCCATGGAGGGCACTTCACGATGCTGAAGCTGCAGCACTGAGAAGATAGTTGGCAGCATCCCCTTAACTGAAAATGGGAGCAACCCAAATGCCACGTGCCTTGCATAAGACAGCATCTCCTTTTAAAAAGGAACATATTATTTTTAGAATTTTTGTCATTAAAATAATTGCTTTTGTGCTGGGGCTGTGCTTGCAGGAGCTGTATCCTGTAAGTGATCTGTAATCACCTTCTCTTTTGTGTTGCAGTGTTTGAACTGGTGAAGCAGGGGTGAGTACTGAATTCCACATTTAATCCCAACACTTGAACATGACTTGGATTTGTGGTTGACAGAGCTTGGCCACCCCAGGTGGGAATGGGGTGCAGAGGTGATGGGGAGCTTCATGGTTGGGGTTTGAGGTTTGAGTAGCATTTCCCTGGCCTGGTTTCAGCTGAGTACACCCTGTGTACTGTGTGCCTGTGTTTGGGGTTGTGTGCTGTCACCAGCCAGTGACAAAGCCCTCAGGTCCTGTTTCAGCATATCCAGGTGTGGAATTAACTCTGTTCTCTGTTGCCTTTGCAGCCCTGTGATGGAAATCCCAACCTTGAAACCTCTCAGTGAGGACCAGGCTCGGTTCTACTTCCAGGATCTGATCAAGGGCATTGAATACTGTAAGTGTCTCTGAAAAAAGGATGGGATTTCTTATTTTGTTTTTTTTTCCTGAACCATCTGGGGCTAGCCTTTCTGCTGCTGTGCAGTGCTGTTTCTGGTGGCTCATGCTGCACAGGGGTTTTTAAAGCTGGGGCCAGTTGTGGTGTTAGCAGAAAGGCTTAGGCCACATGGAGCCCTCATGGCTCCTTTGCTGCAAACCAGTGCTGCTGCTGCACCACTCATTGTCCCTCTGGCTGCAGTGCACTACCAGAAGATAATCCATCGGGATATTAAACCTTCCAACCTCCTCGTGGGGGAAGACGGGCATGTCAAGATCGCCGACTTCGGAGTAAGCAACGAGTTCAAGGGAGCTGATGCCCTCTTAACCAACACTGTGGGCACTCCTGCCTTCATGGCTCCAGAGACCCTCTCAGAAACCAGGAAAATCTTCTCTGGAAAGGTATTTAATAGCAATTTGAAGGGTCTTGGACTAAGCTTGCACACAATGCCTGTTGTAGATTTAACTATGATTTGTTTACTCTGCAGGCTTTGGATGTCTGGGCCATGGGGATCACACTGTATTGCTTCGTGTTTGGGCAGGTAATGAGATTAATTTTTCCGTGCTGTTGGTGTTTGGGGGTTGGTTTGTGCCTCCCATGTTCCAGGTAGTCAGTGGGACTGGCACCCTGTGTCCCTGTTGGAGCTGAGAGGAGATGAGGATGTGTGGATGGAAATGGGAAACCTCTGCCTGTCCCTGGAATGGGTGCAGCTACAAGGGTTGGGTTTCTCTTCTTCCCCAGTGGAAAAAATTCTGTGCCTTGGCAGATTTTTTAGGAAAGGCGCTCTTATAGTAATTGGTAATTTTTGGTTAAATGTTTTTTTCATTGTGTTTAAAAGTAGGAAATCTTCTGGAATTTCCCTGTAACTGGATCTTTGCTGTCCCTCAAACCCTATGAGAGATCCTGATGCTCCTCTGGCTGCCCTACTGCTGCCTCTTAACAGAGGTTGTTATTTTCCTCATTGCTCTTTTTCTTTGTGGTAGTGCCCTTTTATGGATGAAAGGATCTTGAGTTTACATAATAAAATCAAGACCCAAACGTTGGAGTTCCCAGACCAGTAAGTACTCAAAAACAAAAACAACCCATCAGTCCTTATTTTACAGCTCATTTGAGTTGCTTCTCAAGCACTGCCTGGGTAGGGCTGGCCCTGCTTTTCTGTGGTTTTGCAAAACTCGGGTTTTGAGTTGGCCTCTCCCTGCCCTGTACATGTGGGATCAGACTTCACATTGCCTCAAAAGGGAATATTTTGCTTTTTCTGGGGATTTGGAGAGGAGGGGGTGTACAAGAACTCAGAGCTGCCTCCGTGTTGGGGTTGGAGTCCAGCCCCTCTGCCCAGAAGGCCCATAGTAGCTGGCACTGAGGTGAAGAACAGATGCAACATCCATCCCTTTCCCCATCTCATCTCTCCCTTCTTCCTTCCACAGGCCAGAAATTACGGACTTCTTGAAGGATTTGATTACACGGATGTTGGATAAAAACCCCGAATCTAGGATTTCAGTCCCAGAAATCAAGGTACTGACCCAGCTTCCTGGTGCTGGCTGTGGCTTCACTTCTCTTGGGTTCTCCTTGCTCGGCTTTTTTGGGGAGTCAGTTTGATCGCGCCAGGCTAGGTCCTCCCCCTGTGCCCAGGGCCCCTGGGCAGGTAAGTCCCAGCTCCTTCCCCTGCTCTGGGACCTGCTCAGCTTTGGGACCTTTGGTGCCTATAGAAGTCGCAGGCAAAAGGAAATCCCCTGAGTACAGTATTTCCTCTGCTACCAGGAAAGTACTGTGCAACAGCCTTTCGCAGGAGATTTCTGGTCCTTCGCCCCTGCGGGAGCCTGGAAGGGGCGAGAAGCTGAGAGAATGGAGACCAAGGTAGGGGAAAGGATTGCGGGGGAATTGTGGAACCGTTTTGTGCTCCTCCTGCAGCCGACCAAGTCACCAGGTGTGTGGGCAAAGAGAAACAGGGGTTCTGCCTTCAGCCGTGGATTAAACCAGGGCTCGGTGGGTCTCCCCATCCCTGCTGCTCATGTGTGTGGACTGGAATAAATCTCTTCTGCCACCTGGTGCTGTCTCATCCATAAGATGAGAGTGAAGATAGGTCTCCTTCCCTAAAGGCCAGAGATGCCCAGTGTTGTAGGTCACCAAGGTTATGGCTTGGTTGTGTAGCTGGGGCCAGCACTGGCTCTGGACAAGCCACACCACGGCTTTTTCTGCTCCAGTTCCTGCCAGTGCTGGAGTGAGCTGACTCACATCCCTGCCCTGCTCCCTGGCGTTTCAGGAGCACGTAGGGGCCATAGCTTGGACAAGGAGATGCGTTTGCCAGGATTGTGTTGTTTGAGTTATGAAAAAGAGGAAATCGTTCCTGACAGGCTGTGTTATTAATTGAAGTTGCACCCTTGGGTCACCAAGAACGGAGCGGAGCTGCTGCCCACAGAGGATGAGAACTGCACCCTCGTCGAGGTGACGGAGGAGGAAGTGGAGAATTCAGTCAAGCACATCCCCAGCCTGGCCACCGTGGTGAGTACAGAGGAGTTGATGGTCTATGGGTGCACAGCAGGATCCATGCTGCCTGCTGGGGTGGCCCTGAGCAGCTGGAGTTTGCTGCTGAAGGACAAAAGCATTGGGCAGGTTTAGAGCAAAGACCTTCCCTCTCTTGGAAACAAGTGCTGCAAAGGTAAATGCCAGTGGGTTGCTGGTCTTCATGCTTGAGCTGGCTGCCTAAATATCATTGTGTTTGCTCAGGGCAAAAGAGCATCTGGTCCAGAACCTGCCTGTGGCCAGGAGCAGGTGTTTTGGCCAGGCACAAGGAGCTCCTGCCCTGTTCTGCCTGTCCAGCTGTAGGGGCTGTGGGAGCTTCCCAGGATGGAGATTTTATCTGGGCCACAACGTGCATCAGCCCCCGCCTGGAGCTATTCTTGGTGACTTCATCTCATCTCTTTTCAAGCTCATATTTTTATTCTCTGCAACCCACTGTGGTGGTGAGAATCACATTGTAACCCTGTCCTGTATGGAAAGTGAAATCCTTTGTGGTTTTGAACCTAATGATTTCTTTGGGTGCCACCAACCCTCATGTTAGGAGAAAGAGCGAGCGACCATTGACAGTTCCCTGGTGTGGTGTTATCTGCCTGTAGGCACCCAGGCTGTGATTTTTTTGAAGAACAGGTTTCCCTTTGAAGCTCTATTTCCATCTCATAGCTGTGCCCACATCTGGCCTCATTTCTGGAGCTCTCTCCATTTTGGTACCTTGCAGAGACCTCACTGACCACAGACATGTGAATAATCAAATGTGACTTGTGCTGCTCAGGCTGAAAAAGCAGATGTTGCTCTAAAGAGATCACCACTGATGGGGGGTTTACCCCCTTTCTCCTGTTCAGAGGGGACTTGATCAGTAGGCTCAGTGCTCTCAGCCCTGTTGAAATCCAGGTGTGTTCAGCACAGCTCAAAGCTCAAGGCAAATCAGATTTTACTGCACCTCTTTGACTTCTAAATAACACACTGCCTCCAGGCTGATGTGATATTTTCACATTTGCATTTGATCTTCAGAATTACCCTCTGGTGCCTGATCTTTGTGCAGCCAAGTGCAGGCGTTGACGCTCCAGTGTGAGATTCACTCATGTGGCTTTGACTCTTAAAACACTCTTGCCTTGAGACACAGAACAGCTCTCTGCACCCTGGTGAGCAGATGAAGGAGGCACAGGGGGATTAGAAGTAACATCAGATGAAGCCAGGGGCTCTCAGGGATGCCCCTGCTGAGGCAGGGTCCGGTGTTGCTCACTTTGTTGTCTGCTCCTCCCAGCAAAACAAACTGGGGGATGCCAGGGAAGAATCCTGACACATCTCTGTTCCCACCAGTCTCTGACTGATAACTTTGTGTTTTGCAGCCAAAGCTAGACAATTGGCCAGCTTCTCAGTTTGGTTTCAGATGAACATTAAGGTAAAATTGCACCAGTCCCTTCTTCTCTCCCTTTCCAGTGAATTATTTTGCCAGGTAATCATGGAGGACTGGGAATTTGCAGGTACTGGATGCAGTAATCAGTAAAACCTACTTCTGGGGAGGAAAGAAACCTCCCAGACTTGGCCTTGCTCTCCTTTCCAGCCCCTTACACCGAGTGTGGCTCTCACCTGCAAGGGTTTCAGATGAGGATACAGCCCCTGTATTAAGCAGCTGGAAACTTGCAAAGATGCTCCCTTTTGATTTCTATTAATAGAGAATTTTGACTTGTTTTCACTAGTTTTTTTAATTACTTGGGCATGCATATCGGATGTTCCCGTTGCTTTTGACTGAAGGGAAAGCAGCCCTGATGAACTGCACTCTGGTTTTGCAGATCTTGGTTAAAACGATGATCCGGAAACGATCCTTTGGGAACCCATTTGAGGGGAGCAAGAGGGAGGAGCGGGCACTGTCTTCCTCTGGGAACCTGCTGCCGTAAGTGTCATCACCTCACCTCAGCCCCAAAAGACATTTGCAGCTTTATCTGATGCTCTGGAGGAGAAACTAAATAGCTGGGCTTTGACATTTTCATGGGGGCCATGACTGCGACATTCACACCCCATCTGTCTGATCTGTAACTGCTTTATGGGATTTTTGTAACATGGATTATCCTGCTGTTCTGATGGGATGAAAAACATCTTTGTATGGCACTTCCAGCCTGTTACATGGGGAGAGATGACACATGCTCAGTGTCCCAAAGATCCCATGGCAGGGAAGGGGCAGAAACTGGTGTCTCACGGCCTGCTTTGCCTTTTTCTGAGTAGCTCAGCAGCTGGTTTATTTCCTTTGAAAACAGGAAACAAGGCAGTGAAGATAACCTGAAATGCAACGACTTGCCCAACGTGGGAGAGGAGGAACTTCTTCCTTGAACGTGGACTTTACGGTTCTGTTGAGCAGCTCAATCCAGGGCACGTCACCAAGTGTGCACTGGGGACGAGGTGACCAGAGCCCAAACACAGCATGACACGGCGCTATCTCAGTACAATGCTGGATGTAGAGCTCACATAGCAGCATGCTATCACACCTTATCAGACATCTGATTATTTGCCATAAACATGGAACATCTCTGATCACTTGGACTGCTGACTTCAGGCGGGGGAGGCGCTGGCGGAGAGGTGAGCGGTGGTGGTGAGCAGCAGCAGCAGGGCTTTGCAAAACAAAAACCCACAGCAGCCAAAGGGAAGAGCGTTTGGAGCTGCTTTTAGCTGGTTTTAATGCCAAATAATTTGCAGGGACTGACGCCAGCGTCCCAGGGGCACGATGCCCATCGCGTGGCCGTGGGCACGTGCAGAAGGGTGAAGCTTTTGCCAAGTGGGATACACAGCAGTAAAACCAACCACAGGCGTGCACTTTGAGAGTTCACGACCTACCAGGAATGTTGTTGCATCTGTTTCTTGTCGTTCTGGTTTGTTTTTAATTGACACCTTTTTAACTGCATGGGAACAAAGCAAAAACCCACCTTTTCAGCTTTTTAAAGAATGCCTACCTTTGTGAGCCAAGTTGTATGAAATAGCATCTTCAGGACGTTCAGAAAGTGAGGTTAATTACCTCCTCAGGTAATTAATACCTTTCCAGAGGCCTTGGTGTGACCAGGACTTGGTAAGTTAGGTATTCAGTGTATGAAAGGAAAAGGTATCTAAGGGCTTAAGTTCAGTTTGAACTATATTTGCTGCAGACATATGAGTGAAAGGTGGTGTTTAGAATGTTTTAAACAACAGAAGAAGCACTAAGTTTGTTTCTAAATCTTTTACTTGATCTAGGTAGATATATTACTATAAAATATAAAATTCAGGGTAAAATCCTTCACTTCCATGTACATTACATGGTTTACTACAATTAAAAATAATACAACTTATGCTGTTTTTTAAGTATAGACTTAGGGCTTGCATAGAATTTAAGATCTTAATGATTAGCTAGTAATTTTCAAAGAAACATTTGTTTTCCAAACTCTTAATCTGGATTCTGGGGCCAATGCTATGTATTTTTTGCAAGTTTGTTACCAGTAATTTGTGAATGCCTGTGGATCAGAGGCTTGTTAGTAAATTAAGTGTATATCTAGTTCATGGATTGTTTCTTACGAAGAGCTCTTTCACCTTCAGTCAGATTACTCTGATTATTTGTGGTGCTTGTACAAAATAATAATCTGTCATGTGGTGGGAGAGACTCTGGCGTCCAGACTCACTTTCCCAAGTTCTCTGTGCTCGGACAAAGCTGGAGAATGAGGAGCCAGGGTTTGCCAGAGGAAAGGGGTCACGGTAAGTACAGTTATTTTGTGGATGGAGCATGGGACTAGGGGGGAAAAGGTCTGATTTTTTTTCCTTTCTCAGTCTGATGTGGTTGTGTGACCTTGAATGAGGCATTTGATGTACCTGACAGAGAAAGTGGATCCGAGTCTCCCAAGCTTGTGAGGGACTGATAAGGTGTAATTCTTTGCCCTCAGGAAGAAGGCACTAGGAGACTGCCAAGTGTCTTGATATCTCTGTAAGTGTAAGTGTAAGTAGTGTAAGATCTCTGCCTGTTAAGCCTGGCCATGGATGCCCTGCCTTTAGAAAGTGACTGTTCCCTTGTCTTCCTTTATTTTAGCCTGGATAGCACAAGCAGCAGCATGCCAAGGTCCTTGGCCTCGCTGCAGTCAGACCTGGCCTGGTAATTCCTGGTTAAGGCTGGGTTTTGTTGAAGCCAGGACAGCATTAGCAAGGGTGCAGATGCCTACCCAAACTGTCCCTTACATATTTTGAACACTTGAAGCGATGTTCCCCCTAAATTGCAATTTATTATGGAAGTATTGTGCTGCTGGCCTTTCTCCAAAGCCAGTGAGGACAGCTGGTGGTTTAGGAGCAATACTATGGAGTTTGGAGCCATAAGACATGCACTGTTTTCCTCCCATTTTAGTCCGAGGCTATGCCAAAGCCCTGCAGCTTCAGCTATGGGAAAACCAAACAGGTAACTTGGGGGCCAGCACTACTACAGCTGCCTGCTCCCCCTTTCCTACACAGGACTTTTCATTGTGGAAATGTGTGTGAGTGGGCAGCCTGGTTCTCTAACCCTGCAAATGGGCTTGATCTGCCAAAAAAATAAATGTAAAAAGCTAGGGGATCTGATTCTTTGTAGGTAGTGCATAGTAATGTGTGTGGTGTGTTTGCTAAGAGGTGTGTTGTAGAGATCTCTCTGCTGCCCATCCCTGGGTGTGATTTGTCAGGTGACAGTTTACATTGACCAAATAGGTCTGCCAGGTGTAATGCAGCTTCTCAACAGCTGTACCAGCTCCCTGATGCCCAGCCAGCCTCTGGGCCTCAGATACTCCCACTGATCTGTGTCTGACTGCCTGCACGGGCTTGGTTCTAAAGGATGCTAAACTCAGCCCTTCCCCAAGGTGCTCTCCAAACCGAGTGTCCCTCAGTGCAGGCTCTGGTGGGGCTGCAGCCAAATGCACATTTCAGAAAGAAACGCAGTGTGGATTTTTCTGGTTGGTCAGCTCTGTTGAAAGCGGAAAGCGTGGCCGTGTGAGGGAGTTCTCTCTAAATGCATGACCTGTTAGAGAAGCTGTACTGTGTATATAAACCTGCTCAGTTCCCCAGCTGCTGTTCTTTAGTAGTAATGCTGGCTTTCTCCTTATAGTGAAGTGAACGTTTTGCTTGTGCCTTGGAACTGAGCGATAGCTTGATCTACCCAATTCCCTTCCCTCCAAGCAAGCCCGGTGCTGACTGTGGGCTTATTGCTGGGTACTAAGCCTTTTTGGCTCTGAAAGCACACAGGAAAGTGCTAAGGGGAAACCAGGCCTCTTATCTGAGTAGTTTTCCATGGTGGTCCCCTCTTACCTATCAGGCAATTGATCTGTTTCTTTTCTAAGGTCCTGAACTATTCCTGATTTTTATACTGTTTTGTTTAATGACCAAGGCTTGTGTTTCACTCCTACCCCTTTATTATGCATTTAACTTTATCAGGTGTATCAAGTTTAAATACTGTGTATTTACCACTTTTAAATTATATTACCTAAGAAGAAAGAATAAACCAACAACTAAGTGTTTTTCCACACAGGTGTTCAAGCTTCACTGTACATGTTGAAATAAATTACATGCAACCGAACCCAGAGTTAGTTGATCAAGTGGAATCATTATTCTGTTTGAGTGGTCTTTATCAAGCTGTGAGAGTTTGGTTGTTGGAAGAGGAATCTGAAAGCACTCTCCTATGTTAGTAAAGTCTGATGCTCTACCATTACTGGGGATCTTGGGCTAGGATGAGACCGCAGCACCTCGAGCCACTGTATAATCCAAACTGAGCGTTCACATGCACAGACTGGAGTGCTGACTCTTGGAAGGGCACTCTTGGAGCTGGGACACAACTTAGTGCTCAACAGCAGCAGGCACACAAAGAATAAAACAAAATGAGAATGCTGTGGTTTACCAACTGTGCTGCTGGAGAAAGGCAGCCAGGATGCTGGAGGTATGGAATAGATGCCAGGGCTCTGAAACACCAGAAAAGGTTCAGAGAAAGGGAAGACCTGGGCTTTGTGAGTCAATGTGATCACTAGAGGTGCTCAAGGCCGTGTGGATATAAAAGCCACAAATCCACTTCAGTCAAATTGTGTAAACCCATTAAATGCAGCAGCCCAGAGACAGGGTTGGTGTGGTGGTGAAAAGCACGGGAGGTGTGCCAGGGAATAACAGATCTGTTCTTCCAAGCAGCTGGTACCAGCACTCAGGTAAAGACCCTTAAGATCTTGGCCTCTGACTTAAAAGTCTTCTCCCTTGGAGAGGGTTTAAGGCAGCAGACATGGCAAGGTGTCAGCAGAACCAAGGCAGAGCAGCTGTAGTTGCAGCAGCAGTTCTGCTGAGAGAATAAAGAGGCCAAGTCCACAGAGCCCTGGCTTTGATAGCCCTCCACTGACACGTGGTATGTGGGGAGAAATGAACAATCAAAACCCTTGCAGAACTTCAAGAGGGTTGAGGGAAGGTAGTATTTTATTAAAGTAAATTTTAAAGCAATAGCATAAAAATTAGACAAAACAGAAAAAAAAAGTTCTGTAACCAGTAAGCCATTTATCACAGCACAGTGGAGCCAGACTGTTTTTTCTTGGTCTCTGGCCACTGGAGCTTGGAGATGAAATTAAATAGTAGGTACAGGCTCAGCTAATCTTCACAATCCTTCAGGGAAAGAAAAATGACAACAGCAAGGAGCTGCTGTCCCAAAGTTAGGTACCTCCTGGCAGTTGCCATGTTCACTCTAAGGAAGAATCTGTGCCTATTGTCCTGTGCCCTCTGCTATCAGTGAGCTTAGGGACAGGAGGGCTGGCAAAATGATGCCAGAGCTGTCCCTGTCCCAGGCTCAGCCAGTGCAGAGGTCTGACATAAAGCACAATTTCCCCTCTGTGCTTAGTGCAAATAACCTGAAAAGACAGCAGACAAGGAGCAGACCCAGTTCTGCTCCCTGGGATTGGCTCCCAAGTAGTAAAGAGTAGTGAAGATGATCCCTTTCTCAGTTAGGTTCCCCACTTCCTTCCAGCAAAGAGGAGGGGGTCTCATGGCAAGGTCAAGAAATGTTCCCAGCAGCAGTTTAGAGCAGCAGTTGGTTCTGCAGCACCAGGAGCTCAGGAGTTTGCTCCATATGTCTCACCAACTCCCTGCAAAGATCAGAGATTACAGTTCTCTGCCAGAAACTCTTCTTTCTCCCCTTCCAATCACATAAAATCCTTTGCACTGGCAAGCTACTTCGGGTTACTCAAACTTTATTTTTCCAGTGGCACAAGGTGTTTTGATTGAGAAATCTGCCCTCTGTAGCCACACTTCCCACCAAGCACAGGGCTGTAGGGCTGAGCTCTGCCTTCATCACCAGTCAAGCAACCAACTAAATCCTACTGACCAAACAGATCATTTGGACCCTGGAGAGAGCTGTAACTGTGGCTGTCAGCACACTGGTCTCAGAAAATACCAACCCATTAAATGGGGTTTTTCACAACTGCAGGAACCTCAAAAGCCAAGAAGGAAGGATTCGATGGGAACAGGGCTGTTCCCTACAGCTCTTAGAAGACAAATGCCAATGACTGCAACCCAAAAAAGAGGTGCAGTAGGAGCATGACAAGTTCTTGAACATATATTTTTCTCTCCAAGAGTAGTTGCCCAGGAAACATGACAATATTTGTTTCTAGTGCTTCCCTGCAACAGCTTTGAGGTAAAAATTAGCTTCTCTGACAAAGACAAAGTTTCCTTAGAACTGTGGTTCAAAAATCCCCATTTGATGTGGACTTTCTACATCCTGTTTCAGAATCTCTGTGGAGTCAGAAGAGGAAGCAATTTTGCCTTTACCCTGCCTTTGTTGATGCTTACCAGTTCATAATCCTCTACGTATTTGTATTTCTTCTCCCGATAGTAGTGTCTCTTCTTCATGCAATACAGAACAACAATGTCACACAGCACTGTTGCCTAGTGGAGATTGAAAGAGTTTAAGACAGTGATCCTCAGAACTGGGGCACTAATCCAGAATCGAGTCCAAGTGCAGACAGTGTCACTTACCACACCAAACAGCGCTAAGCCAGAGCCGATGTTAATCATGGTGGGAATTACATCAAACTTTCCTGCCTAGAAGACAGTTACAAGGCTGAGCATGCTTTTCAGCATCTCTGAAAGCCCTCACTACAAGACCTCCAGGAACTGTCACCCTACCTTTCCAAACACTATGATATCAAAGCGGATACCATAAGCTTTGACAAGTGTCCGTGATTCAGTGCCATCACTATTCTTGTAGTATTTTGCAAACCTGCAGAAAAGATAGGTCAGAGCTTAGCTGGAAATTTTGAGGTTGTTTATGTAATCATGCAACACCCAGGTGTGTTCCCCACCCCAAGAGGATGGGCTGAACATTGGTACTTCCAGACACAAGCCCTGGGCGATGGAGATTTCATGCTGCCAAGCTCATACGGGAGAAAAGCCAAAAGCAGGTGAATTCAAGACAAATTCCAAGAATTTGTGAGCACCACAAAATGAGGAAACTTGCAGGGCATAGGCAGGGGAGAAAGCAGGTTTAGCAGGGGAGCGGAAGGATTAAGAGGAAGAAATTCTGCTAACGGAGAGAGGCGGGCAGGCGCTGCAGGGGATCGGCAGCCGCGAGAGGGCAGGGCCGGGAGCAGCCTGGCACACAAAGGCTGCTCCCCGTCCCGCACTGCGTGTCAGCAGGCAAATGACAGGGAAAAGGGATGAGAACAAAGAGAGATCAGACTTACTCCGCCACGTGGTTGACTAAGCCAGGAGGAGGCAGAAAAGAGGGTGGAAGAGAAGAGGAAACATTGGTAAGGGGCTGTACCAGAGTCTGAAATGAGCAAGAGCATTTCGGATCCAGCTGTGATACCCTCCAGACAGTCCTGACACCCGATATCTGCTGGCCTGGCACCTCCCAAACACACATTTGTGCTCTGCACAGCTCCTCAGCAAATTCGTCCAAGTTCCACCCAAAGATCCTCTGTGCTAAGCGAGCTTTTGTGATTCTAGAAATAACAGCCCTGAGCTGTGTTTCCTCATAAGCAGGAATCCTGCAAGGACCTTGGCAAGGTGGCCAATTTGTATTGTTACAGTCTGGATGCAGCCAGCTGCCAGCTCTGTGCTGGTGTTTTACTGGAAGTGCTGGACTTACCTGTACTGGCCAGATTGTCTATATGGTGGTGGATGCCAGGATACTCCTGGTGCAGATATGGTCTTCAACTGACAGAGCCACTTTTACAGGTTAATTTTTCCCCCAAGCAGAGTGAAGGACATGCTTCGGTCTCCCAACCCCACCTCAGTCTCCTTAGATTCTGCCCTATCAGCACACCCTGAGTTGTCATTTGTCCCACTACCACCCCACTGATCAAACAGCTACCAAAGATCTGATGGAAACATGACTCAGGCACTCTGACACAGTCAATGGAGCTTCACTGACCTCCCCACCTCTGCTGTTCTGCACACAGTGAGGAACCCACCTGCTCTGTCTTACAGCATCACAAACAGCTCTTCAGGTTTTCTTCTGTTGCTCTCTAAGCCCCATCGAAAGCCCCAAACTACCACAACTGCCAGTGGCAGATGAAGCTGCAGGGACACCAGGTGCCCTCCACAGCCACATTACCTGAAGTTGTAGCCAGGTGAGACAGTGTGGGCAGAGTCCTTGTTGTCCAGGCGCCGGAAGGAATATTTTGGCACACAGTGGGAAGCGGCTCTGTCCAGGTTGCAGTCCCAGTTGATCTGCAGTGCCATGACTCCACCCTGCCAAGCGGAGGAGAGGAGGTGATGAGCAGTCCAGTCCAGCACTAGACTCTCTGCTGACCAGAACCTGATTTACTGGCTCTAATCCCAGTCCTACACTCTTTTCTGCTGCTGCAGAACCTTGCATATAACCCCACGCAAACAAAGCAAGGCAAATTATTTGTTGAGCAGAATTGACTCCAGTCCCTCTGGCCAGAGCACTTTCCATCCTGCAGCTGATCTGTGTTCTGTGGCTCATGGCACAAAGCAGAGGGCACAACCCCCTACAACTCCTCTTCTAAAAACAGCTGAAGCCCAAGAGAAGGATCTGCCAAATACCTCCACAGCCATTTCCTGGAAGTCCTGCCCTGCAGCTTCAACTATTTTCCCTAAACGGAAGATAGGGCAGAAGGGATCTGTCTTGGCATCATAGATGCAGTTCTTGAGGTAGGTGGAGTTGATAGTGGGGAGGATGTTTCTCCTATAGGAGAACAGAAAGAGAAGAGTTGTTGCATCCCCTTCACTGCCCACGAGACCAGTCAGTGTGATGACCCTCTCAGTATTTACTTGCTGAAGTTGAACTTGCGGTACCAAATGTTGTTCTTCACCAGAAGGGTGAAGTTCTCAGCTTCTCTCAGGAATGCTGGCCTACAAAACAACAGGGAAACATAAACAGGACTCTGCAGAGTTTTGGTGCTCATCTCTTCAGCTGTTCCCAACAGCATCTCAGTGGGAGAAGCATCAGCTGTGTACCACGAGCCTGCTCTCAGGAGTGGCACTGTGGAGTGGAAGACAGAGCACTCACTTGGGTATGTGATAGTCATCCTCCACAGGGCACCACGCAAAGACTTCACAGGTCTTAATGCTGCTGTTGTATTGAACACACTCCCCAGTCTGGATGCCTGGAAAGACATGTGCATGGAGGACTACTGAGCAAAACCAGGCAGTATTTGACCTGTGACAAACCCTCACTCTACGTGTTGAAAGCAATTTCCCAGAGGTGAATTGCCACTACCAAAATCCACGTTATCTTCCACTGCAAGTGTAATTTCAGAGAAAGAAGCATCAGGTGCTTTTCTGAGCCAAATCCTCGTATATATGAGATACTGCTTCAGGGACTGAAGGCCATGAAAAAGCTTTACATCGTTTGCTAACTCACCAAAGCCCACATCTACCCAGCAACCACCCAACACAGTCTAAGTTACCTGGTCTAAGTCCACCAGGAAAAAAACCCTGAGCTTCCTCTTCAGTTCTCTTACATGTGAGAGAAAGAGAACAAGAAGACTGAAGTGAAATGCTCTTCCCTCACAGCAGGGAAGGCACAGAACAGAGGCACCACAACCCAGACTGAAAGGAGCCTTTGCAGCAGGTTTCTTACCACTGCTGTGGGTGCTGACATATCCTGGAACACAGTTGTTCTTCACCTCGCACTTTGTTTGATCATCTGGGAGCTGGAGAGGAACAATAGTTACATAAATCTCTGAGAACCCTCTCGCTTGCACTCCCACCCACACAAGGCAGGATTAAAGCAGATTCTGCACCTACCTCCGGGCAGCGGCCTTGGCTCTGGTTCAGTGTGAGTATCACATTGGTCATGACAAACACAGCATTCTCACCCTGAGCATGCAAAACAAGAAGGAAACTTCAGCGTGGCAGTCTGCAAAGAACATCCAAGGCACTGCACCAAACATCTTTGTTGAAAGAGCCCAGGTGGCCCAGCAGAGGGGACTTGCTCTGGACACTGCTGGTGCAGTGCTGAAGGAGAAGATTTCTATGTGTGTCACCTGGTGCTGCTATGTTTGGCCAGAGGAAGGACTGTGGGACTGGCAGCTCTTTCTGTCCTCCCCCTCGGCCCAAAGTTCCTCATTCACATTATGAAAACAGAGCTCGCACAGGTCCTCAGGGGAGTTGTAAGGCAGGTGCAGAAACAGAGCTCCAGCTGCAAGTCAGAGCACAACTCCCACTCTTTCTTTTTGCAATGTATCAGTCAGGAATTTGCCCAGTCCCGTTTTTTTGCAGGGAGCACTATTTTCATTACTTTACTTTCACTACTTTCAGATCCGTATGACTCCAGATCTGTCATCTGCTTCCGCTCCGCTGAGATGCAAACATGACCGCTCAGCCAAAATCTGGCTATATCTGTGTTTTTCTGCACCACATGTCATGCAGACAGAGGGACCCATGACCAGCAGCTTGGCTGTGCCTGCCCAGCCCGAAGGCCACCACATACGGCCCACACAGCACAGATTCCCACAGCTACAATCAGTCAGTAACTACAGGGATGCTTCCTGTTCAGTTCTGCATCAGGTGACTTGCAGGCTGTTCCTGTGGCTTCTGCCAACAACTTAACTTGGGGTTGTTTGCTTTAGAAAGCCGTAAGAAAGATGACATGTGGTTATTAGGAATTCTTCACTCTGAGGGCGGAGAGGCCCTGGGACAGGTTGCCCAGAGAAGCTGTGGCTGCCCCATCCCTGGAAGTGTCCAAGGCCAGGTTGAGCAGGGCTTGGGGTAACCTGGGAGAGAGGCCTTGCCCATGAGCAGAAGCATGGAACAAGATTATCTTGGTTGCTTCCAAACCCAAACCATGCTACAATTCTACACAAGCGCACACAGACACACTTTTCTTGGAACAAGCTTCCCCAGGGCAGGTGCTCAGCATGATCTGCAACAAAGCAAAGCTGCTTCATTCTCTCATGGCCAAGCTGCTCCAGCTCTCAGTGGACTTCAGCAAAGCAGTAGCTGTTTCTTAGAAAACCTTCCCTCTGCATGTGAAAGCGATTGATACCTGAGGAGGGATGACATAGTCAGCTACATCCCAGATCCTGGCTCCCAGGGTGGATGTGTTTGTCAATGTTACTCCCTTCACTTTCGTGGTTACAGAACTGACCACAGAGTCTGTTTCCTGGTAGCCTTTTTCCCACAGAAAAACCCACCTGAAAGAGAAGGATTGCAAGAAACAATAGGAAAACACTATAAACAAGTTCAGGCTGGATATTTCTCCTTTTCCCATGTCACCTGAAAGTGACATTCAAAACAGTTTCACAGCGTTTCCTTACAAAAGGGCCACTAGATTGGCAACCTCCTGTCTGATTTTTGGGGTGATATTTTTTTTATTTTCATACCGGTTCGCAGCGTCTAATTTGCTTTTATACCCAGCCCTGCTGGTGGAACGACAATCACCTCCTGAGATAGTCCCGCTCCTGAGGGGCCCTGGGGCCATTCGCTCAAAAGTTAGACCTGAGCCTTGCGGGGTCCTTTCCAACTCAGAATATTCTGTGATTCTGTCCATAATCCCACTTAAGGCCGCCCAGTTAAGCAGTGTCAGCGTTCGGTGAGCTCCGGGCTCCCCTCAGCCCTTCAGCCCGCGCCGCCCTCACAGAACGGAACCCGCGGCCCCCGAGAGAAGAGCGGCCCCCGAGGGCCCCCGAGGGAGGAGCGGCCCCCGAGAACCCTGAGGGAGGAGCGGCTCCCGCAGCCCCCGAGGAAGGAGCGGACCCCAAGGGCCCTGCGGCCCCCGAGGGAGGAGCGGCCCCCGCAGCCCCCGCGGGCCCCCGAGGAAGGAGCGGCTCCCGCCCTCAGCCCCGCGGGCTCCGCCGCTTCCCCTCAGGGCGGCCGCCCCGTGCCGCCCGCTCACCCGATCACATAGGCGAGGACGCCGAGCTGCACCAGGCGGTTGATGAGCCCCACTTTGCGGCTCCGGATCAGTACGATGCGCGGGGTGTCGTACTCGAAGAGGAAGCTGTGGAAAGCCCCGCACAGCGCCATGGCGGCGGCCGGGCCGGGCCGGGAAGGGAGGGAAGGCGGCCGGGAAGGGAGGGAAGGCGGCTGGGACGGAGCCGTCCCGGGCCGCGGCTGCCGCAGCCCTACAGCGCCCCGAGCCGCCCGCGGGGCGCTCCCGCAGCGCCGGCGCTCGGAGCCAATTGCCCGGGGCCAGCCGAGGCAGCGGCACCGGCAGCAACGGACTTTTCACGGCTGTTTTCACAGAATCACAAAACCCATTAGGTTGGAAAACGCCTCTGAGATGATGGAGGCCAACCCGTGACCGAACAGCACGTTGTCAAATAGACCGGAGCACTGAGTGCCACGCCAGTCTTTATTTTAACACTTCCAGGCTCGGTGACTCCAACACCTCCTTGGGCAGCCCGTTGCAATATCTAATCGCCCTTTCTGGGAAGAAATTCTTCCTAATTCTTCCTAACGTCCAACCTAAGCCTACCCTGGCACAGCTCGAATCAGTGCAAGGACCAAGCACCTGCCTGCAGTAGAGAGCAGAACATGTTGCAGACTATCACCTTCCCGTCCACAATGACCAAATTTATCCTCTTGCAGAATTAGTCTTTGCTATAAAATCAGGGATCTACCAGCTAGTTCACATACTCTCCCACCTTTTCCTGAGATACCCAACACAGTCCTTATTGTAGAAACATCACTATAACCCTCATAAGAGCAAGGTAAAGATAAATCATGAGGAAGAGATGAAGTGAACTGACAAAGTGGCAGTGGGAATTCCAGGCAGTACAAAACCATTTAAGACCCTTTAGTTCAGCTATATATTAGTAAAATGCTTAATTTTTCACATAACCAGCCAAAACGGAAAGGAGCAAAAGAAGTGCAGAAAGGATAGGAATACGAGTGAATATTCAGTGTAACTTTCAAAGGGAGAATTGGTTCATATGCTAGAAGAGAAATGCATAAATGCCTACGTTACTATTTTCCCACTCTAGATATATAAGATGCTGCAATATGAATATTAACACAATTAATGCATTTTTTCAATTGAAGATATAAATACAAGTGGCATAATCTGCCAACAATATATCTTAATATGTATGTGGGAAATGGAAATGGCAAACTGCTGGGTTAGCTCAGAAAGAACAAAGCTTCGCTGAAAGGAGTGCAGAACACACCTGTTACAATCCTTCTCACCTGGTTTCTACAAAAATAGAACATGTCTAAATAGAGCAAAAATAGAGAACAGAAAAGGTGTTGGAGCACAGATTATTTTACCCTGAATTTGCTGCTCTGTGGATGTACTCTAGCCTTACACATCATAGCACAAAGCTACTCACACAAGTTCAGGGGAGGAGGTGGAGGAGGCAAAGCCTGCTTGAAGGTAAGAGCAAACGGGGGGCCAAAGTCCCACATTACAATTCTGATGAATATGAATGAAATGCCTGAAAATATTACACAAAAATGGTAAAAGTACTTTTCATTGTAATTCTTTGGTTCAAGCTAAAAAGAACAATTCAAAGAGAACCCACTGGGCTTTTCAGAAAAAGCTCTGTGTCACTGGAATGATCTAAAATGAGCATGTTTCATCTGGTCAGACCATGAGACCTTCAATGGGGAGTTATGAAACTCTTTCAGTGGCCTCTTTCTAGGGCCTCACAATCCAGGGCTGCAGAAAGCTGACAAGGCTGGGGCAGAAAAATGCTCTGCACCACATTTTTTAGGTGATATATCTTTTGGGCTTCCTTCCTTCAGGGTCACGCTTTGATGTGACTTCTGGCTTTCTTCAGGGTGCAATCAGACAGCACCAGGTGCTGAAAACAATTCAGGTTGTGATGTGCTGCCCTTTTTTCCTTCAGCAAGAGCTGCTCGTGGTGCTTCTGAGTTGGTTGGCATTTGCCACAGCAGCACTTCTTTTGGCAGTCTGGGGAAGAGGTTCCTTGTCTAAGGGAACCAGCTCATATTCTTCATTATGATGGTTCTTACAGGACTCACCAGTACACATCAGCTCATATTCTTCATTTTCATGGTTCTCATTGGACTCACCAGTACACATTGGCTCAGATTCTTCACTTTCATTGTTGTCATTGGACTGGCTGGTACAGCAGCTTGCCAGCAGCACAAAATTTCACAGCAACAATTCCCAACATAAATCAAAGAAAACAGCATTTGCTGCTTCATCCAACCACAGAGAGAATTTTCAGCAGGGATCCTCACCATTGGGTTCTGCACTTGACACAGCACAATAGGATAATGATGATGGATCAGCAGATCTGGAGGAGGATTGTTTTTCTGTGTTGCCATCACCCACCCCAGCGAAACCGAATCGACACCTCACGAGTTGTTTCAACTCCGACGCACTCCCGCGGGCACGTGCCCACCACAGGAAAGCAGCAATTTTTAGTTGACTCAGAAAACACATCCTCTGGTCACAGAGTGCCCATGCTCTGAGAGCTCTAAAATCATGTTATTCTAGAGCAGCTCTGAACTCCTGAGCACACTTCAGCATTCTGGACATCAGTGTTTTCCATTCTCTGATCAGTAGAGAGTGGCAAGAATCATGGGAGCCTTAACCAACTTGAAGTTTCTTATTCTATCAAAACCCTGACTTTCCTGCTGCACAGCTCACATCAGCTTATGGATCAATAAGCAGTCACAGAGCATGGAACAAGGAGATCCTTTAAATGTGACAATGAAAAGCTGTCAGTGCAGGCAAAAATCATTATATTAAATGGAAAGATCTACTACACCACACAATGACACTAACATCCAAGCTCTGATAACACCCATATGCCTTCAGTCTCAGACATGCTGTCAGGACTCAAAGTGCTGTATTGTTCTTGACTGGTTTACTTGACTGACCTCTAAGCCCTGTTTGCCTTCATTTAAATAAATAATTTGAATAGGAATAATTTGCTTAGCTGAAGGGTCAGTTCCAGGAGTGGCAGATACTCACAGATCCCTCTGTCATTGCTATTCAAAACGTGTTCAACAGTTGGTTGCCTGTTCAAGTACCAAAAGAGGAAACTGTTTGAGAGAATATGTCTGGTGTAAAAGCCAGCAGCTCAGCCTTCTGCTTGCTACTGTATCCAGGTATTCTGAAGATAGAGACATCTAAAGAAAAATTCATTTTCCTCCTTTCTTTTTGGGTTCAGTCCCTGTTGCTCTGCTTTGCCATCTTGATGCTAGCCAACCAGTTCAGAGCAAGCTTTTAATTGGTTCCACTCTCTCCTGCACATCCTACTGCAAGCTAACTTTGGGAAACTCTGAGTGCTTTATCAGAGTTCCTGAGATCACGCGATCATTTGCTTCCCATTCACCAATAAATGATTTGTATTCTCTGAAGACAGTGAGTCACTCCATACACCACACTGTGATATGTTCTTCTATCTCCTTGCTTGCACAGACATGAAATGCCCTTTTTTTTTCTGTGTTGAATGGTTCCAGAGATGTGTTTTATGGGCTGGCTTTCAGCCTGCAGGTCAGTCAGGTTTTATTTGAGAGTTTTCCTAACTCTTTCCAGGATCAGAGGTTTTTTCTAGCCCTCAGGGTAGAGGTTATTTCCCATCTGCTCTTGTGGTATAGAAAGAAGCCTTCTCTGTGATTCTCTGTGTCTTCTTCTTTGTG
This sequence comes from Sitta carolinensis, assembly GCA_032173965.1. NCBI lineage: Eukaryota > Metazoa > Chordata > Aves > Passeriformes > Sittidae > Sitta > Sitta carolinensis. Next base: position 2,758,812 of record CM063296.1, on the reverse strand, counting down.
CTCAGAGCTGACCTGTTCAGTGCTCTTATCTCTGTCTAGAACCTGGGTTACATCTGCTCAGTTTATAAACATATGATTTTTTTTGTTTGTAGCTTCCAGATATATGCTCCCCTAACTGGGATCTGGGAATTAAGATGAATTCTTTACTCTTTGGATATCACCACCAGCAAAATTTTACCTGTGTAAACTAAACACTTTCACCTTATTTGAATCACACATCTGTAATGTCAATTTACACAATTTTTTCAGAGCACTACTACTTGCTCTTCAGAAAGCATTGAGGAATGTTTGCACTTACATGGTGTAATTAAATTTTGGGAAGGGAATGTTGTGCTTATTGGCACAGTGAAATCTTCAGAACTCCTCTGAATTGCAGGCCAAAAAAGAAATATCAAATAAACTAACTTCTTTTACTTAAATACATCAGTTAATGTTATGCCACTGTACTATTACCTGGGAAGCTGTCAGTGGGAGGAATATGTTGCTAAGAATAACAGGGAGTTAGGTGGCTCAGGAGACCAAGAAAGATATGGGTGGTTTTCTTAGTTTTGGGTATCAATTGTTCTCTCTTTATTACATTTGTTTGTGTGGGCCAAGCCTAAACCAAGTCTCTAATTACAGCTGAAATAAGAACAGGAAGCTTCTGATATAAATCTTGCTATAGAATAATAGTGAGAATTTACACCATTTGCCAGCTGCTGGTTTCTGCCCCATGAATTGGCAGTTTCTCTGCTGGCCCCCACAGCCATGTGGTTATTTACACCAGAGCTGCACAGCTACTAGAAGGGTAAGGATCAGGAGTATTGAAATTTCCATCAAGACAGCCATTCCAAGGGGGAAACACAATCTTCCAAGCAGTCATCCTTGTAAAGGACTGTGCTCCTAAGCAGGAAATGTTTTTCCTATCATTGTATTTTGAGCAATGCCTCTGCACCAGAGATCTGTGATGACAAGCAGCACATTAGCTGGATGATGTGCAGCTGCCATGAGGGACTTCTCATGTCTTCTAAACCAAGTTAATGAATGAGACTTAATTGCAAACCAAATCAACCTTTGTGATGCTACCTGGGCAGAAAAGCCACTGAATAGTTTGTTTAACAATCAAGACATTAATTATGTGTGTTAATTTTTAAAAAAACTAAAAAATAATGAACCTATAATGGGAAACTGTTGATCATCATCCACTGGGGAGCATCTGGAACCTGATCCAAAGCACTTCTGAAAAAGGTGTTACAAACACCAGTCCTTCAGCCATCTAATCCAACAGCAGTGCCCTGCCTCAGGCAGAAATGAACGATCCAAAATAAAAGAACTTTCTTGCCAATGTGCAATTGTTCAGCTCTTGCAATAACTAACAGGAAGGAAAAGGAGGGCTCAGGAGATTTACCTTTCAAAGGAATTTGGTCAATGAAGACAATCATGGGTGTAACCAAAGCCCCGAATTGCTACCTCAGTATCTCAACCACATGGCAGAGCTTCCTGGGCTCTGACCTTGGTATTGTTCTGGCAGAAAAAAAACACTCAGCTTTCCTTTTTAGTGGTTCCTCCATTTTTTCCTTCTTGCCAACGGAACTTGTGCAGGAACTTTATACATCAGAGGTTTGGACCAAACCTCTCATCCATTATTTTTGGTGGCTGTAGTGACCCACTCCTGGGATGTTATAGGAAGGTTAGGGAACAAGGCAGAATGTATCAACTGGGCAATGTAATTGAAAGCAAAACTCCCTCTATCATCCCAGCAGGAGCCTGCACAGGGTGACATTTCAAAATGACTGGCAGTCACTGAAACTTTATAACAAACCCTTTAGGATTTCATTAACTCAGGAAGCTCATGCATATCTTTCCCGGATACTGTATGAACAATTACAGCCTTCCTGTTGTTGGACAAAGCCTTTTTCAGATCATAACTCTGTCCACATGAGAAGGGAATGGAATTTGCTCTCAAGTGCTGAAAAACCTCAGGAGAAGGAGCTGTAGGAGGCATTGAGGGCACTGGAGGGGACCTGGCAGTGGAAAAACTGCTCTGTTTCTGCAGAAACCCCCAAATTAGGGAGAAGATAAGATATAAATGTAGAAACTTATATGTATCTTATATTTTATACATATGGGCTTGTACATGAGCTAATGAAAGTGCTAATTGACCTAGTTTCTTATGCATATATTTCAAAGACGGCTGAGAGGAACTAAAATTCATTACAATTCGCTTCCTTAGAGTACCAATTCCATAATTTCTGTTGAAATAAAATAGTTTATAGGGATTTTTCATTCTTTGGCTGCTACAGACTAGAAATAGAACATTTTTATCTTGGCTATTGTACAGTCATGGGGTTACACCAAAAGATGGCTAGGAGGTCCTTCCATCCTACTCTAGATCACAGCAGCATTGTTCCATGGAGTCTTTCTCCAAGGGTTTTCTTGTCTTACTGTTGGAGATTGCCAGCATTGAGGTTTTCATGATCTATGTAGGGAGGATGAAGAGATTGTTCTTTGGTCTGAGGAGAATCCCCAAACACCAAGCACAAAGCACAAAGCACAGACAACCAATCTACCATGGGGGAGTGGAAGGAACCTCAATGTGATAAATGAACCCACAGGGAACTTCCACATCTTCTTTCTTTGCAGAAGAAAACCCCACATTAGGATTTTTTTTTTTTTTTTTATTTCAGTCCCTGATTAAAGCTCTCTTACGTTGATGCATTTTCCTTGACATTTGAATTAATGAGCCAAATGTCTCCAGTGAATTCAAGATGAGCCTGCAACACCTAAAGCTGTTTCTATGGCAGCTGCATGATGGTACAAACTGGGGGCTCTGACTACACTGCAGGATCATACAGCAGGGCAGCTTGGTAGAAGGCAATTATTTGGGTACTAAAATGAGTGTTGACAGTATGGCTGTGAAGGAAAGAGCTGGTTTTACATACATGAGATGCAAGTGCCTAGGCAGAGAGCCTTAAAATTTCATGGCATTGTCAATGTACCTTTCTTTCAATGCAAAAAAAAAAAAAAAAAAAAAAAAAAAGTAGATATGTCTTTCACTTACTAAGGGAGGTTTTCCATAGATTCCACAGGGAACCCCTGATCTCAAAGGTTTTTAATAGTTGCATTATAATTCACACATTGTCCTGTTGAATTCTGTAAAGAAACAAGCTCTTACTCAAAGGGTTTTTGCCACTTAGAAACAGTTTCAACCTGTCCTCCTCAAATGTAAGATAGAGAACTTGACATTTCAGATTGTTGCAGCTTTCTATAGGAGGAAGCTGCAGAAGGAACTACCCAAACCGTGGTGCTGCCACACCTCATCAACCCTTATTTAGCCCTTTGCTTGGGTCAACAGTGCTTGTCATTGTTTGGGCTGAGGGTGAAGTAATTTCCTTCACAATTTTATATGAAGTTTCATATCTGGGTCTGGTGATAGATGGAGAAATCAAGTGTTTCAGCTAGAAGTTTAATACAATAACATGAGCAAATTAAAGGAGAATGTAAAAGCGGGCAGAAAATCTGAATTCTGAATATTGAACTGACATTAACTGAAGACTTGCCTGCACTGGTACAGTGTGTTCTGCTGTATCCCAGATCCTGCTGCTTTCGTGAGCCACTTCTTTCACACTGGTACTTACTGAGCTGTTAACATGATCCTCTCCTGTCAGAGACCGTGAGAAGTGGCTAGACAACTGTCTGGATAAAACAGAAAAGACAAATAAGCCCATAAGAATACAACGTGTCAGCTTCTTTGTATCATTCTTGAGCAAAATGCACTCCAAGATAAAAGTCAGATGGACATTCTCAAGCAGGTGAGAGAATTTTTGAGTGAGACACATCAGCTGCCTTGGTTTCACTTTCACAACTTTTGGCTTTGAATTGATGTACACAAGAATTTCTATTTTCCCATCCTAAATGACACAGACAATATGAGGTGACATCCTGACCCTTCAGATGCCATTTGGGAAACAGTAATTATCTGCAACAGGCCTTGATGTCATCCAAAAACTTCCCCCATGCTGTGTTGCTGGGGACCTAGACTCTGACTTTTTCTGTCACAAATGGTAGTGTCTTGTCCATGTTGTTTTTCTTTAAAAGGGGTTAAAACACATAGGCTTTAATTTTTCAGAGTGACTATTTCTGTGCCTCACGCTGATTGCTTCAAAAACCTTGGCCTAACATTTCTACTTTCTCATGAATTGAATGTGTTAAGGAGGAAGGACACCTCTGTTCTAAAGCTGACAGGAATGTCACCCAGCTCATCTAGCTCATAAAAGCACTGTCAAGTTTGAAAAACTATTGTATGTTCAGAAGATACTTTCTACATTACATAAAAGTGATATAAAAGGCTTGCTTTGAAAAACAAGCCACAAGCACTTGCACCAATTCAGGTTAACAACAGACTTTTCTGGATGGAGATAAAATAGACTCTGAAGAACTGAAATACAAAGCAACTGATCAATGTTCCTTTATTTATATCCTCTATTTTGACAGCACTTCAGCCTTTTCCCCGTGGAGAACAGTGCTTTGGGATAACGATGTTGTTGGAAAGTGGCAGTGAGAACCCAGCTCTGGGTAGCAGAGGTGGGCACAGAACCTCACGTGGATTTCCTGCAGACTCGATCCTCGGTGTGATTGGGATCAGTGTGTGCAATGTCCTGGCCTGCTGCCCTCCCAGGAGAATGAAACCAACTCCAGGAACCTCAGCAGACTTTGTTCAGCAAACTTATCACTGAGAACAGCCCTTGCTTGGCAGCACAGAGCAAAATTTGCCCTTTAGAGGCAATCCATTATGGCATATTTCTAAAACATCTTATTGTTCTTGGAATCTGCTGTGAGGGGTGACTGGCCATTTCACCTGACCTTGAACAGGAGGCTCTGCAGAGCAAGCTGTAATCTCAGAAACACTGGTGTAAGCCTCAGACTAATCTGGGGAGTTATTTTTGATTTTTTAGACAAGAAACAAAACCAAAAAACAAGACAAGAAACAAAAACTGAGTGTTTTTCAGAGGAAGCTGAGTTAACTCTGCCCAACCAATTCCTCCTTGTTAAATAACATCCTATGCCACACTCCCACCTTGGAGAATCAACAGCCACATCCACCTTCCAAGGTGGCCAAACACCAGGTCAAAGGTCTTGTTTGGTCTTGTTTGCTGCCATGGCATCATCTCTCCTCAGTACTACCAGACTCAGGGTCTGGCCTGTAAATCCCAGGCTCAGAGTCTCAAAGTTTGGATAAGAACCCATTAGACCCAGATTTAAAGGACCAGGATCCTCTCTCATGCAACAGAAGACTCTCATAAAGGCACAAAATATACAAACACAGATCTAATGTTTTTTTTCCAATCCTTTAAATCACTTAAAACTGTAGGCATGAGAAAACACTCAGAACCAGACAGACTTCTTGGCTGTTGGTATTGTTTGGTATTGTCTTAAAAGCCTCAGCTCACAGGAACAAGCCACATTCTGCACAAACAGGCTGAATTTTTTAAGATGTCTGTGATCACTCCTTAGTCTTTAGCTGACCACAGTACAGCTGCAAGTGGGAACCAGAAACAGGCTGGGGGTGCATTTAGCTACTAGAATAGCCACAAAGAAATTAATGTTTAATATAACACAGTCAGCCCTAAGTGCACATACACAGAGCACAGTATTTATAATAACAGAAACAAACAAGGAGAGCTCAGATTGCTCGAGCAAAGCAGAAGCATTGTCTCCTCTTCCTAACTGCTCTTGTTTTCACACTAACATCTTCCATCTGCTTGGGATCTGACCTCAGCAGCCGGGCCGGCCGCGTTCATCCTCTTGTCCGTGATGTTCCCATATAAGGTGATCTCTCTTCCACCGGGAGCAGGATTCTCATTCGCTCAGGTTTCGTCCCGCTCGGATTTGCTGCTCTCTGTGGTCGAGCTCAGTCACAACTTTGCTCGGCAGCATCTGCACAGCAGTGGCTGTAAAGGGAGGAGAAAGTCAGGAGGGAGCAGCGAAGCTGTGCCTGCAGACCCAGAGAGCTCTGGATTGTTTATTGCCGTTCTCTTTCCTCCACGAGTTACCTCTGCAGGATGTCTTTGCAAAAAGCAGCTTCCACAGGCCTTTCCCAAGCTAAACAAAAGACTAATTCTGTCCAGGGAACTGGATGGAACTGTAGGGCTGAAGTCTTATTATAACTCTCACATCAAACTTTCCTTCAAAATCTGTATCACTCTCCATGCAAACTAATTTGGGACTGTGGAAAATGCCCCCAGCATTATATAGCAAATATACAGGAACACTGGCCTCGAGTCTGTAAGACTTGACTCAGATAGCACATCTCCCAAACTAAGATAACTTAAGACGAGTTAAGCATAAACAAATCTCAGCTGCTTCCTGTAATATTTACCCAAGGCTGCACTGAGAGCTTATAAACTCTTTCATGTCTGTGAAGATTCTCTTGTGATAAAGAGGTCAAGGCACTGAGCTTGATTTTTTTTTTTCTTTTAGGCAGTAATTTTGAATATTCAGACTGTAAATACCAAGCAGCAGGGGGGCAGCTGGGACCTGCACATATGGAGAGCACAAAACTGGTGGAAGAAAGGATCATGAAAACATAAAACTTTAAGGATGACATGGGATCTCTCTCACTTTCCCCACGTTGGGAAGTCCCACAAAACTGGGCTCCAATGTGTGATTTTGCTCCTGCCTCCAGTCACTTGAGTGTTCAAACACATCAACAAGTTCAGCCAGTCCAGTTCTAACAATGTCTGGTCATGGAGGTCTCCTTTCCCAGAGTCAGAATAATCAGAATTCAGGGGTTTCCATCCCACCATCTCTTCTCATCTTGGCATCATCTAAAATTTTCACCCTTCCTCTTCTTTAACGTTACAGAGACATGAGAAGAGGGGAATGGTCTTTTCCTTCTGGGAAGGTGTAAGGATTGAAATAGTCTTGATATAAGGCAAAATCTCAGAGCAGCACCCAGCCCAGATCCCTCTCCACCCTCACCACAATTGCCTTCCCCTCAGTGCTGGGGAAGAAAGGATGTGTATCAGTGTTTACAGAAACAGTGTTTCTCCAGGATTAAGGGATGGGGAACTCACAGGCACCTCCATCAGAAATACCATTCTCATCTGCTCTCTCTGTGTTCTACATGCTCAAAATATTCATCAGAGAAAACAGTAACTGATACCAGGAAAGCATGACAAGGGAAAGCAGATCTCTTCTGGGAACTTGTAGGTAAATATGATTCCTAAAGGTCAGTATATGGACTGAAAGCACAAAGGAAACATGATCTGCTTTTAAAGTTCAAACCCAGGAGTCAGGAGACTTGGATTATGTTCCTGGCTCTACCACAGTTCTCATGCCCAACCACAAGGCACACGTCCATCCCTTTTGTCACTTCATTTAACCAGTTAAGACCTTAAACACCAGTGTCACTTCTCAGCCTCCCCGTGAAGACCAATAAATTTGATGAAATTATTGTATGAAGCGTTTTCTGTTTCTCAGAAGGAATAGAGGAGCTAATCTAAGATAGTCGCAGTGCTTAGAATTGCAAAGTATTACATTTATGGTTGCTACTTACTGAGTCAAATTCTGCAGTGATTTACAACCTGTGCATTTCAATTGGCACCAATTTAATATGACTCACTGCATATTTTAATCCATCATCTGGGGACTCACATGGGATTCTAAGACTATCCAAGAATCTAATTGAAATAGCAGAGAGGCTCCAAAATCCAACTATTTCAGGCCTAAGCATGGCTTTTGAAGGATCTGCGAGAACAAACTTGCAGACTGAGAGATTCCATGAGCAAGTTTGACTTTAATTTATAGTCTGGTTCGGATTGTTTGGTGTTCTTGAAGCTGCTGTCCTTGTTTCAGATTTATGCACTACGTATTTATTGCTACTTTGAGGCACGCTGACAACTGCTGTTCAGCCTCGAGGGCATAAATTTGCCATTTGCCCCAGATGAAGCCCGGGCCCAGGACTGGCTGTTCCTGTTCCACAGGGATCCTCTGTGCACCTTTCCATTTCAAAGGAATTAAGTAACCATTCACCTGACACGTACATCAGCCACACTTGACATCCCTTTGTGCTGTCGAAGGCTGCCAGAAATCTTAATTGGGTAACTGCAGCAATCTGTTTGTACATCTCCTACACATGCGACAACAACCTCCCTCACAAGGAGCCGCAGAGCCAAGTTTATCCTCCAGAGGCTGAATCTCGGACCTATTTCTGCCACTCCTCGCACTTGTTCTGTGAAGGAGCCCCACGAGAGACTTGCCTTGTGCCGTGCGGCCTCAGCCGCCTCTCCCGGGCCGTGCGCGGCGGGAAGGGGACGGGACGGGGCTGCCTTTTCCAGCGGGGAAAGACTGACCGGGGCATGCTGTGGGGACACCGGGAGGGCTCCCAGTGCGTCTCGCACTGCCGCAGCCCGTGTGAGGGCAGCGACCCACGATCGGCCAGAAGAGCCCGGTGCCGGTGCCGGTGCCGGTGCCGGTGCCCTCACGGCTCGGCCGCGCCCCCTCACAGTTCGAACTCCCCTCCTCAGGCCGGACCACGCCCCTCCACGCAGGCCACGCCCCCTACACAGGCCACGCCCATACAGATACCACGCCCCTCACCGCCCGGCCCCGGTCCGGTTCTCGACGCTCGGCGGGGACGCCGGAAGTGACGCCACGCCCGTGTCCTGGCAACCGGGACCGCGGTAACGGCGCGCGCGAGGCTCCGGGCGAGGCCTCCCCGCTCCCGGCCCGGGCCCGACCCCGCAACCCCCGCCAGGGCCCGGACCGGCCCCGACCCCACAGGGCCCGGATCGGGTGCCGACCCCGCAGCCCCCGCCAAAGCTCGGCCCGGGTCCCGATCCCGCAGATCCCACCAGGGCCCGGACCGGCCCCGACCCCACAGGGCCCGGATCGGGTGCCGACCCGCAGCCCCCGCCAAAGCTCGGCCCGGGTCCCGATCCCGCAGATCCCACCAGGGCCCGGACCGGCCCCGACCCCACAGGGCCCGGATCGGGTGCCGACCCCGCAGCCCCCGCCAAAGCTCGGCCCGGGTCCGACCCCGCAGCCCCCGCCAGGGCCCGGCCCGGGTTCTGATCCCGCAGCCCCCGCCAAAGCTCGGCCCGGGTCCCGATCCCGCAGCCCCCGCCAGGGCCCGGCCCGGGTTCTGATCCCGCAGCCCCCGCCAAAGCTCGGCCCGGTCCCGACCCCGCAGCCCCGCCAGGGCCGGCCCGGGTCCCGACCCCGCAGCCCCCGCCAGGGCCCGGCCCGGTCCCGACCCCGCAGCTCCGCCAGGGCCCGGCCCGGGTCCCGACCCCGCAGCTCCCGCCAGGGCCCGGCCCGGGTCCCGACCCCGCAGCTCCCGCCAGGGCCCGGCCGTCCCCGGTCCCCGCCCGGCCGGCATCTGCTGTGTCTTCTCTGCAGAGTTTCTCCCGGGACACAGTTATGGGTGACCAAATCCAGTTCATTGTTGAGAAGCTCAATCAGGAGCCCTTCAGGAAGAACTACAATCTGATCTCGTTTGACTCCCTGGAGTCGCTGCCGCTGCTGCAGCTGCTCAGTGATGTTCTGGGCGAGATTGACCCGAAGGTAAGGAGGGCACTCAGAGGTGCTCAGACCTCCGAAGGTGTCTTGACACTGGAATTTCCTTTTATTTAGGTCTGGCTCGGTATAATCCTGCGTTGTTTGTTTCACCAAAGAAGCTTGTATGAATTTTCCAGGAAATAAACGTGCCTGGCAAGAATCCTTCCTGCCTTTACGTTTGAGTGCTCTTGGCAAACCAGCAAATGTTTCTTGGGCCAGGGTGGCAGCATCCGTGTCCCCAGAGGCTGATGAGGATGTTTTTCCTGTGAAATTAAGGATGCAGATCTTGGTTCATCCTGACAGTCGTGTTCAGTCTGTCAGGCTGTGTCTTGCACACACCCAGGGCAGGAGCTGATCAGGAACTGAACCTCACGACTTTGCTGTTGCAATGGAAATTATATCCCACTGCTCGGAGGCTGCCAGAAGTGTGTGTGAGATGAGAAGGGATCATTCATACACCTGGGGTGTGGATACCTGTGCCTGGAGTGCCAGGATATCCGGTGGATGTGGTCAGTGTGACTGCACAGATGAGATCCCACGAGCAGGGAGAAAGCATTCCTGCAGTAAATTGACCTGAATAATCATGTCCAGGGAAAATCCAGTAGAATTGAAGTTTGGTGATTTAAAGGATGTTCTGTACAGAGCATCTCACTATGGTCTGGTAAATTAATAAAGTCAGTTCTTTCAGTGTTGCCAGATAATTAGCAGCACTTGGACAAACAAGTTCATAAGAATGTTAATAATATAATTGATTATAGTAAATAATATAGTGTTAGCCTAACAATTGATAATTAAACAAATTGTTTTATAATAGTAACAATATTTTTAACTGCATGAATAATAATAAAGTATAATTACTTATTTAATTAAAAAACCCGTTTAGCATGCTGTCGACATTAGAGAGGAGCTACCAGAACAAACAGCTAAGAGAATGCTGAATCTCCTTGGAATCCTCAAATACAAACCTCCAGGGCCTGTGTCAGACCTGTGAGTACCTTTTTGCCTACAAATCATCTTTTTTAGCTTGTATGGTACTGACCTTTAGTTCAGGTGAGCACTGCTCCAAGGTCTTCATGGATGTTGGGATGGGATCCCAGGGGTGGCTCCAGCTGGGCGCTGTTCCCGTGTCCCCAGGGTGTTTTGGGGTCCCAGCTGGGCGCTGTTCCCGTGTCCCCGGGGTGTTTTGGGGTCCTGGGGGTGGCTCCAGGTGGGCGCTGTTCCCGTGTCCCCGGGGTGTTTTGGGGTCCTGGGGGTGGCTCCAGCTGGGCGCTGTTCCCGTGTCCCCGGGGTGTTTTGGGGTCCCAGCTGGGCGCTGTTCCCGTGTCCCCGGGGTGTTTTGGGGTCCCGGGGGTGGCTCCAGGTGGGCGCTGCCCGCTCCTGCACACGTGCAGTGTCGGCTCGGGCCGGCAGAGGGCGCCGCCCGGCCCCGCCCGGCCCCGGGCCCGTCTCACCTGTGCCAGGTGATCCCAAATCTCGCGCTCTCCCTGCTCTGCTGGCATTTCCCAAGAATGTCGCAGGAAACGAGGAGCTGTCGCTGTTGGCTTAATCCTTTGCTGTGTTGCAGGGGTTTTATCTGACTCAAGGGAGCCTAAACTGCAGACTTCCAGCTCAGAATGGGTTGGGTTGGAAGGGACCTTAAAGATCACCTGTTCCAACCCCCTGCCATGAGCAGGGACATCTTCCACTGTCCCGGGTTGCTCAGAGCTCCATCCAGCCTGGCCTTGAACACCTCCAGGGATGGGGCAGCCACAGCTTCTCTGGGCACCCTGTGCCAGGATCTCACCGCCCTCACAGGGAAGAATTGCTTCCTAATATCTAATCCAACCCTGCCCTCTGTCACTATGAGGCCATTCCCATTGTCCTGGCACTCAAATCCCTGGTAAAAAGTTCCTCTCCATCTCTATTTTGTGGTCCCTTCAGGTTCTGGAATGTGCAAATCCCTCAGCCTTCTCTTTTCCAGACTAATCAAACCCAAGCCTCATCATGAGTGTTTTCTCTTCTAACAGCATTATGAAAATCATTAGGCAAGTGGACAAGGAATGTCAAAACATTGCAGGTTTTTTGTTGCAAGCCAGCATTCTTTTGTGTGAGATTTATTGGCATTTTCTCCTGGTTGGTTCCATACAGGAGTGCTTTTCGCCAAGGGCTGGTTACTGGAAGCAAAACTGTAATTCATCCTGTCTTACACTGGCTTCTGCAGAGGAGCAATGAACTCAGGACAAGAGCTTACCTGGCCCGTTTCTTAGTGAAACTGGATGTGCCAGCAGAGTTCCTACAGGATGATACTGTGGCTGACTTCAACAAACAGGTACCATTTCTCATGAATGCCAACCTTTTACGTTAATTAAAGTGCCAGTGGGAGGAGGGATAAATGAATTGGGGAGTTAATGCTGGCATACATGTCCAAGTGAGTTATGTTAAAAGCTTGTTGGAATCAAGGATAAGCAAAGATTCATAATAAAAAGTTGATGTCTTGACCACTTTTCTTCCAATAACCCTGAAATTATGTGTTAATAAGTAGCATTGAATTAAAAGGCTTTAAGCCCATTAAGCACTGGGTGCCAAATAATGTTCAGAGCCATGTTGGCTTTTAGTTCTTAATTTTTGAACAGGTTTGGATTTTTTTTTTCCTATGAAACATGACCTGGATATTTTTAACTTTATAAAATTACCACTTCAAACAATTCCAGAAAATGTTTTGACCAAAAGTCGATGTCTCCTAATTGTCCATTGATTGTATTTTTAGTCATGATAGTCCTTTGGTAGTATTTGATGTCTGATATTTGTATTGAGCTTTACTCCACTTTTGCTTTAACCATTTATTTTTTTTGCGAATAAAGAAAAGATTTCTTTTTCTCTGTGCTGACGTTCCTAATTATTATGTTCCCACTTCACTTGTGAGCATTAAATGTTGATTTTAGATAGTCAGACTGTGTGGGTTTGAAATGTAAAACTTGAAGTGAACCAAAGTTTTGGGTTTATTATCTGAGGTACATATTTACCTAATGTTTTTCCAGTTTTCTGTGCCTTTTGTTCTGCACAACCACAGTGGGTTTGTGTGTTTGTAAGAGGTAACTTGATCTATTAACTCTGCACCAGCAAAGCTGAACAGTCTGACTGAGGCTTGACTAAGCCTTTTATTTTTTTGTTACCTCTAACAATATTGGATTTACACCTTGAAATAACTCAGCAGAAGTAGCAGAGAGAGAAAGGAATGCAGATTGTATGTTTTGTTCAGTATGTCACAGTCTTAATGTGTATAAATATCCACCTCCATAATTTCCATTACGTCAGATGAGTTCCTTTTTGGAACTACAGTAATAGAACCATCTTATTAAACTAATACCCTGCTGATGAATTCAAAACAGAAGCTGGGGTAATAGAATGCCTTACTGCAATATAACATGACAGTGCAAATATTTAGATACTAATGAATTAAACAATTAGTCTGAATTATTTAGATACAGTCTTGCAATGGTGTCTTTTAAGGGAAATTTCAAAAATGAGAGTTTGGACACCTTATAACACAGCCAAGTTTTATGGGGGTGTAGAATCAAGGAAAAATGAACTTTTGTAAATCACTTATAGAAGATACTCAGCAGACCTGCCACCTTCCCAGCTGTGTTGTGATTTAGACATTGGATTGCCTGTTATATATAATTTAAGGAATAAGCAACTTCAGGCATTAATCTTTTTGTTCAAGCTTCAGTGATTTGCTCCCAGGTGCCAGAGATCTCCCTTTCCATATAGGAACCTTGGTGTTTTTTTGGTCATTTGAGCCTTCATGTCCCTTATTTCAGGTGCATGTGGGAAACCCAAAGGGAAAAGTGAGAACCCTTTTGCTGTTATGATCCATCAAACTCTGCTCTGCCTTGTTTGAATCCTGCCATTAACCTTGAAATATCATGTTCCAATGAGGAAAAGTCTTATGGACCTCCTCTTTTGACACAAGGGAAAACTCTTGGACACCAGCAGTGGGAATGCACTTGCTCAGAGACCACCTGCTCATTTTTGTTAAAGGATTTCCAGGGTGCATAACGGGTATCATGGAATCAGTTGGGTTTTACTCCTGCATTTTGTAACTTATTCCTCCCCATCCAGCCTGTGCACTCCTTGTCACACCTGTATTTGCCACTTAATCCAGCTCTTTATGATTTTATCTTCTTCTCCTTAGCCATTTCATTGCTAATTGTTTGAATTCCTTCCAGCTTGTCAGTGTGTGTTTGGTACTGACACAACCAGCGCTGAGCAGAGCTCTCTGGATGCTGCTTCCCCAGGGCTTTATAGAATGGAGTTGCTGCTTCACTGCTCAGGGCTCTGATGCCTTTGTTTGAACTGGCCTTTGCTGTTGCCATTTGGTACTCACCTTTCATATCAACTGCTCTTTCCAGGAAGTAAAAAATGACTTGATACCCTCCTTTTAGATTTTTCCATCTCATTGAAGGGCTGTTTCTGTGGAGATTATCTTTCCTTATACCTCAGCTCGCGTTTCTCCCAGTTGAATCTAAATTTATTTCCTCTCCATATTTCTAAACTCTTGCTGTCCCCTGTTATTTCTCTACCCACACAGACTTTCACACTGCCTCTCAGTTTAAGATTCCTGGTGGGCAAAGTACTGGTGTGGAAGTAGCACGCTGTCTCCTTGTCTCTGAGTGCTGAGCTGCATCTATCAATCTCTGGGATGTTCTGAGGGTTATGCAACGTGGCACAGCCATTTCTCACGTGTTCACTCAGCTCTGCTCTGCTCTTGGGCCACTCTGGAAACTCAGGAAACCCCATTGCTTCCATCAAAAGTGTTGTTAGAGCAAACTCTTCCTTTTGGGGCTGATATATTTATATATGTGGTGTACACAGGTGTGTAGTAAGACAGAGTAATTTGTTAATTTGTCCCTCTGGGTGACATCTTATCTTCCTGTTTTGCAAATACACTGTGTATTACAAAAGGTGAAAATACTGAGGAGATTGCAAAGTTCTGATTGTCTCCTCAAATGGAAGATAATGCACTGTGATTTTTTTATTTCAGCTTTAGAAGTTGACAGGCTTTTTCAATGAGAAAATGCCTTTTTATCTCATTCCCACCATATTTCTATGTCTACATTTACTGTCTTAGTAGTAAAACAGTGTGTTGATTTGAAAATCCTTAGACACAGAGCTCATTCTGCACCATTTCCATTTCATTCCACAGTATGAAGAACTCATGGAAGCATTTAAAAACCTACATAAGGAGCACGAGCAGCTCAAAATATCTGGTTTATCAACTGCAGAAATAAGAAGGGTAAACAAACTCCACAATTTTTTATTTAGTTGGGTTTTTTTGCATGTCAGTTCCGTGTTTGCTGGCTTTGTGGGCAGTGTGAAAGCCGTAGAGGCCAGAGCTGGTGGGGCTGCAGCTGCCTCTTGACACTGCTGTCTGTTGGCAAACACAAACTCCTCTCTGTGTTCAGAGCTGAGCTTTCTGGAGCAGATTGGGGAACGAGGCTGCCAAGACTCTGTGCAGCATGATTTCCAAATATTAGAACTCCATTTCCTCTGAATGCAGCCTGATACAAAGCCTTTTGCTTTCCTGATAGCGGCTAATAATTCCAGAGGGTGTTGAATGAATTAAGAGCTTAAGTCAACAGAAGTGATGAACCCACGTGGCCCAAGTGTTAAGTAGAGATATTTGCTCTGTTTCAGCAAAATAATTAAGCTTGTGTACAGCTTTCCAGTGGACACCCAGACAAGCCAAGCAAATGTTGAGATAAGGTGTGCATTTGGAGAATTCATTTTCCCTTCTCTCCTAACTATCAATCTGTGGAGCCCTGCTGTTGTAAAGTAGGACTAAAGGAGAATAATAATAATCAGATCCATGCTTCAGCACTAGAAAGTGTTTCTTTTAAGACAGTTTTAATGCAAAGAGTGACAACAGACATCGCTCATAAGCAACTTCATGCAAATTGGTCTGCCAGGAAGTGGGTAATGCTGGTGACATTAAGAACATATGTCAGACTGCATCAGATGTTGAATTCATGCTGATTCGTTCCTTGGTGGTTTCTGTTTGTTTGTTTTTATTTTAGAGAAATCCACCTGCTTTTATTTTAAATGTTCACATTAATACTCAAGGGTGCAGATGAAGAATGTTAGCATAAAGAGAGTGGGAACTGTGGGGGAAGTAAGAGAGGAGAGAGATTGGAATCCTGGATGTTTGATCATAGATCAATAAAATTATAACCACCTCCGTGTACTCGGGGAAGAATTCTGATTTTCATATTGATTTGAAGAGAATTTAGTCCAATCTAATATACATGGGAAATAAATTAATATTTCTTTACATGTTTTCCTGCTTTTCAGGACATCAGTGCAATGGAAGAGGAGAAAGATCAACTGGCCAAAAGAGTAGAGCGCCTTAAGAAGAGGGTAACAAGAGAAGAAACACTCTGCATTTCAGTGTCATAATCCTTGGCCTGCAACTCTGATTTTGGAATGCAAGCAAGGATTAAGATAAACACTCTGTATGTCTAGGAAGGAATCAAGTAACTAATTGACCTACAGGGAATCTCCCCAGGCGTTGATCCAGAGCTTTTAAGAATCTCAAGTCCAGTACTTTGCTGTCATTTCTGAGTAGTAACGTGTATGGAAGGGAAGTGCTAAGTGGGCTTGTGAGACATATGATCTCTTGAATGTATTTCTCAGCTATCTGACAGCAACGTGCACTATTTATCTGCTTGCTGTAGGTGGAGACAGTACAAAATCATCAACGGATGCTTGAAATAGCAAGACAGCTTCGCTTAGAGAAAGAGAGAGAAGAATCTCTGGCTCAACAGAAACAAGAACAAAAAAGTCAGGTACTGGCATAACAACATACCTGTTAAAATAAAGAGTTGTTGTTTGTTTGGGATTTGTGCATTTTGAAAATACATCAGGAACAACAGTAGTTGGGAGAGTTTCTCCCAGCTCCAGAAAATTAAATCCCATTAAAAAGATCTATGTATATTTTAAGGGAAGGGGCTTGACCCTGCAAGTTTTGAACACCACAGTGAAGGTACTTGGCTGCCTCAGCTCCCACTGACATAATCCTTTAGCATTCCCAGGAAATGTTCCATGACTTACTGCTGGAGCACCCGAAGGGAACTCTTCATATTTATGGTAGTGAGCAAATGTTTCCTTGGTTTGATTTCTATCTCTGCGATCTGCACAAAGATTGCAGGGGCTGAGCAACACAACAAGTACCTCATCTTTTTCCTGGGTGGGGGCAATATGTGTTCAGGGATTTAGGCCCCTGAATTTGGGAAAAACGATGTCCTGAGCAGCTCTGGGAGCAGTTGTGACATCCAAGTGTAAGGGTGGGTTTTATTCCTCTCCTGTGTTGTCAAAACAAGATACTTCAATAGGATCCAGTGCCATTTTGTTACACTGTCTCACCAAATTCTGTAGCCTGAATTTCAACACTTTTAAAATGGGCAAAGCCATCAGATTTCTTTAATTTCAACCTTTGTCTGGATCAGTGGGAATCAGTGGCCTCTCAAGCTGTTGGGTCTTTGCTTGAGCCTGGGTAAGATCACAACTAAAATGAATGTGATGTCCAGCTAATTCCAGTTCTTACTACACATCTCTCTGTCTCAAAAATGCAAATCAGCTGGGGCTTGTTTGGCAGGAAGCCTTCCAGACTGCTCTTGGGATGGACAGTGGATTGCTGTGACAACTCAGCTGCAGGATAAGGAGAGTTATCTGCTGCAATCCTGATTCCTGCTGCCTTTTGTTGTTGTTGTAATGCTCAAGCCACTCATATTTGTGGTTGAAAATTGTTGGATGAATTTCTGCCATCAGAGAAAATATCACTTGGGAGAACAAGAACACTTTTCTCAATTAACAGGAGGGAATATCAAGTAAACCCAGGCCAGTAAACCCACATTCCCTTGTGAAACAGAAAATCACCAGACGTTCGAGCTGCCATGTTTTGATTTTTTGGGTTCTTTTGGGGCTCTGTTGGTTTAGTTGTTTGCACATGGATTTCCAAGGAATGACCCTGTGTGTGTCCAATCTCTCCACAGTTGTTCCATGCACAGCAGAGGCTGCAGAGAGCCCAGGTCCAGCTGAAGGAGATGCAGGACGTGGTGGCAGATTCCAGCCCAGAAAGTGAGTAGGGCTTTTCCTCTTGCATCCTAGGTTAGTGTGGTGCAAAACATGCCATAGAATGATGTATAAATTACTTCCAAAATGATAGAATCTGACTGCTTCTCAATTTAAGTTTAGTAACCCAAGTCACTGTCCTACTCTTTCAAGAACATTTACTGTTTCAGTTGCATCACACCACTGCTTTGGCAGCTCTTCTGAGTTAAAGGATTTTTCTCAGTCACCACCTCGTAGCATTGTTATTACTTTATAATTTTACTTTGATTTTTTAATGATTCTCATCTGCCACTAAACCACAAGTGGAACTAAAGGAGTATCTCACATCTGAACCATCTCACAGGGACTTGCAGGAGATTTTATAACTGTTCCTTTTTTGCAGTAGCTATCAGAGAGTTTATACAGCAAAGCTGTGTCAACAATTCTATTTCAGTTCCTGGTTTTTTTAAGGCCAATGGAAACTCGATGGGTTCAGTTCACAGAAGCAAAGGTAACATAATAAAAAGCCAGTAAATATGTCATTCAGTCACTGAGATGAAAATAAAGTTAACATATTTAATTTCCTTATCGTGAGTCCTGCTTGCAGGGGTAAAAACAAAAAGTATTTAGATGTTTCCAGTCAAAGCTTGGAGTCATTACTTAAGAAAACTTGTGTTGAAATTTTGCCCAAAGACCTCAGGACTCAGCTTTGTAATTGCTTTCCCCAGTTACAAAGGCACTGCCTGTAGCAGCAATTACAGAATGCCAACTGTGGGTTTTTTTTTTAATAATTGAAATTAGGTGACCACAGTGCACTGAGTAGGTTCCATTTAGTTTAAAAGCTTTGTTGGTCTACAAGGTAGCACAATTTATTTCATTTTGAAGATTCCCTTTGGCTGCAGTTTGGTACCTCAGCAGCCTCCTGGTATCACTGCAGCCTTGTCTGCTGACAGTGCAACAGCTGGATTTTCACTGGAAGGCAGATCCTCCCCTTTACAGGAAACTTCTTGCATTTTTAATACTTCAGGTGTTTTTACTTCCTAAACAAGATAAAATGTTCAGAGTTATTGCTAATGAGCAGAAGCTTTGTTGTTTGTCTTATGTATTTGATTACTGCACTTTATAATTAATTTTGTATTTAAAGAAATGTAAAGGAACTCTGTAAGGAATGCAACTGGCACATATTCATGAGTCTCATTAGCATGCAATTAGCATCAGCCTGCTTGAGCTGTGCCAGGAGAATATGCCTTGTGGTTGGTAGGATTTTAACTCTTAGAAACCTCATATTTAGAAGACTTTGTATTGTATCATTAATTGTTATGAGCTGCTGCAAAACAGCTGGAAGTGATGCTGCTGCTTCACAGAACACTCTTTCCCTATTTATTAACCTCAGCCCTTCCCTGTTTATTAATTTCAGCCTTTCCCTGTTTATTAACCTCAATCTTTCCCTGTTTATTAACCTCAGTCTTACCCTGTTTAATAACTTCAGTATTACTCAGGATATTGTTTAACTAGAGAGGGATTTGCTGCTGGGAGCACTAAATAATGTGAATTTTCATTTCTGGAGGGGTTTTTGGTGGTGGTTGTTGTATTTTTATTAGCACTGGCCTGAATAACCCCAACCCAGCTCACACTTACTCTGCAGGATTGATATCATATTGCTCTGAGTAACAGAAATTGATAAAGTGAAGAAACAAACCAAATCACTGGATTCTTGCTCTCTGTCCATTTTACAGCACGTTACTGGTTACTTTATTGGCAGAAATATGAAAAAGTGAATGAGTAGCTTGAAAATATTGATTAAAAGAATGTGTTAAAACAATTTGTTGATGAACAGTAAAATGTGTAATTTATAAACTTCATTAAGTTAGTATGTAGAAATAGAACACTGAGAACTTCAAAGATGTTTGTCAAAGAGGAATTGCTTTGTAGAGTTGCCTATTTTATTTCATTCTTGATGAAAACCAGAAATTTAGGAACCCATTACTTAAACATTCCATTTGGTATAAAAAAATTAATATTTTTCTCTTCCACACAATGATCTTTTCCTAAAATTTCAAGTTTAAATGATCTCCTCCAACACTGCAGACAACATTACAATTAAAGTTACAGGAGTATTTGGTAGACTGGCTTAGGTGGAACTTTATTTCATCTTCAAATGATTTCATTTGTTATAAGGTCACTGTTAATGGTAAAGCTCTTTTAAGATCATTTGATATCTGTGATGAGAATTCAAGTCTGGTTGGTGAGATTGATGGTGTTGCTGTAGTTGATTTTTTTAAGGTCATTAACTCCTCTACCCCCTTTTAAGCAAACAAGGCAGCAAAAATTCACTGTGGTCTCCATTAAAAGGATTAAAAGAAGTTTAGTGGAAGAGTTAGAGAACTGGAATGGATGTTTGGATTTTTTTTGTTTAGTATTTACACCAGATGCCTGAAAGAAAATAGCAAATGATCACTGGGTGAAATAAAAACAGGGAAATGGCTGAATAATGAGGAGAGTGTTGATTCCAAGTGACCATAATCTCTTGGGAAGCCCAGCCTGTGCCAACAGTATTTGTTTTAAGGAGTAGCCAAATTCCAGGATATTCCTCCAGGAATAATGTATATGCAATGTATTTCTGGCTCTTTCCTAAGAAGTGTCTGTGAAGAATTTGGAGGTCAGGAGTGGGAATGGGCGAGCTGGAGCTCCCACTGCCATAGATGAGCTGTTTCCCTGCTTTATTGCTGGGACAAAATGCCAGAGGAGAGTTTCTTTGCCTCTGGGTTTGGCTCTGGCACATCCAGCCCTGCAGCCCAGGGCCAATGCAACGTTCAAGAAGAGCACTGAAAGGTCAGAGAGGTTTCAAAGAGCTCTAATAATAATTATAAACACAGAAAGCAGAACTTAGAATCACAAATTCAGGAAGCCTTTTGGCTTTTCAAGGATATATGGAAGGGATGATTGATCTGCCAGGGTTTGCATGTCCCAGGCCTCTGTTTAAGAGAGGGAAAGTGGAAGTGGTGTTCTTGGAAGCTGTGGATGGAATCATTTCAGCCCTTTCTTTGTGGCTGCAGAAAGGGAAGGGAAGGGTTTGATGCTGGAGGTCGTTCTAGGCATGGTCATGGCCTTCCCATGATGTTAAACAAATTGTTGGCACAGAGTCTATGAAATGAGTGCCCTCTCTCTTTCCTCCTCCTTTTAAAAATTGAATTCCTGTTGCAAATGGTTCTGGTCCAGAATGCCCAGCTGGGAGCCCATAGAGGGAAAAGCAGTGGGATTCTGAGCAGAAGGTTAATCAAATTTTAGCTCCATTAACAGAATTGTGCAGAGAAAATTGCCTCTCTTCTACATGACTGAGCAAGCACGAATAAACTCCTTCTCCCATCCCTCTCTTTATAATAATAATAATAAAAAAATCTGAATGGAAAACATGAGGAGTTGCTCTGAATAGCTCTCCACATGTAAATACGTGGTTGGCAGAAGCTTGCTAAAATAACCTGAGGGCACAGAGCCAGAGTTCTGTGCTGCTTACGTGTGTAGATTTTGTAACCATAAGTCAATGTTGAAACATTAAAACCAGAATTTATATGTGTAATGGAAAGATCTAAAGTATGCTGGCCTTTTTTCCTCTGCAGCCTGGGAATTTGCAGAAGAATGTTTTTCACTGGGGAAAAAACCCCCAAACCAGGAGCTGTCCTGTGTTTTGGTTTTTAAGATTCTGTTAAGCAGCAAAAGCAGCTCTTAGGTAGTTACTTCTCCATGTGTTGAGTTGTATAGGAGGAAAAATATATCCAATGTATTCAGGAAAGAATTGATATTACTCATGAGGGATGTTGACAGCATGTCTTTCCCCATCAAGAAATCAAGTTTTAACTTGTTTTGTTGCTCCATTAGGACTCAGCACAACCCAGAACCACTCAGGGGGCAATAGGACTTGGTAGCAGCTCCAGGGTTATTTGAGAAATAAATCAGATTGTGATCAAGGTTTTACCCCATGAAGTCAAAAGGTCTTTGCTCTCATCAAAGCTTTTGTGGTTCTTTGCTAATTTCCTTGTCATGTCTACAACAAATCATTTAGGCATGTACATTTTTATCAGAAAACTGGAGTAGCACAAGAAGTGAAGTGTAGATTCTATATGCAGGTTTCTTTGCTGCTAAAAACCTCAAGAATTTGATTTAATTAAAATATTAATATTTCATATCAGAATAATGTAATTGATATCACATTGCTTTCCACAGCAAAGATCTTGGTTATAAATCTCAGGTTGGCAGTGGTGTTCCTGTCAGTTTGAGGTGATAATTCAGCTCACAGGGGACGTGGGAAGCAGCTTTGCTGTGTTTGCAGAGGTGGGAGATTTCTAGTGAGACATTAAAATGTGGTCCCTCCTGCCCAGCTCTGGTGTGGGCTGAGGAGATTGGAATTGAGTTCTTCAGGAGGAAAGAAGGGGAAATCTCTCCCAGCCAGTCGCAGTGTGTTTCCCTGCAGTGCCAGGAGCACGATGGCTGTTCCACAGGCAGAGTGACTCCACTCTCCCACTCCAAAACCAGGCTGGGGGCTGTTTGTTTTGATAACTGACCCCTCCACAAAGAGGAAAAGGTCCCGTGGTGGTGTTGCTTTCCATAAACACAGAAACCAACAAACTGGGAAAGAGGAATTCCCACTCATTTTTAGTTTTGTTGACTCGACTTCGTTGGCAGCACTGCTTTCCCCAGGGTCTGTTTTTTCTCCCAGTTCTTGAGGTTTTCTCAAGAGTTGATGGCTTATTTCCCTTCTGGCAGCTTTCCTGTCAGAGTGGGCTGGGAGCAGGGCTCAGGAGGATCTCTCAGGACACTGATTTAGAGGTGAATAGCAGCAGAAAAACGGGGGCCCCCTTTTCCTGGGCTCTTTCACTTTGTTCTGACCTTTCCCTTTGGCAGTCAGGCTTCTTAGCCTGAGAACCAAAAGCTGTTTTCATCTCCATCCTTTCCCATCTCTGTTTCAGCAGCATCAGCTGCATTTCTGCATCTCTGTGCTCAACTTCTCTCTGCTTGTGCAGCAAATGAAAGAGAGGGAGATTGTGAACTTCTTGTTTTCCTTGGCTTTTCATCACAATTCCATCTTCTCCCTAATAAGGAGAGAACCAAAATCCCAACCCTAACAAGTTGTTTGAAGACAAGAAAGAACCCCGGATCACCTAGATCATGAAAAATCCTCTAAAATACCCATTCCCACTCTCATCTGACATGCAGCTTCCAAGTCTTGTAGTCCTTGGCACAGTTGTCTCTGAGGAATTACTGCACTGCACTGCCTGTTGTCAGTGGAGACTGTGCAGGATAATTTAAATAGATGTTTCCTTTTATTCTGTTGCATTTTTCTATCTGTGAATTGTTCTTATCTGCACGTACTTGGGTTTATTTATAAATGATCTTTTAAGGAGCCTGAATTACTCTGCCTAGAAAGAGCCAAGTCCTCCTAAGCCTGGTAAGATGTAGGTGAATCAGGCTGGTGTCCAGCAAAGCTTATAACTGGGGTTGTATTTTTTCTATTGGATTGTTATTTTCTGCATTCTCAGTCTATAAACTGTCCTGAGATTAAATGTTTGTTCTTTCAAGAAGAAATCTTTACAGGGAGGCAATCTGTGTTCCAGCAATGTAAAGGACCCTTAAAGTAGGCACACATTAAACTGCCCATTTTATTGTCTTTTTAAATGCCAGACAGGAAAAAAAAACTATTTTAAGCATGAATCTTCAAGGATATAATAAATCTATCAACAAGCTAGGCCAAATTAAGATTTTTCTACAGATAAAGGTTCAGTGGCTGTTTACATCAGTGGGGTGTGTGGAATGCTGCATCTGATTCAGCTGGAGTTCCGTGTGAGATGGGATTTACTTGTTATTAATGAGAAGAATCTCTCAAGGAGCTGATAGTTACATGTTAGATAGAGGTGCATAATAAATCCTCTTATATTGTTTAAGATCCAGATTAAAAATTCAAATCGAGTAACTCCCCCTTTCTCTGAGCACTGACAAGAAGACTCAAATGTTATGCTGTTGTTATTGTAATCAGCTGCTAAATACTTTAATGTGTTGGGGAAATCAAACTTAATTATTTGCTGTGTTGCTTTTATAGACACTCACTGATTTAATTTGTTTTTAAGGTTTAATGAAGAAACTAGAAGAGGAGATAAATTTCAATTCCTACCTGGTAACTGAAAAAATACCCAGAGAGATGGAAAGTAAAAAGACTTCAGTGTATTTCTTACAAAAGGTGGTTGCAGAGCCAGCTATGACTCAAGCTGATCTCAGTGCCCTGGAAAGTGAGGTGAGGGACCAAGGTCACACTACATTTGTGTTCTGTAGCATGGCCTGAGCTTCCTGCACTCTGCAATGTTCTTCTCCCTGCTTCATATCCCAGAGAAAACGTTTCATTCCCAAAGCCACATCCCTTCAGTTGTAAAACCAAAGGTGTCTCAATCACTGAGTGCAAACTCTCTGATAAGGTTTTTGTAAATACCCACAAAAGAGACAGGAACAAACCAACCCCAAACCAAACCCCAACCATATCCTCAGGTGCTCTCGAGGAAATTGTGTTAATTCAGCACTGAAGGGCTGATTTTCCTTCTCTTCAGATTTCACTTGTTTGAAACTGTCCCTGCCATCGAGGGGGTTTATCCCAGCACATCCAGTTTATGAGGGAGCAGCATTCCTGAGGGATGTGTCCTCCCAGGATGATGCCTTAATCCATGTGCAATGGCTCAGAACTCCTCAGTGTCTGGAAGAGCCCTGCATTGTTTGATTTAGTTTTTAAGACCAAAGAAAATTTGAGCATCAAATACTTGATTTAGCTTTCCAGGCTTTTTCATAAGTTAAAAGCAAATAGTCTTAGAAAAACCCTTATTTGTCAGATATATCCAGAACGTGCAGAGGGGTTTGTTGTCACAGAAGCACATTTATCTATTAACTCAATGGAGTTTTCTTATTTGCATAATCCTAAATAAAAGATTAAATGCTAAATATTATGTCCTAGAAGAATTTAGAGGAATACTAATTATTAGTATTTCTATTGATGATAATGATGAAGATTTACACCAGTTTTAGAGGGAAGAAGAGTAGTTCTACATCCTAAATGTCAGAAACTAGCTGATGTTTAATACCCCTGGGATTTCCAGCTTGGGCTTTGCCATGAAATAGAGATAATGAGGAAACAGAGTATCCATCTTAAGGGATGACAGCATTAATAAATGGCAGATTAGGGCTGAAATAATAAACCAGCTCTGTGATTCAGCCTCTGCTTTCCTAGATTAGTACCTCTAATCAAAACAATATTTGTGGCTGCAGTTATGTCTTTCAGGCATGCTTGAAACCCTGTTTGCACATTTCTTCTCCAAGACTGTTGTTTGGTTTATCACAATATTTTTAAAAGCTTTAAGTTTTTCCCTCTTTCTCCATGATGTAACCTTTGATTTGTTACATTTTGGAAGTATCTTCCTGAAAGATAATAAAAACATGTCATACACTTGGCTGTTATCACAGCATGGCCTTAGGCAGCTTTGGGTTTTTTTTAAGTTGGCTTTTTATTATCTCAGTGCCTTAAAAAGGAGCTGAACTGCACCGAGCATGTTTCCACCATGCATTTTATAATATAAAACCCAATAATTTATTCACAGAAGGGAATTCTTATACCATTTTCAAATTCAAGCCTGTTCTACCACTAATAGAATAGAATTCACAGGAGAGTTGGTGGTTTTTTTTTTCCCAGGTGTTGGAGTATTTTTAGCCCTACTGAGCAATTTCTTGGAGATTCTCAGTTTTCCAAGCACATGGATGTTGCTCCCAGAACTTCCAGGGTGATGCCCAGCACTGTCCCTGTGTTCTGGTCTGATTCCCTGGGACTGCAGCACGTTTCCCCTGCTCCCTTAGCAGCAGCAGAGAATTAAAGGGAGGTGGCTGTGGTTTCCATGGCTGGTGGGAGTCCCAGTGCACTGGGAAATCTGCACTCTGGTGTGGCTCAGAGCTCCAGAAACTTGGCTGGAATATCCTTCGTTTGGCACTAAGGATAACCAAGTGCATCTTGTGGCAGGAGCAGAAGGCACCACAGACCTGGAATGTGATGGTCTGTGACTCTACAAAGAGTTGATGAAGTCTTTATCACTTAATGTTTATTTGCTTCCCTTTGAACTTCTGTTAAATGGTTGAATGAAAGGGAATTTTAGTTCATGTCAATAAAATTGCATTTTTCACTCAGTATGTGGCAATTTCTTTTTTCTGGACCAACTCACTGCAATTTCTCTCCACATGCACCAGTTTACTTCATTTTCAGGCCAACGTCATGGTTCTGCCTTATCATAAAGGCACAGAACTGGAAATCCAAAAACAGCCTCTTCCTGGCCAATACTTAATGACTCACAGAGCTTCTTGGGTCTGTTTCTCTGTTTTAAAAAAAGGAACTGGCTGGATTGTACATCTGGGTTGCAAAGCATTTAATTCTTGGAGAAGACAAAACCACCAAGCTCTGTTTCCTTAGTTTTCCACTCTGTCTTGCAGAGAGATGAAGTCAATGCAGAAATCAATCAGCTTACTGAGAAAAGGATGATCAAGTATGAGCCAACTGATAGTAAATTCTCCATGTATCGCCAGCAGGTAAGAAGGAACAAAATGTGTTTTAAAAAATCAGTCACTGCTTGGTTTACATGCTGATTTTTTTCCTTTGATTTATCTAGCATCATCAGTAGAAATAGATAATAATGGAGGTCAGCAGGAAAATAAAGAGCTGTTGAACATATGTGTGTGTTTAGGGCTGAGTCAAACATTGCTTTGAGTCGTGTTGTCAGTGAATGTTTTGACTGCTGTCCTTGCATCCCAGCAGTTCTGGGAGGGGCATTTTGCAGGAGCTGTTTTGGTAAAGTTCCAGCTGTGGATGGATTCTTACAAGGCAGCACCAGGGCTGCCTGCTGCAGCTCTGTCCTTTCCTTGTGCCTGACCAAATGCCATTTTTCTCCTTTGCATCTCTTTAGAAGGAATTCTTTGATTTCTCATCCTGAGGCTGTAAAATAATCTTGCTATGAAATAGGCTGTCTGGTCCAGTCTTGGTAAATCCCCTAGTTATAAAAAGGATTTATGAACTTGGAGGTTTTTGGAGCTCAGGCAGGAACCAGAGAGATTCCTTTTCCAAGCAACCTGCAGCACTGCTAATTTTATGGAAGATCTTCAGTGTGATGCTTACGGTGATGGCTTGAAAAATAACAAAGCTTCAGTAAAATGTATCAGTGGGAGGTTAAAATGGGGCTAAGATACATACTGCAGTTGCAATGTGAAACACTTATTTTGGAAGAGATGCTCTTCCTGAGAGAAAATCCTGCCATGGAATGTGCTGGGACCAAGGAGGCTCCACCTCAGGAGCTGAGGTTGCTGCTGGGAGCTCTTTGCTTTCTCCTGCCAGGGCCTGGGTTCTGTTTCACAAAAGAATCAGCTCTGTTGTCCCCTGGTTTGTTGCCACAGACACCTCGTGCAGCAAAGAGCTGAGCTCCCACCCCAGCACAATTCTGCTGGAGATTTATTTAGGGAGAAAGCTGGTCCTCTCAGCTCAGTGTGAGAAAGCTGCTGTGTTTTGGCTTCATTTTTTTGTAAGTTTTCCCTTTCACTTGAAGAAACCAGCCATGCCTCAAATTCCTGCACCTGCATGTAAATGAATGTGTTGGGTTATTTTAGAGTATTTTTCAACTGGATACTTTGGCAAAAGAAAAATGCCTTTGTTTTTTTAATTCTTGAACTAATGTATACTTATGTTACCAAATCTGTTCTGGTCAAAACTCAGGTACTATTAAGTGTTCAGTCTTGTATGAAATATTATTTTTTAAGTGCTTTATTTTCTAGACTAAGAAAAAATAATCTGTAATCTACACTATTTCTGTACTTTATTGCTTTATTCATCATCTTCTAGCTATTTGCCAAGATTTTAGTGGCTTGGTTCTGCTTTAGTGTAACATATTTCTGTAGGTTGGAGTAGGTTGGAGTTATAAAAATCTGTATTATGACATTTGTGAAATCTTGGATAACTTTCCAGTTAAGCCATGTTGGTGTATCTTACATATGCACCAAGAGGGACTAAGCAGAAGAAATGGAGCAGCTAAAATGCCTGCCTTTTTCCTCAATGAAAATGAAAAAATGAGGTGAAGAAATGTAAATCTAAAATGTAAAATGTATCAGCTTGAATCTGGGCAAAGAGGCTGTGCTGGAAACCTCATCCATACTGGAGAAAGTTGGGATGCTGAAGGTTGTGGTTTAACCTGCCGTATATAATTTATACATTTTATCTAAAAATCATTTCCCTCCTGATTAAACAAGGCAATTTTTATTTTAATGATCTTGCAGGCTTCTATAATTTCCCGGAAAAAAGAAGCCAAGGCAGAAGAGCTTCAGGCTGCCAAGGAAGAGATGTCCAGCCTGGCGAGGCAGATGGAGCAGAAGAGCAGTCAGGTCCACGAGCTGGAAGGCTCTGATGTCCTCACTGAGGGGGAGGTAGGGATTTGTAGCTCTTTTCAAATTATTTATTTCTCTTATTCACCTTTTCTAATCCATTGCAAGCTATACAAGGACTCAGTGTTGGGCTCTATTAACATTTCAGCCAAAATAATGGCAATAGCATCACAGTGGTGTGATGGTGGATAACTAATCAGAAAGGTCAATATGCTTATAAATAATATAAAAAGTTTGTATGATTATAAAGCATCGTACCAGTGATTATCAGAGATGCAGTTAGTCCTGGGGTATTTACTACCCACAGAAGTTTTTACTCAAAACTCAAATTTCCCAGACCCTCCTGAAGTTCAGCTGTGGTACTGACTTGGAGTGGCACAGCCAGCGTGGCCCAGGCACAGTGAGATTTGCAGCTCTACTTCTCAAAGCAGCTTTCTCTGCTTCAGAAGTTTGCAAAGAATAAGGGAGCTGCAGTTTGGTACTGGTTTGTCAGCAAAAACAAATGGACTTTTCTTCAGCCAGTGATTTTTCCCAGTTGGGAAGAATCCTGCTAAGGGAACTCACAGGCAGAGTCACTTCACTAAACAATTTTATCTGCATCATTCTCTGACTTAATCTCATTCTCTCATGTATTGTCTTTGCACTGCCATCATTTAGCCAGAGGCACACACTCTTTTTGCTTGCTTGTTCTTTGTTTTTGTGCTTTTTTTACATACTACTAAATACAGGGAACGCCCTTTTTAGAAGGAACTCCCTTCCTAATCCCATAGGATGTGGCTGCTCCACAAAATCAGTTACTTTTAAAGGAGTCTGAAAGTGTGGATGAAGGGTTCAGGTGGGAGGAATGGCACAGAGATGTGGAAAATGAAGCTGTTGGTTTCTCTTCCCATCACACACTGTACCCTTTCCCTTGGCAGCAATAATAAAGAACCCACTGCATTAGATTTCTCTCCACTCCAAGGTTTTCAGCTCCAGTGGGCACATTGCTGGAGTCTTTGACAAGTTTTTAAGCAAAAATAAAAGCAGAAAGCTGACAATTTGTGTTTTGTGACATGTGATGGAAAGAAGTGTTTAATTAATCAACAAGAATGTATTACCAAGACAGCAGCATATGTTTTACATTATCTGTACAGGCACTGTAAGGTAAGAAATAATTGTGCCTATTCTTCAGGAGACAAGAAACTGATCCATAGAAATTTCTTTTAGAGAACTGGGTAGGAAGGAAACAGCATAACCTTGTAAAAGGCTTAATAATTAAAAAATCAAGTTAATTGTCTGACACAAGGAAGTGGTTCAAGACAGAAAAAGGACAAGATCTGTTTTGGACATGACCTGCATTCATTTTGTTCAAATATGTTCTGCTTTTGATTTTTAAAATATTTTCAGGTCTTCATTTTGCAGAGTGCAGGATAAATGACTGAGCAATCTGGTAAAAAACTACTGGCTTAAAATCAGAAGTGTTTGTCTTTTCATAAGGAGCATTTCCTGGTTTGTGAAATACTTTCTGCAAGGAAATGTGTATTGGCAAGGAAGCCAAAATATAAATCCATGTCCTGTTCATGTCTATTACTTCCTTAGGTGAAGTGGTGCTCACAGGCACCAGTGCAAGGCAGTATAAAGGGTGTTTCCTGTGCCTGAAGTCTAGGAAAGGAGTTGAATTCTTGATGGTTTTTGATCACTTCTGTTTCAAAGGTCGTGGTTTCCTCACTGCAGAAGGTGGAGACAGTGAGATTTAATTCTTTGTAAACGTCTGCTGCCAAAATTGCTGCCCAGGGCCTTGGAGCTGTAGATTCTGCATCTCCTCAAAATCCATGGCAAGTGCCCAGAGCCAGGCCAGCCTCAGAGAGGGCTGGGAGGAGCCAGGGCTGAGATGAGCCAGGGCTGCCAGGGAAGGCAGATGAGGCCAAAGTGGCACGAGCAGGTTCTCCCCCCAGTGAAGGTCTGGGGTCCTCACTCCCAGCCAACCTCCTGCTGCAGGATTGTTTCTGGTATGTTCTGCTTTAGGATTTGTATTTTCTGGTTCAGTGCTCTGCTGCTCCAGCTTTGAGGCAATAGCAAAGGAGATGTTGATTAATGTGGTGGTGAGTCAGTGCTGCAGTTCATGGGGACAGGAGGAGTTTGTCCATTCAACCTTCACTTCACACTGACATCTGAGAGCTTCCTTACACTTTCCTCTTCCAGTCACACGTGTGACATTTAGTTCCTCCATTTTTAAAAAGGCAGAAAGAAGGGGTTTTAACAAATAGCTTTGCTGTCTTAAATTTAAATGGATATTTTAATCCTATCAAAGTGCTACAGTTAAATCAAAGCATTGTTTTCTCCTATATCCAGCATTTCCAGTCTTTGCTTTGTCTGGCTTTGCTCTGTCCCATTACATCCCATGGCATTCTCAAGACTTGGCAATGGAAGATTCAGCACTTTCCTAACTCGTGCTCCCAAACCATTTGGATCTCCAGATGAGGTGGTTTCATTCACCAAAAGGTCAGGCCTGGCTTAGGTTTTTAGGTGCTGGTGTTTTGCTTTCTTCCACAGTCATGAAAAGCATTCCACTGGGTTTGAGAGGTTGTACACCTGAACAGAACTCAGAAGAAACAGCAGGGAATAACCAATTCATTTACAGCAAACACAAAAAAGTAGGAATAAATTGTCTGCTTTGGGGATTATGAAGTCTTTTTAAGTACTTCAATCAAAGTGCAGTGAGCAGGGGGCACAGTTGGCAGCTCCTCACTGCAGCTGTCAGATCCTGAAAAATTAGGGAATCACATGTTGACACTTGGAATGCTGGATGGTTCAATTACAAGTGATCCTAGGTAAAGCTGGGGTATTTTTAGCCCTTTACACAACCCATTGTGCTTTCCAGAGTTCAGCACAGGCCCCAAGAACGCTGAGTTTCCTGAGGATTCTGATTTGGAGTTGTCTCAGAGCTGTGCTGGGAATTAGTCTGCTTTTGAGAGCAGGGCATGGGAAGTCTCCCACTTTGTTCACAGGTGTGTGAACTTTGCACATGCATTTCCTTAAGGAGCTGATTCTTTTTCCATACAAGTGCTCATCTATGCCTACCTGCCCCTGGGAAAATGAGACAAATGTTGCCATTTGCCAACAGAGAAAGCAGCCTCAGATCTTGCCACTTTGCCTCAAAAACTGTTGCTCCACCTGAATCTGCCCATTTTTGCTGTGGGAAGTTCCCTGTCTGAACCTGAACCAAACATAAGCAGAGATTCAGGGAAGTCTCCCAGAGCTGAGCACTCCCTGCCGTGGATAAATCCTGGATCTCATTGATCTATGCATCATCCCTGAGCACTGAAAATGGGTTTTCATTATAAATATTTGGATTGATTCAAAGTATTAGTAATGGCTTCTTTAATAGCTCTTGCATGCCCAGAAGCAAGCACTCCTGGAAAATGCTAAGGAAGTTTTCCTGGCTGAGCTGTGCCATGAGCAGGCTGAAGGATACTTTCATTTTATTAGACTGAGGTTCTACTGCTCTTATCTTTTAGAAGCTCATCCTTCTATGTCTGAGTTATTCTCTGTCCAACACTGGCTTGTACTAGCTTAAATTTAGAGCCTCTTAAGAAAAAAATATGGAAAACCTGTCATGTTCAGGAACTTTTTCTAACTGAATTTTAATACTTTGGACAGTCTGTATCCCATTAATTAGTCTAGTTAGAAATTAAAACATCTGTTCCTCAGTTCTTAATGAAAATAGATATAGTCAGCTAAGATGTTCTGCAATTATTGTGCTTATGCAAATAATTTTCTTAACTAAATTTTTTACTTGGACCCTTGTTTAGTTTTGTGTTTCATAAAGAAACACTTTTTTTTTTTTACAATTAATTCTTTATTTTCTGTAGTACTTTTGTATGAAGAACATTTGGATTACATTAATCCAGAAAACATTCTTTTAAAAGATTTGACTCCAAAGTGAGTGATTTATCTGGGATTTTGTTCTTTGGAGAAAACAAGCTTTATCCATTTTCTCCATTAATGTTAATTTGGGAATAAGAACCTTGTGAAAACTTCTCCTGGGGCAAATGTGAGGTTAAAGGAGATGAGGTGAGGAGCTTGTAGTGAAAAGCCAAGGCTGCACAGAGGAGCTGGGCTCTGGTCCCACAGAGGGCACAGGGGCACCAGGCTGATGTCCTTTCCTGGGGGCATCACCTGCCAGGCTCTGGAGAAGCCATTTCAACATCCCTGATTGGATTTTTATTTACAACTGTTAGAGTAATTCCTTCACTAAGTGTGGAGAGACTGAATCTGGCGCTACCAACCTCTTCCAGATGCTAAAAACCAGAGAAGCATAAGGTAGGTGCATTGCTGGGTTCTTCCAATAAAAATGGAGCATAATCCAGGAGATCTGCCCAGGGATGGTGCATACCTGTGTTACTTGAGAAATCCAAGTCCTGCTTTCATTCACTGTGTTCCATAATCTGCATTCCATGCTTGTTATGTTACAGTCCCCCATAAAAATAGCCAAGTGAAAAGGCAGCATCTTTGCTTGCTTTCCCTTGGGTGGATTTTGTGTCTCCAGGGGCTCTGACTCTGCTGACACGGGCTCCAGGCTGGTTTGCTTCCACTGCTCCCTTAGTGCCAGCACTTGGTCCTTGTCCAGTCATTTAATCTTTGAAGCTGAAATAACTGCTTGTGTTAAATTGCTTGAGAAAGAAAAGCTACTGGTGGCCACAGCTTTGAGTGGAACATCACTGCACAGGCAGATCCCTGGGAATTCCACAGGCTGAGCCTGCTGAGCTTGGACACAGGCAGCAGTTGCCTTGGTCTATGGGAAAATGCTGCTGCTCAGAAGTGGATTCCTTTGGTTACTTAACTTGAAACTGATGTGGCCAAACAATGTTATTTCTCTGTGAACTATTGGAATTATTGAAAAGACCTTTCACCACAGTAAAATGCAGTGTTTTGTGGCATTGATTTCTTATATACACATGAGGTATATAAAGGCTCAGAAGCACTGTTCACACAGATGAAAACATTGGTATTTTATATTTTCTTTTAATTTTTGGAAACCTATGGAATGACTCTCAGCTTTTAGGCTGAAGCAGCCTAATTTTGCTGTAAGATCCCTTCAAGCTGCTGATTTAAGTAGAGGCAGATCTAAGAGCTCCAGCTCAGAACTTGGCCCTGGATCTAAAGGAGCCTTCAGTCAGTGAGATTTCGAGGGGCTAATCTGTGCTGCCCTTGGAGTAAATCAGGTCTTTTGAACATTTTGCCAAATTATTGATTGATTTTCTACACAGATGATCACTGTCCTACTGTTGTTTTACCTTGTTTGCTGCAATAAAAGCTGTGTGAAAGGTTAAGTTTTCTTTAAAAAGCCAGAGCTTTTGCTGACATCCACCTTCTAAAGGAACAGATTTCAGTTGTCACTGTGAGCAACTTGTAGTTCATTTGGGATGAAATTTATATTATACAGTCCTAAGTTAATCAACTAATAATAGAACAGTGGTGGAATTGGTTCGTTAATCAACAAGATCCTTTGACTTCCATTGTAAAATCATTGTGCTTTGAATATTGAATATGCAAATACCCTACCTCCCACTCGAGCTATTTTCAAGACCTTAAAAGTGAAGAGAATTATAGTTTGCTTTTCATCCTGGGCTACACTGACAGAAGATCGTTCAGATTTGATAGCTCTGTGTGGTCACATATTAAGTTTAATCCTTTACCACATTCTTTATTATATTCCACTGGTCAAATGAAATGTCCTAAGGATCAAGACAGATGGCTGTGCTTCCCTTAGATTTTCCTCTGTTGGTTGGAGAGATTGTATTTATACTTTTGTAATCACTTGAAAATCATAGAAATCTTGGTATTGTCTAAGCAATTAAAGAATAAAAAGAAAACCCTCTTTTTTATTAACCAAGAGGATGTGATTGAATTTGCTATGAAAAGGAATTTGGTGCTGCTGTATTAAATGTGCCATTAAAGTACCAGAGAGTGTGCCAGGGGCTCAGGTGACCTTGGGTATCCTTGTCCTGGGTAGTAGCAGGATGTAGGATGTTATCCCAAAGCCTCGCAGAGGCCAATCTGCGTAGAGCACATTGAGTAATTTGTGGGTTTGTTCTTTCACCAAAAACGTTTATAGCTTTTGGCTTTAAAAATAGTTCTGGAGTGTAGCAAGAGAGAGGCAGCTTTGGCCTAGATATTGCACAGGATGGCAGATGAACAGGGTTGATTTCATTGTGGGCATTTTGCCCAGGACACTTTTTATAGAACATACAGTTACTCTGGGGGTTCTTAGCCTGTGGTCACATTGGGGGTTTGGATTTATTCTGTAGAAGGGAGAGGGATAATTTCACAAAAAGAAAAATTAATGTAAATTTTGAACTTTAAGTTATTTTATGTTTGAATTTCAAACCTGTGTCAGTGGGAGTGGGGTTTCATTTTCCTCCTGGGGTTGCCTGGTCTGTGCTCCCTGCACACGCTGAACGCCTCCTCATCCAGGAGCATTCTGAAGCCTGTTCTTACATCATTTACTCTCATAAATTTTATTTGCTTTCCATCTCTGGATCTGAATGCATTTTTTGAGCTGTGACTGGTATTTACCTCGTAGCTCTCATGTAAAATCCAAGAGTAAGAGCTGAGACTGCACAGATGGAAAACATTAAAGCACAGAAAAATCTTACCTGTTTGTTTCAGCCCTGGGGCTCGTGTTACAAATTGAACACACACGGGTCCAGGTGTAAATTAGCTAAGGCTGTTGGACTGTAAGGATTTTTATTATTTTACTCAGTCTTTAAAAAAATATAAATTATCCATTGCTTTAGATTTTGAGTGAAACAGAT
Source organism: Sitta carolinensis (assembly GCA_032173965.1). NCBI lineage: Eukaryota > Metazoa > Chordata > Aves > Passeriformes > Sittidae > Sitta > Sitta carolinensis. Next base: position 2,723,950 of record CM063296.1, on the reverse strand, counting down.
ACTGCATTTCTCTGTTTCTATGCAAGGACTCTGCTTTTATTTTCCTGGGTTTGGATACTTAGCCAGCAATATCATCTAGGTCTGCAGGAGTCAAGGAAAGAGAACAACAAGTTTTAACTACTGAGAATATTAAAAATAGAGAGTATCTTTTCCCATGTCCTCTTCCCTTCCAATTTTGCTGCTGCCTGTGAGCATGTTTTGGTCTGCAGGGCTGGTGCTCTGTTACAAGTGCAAATTGCTGTTGCATTAAGTTTTTATTATCCATGATTCCCATAACGTTTTGCAAGGAGTATTTACTTTTCCAGCTGTCAAATGGTGGCGAGCAGAAGGGAGTGATCTCAGGCCTGCAAAGGAGTGAGCTGGGACAGAAAGCAGTGCAGCTCTTTCCTTGCTCTCGCTCCGTGAGTGAATGCAGAGCTGAAAATAAACCGACCCTGGGAATCCTGAATTCCACCCTCTCTTCCAAACACTGCATTTTCCACGTGCAGGACAAAGAGGATAATTACATTTTGTGCTGTCTAAGGCCCTGCGTTGCTGTAAGTGAAGTGAGTTCCTGCTCTCTCCCCCAGCTCAAGGAGTACGTGAGCAAGCTGCGGAGCAAGAACACGTTTTACAAGAAGAAGCGCCAGGAACTGGCAGAAATCACGGCGGAGTGTGGGATCCTGCAGCGGACCGAGGAGCTGCTGAGGCAGCGCCACGAGGCCATCCAGCAGCAGCTGGTAACCTGAGCTCCTGCTGCTGCCCCAGACCCGCCCGGGAACAGCCCCGGGCTCACAGGGATGCTGCTGCCATTGTTCTGATGGGTACCACCCTGAGCCCCTGCCTTGGGAACAGCCCCGGGCTCACAGGGATGCTGCTGCCATTGTTCTGATGGGTACCACCCTGAGCCCCTGCCCTGGGAACAGCCCCGGGCTCACAGGGATGCTGCTGCCATTGTTCTGATGGGTACCACCCTGAGCCCCTGCCCTGGGAACAGCCCGGGCTCACAGGGATGCTGCTGCCATTGTTCTGATGGGTACCACCCTGAGCCCCTGCCCTGGGAACAGCCCGGGCTCACAGGGATGCTGCTGCCATTGTTCTGATGGGTACCACCCTGAGCCCCTGCCCTGGGAACAGCCCCGGGCTCACAGGGATGCTGCTGCCATTGTTCTGATGGGTACCACCCTGAGCCCCTGCCCTGGGAACAGCCCGGGCTCACAGGGATGCTGCTGCCATTGTTCTGATGGGTACCACCCTGAGCCCCTGCCCTGGGAACAGCCCCGGGCTCACAGGGATGCTGCTGCCATTGTTCTGATGGGTACCACCCTGAGCCCCTGCCCTGGGAACAGCCCGGGCTCACAGGGATGCTGCTGGCATTGTTCTGATGGGTACCACCCTGAGCCCCTGCCCTGGGAACAGCCCCGGGCTCACAGGGATGCTGCTGCCATTGTTCTGATGGGTACCACCCTGAGCCCCTGCCCTGGGAACAGCCCCGGGCTCACAGGGATGCTGCTGCCATTGTTCTGATGGGTACCAGCCTCAGCCCCTGCCCTGGGAACAGCCCGGGCTCACAGGGATGCTGCTGCCATTGTTCTGATGGGTACCACACTCAGCTCCTGTTGCTGGAGGAGCCCTTGGGGTACAAAAGTTATTTTTGTCTGTTGGCTCTGAGGCTGCTGTACTTTGTGTCCATCAGGACTGGTCTGCAGCTTCTTTTTAGACTGAGGGGCCTGACCCTGCTTTTTAATGCTGCTTAGGGCAAGGCTGGATGCTTAAATTACTTTTTGGTATCCACAGATGTAGTGAGGGCTTAGAGAATGGCCAACAGCAAATAGGATCCAGGTTACTGCTGTAAAATATATAGGGATAGTATTTAAAGAAAGAGCAGGCAAGATTGAAACATTCTAACCCCAGAATATTTAGAAGAGAATGAGTTTAAATTTGAAACTGGATGAATCTTCCCTAAGCCAGAACAGCAGCAGAAGGATTTCTGCAGGAACACTCTAGGGTATTTTCTTCCAATCCCTGTATTCTTGTTACCAAAACACTTTACAAAATAATTAGCTGCATCTTCTGATCAAGCAGACAGATTTTACACATTGAACTTTTTCAGAGCCTGACCTCCAGCCCACTTTACTCTGTGGAAACTCTGTTCCCTTCATTGAGCATTGGATGACCAAATATTGCATTTACAGAGGGGTTTTACTGTCCTCCTGTTCAGGCACGAGATAAAATCTACTTTTCTGGAAGCTAGATTAATTATAACAAATTGATTAATAAAATAAATTAATTATGGTACTTACCCTTTTCACTTCTTCACAATATTTGGCTCCAAGAAGGAATTGGCTGTTTTTTGCTTAATGGACTCACATCCAGCATTTTTTGTTTGTCTGCAGCAAGCAATTGAGGAGAAGAAAGGAATCTCTGGATACAGCTACACCCAGGAGGAGCTGGAAAGAGTCTCTGCAGTGAAGAGTGAAATGGATGAAGTGAAAGGCCAGACATTAGACAACATGTCTGAAATGGTGATTTTTGTCTTAAACTACTGCATTTCCTCAGTTTGAGTGTCTGGTTCCTCAGCACAGAAAACCCAGTTTAACGTTTTTGTCTGGATTTATAACTTTTCTTTAATCTGTTTTATGCACATACATATAAATATTTCTAACCAATACATCTGCAAAGATAATATTGACAAAGTTGACTAAAATGTGCATTTCTTTTCTTTAAAATCCTACAAATAAATCCTTCTTTTCTCCCCTTCAGAAACTTCAAGGATATCAAATCTTCTTGTCTTTGATTTTTTACTATTTTTTGTGATTTTAAAAGTGGTTTCATATTTGTTCTTATTTGACACATTATTTGAAAGAGATGAATGGTTTGAATCTGTAATGGAGGCTTTTTCTAAAATGTTTGTAAATCACTGGAGTTAAGCATTTATTGAAAAGATACTTAATATGCTTAAAGAGCTAAATAGCTTGTCTTTTTCTTTGTAGCCTGATTTTCAATTGCCATTTGAACTGTCATGTTTTAATTCACCTGCCCACATAGCCACAGAAGCAAGAAAGAACTTGAATTTCTAATTTAGAAATATTATAAGAGAGCAAGAAGCAAAATAGCATCTTTTTAACTCATTAGGGCACTTTTAAAATAAAATGGTGTAATTAAAATAGAATTACTCTCAAACAGAAAGGTGGATGCAATTTGAATTTTCACTCTAAATATATTGAAGTGACTCAGTTTTAGCATCTTCAAGCTTTATTTAACCTATGCAAGTGTATTAGTTTTTTTAAGGATTTCTTCCTCTCTCTGAGCCCCCTCTGTGCATCCCCTTCATCTCCCCTGCTCCTTCAACTCTTGGGGTCTGCCATTCATTGCTCCACCTGAGAACATCCCAAACAAGTGCCCTGGGTTTCACTTGTATAATTAAGGTTTCATCACACATTTTTTCTCTCTGTATTGTGGTTTAATTCCCTTTCTTTTCACTTTCCTAATTACATAAATGTACAATTAGGGTCCTAGAGTTAATGAGTATTATTTTGCCCCCTTTCTCAGGTGAAGAAACTGAATGCCATGGTGGCAGAGAAGAAGGCAAGCCTTGCTCCTGTCATCAAAGAGCTGAGGCAGCTGCGTCAGAACTGCCAGGTTTGTAGAAACACTCCTCTCTTTCTGTGTACATCGAGTCAAACCCACAAATAAATCCAATTTACAGATCTCTGAAGTGCTCTACAAGGACATGATCAACTCTGAGGGGAAGCTGGAAATAGCAGAATGTGTCAACAGCGTTTGCAGCAGGCAATGTGCTAAAGGTTGGGATTTGTAAAAGCTGACAGTGCAGGCACAAAATTCAGTCCTTTATAGCAATTTAAAAATTACTATATCAGGGGAAAATGTGAAAAGTCATAGTGCAAACCCAAAGCAAAGTTAGTTTCAGATTAGCTGCAAAGCTATTTCTGTATTTCAGCACTGGTGATCCCAACCAACGCTGTCCTTGAGTGGATTGCAGATAACTTCTCATCAAATGTTGGCTACATTGATCTAATTCCTGCATTAGTCTGTGGCACTGACAAATTTGTCTATTTGTTCTCAAAATTTTATAGAGAGCTGGGGAAAAAAAGACTTTTGGGTCTACAGCTGCCATAAATTGTCTCTTTAACATGAATTAAATAAACGGATGCATTTATCTATCAATGAAATTTCCAGAAAACCTACTTTTATGGTTCCATTCGAAGCGTCAGCAGATGAAGTCCAGCAAAGGGGTTGATTGGAACAGCTGGAAATCTGGCTTTTCACAGGGAGCACTTATATTGCTCCTTTCTTAATGTCTGTTTTTCTAATATTTGTTCTTTCTTGCAGACACAGCACTGGGGTGCAGAGGGAATTCCCTTCTCTCTGCTCCCCAGAATGAGAGGGGTTGGTCACCACGTGCCAGGAGGGTCACACTCCTGAGCGTGCCAGGAGCTGGGGCTGGGCTGTGAGGGGCCTGAGTGCCACATGCCAGTCCAAGGAAGGTTTCACTGATGTGCCCTTTTGCCCTTTTCACCAAGGAATTAACTCAAGAATGTGAGGAGAAGAAAATCCCCTATGACAGTTGTGCAGCCGGCTTGGAGACCAGTCACTTGGCGCTGCAGCAGGTGAGGTGGGGCTGGCTCCTGCCCGGGGACAAATCTGGGTGCAGGGATTCCCTGCAGGATGTGCAGAGTGCAAATCAATGAGTCAGTGTGAGCCACAGGCTGTGCCTGAAGCTGCTGTGTGGGGTGGCTGCAGTCACACAGGTGCTGAACAGCAGCACGTGGCCTTGCTTCATCCAGCTCTGAGCAGCAAGGATGTGCATCTGCCAGAAATCCTGCTGCCCTGGACAGTGGCTGTTAGGGAAGGATTTGATCATTAAATAAAGATTAATTGATCAAGACAAATCTTTATATGCAGCTAGTAGTTTCACTGCATTAGCAACAAATTCAATGGATAATTAATGAGTGAAACTGGTGGTGAGGAGACTTCATTTAATGGGACTGTCTTGTATTCCTGATTTGTCTCACTCCTTCACTCCTGTGAATTTTGACTGGGCTTGGTTTCTCAAGGCCTCACCCTCAGAAGACAGGAGTACCTTTAAAGTGTGGGTGGATGTATAGTTATTTTCCTGCTCTAAAAGTTCCTTTGTAAGGTCCTTCATACCTGGAACGAAATGGACCTTCCAAAGGAACTATTTTACAACAGCAACCAAGGCTTTTCTTCTTGGCAGACAACTCTTAGTCATTTTCTACCACGTGGTAACAATCACATCCACTCACTGAGCTGGACAGGAGCTGAACTGTAGAATTCAGTTTTCTAGCTGATGGTCTGAAAATCACACAGTGACAGAGCTCTGGAATTGCAAATGCTGTGCAGCCTGGAACGTGTACAGGAACTCCATTGGGATCATGAGGTTTTTTGGGAATGGACTGTTTAGAGATGGGAGCAACCCACTATCTCCAGACTCCTCTGTATAATTATTGATTGGTGATAAATACACTATTGGCATGTCTGTAGCTTCAAACATGCACTTTGCAGTTGTGTTCCAGGAAATGCTTGTTCACAGCTGTGCCTGGCACTTCAGATGTGCTGAGGAACAGGAGTCTTGGCAGCACTGCTGAAGGGTCTGTTAGAAGTCAGGCATTAATAAAAACCTGTTAACAGCCATTTTGCATCTCTGACTGTGACTGAAACTGCAAATCTAAAACCACTCAGGTGTCTTGCACTCTAGAAGAGACTTGTGAGAAGCCCAAATTATATAAACATTTGAGAAATGATCAATTCATTACTATTACTATTATCTTTCAAGGTTTATATCCTGGGAACTTGCAGTCACCATGTCCTTTGGAATCTTATTCTTTTCCCCAGGAAGTGAAAGGGCTTCTTGAGGAGTGTGCCCAGGAAGAGAGCAACTACCATTACATTAACTGCATGAAAAGGGTGAGAGCACGAATTGCTTACTGTGAAATGAAATGGCAATTATCCTTTCTCTCCCCATCTGTGTTTTGAAATGCTGCATTTCCTTGCAGAGCCTGGAGGTCCAGCTGCAGAGGGCCAAGGAGGAGATGAAGACCTACCTGTCCCCAGAGCCACAGGAGCGGGGCAGGGCGCTGCGGTGAGCGGGGCAGGGCCCTCCCCTGGCAGGACTCTCTCCCTTGGGGTCACTTGAAGGAGATTCACAAACTGAGGCTGAAGTCAGGAATTTTCTCATTGGCATTTGGGGCCGGAGGAGTTCACCTGATAAATTTAGAAACACTATAATAATCTAAAAATAAGCATCTCGGATTGCAGCCTATACTGCTGTGAACGTGCAGGTTCTCTCAGACATACCAGGAGATTTGCCATTCCCACTGAGATTCTCAGCACAGGGTAGGCTTTAACTGGCAGCCCCACACTCTGGGGGTGGCTCTGCACCATCCCATGAACCTCCATCCTTACCCTCAGTTTCACTGACTCCAGTTAAAAGCCACTTCCTTCATCCCCTGACTCTTTTCAGGACCCCTCGCCTTTGACTGGCAGGGAGAGAAACAGGAAATGCTATAAATTGAGCAGCTGATTATTTTTGGTGTAGTTTTCTATTTTAAATAGAAATTTTTCCTGCCAAAGATGGAAATGTTTTCTGAGAATGAGATATTTCAGATTCATTATCTGTGCTAAGAAGTCTGACTGTTACCATGTGGTAGAGTTTTTTACGCTTAACTAAGTGTAACTTAACTAAATATTTTTGTAAAAGTATCCCGTTGAAAATTTTGTGTATGTTCAATCTTCTAATTCAGCATGAAAGCTGAAACAAAATTCAGGAAACGGTCAACAAACTGTTTCAAAATTAAGCATCAGGAAAATCCAAAACATTTATAATTTCCAGTTGGTAAAAGTGTCAAAATATCCGGGGCTTATTCTTCATAATTAGTTTTTCAAAGTTTCAGAATATTGCATGAAATAGAAATTCTGTTTTCCACAAAAGTAAATCTTAGATCCTTGTTGTCAACAAAATAATCCAGTTGGTGTCAGTAGATTTACAAGGTGGTCTTTGCTTTCCCACCACAGTATTTCCCAGTGATAAAAACATTTATGAAAACAGTTTTAAAATTCGTGTTTGCTCAGTTTTATGGCCATTGATAGGAAAATGTGTCAAACAATGAGAAAACTCCAGGGATTCTCTCAGGAGAATCCATCAGATTCTGAAGCCCCTTGCACTGGTAGCAGTGGAGCTGCATCTCTGTGTTCTAGAGCAGGAGGCAGAGATCAGCAGGCAGGGAAGGAGCAGAGTAACATCCATTACAGAGACCTTCTGCAAGGATGTGAGGCATGGGAATGCTCAGATGCTGTGTACTAAAGAGTGCAGGGAAGAAAGAGTGAGCAAAGAATCAAAACTGTCAACTTTGGGCAGGGAGAAGAGAAGGACGAGGAGAGAGAAGGTGATGGAGGCTGAGAGGGCTCTTGCTCCATCTCACAAAATAATGAAAGGCTGTAGGAAATAAACGTTTATCTAATGAAGGAAAGATGAAACAGCACAATTAAGCAGAAGGCTGAACAGATAAAACCTTAGAGCTGATGAAGATGAGGAGCAGCTGAGGCAACAGGGTCAGACAGCAGGGAGTGGGAGTTCAGGTTGGTTCACTCCAACTCCAATCCTTGGGAATTGAACACCCAGGGTGTGGGGATTCACAGGGAGCAGCCAGCAGAGCCCAGTGCTGGACTGGAGCAGGAGCCCAGCTAAGCAGTGCCAGGTATGGTGGGGGAATGTGAACAGGCTGTTACCCCTCCGTGCTGTCCCCGCTTCACTTCCTGACTGTGGAAATTATCCTCCCCCAGGGACCAGCCACAGTCCTGACCTTTCTAAGAGGGCACAGAGCTGTCTCATCTCAATGAGTTACAGCAAAGTTCAGTAGAGAGATCTTAGCAAAATACAAAATGAGAAGATGACATTTTTCTCTAGACATCCCTTTAGAACCTGAATGTATTTTTCAGCAAGCGCTGGAATGTAAACGGAGTAAAAAATGAACCATAAATAGAATTGCACTTTCCTAACAACGTATTGAACAAAAAATGTCTTAATTCAGACTCTCTTTATTGAATATAAACTCTCTGTTCCGTGGAGTCACTTGTTAGGAATGTGAAAAGTTAATTTTCTTTTCTAAAAATAGAAAGTTGTGGGGTTTTAACAAAGTTATTAAGTTACATTCTTTCCAGTCATCATTATAAATAGTAAAGAAAAACTTACTAGGAAAGACATAAAATCTTCTGATGATTACTTTGAAAACTCTATTTTAAAAAAAATACAGGGTGTTCTGGAAGCCAAATGTGTGAGAACACGTGCTGTGTGCCAGGGCAAGGAAGCAGCTTCAGCCTCACCTCCAGCTGGGTGAGGATTTCTGGGATGAGCAGGACAGCACAGCACCTGGAGCAGCCTCAGCACAGCTCTGATCTCTTCTGCCTGGAACTGTCCAAGAGCAAGAGATCCTAAAGTGATCCAGCTCCATTGCTGTGCAGGCAGGACCAGCTGGCCCCAGCCCAAGTGCTCCAGTCAAAGTCCTGGAGTACTTGGAAGGAAGGGAAGGAATAAGGGATGGGACTTTGGGTCCACACAGCTGCTCTCACACTCCAGGAAGCCTTCAGGCTCTGCTCTTGTGAAGGCTGACATTTCTTTCTGGAAATTAGGATTTCTGTACTCAGAGGTCATCTACCCTGAGCACTTTGGAAAGCTCTTTCAATGAGTTGGGTTATATTGAATTCCACTAGCTGACTCTCACACCAGAAAAATTTAATAATTACACAGAAAATTGATTTTTTTTTTCTAGTGGCTCAGTTCATAGTTTTTTGGGGTTTTTTTCTGTTGTCACATTTCAGAAAAGCTAAAGGTAAGTCCCTGTGCTGTCTGTGGACAATGCTGTTGTGGTTTGCATGTTTTACTATCAGGGCTCACATGTCAGCTTTGGGCATGGCAGTGATGTGGCCACTAGGTACAGACAGAAGTGGCCAGCCAGGGCTTTCCCAGAGTGTCAGCATTAACACTTCTCAGCCTCACTTAGGCCCTGAAATGTGAGGGTTTTCTGGGAGAGGAACATGCAGCATTGCCACTGCACTCCCTGGACTGCTCAGGCCTGGGCTGAAATGCCATTCCCCCTCATTCCTGGACTTTCCCACTCATTCCAACACTGCATTCACAGCAATTAAATCTGGGGTCTGTAAATTCTGACACTTGTAGGAGTGAGGCTGTGGCTCCCCTTGGGATGTCACCAGGATAAATCAATTACAAAACGGGTCAGGATCTCCTCTGCATGGTCAAGCTGGAAGGAGCAGTGATCATGCCTGCTTCAAAAATATAGGAGACCTTAGCCAGTATCCCTTTCCCCAGCTGCACAGCTGAGATAAGGAGATCTGATCTTTCATATCAAGGGATGTGATATCCAATGACAAAAAGGTTTTTTGTGTTTCTTCTTCTGTTATATATGAACATCCCAATACTTCCATCATTTTCCACGTTTGCATCATTATTCTGTCCTGTTATGTAGAACCAAATCATGACAAAATCATTCTGTGTTTCCTTTAGAGAACAGTATACACGAATAATTCTTGAACAGGAAAACCTTGGGAAGGTAAGAATGAAGCTTTTACCTTGTACAACCTTGTACAGTTTGTATTTTTGTGGGGCTTATTCCCAAAGGTCGTGGTCAGTCTTTTATAAAAAGCATTGTGCTGCCTACAAAGAAAATTCCATCACTGCTGGCATTGGTAATTAATACCCTGGAAAAGGATCCTGCTCCCTCCTCAGGGCTTGATTTCCTGCAGGGAATAGCACAAGCTGCTGTAAGGGATAGGCAAACAGCTCAGTGTGACAGCACATTCCCTGAAAACCATTTGGATAAGACCCTGAAACAGGGGTATAACGAACTGTGCCAGCTCAGATTTTCTGTTGTATATAAAGCAACCTGTTGAAGACAATAAATTCTGAGCCTGTCACCCTTATCACTGCTGCTAAAGGCCAGGGGATCAGCAGTGTCAGACAAAAGCAGTCGTCCACTTTTAATCTTGTCTGAAGCTCAGATCAGCAGGGACAAGGCTGGGCTTAGCAAGTCACACCAAACAGCTTTTATTAATTTCCTTTTCTTAGTCAGTCTGAGTGATTTTGACAGGTCTGGGCTGCCTCTGTTAATAATCTGGAGGGGGTTTAATTGTAAAACATTGATTTCATGTTAGAGTATCGTGATATGAATCCATTGCAGGTTGCACCTTGATACTGCAAGAACTCTGCAAGGAAATGATACCAGATTTTTAGCATAAGTTCTCAGATAGATAAGACTAATATTTAGACAGTTAAAAACCATGGAAATAGTTGTCAATCCATACAAAGATCTAAGTCCCAGGTGTTAATGCCTTTAAGCACTTGCAGGGAGTGTTACCAACATGAACAAAACAATATTTCCATAGCATATAAAAATCCCTGTCATTCCAAGCTGCTTATGTGAGCAACTTTTGTGGTATAGAGCTGTTGCAGACATCTGATATTTTTGTATTTTTAACAGAAACTACGAGAGAAACAGAAAGTTGTATGGGAAAGTCACGGGCCGAATATGAAGCAAATGAAAATGTGGCAGGACTTCGAGCAATTAATGAAATGTAAGAGAGAATGTTTTCTGAAACAACAAAATCAAGCAGCCATTGGTCAGATCATTCAGGAAGGAGGTAAAGATAGGCTTGTGTTATGAATTCTTCCTCCTGATATACACATGGAGTAGGAAGACTCTTGTTAAATACTGTTGCTTTCATCAAATCTACAACTTTTGTACATGGTTTGGTTTTGGAGCATAAACAGAGAGAGCAAAGAACCCCTCTGGAAGCTTTTGCTCCACTGTCCCAGTGACAGTGCCCTGGATGGAAGGGCTGCACTGGGGTGAACCTGCTCCTAAATCCCTGTTTCATGAGGCTGGGAAGGGCACGCATCTGTAGGGAGATCAAAGGGAAACAAATCCTTCTGCAGGGTCACAGAAAACTCCTGTAATTGCTCTGCCTCTCCTTCTCTATCGATAAGGTTACACTTTTGCAGGGCCTGCCCCTGAGGTGGTGTAATTGTGGCTCTCCTGTCCCTATTGTCCTTACCCAGGCAGTGTGGCAGCAGGAGCGGGGTGCAGGCAGCCTGGCCCCAGCACTCCTGCTCATTCTTTCCTTGCACGCTTGAGCTCAGCTGATTGCCTGGAGAACAATCACTTGGATTCTGAGCTTTTTCCATTATCTTTTCTTGTCGTTGTTTTTAACAGCAGTTTGTTTTTTTTTTTTTCCTTGCACATTTATCTCTTTTAAATTCTCCGAGCTGCCGGTGTGAAAATGTAAAGGGAGCTTTCCCCAGGGAGGAGTTTTGAGCTGTTTTGTCTGCACAGTGCAATTCCAAAGGGATTCCACACCCACAGAGGGTCATCATCCAAGGATGTGTGTGACCCAGGGGTTCTTGCATCTGGCCCTGAGCTGGGAGGCTGTGTCCCTGCCCCAGAGGTGCCCCAGGGCTGGGGATGGAGCTGAGCACTGAGTGTCCCTCACACGTCACCATTCCGGATGAGCAGCTCCTGGCCCCCATCACAGAGCAGCAGCACAGAGATAATTCGGGGAGACCAGAATTCCTGCTGTTCTCCTATGGCTTACTGGATTCCTAGATAGGCTGGTGGGTTTTTTATAGTTTTTCCTGCCTGAAGTAGAATGTCTTTTTTCAGGATAGAAAAAAAAAGTAATTTTGCTTCTTTGATACCTAACTAAGATCTTCTGCTGGTTTCTATATCCAGAGGGTATGGTAATTATAGAGTTCCTGGTTTGCCTTTGCATTAAATGTATTTGTTAACAGGGCTAAAATAAAAGCTGGCAAAACTACATTTTGACTGTATGGTATTCTTCTTTTTTACATTTTTTTAGGTGAAAGAAGGAAATTGTTGGTGGCTGGGCCACAGGAAAAATGGTTTATTTAATGACATTTATTTGAGAAGCTTCTGAAGGGCTCACAGTGTGAGGAGTGGGTCTCAGATCCACAGATCCTAGGACATCCTCTTGCCAGCCCTCCCACACTGCCAAATAGCTGCAGATAGTTTTTCCCAACAGCTGCATGCTGAGCCTCCCCAGGCCAGGGAGAAGAGCTGGGAGGAAGGCACAGGCAGAACCTCCAGGAGCTGATTGCTGCAGGGTTCAGTGGGGCAGGAGCAACCTGTGGAAAGGCCAGGCTGTGTGGGGTGGGCACAGCCATGTCCAGAGACACCTGGGTGCTCTGTGCCCCCTGCCCTGTGCCATCATTGCCACCCAGCCCCTGCCCAGGGCTGCCGAGCTGGAAATGGCAGTGCCATTCCTGGACTTCCATCGGAGGCGTTTGCTGAAGGCTTGACAGCAATAGGAAAATAACACAGACAGGGAGATAGGAGACACGCTGAAAACGTGGGATAATCACCAAAAATGGACATTTAGGTTACTCAGGAATCAGCCTGTGGCTCAGAGTCACTAAACAGGGCAGGGAGAAAGGGGATTTCATAGACTAGAAGCCAAAACTTTTAACCAAACCTTAGAAATCCTATTTGACTGGACAATTTACACAAAGATGTATGACAGGGATTAGCCTGCTGCCCAGGAAAAAGCAATGCCTTGGAAATTCACAGCAGTGATGAGGAGTAAGACTGAGTAGAATAAATTTCTGGTTTTCTGTTCAGTTACCCTAAAAATAGTTCATCTTTCTTCCTTATAAAAACAGTTTATTGCTAGTTACTCAAAGATGACGTGATTGTTGTTCTGATCTGATTAGTGCTCTGTCATTTGTGCTGCACCAAGAAAGGGCACACAGATTATACACTGCAGCAGCAGCAGCAAAATGACTTTCTGAGATGAGGCAGAAAATCATAATAACTGTTATCAAAGGAAATTTGGAAAAACTCTAACACTATTTTTAGCTTTTTATACAAGTGGACATTTAATAAATGCAGCCTTAATGGATTCTCTTCACTGGCTTTTCTGCCTAGTTCAGGATTTGATGGGAGCATTCAAAAACCTTGGAATTTCAGTTTTATCTTCCTATCTTGCAATAAAAAGCTAACTTCTCAGTCTTTTATTTTGTTATTATTAATAGTTGGTTAATAAGATTAAACATCCCATATGGCAAAATACTTGCATTTCTATTGGGAAGGTCCAAATAAATAAAAAATTTAGGTAAATTTGGGGCAGCAGCACTTACCAAATTTGTCCCAGCTGGAAGAGTGATCCAAGCAGTCAAATGAGCAGCAGCTCACTTTGTTTCCAAAGGCTTCTCCTTATCCCTATCCAGACCTGGATGAGGATGCATCCCAGCTATAAAATTACTGTAATATTCTGCAGCTTTGGGGGATTTAGTGATGTTAATTTCAGCTACAGCAAGATCCACATGGACCTGAGAGATGAAATAGTTCCAGACATCAGAAAAAGGCACGAGAAAGCAGCACATCCACTGTTCTATGGCAGCAGCCATTTACCATCTGGGTATCAGATAATTTGGTTTAAATTAGAGGTACCATCTTACTTCCATTTGAACTATAATAACTAAATAAAACTTCCTTTGCTACCCAAATCTAGGATTGCTTATTTTCATCTCTTTACCCTCATGGAGATTACTACTGAGGATGCCACGTAGGTGCCCACAGTCATGGAGGTTAGGCCCTGCTATTGTGTTTAAATATCCCAATTTCCAGAGCTTTCTTGACAAGACTTCCCTAGAGTGTGCTGCTGCTCTCAGAGGTGTTCAGCAGTGCCTGGAGGTGCCCATGGATAATGCACTGCCTGTGGAATCAGTAGGGGATCTGTTCTCCAGTGCCTGGCTGGTTCAGGGGTTGCAAGTGCTCCTTGGATCAGTGTTTTGTGTCTGAGCTCGGTGCTCACTGCCTGCTGACTGTCCCCAGAGAGCCGTGGATGCAGAGCCCTGGGGCTCAGCCCTGAATCCCTGGCCAGCCTGGAGCAGCCCCCGGGAAGGCAGATGGGGAGTGGCTGAAGACACGGGACTGCAGTCTGGTTTCACGCCTGAAGTTCTGGTTTTCTAAAGTTCTGGTTTTCTGATGTTTTAGTTTTCTGCAATTCTTTCCCAAGAAAAGCAGGAAAACATCACAGAATGTCTTTGTAACAATATCTACATTGTACAGTCCTTCTGAGAAATTTTAATGTCCCTCCAGTCTGACCAACGTAAGCGAAGAAAATTTACCTTTCTTTTACCAACCACATTAGTACGTGGAAAATTATCTAGAAGGGAGAACAATCCTTAATAAAAGAACGATATTAACCTTGCTGATTGAGAGTCCGTGCCGTGTGTCACCAGCAGCAGCGACCCCGCAGCGCTGTCCCCGGGCAGGGTGCCTGGGGAAGGGCGGGGACACGGCGGGGCAGGGGTCGCTTCTCCATCACCCTGCGGGGACCAGGGCACCCCTGGGGTCCCTCCCCGGCCCCGGGTTGGCTCCGGGCTCCTGGACAAAGCGAATGCCCGCTGTTCTCAGCCGCGGCAGGAGGTGCCAGTCGCCGTTAACCCTTCAGCCGCCTCGCTGCAGTGCGGTGCATCGGGGCTGACATTCGCATGGCCAGTAAGGAAGTGTTGCACCAATCGACATCTTTATCGCAAGGTCCCACCTGTCTGGCAACACCGGCGCGGGGAGATGTTTTCTAACAATCGGAATCTGACCGATTTCCAGCTCGTTTCGAGAGTTCTTTGAATTCTCAGCGTGAGTTTGGAGCGGGCTCTCCAGATTCCCAGTGCCTGTCTCTGCAGGAGTTTGGCGGTGGCAGTCTCCAAACTCCCGAGGCAATCCCTGGTATCCCAAGGGCACTGGGTGAAAAGGGCATTTTTTCACTGATTTCCCTGATTCCCGTGGTGGTCTCACCCTGGGTGTGCAGCTCTGGGGGTTTGGAGAGGGAGCAAACATATCCCAAATAATCAGCAGGAACTGGGAGACAAACGTTACTTTCACAAAACCCTGCCTGACTTCAGTGGGAGTTTTGCCAAAACAAGGTCTGCTGGATTTAGCTGCGTTCTTCATCCTGACAGAACAAGCAGGAATTAAAGGGCCTATCATCAGATTTATAGCACACCGAAAATAAAAACAACAGTAATTATCTAAAATAACGACTTCCAGCCAACACAAATCAATGTTGCATTGGACATGTTCTAATTTATAACAAAAATTAAATGTTCGTGGAAGATTTTCTCAGCACAAACAGTCGAAATAACAAGTCTTGAGCAAAGTGCTTTGATTTTTAGTAGACATTTATGAGAGGCTGTTGCATAAATCCAGTGCTGAAATATTTAGAATATTTATCACTTGATTAAAACTGTATTCTTTACTTTGTATTTAAAGGCATTATTTCTATTTTTATTAAAAAAGTGATTTTTGCTTTTTTTTGCACGTCCATTCCACATAGTAATGAAAAACTCCATTTTTGCTAATTAAGATACACACATCCAGCATTTGTTGAAAGCCAGGAGCTGGAGTCCTTTTCCTGCAAATGGATCTACTCAAGCCAATGTCTCTTTTCCTGCTCAGTCTCTTAACACACAATAAGATGTCATTTTTAAGCTTCTAAATTTTATTGCAACTGCTCAAGTTCTAAACCCATTCGTTTATGTAATAAGCACTTAATTAAGTCTACTCTTGAAACAGGATAAAGCCAAATCCTGCACTTTTTGCTAATACCAGGAAAAATGCAGTTGACAGGAATATGGGAAATGGGATCTTACCAACTATCAAAGATAAATTTCTCTCTCCCTACTTATTTTTCCTGGAATGGAATAGGAAATATGCTTTGCTCTTTGGGAGCAAAAACAACAAAATCATAAAGATTTACATCACATACAAATATTGACCAAGGAAGGGAAATAATGAAGGAACCAATCTTCAATTTCTTTATGCATTTTACAACTGGTTCATACTGAAAAAACCCTAAAACCCACTAAGATTCTCTGCAATTAAAGTTTGTGGGGGGGTTAATGTTTGTTTTTTTGAATCCAGATTACTCTTTTTTAAACAGCAGTTGCAACTCTAAGTTATGAGGAATGAATAATTCAGCAGTTTACTTGGTTTACACTACCACAGCATTTTCTGGTGAGTAAACCAGGGTTTAGGCATTTCTTTGCAGTTATCATAGAAATTTCAGAGCCATTAGTGAAGAATTACCAAGAGCAAAAAGGGCTGATTAATTCATCTGGGATGCTAAAAATGGAAACACTTAAAAGTAAAATCATATTAAAATTGTACATTTTGCTTATCAACTGCTATTTAAATGATGCAGTGCCCTAAAGCAGCTTTCTGTGGACTGCAGCATGAAAACCTTGGAGGTTTTCTAAAGTATTTATAAACCACTGTCCCCATCTCCCTCGTTCCGTGCCGTGTTTTTCCAGCGCGTTAAAAAGCAAACAGAGCTATCAGAGCACTGAAAGTCACCCACAGACAACCTGTTCAGGGATATTTTACATTCACATTACATCTTCTGGCCCACAGGGATCCTCTCCTTGCTTTCCCCTTCACGTGGGCTCAGGGGGTCCTGGGGCACAGGGGGACATTGGGCAGTGCCAGCATCATCCTGACATGAAATCTCTGCCAGGAAAGATCTGAGCTCCTGAGCAGGCTCCACTCACTCACAGTGGGGTCTTCCTCCTTTTGGGGTTTTTATTTTCTATACTGCACTTCAAGATTTGTATGGGAAATACACCACTGTAAAAATCCTGTACCATGAAGGGTTTTTTTTTTTCCTGCTTCTTGGTTTAATTGAAGGTTGATCATAAAACGCAAAGAGAGGGAAAGAGGGAACTCATATACTGGAAAAAGCACTATAAATATTTTCCTGGGGTCATGAACACAACCTTGTATCACTTCACCCAGTGTTGTGGAAAGAATTAGACAAACCCTTTCATGAAATGTCTAAAAGGTGTTTACAATTCAATCCCAAATTAACGTGGTTTTTTCTTTAAAGAAAACATCCCATAATTCTTAATTCTGTTATCAAATTTATTTTCAGCCTTTGAGGGGATTCACTTGCCGGTGACTTGGCAGTGTCAGACAAATGTTTGACTTTTATTCTGACACTTGTTGAAGAATTTGATTGAAACTATATATGTCTAGATAACACCCAACAAAGTGCCCCTCTTGCGTTTGTTTCGAGATATTTTTGGAAACAACAGAGGCGACCTTGGACAGAGCTGCTTTTCCAATTTAGGAATTCATTTGGTCTAAGAGAGTAAAATTATACTCTTTAATCCTTTCATGTACCCACAAACAAGACACTTTAATTTTATGCTACTGCAGAATTGTTTTTCTGTACCTTCTTGGCCGCGGTGATCTGTTTAGGATAAGAATTAGTTTGGGTAATCAACAGTTACTTTCCAATGTACATATAAATAGTCTCTGATGTATCACATGCCCCTTAAAAATATTGTGTAATCTGGAATCTCAGCAGCCCTTTATGTAACACCTTTGCTCCTCTAGAACCAGTGCCAATAAAAGGTGTTTGCCTTTGTCTTTGCTTAGAAAAACGGGATTTCAAGGCAGAGCTCACAGAGACTTGATGTGAAATCGAAATGGGGGCTGGAAGGGGCTGGGTGGGGCTGACACCTGTCCCCTCCAGCACAGAGGGTGTTTGTCAGGCTCCCAGGGGAAAAGCCAAGGTCTGGAGCCAGCTCCTCTCTGCCCTGGTTGTTCTCTCCCGACTTGGGGTTTGCCAGCTGTGCAATTGTCTCTGCAAGGTTTTATTGCATCTAATCACTTAGGGTGTGTTAAATAGTTTGCACTTCATTTTCTATACAATCAATATATTTTAATTCATTTGTATTGCTGTGCTACAGACCTCCTGCTCTCAGGGACAAAATGGGATTAGTTTGTGGCGATGATAATGCAGTTTCACTGCTGGAAATAAAAGGAGAACTGACAGAGTAAATGTTCTTGTCATTTATCCTGTACAAGATTTGCTCCCTTCAATATTAATGTTGTCCAGTGTTACCTAATGATCAAATCCAGGGAATAACATGGAAACTAAATCCAGACATGCCAGTGGGATCTATCTGGGATAAGTGGCATATGCTTGGGAGTATATTGTTTATATTAATTTGATCACCCTCCGTGTCCATGCACACTTTTATAGCTCTGTTACACTCTGACTGTGACTGATGGCTCAAGTTCTAACTCCAGAATATCCAGTTCTCTGATTTTATGGCATTGTCATGTAAAGCATTTGTGGACAGCTTAAGAGAAGCGACTGATCCTGCGAATCCGTGTGACTGCACTGGCACATCCACAAATCAGGTTAAAATGAACTATTTGGTGCAGCAGCTCCCATCATGGAATCTCAAAATAACTGACAAACAACTCCTAGTAAATTCTGTTGGCCATGGAGCCATATCCACAAGTTGCTGCATTAATGTTCTTTTCTGGATGAACAAAGCCCACCCTGGAACGGAACAGCAGCAAACGCAGGAATCCAGTCCCTGTCCCTGGGCTGTGGTCTCAGGGCATGCCCAGGATTCCCAACCTGCTGTCCCTGGGAGACCTGCTGAGTCTGACCCTGAATATTGTTGTTCAGGCCCCCAAGACCCCATGCCAGGCCGAGGTTTGGATTGTTGGGACACAAAGGAATGAGATCTCAAACGTCACCGAATTTCCCAGCGCACGAGTCAGTGTCCTCGCTGGGAGTATCCTCAGCTGACCCAGACACTGCCTGGAAAGCAATTCAGGAGTGAAATCTCTGTGCATTGGAGATGTGAGAATTCATTGAAATGTGTAATGGAAAGGTCAGAACAGATACAAATAAACAAATACATTACAGACAGAGATAAAGCCAATTCCTGAAGGAGCTTTTCAATATATTGCGACGAGGAATTTCAAACAAAAAACATCACAACTCCTTCATGGAGTTAATGGAGTCAACAAAATGAAATGTGAGATTTTCTCCTACCCTGAGATTTTTTTGTAATGCCAGAGAGATAAGATCAGGAGAAGCCCTGTGTGCATGTGTGCACACTTCAAGATTGGATCTCACTTAGAAACCAGAATACAACCTGGAATTTGTGGGCTTGTTCTTTATACATTTCAGTTTTTAACAAGTGTCTACTTTGTCCTGTAGCTGAAATGCTAATTATATAACCTGGCACTGAAATAACTGGGAATTCTATTTTTTCTTAGAGGAAATTAAGAGGAAATGAAGCTATTTTTAATATTGTATTATATTATTTGAATATTGTTCAATGTTGTCTTCAAAAAGTGTAAAGATGCATGAATGTGAGAGAGCTGCCAGAGAAAAACAGGTTGGCTTGGAGCACTGTAAGGGATGGCAGAGTTTGGGTTTCTGGTTTATTTGCCCCTCTGGACAAAGCTGCTGCTTCTGCTTTTCTGTCTCCTCCTCAGTGTGCTGGAATTGGCTGGATTAGCCCTCAAATAGAAGAGCAGCAGATTTATCACTGAGCACTAAATCTTGCTTTTACATATGAGAACAACTCTAGGGTAACCTCAGTTAATGAATAACCCAGTCAATGGTGAAAGCTCCTATTTAGTCTGATAAATCTGGCCTTAAACAAAAACTTTTGTTGATACAAGCATATACCACAGGAGAATAAAAACATTTTCCTCATGAGAAATTCAGTGTCAAGAGGAAAAAAAAAAAAAAAGATAATTAAATATTCATAGCATTTCATTAAAAAAAAAAGTCACGTTTAAAAAAACCCCCACAACTTTATGACATAAAGTTAAATTTTTCAAAAGAAAATTTAGACTTTTGTGGAAAAAAACCAAAACAAACCCAGGTTCTTTAGTCAATACAAAAATTTAAAACCAGCTCATATTTTTTTGATGGAGATGTTCTCCTCACAAGATGTACAGCCTGTCACTGAGTAGCTCATTTAGAATCAGATGAACTCCCCATCACAGGCTCAGCAATGTTTCCAGTATTATATCCCACAAGGAGAGACATGAATACTGGAATTTCATAATAAAGGAAATTTCTTTGATAGAGCAGCTGCATCAGAACCAATTTCACCTGCAAACACACAGTGCTAATGCAATTTATCTTTATTTGAAACAATCCATATGGGTACATCCAGTTTTTCTAAAAGGGCATTCAACAAACAGAGAGGTTTGCAATGTTGTGGCTTCCCTGGTGCATAAATATTGAATCCCCAAACACAACATTAGCTAATTAAGTTGGGGGTGATTATTGGCTGGAGGAAAAGAACACATTAAGTGAGCATGGGTTAAGCCTGCCCTCTTACTGCACACACTGTGGTTGCTCCCTGAATGCAAGGAGGATGTGGGTTTCCAGGAGATTAAACTCAGCAAGAATTCACACCTGGAATCTAAAAGGAAGCCAAAATAAAAATTGGATGGAGCTTCTTAAATTGCAGGGTGCTGCATAGACTGCGTGGAACTTCAGGCAAAGCTTCCTCGAAACAAGAATCCCTCCAGTAAAATGGTAGTGAGAATTCTGCTTTCAGCTGAAGTTGTTCCCTGGCACATACCAAGACATTCCATGGAATAGTCAGGGAAACCCAAGAGAAGAGGTGGGACTGCCCTGCTCTGTGGCACCTCAGTCCAAAGCAGCCTGGAATTATGGTGACCATGTTTTTTTTCAGTGGTGCTGGCACAACTCTGTGGGACTGCACGGTCAGGCTTATCACAATCTCATGGTGAAAGATGATTATTAACTCAGTTGTTCAGTTTATGGCCACAAAACAACTGTGAGAGCACAACTGAAGGGCTGGAGAACTGCAGGTGAGGAGCTGGGAGCAAAGGACCTGGAGAACAAGGGGCTGGAGCTTCCTAAACTGCCCTCTCCCTCAAAGAAAGCAATTTTTGCAGAGCTCCACCTCTGCCTGCAGTCCCTGTTGTCCTCAACATGCTTCAGGGACAGTATGAAGACAAATTAGAAAAATAACAACTGTTTTATTAAAAAGCTCCCAAGCCAAGGTGAACTCTTCCCTTCATCAAAACCTGCTCCCCTAATGGATGTTGAGTGATCACAAAGTTAAACAGCAGAAAAGACAGAATTTTATCACTTAAGAAATGCCTACCAGGCAATCAGTGCTGGAAGGCAGGAAATTAATACTCATAACTTCTGGTTACTCTGGCAGCAGGGTCGTGCTCCTCTCCTTCCAGTGAGTCTCAGAAAATGAAATACCAAGATGCAGAATGATCACCTGGGCTTTTGATTTTCCAGGGAATGCTTTTTCCTGCATGGACTCATTGTCCTCCCCTGTGAGAACGTATGCATCTGCTAAAGTGGAACATATAGTTCTGGAAATGTGTCGCCCACACGATGGGATAAATCAGACTGAGCCTCTCTCCTGATGTAATGTCTTGGACAGATCCCTCCTGAGTTCCTCCCCAGGATTTTGGAACAAACCAAGGGAAATCAGCCTGCCCTCATTAGTGCCCATCATTGACACTGACTTCATGACTTTTATTTCATGCCACAGTAACTGCCAGACACACTCTACATGTTCTGTGTATTGATAGATAATATGAGGTAAACACAAGAACGGGGAGAGTTTAAAAATGCTTATGCAAGAAACTGTGGAAAACACCAAAATACTGCAATCCAGTTGTGGGCTATTATGTAATTCAAGTAGACAATATTTTTCAGTCTCTTAAGCAATGAAAATTTAAAATATGTAATAAACCCTACCTCACCATGTGTCTTGTTTATGGTTAGTTTAAGCATTGCAGACTGTGCCAGTCTGTTTTGGGCTCTGCCTTTGCAAAATTGAGAGGAGTTGTAAAGGGAACATTGCTAACAGTATTTTTCTGAGTAAATGCTTTCATCCTGAGCTTTATTAAAAACACACATAACTAATGCAAATGTAATAATAACATACCTCACTGCCAGCACTTGGTGCAATGTCATTAAGATATGCATAAAAATGCCACATAAAATCAACATGTCTGCTTACAGGAATTGTTAGACTGTCCTTAAGATTAATAGGATGACAATTTCTAGGGGAATAATTCACTCCTGCTCTAAGTATAACCCCTGTGCACTGAATGAACTAACCTCTTTTGAGTCAATCAAGTCACACCTACCTGGGATAAAAGAGTCCGACCCAAATAATCCATAATTAGATCCTCAGCTGCCAACACTATCAATCTCCTGAGGTCTGGGGTGGCCTGAGCTGCCCTCATTCTCCAGCTGCATTTCAGGGAACAGGATTCATTCTTGAAAGAAAAGAGAAAGTTTTCAGGCACGTGGAATACTAAAATAATGTTGTTGGACATTGTATCTTCTTGAAGTATCTTAATTTTTTGCCATCAACATATCACCAGGAACCAGATTCTGACCTGGCCAAGCAGAACAGCAATTATATTATTGCCTGTGCAACTGGGGGCCTTTTATTACACCTTGAAGGGAAATTCAGATGCTGTTCAAACAGATTGAAGTTCTTAATATCAGGTTCAATCTGTCAAAATCACTACCCAAAAGTTTATCTGCACACAGCCTGTACACAAATTCATTTTTAGTAAGCAAAAAAAACTGGATCAATGCTGAAGTTATAGAAGGATTAATTTCCTATTATTCTCATGTATTGGGTGTTTAATATCTGTTACCTTTCAAGAATATTATATTCTTGGGATAATTCAAATTGATACTCTCTGTTTCTAGCACTATTTTTTCAGTGGTCATTATATAAATGTAGTGCTAACATGTTGAAATTCCACAATGATATCACTAAAACCAAAAATAAATATTTCAATTTTAGCAGCTTATGATGTAATTAAATGAAAAATGTTGCATGCAAAGATTTTAATTTTATATAGAATCCCTTATTCACAGCACAGCTCTTATGACTCTTAAATCTGTTTGAAAAAGAAAATCTTATTGGTATCAGGTACAAATAAAACTCATTCCTTTCCAAAACCATCTGGATTAAATCCTTTCAAGCACTAACACACCGAGGCACACAGAATCCTTCTGAAGGATCAGAAGGCCCTCACACAAACTGCAGGGATTTTTTCCTCATTTCTATGGCATATGTTGTATCAGAAATCACAGTTAAAAGAAATTTCATGCTCAAAATGGAAATCTTTTCTCACATGTAACTCGGCCAAAAATTCCTGTGATGGCAGAATTAAATTTGGTGTTGTTCTCAAATGGTAAGGAAGCTACAATATGGAACAATTACCTTTTTTTTATTCCTAACTACAAAAATTGTTACTTTCTCTGAACATTTATAATCATCTTAAAGACTCATCAGTAGCTGTCAAAGAAGTCCATTGTCTCTGCCCAGAATTTCTTTTGAATTTTTTAGGGGGATTTGCATATGTGCTGATCTAGAAGAAATAATTAATCCCTTTTTTTATGTGAAATGCAATGAGTGAGTGCAGCAGATGGGAAGTGAGATTCACTTACAAACACATGTAAGCAGCATCTTAACCTCAGCTGAGATTGTTTTTGTCACTACACAGAAAGGTGGACTGCTACCAGGGGCCCACAACGAGCACGTAAATTAAATTCCAGACTGGTCAGACTGGAGAGAGAACAATTTTGGTGATTTCAGTGCCTATCCTCTGCCAATATTTTTATTTTCTTGCTCTAAAAATACGCCTGGAGGAGAAAATCTCACTGCATGTAACTTCTTTCTGTTGAGTCATTTGGTTTGTTTATGAATCCTATGTAGAGGTGCAGTTTTCCAAACCGCCTCCTGCGTGCAGAATAACTCCCCTCTGAACAGACTCTCTACCTGAGCATCAGGGAAACAAATAAACCTGTGCTGAGGACATTTCAAGGACAAGGAAAATTACTGTTGAGAGGAGAATTATCTGATTTGGTTCGTGTTTATTTTTACTTATCTCAAGCAATCTGCTCTCCAAGAGAAGATGCTTATTTGCACAGGAGAAAACTGTCTCCTTCTTGGACTGCTGCCCAACTGGTGCCACTAAGGACAAGAAGTACACCCTGAGTGTGGATTAACTCATGTAACAGTGACCAGTGTCAGAGAAGCAATGCTTTGGGTCATATATGTCAACTAGTTAAGGATAAATTCTTCATTTCTTCCCATCATGCTTCTTACCCTCTAGACTGAGTCTGCCTTCCACCCTGGAGGTGCATATTCCCAAGTAAAATGCTCTACATGTGAAATTTTAGAATTTGTTATTCCCAAAGAACTTCTGTAGGGAAGTTCTAGGGTACAGCTCTGTTAATTTATTTTACACATGCTTGCTGCCAAGTTAGGGAGTTTTACAATTTCACAAGAAGTCTTCCTTTGAGGAACTGCTTAGAAAAACTTCTTCAATCCTGGTGTTCTGTAATGAAGGAACAACTCCAGGTTACCAGCTGAAGTAAACCTGACTGCAGCAGCCTGGTTAAGAAGCAGAAAAGATTTGTTGTTTTTTTTTTTTTTTTTTTTTTTTTTTTGCTGCAACTGAATCACTAACAAAAATGCAAAAGGGAAAAATTAAGGTTCAAGCCTTATTTTTAGTGCATTTCTCATGCAGTGACTTTGTCTTGCAAACTCTTTCATGCGAGGCATTAACTAAGGCTGAGTGACTGGTGTGCCAGTGATGGTATCCAGTAGTTACTGAATATAAACCTGGGTGTTTGTGTGCTCTGAGTCTTTGCCTCAGTAATATCTTTAAATATAATAGTCTCTGCCTGTTGGCTTGTTTTCTCATAGGGAGGGCGACAGAACATTTTGTGTTCTCTTATCTTCAATAGCAATGAAACAGGAGGAGCTCCACAATGCGAAACCAAATCTACTGCTATTAATACAACATCCCAGCCACAGAGGAGAGATTTGTTTATTTACCAAAGCTAGAGATGCCTCTCTCTGACCTTTCTTGTGCTTGTGTGCTTTAGCTGGGAATAGATTCCTCAGAACTGGGTGCTCTTTTAAAAATATACAGTAAAAAACATACCCAACAACACCCCGAAACAGAGCCCAGGCTGCAGCCCAAATTGCACAAAGTGACACACAGCTTTGGGGAGTTAGAATAAGTCTAACTAGGGCACAGTCCTATTCAGTTTTGATTCCTCTGCTAGAGCACAGAGATCAGTCAGCTCTCCAAAGCCCACTCGCCCTCCTCGCTGCCACTCAGCGACACGTTCTGACTATAACCATACATGGGCCCATTTTCTGTCTGAGGCCCAACAGCTCCCTGCAGCCCAAGAAACCTGCCAGGATGCATCTCCTCCTTCTCTGCATAATTAAAAAATGCTTCACACTAGAAGATAACTGGTTTAAAAAAAAAAACACAAAAAAACCCCATAAACAAACCAGAGATTTTTTTACTGGAATTCGCCCTGCTTTACCTAGGCTTTAAACCAGAGAAAATCAGCACATACACAAATCAAACAATTTTTTTAACTACGTTTTTCACAGTTGGTTGTGTTTAGTGACTGCCTGTACAACTTAAAATAGTATCTGGAAGAGTTAAATCTTGCATTAGCATTAGGGATTCAACCTGGTTTAACCTCACAGACTCAGGATTTTTTTTTTTTTTGTTAAGCTGGTGCCTCTCTGATACAGCAAGAGCCTGGAGTTCTCCACAGCTCCCTTTGGTGACCCTTTGGACAGCCTTGCACTCAAGTTCCTCAGCTCTCTGCTCCTCACAGGCAACAGCCCTGCATCACAGCTGGCAAAAAGGAGTGTGGGTTGGCTCCTGAGCCACCGAGTTCTCCAGCTCAGCACATTAATCCAGCTTACCACTAACTTTGATACCTGCTCCATGACTGATATTTCCACCTAAGCCATGACTTACAGAAGCACATCTGGGAGTAAGAACAGGAAGCAAGGGAAGGAACTGGCCCTACATAACCTGATTCAACAGTAATAATTATTAAACAATTTATAAAAGGGAAACCAGTTATGCCATGTCCTCCTGCAAGAGTTAGGACAGAAGGCAGTACCCAGGCCCATGGTTTGACAACACCAATCATCTGCAGAATTAGAAATAAGAGGCGAGAGTCCAAAACATGGACTATCTTTTCTCTAGACCCATTGGTCAAAATTATCTATAAATAAAACCTTCCAAATATTATTCTCAACCATACAGCAGTCTGGAAGGCCAAAAAACTGTCTTTCATTACTCCAGGGACTACTTCACACTTCTGAAGGAACTGGTTTAGGAGTGATGCATCCCCTCATGCTCTGACCAACTTCACACTTCATTTTTTATCCAAATCTAAGTAACAGGCTTTGGGGACCTTGTCTGTATTCCTTCCTACTCAAGTCTGTTCCCATCTGCCTGATCCCCTCGGTGACTTTATAATACTTCTTTTGTGTCACCACATCTCCTGCTGCCTCCCAGCCAAACTTCCCACTCTGATCTGCACCCCCTGCTTTTGCATCTTCACTCCCTGCATCTGCAAGTGCATGAATAAGGGCTCGCTTGTGTGCACAAAATTTACTATGACCACTTTTACAATTCAGCTTCAGGCAGAGAACTCTGTACACACAGCAAAGCTCTTCCCCATGGAAAATTGTGAAAAGGCAGGAATTAGGGGCAAGTTCTGTGAGGAGCCTGTGGGAAGGGGTCTCTCAGCCTGCCTCATCTGCAGCTGGGGTTTCTCCCTGGCAGCTGACACCGGTGATGTGAGAGGTCAGGCAAGAGTGGGAGCAGATTCCTGTGGGGCTTCACCAGCCAAATTCCTATCTAGCAAAAGGTTGCTACAGCAACTCTGAGCCTCCTGAGATACAGAAATTATTGTAATGGCTGCTGAAATGCCTCCCCACTGCTCTGAGACAGGATAAGGAAAATCCTACCCTTTGATACTGAATGGTTGCCCACTGCCACACTTCAGATCAGTTCTATACAAGCATCAGGTTTCCTGAACTTGTCCAGGAGCTCGAGGCTACTTTTCTCTTTCCCTCATTTCCATGCAAACATGGAAATAATAAACCTAAACATCATACAACAAGAACTACAGTTCCAACACCTTTTTTCCCCATGGAGACCGTAAGAGAAAAACCAAATCATATGGCAGAAGTTAATATACTGCTGAGTGGGCTGAACAGAATTTAGAAACCTGTACAACGCCAAAAAATGTATTTTCCAGAGTAGAGTTTGTGGTTTTCAAAAACCACATAGATAGAAAAAAGCATAAACAATCCAAAACCAGGACAAAACCCCTCAGAAGTTCTCAATGACTCAATGTCAGCAGGTTTTTGGCTGCCCCCAGTCTGTGCTTGTTTTCCTCTGGCATCTGTCCCGCTCACAGGTCGTTCAGTCCACTGGACTATGTAATAAATACCAGACAGAGATGATGCTTTAGAACAGGAACACTTGTGACTGAAACAGGTCCTGAATCTAGAATGGGGTGGCCTGAGGACAATGGGGACATAGAAACAGCAAGTGGTGTACACTGTAAGTGGAAAAATTTTCTCAGAACTTTTCCCCTTCCCCTCCTTTTCACTTTTCAGCAACCCAGTTTAGTCTAGAAGCCAAAAATGGAAACAGCAGAATTGTTGAAGTAGCACCTGTGCTTACCAGAAATAACTGGATGACATTTTAAATTATTTCTTTAAAAACAGGAGTCACAACTTTTGTACAGATGCTCAGATTGAACCTGAGCATTACATTCCGGCCACAACAAAAAAGACCAGATTTCTCTGGGTATAAATCCAGTCAAATCCATGCAGTCACCTCCTGGCTGAATTTGGCCCAACGTGCCTAAAAGCCCCTTTGGGATGGTTCAATTCCAAGCCTTGCACTAATCTAATCTCCTGCAGTTGCTGAATGCTGAGATATTTGGTGTCAGCACACGGCATCTGAGACGTTTTGACACAAGCTTGGTGTCATTAATAGAGTATTTCATCGCTTTTTCACTTTTCACCAGGTCTGAGAGCTTTTGGATTAACACTGAAAAGCTTCAGAACAAACCCTTCTTTCAGTGTGACAAAATATCTTGCTCAAGTCAGAGAAAATTTTTCTTTTTACTTCTCTCAGTTTAGTGTCTACTGTGAAGACGGTTTTCAGAGATCAAGAAAAGCATATAATGTTTAAAACAAAACATTTGTTAACTAAGGATTTCCTGGATATTTCTGCTTTCTTATTTATACTACGTCCTGGACCTTGTGAAATCACTGTTTAACTTTCAGTATTATTTATGGAAGCAAGCCTGTTGCTGCTTCCAGATCTCACAGAGAACTTTCAGTTTGCAGTTTCAGTACCAGGTGCATAGTCCTGGTTTAAATTAATCAACTAAAAAAGCAATATAAAATAAGTATTTAACCCTCTCACACCCTGGCTGGGTCTTCACAGGTTGGATGATTTTCTACCTCTAAGCTCTCTCTTTGGAGTCAGGCTCCTGAGTCCTCAACCCTCCTCTTCTATGATAATTTGGAATTTGGGAATGCACAGCCTTTTCAGGGCAGCAGAGGTATAAATACTAGTTTTGGGGCTTTTCTGTAGTGCACAGAAAGAGACTTGAAATATTGGTTATACTACAAATTATCAAAGCATGGAAAGAGATTCTAGGAAATGAAGAAATTTTCTGAGGCTTTGCATGCTGCCACTATTGATCAAAACTCTTCAATCCACAGCAGAAAGAGGCAGACAAGGCATAATGATTCAGTGCACTGGATGTGTGAGAAATCATTATCAACTTGGGTGCTGTCAGTGTGACTGCTCTGACTTCACAGGCACGAGGGAAAAAATCAGCTTTAAGTGGGACCCTCCTCAGCACATGGCCCTGGATTTGCAGGCTGCAGCGCTATGTGCTGTCCCTCACAGCTGCAGAAACCGAGTGCAAAGGGATTTAAAACGTGAGCAAACCAGAAATCACCGTTTTGCATTCATTTGCATGGGTAGAAGTGAGCGCGCCCTCGGGAAATTCACGTGGCTGCTGCGAGCCAGGCTGGCAATGCTTGCACAATAAGCAATAATGACAAGGATGACAGCAGGAATAAGTAACTAATTTAAAACTCTGCTCAGGTGCTGCTGTACGTTCCAGTGCTCTTGGTGACACCTGTAGCTCTGTGTCACATCCCAGGGGACACGGGATCACTGCTCGGGCTCCTCACCAGCATCGGGTGAAGCTGCTCAGGAGGCTCCCGGGAAGACGCAGAGGTGGCGGGCTGATGGTGGTGGAAGGATGGAATATTGTTGTTTTCCAGCGTTGTTGTTCTTCTTTTAAACCTGGGGAAATGCATCCCTAAGTCTTTATTTCAAAGAGAAAATATTAGGACTTCAAAATCAAGCAGGCAGTGAAATTAGAAAATTTCCGTGTTAGAAAAAGAAGCCAGGAGCCTTGTAATTAAAGATTCCTTCAGGGCATATGAATGGAAAGGCAACCTTTATTCTGGCATTTTATAACTTCAGTGTACTTGCAAATTATGCATACTTTGGCAAAGATTTTATATCTGTAAAACGTATATATTATATATAGAACTGAATTAATCTCTGATTTTTTTTTTTTTTTTTTTTTTTCCTCATAAATACAGTTTCCTGTTTCCATGCTAGAATTTACAGCATTAACATATTCACATGCCAGTTGCTGGATTTATTCTTGATAATCCAAAGGCTGAGGCTGGACGTGCTCAGCCTCTCCAAATTTCAGTCTTATCTAGCATTTTTTCTGAGTCACCCAGATAAATTATCTCAATGTCCTGGTAAAGTGACTTCTCTTGTCCAGGGGCTCTGGAGAGCTCCAATATTTTTTTTTTTCCACATCTGACACACAATTATGAGTTCAAGTGCTAAGATTTATGAACAGAATTTTTCTTCTTTTTCACTGATTTAATTTTTGAGAATGTGTAATGTTGTACCAAGAATTTCTAAATAAAAGTAGTTTTAAAAACACTGTGTTAGCAAGAGTGTAGCAAATCTATTTCAGTGTGCAACAAGCCACATAAAGAAAAAGCAACACAATGAATCTGAAAATAATCTTCCTGTAGAATTGGTAAAGTGGAAGAAAGGCTAGAGAAGGAGAGACACACACTAATTCATCTTCTTGCAAATCATATAAGAATGTGACATATTCATTTGTACTAGAACAGAGTATTTCATTCTCCAGAAAAAAAAAAATGCCTTCTATAAATTTTTTCCCATAAATTAAATAAATGAGCTAACAAATTATAAAAGAAAAAAAAAAAGAACATATTTAACTTTTATTGCACTGAAATTCTGAATTATACACATGGCTCATTTTCATTCATGTCCTCTTTCTGCAATATAAATGTTCTGCAAAAGCAGCAAACTGCTCTTAGCTGCTGCCTTCGAGTGGAAGTTTCTCTGTGTATTGTGCAAACATTTGAGTCCCGTTTAGCTCAGTGAAAACTGAGGCACACAGAGCCAGGCACTGCTGCACCCAGGAGCACAGAGCCTTCAGCATTCCACCTGCACACCCATGCCGTGGCCCTCTTCCCTCTGGCCTGCCTGGGGACACTTCCAGGGACAAAAAAAAAAGGCAGGCAGAGCAGGAAGCATCCTCTGACAGGCTCAGAGAGCTGTTGTGCCCACTGGAAACCCCCCAGATGCCAAGAGCACGATCCACACTGGGATCAGGAAATCCTGACTGCCTCCAGTGAGGGGTTAATCAAGGGTAAGTGTGTACTTTTGCTGTTTGGGGCTCAAATAGCACTTCCTTATGACAATATGCATTACTTCATCTGCAAAGGTCAATGGATTGCTCTTTAGTTCCTTCCAAGTGCCTGTGCAATGAACTTTGTCATTTTTCATACCCATTTCTCAGCAAAGAACTGGTGGTACAGGTTTGAGGCTTAAAATGCTTCTTCAGCTCAAGCACCTCTCACTGCACTGCATTTCCACACTCCCCACACAGCTTTGGAACTGTCAGGTCTAAGCAGAGACTCCCCTACAGCCTCACTCTCCATTTGCACAGAACCCTGCACAAGTTAAACAATAAGAAGCACAATTATTAATTTCCTTTAAATCCTCTTGCAATATAAATGACCAGCCAAAGTACTGAACGTGCAACACAAGTGCAAAGAGATGTAGGAAAACTGAGATAATGTTATCAGCCTGCAGTGTGGCCCTGGTTGACAGCAGTTTGGAGGAGCAACCTTGCATTAGACCTCTTAAAAAAAAAGAAGTGGAAATATTGCAGGTCAACAGCTTGTCCAAACTGCAGAAATGCCCAGAGAATGGTATGAATGAGCACAGCCCTAATCCTGGGAGCTAAAGCACACAGCTGCTGCTCCCCTTTCCCCACGTGGTGCTCCACTGGAGGCAGGCATGCTGGTGTGGATACCCAGAGCCCCAGGTTTGGGATATATTCTGACCCAGTGTGGATGGTTGGAATAGCACTGGAAATCTCCCCACAGCACCAGGACAGCAGGGTTTAACTTAGCAGGTAGTGGAATGCACAAGCACAGCACAGAGACAAGACTGGGGAATTAGGCTGCTGGCAAGTAGCAGCTGAAAGCTGATTGAACACAACAGATTGGGCTTTCAGACTGGACAGATAGGCAGCAGCTATTTAAATGGAGTATTAGCAGTTTTGCTCTTAATTATTTCCAAACCTTCTAGCTAATGCAAACTCAGCATGGCATGTATTTTGGCCTCAGTTAATTATTTGTTGTTTCTGTGTGAATCCAGCTAAAAGGAGGCTGAGTGGTTTGTTGAGAATTTCTGCCTCTTTAAAATCATTCTCTTAAGTGCTTGGCTTACTTCTGCAAGCAGCTGTCATGTAAGTAACTGAATCTATGCCTCACAAAAATGGTCACTTTCTCCATTTCAAGTGGAATTTCTTTCTGAAGTGACACTGCCCTGCAAGCCAACAAATGGCCACCGTTCTGCCCAGTGGCAGGTGGAAGGCCATGAAACTCCAGAGCCAAATGTGGAAACTCTATGCCTTCAGAAAAGGGAGATTCCTGTCTTGCCTATCTTGCATCTTACTTTTTGGTCTGGGAGGAGCTGACATTGAGGCGTTTCTATGTCTGGAACAGCTTTGTTCTAGAATTTTCTGGAAGTATTTATTAGGCAATTTGCTCTCAGATCCTTGTGTAGTTAGTCATGTGAAAGCCACAACAGCTGGTTTACACCTCAAAGAATAAACAATTACTAATAAAAATGTCAAACCTCTCCCAAACATCTCTGAAATAAGAAAATTATCTTCCTAAATGTGTTTGAACAGACTGCTTTAATGCAGCTATTTCCACAAGAAGTCTGTTTTAATAGCTGTACTTTCTACACATCCTCCTTAATACACATTTTGTATAAAACACCTGAGATCTCTCATCGATACTAATCCAATATGGATCCAGACACACAATAGCACTTGTGACAGATGGGACAGAATGTCCTCATGACATTTATTCAGCTTGTGAGAGGACAGACATATAAAGATTATGGCAGCATAAAGTGAAAGAGGTTCATGAAGCCAACACATGGTCCAGCGTACGGAGTGTGACTGACACAAAGCCAACCCAGCCCAAAATCTGACACATATTTTCACTGTCATGGTGAATTTACAGCCTGAGATTTTTATATTCTCTTCCTCAAAAATACAAAACAAAACAAAAAACCAACCCAACCCCCCCCTTCAATTTCTGCTTTTTTATTTCATTGCACTTAGAAGGAGAATGTCCTCTCATCGAAGTGAGAATGGGTTTAACTGAGCCTCTTTCCTAATCAGAATAATTGGATTGGTGCTTCTTTGAGCCAAAACAGTAAAAAAATAAACTACTGGTACTGCTTTGGTGTATAATGGCTTTCAGGCCTCTTGTTTGGATGATTCAGAAGGAATCAAAATGTACAGAAAGAGTAACAAAGCCCAGTCTTGTGTCAGCCAGGATCAAACAAAAGGATTAACTAGCAAGTCATGGTTTCCAGTGGCAACCACAGTTTTTCAAGCAAAAATTGTTAATGGATAGGAGATTAGGGATTTGATTTTAAAAAATTGGACACCACATTTAGCAGGAGTTGAGATGAGCTGCATACCTACCATGCCACACGGAAAGACAGCTCTACCCATCAGCCAAAATGTCTGTACAGAAAGAAAAATAAAAGCAGCAGTTGTTGTTCATGGCTGCAGCACATCACATCCAGCATAAAATGGCTATAAAATGCCCCCAATTCCAGTATTCTGAGGCTTTAACAGGAATCACAAAACCACCCAAAAATATCAGATTACTGAATGCTCCAAGTTCTCTTATGGAAGATGAGCATCCCCAGGATTTCAAGGAATACCTGCCAGATTCCCATGGTTCAGTGATTGGATTTTTTTTTTTTTTTTCAAAGTGGTGCTTGCCTTTAAAGGTCAGTTTAATCAGTGGAGATCTCCCAGCTTTGCAGAGCACCAGGGAGTTCTGCACAAATATGAATTAGCAAATCCACTTATCCCTTTCCACAGTTGCCATAAACAGGTGCTGCATGAACACAGGCCAGAAACAATTCACATCTTTACCATCCTCCATGAGATTTTCATTCCCCTTTCCTCTTGGCCTTTTTCTGTGCCATGTGAAATGAGCAGACTCTTGTATCTGCAAGGTAATCAAGTTCACATTTGGGAATGGTACATGAAACAACACACTGCCCCGAGGCCCAGGCCTGAAGGAATTTCAAGTGTGCAGAGATGGAATATGCAAAGACAGGAATAGGAGGTGGTTTAACCCAGCAGGCAGCTAAACACAGCCCCTCACTCACACCACTCCACAGCAGCTACTGGCAGGAAAATTAACTCTGTCCCAGGCAACAGCAGGACAGAGGAACACAGTGACACTGCTCACTGTGAGAAGGAAAGTGTCTTTTTGGACTGGGGAGGCAGAGGTGTGTGTAAAAGGATGGGATTTGGAAGAGCAGTGCTTCTCCCTCCACTTGCACAGCTACAAAGAGCTCCACAAGTGTTGTTCCAGTTCAGTGCTGCCACAGGCATCCCAGGTGAAGGCAGCACCAGCCACCTGTGGAGCAGCAAGAATGCTCCTTGTGTCCTTTCAGGGCTGCAAAATTTCTGGCTGCCACACCTAAATCATTCCTGGAGTACCTGGTGCTCCTCCTCCCACTCCTGCATGGCTGACTGAAGCTACAACGTGGCCCTAATTTTGCAGCAAGTCTCAACAGGAACAGTAAACAAGAACACACAGAGCAGACAGGAGCAAGAATTGTGTCTGTGCAGTTGCCATCCACAAAGGACAGAATATATTTTCCAGTCAGGAATTCTGGATAAAAGCTATGAACCCCAGATGGACAGTCTGTACTGTACCTTCCATCTCAGCTACAGATTCTTGACTTTGCAGTCAGAATACAGCAGGACAATGTCTGATAAAGCTTTTGCTTTATCTTTCAATCCAAACTTCTTTTCACTACTCCATTGAAGGTGACATTATACAAATGTGCCCAAAAAGCACAGTGTGGTGCTGTATGTTCTTCACATTTCCAGCAAGAAAATTAAATTTTTCATTTTATTTAATCATCCCCTGACATCTCATATTTATGTCTATAATTTTTTATTTATTTATCACTATATTGTAACTGAATTTTGTTACTAAATGCCATTAGTCAGGCAGAGACACAAAGTGCTTGCCCACACAAGCCAGTGTTAGAATTAGAACTGTTTTTCTTAAAATTCTAATCCATTGTTGGTTAAGAAAAAAAGTCAGAATCTTCATCTACTAGGCACTTGGATTCTAAGCATTATTTTGCCCAGTTCAAAGATCCTGTATTATGTCTCCAGCTGGCTTTTTCTTAGAGCTATACAGCTGGAGCACAAAAGTGTTCTGAAATGTCCCAACTGAATTTCAAATGAACATCAGAAATAGGCAAGGATATACATGATACATGCAGAATATGTGTCTAGGGAAATCACAGAAGATCTAGTTTCCACTAGTTGGTTATACATAAATTATTTAGGCAGTAAGCCTGTTGATTAGCTGGAGGCAAAGATATCTATTTTAGGTGTACTTATGGTCAGGATTAACTCATGCAACTTGGATGCCATCACCCATATAATGGCTAAAATCGTTTCAGCAACCTCATGCAAAAATTAGATAGTATCTTCTTTATATTTTTTACATTATTTTTTACTTTTCCTTAACAAATAGGACATGATTTTTGAAAATCATGTGATAAATGTCTTACAAAACCACACTAGAAACTATTTAGGGTGACGGGAGAAGAAAGAGGACTGGGAGCCAGGAGACCATTTCTATTTCTAGTTCTGCCATCGACTGTGTGACTGACTTTGAACCTCAGCTCCCATTTTTGTGAAATGGGGATGACAATCCTCTTCTCTCAGGGATATTTTATAACAAAATTTTCATTTTTTTAAAGGTTTATAAAACGCTCGAGACCCTTGATCAGAAGCTGCAAATGCAAATAATTAATTAACAGTAAACACCGTATCAGCACTACTATTATTAATAATAATAATAATGTTTGTTAATGTTATTAATATCAAATTATAAGCTCAAATTATAGCATTGTTCTGACAAAAAGCCCAACCTGCACAGAGCAGGAAAATCATTGTAGCTCACTTCTAGGAACAAGAATGCTGCCGGCAGAGTTTCAATATGGGAGTAGAAAAGAATTCTTTAACTTCTCCATCTGAGCAATTGTAGGTGGTAAAAATGAATATATTTTCAATAATGCTTTGTGACATGGGAGCAGAAGCAGTTTTAAGAGCTTAACAGTATTTTTAAAATATGACTCAGGGGAGGTTTTCTTTTTCTAACAGAACTGGGGGAAAAAAAAAACACCCAGGAGTTAAACAATCTTTTAGAAACCCAAAATCTTGAAATAGAACAAGAATTGTAGGTCAGGATAATTTGAGTTCACATGCAACATCATTGACATATAATAAATCTATGCATAAAAAAGCAGATGTCTGATATTGGAAGCATTGAGTTCTGACAGATAAACTGTAAGAATTTCTGGTCTGTGAGTGACCAAAACCTGCCACAGGTAATTTGGGAGCTGAAACCCCTTTGAAAACCTGTCATTTCTGTGAAATACCTAGACAGATTGTATTAAGTGGTAGAAATGAGGTGAGGAAATGGAAGCATAGGAGATCAATATAACATTTATTCCACTACAGAAAAACATGTTCAGGTTTGGTTAGAGTCACATTACTGGAGAACGAAGACAGTCCAGCAGGTTTTTTTTTATTCCTGAATAGCCCAAGCTAGGAAGCATTTGTGAAAAACTTAGAAAGGTAGGGGAAGGTGACAGACACACTGTAATTGTACCCACTAATCTTACCACAAAAATATTGCCTTTTCAAAAACAAAACCCATGTGGATTGTGGGTTACACAGATTTCTGAGGGTGCAGACTGGAAGACTTTAACTGGTAAACCAAAAAAGAGCATTTGGTTTCAATCCCTCATTTTGACTTATTTCATGAGAGAGAAAAAAAAAATCTCCTCAAAAGAATTTTATATTAAATAAAGCTTTGGAAATTCTATTTAATATACCCCATAACCAATAGAGGAGCTTGTTTGACAGCATACAAGAGTTTTATCAGTGTCTGGAAACTGAAGTGTGCTACTTCACTGTATTACTAATAACTACCTATGAGTTTGGAGGAAATCCTCCACCAGAAACACAGAAACTTCAGCTTGTGTCATATCACAAAGTGTCACACGTCTAAGAAAAGTGGCAGTCACGTGCCACTGGTGCCAAACAATGCCTGAAAATGGAGTCATCTCCATGAGTAAGGAAAGCTGTTCAGTCTTACATTATTGCTACTCACCTCCATGGAGTGCACCTGTCTTCCTTTCAGTCTTGAAGAGTCAGACAGAGTGTGACTTTTCCTTGTGATTCAGCAAATACTTGGAATGGCAGAAGCACCTGCCATGGTGGAAGTGTTCATGGCACCATGCAGGAACTCTGAAAAAAAAGGGAAATATGTGTTGTTGTACAAAAACCTCGGATTACTGCCTCTGATAGGGCCAAGGGATTAAAAAAATCAAAGAAGCTTTAAAACCAAGTAATTCAGATGCTCACTTAAACCAGAGTCTCACTGTACAAAGCCTGAGTAACTCCTTTTTGCTCAGGATTTGGTGGCCCACGAGCACCACTAAAATAATTCAGCTCTCAGTGTGGAGTTCTGCAGGTCAGTGCTCCACAACATCACAGCTGGGACACCCCTCACCTTGTTACAGAGAGAAAATACAGGACACTTCTCCAACACCCCACAAACAACAAACTAGCATCTTCTAAACATTGTGCTTGGCCATGCAGCCCCCTACGAGCTCCTGGCCCCATCTACAGAGAACAAAACTGAGATCCAGAAGCCCACAAGGAATATTTACACAAGAAAAAAAAAAAAAAATGGCAGCAAGCTGCCAAATTTATCAGAATTAGACCGTAATTATATGGAAAAATCAGGTCAGGATGAGATAAGAATTCAAATCATGTGGGCACCAGCCAGTGCTTTGTTTCTAAAGTTGCTTCTAAAATGCGTTTTTTAAAATAACAGTCCAGCTGATTTCTTTTCCAGGGAACTGACTCACCATGAAAATAAGGAGAAATTATTTTTTCATATATTTATGATGGACATTGGTTTTGCTAAAATGTTTCTCTCTCCCATACATCTAGATCTCCTACTGACACCAGCATGGGATGCACAGATTTTTCCAAGCAGAGAAATGGAGATTATTGTGACAAATACTCCAGTGGAGTCTTTGGAGATGAACCAAATGACCACGAATAGGATATAGAAATAAAGGAAGAAATCTCCCCAGCCAAACTGGGATCTCTCACAGGTACTGTCACTGAGATCAGACTCTGTCTTTACACTTCCAAGGCAGCAAGGAGCTGCTTTGTGCAGGAACTGAGATCCAGTTCTAGAAATCTCCCAGCAGCAAGACCAGCCTTTGTGTTCACAGGCTCTGGGGAAGTCAAATTCTACCTGCTGCTGACACAGGAACACACATTGCCTAGGAATAAAAACTATTGAGAATAAACTCAGATTATCTTAATTATCAACATTCAAACTCATATTTTATCACTTATTCCTCTGCTAGGTTTGTGTAGCAGTTCCATCTCAGTATTTTTTGCATTTTGCTGTTTAAGCTATAAGCTTCTTAAAGGGGGAGAGAGGGGGGAAAAAAACCCTCGACATAATACCATGAATTCAAAGAGCAAGCTGACTGGAAAAAATAGTTACTATATTTAAACTGCATTATCGTATGACAGAACTGCAGATTTAAAACCTTTCCACTTTGATACAGCACTTTTGCAGCATTTTAATATGCCTTAGTAGATTGCAACTGGCTGAAACATTTTAATAACTGTAATTTCAGAGGAATAAAATAGTACTGTGGGAGGAAGAAACAATGCCCCCATTTGTCACTCACGAAGACTTGTACTTGAAATCAGCCAGGGTGATGAGAGCAGAGAGTTTGGTGGTCTCAACATAAGCCCCATTAGGCAATTAGCCAGTCTGCAAAAATCATGACATAATTTGGCACAATTAAGCTGAATATTCTCACTTTGTCTATGTTCACTGAAAGAGATGCAACTGCAGGTCAGCATTCATGTGTTTTGGCTCAACAACTGGCATTTTATGTTGTGCTCTTCCATGCTGAGTTTAGCACCACTCAAAACTATTAATCTTGTTTGAAAATTGAGCTACAAAACATATGTGTCTGTGTACAGCAAGAGACAATTCACATTATGACCAGTAACTCTGCTGTGAATCTGCTTTGCAGCAGTAGGGATGACTTAATGTTATTGCAATTTGAAGGAAAGCATCCTGCAGTCCTCTCTCAGGCCAAATTCCCATTTACTTCAATTAGTAAGCATTACAGGAACTGTTTTAATGCTGCTGCCTGATGTGTTGGCTGCTTCTTCTTAATATATTGCAGTGAAAAAAGACAGTAGGCCAAATGTACAAATATACACTTCCACTACGTGAATGGAATCTCAACAAGGCCAAAACTGCCCCCTTTTGCTGGGTTTCTTTCCCAGGTGCCACTCTGAGGGGTTCCACTCTAGTAACAAACTGCAACTTTGCAGCAGCAAAATGAATTGATTTCCTTCCTTAAAAAATGGAGAATGTAAAGCTCTCTGCACCTGCTGGAAGCCTGGG
Source organism: Sitta carolinensis (assembly GCA_032173965.1). NCBI lineage: Eukaryota > Metazoa > Chordata > Aves > Passeriformes > Sittidae > Sitta > Sitta carolinensis. Next base: position 2,685,021 of record CM063296.1, on the reverse strand, counting down.
AGCTTTCATGAGCTTGTTTGCTTCAGGCAGAGCTGAGGTGCTGTCATATTGATTTGGGTCAAAATAGCCATGTAACCATCTCCTTTAGATAACCATCTCCCTTAAGAGACAAGACAAATGTCATGGGAAGCATTGTGAATCCTTGCAGAGTGATGGGAAACAACACTGATTTCAACTCACAATTCTAAATTTGTATGATCTCAAGTGATGCCAAATTTAGCAGGTACTGCTTCTGCTGCAGTGTCTACATGGGTATTTGTAGCTCGTTCTGCACTGTGCTGTCTAGACCATGAATTGTATCTGCAAATGTTTTTCAAAGGTGTAGCTGTCAGAGGATTTGGAAGGTAGCACCTGCAGAGGAATCCTCAGCAGCAGCAGTGGTCCTGCACTTCCAGGGAAGGACAGGGAAAGGACTGTGAAGGAAATGCAGAGGTTATTCTGCCCTGGAAGAGAAAGAACTGTAGAACAGTCCTTAATTCAGTCATTCTTCTCTCAAAATTCACCGAGCCATAGCAGAACATGTGACAGAAACAACACAGGCAGACGACTGTGCTTCCAGGATTTTTCCAGATTTTATATAGGGTGGAAAAAAGGGGGAAGAATCAAGTCCTCTGTACTGAATGGATGAGAGAGAAAAAAACGAATGGGAGCTGTCAAAACTGTAGCTGAACTAGTGAACCCCAGAGAATGCCAAGAGTTCTCCAGGATTTGCTAGAATTCAGACTCTGTTTGCCTTCCTAGCAGCATTTCCTCCTGTTAACAAGTTAGATAGAAAGAACACAGTATCTACTTTATTTTTACCCTCTGCCAAGATCTAATTGCATGTGCCATGCCTCTGGTATGCTTAAAATAATTTTCCATAAGGCCTTTAGGAAACAGGCACAAAAAGGAAACCAAGAATGACATAGGAAATACAACAGAGGGAGAAATATTATGAAATGTAATCTGGGTTTCTTTCTAGTATCATTATGTTTTAAAAATTGCTAGAGATGCTTAATTGTAATACTTTAAAATAGTAAGAAAACGAAAGGCAGGACTTTCGAGTCCATTACATGTGCACTTGTATATGAAGACTAGTAAATATGCTTGTGTGTAAAAATAATGCTTGGTAAATGTATTTTTACAAAAAAACTTATCTATAACTCAGGCTTTATTAATGTGGTAGAAGGGAAGAAACTACTCATAGAGGTATACTGAGCTGCTAGTGAAATATATCAATTCAAGTAGCTGGCATTATTCCATATGGAATTATTGTGGAAATCATGTATTTTTCATGTTGTATATGCATACGTACATGTTTTGGGGATGGTGGCATCACGGGTTCATGTCATATCAAGAAATCTATTAAAACTGATTTTAAAAACGCAGTAAATTGTATAAATTATATGCACCTGTCATGTTGGCATTCCTCACTTCTGTAACAGGCTAAGTCTATTTAGGTGCAGTGTGAGATATGAAAAGCAACATAACTGTACTGATACAACATTGGGCCAAGCTGATTAATCCTGCTGATAAGCAAGATGAAATTAATATGGGCATGGCATGGAATATGTAATTGCCTTACCTGAACTAGGTCATCAGATCTAGCTAAGGAATTTTCATTCAGAACTGCCCTGTGAAGTGTAGGCTGTGAAGTTATCTTTCCTTGGACCTTGGCCATTCACAGAGGAGCCTTTTTGAACAGTTGTACTTTTGTTAGAAAGGATATAGGGCCACACATACCCTAGAACACCATAATTTTACATGGGCTGCCCCCTCTCCATCCCTTTTGTAGCACAGAGGTGAGACTGAGATGTTTCATTCCAGATCAGACATGCAGTTTCTCTAGTGTGCTGCTGTGGGTGGTTTATAAGTGGTGGAAATGCGGATTGTATGTAGGATCTGCATTTATGTAAGCCAGCACACATGTAGGGATCAGCTTTGGTATTTGCACAGGCATAGGTACACAAGAACATCGTTTGGAACCAAGTTTTAAAGGTGTTTAGCAGTGTGCCGATCTGCTCGCTGTGCTGTGTGCGTTGCAGGTGTATTAATGTCACTCGGCGCCGATTTCTCTCCGGTTTGTGCTCACCGAAGTTCCCATAAATTACCGGGTGGCATTGGATGGCTCGGGCGGTTTTTTCTGTGCTCTCCATCGGTGCCTGTGCCAGAGCCGGGACACGGTGCTGAGGGATGCTGCTCCCTCAGCCCAGAGCCGCAATCAGCGCGCGGTCCCTCGCTCCTCACGGTATCGCCGGGGCCGAGTGTGCTGTCACCGGCCGTGTGCGACGGCAGCCGGGGACACTGCCCGCTGCCAGCGCAGGGCAGCCCCGCTGCGTGTGACGGCACCGAGCCCGCACACCCGGGGAGGATGAGGCTCCTGTCGCGACAGAGGCCGCCGCGGCCCCACAGAATCAGAGTCCTTAGGGCTCCCTCAGATCAGCCAGCCCGGCCCTCTGCCAAGGCAGGGTGACACAGGGACGCGGCCGGGTGGGTCTGGAATGTCTCCAGTGAGGGAGAAGCCACGGCCTCCCTGTGAGGGTCTCGCCCTCACACTCTGGCCGGGCGATGCTCCTGTCGCGACAGAGCGCGCCAGCCCCACAGTCACCCTTTGACCGGAGGATGCTCCTGAGGTGGGGGCCAACCCCACACTCACCCCTGGGCTGGACGAGGCTCCTAGCACGACACGGCGAGGGCAGCGCTCGCAGGACGGCCGGCGCTGCTGCCGCGCCAAGCCCCCTGCGGCGGGCAGCTCCCCTCAGGCCGCCGCGCTGCCCTCACGGCGGGCTGAGGCCGGGGCGGTTCCCGCCGCGGCGGGAAAGCGGCCCCCGCACCGGCGGGGCTGTCCCCGCGCGCAGCGGAAGCGCCGCCGCCGCCGCCGCCGCCGCCGCGTGAGGCGCAGCCGCCGGCGGGCCCGGGCGGGAACACGGGCGGCAGTGGGACCGCGCTGCGCAGGGGCCGCGCCGCAGCCATCGCCTCCGCCCCGCGGGCGGGGCCGCCAGCGCGCCCGCCCCGCGCCCCGGCGCCGCCAATGAGCGGCGTCCACATGCCGCGGCGGCGAGAGAGCACCGGGCGGCCCCCGAGTTACATTAGAGCCGCCGCCGCCGCTGTGCGACCGGAGCGAGCGGAGGCAGCGGCGGGCGCGGGGGAGCCCGAGCCGTGACGGCGACAGCGGCCTGGGCCGGCCGGGGGGGTGGATCGGGCTGCTAGAGGAGGAAGGAAGGAAGGGGGCGATCCTGACCCTTGGCGGGCAGCGGGGCAGCTGCGGCTTTTTCACCCCCGCGCCGTTATCGCCCTCGGTTACCGGGGGCGGCTCGGAGCCGCTGAGGCGAGCGGAGAGGCCGCTCGGCCACCTGGACGCGGCCCATCCCCGCAGGGACCCGCCGAGGCCACAGCGGCTCCGGGGGCCCGCGCGCTGCCCGCCCCAAGTCCCTCGTCCCCGCCGGAGAGGCGGCTCGGCTCCCTCGGAGGCGTGAGGGGTGGGAGGGGGGGGTGGGGGCTTTTTTTTTTTTTTTTTTTTTTTTTTTTAAAGGCGGCTTTCCCCCCTTATTTTTTTTTTTTTTTTAATTTTTAATTTTTTTTTCCTGCCCCTCCCGGCCTCCTCCGCGAAGAGAGAGGTGTGCTCGGGCTCCTCCGCTGCGGGCGGGGGTCTGTGCTGATAGCACGGGGGTGGTGAGGGCTGAGGAGGGGTCTCGCCGCCGCCCCCGCCGCCGCTGAGGAGGAGGAGGAGAGGGAGGAGGAAGAGGCGAGGCACGGCACCATTTGCTGCTCCCTGCCCCAGCCATGGAGAACGCGCACACAAAGACTGTGGAGGAAGTTTTGGCTTATTTCGGCGTCAACGAGAGCACGGGGCTCAGCCTCGAGCAAGTGAAGAAGCTGAAGGAGAAATGGGGTTCCAACGGTAGGTGAGGCGGCCCCGGCGCGGGGATGCTGCCGCCGGCGCTCGCCCTCTGCCCCCTCCGCTCCCTCCCCCGGCCCTCTCTGCTCTCCCCCATCGCTGCCGGGGCCCTGTGCGAGGCCTAACGCGTGTGCACTGGCAAAGCCGGCATCTCTTCCAGGACCCGGAATAGGAGCGAGGGAGAGAAGATGGCTGACTTGAACTCCACCTCGTGGGTTTCTTTCAATCCCGAGCTCGCAGGGGCTGCTCTGGGGAGGAGGGTGTCACCTCCGAGCCCTTCCACCGTAACGGTGGGAAGCCGCCTTCCATTCTGAAATCAAGCGCTTTGGGGTTTAGGATTTGCTTTTTTTTATTTTTTTTTTTTTTTTTTTTTTTGTCCGTCTTGACCTTCATTTTCCCCAGCTTTTTTAGCGCCTTTCAGCCCCTTTTTTTATATTCTTCTCTCCAGTCGGGACACTAAATTCAGTCGATTTTTTTTAATCCTCACTGCTTGGCCGTCCTAGCCCCTTCTGAACTCCCTTGCCGTTGTGTAAAAATGAAAATTTATGGAAAGATTACACGGTGGAGGTGGTTTTTTAGATTAAACACTGCTTTTATGCCTCTTGGATTACTAAATCTAGATGCAGGAACGTAAAGGGGAGAGAGCAGAAATAGGACATACCCTTAAAATGGAGGAAAAAAATGTGAAATATTTTGAACCAAGTTTGATGGTTTGTGTTTTTTTGAAGTGAACGCGGAGGAAAAGCTTTGTCAGAAAGCATTTGAAAAGCGTTTTGAGCCTTTGACCCTTTGTGTGCAGCAACAGCAGACGTCCCACAGCTGGCTGGAGTGATGACTTGGCTGAATTATAACCCTTGGCACATTCCCGCGAACCTTTATGTGTCTTAAAATGCAGAACTCTCAGGCCCATTCACGTACTCTGGTGAAAAGAGCCGCCTTAGTGGGGCTTTCAGTGTCTGTCAAATCCAACCCAGCTGAGTGTGCAATTCAGGAAGAATATCTGGTGTGGATGCCTGATAATGCTCTAATGTGTTTCTTCGATGATTTTTTTTTTCCTTTGACATGCTTCCTGGAAAAATCTTCCGCTGACAGAGCTGCCGGCAGAGGAAGGTGAGCATGGTTATGAAATCTTCTGCTAATTCTTGTTGGTAATTCATTTTTGTAAATGTGCACGACTCAATGGCTTTGTTACATGTTGCAGGAAAAACCTTACTCGAGCTTGTGATTGAACAATTTGAAGACTTACTAGTTAGAATTTTGTTGCTGGCCGCTTGCATATCTTTTGTAAGTATGATTTTTAATTTTTCTTTTTAGTGACATATTCCAATGTATGTGACTGGTACATATTGAAATTATTCTTTCTTGCTGGGTCGATGCAAGATTGCTGTCTCTTAAATTAGTTCCTTGTGACGAGATTTCTGTGTGCTAGCCAACAAAAATTTCAGGGAGTCTTTCATTGCATGAGTCATAAGTACATAACTACACTAGGACAGGTATTTTAAAAAGTGCTTCTCATTCAACCCAGTTTGCTTATTTGAGGTGGGATTTCCCAATGCTGCTGTTGGCTTTGAAAACTAACCTTGAGTAAGTAAGCGTTTAACTGGACATTCTTCTTGCCTTTGGGTTAATCTTTATCAAGCTCGATGTATAATCACTGGGAGACATTTTTGGATGCAATGCAGACTGTAAATAGAATCTACACGGCGAATATTCCAGTTGCCTTCCCTTCCTGATAATAGCAAGGTGACAGTTGTTGCTTTTGACAGTGACAAGAATGTTGACGGCTGTGATGGCACCATTGTTGACCAAATTTGGTAACTGACCTTTGGATAGTCAAGTCATTAAATGGACATCTTGCTTTGCATACAGGACTAAAAGAACAAGAATGTTTTTAACTTTTTTTTTTTTTCCTAAAAGAAGTGTGATTAGGCAATCTTCTTACATTATGTGTAAATGGTACGTGCCTGCTGAAAAACTGGAAAACAGAGTGAAGACTCAGAGAAGGAAGGTGAAGGCTGTATTTCTTGGGGAGCTGGACAACAGAAACAAAAGCTTGGAGAATATTAAATTGTTTAGGTAGGGAGTAAAAGTTTACAGTAGACTTTGCCCTGGAGTTGTAATTAACTACTTGAAAAAAAAAAAAATAAAAATGCTGCAGCTCTTGGGGGGAGTGGAAATTGTGGTGACTCTTTAGCTAAGGGCAAGCTAATTAGGATGGGCAGAGGAGAATGTGCTCTGGAGCTGTTGTGTGCTGGGGGAAGGGTTGCCCTGGTGCTGCAGTTTGGCTTGTGCTGGGGATCTGCTCTCCCCACACCAACACCTTCCAGAGGGTCTGTAATTCACCAGTACCAGCTGAGCTGGTGACATCAGTCCTGACCATGGAGACAGATGTGCTTCACTCACTCCTCCGTTTCCTGGAGAGGAAATCAGGCTGGTTATTGAAAATTGAAAAAGCAGTAATTCAAAAGCTTTTTTTTTTTTTCCCCTTCCTCTTTCCACTTTTCCTCACAGAGGGTAAGAAGGGGATGTCTTTTTGTTCCTGAAAAGTCAGGATTGTTCCTGTCGTCTCATTAGACAAATGACAGCACAGAAGCTTGTTAGCCTTCCGTGCCAAAGTGCATTAATTGTTTTTATTATAAACAAACAAGTGAAAAATCAGATTCCCCAAACTAAAGCTTTGATTGCAGAGTCTAAGTCTGAGACCAGACTGGCAGAGGTCATAGAACATACACTGCTGAGTCCTCTTGGAAAACTTGATTAGTAGCTGAATTCAGTTGCTTTTTTCAGTATGGTTAATTTTCCTATCTAATTAAGATGAGACTGTTGTCTAATGGAGTGTGGGATAGATCTGGGTTCTCTGCTTCTGTGCAGCTGACATGGTACATGACCTTGGGCTACTGCTCTGCCTTTTCTGTCTCCTATTTTGGAGTTACAGAGGCACACTAAACTGATGTTAGAAGTAAAGATTTTTCTCTGATGAAGAGTAAAAACTCCCTAGCTATATTTTAATTTTGGTACTTTGAAAGCTGTTCCCTTTTGCGTTTGTTTCTGGTGTTTTCTTTGCTCAGAAGGTGATCATGTTGTCTGTTTTTCTTAGGTTTTAACACTTTTTCTTGATGAAAGCATAATACAGATTTCTGTAGTAGCTGTAAAGCTCTGTTGGATATGTTGATACAAGGATTGCATTACTGCAAAAATAGGATGTAATTACATCACCTAACTTCTGGTGTTCTTGACAAGCTGTACATTGTCAGTTTAGAAAAATTAAGATTCAGATGTGAGCGAGAGGATCTCGAAGTGTATAGATAACTTTTTTTTTTTTTTGCATTGAGGGAGTTTTTATGGTGGCTGTGTTGCAATCATAAATCATATTAGTTTATTGCTGTTAAAACTGCCTGCACAGTAACACACATCTGTAGCACTGAGACCTGCATGAGGTTTCGTGCAGAAACATCCCTGCTTATGTAGAGTATAAACTTGTGTTCAGAGTGCCTTTTGTGCCCTCTGCTCCACTCTGCCTGTCAGGTACGTGTCAGTAAAGTAACTCAGAGCAGCAGCTCAATCTGTGTCAGCCAGGCTGATTGCTGGGGTCAGATGCTGCGTGTTTTGTGGGCTGTGGATCCTGTATCCTACATTCCAGGTCACAACTGCTGTAAGAAATGTGCCTGGTTAGTGAAAGCCTTAAGGATGGCTTTTGAAGAGAAACAGTATAAATAATTGCTGATGGTGTGAGTGAATGGATCTGTGAACAGACTTGTCTGGGTCTTCTGGTGGATCCGTGAAGCCTCTGCAGAAATAAACCCGTGGAGTGTGTCCTGGCTCTTAATTCTTGACGTAGCATGTGTAGATCTGCAGTGTTTACTGAAAAGAACAGCTTGCTTTGCTGTATAAATGATTTTGACAGGTTGCAAAACGTTAACTGCATCTGATGTAGGATAATTCCTCGGTGAAGTGTGGCTGCTCTAAGCAGTGGTGTTGCTGAACTCTGCAGTCTTAGCTCTGCATCACGCAGTGGATTTCCTGCTACGAGGTGCAACGTAGGCTAGAAACTCTACCAAAACTTGAAGTATTTGTATAGCATCCTGAGAACATTCCCTCCCCTCAATTATTCCTTTGATTCCTAAGCTGACTTAAAAGTGAATGTCCTGAGAATGTTTTCTAAAAGTGGATATCTGTGTTTAGATTAAAACAGTGCACTGTGCTTTAGCCCAGAGATTGTAATAGCCTGTAAATTAGCATGGTATAACCTAGTTTGTGGTATAAGGTGAGCAAAGGTCCTCTTGAAGGAGGTAGGATGTGTCAGTAACAGTGGTGCAGGCTTTGCCCTGAAGTTACCCCAAAAGCTACCTGTTCAGGTCAGCAGCAGTGAGTGTGTGGCACAAGATAAGGGTTGCTGTAGAACATGACACTGATGTGCTTTTAGCTAACTTAGATTGCTCATTAGCATCAGGGTAAGGGTGATAAAAATGTGAGAGTCATTGTGATTCCATTTTATGTTGTAAAAATTAAACCGTGGGTCACAAGGTCTCTTTTTATCTTCTCTTATTGCTATAATAAACAATATATTTGTTTTCAGAAATACAGAGTAACATCAGATGGGCGCTTACAATCTGTGAACTCAGTAAAATTCTTAATTTTGTGCTTATACACGTGGTCAAGAGGTGTTGGTTTGTGTTTTGAGGTTTTTTCCCCTGACTTCCTTGTGCAGCAGTCTACACAAGCACGGAAATAAAACTGGGAGGTTTTTCTGTTCTCTTCAGTATAACTGACATGGATGGAACAGGACTATTGAAATAGTTTGCATCTGCTTATTTTTAAGCTAATTTGTATTGGAAAGAGAAATCACTAAAAGAGGGGTTTCTGAGCAGTAGTTGATACTCTGTCCAAAATATATTAAAACTGAAATTGCATTATCATGTGAGAAGGAAACTGTTAAAAGCAGTCCATGCTTTTTGTATGACCTCCTTTAATTAATCCAGGGCTTCTTTTTGTTGGGGTGAAATCTTACCTTTCCCAGCTTGCTTCTAGGTTTCCATTGTCAAAATGAAAACCAAACAAAAATCCCTGTTCGGTTGCTGACAACAAAGTATTTGCTTTTCCTCTTAGTGGTGAGCGGGTACAGCCTGCTGGGCAACACACTTCTGTCTCCAAACTGCCATTCTCCAACTCTGTGGTTGTTACTTAATGAAACATAGTCATCTGAGGTGCCTTGTCTCCCTAACTTCCCTGACAATAGAGATACTTCACTTGTAGAAATGGAAAAAGCTGTAAGGGCACTTCCATCAGTGCTCCCCTCCTTGCTGGCCACTCTGCCATTGTACCTCTGTCCCCTTTTTAAATAACCAAGTGCTGTTTGCCTGTCATTGTGTATCTTTTGCCTCAGTGTCCTGCAGGTCCACCCCATTAGGCTTTGTTTAAAATAGGCTCTGCAAGCCGTAGCTCTGGCAGCCCTAAAGCAAATATGCTGAATGAAAGTTGTCCTTTAAGCTGCTTATGTTGGCTGTTGATATGGGCCTTTCATGTCTTGCTGTTATTTCCCTTATATTTTTAGGCTTGCATTTCTCTTGAGCAATTATCTTATTCTTTCTTATTTTTCCTACTCTTTCTTAAATACATGGTGACTTTACCTATTGATAGTAGTGCCTGACCAGAGCATTGGAGATCAATGACCTGGAAATTAAACTGTTCTACATGTGAGTCTTAAAGTGATTAGGGCTGAAACATGGTGGGGCCCTTCTGAGTGGAAATTGAAAAAAAAAAAAAAAAAAAAAAAAAAAGGGGAGATCTCTCACCATAAACCTCTCCAGGGTCTTAAAAGTGTGCTAGTCCTTTCTGACAAGGACTCAGTGACTTGGACAAGACTTGTCTAGTCTTTACCAGGCCGTGGCATATGGTCTGTTGTTACTAAAACTGCAAAGTTAAATATTTGTTATTGCTTGTTCTACTTCCTCTTTGTTTTTCTTGGCTTTGTTTTGGTTTTTTTTGCTTCAGGCTGCTATCAAATAATAAACCTGATCTGTTACAGAATGTGTTGTGCACCACAAATTTCCTAAATGAAGTGTTAATATAGCTGTAGTCTGCTGTAGCAAAACCAAGAACTCACAATGTATCTGGTTATTTTATGTCTATGTTTATTAAATTGTTCTAGAACTAGGGCTTGGATTATTCCACTGACAGTAATTGTGTAGAAACTTCTTGAGAGAGAAATGTGTGTTGCTGGCTTCCAGGGTTAACTGGATACTTCACTTTAGTCTTGTCACAGATTGATAATTTCACCAAAAAAAACGGCAGTGGAGATTTAAACCCTCAGACTCTATACTCTCAGGATCTCTAATTTGAGTTCATCTGCTCTTTTTGAAATAATGGCTTATTGCAACAAAAGATCCCTTGAAAACTTAATTTTGGCTCTCCTTGACATACTTGGATCTTGCTGTCCTTGTAGCTCCTTTCCTTACCTCTGGAAGTTGTGGCCTTTCTCAATGTTATTTTACAACACACTCGGTCTTAAATCGGAAAAGATTCCGATTTAATATCGTGTAAAGCAGATGTTTTATTCCAGTTAACCTTGTAGGTGCCTGCTCACATAAGCACATCACAACATAACTGAATTTATTCGCTTTGTTTGGAAGCAAAGTGGGCTCTGCAGAATTCCAATCAAGGGAGGGAAGGAGATCCTGGTGGCAGTGTGTGAGCCTGTGTGCGCCGAGAGATCTGGAAATGCCCCGTGTGCCTCTGCTGGAGCTCCACGGGCAGCAGCAGCTCTGTTACACCCAACATTCAGCAGAGGGGAGCTGCCCATGGCACAGGGCTGTGTGTGGGGTGAGCACATGGCAGGAGCTGTTCTGAGATTGGAGAGCAGCCAGGTGTGGAGAGATCCCAACTAAACCGTTCAGCAGGGGGATTACACAGACCCTCCAAACCTCGCTGGAATGTCGCAGTCGTATTAATCACAACCTGGATCTTACAAGTTTATCCCTTTGTAATAAAAATTTGTTGTTGCATTGGATTTGCTTGACAGTCTGTTTTCTGCTTGAGGCTTTCATGCTGCTGCTCCTTCCTTTTGACATCCTGGAGTGTCTCACAATTGAGCAATAGCTCGGAGCAGCATGTTGGTGGAATCATGGGCTTGCTTTAGTAACAGTTTGCTCGCTGCAGTCTTCTAGTGATTCAGAGTGCTGTTGCCTGACTACCAGCCCTAATTATCTCAACACGTTGTTCCTATTTACTGTCACTTTCCAGGCTTCCTGTTGCTCAACATGTTGATGAAAACGCTTTTCCTCTCTGGTCATGTTAACTTGACTTTTCATCAGTGACTCCAGCACTCTGCAGAGGCCCTGACAAGTTCAAGTCAAGTGAATGACAGATGCCTAAAACTGGAGTGCACTTTCAGATCAAATGAATTAAAATAAAATCTATGTGAAGCCTTTTGCGCATGTCCTCAAGCTTGATTTACCTTTTAAAATCCAAAGTTTGAGTTTTATCAGCTACTTGGTTTTCTATCCAGCTTCCTTTATAACTATACCATTCACTTAGAGGCTTCAATAGGACACTGATTGTGTTTAAATAAGTAGTTGCTTACTTTTTTTGTATCTTCTCACCAAAACCTTGTGAAACTGTTTCCATTTATGTGGCTAAGTTACTGGGAAAGGGCAATTAACTCGCGTAAAATTCAGATTCTGGCAAGGTTTTAGTGTTTTAAGTAGTCAAACTAATCCATATCCCGTTTTCTACAGTAATGAAACAATTCTTTTTCATTGTCATAACTGTTGTCACAACTTCTGCTTTCACTTCTGAAGCAGCAGCAGCAATTGTTTCCCAGATAAAAAGCTTATTCCTTTAAAAGAAGAGCTGCCTCCAAAATGAACTTTGTACTACTTTAGTAAAGATTCTTTTTCTCCTTTTCCATTGCATTTTGCCAACTCATTCACGAATTACAAAACTACAATCTTGGTAGATTGAGGGGTTTCCAAAACTGCTGAAGTCTAAGCAGTTGAAACTTAGCAGGCATAAAGTTTGCAAGGTGTCTGTGTAAATCAGGAATTTAAATCACTGTGTTTCTCTTGCAGGTCCTGGCCTGGTTTGAAGAAGGTGAAGAAACAATCACAGCATTTGTAGAGCCTTTTGTAATCTTACTTATATTAGTAGCCAATGCAATTGTGGGAGTGTGGCAGGTATGCAGAGACTTTTACAGCATCAAATCACAAATGTTTTGGGGTTTTATGGTTTAAGAGGAAGCACTGTACCCTGTAGTGTTGGGTGTTCTTATAAAGTAGGATATGTTGCTAACTTTAGATTCCTGAGAGTCAGCAAACCATAAAGCTTCTCAACAGAAAGTGTTGACTTAAAGGTAAAATGAAAGCTTCAGAAGTGTTGCCAGAAAGGCAAAATGCCCATCAGTGTGTTTGGCCACACACTGCTGAACACATGAACGAGACAGGCCAGGATAAACCCTGAATTCAGGCAGTAAATCAGGCCTTGCAAAGCTAAGAACAATTGGAGTGGTTTGCTTGGGTTTTTTTCCCAAGTAAGAAACAAAGGATGGAGCACTTGTAATCTTGTTTCTTGTCTTTTTCTGCTTGAGACAACTGTTGTGTTTTAGTAAATTATTAATACAGTATTAATTCTCCCTGTTCAATCACTGTAGTCCCTATTAAGTGTACATCCAAAGACTGCATGTCTGTCAAAAGGCACAAGTTTCTAATGGAAACATCTAAATACCATAAAACTTTCCCTACACTGTCAGCTGTGACATTAATTTGATGCCTTTTTATATATCATATAGACAGTAATATCATAACATAAAATAACACTTCATGAGATGCCAAAACAGAAATGTTCATATCTCTTCAGTTTGCTAATTTGATCACTTGAGACAGTGGATGTTTTGTTAGAGGGTTCTTTTTCTGCAGATAAAAAATGTTCTAGTATTTTTGTGGTAAGTTCTTTGTATGATTGGGGTTTTTTGGTTTTTTTTCCTAAGGGAGGGTGCTAGCATGACATAATTACTTGCTCTCTTGGTGCATGAGGTTTCATGCTTTAAAAATTTAACAAACTGGTCAATATAGCAAAAATTAAGAGAAGTCCTGTTATTAGGTTACAACACATTAGAGAGAGGACCCTGCCTGCTGGCAGAAGTGGCCTTGAGTGGCACTGCTGCACATTCCTGTGCTCTGCTTTGTGCTGTCCCAAGTGAGCTGGCTGAAGAGTGTTCCTCAAAATTCAGTTTTTAGCAGTTCCCAGCTCGCTGCCCAACCTGCTGCAGCAGGGAAAAGATAATGTCGGTCAAGGGGTGCCAGCATTGCCCCCTTAAATGACATTTTATATTCAAGTCTTCATAAAGTAATTGTGCAAGAGTTAATGTTTAACTCAAAACTCTTGAGTTGCAGTTCTGCAAGTACTAATTTCAAGCATGAAATGGAAGCTAAAGCTGTCTGTATAGTTTGAAGATTTTTTTCTTGTGTAGTTGTTTCGCTGTTGTAGGAAATAATCAGGTTATTTTTCAGATGTCACAGTATGCAAAGAGTCACAGTATACACAGAGGTATTCTCTGTGTATATTTCTACATGCATGGGCCTTCGTTGTGAAAGAGAGTTGCTGCACAGATAAAGTGACTCATTCCCTTGTTCTAATGGGCATGGAAAATCAGCCACAGTACACAGTCTCCACCCTTAAATGTATCTGTTCCTACAGGTACCAGATGTGAGCACTGAGTCACGGCCCTCAGCCTTTCCTCTCACGTGCCCCTTTCCCCAGGAGCCACCTGCCAGTGCTTCAGTGCCTGCAGGATAGTCTGGCTACCAGAACTTCGGGCAAACTGCAGCAAAAAGGCTCAGTCTAGCACAGCTGAGCTGGCTGAGTGAGCTGAACCACAGGATTGAGGGTGGCAAAGATCATTAAGATCATCCAGTCACACTGTTAACCCAGCACTGCCATCACAAAACCATGTCCCTGAGGGCCACAGGTGCATCTTTTAGATACCTGCAGGCATGGTGATTCATCCACTTCCCTGAGCAGCCTGTTTGGATGCTTGACAACCGTTTTGGTGAAGAAATTGCGCTAACATCTGTTCTAAATTTCTCTTGGTGCAGCTTGGATGTTTATTCTTGTCCTGGTCCTTCTCTAGAGTGATAAGGTCCCTCCTGTGCCTCCTTTTCTCTAGGCTGAGCTCCCCACAGCTCCCTCAGGTGCTCCTGGTGCTCCAGATCCTTCCCCAGCTCTGTTTCCTCCCCTGGTCGTGCTCCAGCCCCTCCATGTCCTTGTCATGAGGAGCCCAAAACTGCCCCCAGAACTGGGGGTGGCTCAGCAGTGCCCATCCCCTGTGCTGGGCACTGCTCTCTTCTCACTGCTTGCACTATTTCCTGCTCTAAGCCATGTGCCACTGGCCTTCTTGGCCACCCGGGACATCATGTTGAATTTTTATTTCTCCTTGTTGAAGGAAAAGTTCTGTTGAAATAACCTTCCTTTTGTGGGACTTGAAGGTTGTGAGTCACAGTCCACGGAAAAGCAGTGTTGGTGTTGTAGAGCTGAGGAGCAGAATTAATTCACCTGGTGGAATATGAGGCTGGTATTGCAGCTTTTTGGGACTGTGCTGGTGTCTGTGCTGCCAGACCCTGAGCTGTGCCATGTAAATGTCAGTTCCTTAAGGTAGTTTTGCTAACAGTCATTTTCAGCTGCACTCTCACAAGGAACTAGTGAGTTCCTCAGCACTTGAATTTCTGATGGTTTTGTTTCTGCTTTGACATGCAAGGAGGAATTTTTTATTATCTGGAAAGGCTGATGTATGTTTGAAGGGCAGATGTTCTAAAAACTCTGTGCACTCTACCATTATCTATAATTATCAGGGCTAAGTGACGTTTGTTCTTGTCAATAGGCAGGGAAATGGAAAATAAGTTCTTTCTCCAAGAGCTGGAGAAGGAGCACTGATAAGCTGCTGGTTTCTACAGTTGTTCTTTATCTAGGTGGCATCACACCACTGATACCAATCTCTGCTCCTGAGAGGACTGCAGCTGACATAGGAAAGCTGTTGTGTTAGTGGAAATCAGAAAGCTTTCCTGCGTGGGGATTCATCCAAGTTTGTAAATGGTTTAGAGATTTAGGGGAAGTTTCTAGTGTATGCTTTAATTTCACTTCAGCATGACTCGATTTGCTGAAATAAAGTTGATAATAAGTTGGCTTTATGGTAACTTGATGCTTGATTTGTGTCAGTAAATGAAATTTTGCAGTGTTGGTCCACTCCAGGCTGAGTGTAAGCTGCTCCAGCCAACACCTACATCCACCAGTCTTATTTCTGCTTAGTGCTTTTTTTTTTTTTTTAACGTCAAAAAGCGTCCATGTGTGAGGTGGAACTCTTTGTGTGGCCTCCCTGCAACAACACAGTGGATATTCTTGGTGGAAAATGCTGCAGGGTTTAAATAAACAATTTCTGTGCTCTAAAGGCCCACAAACACCTGAATTACACTCTAATGATTTCCAGTCAGCAACCTCATAAGGGGAGGGACAGAAATGTTCTGCATGAAGAAATAGAGCTGAGCTGAGTTGGTAGCATTCATATGATAATGCTTTTGAAAAATCGGATCTGACAGGCTTATTTTTCCTCGAGGGCTTTCAAAATTACACATTTTTGCTGTCTTTTAGGAAAGAAATGCTGAAAATGCTATTGAAGCTCTTAAAGAATATGAACCAGAGATGGGCAAAGTGTATCGACAGGACCGAAAAAGTGTCCAGAGGATCAAAGCAAGGGACATTGTCCCCGGGGATATTGTGGAAGTGGCAGGTAAGACTCACTTGGGTGGTGCCTACAGGCATTAGCATATTAATGTCAAATTGTCGTGGGGCTTTGTCTTAATGATTGAGGCCCTGGGGGGACTTTTCCAACACTCCTAAGTATATGCTTCACTTCAGAGCAATCTTGCTGGTGTTCATCTGTAATTACCTTAAAGTTGCATTTGTACTGGAGGGGATTGTTTTTCAAATGGCCTTTTGGTTTAATTGGTAGGTCTAAAAGCAGAGCGTCTTAATTGGAGTTGTGGTTTTAACACTTGTCACAAATTTGATATTTTGTTTTCTAGTGTCTGCGTTCAGAGTGTCTTAAAACTTGTCTGCTTTTTTGTCACAAAATAGTTGTTTGTGTTGGTGTTAAAATGTCTTCAGTTTCCTTAGGTTTGGGAGTGCAGAGATTTTTTTTTTGGTCACGCTCTGTTATTTCATCTGAATGTGTTTCTCCAGCTCTTAGACTTGTAGTAGCAATTCTTTGAACTTCACAAATGTCTTCTGTCCTCTCAGCAAGTATGACTGGCACATGACTTCACTGTTTTCTCATCTTCCACAATTCTTTATTGCTTCTTTTGACAATTTGCTGCATACATCTCAAATACATGAGCTATGCAGAGTAGAGCTCCCCATTTCTCCTGGGTGAGCTTTTGAAGTGCCAGTCTTAAAAGCCTGGACTTTTGCCTAAAGCTTTCTAATATCTTAGTTTTGCTCTAAAAGGCATGTCTCTGTTTGGAAGGAGTGCAAAAATAGAAGGGTTATATGCTGTTAGCTGAATCCCCATCATTTTGGTGATAATGCCATAGTAATAACTTTTTCTCTTAACTGGGCTTGACTGTTCCTTCCCAGATAAAACTAGGTGGCTCTTGCTGAGTGTCAGGAGTGTTGCATTCTCAGATTTTGTAGGTCATTATCAACTGTGAACTGAGTGATTTTTTCCTTTGGGAACAATGCAGGGTGTACATCAAACTTACTTTGCACTCGTGTCTCTTTGATTTTAGAGGTGGTAGCTGTCTCAAGAGGAGATAAATATATACCCTTAAACTCGACTATCCTCTTGTTTTAATTAGCAGGACAGAGAGAATGTGCACTCAGAATGAAGTTGGTGTTGGCTGCCTGCCCAGCTTTCATTCCTTGAGAACCTTTGAGGTTGGCTGAGCCCTGTCTCAAGCCCCTCTTTTGTGGACAGGGTGATTCAGCTGCGGGTCCCAGTCGCAGGTGGTGCCAGGGAAGGGTGAGCTGTGATGCCTTGGCACTGTCAGTGCCTCACTGCTCCTGCTCTGCAGGGCCAGAGCTGGCTGCTCTGCAAGGGGGGGTTCTGCTGGCTTTGCCCTGTCCTTTTGAGGCAAACGGAACTGTATCAATTACAGACTCTGCAGTAGATGTCTGGGCCAAATCCTTATCCTGTTTTTAAATGTCAGCAGTGGAATGGTGGGTTTGGAAGGAGGTTTTGTCATGGGAATACACTCGGGTTGTGTTTTTTGGTACTTTAAAGGGGAATTGGTAGAATTGTGAGTTGATGACTGTGTGTTTTGCACTGGTTTGGGGTATCACTGAGGAGAAATGCTGAATTTTGATGCTCTGGCAGGTATCTGGAGCACAGGACACTTTCTCCTTGATTCATTGCCATTTCAGAAGAGGTACAGATTGTGTTTTCATCTTCAAATTTAGCTTTGCCTTTTTTCTGCATGAGAACACCTATGGGATGTGTGGGCTTTTACTTACCTGCTGTATATTGTCAGTACCAATAAAATCAATTACTCTGTTTAAAAGGCTTATGTCTGAGGGAGAAAAGCAAACTGGGAATAACCAATGTGCCTGTAACACCAGGCTGCCTTTAACAAGCATAATCTCCCCTTTATCATAGGGTTACTCTTGCATTATTTTAAAATCTGCTTGTAGGACAATGACTGATAGTCAGCATATGTAAAATAGATTTTCATTTTTTTTTTAATAAGAACAAGCTCAAACCAGTATGCTCATGTAGAAACCCAAAAGATATCCCAAGTTTTATGACTGTCCTTTAAGAGAGGTGGTCTGGCTTATTGCTGGACTGTAGAAGCTTTTCTGGGTAAAATACTCACTTAAATTTGTGGATCAAGCAATACACTTAAATTACCTTCACTTGAAGCTGCAGGTGTTTATAATCACGTGGATGTTTAATAGAGAAATCAGTGCTTCAGTGTAACACAGCTTCCAACACTGAAATAATAAATTCCTGTAGCTAGACAATGATGAAGTTTTAATTGTAATCAAACTGAGAAAACCCACAGAGCAAGTAGAGAAGAGCCAGTAAATGCATCATGTCCCAGCATTGGTGTCAAGACCTGGAGGTGAGAGAGACTCTGTGCATGCCTGAGCCTCAAGTGCAGGAGGACTGTGATGGCCTTTGACATGTTGTTTGCAAAAAGATGTCCATGTAGGGAAGAGCCTGAGCCCTCCATGCTGGGATACATATCTGGCTCTGGAATTCCTGGCCAAGTGCCAGCGACATTTGTGTGTCCAGGCAAATCTCTTTCAACCGAATGGCATAAACAACCAGGTGATTGGTTTCTCCCCTGTGCTGATAACTATTAGTGAGCAAATTTCTGCAAGTCATCCCTTGAAAAATAGCTGTATTGGCTAATTTGAAATAGCTGTGTGTGGGGCTGACACAGAGAGAACTTCATTCTAGGAATTGTTACATTGCTATTGATACATAGAGATGAATTTCTTAACTGCATGTGGTTAGGAAGACTTTCCTCCACGTTCACTTCAGCAGAGATGGTGGAAAAGGTCCTGTACAATGAACAGGAGCTGTTTGGGGTGTTGGGATCACAGATTTGGGATGGGTACCTTAAATTTGCCTGCAGACCTGTGGTGGGCACGGTTCTCAGAGCTGTAGTCTGTGATGGTTACTAAGCTACAGAGCTTTTCTTAGAATTGATGAAGTGACAAACATCCAGATGCTGTCCTCACATGGCTTTTCAGTTTGCCTGCCTTTAAATGGATTATCATGTTGTTGTAGAAGCTGGAGGGTACACTCTAAATGTGTAACCAGGGGATATTTGAATAGATCAGATACACTTTGGTTTAATTGAGGTTTTTGTTCGCTAGGTTAAAGTGGTATTTTAAAGAGAAATTTAGAATAGCATGGCCCTACTTAGAAGTTTTGTGTGAAGTTCAGCCTGAAAAATGGGGTAAACTGGTTGTAAATCATGGGATTTTTTTTATAGAAGCACATTTGGGAACAGAAATGATCTTTGTTTACTTCCCCTGTATTTTCCTGTCTAAAATTTTCTGGATTCTGGTATCTGAGTTTCTGTAATTTAATAAATGAAAGTTCAATAGTTGCAGTCAGTAAATGACCAAAGAACAGCCACAGTAGTTCCTCTTTTCCCTGAATTTCTGAAGGCTGGTTCTTGTCATCTGTTACTGTATCTGTAAGTCCTCAACATGTTAAAAATACACACAAAGTTGCCAGAAGCTGTTGCTTATTAAATTAGTGTATATTCCAGAAATTTAGTTTTATACCTGGCACAGAGTAGACAAGAACGACTTTGAGCCTTTTAATTCCAACTGCAGAGCACTTCAGGACTCTTGGGTGCCTTATAATAAAAGAAAGATGAATTTTGGGATGAAGAAGGTCAGGAAGGAAGGGTCTTTGTGTGAATTATGTCAAACTCCCATGTGGTTGTGAGGAGCTCCAGGGTCTCCCTGGCAGTAAAACTGAGAACATGGATGTTGGGGGTCTTATTCCCATAATATCTGGGTCTTGTGCCTGTGTTACTTTTCTAACTAGGATTGATTTTCAGACTCAGTGCTAAAGATGCAGGTTTACTTTTCTGGGAATGTATTGAGACTGGAAAAAATAAGGAAGAGGATGGAGGAAGGCTGCTGGAGGCTGTCCTAAAGCAAACTGCTGAGAGCTTCTCTTGAAGAGGAAAAAGAATTGACTGCAAGTGTTGTGGCTGTTTCCTAACAGCTGCAGACTGTTGGGTCTGGGTTTTAAAGCCCATATTTTTGGGTTTTTTTCCCTCAAGTACTGCTTTTGAACCAGAAAAGAGAGGAAAGTAACATCAGTGGTTAATAAATACGTGTATGAGTAGTGCATAAATCTGTGAGCTTCAGTGAACATTCTGGCCAAAACATCAGAGGCAGCTTGGGGATAACCAGACACAGTCCAAACTCCATCCCATCCTGCACTGGAATCTGGAGTTATGTGAGGTTCAACTCAGGGCACAGCCTAAACTTGTGTAACTTTTAACACACATTGGAAATGTTGCAAAACACATTTCCATTTTTTACCCCAATTCTTGTAGCATTTTCCTTAGAGTTACCAAACCGTTTAGTAAAAGCCAGCAAAACGAATTCTGCTTTAGTTGCTTAAAAATTGAGATTATACCTGAGATTCTATCCTCTGACAGAACTGATACTGAGTGGGCTTTATTATAAGCACAAATAGTACTGAACAAAAAGCTCGAACATCAAGATAATGTTCAGTTATTACTGTATCACTCTGCCAAAGGAAGCTTTTTTTTTTTAAGGCTAAAGAAACCTTGCATTTGAAACTTTGCTGCACTTCCAGAATTCTGACTCTTGGTTTTCTGTTTCCCAAATGCAGTGTAACTTGGAGACAGAACTTCAGCTTTGGTGTGAAGTTGTTCTCTACCTGTCCTGGCTTAAGTTGAAGCTTAACTCACCAGTCTGTTCTTTCTGCTATTAGATATTTTTATAGGCTGATCACAAGAGTTTTCCATCTAGTAGGCAGTGGTATAAATAGATCCACTAATTAAAAGCTAAAACTAGACAAATGTGGTTTAGAAATGAGTGCAGGGTCCTTGTGCATCAACACATCTTATCTAATGTTCTGATGCCCTCTTCTGAGAGAGAATGACAAGTCAGTTTTTAGAGAATGAAAAGAAATTAAGAAAACTTGAGTCTTATGTACTGTTCAACACACCATCTCCATTTTTCACAACCCTCAGTTTTGACCTGGAAATATTTTGCTCCTAGAAAGCAAAGCTTTTTCTGTCCTTTTGGCCTTCCTTTATAAGAAAACTATATATATGTGTTATTTAAAATTTTTTTAACCTCTCCCTTGACCAGTTCCTGGGTTAGGATAACCCAGACCTTGCATACACTGCCCAGTAAGCTCGGGGGATATTTTCTTTCTGCCCAGAATGCAGAAGGTGGATGATGGAGGCTGTTTCATGCACATTGTCTGATGCAAAAATGAATTTAAATGTGTTGTTCTGTCACCTTGTTAGTGAAGGCAAGTGCTGTTTTACCACTCTGGTTACAACTGTTGGACCTTTGCTGTCTCATTGGAGAATAAATTTTACCTTCCTGGTTTGGAGTGGAAACTCAGACTTAAAATATGGTTCATAATCCCTCTTCTAATTTTGACACTTTGGCATTCTTGGCCATGTATGAAAGAGGAGATGGACTCAATTATGTTCCTGTTTTGTAGAGCTTCTGATTTTTGGTACCATTTTATTATGCCCTGTTCAGGAAGTGTTAAATACTTAAAACCTGTTACTACGGAAGAAAAATTATGTTTCTGATGGTCTAAGGAAATCAAGCACAATAGGAGGATTGTGCACAAGGGGGGAAGAGGAGCTAAGCTGAGCTTGTGTTAAGGAAATTTAACACAGAAACCAGTTGTGCTGGAGCAGCTCTACCTCTAAATAAATGCAAACCATTCTGTTTAGGTGTGAGCTTTAAATATTACTGTCCCCAGCAATGCTCGATTCAACACTCAGAAAATCCTCAGTTCTGTTGGTTGGAGTGTGTAGCATCCCTTAGCTGTTATTTTAAATTTATTCATTTTGATTCTTAAACTTGAGTTCTTAATTCTACATGGAGGAAGTTTCATTTGCTCCAGTTTATTAGTAAATATTCATGCAATGGTGTGTGCTCTAATTTAGAGGATAAACTTACTTTTGGATAAGAGAGGGGACTGAAATGACTGACTCCTAAAGAGACTAAATACCTCACCAGGAGGAGTGGTTTAAGTAACTGTAGCAGTAATAGGTCATGTTAAACCAGAAAATAGTTGTTTTGGCAAAAGAAATAATACTTTTTTTCCTTTGGATGGTAAAACCCCGTGTATTTTCACTCAGATGTTTTAATAGCAGTGTGGTAGGTTATATCTGCTCAGCTTGATAGCATTTCTAGAAGAGAAATTAAAATTTAAAAAATAGATTAAAATGCTAAAATTCAAGCATCCTAATAAAGCAGGAGAAAGACCATAGTGTCTTAAAACACAAAATAGATGAACTTGTCAACAATGAACCTTACTACATTGAGACTTTTTCTTTATTCTCTCCATTTTTTGGTTAATGGCACTTGGTTTGGGGATGCTTTTACTCAGTTTCAGGAACTGTTGGTATTCCAAAACTGTTCAACTATTATTACCAAAGTCCAGTTCCAGCCCCAGTGTGCTGAGAGCAGCTCCAGGGTGACACTGGCTTTGGTTAATGATAAACATAAACAAGAAAGTGTGAGGTACATATTGTATATGAACAGCTCCTCTGACTTCTACAGGACCTGCTTTCATTTGCTGTGATCACAGGAGGACACTCTGCAAACAGATCACCTTCTTTACTAAGAAGAGGAATTCTTCTTGTAACACATTAACATGAAAAAGAAGCAAACCTTCTCACTTTTTATCAAGTTCCTGCCTGTAAACCTGAGCAGGTCTCCAGGGCTGGAGGGTCAGAGGTAACAGAGCTGATCTGCTGTTCAAAGTGCACCTTTCAAGCAGGAGTTTCGTTCTGAGGACTGTTCCAGAGCAGAGTGGCTCTTGGGGTGCAGTTCCTGTTGCTTCCTGACCCCACTGTCACCAGCAGTTTTGATTAGAAAATCTGGAATATGGATCTCAATAGACTATACTGAGATATGGTCTCATAATTTGAGATTTCAAAGATGAGTATGGTCCTGCTGGAGTCTAAGGTTTTTTGTTAGTACCCAGAAGTAACTAAAAATACAAGGGACTGAAATCCACTCAGCTTTAATAGTTATTTTCCCTCTACCTTCATCCTTCATAGAATATGTGTCCCATCACTTCTACCCATTTTCCTGCAGAATTAATATTGCATTTTGGCCATAGATGTCTCCCAGGGAGTGTCTAAAAGCATTGTCTGACAGAATTTTGAAATGAAATACTTAATTTAATTGCTATGCTGGAAACTGGTGAAGTATTGGAAGGGATATCAGTGCTCAAATTGAAACCCCCAGGTGAGGAGTTGATCATTTCTCTGCAGGACTTGGTCAGGGCCAAGTGTAAAACTGGGACTCAGGTTGCTCAATAGGTTCTGTACCTGAAGTGGATTTGGGACAAGTCTGTGGAGAAGCAGGGTTGGATTGTGCAAAACTCCAATATATATGTCAGTGATTGTTCATATGGAGGGAATTTGACCCTTAACACTGCCACAGCACTGGGAGCAGGAAGATAAGGGCTGGGGAGCTTTGGACATGTGAAGAAAGGCTGGAATGTAGGTGGAATCAGTGGGAATTTTGGAAGGTAGCATTGCTGCTTTGGTGGCTGAAGAGCCCAGTATTTGAAAGTACTAAATTATCCCTGTTTTCAGTGAAAAAATGTGGCTTCTGTAAAGCAACTGACATAAATTAAATATTGCAATAAAGTACTGCTCCAGTTTCTACCAAGGAGCAGAAATTGTAAATTGTCTGTTTCAGTGTAGACTCATGCACAGTTAAATTAAATGGATATTTTTCTTTTTTTAACCCACTGTCACGACCGGGTTGTTTTTAAACAGACTCATTTATTGCGTGCTGAAGCTCAGTATTAAAATTCTAAAATTCTGTGCATGAATTAAAGGATTCTGTGGGTAAAGCTGTAATGATTCAAACCAAACCCTTCTCTCACTCCTCCAAACAGCAATCAGTGCTGTAGTTAGTGGGGCTGTTTTAATCAGTAGTTATGGATTTGGCTACATTATGTTTCAGAGCACATACTGGGCAGTTTTGAAAGCAGCTTATTTTATTTCTTCATAGCTGTTGTGGAAATCAAGGGACTATTTAGGATTTAAAACTTCAGTTGAAATAATGGATGAAAATATTTCTGCAACTGACTTTCAACTTTAGATGTCAGACTATGGAATTATATCATTTACTGTAGCAGCTCTGTGCTGAGCAACACAAATACATAATCACTTTTTCATTTCTTTCAAGCCTTAGGTATTACTTCCATTGGTTCTGTGGACTGAATTACATGAATTTTAAAAAGCCTCCCAAAACCCAACAACCACCCCCCATTTTTCCTCTGTTTTAAAGTATATGTTAAAAAAGCCTTCTCTTTGTAGATGAGGACTATAGTACACTGCTTACTGAAAATGTCCTGTGGTTCCTCTCTGTCATGGGATGACTTCCTATTTATATTCAGTTCCAGCTATTCTCTTGAAAGTATATTCAAGACTATAAATGCCTTAGCCTCACAGTTGTTATTTTGGAAAGAGCAGTTTAAAATGTCTCTGTAATTGACCCTGATGTACAGCTTTCCTGCCTATTGGAAATGCCTTGAATATTTTACTACAGCCTTCCCAGTCAGAGAGGGTGAGTGAATAATGTCTTATCTTAAATCACTGAGGTAAATTTATAAAGCTGTGCTGTCATAATAAATTTAACACTTCAGTTCTGGCAATTCAGGCAATCAATAACAACAGTGGTAGTTTTCATGGAAATACTGTTAAAGTCTGTTAGAAGGGTCCCTCCAAGTATTTTAAGTCCTGTGAATATTGAGTTTGAACACCTTAGAGCAGTTCAGAAGCAAGTTAGAAAATCACTAATCACATGTGCTCTGTCCAGCTGCTTGAAAGTTTTAAGACTTTTTTTTTTTTTTTAGCAGCTTCTTTTTTGTGTTCTGCATCTTCACCAGTGCTGCAGGTGGGCTGGCTGCAGTTCTGCAGCTCTGAGCAGGGCTCTGAAGATCTTCCTGCAGGTTGCCAGACCTCTCAGCACACTGCTCCGAGGGCTTGGCCTCTCCAGCCCTATCTGAAAAGCAGCTGCTACTGTGTGTCTGCAAATAACCCTCCTCAGGACACCAGGAGAGCAATTGAATAGTTTTGCCTTTTTTGGCCTAGGTCACCGTTTGTTTAAGGCTATTTTCTCTTGCTGCTCAAGGGCATTGTGGCTTAAATTAGTATTCACATGGTAGAATGACACATTTGTGGCTGGGGTTTTTTTTGTCCCTTCATATACACATGCTCACAAAAACACACATCTAACTCTACAGCACTATATATACAATCTTCTGCTGGTTTTAGGGGCTGGAGTTACTCGGAATTTACAGAAAGTCACACGGTGCAAGTTTTCCTAATGTTTGAAGTAGCACTTCATTCTCCTCTTCAGGGTTTTGTTCCCCAGTTTTCCACTCCAGGGTGTGAGAGGTTGGATGAGCCAAGGCTGTGACACCACTGTAGCTTTTCATTATATTATTTCTTAATGTGTATTATTGCTGCTGATTGCATAAGCAGTTCCTGCAGGAATTGCAGCTTATTTTAATTTCACTGCAGGGACACAGATTCCACCTACTGAAAAAAGATCAGCTGTCTTTAGTTAGTTATTCTCCCTTCTTTATTTCTTTGCATTATTTTATAATAATATAGCTGACACTTGAATGCTCCTGGTGTTAAATTACATTAGGAGTGTTCAATCGTGTTAATTAGCAATATTGACATGCAGAATGTAGAACCCCTCCATGTGAATCAGAAATGTACCTCATTAATATGCTTTAGCAAGTTAATTTGCACAAAGCCATTTATTTGCAGTAGGCACAAAATGGTAGAGCTTTAGTTTTTTTTTTCTTAAAAACTAGGAGAAGCTGGATAAGAGGAAGTAGGAGGGGGGAAGAATTAATTTTGGGATGTTAGGTATGCTGGAGCTCAACTGACAACTGGATTTATCACTGCCATTTTTAAGAGTGTGGTGTTAACTTTTATCATCTGCTGCCTTGGTGTCTCAAGCACTTGTTAGTGGATATTTTGTTTGTGGGTTGTTTTGTTGTTTTTTTTTTCTTCAGTGTTGTCTTTTGCAAAGTAGAAACGTGCATGACAAGATAAACACAGCAGAGATCTGTGAAAATTGTAACTGGGATATGGATTGTGGTTATTGACCAGAGCGGCATTACTGGAAAATAAAGCTACTGTGTGATCTGAGGTTAACTTCCAACTCTGAAACATCTGGCAGAATTCAAAGTATAACATTACAAGAGCATATTTGCAGAAGCACGTTATTCTCACAATTGGTGCCAAAGAAAAGGAAAATACAACTTCTTTTAGTTTTCTAAATAAATAGATGTGGCTAATGTGATCTTTGGAGAGCAGAAGACTCACTTTGGGCATAGAGAAAACAATGAAAAAACTCTGCAGCACCAGTTGTTCTGAAAAGGGAACTCGATTCACCTTAGCTACAGGGTTTGATTGTTTATAAATATGCCTTCTGAAATTGATATCTTGCTCTTGAGAATGTTTTCCCTTTGCTTTCAAGTGGCCATGTGGTTAGAAAAACAATCCAGTGATTTACAGCTTCTTTCCTGGAGGTTAGGTAGGGGCAAGTCAAAATTGCCAAAGTGTATTGGATAGTCAGAAAATGGGGAGTGTTGCAAAAAGCAGCAATAAGCTGCTGGTCACCTCAGTCACCTGTGCAGTTACTGGAAAATGATTTTCTCTGACTGATGGAGGTAAGGGACACTTGGTCAGTAATCTCTCAAACAGCAAAATTCTGATTTTTGTCTTGTCATTTCTTTGTAGTTGGAGACAAGGTTCCTGCTGATATAAGAATTACTTCTATCAAGTCTACAACTCTAAGGGTAGACCAGTCAATTCTCACAGGTACAGTTTCTGTGACTTTTAGGTAATTATATGCATAATTGAAAGTGCCTTTTCACCATTTATTTGCAATGAACCATTAGAAACAAGGCTGCAGCTATTGAAGTTCTCTGCGTTCGAGTGCAGTAAATTTCTGATCTGGTAACTTCTAGAGTGGCTGAATGTGTTGCTTCATCATTGGCTTTGTTTTCCCTTTAGTGGGATGAACATTCTTACTGAGTCTTGTAATGCTTTTTTGGTCTTCCCCTTTCCCCAGCAGACACAAGCAATTTGAAACGAAATTTTTTTAAAAAACTTACGGATTTCTCTTCTAGTTCACGGAGTCCTCTAGGTTTGAACATCGTGTCACCACTCCAATAGGAGAGTATGTAAATCTTACTGAATGTCTTCTGCAGCAGGAGAGAACAACTTTTGCAATGCTGGCAGCTTTTGAGCTGCTGCCACTAAAGACTCAGTGCACTCAAGCCTTATTTGCTCAAATTCTGTGCACACACATCGTGTGTTTTCTGGTATCAGCCCTCAAATGCAGGAGCTATTTTTAGAGCCCTTTTCAGATTTGTTGAAAACAAAACAAAGTAGCAGCACTTCTGAATATAGGAAAGAAGCTGGGAATCAACCAAGCATGCTACAACAGTTTTCTTTCAGCTGGAACATGGAGATCTGTCTGCCTGTTTTGGTAGCATAAATTAATGTTAACTAGCTCTGAATTTTTAAACAGTAAAGTATTCATAGGAAGCCTATTTTTCATCCTTGAATCTGTCTTGAAACAGGCTCCAGAGTTTCTCACCACAGATCCTGAATAGCATGAGACTGATCAAGCTTTACTTATGTTTAGCATAGGAAAATGGATGCACTCCATGCCTGTAAAGCTGTTGGAATAAGTAGAAATAGCCCATCAGAGTTCTGTAAAAAAAGGGACTATTCCTTGCTTTTATTTAAGGAACAGAATTCTTGTTGTAAAGGAAGCCTTTGCTGTTTTCAGCCAAGTTGATGCTTAAGTCTCCTGTCTGATAAAATAGGACTGAGGTCTGAGATGCTGCTCAACCAAATCCTTTTAAAAGGAGGAGGCTTTGGCTCTCTTGAGCTTCCACAAAGTGTAACTCAGTGTCTGGGAGCTGAGAGCACCACCTTGTGAAATCTGCTGTAGCAATGAACATCTGCTTTTAGAGAAAAGGAACCTTTCCATACCTGTGTGAAGTGCTTGTAGAAACTGATGCAGAATTTTTGTGAAAAGACAAACATTCAGTTTTCTTGGCCAACTGAAATATTTCCTGTTTCACTGAAGCAATTAAATTAAGATCATTTGAGGAAAGAATTTTGACATCCTAAGAATTTCAGAGCTGAAGATTATGACTTTTTGATTCCCTCAGGACTCCAGATACAAAATCTCTTAAAGACTGTCATCTTTATTTTAGGTGAATCTGTGTCTGTTATTAAGCACACAGACCCTGTGCCTGATCCTCGTGCTGTAAATCAAGACAAGAAGAACATGCTCTTTTCTGTAAGTGATTTGTTTTGAGTTTTCAAAACATTTCTAATATAACACTGAAGCTGATTAAAAATGTGCAAAACTTCAGGTCTTCCCCCAAAAACTGCATGACTTTGCTGTGTTCTCTGTACATATCTGTGTTTGTCTCCATACACATTGAACTTAAATACATTAAAAATTAGAATTAACTTTTAATAAAAGCTGTCCTCAGGGGAAGATGCTGGGTGAAATCAGTCTGTATGAGGGAAATGATTTTTGTCCTTCACAAGGAAGTCTCGGAGGGTGGAGCACACACACTTTTGGTGTTTCTGCAGTAATTTCTTAAAGTAATAGTTCTTCAGCATGATAACAGCCCACACAAATTGTGGTGTTGTGTGGCTAGAATTGAGAACTGGCTTTCTGTATAGGAATGAAACAGTTTGTTCAAATTTATTTGAAGGAAGGGTTAAATATCTTTCAGATAAGAAAACAACTTTTTGGTGGCAGGCAGCTTAACTTTACCATTCCTTTCCTTGTTAAATACATTCACACAGGGAACCCCAGAGAACACATCTATTACTCATAGTAAATAACATTAAATCTGACAAAATAGAGCCTTAATTAAAAAAAAGAGAAGTAAAACACATTCAGTATTCCAGCTGAAATACATGCTGCTTGCTCAGCAGCTGGGTTTGGCTGTGGTGCTTGTAAGAGATCAATACTGACTCGTTTTGAGCCTGTTCTGGAGCAGAAATTCCATCCTGGAGCGTTCCCTTACAAACACAGGCAGTGTCATCCTCTTCCTCTTCTCCCTTTTCCATACCCTGGCTGAAGCACAGTGAATTTGTATGAGGTGGTTTGGTTCGAGGGGTTATTTGTTCGAGGTGGTGTTATTGTGTTTTGTTTGAGGTGGTGGTCGGGGTTTTTTTAGTTAAATTAAGATCAGACAAAAGAAACTCACCCACAGAACCTGTTTATAGATTGACTCCAAGTTTTCTCTGCTTTCCCTCAGGGTACAAACATTGCTGCTGGCAAGGCCATGGGCGTGGTGATCGCCACGGGGGTCAACACGGAAATCGGGAAAATCCGCGACGAGATGGTGGCGACCGAGCAGGAGAGAACGCCCCTGCAGCAGAAGCTGGATGAGTTTGGGGAGCAGCTCTCCAAAGTCATCTCCCTGATCTGCATTGCTGTGTGGATCATCAACATCGGCCACTTCAACGACCCCGTGCACGGCGGCTCCTGGATCCGTGGCGCCATCTACTACTTCAAAATCGCCGTGGCCCTGGCCGTGGCTGCCATCCCGAGGGGCTGCCTGCTGTCATCACCACCTGCCTGGCACTGGGCACACGCAGGATGGCCAAGAAGAATGCCATTGTCAGGAGCCTGCCCTCTGTGGAGACCTTGGGCTGCACCTCGGTGATCTGCTCCGACAAGACGGGCACGCTGACCACCAACCAGATGTCTGTGTGCAGGGTATGGCCCACTGTGCTGCTCCTGTCCTGCTCAGCCTCACTCAGGAGCCAGCACTGCTCACATTCTCCTGGTCTGCTCACATTCTCCTGGTCTGCTCACAGTCTCCTGGTCCCCGCTCTTTTGGTTCTCACATTGTTAGAGTTCACAAACACACAGTCACAGGTGGATTACGTGCAGGTGCTTTATGAAGAGTGCTCAGGAACTAGGGGTATAGCTCCCCAAATCTAGCTCCCTCCATTTCTTCAGAATGCACATATTTATGCCATTGTAGTTATGATTTTGTAACTGCATATTTGTTTAAGCAAAACAATTATTACAATAACTGCACTTCTGTTGTACAAACACAATCTCATCTACAGGTACCTGGAAACTCTGAACATTGATTTTCCTGATCCCCAAAACAACAAATATTTCACCCCCAAATGATCACATCGTTTGTGTCTCTTATCAATATGCTTAATTATAATCTACATAAGTGCAGTTTTGCATGGTCCACTAAAATCAGAGCACAGCATTCCTTTCCCATGATTTTGGAAACATTTTAACCCTATACTAACAATATCATCCAAATCCTGCTTTATTTTCCTAAGATAAGCCTCCACTTTGAAATTCAGTTTTCCACTGTGTAGTCTTGAAGGCTTTTGTCTCTTTCCTTATTTAGTCATGGCCAAAAATAGCTGTACCCACACTCATGGAGGAGAAAGTTGTTTGTAAGCAGCTTTCCATTGACTTGTCTGTGAGTCTTTCAGGTTACTGGTAATTCTTTGGTGTGATTTATGCCTGTTTTTAGAAAGTTTCACTGGAGAACAGGCTGTGTGTAAGTGTCAAACACTTGCCTCTTCAATTGAGAAAGACAACAATGGTGGAGAAACCTACTATGAGAAAAGGAGATTTGCTGCAGTAATTTTGGTAGTCAAAGGTGTTTTCACTCCTGAGTGGTTCCACCTTTATTTGGTTGTCTGACCTTCAGTGGCTTTGCTGCTCTGATGGGGATCACTGCAGTGTTTTCCATGTGCACCACTGACTAATCTGGCAGCTTGAGGTGCAGTTGACCCTGTCACCAGCATTGCCAGGGTCATCTTCAGTGTTGGTGTATTTTTAGGTAAGCATGAGTTCTGTGCCTCTCCTCCCTTCCCCCCAATACTCTGTCTAGTGTTGGCTAATTTGGGACTCTCATGGCTGCTCACTTAACATAATGCATGTTCAGTTGCCAGTTTGTGCTTCTGTGTAGGGATTTAATGGAGAAAACACTGAATTCTTCTGTTTAATAACTTTATATGTTCACTGGCACAGCAACTCCAACATGAAATGTCCAGAGCCTCATTACATTGGGTTAGAATTCCAAATGTGTGCATGTTGAGCACTGCACACCAGTGGTGAAAGTTTGTAAGCCCCAAGCACTTTGTTCTCATGTGATTGATGGCTTTTTCTTCCTAATTGGTGGTTGACTTGTTCTACTTCCTTAAGTATCGTAGTATTTATACCTAAGAGACACAAAGCAGCTGCTCATCAGTATTCCAGAGGAGGTTACTTGCAGTAGAGTTGCATAACTGCCCTAGTCTTTGCAGGGATTTTTTCATCCTGCAGATGCCAAAAGCAGGAGGCTTCCCTGGTTAACTCATCATTTAAGTTGTGTTTATTTAAAAGCTCAAAATGCTCTGCTCCTTATTTAGGGGGCTAAATGCTTTAGATCTTGTCCAGCACAACTTGGTTCCTTGTTAACATCTGACAGCTGAAAAAGAACTTGAATTGCTGTTTGCAAAAGTGTAGCAAAATTCTAATACTTGTAACAATGAGTTTATTTTATGGGGCTGTGTTTTCTGAGGATGCTTCTCTAAAACATAGGGCAGCAAAATGAGGGGAGAGAAGGACATTGCTAAAATGTGATGTGACAAATGGCCTGTGCTAACCAGGGGATCAGAAGTTCCATTAGAATACACCACCAGTTAGTGAGAAATTACCTTCTCCAGTGCTGCTCCAAGCCATGAGAGTAAGACAGCTTCAGGCACTGTGGTTTTTATCTCCATCCTCTCAGATGTGATTCTGCCTGCAGCTCTCCTAGAAAGGAAACAAAGGAAGGACTGAGTTGCAGATCTCTTAGAGGTACAACTGCATCCTTCAGATTGGTGTCTGAATTGGAAAATATCATTTCACCAGTGCTAGAAGTGCACTTGAGTTGGCTGATTGCTTTAAACTGCCAGTGTCCCATGTGGTAAAGTGACTTGTGACTGGAAACCAGGACAGGAAACACTGACACTTAAGGCTGGTATTAAGAGAAACTGGCAATAGTCTGGCTCGTGTAAAAACCTCACCTCTTAGATCTCAGCTCCTCGTATTTGTAGATGCTGTAATTTTAATTTTGGGAGAAATTGTCAGTGTCCAAGCTGATAGTGTCCAGCTGAGCTGCTTTTGGCTGTTTCAAAGCAGAGAATTAATTCATGATTTGTGTTACATGAGAATCAATTAACAGGTGTGAAGCTTAGGAAGGGCTTGGATCTAGTGAGGATTGTCAGGTGGGGTGTGAATGGTCTTGCCAGCTGAAGTGTGCCCAGTTGCTGTGGTTTTCAGCTGGTTTTCCAGAGCTCTGTAGGCAGAAGGGCTGTTCCCTGTACTTTGTGCTTCAGTGTATGGAGCTGTTCAAACACACGTGGGATCGAAGTGCACAGCATCAGCTCTTGTCTGGTTTGTTTATTCAGACTGAACTTGCCTCTTGTACCTGCTTGTTTAAGGCCTGTTTAAATCTCTTGCATTAATTATTGTTCAAAGATAGTAACACTTCTAACTCTCTAATTTCAGATGTTTATCCTGGACAGAGTAGAAGGAGACAGCTGCTCTCTGAACGAATTTACTGTAACTGGTTCAACATATGCTCCCATGGGAGAAGTGTAAGTGTCTGTTTAAGTTAAATATTTGTCTCTTTATGCATTCACTATTACTGGAGTCTAGAAAAGGGATGCATGTACTAGTCAATAGTGATTGTTAATAAATGGAAGGCAGTGAGAATGCACACTGAAGGGCTGGGGGGAAAGTAATTAACAGGAAAAACAAAGGTAAATTGTAGAAAAGTAAACATAAAACTGAATAGAGTGTCCAGTACTGCAATGGTCCCTGGATAATATAAAAATTAATAAGTGGCAGGCAGGATTTATTTTAGCTAATCTCAGTCCAGTAAGATTTCAATATCTCAGTGCTTCTGAGTGAGGTTTACTTTTTTTTTTTTTTTTTTTTTTTTTTTAAAAACTGGGTAAATCTGAAGAGGTGAGCATTTGCTAATCTGTGAGCTCAGTGTTTTCCATTTCCCTGCTTCAGAAGATGGAAGTTCTTCTTTCTGAGGCATCTTCTGAATGTGTTGGAGTCACCTCTTAAATTGACTGTAAATTCCTGGCTCTGGCCCTCAGTAGTTTATTGGTGCATCTGTACTTGAGTTGGTGTATGTTTGTCCCAGCCTTTGCTATTTGAGCTGCTGTTAAAGCCAGTCCTTTAGGAAAGGAATGAGGTTTGGTTTACTTTATCAGCTGCAAGTCTCTACTAGTGAGGTAAGTGGTTCATCCTGAAAACTTCAGGGATTCTTAGGACTCTGCTTCTTGAAGAAAAGCCTCTTTTTACTGGGTTGTTACAGCTCCTCTTGCTTGGTCAGTCCTCCATGTGTTTTATAACCTTATCAATTCAGTTTTACTTGCAGAGTAGAATTCTGCTGTGGATAAAGTAGAATTTAATTTCAGTTATTGTAAACATCTCAGCCTTGTGCAGTTTCACTCCCGTGCCTCTGCCTCCTGCAATCTTGCCCAACTCAATAGTGATTATCTCTGTTAATTTCCATAGCAGTTAAGACCCTGGTGTTCCCAGCAGCTGGAAATCTCAATTCCCCAGTTCTCTTTTTTGTTTCAAAGCTAATTGCTGTCAAAAGCTTGTGCTTTCATTTCAGGAGGCAGCATTTGCTTAGACAAGGTGACTCCAGACCTTGCAAAACTCCCAGCTATTGCACTTTAGCTGGGCTCACGAGAGCTCCAGATAAACAAAATAATAAAATAGAGTGTGGTGACAGATGTGGGGGATAATGAGGCAGACAGCAATGTTTGTTAATGTGCTGTTTTCACTTGCTGGAGTTGAGGGAATGTGAACAAGTGTGTTAGACTCACTGCATTTGGGGACACAAAGGACTTTGAGAGGGAAATTGCCTCAGAAAGGCTTTTACTGGAGCCTAGGGAAACTCAGCTCAACTGCCACCCTTAGGGCTGCTTTATTTCTGCAATATGGACAGCTTTTAGAGCAGTGGCTTTGGAGTGGCTTTTAAGTAAGGTGGTTGACTTCACCCTGGATTGCACACTGTCACTGAAAATGAAGTTTTCATTTTCAAACTGAAATGAAAATGGGGGGGGTTAAGAGGCAGTTAATCCATTGCACTGCCCCAGAGCAGGACCTGCTCCAGATATGTACCATTTCTGACAGATCTTACTTGGTACTTCAGACATTGTTGGCTTCCACAGCCTATTCAGTTTCATAATCATTAAGTGTTTTTGCACTAAATCAGTAATTTTTCACTTACTGTTAAAATATATGGTAACTAACTCTCCCCTAAGATTCATTCAGAATATTAAAATCACAAATATCTCTTAGTAAAAACCTCCCACACTTCATATTGATTTATTTTCCAGGGATATTGGGAGACTGTCAGAGTTTGGAGTAGTTTTGCCTTGTCTCAGCACACTCAGTCTTACTGCAAACTGAGAGCACAAACCCAATAATAATTAAGACCTGCAGCAAAAGCTGGCAGATTGCATCTGACCTTCAAATGAGTTCATCTTGAAAAACCTGGAGCTGTAAGGAAAAAAAATTCCTTTATCCAGAACCGATCCCAGCACCTTAGACTTCTACATTTGTTCTTCAGAAACTGTTGATAAGGAACACAAACCCAAGGTTTATAAAAAACACACCCTGGTATAACAAGTTGTGAATATTCCAATATTCTGGTGTTCTTTGAGTTCAGAACAGGTGAAAACAGGAAGTTTTGGGTGGGATAGATGAGGTGACAGCCTGAGAGCTGGACTTCAAAGCCACAGCTTATGGCTGTAGGATGATTTGCCACATGAAACATTAAAAAGTACTTGTTTCCTTAAGATTCATTTTGTTCTCGTGTGTTACACAACGCTGGAATTTGTTTGCAGTGCCACAACTGAACAAAAGCTTACATAATGGGACATGTCATCGTCTGTGTTGTGAATTCTTACAGAGCAATGAGCCACATCTTTCCACCATCAGACCTTTTTTTCCCCCTCCTTCAGAGCTTTAATAAAAGATGTTCTATATTAGCTCTGTCTTGCTAATTTTGCTAGGGGGAAAATAACAGTATTGAACACTGTCTTGGTTCTTTTGTGCTCGCTGTAGAAGTATGGGAATGTTCCAGAAAAGGAATCAATTCACTGTGTCCAAGTGTGAAAGCAGAGAAGTTGCATCTTACTTGGGATGTCAAAATGGTGCTTTTCAGGAAAATCTAAAGCCTTGAGATGTTGATCATTAAGTGTGTATCACTATTAAAAAAGAGCATTTTCTTCTAGTGGAGTTATTCTCATGTAATGACTTCGCTCTTCATGGCCTTAGGAGGCTCAAATATAATACCCATGAATTGTTAGGAAATGAAAGAGGCCAATGTGCTTTAATGCCTGCCCAGTGCATGCACTTCATGCATTGCAGTAAAGCTGCAGAATGTGCAGCAGGAAGGAAGCTGAACTCCTCAGGTATCCCCCAGCATCCCTGTCCTGCTTGGCTCTCCCCTCCAAGGCCTGCCCAGGCTCAAACAGTGCCTGCCTGTGCCTGCTCTCTGCTCACTGGGCACGCGAGGTGATGTCATCAAGGATCTCCCCATTCCATTCTTCATTCTGATCCAATCTTCACAACTCCCCTTTATCAATCCTGCTCTTCCCAACAACTTCTGTGGTTCCAAGCCCATAACTAATGAGCATTGTACTAAATGGAAATGCAGTAAAGAGGATAAAGGAACTATGAGATGCTAATACTAAATAACTAACTTCAGTCTCCCCCTTTTCTTCCTCTGGAAAGGCATAAAGATGACAAACTCATTAAGTGTAGCCAGTATGATGGGCTTGTGGAACTTGCAACGATCTGTGCACTCTGCAATGATTCCTCTTTGGATTACAATGAAGTAAGTTCATATCCTGGGACAGAGGAGAGTGTGGGAATGAGGATAAATGTTCTCATCTGTCTGTGTAATACCTTTCAGTGGTAAGTCCCCTTCTAGTCAAGGGGGGAGAGTATTTAGGCTCTCTGAAGTGTTAATTCTGAGAATTACTTGTTTGTTGAACACTGAGAACTAAATCCAGCAGCAAGTGTAATCTGTAATTTGGAGATCTCCTGATGCTGCTTTCTTGCTTTGCCTTGCTGCCTTATGGCTGCTGCGAAGTCTCAAAATGTCTTAAATGCTTGATGATAAAATACTGACATCTCTCTGCTGCTCTTGGGGGTAAAGGCTTCAGATTCCTACAAATCAAACTCCTCAAAGCTGCTCTTTTAAAATAGTTTTACTTTTTTCAAGAGCCACATTAATTCTTGTAAAGCTTTTTTTTTCTTTTTTTCACACGTTGTAACACTTGAGCTTTTGTCTCTGGTAGGTTCCAGGTGAGGTTTAAACTCCTGTGCTTTTCTTTGCTTTGTGTTAACTCAAGGCTAAGGGAGTCTATGAAAAGGTTGGAGAAGCCACAGAGACAGCACTGACGTGTCTGGTTGAGAAAATGAACGTGTTTGACACAGACCTGAAGGGACTGTCTAGAATCGAGCGTGCCAACGCCTGCAACTCGGTGAGTCCCTTTCACTGACTGCCTTTGTCTGGGGGGACAGCTCTGTATCACCCAAATGCCTGCTTATGCTTTTTGTTTTCATAAGGTGATAAAACAACTCATGAAGAAAGAATTCACCCTGGAATTCTCAAGAGACAGGAAGTCAATGTCTGTCTATTGTACTCCGAACAAACCGAGCCGCACGTCCATGAGCAAGATGTTTGTCAAGGTCAGGCTCAGGAGGGAGTGAGCTGGTGGAGTGGCTGCAAAGCAGCACCATACTTGAAAATTTTGGTGCAACTAACTGCAGCCTGGAGTGGGAGGCAGGACTTGGTAATTTAAGCAAATGGTGTAATGGAAAGGGATTTATTTAGCTAAATTACTTCTTTTTGCCACTGCAGGGTGCTCCTGAAGGTGTGATTGACAGATGTACACATGTCCGTGTTGGAAATGCTAAAATACCTTTAACCTCAGGAATTAAGCAGAAAATAATGTCTGTCATTAGAGAATGGGGAACTGGCAGAGACACATTGCGTTGCTTGGCTCTGGCAACCCATGACAATCCTCCTAAAAAAGAGGAAATGAATCTGGAAGACTCCTCAAATTTCATTAATTATGAGGTAAGATCAGTAGCACTTCTCCCTCTCCCAAACTGGAGAGTGGTGGCTCCTTCTCTTTGATTATTCCTCGAGGACGTTACATCTGAGAATTTTCTTTCTGGGTATTTTTCATGTCAGACACAATAGTTCCCCACTTGTATAGAGGGAATGCTCAGTCTAAGAAGAGACTTTGTGTTTTAGAAGAAACTTTTGATGGCAGGTAGACAGGCTGCTGCTGCTTGGCTGAAAGCACAAGAAGAAATCAGTTAAACAGTCCAAAAATTCCGTTGTAATTTCAGCTTTTATGGTTTTTCAGTTTGGCATTGCTCAACTGCAAGAACTTTTTGGGGATTTTGTGATGGAACATACCTGCTGTGGGAGTCAGGTTCACTTCCCTGCCTCTGTGCTGTCAGCTGCAAGGACTCAGTCCATGATTATCATCTTAGCTGCTCTGTAATTTTCCAGTGAAATCTGTATCTGGTATTTAGGAGGAAGGCAATAACAGTTGCATGAGTTTTTGGCTTGTGCTCTCTCTGCTCCTGGCACCGATGATAAAAATGCAAGACTTAATGCTTGCAGGTTGAATTTGCAAGGCTGGCAAGGACAGCACGTTTTAACTGATAAAATCAGTGCATTTGAAGAAAAATTAGTTAAGGCAGGACAAGGAGAGATCCCAAATGTCACGACACAGAAGTAACATGCAGGGAAAACAATTATTTCACTGCTGCCAGAGGAGAAATCTGCAGGATCCTGCACTAAAACTCACTGTATCTGGTTTCAGACCAACCTGACATTTGTGGGCTGCGTGGGAATGCTGGATCCCCCGAGGATTGAAGTAGCTTCATCCATAAAGCTGTGCAGGCAGGCTGGCATCAGAGTTATTATGATCACTGGTGACAACAAGGGCACGGCCGTGGCCATTTGCCGCCGCATCGGGATCTTTGTGGAGGATGAGGATGTGTCCACCAAGGCCTTCACAGGCAGGGAGTTTGATGAGCTGTCCCTGGCTGCCCAGAGGGATGCCTGTCACCATGCCCGCTGCTTTGCCCGGGTAGAGCCTTCCCACAAATCCAAAATCGTGGAGTTTCTGCAGTCTTTTGATGAGATCACAGCCATGGTAAGTGATGGTTACTTGGTTGGAAAGGCAAATGCTGGTTAAACCCTAATTAAGCCTTCTCAGAGTAGTTCCCCATTGTGGAAAACACTTGTTTCCATGTTTCCTTGCACTTAGGGAGTTTGAAGGATCCAAAAATCACACCCAGTGCAAAATTCTGATTCTGTTAATGCCCACCTTATTTACTGCTTCATTTCCAACCCCGAATTCTCATTTTAGACTGGTGATGGTGTCAATGATGCCCCTGCACTGAAGAAAGCAGAAATTGGAATTGCCATGGGTTCTGGTACTGCAGTGGCCAAAACTGCTTCTGAGATGGTTTTAGCAGATGACAATTTCTCCACGATCGTGGCTGCTGTGGAAGAAGGACGTGCAATTTACAACAACATGAAACAGTTCATCCGATACCTGATCTCCTCCAATGTTGGGGAAGTTGTTTGGTAGGTTTAAATTTATTCTTCTTTGAGCTAGAGTAGTGATGATGGAGTCTTGCAGTATTTCTCAGTAAAACCAGAGAAGGAGATCCTCCAGGTAACAGGTCTCTGTGGGAAGCTGCATGTTTCTGGCCTGTCTTCAGTGAAGAATTGTAGCTTGCTGCAAAAGTTGCACATTATGTTATTTAGAATATTCTAGTCAGTAGGTAATGCTTTCCAGTTATTTCTACGATTGGAATAATTCTCTGTAGAGAAGGAAACCCAAGCCCTTAATCAAACAGTACAAGATCTGGAATTTCAGATAACACAGTCCCAGGCATAGTTGAGATGTTTGTTTAACCTCAGGTTCCAGGAACATGTCTTGTGTTCCTCTGGGAGGAGCAGTGGTGACCCAGCACCACAGAATGCATTGCTGGTGACAAAATGTAAATATTGATCTCCTCACAGTCCTTACATCAAAGCAGACTTTTCCCAGAGTGGGATAAAGCACAGCAACTGTCTTGCCTTGTTTCTTGTCAGCTCTAAGGCCGTCCTTCATATGGCTCTTGCTGCAGCCCCTATTTCTGTTCTATTTATTCACACAGGCTTGGAGCCATGAAAGTTACAGACTCAATAAACTTCTGCAGGGACTAACAGGAGTCTAGGGAAATGAAGCTTAGTCAGTTGAGCCAAAATGTCTTTTAGAAGGTGGTTTGCAAGCCTTTATCCATGTGTATGTGTATATTTACCTATACAGACGAGAGGGGGAAAAAACAACCCTACAGTCAAAAGTCTTCAATTTTTGAAGTTATCAGAAGACAATGCTTCAAAGCTTACATGCCAGTGGTTAGTCTTTGCTCTTGGATATGTGTTTAGTTTTCTGATTGTGAATATTCAGCTTGTGATCTCCAGTGGGTAAGAGAGAACAGAATTGCCTGCTGCAGGTTTAGTTACTGACGTGCACAAGAATAAACTTGTAACTGGTGGGTTTCTTTGTAGTATCTTCTTGACTGCTGCCCTGGGTTTTCCTGAAGCTCTGATTCCTGTTCAGCTGCTGTGGGTGAACCTGGTGACTGATGGTCTCCCTGCCACTGCCCTGGGCTTTAACCCTCCTGATCTCGATATCATGAACAAGCCTCCGCGCAACCCCAAAGAGCCCTGATCAGTGGGTGGCTCTTCTTCCGTTACCTGGCTATTGGATGTAAGTACTCTTGCCTGCTTTTTCCTTCAGTAAACTAAGACATGAATTGCAAGCTATTTTTTTTTTCAGTACTGGAAGTCTCGAGGCTGAAGTTCAAGCGTGGCAAGTGAGGTCTTGTCTTGCATACAGTTCACGGCGCTGAGGAAAGCTCTTTGTTTTCTTGCAGGTTACGTTGGTGCTGCCACAGTGGGTGCTGCTGCTTGGTGGTTTATTGCTGCTGATGGTGGTCCCAAAGTTTCCTTTTACCAGCTGGTATTTGCTCAGTTTAATATCTTTGGGGGGAGAGGGGAGGTTCCTGCTGCTTTCATACATGAAATGACTGTACAAACCCGGTAGGTTATGGGAATTTATGTAATTGAACAGCTTCAGACTTGTTCCTGTAAAACTTGATCATGATTAATTAGTCTTGATAGCAAAGCTCAGAGGTGGGATACCTGAGCTTCTAACAATTTGAAGGACAAATTGTTATCTTGTAAGTGAAAGCCTAAAGAGGATTTTTCTAAAGCAGGCAGAAGTTTGTAAGCACTGGGTTTAGGAGTCACAGGAGAAACCTTCCCTTCTATAACACTGCTTTTTTCCTAGTTGCCTATTTTACATTTTAAAAGTTAACAAATTTTTATTTTACAATTTTACAAATTTAAAACTTAACCAGCTGTGGAAGTGAGCTGACTGTTCTGTTGCAGAGCCATTTTCTGCAGTGCAAGGAGGACAACCCAGACTTCTACGGGGTGGACTGTGTGGTGTTCGAGTCCCCGTACCCGATGACCATGGCGCTCTCTGTGCTCGTCACCATCGAGATGTGCAATGCTCTCAACAGGTATGGCCCAGCAGGGAGGACAGGCTGCTGCAGGGCTCACCCCAAATCCTGCCTTTTGTGCAGTGTGAGCCTTGGTGGACAGCTCAGCTAGTGAAGAGTGAGTCACACTTCCCTTCCGAGTTCTGGCAGTGCAAACAAACTGACTCTTAGATTTGAGGTCTCTTATCGTAAGGTGTATTTTTAAATCTGCCAATTCATTCTGGTATTTTACTAAGCACGAGCAACAGAATATTTTCCATTATTTTTAATCTGAGCTTAATCAATCAGATTATCCCTACTATGTTGGTATAAAGTGATATCAAGGAGAACTAAAATAAGAATGCTGAAGATATGGAAAATAGTTTTTCCTGCCCTAAGGGAGTGTGGGTTTAGCCAATTAATATTAGATTATATAAATGGAAACCACTAAATAGCACAATGTCAAGGGTATTTTTCTTCAAATAGCTTGGAGGTCAGTTAATTTAAAAACAAATAAACTTGAAATACAAGTGCACTGGGGTAGTCCTACATAAAGATACTGCTCTACATCTGCTGCTCTGGATCTCAGCCTCTTCTCCAGCACAGCCTAAATGCAGATGGAATCAAGAGCCAGCATTAAGAAGGTGCAAGTTCTTGACCCTCTGTCAGTCTTCCAGTGAACTCCAGCAGAAGTGGGTGCACTTGGTGCCCTGCTAGACTCAGGGGGATTCTGCCATGTCCACACTTCCCTTTCCCTTTTTTGGGATCATAGTGGGAAGGACAGCCTAGGTCAGGAACGAGCAGAGCACTTGAGGCTGATGGTGACTGCTTTGCTAAGCTGCCTTCCAGGCCACTTTAAACTTGCAGCATCCAAACCATGTCCTGGGCTGTTTCCTGCCTGGCATCCCTGTGCTGTGCCAGGCTGCTCTGTGGTTCTCAGAGCTTCCTGTTGCTGTTAGGAGTGACACAGAGCCCCGTTTCTGTTGCAGCCTGTCAGAAAACCAGTCCCTGATGAGGATGCCCCCGTGGGAGAACATCTGGCTGGTGGGGGCCATTTGCTTGTCCATGTCCCTCCACTTCCTTATCCTTTATGTGGAACCACTGCCAGTAAGTGCTCATACCTTACCCCCACCCCTGAACTTCCAGACACAACAAAAACCTCGTGTGGAGAGACCAGGGCTGGAGGGGGAGCTTGGTAACCCCTGGCTTTTCTTTCAGATTATCTTCCAGATCACCCCTCTGAACGTGACGCAGTGGCTGATGGTATTGAAAATCTCCCTCCCTGTCATTCTGCTGGATGAAACACTTAAATATGTGGCCCGTAACTACCTGGAACCTGGTAAAGATGATAGTGTGCGGCCTGCCACCAAACCCTGTGCTCTGTCAGCATGCACCGAAGGAGTTTCCTGGCCGTTTGTGTTCATTACTATGCCCCTGGTTATCTGGCTTTACAGCACAGACACTAACTTTAGTGATATGTTCTGGTCTTGACTGACATGGTGACGAGTTTTACTTTCAAAGGAGAAAAAAAAGAAAAAAAAAAAAAAAAAAAAGTTTAACTTAATTTTTTTATTGTTTAGAGCAACTGTCTATTTCTGCTGAATTTTCACATGAACATATTTGCCGGTGATGGAGGTTTCATAATCTAGATTTTGGTTTTTTGCTTTTTCTGACTTCAGTGGGGGCAATATATTCCTCTTTTATACACAGTTAAAGTGTCCATTGACATGTACAGAGAACTAACACTATTTTATGCAAATATTTTTTTGTAGATGAAAAGCATGTACAGTGTTCTGTTCAATAGTCTATTCATCATGTAAAAAAAAGTAAATTTTTTTTGAGCCAGCGGACACTATCAAACTAAATTGGCAGCAGATTTTAGGGAATGAATGTGTGTTGTCTAAAACTAAAAAAGCATGTAACTGTTTGTCTTCTGCATGATCATCCAAACTTAATTTGTCATGAAGTCAGGTTTTGTTCACGAGCAGAACTTTCTGCAGTGGGTAGAGAGTCCTGCTCCCTGGGTCAGGATTTCTTCTGGGTCCCCTCTTCCCTCACTCTTGGTTCTTGACTGTCCTTGTTTACACCACTTTCTGTATGAGGTATGCCTGATCTCGCTCGTGCAGAAAATACCATTCCAGGTGCAGCCTGCTGGGGTTCTTCCATACTCTCCACACACATAGGGTTGTTTTTTTGGGTTTTTTTTAAGGATTATTTATTTGTCTAATGTATTTTATTGTAACAGACCTTACTTTGCCAGTGTTGCCCACGATGCAGGGATAGGGAGGGCTACTTCGGTTTCCTTAAATCTAAAGCCTTTTTAACACACACAATCTGTTTCAGTTCAAAAGAGGGTTTAAGTTGGGGTTTAATACCTTTTTTACACATGTCAGAGCCTTTCTTTTTCTTTCCTTTTTTATCCCCCTTTAAGATCAAAATTTGCAATTAGACCTGAAAAAAAAAAAAAATAACTTGCACTGCATAGCTAGAAATTGGATTTCCTACACTTAGGGCACTAATGCTCAGTTGTATACATGGAGTTACTCTGCTGGCCTGTTGTTAGCCTGACTTGAAGTAACAAGCTCGTGTGTGTTTTTTGTAAAATCTGTAAATAGCACATGACCAAATTGAACATATTGTATAGAACTATTTTTATTTTAATGTGGCACTAACCACCTTCATTATTACGGTAAATGTTAAAGCATGTTTTCAAATTCAGTCCTGTATCAACAATGTGTAAGTCATTAACAGTCCTAACTGTGGTGTTTTTCTCCAATGCCTTCCAACTTTCATCGACTAAAGTGAGTATTTTTCTTCCATTTCACCCTGCCAGTGGTGACTTGCTGTAAAATAGCATATGCTGTATACATGTTGAAGAATAAATAGTAATTTCCTTCATTCCCATGCTGTGTTTTGTCAAACTCTGCTGTGCTACATTATTATCACCACTTTAGACTCTTGTTTTGTGGTCTGAAGCTCAAATTACTGATTCCAAAGGCAAAGCACTTGCTTTTGGTTTAGTGTATTTTAGGGTCTTGTTTCATAGCACCTGGGAGCCTCAGTGCCCCAAGGTCTTACAGCTTTTGGTCTTAAGTTTGAGATAAAATCAGACAAATCTGTAACTTAAGACCCTGACAGCTGTTACCATGAATGTTTAGTGTCTAAAACTCTCTGGTACTCGTGGTCAGGTGCTGGTTTACTCCACAGCTTTTCCCTGCTCTGAAACAGGGGCTGCCCCTCAGAGCTGAGCACCCATCCCTGTCCCTGCAGTGCTCCAAGGGCAGGTGCTGCTCCTGGCAAAACCAGCTCCTTAGTTGTTATTTGCCATCTGAGAAGGCAAGAGAACAGGCTCAGCTTAACAGGGCACTCTTTGAAACTTGCCCTGGGGTCAGTGTGTCTGTAGAGCAGCAGGTGCTGTTATCTTGTGCTGGCTCAGTCTGCTTTAGTAACCAAATTCCAACAGCTTTGTGATCCCTCTTAGAGGGGAGGGATAGTTCCAGGCTATGTTCTCTTGGTGCCAGCTGGAATCCAGCGAGCACACATAATTCTCTAGGTTTAAGCTCTCAAGTGGAGAGATGCTCCCTCCGAACAGAGGCTCTATCAGAAATTTCCACTGCATTGTGATACTTTGTTTATAGAGACTTTGACTTGAGCTGATGCTGAAGTGGCTCAGAGGAGCTGACCTGATGATGTAGCAGGTGTGTTGCCAAACTGTGAGCATTCAAATCCCTCAGATGCCCTTTTTTAGTGTGGAAGAGCCAAACTAAGGATTTGCATTCCACAAAACCACTGGCCTTTTGCTGTATCAATAACAAATGAGCAGTGTGAGACACGTCCCATTCCTTGAAACAAAAAATAATCGTTCCTGTGATGTAGGATTCCTTGAGATCAAAGTGTGTACCAGTGTGTTATTTGCTGGAAACAAATCAGCAGCTTAGTTCTGTGTGCTCCCACTGCTACTGACAGACGTTTCCAGGGCAGGAGTGCCACTGAATCCTTGAACACGGGTTCTGCTGAACCTCAGAGCACTGTGTGGTGGCCTTTTTAAAGCCATGCGTCTGGCTGACACCATGAATAATTCTGCTTCTTGTACAATCCTATTCCTGTCTTTTATGCCAAGTAAGCCTGCTCTACACCCTCTTTTTCCCCTCTCTTAAGAAGCTGAAGGAGAAAATGACAGTCGATAAGTAGAATTCGGAATATTCAGAATTCAGCACCTTCTCTGTTGGATCTGTCAGTGTTGAAGGTGAATCTTGCTGCTTGTCATGGATTCCCAGAGAGATCTGAGAGCTCAGTCGTGCTGCTGTCTCAGAGGCACTTGGGGTAGGGCCTTGTGTTCTTCGGACTTTGCCTGGAAATCTGCAGGAGTGGTGAGCAAATGGAGGTTTTGGGATCCATCCCCACAGGCTCCCGAGCTCACAGGAACAGTCAGGTTTTACAGGGTGCTCCTACAGAGCCCAAGCAATCTTCATCTG
This sequence comes from Sitta carolinensis, assembly GCA_032173965.1. NCBI lineage: Eukaryota > Metazoa > Chordata > Aves > Passeriformes > Sittidae > Sitta > Sitta carolinensis. The sequence goes on along the minus strand of CM063296.1, from coordinate 2,640,234 downwards.
CCCTGTTTTTGTTCTATTTCTCCAACTCTTGTCCAAGTTTCCATGCAGAATGGAGCCACAGGGATCCCCAAGACCAGCAGCTGCAGATCTTGGTTGGATGGCAGCTGGGCTGTGCTTTCAGGAATTCTGTTTTCCAAGTGCTGTAAATCCCACCCTTGGCTGGTTGGGATTGGCCAGATGTTCAGACCTGCCACGAGCTTCCTCCTGGGTGCTGAAGCATCCTGCCCTGGAATCACATCCTTGTGATCCTGGAGCTGCAGTGCTGGCTCTGGGCATCAGCCCTGGCAGCTGAGCAAGCTCAGGAGGAGCCTGAGGAGCTGAGGGCTTTTCTGTCACAGGAAGTACAGAACTGCAGTGCAAAGTTTGTCATTTCTGCAGGAAGTGTCTGAAGTGCTTATCCTTAGCTGTATAGATCCTGTCATCTCTCAGCCTCAGTCTTTTCAGCTAGAGGAGCCAGGAAGAGAGGACTTTTCAGGACAGACTCATTTGCCAACATCTCAAAGTCAAAATTCCTTTGTTTGTCCCAGATATTTCCTCTCCAACCTCCCCAGTGCTGGGGTTGAAGAAGGTAACTCCTCTTGAACCATGGTAGCCCAGAGAACTTACAAACAGCAGCCCTTGTTCAAGCAGGACCAACTCAGAATTCCCCAGGATTGATCTGCCACTCCATTCTTGCAAAATAACTTCATATTTTTTGTTTCTCTCTGCTCCCATCTCACCCAGCTTTTTCATCTCTGCTGTTTTCTGGATTCCTTGGTGCCCTCACACATCAGTGCTTATTCTCTACTGTGAGAGGGGTGTGTAAGACCAGGATCAATCGTGTGATTGATGCTGCCTTATGCTGGGAACACCAGGAAGGATATTGGCTTGTGCTGGGAACCCACTGGGGTTTGGAATGAGAGCAGCTCCTCCTGAATCCTGTGCTCTGTAGCAAGGAGGATGCTCAGGCAGCTGCAGTCATGCATTGAATTTCTAGACAGGAGCTTTTGTCTTTGCAGTGCCTTGGGCTCTCTCTGCTTTCACGTGTGAGCAATCAAAGTGCTGAGCTACACAACGAGCTGCTCCTTGCTGGCATCCGAGCAATAAAAATAGTTCATACTTGGTTTTCCAAAACGTTATTGCAAATAAATGAGTGTGAAAGAGGCTGCAGAAAAAACATTTCTACCGGTCTGTCCAAGTGCTCCGAGGCTTGTGTTGGTAGAGAGGCTGTGGGGGAGGTTCCTGGTACAAAACTGAGTTTTTAATCTGCTGATAGAATGCAGTACAGCAGTGCCAGGCTGAGACACAGCTCGAGCCCAGAGTTCATGGTACTCAGCCCAGGGGGGCTGCATTTGCTGAGGTGAAGGGAGGTAAAACCAATAGAGTCGTCTGTCTCTTGCACCTGTCTTGTTTACTTTTTTGCACTTCTAACCATTAACTGTTTCCCTAATCTCTGCTAATTACATCCTTAATTGCATTAATATGCATTTTCAAATCTTAGCAGGAGAGCCCCAATTTTAGTGTTGAAGCAGTGTTTGGAGGAGCTTCCCTGGAGCTGTGGGGACTCAGAGCAGTCTCTCCAGACACGAGGCTGACCTTATGCTGTGGGAGGGGTGAAGTACAGCAGGAGCTTTAGGACGTTGTACTCTACCCTTTGCCTACACATTAATCCATGTAGTTTAATGACTTCTTCAAAGCTTTCCTACTGCTTCCCAGAACAAGCTGCCTGACTTGGAAAAGGGACATTGTTAGGTCACTTTGGAGACAAACTTGCCCTTATGCCTCGACTGAAAAAAAAAACAAAAAAAACCAAGTGCCTAGTATGGAACTTGAAAGCAAAAATTCCAAACGAGTGAGAATTGTCTGTTGCCATTAGTCAGACAGAGAAAGGCAAAAGCTAATTAAACATGTCTTAATTGTTTTCACTGCAGTCTTGAGTAGGAAGTGCTGGCTCTGCTGATAATCAAGGGAGCTGAGCCTTAATCCAGAGGATTCAGAGCTTCAAGAACAAAGTAACCTGAGAGTGTCCCTTCAATGACAGAGCAGCCAGTTACCAAACTTAACATTCTTTCTTCTGTCACTGTTGATCTTAGTCTTGCTTGTATAATGATACTTAGCATTCATCCTTTCATTAACTGATGCCTTTTCTTTCTTTCCTTTTCAGCAATACTGGAGTAATCGCTTCCTAAACAATTTTGCAGAAATGTAAGGTTGTTTTGTTGCGTGCATGTGTTTTTAGCAACACATCTACCAAAACTTCTGCATGTATCGTGTAAAGATTCTTTGCTTTCCCTAAAAAACAAAACTCATTGTGTTCTCTGTGGAAGAAATGTGTGGTACCATTAGGACTTCATGATACAGATGTACAAACGTGCAATATAGCTTACCAAGTCGGGACTCTCTCCAGAGAAGTTGGGTTTCTGTGCTGCATGGAGAAGAGTTTGGTTATCCTTGAGCAAGAATTGCGGAGCTGTCAGCCAATTTCCATATCCCTGTATGTAAAATGTCAGTTTATACAATGTACAATATCAGATAATGCATGCCTTGGGTTGTAGACGGAGCTCTCTCTGTATTGTATCATCCAAACATCCTACTCCAACAGCTTCTGTACAATGCTCTCCTATTTATAAATCCATGGAAACGATTACAGATGAATGTTCAACCGTAAGCCTCCACTTCATAACATTGGATTTTTTTATCATCTGTGCAAATCAACCTCTTTTGCACTGTAATGTAACTTATTTAAATCTAAGGCAGTAAGACAGATGTTGGTGCAATACAAAATATCGTGATGCATTTATCTAAAAAACAACGACGACGTAGCCAGTTCACAGCTGCATGTGTGACCTTTAGAAGTTGTAAATAAGATCAATTGTCTATTGACATGCTGACAGTAAGGAGCATCACACCTAGTTTCATTTGTATCAGGTAAATAAATTTATTCTACAATACGTACTCGGCGTGTTATTTGATGCACTTTGTTTCCTGCAGGTCCCTGTGCAGGCACTGCAGCGTGCTCTTATTTTTAATGCCAGGATGACACTTTTTAGCACCAACACCATTGCAGTCTTTCCTCCTAGAACTATGCAGATGCAGCTGCTCCTCGGCAGTATTGACCTCCTCGCTGGTGTGATTTCCTCTGTCCAGGGGCTTGTGTGTGTGTTTAAGGGACACTGTCAAGTACTTTGATCACTCAGTTTTTTTAAAATGCTCCATTGTTTGTAAAATCCCTCTGAGAAACGTAAAATAAACAATTATTTCCCAACTACTTCTTTTTTTTTTTTAAATTGCCCCAGCCTAAAGTAGCTCCTGGTCTTTTCCCTTTCCCTAGGCAAAAGGAAGATGAGCCAGTGTGTTTGCTCCAAAGCACAGCACGAGCATCCTGCTGGGAGTGCCTGGCACTTTGGGCTCTCTCCCTTCCCCAACACGAGCTCACAAAGCTGCTGCTGGGCAAGGCTAAAGCACTCCCAGGGTAAAAGCTGGAATTTCCAAGTGTCCTGTAATGCTCTGCTCCAAATCCCAAACACCAGCTTTTGTTTGGAATAAGAGACAACTTCGGAATGTGTTTTACATTAAATGTAATGCCTCTCAGCCTCCAGCCCCGCTAGCAGCACCCTGCTGGCAAACAGCGTTATCCAAATGAGGTGACGCGCCTGAGACCCTTCAAACGCAACCGCGTGAGCTTTAAAAATGCAAGGGTCGAATTCCACGGGCCGGCAGCTCTGCAGGATGGTGGAGGGAGCATTAACGGCATCGGGCTGAGCTGCTGGTGAACGCTTCCTACTCCGGTCGCGCCGTGCTGGGCAGGCTGAGCTCTGCCGCTCGCCCGGGGCTCCCTCCTCTCCCTGCAGCTCTGCCCGCAGCCGGATTTAGAGCCGGGCCTTGGCACGCAGCGCTGCTCGGGGACACCTGAGCTCGGGGCAGGCGGGGAAGGGTCCCGGGGGCTCCTCCTGCCTTCCTCGGGCTGCTCAGACAGCGGGGCGCTTCCCGAGCTCCCGCCGTGTGCTACCAACGCACCCGAGCGCAGCTCGCTCCAGCCCGCCTGCTCTCCTGCCCCTTTTTCTGCACCTGGAAATTGTCCCCAGCGCCGGTGCCAAAGGGAAAGAAAGCTCAGTGATGTTGGGAAATCGTTATTCAGCACCCAGCTCGTGCTGCTGGCACTGCGAGGTGCGTTCCTCAGACAGCGCTCAGCCAACTCACACCAACTCACCCCTGACTTTGAAACGGTTCTTTAAATGATGATCTGCAAGTTTAAGCAAAATGAGTCCCCCAGCTGGAGTACAGCCATGTGAGGAGAACGTGATGCTCAGTGGGTTGCCAAGGTGCTGAGTGCAAGAGTATGTGCTGAAATAAACAGCTTCATCTTCCCCCTCCTCCCCCTCTTCTCCCTGCAAACCCCCAGCTCTAAAGCACCACAGGGATGAGCCCACTGACAGCACAGAGCAAAGAAACCACTCCCCACAGCTCAAGTGATGAGGCATTATGGACATATTGCATTAAACTCGAAATACAGAGGGCAGGGAATATCCCTATTTTTACCTCGAGGTGAATTTGAGTACGATTAGAGCCCACATCCACCCCCAGGTGAGTGGGTGAGAAATGAGAGAAGCTCTGAGCACCTGAAGAGGCCTTCTAAGAGATTTCATTCCAACACTTTACCCACATGGAAGTGCAGAGAAGACTTTGGACATCAATTTATCAGGCTCCAGGATTTTAGCTCATACCCCAAACCCTCACCCTATTTGCCACATTGCTGTTTTGATGGGATGACAGAGGAGGAAAAGGAATCTGATCTCCAAACTCACAAAGTCCTTGGCTCCTCTGGAAGCTCTTGGAAAGGGAGGCTTGAACAGAGTAAACACCCACTGAGGACCCACACCCCAAAGCAAAGGCCAGGCTCAAGCCAGTGAGTGAAAACAGAGATTATTCTTTCTCTTTTGTTGTTCCATCAAGTGATTGCCATGGACTGGCCAAAGGGCTTTCCTTCATATATAAATTGTTACACTGAAGTTCCCCAGGTGAACATTTTTTTTTTTTTTTTGCCCTAAATTGTTTGCACCAAAATAACTGTATTTTAGTACCTATTTCCTGCCCAAACACTCAGGTTTATATACATCCTTGTCTCCTCTTGGCCAGCTTCCAAAGGACATTTTAATCAAACTATTTAACCAACTATTTAGTTTGAAATCACAGGTTCATACTGAGTTTAAGTACTCCTAAGGTCACTAAATTTAAGACCCATGGAGATTGCAGATCTGGGGTTTTTAAATGTATTTGTTTGTGGTATGTTTGTGTAACTTGAAATGGCAATGGCAGACACAACCTTTGAGATTTCCTTACCACTGAGATCTAAATGAGGGAATAAGGTTTGCTGAATCAGAAATCCTGCCTGCTTCTGCCCCGGATGGAGCAGTTTCCACATCACTGAGCTCCTGAAAAGCAAGGAGGGAAGAATCACCACACAAAGAGGCTTTAATGAGGAAGACTGAAAGGGGGCAAAAAAAGTCCTAGTTAATCAAAAATCTCTGTAATCAGCATCAGCAGAAAAAGCAGCAGCACCTCGACTCAACAGAGAACACCAATATTGGCCAGCAGTCCTCAGCCCCTCCTTTATTTCTGCTTCACAATTCCAGAATTCCCATGATCTAGGAATCTTCAGAATTAGAAACACTGCCAGTATTGCAGGTGTTACCAGCACACGATAGGAGTAAGTGCATTATTTAGGCAATTTCTAACCACAGCATGAATGTGTGCTGCTTTTAGACTCTGGTAAATTCAGCCTTTTAGCCCTTTCCCAAGTCTATGTACAGTTTGAAGAAATTCTGTCCCTTTCCCATCACTTCCTGACAAAGCAGGAAAGAATTAAAAGTGACTAATGAGACATGTGATTTAAATTCAAGGCTTTGTGGCAAACAGGGGCACTCTGCCCTTACCCAGCCCAGCACCTCAGACACACCAACACTTTACAGTGCAATTGGATGGCAACAGATTTCTTGCCTCATGTCTGAACTGCTTCACTTCCATCACTGATCTAACAGAGCCTGAACTTCAGTTCTTGGCTTTGTGATCTTTTCTTCTCGGGTGCAGAGCATGTGACTGAGGGAGGGAATGAGGTCAGCTGCTTATTAAGGGCTAATTGTTATATTCCCTGAACTAACTGCCTGTAACTGCACTGGAGAGTACCAGACCCTGCAGAACCAGAGATCATATTCTAAAATTAAAGCAGTAACGAAGGCTCACTAATAGGCAAACAGAATCCCTCTAGAATTCTGAAGTGAGGCCCAAATATATCTGTCTATACAATCTCAACGTGAATGGCACCTCCCAGTTCCACAGGCACAGTGCAGCTCTGGCAGAGATCACACCCAGCTACCTAACCCCAACACATCAGGTACTCACCAGGCTGCTTCTGCAGACTCTCACAACTTCTCCTTTTCAGTAAGGAACCAAGTTCTCAGAAAACCAAAGCTGTGAGGATGCAAATCTCTTTTGACAGCCATCTCAAGGTGTTCTGAGCTGTGCCTGGATTTGTTTGCTCAAGCTGCACCTAAGGACTCATCTTGAAGTAGTTTTAGTTTCCTGCCTGTTCTAAAAGCAGAGATTATCAGATTCTCTACAAACACACTACAGAACAGTTTCAACAGAACTGTGGCTCTCCAGTTTCCTCTCCAGTGTAAACACTTCAGAGAAATGTGTAAAGCCGTGGATTCCACCTGAAATAAATGACCTATTCAAAGGAACCATTAAAATAAAATGAAGTAAAATGGCTGAAAAATATATCCCATACCTCATATACTCCTCATCACAATTAAATGTATCCTGTCTTTAGTTTAGTAACACAAACAACTCAATTTTCATCCACAGCAGAGGTTTGGAATACAACTAGAAAGCTAATGCAGTTACCCAGCTTTCAGCTGCAGAATATGTCTGGTGAATGCTGAGGGTGAGGAGAAAGCCAAGCTTTTTTATATAAAAATAGATGCTTTGAATATGCTCGCACGTTTTTTTCTGTTGTGAGGCATGTGAGGAGCTGAAATCCATTCACTGCTTCCCTCCCACAGCAATGGCAAAGAGATGAACAGGACGAGGCCTCTCCTCTGCCAGAAAGTCATTAATGAAATATTTGCCCTCCCTGAGATGCACACATTTGGTGGAGCTGCTTATGCCAGTCCAGCTGCCACGACAGCTTTGCTTTGCTGTTCTTCCCCTATCACCTTCCAATAACCAGAACTCAGTTTGGTATTTTGGAAACTCTAAAGCCCACAGAATTCCAGAGAGAACAGACAAGCAGCTGTTTTCTTTTCTTAAATGGATGAACTATTGGACTCCTCCTCTGTAAGCCATGACATAGCAGAACATTTCCAAAACAGACAATCATCTGCCTCTTTTGTTGTGCATTTTTGGTACGACATCACAGAGGGATATTTTACCCTTATCTGCCTTTCAGGGAGAAGCTTCTTTTCCATGTCATGTATTTGTAATAAACAGCCATTATTCCTCCAACTGATATTCAAAACTATTTTTTTAGCTTTCAAAAAAGTCTGTGTGCTCCAGCATACCTGTGGTAACAAAATAAATACAAAAGGAATTAAACTCTTGATATAAAGATTAAAAAAACACACTTTGGTTAAGACTAAGGAAACCAGAACTGTAAGAAAAATAAGTAATTCCTCTTCCCACACATCAAGCCCACAGAAATGAAACAGTTTCTAGATTACCCAAAGCAGTTCACCCTTGAAATGCTGAGGTTGGGAATTTGTACATGAAGAAATTTTGTTTCAAAAGGTGAGGGGAAAAGACACAAATTCAAAAATTACCTGACAAAACCAGGAAGTATATAAACATGGAAAAAACAGGACAATATGTGTATTTGCATAATTTAACATTTCTCCAGCAGTGCAAGGGAAGGGGGATGAATTCTTTTTATAGCATTTTAAATGTCAGTACACAGAATGTAAAGTGCTTTGAGTCACTGCTGCAAAACCTTCCAGGAACATACTGAAATAAAACTAAACTGCATTTTAAAATAAATGCTCATGTACAGACTTTAAGTGACTGCAGGGTTTAGTAAGGGTTGAAAAAATTACTTTAATTCTCCACCACTGGCTCAATCCTGTACACAGAGAAATCAGTCAGCTACAAAAAGTGTCCTGCAAGTCCGAGGTGCCTATTGTCCCAGATTTATCCTGGGCAGCACAGGTAATGCCCTAAAAAAGACAAATTAATTCAACAAACACAAAAAAAAAAAAAAAAAAAAAAAAGTGCTGCTTTTAGCTACACTCAAGTAGCTCCTGCAGACTTCTCTGGGAGCAGCTCCCCCAGACTCAAATGGCTGCATACAAATGAGCAAGACCTTTCCCACAAAGGAGAACCACTGGACTTGGCCCTGGACAGAACTCAGACATTGTTTTCATCCCAAACAACAGGCTCGTTACACACCTCAGATTGTGATGGTTTTAGTTTTAGCAGGAAATTTTTCAAACTGAAGTTGCAAATAACCTCGGATGCAGTTAGTCCCTTACACTTAATAAATAGGAAGCATCAAGAATCTCCACAGTATTGAGATGCACAGAACTATTAATTGGTTTCAGAGTCTATTAAAAAACAAACAAAAAAAAAAAGTCCTTTGTTACTGAAAAAAAAATCATAGTTTCTGTTCTTGTGGTGTGTTCAAGTGCCAAGACAAGCAGCGGGAGGTTTTTACTGCATCCCAAACCACTGCTCTTGATCTGCCCACTGAGCTGCTTCACTGTCACTGCCTTCCAAGTCCCCCTCTTCTCCACTTCCCTCCATGTCATCCACATCTTCTTCCTGGGTGGCATCTGTTGGACTTTCCTCTTTTTCCATTTTCTGCAATCCTTCCAGTGACTTCTGATCGTTTGGATCCAAACTGAAGAAAGGAAGAAAAATACAACATTTATCTTGAAACTTTTTTCTCTTTGTGGCCTCAGTGTAAAGAGTAACAATAAAATCTCATCCTGTTGTCTGCACTTCCTGTTTAACATCATCAGGAAGCTTATTTTAGATGATGATGCAACTTCCCCTTGAGCTGCTGAAACACTGAGTCTTAAATATCTCTGTAAAACAGTTCTTGATGCCCAAGAATGCATTTATCTAAACATCCCACTCTTCCAGAAAACTTAGTCACCTCTCCCAACAATACTAATTATAAAGTAACATGAAAGCAGTAAAAATGTAAATGACTCTGACTAAATATAATCCATGCAGGCAAAAACCACCTGACCCATTTAATTTATGCAAGTTTGCAGCGGACATAATGTGCTGGATTTAAGGCAAACTGAAGATGTTGCAATCAAAACATGGGACTATTTAACAAAATAACACCCCTAAAATAGCATTTAGATTATGTGAAGTTGAATCATACTATTTAAATGTATCAAACAGCTCATTTTTATATGCACCTTCTAGCGTAAAGGAATGCATCCTAAAGTCTGACTATAAAATAATTAATAACTATAAATAATTCCATGCTTTAATCCTTTTGTTAGTCAAGGAATCACAAGCCTAGTGACACATTTAGCATTAATACAATCCCTCCATTTTGCACTTCTCACTTGGAAAGTCTCAAGACCAACCAATTCATGAACAGTGCCATTTGTGTGGCTTTCCTTGTTTTAAAGGCAGAACGATACGAACTCTGATTCTCATCCTAATCAATCAGTAGCTCACCTTTTTACTCATTGATTATTGGTTCTTGCAGACCTCCTGCAGCCCCGGGGGGTGCCTTACCTCAGGGCTATGCTGTACTGGTCCATGGCCTCCTGGTACTCGTTGACAGCCACCAGGAAGTCGCCCAGGATGCGGTGCAGGACACAGTCACTCTGGTTGGCCAGGGCATTCCTCAGCAAGGCAATCCCATCCTCATACTTCTGCTCTCTACCTGTTCACAGGCAAAACTGCTGCTTTAAGCAAGGGCTGAGACAAATCCATAAAAAGTCACAGTCCTCCCAACACAAGGCTATTTGTCCCTCTAGACCTGTCAGCAGGGAGAACAGCAGTGCTCTACTTCTTGCAAGATTAATTCTAAATGAGGACTTTTTGTTGCAATAGCTGTTATGTTCACAATTACATCTACTTTGAAGTCAAAACATTTTGTTTGCAATTGCTTCAAGTGTACTATCAGCTGCTGGATGCAATTACTTCCTGTGATTTTTCCTTCAGGATACAACTGATAAACCCCTGGGCTGTATCATCCCTGTTACATCCTTCACATCAACGTGGCCCCAGATACCTTCCATGTCCAAGGCTATCTTTACACAAACCAACACGGGGGGGAAAGGAACTTACTGAGAAGTTCTGCTTTCTTTACCACAGCTTTAATATAGTCAGGTCTTTGTGTGAGGGCTTTGTCCAGCAACGTTTTTGCTTTTTCCTGCGTGACTGGGTCCTCCAGGCACACTGTGGCCAGCAGGGTGAGGGTCTGTGCATTTGCCCCCAGGGTTTTGTACACGTTGTTTGCCATCACCATGGCCTCACGGATGCTGTTGGATGCCAGGTAACACTCGATGAGACCTGGTGATGTCAGAGGGAAACACTTCAGGGCTTGAGTCAGCATCACCTCTCCACTGTTATTTGCAATTAGGAGCACTCAGCTGCTGAACAGCTGACACTCCAACAAGCAAATACAAATTGCAATTGAGAAGGTGAATCTATGCACGTCAATGTACTCACTCTACAGATAACTGGCTTGATGTTTATTAATGAAAAAACCCCAACCCTAAGTACAATCTAACGTTTTTGTCCAATCCCAATACTGACATAACTAATACTTCACCTGGACTCTCCACTACTTGAAGCTGCTGTTGAGCTCAATGAGATTTAAATACTTCAGCAAATATGACAAAACAAAGCTCCCAGCAGAACCATCAGTCAAGGTCATCACCCAAAAGCGTGCTGCTCAAAACACCCACATCTGTTTACCTCCAGATTAAACAAAACAAAACCCAAGAAAATCATTCTTACAAATCCACGCGTTCCCTCGTGCCCTTTGCCCGAGCGCAATTGTAGGTTTTGGGGTGATATATATTTCCTAGAAAGCCAAGAGGAGGAAAGACCTGCTGTCCCCTCTTGGCTCAGGATCAGCAGGAGCCCGGGGCTCAGGGAGAGCAGCTGGGAGCAGCTGCCCTGGCTCACCCTCGTAGCAGTCCAGGCGGCAGGGCGCCAGGCGGATGGCCTCGCGGAAGTGGATGATGGCCTCCTGCACCCGGCCCATGTTGCGCAGAGCAGCTCCCTTCAGCAGCAGGGCTTGCACACTGTTGCTGTTCAGCTGGATAGCTTTGGCTCCCAAGTATAAGGCACGGGAGTATCTTTTGCTGTAGAAACTGTGACACCTAGAGAAAAAGGAGAGGGATTGTAAACGCGCGCTTGCCTGCGTAGTCAAGGGGGTTTTGGCTTCTTGTGTTTGAAGTTAAGGAAAAAAACTTCTTCAGGAATTTAAAAAAAACCATTTTGAATATTAAAACTGTTACTATTTAATGTATTGTTGGCATTGCACAGGTGTGTAACTCTGATAGGTTTAACATACAGAAAACAAACACGATAGACATTTACGGAGAGCTAACGTAAGCTACCCAAGAACAGAACAGACAGGAAATAAAAGCACCTTCTGAACAAAACAAGCTGAACCCACAGTGTCAGCTGTAACCCACCACATTCAGCAAACTGAGAGCTGAGGTAAGAGAGGAAACAACTCACCCAGATACCACCCAGGGCTCTGCGTGCTGGTCAGAAATATTGAAGAGCCGGCAGCCCAAGTTCTCCACATCCTCCAGCCGCCCCTCGCGCGCCAATAAATAACCATAAACATCCATTCCTAAAGAGACACCTGGGGATCAATCCTCAAGAAATGGAAAGTTCATCCACAAGAAAAAAAAAAAAAAAAGCCACAAAACCCACAAACACCTACTTTAAACTGTGCAAGCACCTGGATGGGTTCAAGACATGCAGCTTCTGAATATCAATTCTGAACTGAGAGCTGGGTAAACAATATACAATATTTCACTGCATGTAGGTGCTACTCTTCAGGTCAACTTTCTCTCAGGATTTACTCACCTTTTATTAGGTAAGGATCCAGCATTTGTGCTTGTTCAAATTTTAGGATGGAGTTTTTATTATCTCCAGCTCTGAAGTATAGATCTGCTAAGCTCCCCAGCAAATCCACATTATCTCTCAGCAATGACTTCTTCTCTAAAGAGCTTAAAGGGAAAAAAAGTCCATTATTTATAAATGATATTTTGAATATCGTTATATGTAAGAATTTATAAATGATTTGATCACACCATGCTCTTTCAACTCTTACCAGATGGTGTTTATTGCTCTGGTGTTGTCTCCAGTGTGCACAAAGGCATATGCCTTGATCCACACAGAGAGCCAATCCAAGTTGGGAATGCTCTGGATTATGTTGATGGTCATGGAGGCCACTTCTGCTCCCTTCACCGACAGCGAGAGCAAGCCTGTTCAGAGAAGTTCATACATCAATCTCAGCCACCCAAAACTGCCCTTGATACAAACTGTCTGAGGAGCAGAAACTCCCTCCCCTGACAAACACTAACAGCTGCTTACAGGGCTTGTTACAAGCTCTATAACGCGGGTAAGACAGGCAAATGCAAGGCAGCTGCAGAAGTGTAAATTCCAATTTTCCTAGGGCTGAACACTGCAGTGCTCAGGGAGTGCAGGCACCCACCTAGGATGGCATCCAGGGCCAAGGGGCACTGCCTCAGCACCTCCTTGTAGCTGGTCACCGAGGAGCGCTCCTGGCCTGCCTTCTTGTAGAGGTTTGCCAGCATCATATTGATCTGCAGGCAACAGAAACGGGGACAGCCGGGTGTGAGGAAGGAGAAAGAATCACTAAGAAAGGTCACAACTCTGTCTTCAAGCCTGCCTGCCTCTGTCCTGGGCAGAAGACAAAATAACCTGCACTTCTGAGAACACTCTAAAGTGCCATACAGTACAAAATGAAAGCTGGGGCTTCTTGCTGAGTACAAAAATAAAATCTACACTCTTTTGTACGTGCACAGTGCACCTTGAAATCTGTGTTTTGCATCAAAGAAGACAAAAGATGGGCTAGTGCTCATATGTGATGCCAAGAAGGATCTGTATATCCATTAATCAGTCCCTGCCAGGAATGTTCCCTGTATCCATGGAAGTGTTTGAATTAGCTTAGCAAGAGAGAAAGTTTCCATTCAGCTTCTGAATGCAGCCATGATTGACCAAAGAATGGAAATTATCTGAGCTCCTCACAACACAAGTAGCTGGTTTCTGCTGCAGCACTTTCATTTACTGGTCTATGTAGGCCAAAGTTTGCTTTTCTCAATCTTTCCTTCTTTTTCTGTTCTGCAAGTCGGTCAGAACACTCTGACATTAACTGGAGTTTAAGCCATGTACACTTTTAGGACAATTTAACATGAAACACAGTTGACTGATCTGATGTGTTAATCTTTTAAGCCCTTCTGAGTAACAGAGCCAGCAAGCAAAGACTCCAGAGATTTGGCACTGCAGACCACAAAGGGATCTAAATATTTAACATTATCTAAACTGTTGCTGAAAAGGATTAAAAGATTTTAAAAGATGGAGCACTAGCAAACCTTCTACTTGCCAATGTCTCCAGCCTTTCAAGGATTTGGTTTTGTTCCAACTATACAAGAAGTTAATATAGATGCATAAAAACTTTTAGCTTCTTTCATTTTTTTCTTTAAGTTCTTTCTAACAGAGGAAATACAAAATTGGTATGACTTTAAAGAAAAGGGTCCAAATCAGCTAATTTAAAATTGGGAAATGCTACCAAATGATATTTAACTAATGAAAAAGACATCATGCCATTAAACCTATATACTCTATTCTGCCCTAGAGATACACTGAGCAAGAACCTGTGACAGAAACGTGCCAGAACTCACCTTTGGAGTTCTCTGCCTGGAAGGAATCCCATCCAGAATAGCAATGGCATCTTTATCTTGCTTCAGCATTGTGTAACATTCAGCCATTTTGTATTTCACTTCAATTTCTGATGGTAAACACTGAAACAAAAAAGAAAGATTTAAATACAGTGTTGGTTTAATCAGGTATGAAACCTTTAATAAGGTCTCCTCATAAATATTTATACTGTGTTGAAAAAATATCTGCTGCATGTAAGTTGACAATGCAACTCATTGCTAGTTCATACTGCTCCTGCCTTCAAATTAAAAGCATGAAGTACACATACAGAAAAATTTCATGCTGGAGACCATTTTAAGTTTAGAGAACACCACAGATATCATTAAACTAATTAGCCTTAAATGTCAGGTTTATTTGACATGATAAATACACAATCTAAAGTATTTAACAGAGATGTAAAGGTGATGCTCAGGGATGTGGTTAGTGATGGACTTGGCAGGGACTCAAGGATCTTTTCCAGCCTCAGTGACTCTGTGAATATTGAGTCACCAACATTAATTGGAAGGGGAAATGTGATGACTTTATGCAGCACATTATCAATTCTTAAATACCTGGCTTTGGGGTGCTGATGCAGCATTCCCAGTAGAAGGTCTGACTTTGGAGGTTTTACTTAAGGCTTTTTTCTGCTGTAAGGCCATTGTGTACTTGCTGACAGCATTCCTGTATTCCTTGTCATGGAAGAGGGAGTCTGCATGATAGACAAGGAGCTGGTACTTCTGAGAGGGAGAGAACAGTTCCCTAGAAGAAATGAACACAGAAAGGCTGAGATCAGGTGGCTGCACAAGAATCAAAACCTTACAGATCCAAAGTATCTGTAGCTTTGGTTTGCCAGGCTTCAACTTGGAACTGCTGCAGCTTCTTTACTGCCCTGGAAGTACCATTGAGTAACAGCACTGACTCCTCACACAGGGGTTATCTCACCAATTTCTTTTATCTGTAAACAAACAAATCCAACAGCCACTCCTGACACCTCACCAGCAACAGCAGCTCGGTGTTTGGCAGCTTGGCCACTGCCCCCATCCTTTCTGCAGCAAGCCACAGGCTGTCAATGTCCACTACACTGGATCAACTTTCTCCCAGGACACATACACCTTTCATTAGGTAAGGATCCAGCAGTTTGTCAGCTTTTTCAGAACAGAGTTTTGTCTGAATGGACTCAAGTTTAAAAGGCATCCCAGCTCCTTGCAGAGCTGTTCTGGTCCTAGTCCCCATTCCCACATTATACAGACCCTCTTTGTAACACTTTTAGTATGTGTGCAAATCAAACTACACAACTGTGGCCTTCCAGGACCTGCAGGGAGCCAACAAAAACCAATGGAGAGAGACACTCCAAGGGCCTGGAGTGACAGGACACGGCAGAATAGCTTCACACTGACAGAGGGCAGCGTTAGATCGAATATTAGGAAAAATTCTTCCTTGTGAGGGTGCTGAGGCCCTGGCACAGGGTGCCCAGAGCAGCTGGGGCTGCCCCATCCCTGAAGTGTCCAAGGCCGGGCTGGACAGAGCTTGGAGCAACCCGGGATAGTGGGAGGTGTCCCTGCCCAAGGCAGGACTGCTGTGAAACAAAACAATGCTCCAGCTCCCTTCGGTGATTCTCCGATTCTCCGGCAGGACACCCATGATGTAGCGGGCACCCTGAAGGGATGAAACCCGAACAGAGGCGGGCTCCATCAACAGCAGGGCAGGGACGGGGACACAGGGACAGGACAGGGACAGGGCAGGAGCAGAGGACAGGGCAGGGACAGGACAGGGACAGGGCAGGAGCAGAGGACAGGACAGGGACAGGACAGGGACAGGGCAGGAGCAGAGGACAGGACAGGGACAGGACAGGGACAGGGCAGGAGCAGGAAGGACAGGGACAGGACAGGACAAGGACAAAGGGCAGGAGCAGGGAGGACAGGACAAGGGACAGGACAGGGACAGGGGCAGGAGCAGAGGACAGGGCAGGTCAGGGAGAGTGCGGGACAGGGACAGGACAGGCACAGGGACAGGACAGGCACAGGAGGACAGGACAGGGACAGGACAGGGACAGAGACAGGGCAGGGACAGGGAGAGCAGAGGACAGAGCAGGTCAGGGAGAGTGGGACAGGACAGACAGGGACAGGACAGGGCCAGCCCGAGAGCGGCCCCGCTCCCCACACGCTCCGCGCCCGCTGCCGGCGGGGCACTCACGGGTTGTTGCCGCTCATGGTGAGGAGCAGCCCGCTGAGCAGCCGCACGTTCGAGTGCAGCCCGGCGGCCGCCATCTCGCGCACGTGCTCCACCACACTCATGCTGCCGCCGGCGGGGCGGACGGGACGGGGTCGGGGGTGGGGGGGAAGCCGGGAGAGACCCCGAGCGAGGCACCGGGCACGGAGCCGCCGCCGCCGCCACTCCAAAATGGCGCCACCGAGGGGGCCTCGCGCGCCGCCGCCTGCAGGCGGCCAAGGCACTGCCCGCGCGGCCCGACAGGCGCGCCGAGGGCAGCCCGAGGCAAGGACCCCCCGCGGCGGCGGGAACGGGCGTGAGGGGAGAGCGGGGCCGGGCTCCGCCGTGAGGGGAGAGGGGGGCCGGGCTCCGCCGTGAGGAGAGCGGGCCCGGGCTCTGCGTGAGGGAGAGCGGGCCGGGCTCAGGCCGGGCTCCGCCGTGAGGGGAGAGCGGGGCCGGGGCTCACGGCCCGGGGCTCCGCCGTGTTATAAGTAGCGGCGAATAATTTGTTCAGCCGATAAAGTCCAATCAAAGTTTTATTAATTACAGCAAGCGGTAACAAGCAAACAGCGCTGGGTGCAGCCAGGGAGTCAGCGCTCCACCAGTGGCCCACACACTGCCCCTCCCGCAGTCCTCCTTTATAGGGTCTCTTCCTCCGTATCTCTGTCTCTTCAGCCGTTTCTTCTTCTCTCCGGCTGGGGTAAGTTTCGCAATCCAGTGCCGGAGGGATACCCGGCTGAGCAGCTTTGCTGTTAAACATTTACCTCACCCGTCTTCTAACATTCACACTAAAAGTAAATCCCTTCACTGGGTTTGTTCTTCCTAATTCTGATGAACAAATATACTTGGCTACCTATTACAGCCGTGAGGGGAGAGCGGGGCCGGGGCTCCGCCGTGAGGGGAGAGCGGGGCCCGGGCTCTGCCGTGAGGGATCCGCTGTCCCATGGGTGCTCTGGGGCAAGACACGCACTGCCCGTGCCTCCACAGCTCCGCTCGTTGTCCTTCTGCGGCTACTCCGAGGGTTGCCGCAGCTAAATGTGACTGAGGTCTCCGAGATAAAAATTGGAAAGACCTTTCAAAAACCTACATCTCTTCTGAGAAATGCCTCACCAGGTCTGCCGTTAACTACAAGGACAGACTGAGAGATGTATCTCAGATAAACTTTATTTTCCCATCTTCATTACATAAAACTTTTTAAAATGTGGCTGTCCTATTCCTAAAAATGGAATCAGTGAGAACTTTCAGTTTGGACATGCCATCACTGCTACTGGAGAGGAACACAGCTCCCAGCAGACAAATCCACCAGGCAGCAAAACATCACCAGCACTGGCCTTCAGGTAACTCTAAAAGTGTTGGTGCTGTGTGGTGACTGTGCCATGAGCCTGCATGAAGGAACAAAACCTGAATAAACTAAAAGTGGGTTTGTGTTCTTCCAGAAATCATCAGCTGCTTTTCACCAGTTTGTGAGTGTCCGAATGTGCCATCAGGAAGGCGGCCACAGCCCCGGCTGTGTGAGACCTGCCTGTGTTACCCTGCAAAGGCATTTCAGGAGCACAGCTCTGCAGAGACAGACTGCTGAACAAACAGGTAAATGCCTGCAAACTGCAGGCCCTGCATTAATCCCAGTTTTCAATGAGAATGATTCACTTCCGGCTGATGAATGTTGTGCAGTAATCGTGGAATCACAGAATGCTTTGGGTTGGAGGGGACCTTAAAAATCATTTAATTCCATCCATGGCCAGGGACACCTTCCACCTGCCCAGAAGGCTCCAACCTGGCCTTAAACACCTCCAGGGATGGGGCAGCCAGTTTCTCAGGGCATCCTGTGCCAGGGCCTCACCACCCTCACAGTGAAGATTTTTTTCACAGAATCCAACCTAACCCTGCCCTCTGTCAGCTCAAAGCCATTCCCCCTTGTCCTGGCACTCCAGGCTCTTGTTGGCTCCCTTCAAGTCCTGGAAGGCCACAATTAGTTCACCCCAAAGCCTTTCACAAAAACAAAACAAAAAAAAACCCCTCTTTGATTTCTTTCAAGGCTGTCCATAAGACACACAGTAGTTACCACATTAATTACAAGCAAATTTTATTGAAAACAAGGTAAAAATCACTGCACTGGACAACACAGCGTGAGAGGTCTGTTTTCCCTGGACATACAACACCCAGACTCCAGCCAGCAGAGCAATGACACAGCTCCCCTGCCCCACAGCCAAGCCCATTTCTTCTCTTAAATACAAGCCCTGTTTTAAATGCTGCAGCCACGATTACAAAGCAGCTTGCATCTGAAACAGCACGTTAGAAATCACTTATTAAGCACCAGCTTAATAATATTTGCTTACACAACTTATCTTTTTGCTCTCCCTCCCTCTACCACTCATCGACAGGTTTGGTTTTTTTCTTTTTTTTTACTTCATAAGCACTTAATTCTTCCTTGGTACAAAATGTATCCAAAACAAAGGCAAAAGACTCAAACATCTTGCTGTGGAAATGCTTAAAGTTGTTGCCACTTGGCTTCACTGCCCAGGGCCTGAGAGACTCTTGTTCATGAACTGCCTCTTCACAAAGCAGATCCACCACTGCAGAAGGAAGTACAGAGTCAGAAAAGCTGCACAAGTGGTTTCCATTGACTTTAAAGTATTCAATCTCTGACACACAACAAATATTAAGGCTCCAATTTTATATATAATTCTCCACACTGGTTTCTACTGGATTGAGGTGAACAAGACAATAGGAATGGACACAATGAGTTCATATTGCAGGACTTTGAATTAAAATGGGGAATTCTACTTTCACTTATTTATTCTATTTTATTCCAGTCCAATCATAAATGAGGGATGCATCAGGAAGCTATGCCTTTGAAATTAAATTAGCCTAAGTAATTTCGACATTAAATGCAGTCACATTTGCACGTGAAACGTGAACACTCAGGAGGTGACTCATTCATTGATTAGTGATTTTTTCAATCTGGACATGAGGCAAAACAATCGACTTCAAAGCAGCTCTCAAATCAGAACTGCCTGAGAAGAGAAACAGCACCTCTCGTGCTTGTGAACTCCCTTTGCAACCCCAGCCAAGAGCAGATGTGCAGTGCTTTGAAGAGCTGAACCAGACACCTTTTATTACTGCCCTGCTTTTGAAACTAACCCAAACTGGCATTCACTGTCCTATCACATTAGGTTAAATTTACTGATAACTCACAGCTGCCATTTCACTGTAAAATCAGCCAGGCTTGGCTGAAGTTACCCACCCCTGACCCTCACCCCATCACCTCACACGTGGCTGAGAAAACACCTCCAACCTCTGCTTATCTCTGAACTCACCTTGCTTGGCTTGTCACTCTGGGGATCAAACACCTTGTCACAAAGGCGAAGGCCGGTCTCTTGCCTCAGCTGCTGCAGGTAGGCCCTCATCACCTCTGAAAGCAGCACAGCAAAACCAGAGTAAACTGGGCAGCCCCAACACAGGGAGGCATGGACATCACTGCTTACAGCAGAGAGGGAGTTTCACATCTGCAGGGACTCCCAGCTGGCTGAGCTGATCTGCTCAATTTATCTATGGAACCAGGGGAATCCTCAAGGTCACAAAATCCAGCTTGTGCTGCCCTCAGATTTAAGTTCAGCAGTTGTTTTTCTAACTGCAGTCACAACAGTGCAGTTAATGAAGTGTGACCCTCAGAGGTCAGCCTTACCTTCCTCCTGCTTGTTGGCAGGTTTGGCGTAAATGGCGTTAAGTGGAAAGCCAGGCTCCCCTGGGATTGGGAAGTTAGTGATTCCTAGGGTGTACATTTCCTTCTCTCCCTGGCCTTTGGAGTTACACTGGAAGAACCAGGCAAACAGTAGGTTAGCAGTTATGAACAAAAGCTGACACAGCACTAGACCCAAATATTTTACAAATCTGGAACATGAAGACTCATCAAGAACAGCAACACAGCACATCAACAGCCTTGGAGTATTTGAGGCTCTGACAACTGGGACTGGAGTGAACAGGATTATCTGTTCCCCTGGAAGGAGAATATTAGGAAATAATTTCCTTAGAACAATCCTCAGAACAGACTGTTTCTCACCTGCACAGAAATTCAGTTTTTCTTACCTTCTGCAGCTTTTTCAGGCACTCAGAAATGTAGAGGGTTACATAGATCAGTGTTCTGTCAGCCTCATTCTGCAAAACAAGAGCAGGAACTCTTAGATTACAGGACTTTGTGGAACTGATAAAGTCTGAAACAGGAATGAATTCAAGCCATTTTGGGCTATAGTTTCCCCATGAGAGAGAGATTTGCAATTCATGACATTTACCCAACTTGAAAGATTAAGTGGTAGGGGAGTTCTTGTGATCTTCTAGAATTACTTCCTTGAAAATAAATTTGTATTCACAGCACCAACCCTCCAAAGAACTAGAATATGCTCAGAATCTCAAAAGATTACCTTAATTTCATAATTTTTGAAGAAAACGTTAGCTTTGAAGTAGTAGATGGCTTCATCTATAATATCTGTGTCCTTAGCTAATAAAAAAGAGATACAGAGTTAGGCAGTGCACTTACACTACATTTGTCATAACGCTTACTCACTGAAATACATAAATAAGGATTATTGCAAAAGCAAAACCATGGTATTTACAAAAAGCAGAAGTCAGTACCACGTAACAGAAAACTTCTGAAACACCATGAGTTCAGACTGTAATATTCAAGTTCCCTACTTCCTTCCCCTGTGATATGTCTTTTCACAAACAGCAGCAATTCAGCAGTTCCCCACTTTTCTACCACTTTTGAGTAACTCATCAAAGTTTTAACATCATAAAAGGACAGAAAAAATGTTTTTGGAGAAAGCATACCAGCACAATCACTCAGATTCCATTATCCTCTTCAAATAAAGGAGGGGAGCAGAACACAGTGACAATCTGACTTTTGCTGCTGAAACACTTCCTTTACACTTCCCTTTTCAACCTGAACTGCCGCATTTCTGGGGAATCCCAAGCCTGGGAAGTTCAGGTGTTGAAGGGGATCCGTGCCTGGCTGCCTGTGAGGTGCCTTCATCTCATCCTTGAAGCCCCACACCCTGCGGAGCTGCTGTCCCTGAGCCGCGGCCGAAGCGCGAGTTCTCTGTAGCTAAACCCCCACTTCCTCTGACACAGAGGCCTCAAACCACCACTGCCTCCTGCAAACCCTGCTCAGGAGCACCAGAACAGCAACCACAGGCTTGGATTACTGAGACCACAGCATGGAGCACAATCATCTGTACACGGTTATTTTCTACGATTTGCACAACCGAAGTAGTTGTAAGCTTTCCTCCTCCCTAAACTGCAAAGCCTTCCATTTCCCACTGTGGCTTCTTGTCACTCTTGCTGGGGCTGGCTTAGAGCAACCCCTGAGATGATGAGCTACCATCCAGTCATTCAGAGATTATTATAAACTTACTTTCTCGAGGTGCTGGGCCCTTGAACTGGCTTCTGATGGGTAACAGTGCCATGTTCCCAATTAGCTTCGTGTCCGAGTCCATTAAAGTGGAGTGGTAAGCCTAGAGTCAGGGAGAGCTGGTTACTGATCCTACTGAAAATAGGCATTTCCATATCCAATCACATGTCCCCTGTGTCTTCATCAAACAGGAGTCACAGCCTTGTTCTCTATGATGATTCCAGCAATTTTTTCCTTGTGCAAACAATTGATATTTTCTATTTAGGTCCAGATCTTGGTGCCATTCTGGTGAATGCCAGGAAAGCACCAACCACTGCCACCACTTGTAGTGGCAATGGTGGGAGATGGGATAAACCCCCTGTTGTTGGTCTGCAGGCACAGTTCATCTCCAGGCTGCCCTGACCCCATCCTGGCAGCACCAAGGGTAACAGCCCCCACTCACCTGCCTGAGTCTTGGGCATTGCACTGAAAGTTAGTTGGTCATTAAAAAATATGTAATTTACTCCCATGCCTGGCTATTAACAGTAGATAATTATAAATAAAGCCAGGCTTAATGCAGTTTTTAAAAACCCAACAAAACTGATTTAAGCGAAAAACAAACTAGCTTTCTGCATATAACAAATTCTTCCTGGAAAACCCATTTTAAACAACTAGTGAGTTTAGTGTTAGGCACTTTCCAAACGTTTCCTGGGGGCTGTGCCAGGCCACTGGGAATCCCTCACCTCCCAACCCACCTTTTGAGGAGGACAGAGGAGGATGTGACTGGGGGAGGCTGGGTGTAAAAAGCAGTTTATTGCACTGAGGGAAGGTGGTGCGAACAAAGCCAGAGCAAAGCCCTGCTGTGACCCCCCGCTCCCGGCTGCGGGTGGATCCCTGGCAGGAGAGGAGGAAGAGGAAGGCGCTGGCCTTGCAGCGGCCTCCCATCGAAGCCATTCCCCGCTCTGAGCAGCGCTCCCCGCAGCTGCAGCCCTCTCTGCCCCGCAGCACAGCCCCCTGCCCGGCCCGGGCTCGCCCCCCGCCCGCTCTGCCCGCTCAGCCGCTCACCGGCATCTCGAAGGGCGGAGGGGAGCGGGGCGAACCGGCCAGGAGAGCGGGCACCGAGAGCTTCCCTCCTCGCCTACGCTGCAGGAAATGAGGCAGCGGCAGAGGCGGTGCGAGGAGGGGAAGCGGGAGCCGCGCACCGCCCCGGGAAGGGATCCCGGGAGGCAGCGCCGTGCCCGGGCAGCGGCCCTGCGGGGAAAGGGCCACGGGCAGGCACTGCGCTTCCAGGGCACTGCCGGTACCGGCAGGGCAGCCCGGAGACACCGCCCGCTCGGGAAGGAAGGCGTTCCGGGATGCTTCGCTCGCAGCTGCTGTCTCCTGTGCGTTCCCAGCACAGCCCAGCCGGCGGCACGGGGCACTTCGCGTAAGGAAGCACTACAGGGGTCCAAACGTGTTGTGTTCAGAGGGATACAGTATTTTATCCAATTGCTATCATTACCGTCCCTGTGACCCAGCGCTGCTGAATTTGTCCCCTGGCATTTAACTCCCGAGTCAGGGAGACAAAATAGGGAGGTTTGGAAGGTGAGTCACAATAATTCAACTGCAGGGCTGGAGGGAATTTATCCTTTCACCACGCCCTAAGCATGGCTCATCCCAATGGCAGGCTGGAGGCAAATTAAACCCTGGTAGTTTCCCTAGTTTCTGTAACACACACAAGCATAATTTAAAAGAAAAAAGTTTATTAAAGTAGCTATGAGGTCATGTAACTCACTCTCCACTATAAATATCAGTTATTTTACAGATAAAACATCAAGTATGTTTGTGTAGGGGTTTGTAGAGGTTAGGGGTTTTTTTTATTTAATTTTAATTTTTTTTACCAAAAGCAAAGTATTTTCCTCCCAGTTTGAACATAGTTTTTACTCATCCACGTGATCTTGAAAGTATTCATCCACAAGAGCAGATTTATCTTCCTCACATTCCTGTAAAAAAGCCCAGAAAAATATAAACCTTTCTGAGTTGAACACAGGAATCATCAGGAGACTTTGAACAGTTATGCAGGAAAAAAACCTTCATCATCTCAGGGTCTTTTCTGATATTTGAAGGTTAAAACTGTTACTTTTAAACAACCAGTTCATCCATCTGCACATGCAAGACAATATTACAGAATTTCCCTTTTATAACTAACTGAAGATACAAGCATTGTCACTGAAAGACTAAACACAGCTTATTTTGAACTGTACTAAGACAAGACTTTATTAGCAAGGCAAAGAACATATTCACATTACAACTTCTATTATGGATACTTGAATTTTTCATCTTCTCACCAACAGTCCCTTACCTTTGGTTCTTTAAATTCCAGATCTTCTCCATACTGAATGGTGAAGTCAATGTGCTGCAGAACAATGTTTATGCTTTCCTCATCAGAGCGATCCAGAGGCAGGAATCGAACCATTCCATAGTCGTCAATCTATGGAAGGGTTCAAAGCATGCTGGGAATGCAGAAAGGCAATTCTCTACTCTAAGCCTTAAACCACATTTGTTTGGACTTCTAAAATACCATTTCAAGCCACATTGCAAACCAATTCCCTACTCAGAACACCTGGCTACCAGCCCTAAGCTCTACACAGTAGCAAAAGTCAATTCCCAAAATTGCCAACAGAAAAGAATTCAAAGAAAATGTATCTGGCTATAATCCAGATATCAAGAATATCATATCAGTAGTATCAAGAATCTCATGCTAATCTGAAAAAATAACTGAGTAAAAACGAGGCAAAAAGTGAATTTTAGGGTACCAGCTCAAAAGCAATATACCTACCAATCCACATATAGATTTGGTCAGTTTTTTAAACCTTTTGCTTTTCAATATATTTGTAGAATCTTCAATCATAGAATACATATCTGGATCCAAGTACCTGGAGAAACAAAGTCATCATCACCACTGGAAGTCTGTCATTCAGAAGGACACAAAAGAACTAAGATTATTTACAGAAAAATCCAGAGATCAGTACAAACATGGGGCTATTCTTTTGTCTCTGACTAAACTAAGCATCCTACCCAGAAGTTTAAAGATTATTGTTTGAAATAAACAAAATCCATCTTCTCCCATTCCAAAAAATTATGTTTTACTTGTGGGAAACACTAGACTGAACTTTCAGTGAACTGTGCCTCAGTACATTATACTACAGAGTAAAGAAGTTTTTGGAACTTACTTTTCTATTTCCTTCTTGGCTTTCTTGCTCAGTAAATCCATTTTGGTCATGACGTTAATCTGTGGAATCTCCAAAGATATCATTGCACTGAGAGCTGCCAGGATTCCAGAAATAAACTTGAAGAGGATGAAAAATGATGGATTAAAGTACAGGAAAACACAACACAAACACTCAGAACACTCAGCCACAGGCCAAGTCTGGTAATGAATATATGGAACATGGACAAAAAGCCATAGAAGGAATCATTCTCTCTTTTGGAAAAAGGAGGTGCCAAGTGTACCCCTTCAACTTTTGGAGCCTCAAATTTGGATCTGCCACTGAAAAGGGCATTAAGAAAACCCAAACCCTTCTTGGCACAGTTACTGCTAATGGGGAAAGTAGCCTGCTTGTTCTTGGGATCTGAGAAAGCTCTTGTGGAATCACAGAATTTCAGGTGGAAGGGATTTCTGGAGGTTATCTGGCTCCTAAAACTGCTCAAATAGAGGCACTCCCAGGTCAGAGCAGGCTGCTCTGGGGCTTGCCCAGTCAAGTTTTGACTCCATGAACAGTCACTGCACAATCCCTCAGTGCCTGTCCCAGTCTGCCCACTCTCGCAGTGCTGGCTGTCTTTACATCCACCTGGGATTGTCCTTGCTGTGTCTGAGGCAGCTGATGACAGCTGCCAGATCTCCCTGGACTTAGCAATTTTTCCTCTGGGCAAACCCAGCTCCCTGAATGGCTCAGACTTGTTCTTCTTTATAAAAACGAACTTTATCAACAGATTCCAAACGGGTACCTTGAAAGATTCCACCATAAACTGAGAATCCACGAGGAAAACTCCACAGACACGGAATTCCCACTGCTGCAGCTGCTCCACCAACTGTTTCATCACTGGCAGGTGTGTGTAGAGTTCAATCTGACCTGGGCACACTCAGGATATTAACAGGGAGGAATGTGAAGCAAAGAGGAACAGTCCACAGTTATATACAGACATGGGAATTGCACTTAAATAAAAAGGAAAGCACCCTCTTTTCAGGCAGCTCTGACTGTGTCTGGGTGAAGTGGAAAAGAAATAAAAAGGGGTTTTCCTCCTGTGGTCTCCAGTTAGTGTTAGCCTGCAGTTGCCACAGCTCATGATGTTTCCAAACGTCTGTGCTGTCACCCAGGACCAAGTTCACTCCTGGGACACCTGAAAGTGACTCTGGCAACTGTTAACAGCTCAGCAAAACGGGAATGATCACAACCATCTACAACCAAATGTTCCACTCTGCGAATTTTCCAATGCTTACGAAGGGCGATACCAGAACACTGGTGTGTGTTTACCTGGGCAATCAAACAAAACATAGTCATCCTCCACGTGCCCGAGGCTCTCCTCCAGCCAGCTGAAGTTGTTGGCAAAGTATTCCATGCAAAACACCAAGCCACCGTTGGGGCCAAACCTCAGGGAGTCATCTTCCATGACATCGTCCACTTCTATCAGCTCGCGGATGTCTGCGACAACACAAACCAGAGCCAGGCAGTGAACTCTGCAGGCAGTCTGGCAGCTGGGAAAGCAACAGGACTTTACAGCAGGGCTGGGAGCAGGGGATCTCCCTGGCACAGCACAGCCAGCAGCACAGCAAAGCAGGTTGTGTTCATGAAACTTGCCTTAATTCCCCAAAGAAATATATGCTAAGTACTTCCCCGGGCTTATGTGAGGCAGGTCTTTTGAGGGTTCCTTGTGATTGTCTGGGAAACATCTCATTCCCCAGATTTTCTTCTTATAGTCCTGGATCTTCTAACGAATCTCTTCTCCTGAAAGCATCTCAGCTATGTGGCCAGGTCAAGATGCACTTTTCTTATCATCCTTGCTCAGACACAAACACTGTTGTTGTTCTCGAAACTGAGGCATCTGCCAGTACATATCAATCACTGGCGCAGGTAAATACAGGGATTAAGCACGAGCTGGCACAGGGAGTAGGGACAGTGACTGCTGTAGGGATCTACCCCTATTACAAAACTGCCTTAATCTCTAACACAGGCACTGAGCACTCTTTGCTACCAGACTAGAATCACTCACTGATACAAGGACCACACAATATTTTACTGAAACCGTTTTCCACCACCTTCCCCCGCTGCTGCACGGGGCTCTGTTTTCGAGCTACACAACTAGTCCGGGCTGCCTGGAGCCCGGCGCCCGCCGCTCACCTGCCATGACGGGGTAGCTGAAGAGCTCGGCCGCCGGGTCCAGGTTCACCACGTGCACGGCGCGGCCCAGCGCCTCGCAGTGCTGCACCATGGTGGAGCAGTACGTGCTCTGCAAGGCACACGGAGCCGTCAGGAGCCGTGAGGAGGCTCCCGCCGCCCGCCGTGCCCCGCCGGGCCCCGCTCACCTTGCCGCTGCCCGCCGGGCCCATCACCAGCTGCGCGTAGCGGGGCATGGCCGCGGCGGCGGCCCCGGCGGGAATTGGCCGCTGCGGCGCGCCGTAGCTGGGTTGAAGGCCGGGCCTGCTGAGCGCGCGGCCCCGCCCGCCGCGGTACGGCGCGCCGGCGGGGTCAAACCGTGCCCGCCCCTCTCGCGAGACGGCGCCGCTGGGGCGGGCGCACGTGCACGCGCGGTGAGGGAGCGGGACCCGCCGCGGCCCGAGGGGCCTCCGGTAACACCGACAGCGCCCCCGGGCCCCGCCCGCCGCCCGCTCCGCTCCCGCTCAGCCCGCGCCTGAGCGGCTAACACACGCGCCCGCTCCCTCTCGGCGCTGCCGCCCCTCGCCGCGATCCCCCCGGTGTTTGTACCGAGCATCCTCCCGGCGCCCTCCTTTCCGCCGGCACCGCCCCGCCCTGCGAGCCTGCCCCTCCTCAGGTACCCGAACGGCATCCCCTCGGTTCGCCCCCGTCATCCCCTCAGCTCCCCCCGTTATCCCCTCAGTTCTGCCCCCACAATCCCGCCAGCTCCCCCCGTGATCCGTGATCCTCCGTGATCCCCCCGTGATCCGTGATCCCAGCACCCTTCCCCGAGCCGCCCTCACGTCTTGCCCCCTGAGCCCTCAGCTCGCCCTGTCTGGGCTTCAGGAGCAGCCCAGCATCCTCCCCGCACTCTGCTCATCTGCCGCCTGTCCTTGGCCCCCTACCCTGGAATTTCCCCTCAGCATTCCTCACTGCTCAGCACAATTTATACAACATCCGAAGCGCCCTCACACTACCCTGTTTGTTCCCATCGTCCTGGGGGATTTCTTGTGTGTTCCAAACTCTTTCCTTGTTGACTCCTGTCTTCTGAGTGCCCTGCTTGAAAACCTATGTGTAAACCACTATAAATCCATCAGTTGCTTGAGTTTGCTTTCCTTTTTTTGTGCTGGTTTTTTTTCCCCCAGTGTTCTTGGATCAGATTGTGACTCATCAGGCACTGATTTAAATGACCCCTTTGCTTTGCTAATATGCGGGAGGTACCTGCACACTGTTCTTGTGCCGCCGATTTAACATGATACTTCACGCAGTCTTTAACCCAGTGTGTTCTGGAATTCCGTGTGGGTTTCTCAAAGGTCTTTCTTCATTTGGTGGAACTTTGCTTTCTTTCCTTTACGTGCTAAAATTCCAATCCTTGTGTAGCACTTTTCCCCATGTTTCCATTATTTTTGACTCCCATTTTCTTCTCCGTGATCTCTCACGCTCTTGTGCCACTCGCCCCTCTTTCCCCTGGTGTTCTAGCCGAATGGGAGGGATGGGACTGACCTAAAGCCATGCCCTGGGTGCTGATTCTCTCGCCCTGTGCCCTGCAGGCGTGTGACATGGCCACGGATGTGGCCGAGCCGGTGGTGCCTGACTGCAGAGGGGACGGCAGGAGCGGGGCCCGGCCGGACGCCGATTACCCGCTGCGGGTGCTCTACTGCGGAGGTGAGTCCGGGGGCATCGGGGCAGCGCACAGCTCTCCCTTAGCACAGGAACGGCCTCTGAGCCTTAGTGTGACAGCAAGGAGTGGAGTACAGGAAAGTGCTGTGCGGTGTTTAGAAGTGTTCTTTACTCGCTCCGTTCGTAGTTCCGTGGGTGAAATTTAAAGGGAAGTAAATAAACGATCTCGGCAGGTGTGGTTTTAGGTAGGAATGGCGTTTTGCTTCAGGCTGCAGCACAGCTGCAGGGCAGTAGGAAACAGCCCTGTTGTGTGTGACAGTCTGCACGGCTGCTTTGGGTGTCCCCTCTTTGGGATGTTGGCAGCTCTTGGAGAAGGGAAAGCTAACCAAACCACCTGGGACTTTGTTCAGTGTCTCTTTTGCCTCAGGTAGAAGTGGTGTTTTGTTCTCTAGCTTTTCCCAACCATGGGCATCTCCTCCTCTTCCCTCAGTGACTGGCAGCTCTTGCTGTGATGGTTTTATCCTAATGCAGAGCGTGTGAGCACAGGTCTAATGAGAGAGGAATTAAAATGTGGAGTGGCAACAATAAAGAAAAGTTTTTGAGTCAGCGTGTGGTTATAACCAGAAGTTATGTAAGAGCTCATCCCTGACTTTAAAGCACAATTTGGAATTTAATTACTAAGGCTTTAAGTAAAAAAATAAAAAATTCCTTGTGTAACCTGCTCTTTTTTTTTTCCCCTTCTTTCTTCAGTCTGTTCATTGCCAACAGAGGTGAGTTAACTTTTTGTGTTCAAATTTTCTTCTGTCCTATTATACCCTATTTTGGTGTATTTGTGATGTATTTTGTCATTCCTCCACTAACAACCTTCCTATGGCTTTTCTCCAGTACTGTGAATACATGCCTGATGTGACTAAATGCAGACAATGGTTAGAAAAGAATTTTCCAGATGAGTTTGCAAAACTTACAGTAGGTAAGAGTCTTTTCTATTTTCTAACTGTTATGTGTCCTTGGACATATTTAGAAATATCTGAGCTTGTCCAGTTCTTATCTCTTTCCTTTTCCTGCTGTGTCATGTGAAAGTTAATGCTGTTGGATGCTGTGAAATAAGTTTTATAATGTCAGAAAACACTACATAATCATTGTATAGTTTCATTTATAATATTTGAGCTTTCTTAAGGTTCCTGCCATAAGCAGTCATCCATGCACTTGTTTCCCATCAGAGTTAGTTTATTGGATTTTATGTCTGTCCAGTCTATAGTGGATGGCTGGAGGAAAGATCATTAATAATGGGGAACTTACTTGTTTGCATTTGGAATTTCAGTGTTTGCATTATCATTAATTCCTGTCTCTCTGTGCAGGAGCCTTTATTGAAATTGTCACTGGAGTCTAATTTGCATTAGTACTGTAATGAAGATGTAACATGCATCAGTCAAAAGGCTGCTGCACTTCAGCATGGCTTACTGATTAAGGCAAAATATCACTTTACCTTACTTTCTGTTCCTGTAAGGCTGTGGCTGTTTGACCACTAATTTTGTGCTTTTTCCCCCCTCACTCCTTTTTGCTGCATTTAAGAAAATTCGCCTAAACAAGAAGCTGGGGTTGGAGAAGGCCAAGGAAATGTGGGAGGAGGAGAAGAAGAGGAGAAGAAGAAGCAAAAGAGAGGCAAGGTCTAAATAGTTGGATTGTGGTACTGATTTAAAAGCAGTTTGGGGCATCCCTTTCTCACTTGCTAGTCTGGAGCAGGGCACAAATTCCTTGTGTGTTGGTGGTTAGCTCTGGAATACTGGGAATATCTTCCTCCCTGTGGTCTGTGCCACTGGGAATGCTGGACAGGAGGGACAGGCAGGGAAAGGTGACTGCATCCTGTGCCCCATTGTTCCTGTCACCTCTGTCACACTTGGTCAGGGAGCAGTTCCTCCCAACCTGAAATCAGCTGGCATTTCTCCCGGAGTGCTCTGCCCCGTTGAGCAGCACTTTATGGGCTGCCTGCAGAGTGGAACAAAGGCTGCTTCCCTCTCTTAATGCCTCATGACTCTGCTTTTGCCTTTGTTCCTTCCACCTCTCTGGATTCATGGAACAGGATTTGGTTTTATGCTTTTAAATCTATTACCTGTGTCTCCATTAGCAGCTGTGTCTCTTCCCAGCAGTACTATTGAAAAACATTTTCAAAACCCAACTTTGGAAGATATAAAGTTATGTGGAACAATTTAAACACACTTTTATCTTTGATCATTGGAGCTGTTTGTGATGAATTAATTAACATACTTTCCACCATAAATCAGAGTGCTGGAGCTGTTAATATGTATTTGCCTGTGCAGTGTCAGTTGTGTGTAATGCTCCAGAAATTATGGTTAATACCCAGTAAGATTCATATTTTATGCCACATATAATTTTGTTTTATTTTTGGTATCTTGGCAACCAGTTTAATTTACCTTCTCAGCAGGCAGTGTCTATAACAACAGTAATTCATGTTCTGTAGCTTGGATGCTTTTCCCAGAGATTTCATGACATTTTATTTCAGCATTAATTTGTTGTGAGGGGTGGTATGATTAGTTTTCAGTCTGCCATTTGGTTCTAAATTAATGGTGTTTAAAATATTCAGCGATTTTCTTCTGGAATCTAAGGTTTCATAAAAACTTGTGAGATGGTGTTAAGTAGGATGGTGTAAGAGTGACCATTAGAGTCTGAGGGAAAACAAGCACAAACTTCATAAGACACTGCAGAAACTCACTGAAGAAAACTTAAGGCAGAAATTTGCTGTCTTAAAATTACCAGACACCTGTTAATAATAAAACAGAATTGAAAGTGCTGCATGTTAGAAACAGAAACAGTCACAGGGACTGGTTTATTTGTCATAAATTCTTTAAATTTTCATGCTGACAAGGCTCAGAAACATGAAACTTTGGTTACCCTAGAATAATTTGATGACTGTACACGAAGTTAGCCGAGATCTTAATCTGGCTTGAGGAATCCTAATGAGTGGAATGTATCTTTAGCATGCTTTAGTCCAGTCACAAATGCCTGATACAGGGAGTGTTCCCACAGGCTGGCCTGGAAGCAGGCAGAGGGAAAGGTGGTGGTAAATGCTGTGGGATTGGGCTGCTGTCAGAGCTGGGGGGTTTGCTGCTGGCTCACACAGCCGTGTGTGGTTCAGTGTGGGGTCCTGCACAGGTGTCCAGAGCTTGATCTGCTGTTTAACCCAGCAGCCTGAGGAGAGCAAGACCTTGTGACCTCAGGAAATGGGTATGAGCAGCTTGCTTTGCCTCAGATACAAACCCTGAGGATTTAAATAATTAAAATACTAAACCAAAATGTAAATAGTTAAAATAGTTGTGGAAAATATCAAAAGGAGAGTTTATTTCTAGGACTGCACCCAAAGAACAATGTGAATGCAGACCAAACATGGTGATTGGTAAGGTGTGGGGAAAAGCCTTTTTCTTGCTGATTGTAGTGGGGGTCTGCTGTGCAACCTGTGCTTGAATGCACAGTTGACATATATATATTGTTATTTCCCATAATGCTGGACTTTGATGACATGGGATCTTCCTTAAATAATAGTAAATCTGAGAAAACATGCAAAATACATTTTTGTTTTCCAGCAGCATTGGGGAGCTAACAGTTTTTTGTGTGTAGGGATGAAATCTGACCTTGTGTGCTTTTATTCTTGGACATAGTTTGACTATGACATAATTTAACAATAATTTTCTTTGACTATGACATAATTTAATTAATCATGCTCTGTTTTCAAGGTGGAAGAGGTCAGATAAAACAGAAGAAGAAGACTGTACCACAGAAAGTTACAATAGCTAAAATTCCCAGAGCAAAGAAAAAATATGTCACGAGAGTGTGTGGCCTCGCCACGTTTGGTGAGTTTGGGTTTTGCTGGTATTGCATGTGCCTGCCTTTAACCTCATGATAATTTCTTCTGGTGTATTCCACTGGGGAATCTGCTTCCAGCTGTGAGATTGCAGTCCCAAGGTGCTTTTAGCAGCTCCAAAGGTACACTGATTTCCCTCAGGGATAAATTATTACGGTACTTCTTGCCATGATTTTTCAAACAAAGTGGGCTGCAGTTTTTTGAAACAGGGTGCAGACCCACATCAACAGGACATGAAGCAATTTCTACCTTGAAGCATTTGTAGTTCTGTAGATGTTTTGGGGGTAAACAACAGACTTGGCTTTCGCTGGAAACTCCCATCAAGGCTTCAACTGTAAAGTGCCACTACTTTTTCAAGTTAAAACAAGATTTTGGCTTTAATCTTGAGAAAATATTTTTATGACAACAGCAGTACTTAAATTGTCCATTTTCCCCTTGGCAGAAATTGATCTTAAGGAAGCACAAAGGTTTTTTGCTCAGAAATTTTCCTGCGGTGCCTCGGTAACAGGAGAAGATGAAATCATCATTCAGGGGGACTTTACAGATGACATTATTGATGTAATCCAGGAGAAGTGGCCTGAGGTAATAAACCCTTCTTTCTGTCTTTTCCACACTAGCCTGTGACTTTCCAATGATTTTGGGAAAGGGTTTCATCTTTGGCAGCACAGATTGGTGCACAAAAATAGAAGAGCAGTTGTTGCATTCCCACCCTACAGCGAGGGAGGCATGTCAGAATAAATCCAGCTGTCCAATATCTGTGGCTTCTTTGTGACCATTTCTTAACAGTTAGTGTCTAAGTATTCTTACATTGCCATCCTACTTTTCAACACCTCTTAAAATACTGCAAAATTAAAACAAACAAAAGAGCCCCAAGTGCCACACATTTGTGCTTCAGAAGAGATCAGCTAGTGTGGTTGGACTGAAATGTAAGGCTGAGCCCTGCAATTGCAAGGGCTTTCTGACTCTCCCTTGTCCTGGCATTTCCCAAGTGGAATTCTTTATGGTTTGACTCCACAGGCCTGTCTTTATTCCCAGCCCTGCAGGCTCAGCTGTGTCCTGTAAGCACACGTCACTCATGCAGGATTTAGAGCAGGGGATCTGGAATGGTGCTGTTCACTTCTCCCACACTTCACTGCATCTACAGGGATGCACATTGAAGGAGGCATTGTAAAAAGAAAATACTTTATTTGCAAATTTTAATTTTGGCTTTTTCTCCCTAGGTGGATGATGACAGCATTGAAGATCTTGGAGAAGTCAAGAAGTGATAGTGGAAGACAACCTTTATTTAATTATATGGTTATAAATGATATAGCAAAAGTGAGGCTTCTAAATCCATTTGCTCTGCAGTGAAACTGTGGAGAACCCGTATCCTTGGCATTCTCATTGTTCTGTATAGGCTGCTTGTTTGTTTTTTGGGATTTTTTTTTTGTTTTGGGGTTTTTTTTTGTGATATTTGCCAAAGTTAAATTGGGGTTCTACCATGCTTACGCATGTAGTAGATTTAAATAAAATTACTGTTCCTCACTGAATAGTTTCTCAGGTTTTTTACATCTGCTTTCTTCTACCTATCTTGTGGGAAAATAAGAATTTAAGGCATTAAAAGTTTGTTTTTCATCTGCTGGGCTTAACTGAATAGGGTATGTGGCTGATGTAGACACTTTTGTCTCTCATTTACCTGCAGAGAATTTTAGAAATGAATGGAACAAATACTCTGAAGGTTTGTTAGCGAGGAAAGAACAGTGAATCCTGAAGTGGTCAGACAGCTGGGCTGAAGTGAACATTCTACATCCCTGCCAACTGCATTATTTTATTAAGTGGAAACACTGAGAAATATGTGAATATGACTTAGAAATTTATCCTATTTTCCTAATTCCGAAGATCTCCTAACCCTGCTGGGATTCTAGGTGAGGCAATTGTAATGGCTTTATGCTTTTAACCTGCTGCTCCTTCAAGATTGGTAGTAATGAACAGGAATTAATAGTGAGCACTATTCCACAGGCCATGTTAGCAGGTGGGGTGCCAGCTCTGCTCTCTGTACTCCCACAAACAGCCTGCAACATCGATTTGGTGCTTTTTGTTTCACTGTTCCATTTAATAACAATAAATGCTCCCTGGTGGCAGAGTCCTGGAAGTGGCCTGCTCCTGTCACTGCAGAGCCTCGGTGAGCTGAAAGCCAAGGGGCTGATGTGTCAGATGCTCTGTTCTCTTCCTGTAAAGTTGCTTTTTTCGGTGATTTCTATTTATAAACCATGGGTTTATCTGGAGACATAAATAATGCTGGAAGTAGTGTATCTCAAGAGCTGCCTGCATCTCTCTAGTCCCCCCATGTAGCGCTGGACAGGGACCCTTAACATTCCGGCCTGGTTCTTACTCATCCCGTATTAACACCGTTATTAATGAGCCCATTTTTGTAGCAGCTCCAGCCCCGCCCGCAGAGCCCCGGGATTCAAACCCGCGGCTCAGGGACTCAAACCTGGAACCCCGGGATTCGAACCTGGAGCCCCGGGATTCGAACCCGCGGCTCAGGGACTCGAACCTGGAACCCGGGATTCGAACCTGGAGCCCCGGGATTCGAACCCGCGGCTCAGGGACTCAAACCTGGAACCCCGGGATTCGAACCTGGAGCCCCGGGATTCGAACCCGCGGCTCAAGGACTCGAACCTGGAACCCCGGGATTCGAACCTGGAGCCCCAGGATTCAAACCCGCGGCTCAGGGACTCGAACCTGGAGCCCCGGGATTCGAACCTGGAGCCCCGGGACTCGAACCCTTGGCTCAGGGACTCGAACCTGGAACCCCGGGACTCGAACCCGCGGCTCAGGGACTCGAACCTGGAACCCCGGGATTCGAACCTGGAACCCCGGGATTCAAACCCGCAGCTCAGGGACTCGAACCTGGAGCCCCGGGATTCGAACCTGGAGCCCCGGGATTCGAACCCGCGACTCAGGGACTCGAACCTGGAGTCCCGGGATTCGAACCTGGAGCCCCGGGATTCGAACCCGCGGCTCAGGGACTCGAACCTGGAACCCCGGGATTCGAACCTGGAGCCCCGGGATTCGAACCCACGGCTCAGGGACTCGAACCTGGAACCCCGGGATTCGAACCTGGAGCCCCGGGACTCGAACCCTTGGCTCAGGGACTCGAACCTGAAACCCGGGACTCGAACCCGCGGCTCAGGGACTCGAACCTGGAACCCCGGGATTCGAACCTGGAACCCCGGGATTCGAACCCGCAGCTCAGGGACTCGAACCTGGAGCCCCGGGATTCGAACCTGGAGCCCCGGGATTCGAACCCGCGGCTCAGGGACTCGAACCTGGAGCCCCGGGATTCGAACCTGGAGCCCCGGGATTCGAACCCGCGGCTCAGGGACTCGAACCTGGAGCCCCGGGATTCGAACCCGCGGCTCAGGGACTCGAACCTGGAGCCCCAGGACTCGAACCCTTGGCTCAGGGACTCAAACCTGGAGCCCCGGGATTCGAACCCGTGGCTCAGGGACTCGAACCTGGAACCCCGGGACTCGAACCTGGAACCCCGGGATTCGAACCCGCGGCTCAGGGACTCGAACCTGGAGCCCCGGGATTCGAACCTGGAGCCCCGGGATTCGAACCCGCGGCTCAAGGACTTGAACCTGGAGTCCCGGGATTCGAACCTGGAACCCCGGGATTCGAACCCGCGGCTCAGGGACTCGAACCTGGAGCCCCGGGATTCGAATCCGCGGCTCAGGGACTCGAACCTGGAGCCCCGGGACTCGAACCCGCGGCCCCTTCGCTGCGGGGGCGGAGCCTCCTCCAACGGCGGCCGGGGCCGGTGGCGCGGGGATAACGGGGGTAACGGGGGTAACGGGCGGGGCGGCGGCGCCGCGCAGGGCACGGGAAGACCCTGGGCTTGGGAAGGGCCGCCCCAGGCGGGCAGGACAGCGGGGGAGCCTCCAGGCCTGCCCGGGAGCGGGGGTGGTACCGCGGGGCCCCACCTCACCCGCGGGGCAGCCCCCGGCCCGAGGCCGCTTGTGCTGCCTCGGGGGCGGCCGGTAACGGCGGTGAGCAGCGGGGGAGGCTCCATGCTGGACGTGACAGCCTGGAAGAGTTCCCGGTTCCGCTAATGCCTGGCAGAGCTCTGGCCCCCTGTCCTCTATGAGTTCATCACTGCTGCGTTCTGCTTCGCCCCAGGTAAAGCATGAAAGCGCTGTTAACAGCTCTATTTTCGGTAGGAGGTGTTTTATTTAGATATTCATTGTGCTGGTGAGGGTTTGAGTCGTGGACCACAGGTGGTGCCACCTTGTTCTGCAAAGGGCCTCAGTCAAGGGCCACTGGTGGTACCACAAGTATAAAGAACGTCTTGGAATGGTCTCTGTTTATAGTATAAACATAGCTCAACTAAAAATAAACCCCTCGAGTTTATTATGAGAGAATTTGTCACTTCCTTGTGTTGAAATGCATTCCATGTCTCACCTTTTGTAGGCATTTAGCCCCAGTCACAAGAACAACATCATTAGGAGGCAGAGACAGGAGCTTGAGCTTTTAATTGGAGAACTGAAAGAGCGTGACAAGGAGCTCAATGACATGGTGGCAGTGCATGAGAGACACATTCAGGCCTGGGAAGATGGTCGCCAGAAAATACTGAGTTTAGCAGAACGGTGCAGCTTATTAACTAGTAAGTGTTGTGATGTAAAGAATGAGATCTTGGTCTTATAAGTATATTCAGTTGCTTCAAGCCCCAAATTACAGTTTTGCATCATATAAGGAACCATTTCCTATCCTTCAGCCTAAAATTTGATTGTCTTTCTCTGGGATCTAAACTTCCACACTGGTGCTGAAGTGATCTGATCTTGAAGGGGGTGTGACACTCAGATAACTCCTTCTCGTCTGAATGTGTGAATTGCTTCTGTGAATTCTTTAAAAAATAATCTGATTAAATAAATGTGGGGAAAGAGGAAAATTTGCAACCTACTGGCAAGTTACACATGCCTGTGCCCTGAGGTTCTGCTGCACAGCTCTGAACAAACACAAAGCACCCAGAAAAACACCTGTGGCTCTGAACAGTCTCAGTACAGAGGTTACCACACAGTTCCCATTCCATCTGACCTGGGTAGCCAGGGAATCCTCCTTCAGAGTGTGCAACTTAAGCATCCAGGTCTGAATCATGTGATTTTAAAACACTGGGCCAAATTATTTCTGAGGTTTAAGAAATTGCATGACAGCCTCTGAGCTGTTTTCTCATATATAACTCTGTCTCCTTCCTTTTCAGGTGAGCTGAACGAGAGAAATGCAGTTATAAAATCACTAACCAAAAAGTTAAGGTTATTAGAATCCCAGCATAATGACAGTAAGATAACACTTGAAAACACACAACAGAAGTTTAAAGAGCTCACTCAGAAAGTAACAGATTCATCTATTCAGTGCCAGGCTCTGGAGGTAGGGGTTGAGTAGTGGTCTGGTTTTGTAGTCCATGCATTTACAGGATGCCTGTGATGCACTGTAACATTCCAAAACTGAGACATGCAGGGTATTAGATTCTTGATCACAAGCAAATTGGGGAACAGTTTTTACTCTGATCCTCTTTTCTCCAGTTTGCTCAGGATCCCACAGTGCCATTCACGATGTTTAAATAACATCGTGGATGCATTTACTGGGAAAAAATAATAACTTTGAATCACTGACAAAATAGTTGACACTTATTTCTGTTCACTAGGAGAGAAATCAGCATCTCCACTGCTCAGTTTTGGAACTGTCTGCTAAAGCAGGCCAGCTGCAAGTGAGGGAACAGGAGCTTCTCACTATGCTTCAGCTGAAGGTAACATCTGTAACAACTGTCAGCACTCAGTGTGGTCAGACTGCAGTGCAGCTGTTGGTGACTGTGCCACAAAGCTGCTCTCACTGGTGATCTCACTCATGGTTAGTTCTTAGGCTTGTTTGAGAAGGGAAAAGCCCTCAGCAGTAGCCTGGTTTATTTTCACAAACAGGCTTGTCTCCAAGATTTAATGTGGTGGGTTTTTTCCTCAAAAGCTCGGGAGGAAGTCTGTGCATCACTTTAACTACTGCAGGAGGGTGCACTGCTGTTTTGTCAAAACCCATCCATGATATAAAAAATAAGAGGTTATTGTGTTTCCTCTTTCAGGACAAGGCCTTAATTGAAACAACTGATCAGATTTCTGAGTGTTGCATCTAAGTTTAAAACACTGGAGAGTGCACTGCATGCAGCAAAGTTGGAGGAATTCAGTCGCAGCAGAGAACAGCAGGACCTCAAGCTGACCCTGAACGACATCTTGTTTCAAGTAAATAAGATAAAAGGTAAATGTTTCTGCTGGGCACCTACTTTAGTGTAGGCCAGCACCCTTCCTTTTCACTCTGGGAAATGCTACGTTTTGTTTTACAGATGTCGTCTCTGAAAAGATGAAAGAAAGCAGCAAGCACCAGGAAGAAATCAGTCAACTGAAACAAGAAAATGGCTGCTTGAGGAGTGAGCTGATACTGGCAGGTGAGGGTGGGCAGTTCAACAGCTCAGAGACTTCTGGGCAGCAATTCACTGCTATCTGTGAAGGAGGCAGCTTGCTACCTGCCTCCCTCACAGTTTAATAAAATATATCCCTTGTGTGCCATTCTCCTGTGGAGGCAATATCTGGGGCTCCTGCAGGGACACTTTATAAAATCTTGTGGAAGCACAAAGCTCACCAAAGTGATTACACAGGGAAGAGTAAGTGGCTCAGGGGATTCTTTCCTGAAAATGTGGAGACTTTCTCTCCTCTGTTGCTTTCTTTAGGTGATGGGTTTGATTTAGGCTGGTTTAATATGCAGGCCTTGGTAAACTGCATCTTGCTCTCCATAATACCTTTGGTTTTGGGTGGAAGAACATCTGGTGCTGCAGGGGATAGGAAAAGTCACTGCAATATTCCTGGGGACAGCCACAGAAACCTTGAAAGGTTAGGGAGCCAAAGATATCCTCTGCTGTGAGATCATTTCCTTGCCTGTCATTTTTAGTCTATTAGCTTTGCCAGATACTGAACCTGTGTCTCAGAATTTTAAAACCAATAGAATTGGGAATTGTTTTGCTTCACTTCCCTCTACGTGCATGAATTAGAATTAATTAGCTGAATTTCCTTTATTGTTTCCTCTTTTTTTTTCCCTTTCCCTTTTCCTTTCTGAAAACACTAAATAAATTGGTCAGTGAAACACAGTATTGCTGCTAGTAAAATGAAACCAGGTGCTGAGAGAAAGTCCAAAGAAAACACTTGATCATTTTTGGTTTTGTGTGGGTTTTGTGCTCTTTTTATCTGGAGGAGAAGCAGGTCCATTGATCTTAAGAAAACACTTTTATTTTGTTTCAGTACCACCTTCTGCTGCTACAGACCCAGCATTAGCAATGCACTTGCTTTGTGTCTATTCACCTTATAAAAATAATTATTATCTTTTGAAACAGTGGAGGAAGCACAGAGAAAGGATCAACTTTATCAGTTTGCCAAATCTAAGCAACTGAGGATTGAAAAAGAATTGTCCAGTTTGCGACAGGTACAGCCCCGATTGTGTTTGTGCCCCGAGTTAGAGGAGCATTTTCAGCAACATCAGACCTGTGTGGAACAGTGTAAAAAAGTTAGATCTATATATTGTTGATTAAGGGGAAAAAAAAAAATCTGTTTGTGCCTTGCTGGGATCCTTTTAGAATGTTGTTTTATTTCATTTGGGGTTAAGATGAAAAGCCCGTGGTGCTTCCAGGCTTGGGAAGTCCAAGCAGGATTGGGATTACACACCTGCCCAAGGTGAGCTCAGCAGAGTAAGGGACACAGTGTCCTGGCAGATCTGTGTTTCACAACTTAAACCTGTGTGTTCACCTGCTCTCAGCTGAGGTTCTCGGCACACATTCCATTTTTAACTGCATTTTTAAATAAACAATGGGTAAAAAATTAATTAAATAATTGATGGGTAGTTACCTTTTCCATTAGCTTCCCAAAAAAATCTCCTGCAATGAAAGCCCAATCCCGTGATCATCGTCCACATCCTGTAATTCTGTAGCTGTGAACAACCTAATAAAAACATGTATTAAATATCAGGTAACAGTAATGATATTTTATTTATTGTTCAGTGAGGTTCCATCTTAGAAGAATATTCTAGTCTTCTAATAGAAATCCTGTTTATTGCTGCAAAATGTTATTTTCCTAAATACATGCAGAGATGTCCTCTTAGTTTTGGAAGTCTTTGTCAATGGTTTGACTGCAGGCATTGGTTTATAAAAACATTTTGAGGATGTTTTTGGAAGACAAGCACTACCTGATGATGTTGTTGCTGCAGCCAGACATTCCCTAATGCCCCTGCCTGCCTCTAACAGGTCTGTGTAAAACAGCAGCGGGACTTACACTTCCTTCATGTCAACTTGGATAGCTCTCAGGACTCCAGGCAAAAGCTTGAAAATGCAGCAAGTGTAAGGAGGTAAAGACTTCTTAATTTTTTTTTTTTTTTTTTTTTTTTTTTTTTTTTTTACTTAAATAGTTGGTTCTCAAAGAGAGACTTCACTGTTCAGACCCAACCAACATCCTAACAGGGGCATGTGCTGGGCTTTGCTGGACTCAACCACAAACATCCAGTGAAGCTGTCAAGTACCTTGTGTTTTATTTGGCCAGGAGAGACCATGAACATCAGTCACAGACCAAGTGTTGTAGAAGGCCAGACAGCTCATGATTTTTTTTAGAAACTGAACTAATCTGGTGGTAGGGGTGTTAATCTGGCTCACTGTTACTTTCATTTAAAAGCAAAGTTTATTTTAGGAAGTAAACTCAGAGAATTGGTGCACACCCTGGAGATTCAGACAGAATCACTGTATAAAACATGAGGGAACTCTCAGACTGATTTTGAAAAGTAGCAGCCAAATCTGGGCAGATTTTTGGTGGGGTTTTGGCAGGATGCAGCTGCCTGGTGGTGTGTGAGCTGCTGCAGAACCGTGGCAGCAGCCTGTGTTCTGTAGAGCTTTCGGAGTGCACTTGGGGATGCTCTTTACCTGCAGTGTTTCTGACTTGTTTTTGTCATGCTGTTGTAGCACAGGGGCCTCACTCTCTGCCTCTGAAAGCCCCAGCGAGACAGACAAGGGTGGGACTGAGGGCAGCCACAGCATGTGTGAGGAGTGTGGAGCTGCTCCAGTTCCAGCAAGTGGGGTAAAACCCACCCCTGAGATGTGTGGAGTAGATAATAGACACTTACTGAACGTTTCAAACTTGGAGGAAGCTGCCTCAGCGTTCTTAACCCAGTCTCAAAAAGTTGTGAAAGGCTTGGCCGGCCCTGCGGAAGAAGGAGAGGAGCAGGATGTTGCACCAAGCTTTGAGCTAGCCTGTGAAAAATCTCATGAGGCAGACAACACAAGGCCGTTGAGAAACAGGGAAATTGGAGAGGATGGAGCGAAAAGCAGAGACCAAAAAACCATTGAGGTGTCTTTGCCTTCATATGATGATTGGCTTAACATCAAATCTCATGTAGATTTGCAAAGCACTTTGATCCAGGACAACCGCACGTCTGACAAAACTGATAATGCAAACAAAAACTTGGAAGAGAGATCTGACATTGAGTCTGGCCAAGAAAGCAGAGAGACTCCTGAGGCTTGCAATTCTGAATCTGATTCCAGTATCAGTAACTTCACTGTAATAAACGATGAACAGTGGAGGCCACGCTCAGATCTGGAATGGCTGCAGATTTTCAAATCCCAAACCAGAGATGGAAATACCTGCCATGGAAAAGAGAACAGCTCTTTCGAGACCACACAAGAGGTGAAATGTACCTGCTCAAAAAGGTTATGAATTTGTTACTTTAAGAAATAAGCATTAGCTAGACTTACATAGAAACTTAGGTGTATTAAGCTCTCAATATTATCTCAAGCTATGTTTAAAGTAACAGCTGTTTTAAATTTAGTCTATCAACCTGAAAAGTAACAAATTTAAAATAAAAATAGCTCTTAAAGTATCATGATTCTATTTTTATGCATTTTTTTTTTCTCCTCTCTTATCCCCAAGAGCTGTGTGGGCAGGATAAGCTTCACTACCATATAACTTAGCCAATTAAACTAATTGAGAAAATCTAATGATTTTTTTAAATCCCACGTGTTGTTTGTAACTCTGATGAGTCAAATATTTTCTGACCAGAGCTGGACTTGTACAGTGATGTTTC
Source organism: Sitta carolinensis (assembly GCA_032173965.1). NCBI lineage: Eukaryota > Metazoa > Chordata > Aves > Passeriformes > Sittidae > Sitta > Sitta carolinensis. The sequence goes on along the minus strand of CM063296.1, from coordinate 2,597,708 downwards.
TGTGAGGCAAGAAACAGATCCAGGTTTTCTGTGATGCTTTAGTGACTGTGTTATTTCTATTGAGAAATCACACCTTGGCTGGGCAGAAATGTAGGACACAGCTCTGAGCACAGGCTGCTGCCTCTGTCAGGGCAAGAAATGAGATGGCAACATTTAAAGGACAGCAATCTGTCCACTCTCCAGTTTGTGGGACTCTGTCCTTCTGTTTGTGCTGTGGGAGGAAAAGGACATGTGGCTGGGGATGAGCAGGATGAGGTTTCTAATGCTGAGAAGTGTCAGAAGAAGACTCAGGTGCCTCAGTGATGTTGGAATGTCCCGAGATAAAAACCTGCTCTGCATTTACAGAAGTGGCTTTGTGCCTGCATAAACAAAGGCATTCAGAGCTGGGACTTGCTGTGGATTTGTTTTGTTGGTTCCTCTATTTCCTTTCAAAAAAAAAAAAAATTATTTGCCAGCTGTATTTTAGAAGGATTTCTGAAGTTTCACAGCGATTTCATAGCTGCTTTTTAGCCAGAGGAGAGGAGCCTTCCAGCTGGTGGTTTGACAAGCACAGTAAATGAACAGCTGTTTAAACCTGCTCACAGTGTTTGCCAGCAAGCCTGCCCAGCATCCAAACAGATTAATGTTATGGAATGGAAAGATCTGATGTATGGATGCTTTCATTCTGTGTGGCTTTTGAAACAGAAATATTGTAGAAATTGTTGCTGTAGTGAGACAGACCTGTTCAGAAACAAGGTGAATGGGCAGCCACTGAAAAAGAATGCTGGCCTGGCACATTCCCACGTGCCTTAGCTGAGCTTCACACACCATGTGGGCTCTCTCTAGTTTCCACTGCCTATAAATCATAGGAAAGACTCCACTCCCTTCTGTCTTCCCTGACCTTTCTTATCAACTCCCCCAGCAGCACCAATGACACACTGCCATCCCTCCAAATCCCTTTTGAGGCTGGATCATGAAAGCTGCTTTCACTTTTTGTCTTGCCCTATTTGTTTTGTCCTTGAATGAATTTTAAGGGAAAAGGAACAAACTGAACCTGGGCAGTGCAGCTAGAACAGATCTCCTCCAGTTGGCAGGGGGGGCTGTGCTACCCATTTGGGATTTGCTGCTGAGCTCTCCACTTTTCTTGATGCCCACATTTGGTCCTGGGGCCCTGCTAATTGGAGATGGATTGACTCAGTGCAAATCCCTGACTGTCTGCTCTCCAGCCTCTGCTGACTCGGATTTGCCAGGCAATAAATCCTCGCCCGTAAATGGGAGGAAGGCAGGAGCATTGCTTCTGTGAAGGGATTAATGGCAGAGACCAAACACAACATTCCTCCTGGGGCTTGAATCTGGATCCTCCAGTTTTCCCTTTGCTGCTTTCAGAGTGCTGATGATGTAGTTTGTGTTTAGGGAAGGGTGCTGGCACCTCCCTGTCAGCCCAGCAAATATTTTTGCCATGAGTTCCTGAGTTCTGGAGCAGCTAACAAGGAGTCAACAGTCAAATCCCTTCCCCAGTGGCAGAGGGGATTGTGAAATCCCAGAGTGCAGGAATCATTTCTGTGTGCTCTGACTTGGTGACTTCATTTATGTTGGGCCAGTGTTTGCTGCCTTTGGATTTTTATCTCATTTTACAGATGGAGCATCAGCAGGTACTTGTTAAGTCTGCTCAGACTGGACTAAGCCACCCATTCCTGAGTCATTTCCCTGCCTGAAGATCAAACCTGTGTCCCCTTCCTTTCCAACCTGTGTGTTTTCCAGGACAGGCCCTGCTCATCTCCTCACATCCCTGTTCCAGGCTGCTTGTTCTCTCACATCTCCACAGAACCTTTCCTTGTCAGAAGCACAGACATGAGCTTTTCTCTCTTAAAAGAGAGCCTGTTTTATCCCAGTGTTTTATGGGAAAAGTGAAATGGGACACAGCAGACACTCATGAGCTGGCAACTCTCACAAGGGCTTTTTCCTAGATTGAATGTCAGTTAAAAATACACCTATTTTTAACAGTCTTGCCAGCTATGGAATGCATCGTTACACCAAAAGAAGTACTTAAAGAATATCTAATGAAATGCCATCAATTCAAAGATGGTATTTTCTTTAAAATACACATCTTCTTTCATTGTTTGGCAATCCAGGCAGGGATAGCACTCTGCTTCTGTTGTGTTCAGAAGCTGATGAATGTGGTTTGCTCCAGTATTTGAAAATAAATAAACTCAAGCCTCTTTGGGAAAGCTCTCCTGTGATCTCTGAAGTGAGATGATGACTGTAAAACACTGTGGAATTCCCTTGAAAGGTACACCTACAAGTATTAATTTGCCTAATGGTTGATTAGAACCAAAAAGGGATTTGGGTTGAGAGGGGAGCAAGTGGCAGAGTATTGGGAAGAACAAAGTTGCCTTCCCTGTGCTCTTTGCAAGGTTAAATACTCAAGCACATGGTCATGGGGCTGGTTGAGACTGGTTGAATGTCAAACCCTTCCTCAGAGGATGGAACTGGTCTAGGGAAGCTGTTAAATGTGGGAATGCTCTGAGGAGCAGGGTAATTTCCCAAGCTTCTTGGTTTCTTTGGCTCAGGGCCCACAGTTATTTCTGTTGTGCCATAATTTTCCCTTGAAAGTTTAAAAAGGATGGTGATGTTGTTTCTGCCAATGTATTTTCATTTTTTTTTAACAGTGCAGGAAATGTGGGTCTGAATTCCTTCCCCTTGGCCTCTCCTCTCTCAACATCCATTGAGAAGAGCAACATGACTCAAAATTCTGGGAAAATCTCTGGTGAAGATTCCCCTCTGAACATCAGTGACCTGGCAGTGACTAAACCAACAAACAGATACTTCATGAACACAGTCAGTATCTTATTGCACAATGTCCTTGACTGATTTTCAGGGGTATTATGACTGATGGTAGGACTGCAAATGTCTCCTGGCATGGAAGAACTGGGGACTCAGATGTTGAGACAGCAGGCTTATGACAAAGGTGATAATATATTTTCTTAAAAATAAGTCCTTGTTGCCTCAATATGTCTTGGACAGCAGAAGTGAGTTTTTAAAAAATGAATGAGGTTTTAGAATTAAAAGCTTCAGGAAAGTGGATGCTGGGTAATTGGTAATTACTAAATGTCTGAGCACACATGGATGCAGTTATCAGAAGCTATTGGACATTGTTTTTTTCCTAATCTGCTTGGTCTTACCTCTTTCTCCTGTCTTTATTCTCCCCTTTATCCCTGAAGTACCTCTCTTGTGAGTGCTCCATATACCTGCATGTGAAAATCTATTAAAAATAGCACCAAGAAAGAGCTCTGTGTTTATCAGAAACACCAGCACTTAGACTCTGTTACTTTACAGTATTTTGAACAGAAACATTTCAAAATCAAAATGCTGATTCTTGGTGCATTGTAATTCTTTGAAATCCTTCAAAAAAAAAAGGATCCTTCCATAACTTTGTCTCCTGCAGGACACCAGTTCCTTGTTCTGGAAGCTGGAGCACTCACTGGCCCAGTCCCAACAGATTCTGGCTGATCTGGAGCTCAGCCTTCTCCACACAAACCCTTCCACCAACATGAGTAAGATACAGATAACTCTCCCAGGATGAGGGTGAGGTGCTCAGGAATACTGACTGGGAACATCCTCTCCATAGTGCTTGGCTTGCACTGCATTAGCAAAGCATGAGGAGGATATTGGTGATGAAGAGACAATTCCTGCCTGCCTTAGTGCTTGAATTTTTTATAGGATTCTGTTTGGCTGCTCAAGGTCATGGCAGGATTTGACTCCTGCATGTGTCTGGACAGATGGAAGGCAGAAGTCATTTTGGGGCAAGCTGTAGGAGGTCTGGAAAAAAGTGAACACTGGTTCTCTCTCCCTTGAAGCCAATGAGATGATTGCTCAGGCTCAGCACACAAACACTGCTCTGCTGTCCCAGAGCCTGGCAGTCAGAACTGGTTTATTATCATATTCACAGAAATGAGAGCAGGATAGGGAATAGGTGGTATATAGGATACTTTGGGTGTGAATTTAAACCAGAAGCTCAGCTTCAATAAATGCAGAGTTCTTGTGGGTTAGTAGTTCTAGCTCTTTCACTGCAGAGTCAGAGAATATATTCAGTGGTCAGAGAAAAGAACCTGTCTGTAGCTGTCACAGCAGTTTATTTTATGAGCACAAGTGCTGATAAAGTTCCTGTCGAGTGTTTGGGCAGTAGAATTAATCAGAGAAAGGGTCACTTGTTTGGTGGATAAATAGCTATAAGAATTTCTACCTTGTTTGACAAGGACATTGTACCTTTTGTCCCTGGAAATGAGCACACTTGTGCTGGTGTATATCCCAAAGGGAGGATTTAGGCTCCTGGTTTCAGAACAGTGGTGAACCCTCATCTTCATCCTCACACGTATCACCTCCCTCTAAAAACTTGCTCTCCTTTTAGCCTTAGATGAACTTGACCAGAACAACGTTGCTGTAAGGAGCAGACAAAGCCATTTTTATAACATTCACAACCATAAACCCTTCCCTGTGCTGGGCCTGAGTGTGAAGGTTGTGTGCCAGCGCTTGCCTAAACTGAAAGGATATTTTGTTCAGAAGTTCCTCTGCAGGATTTAATTCAGTGGCAAAGACAGCAGCAGTTTAGTCTTTTGCAAGGAGTCCTGAGTAGGAGGATTCCTGAAAAGCTCCCTGCACACAGTGCTTGCTTGTGGCTCTTGCCCAGCCCCATCAGCTGTCTGGCTCCTGCTCACTGCTTGGCACGTCACAGCTCAGCTACTCCGGCTGCCCATGACTCTGCTTTAGAATCTGATGCTGCATTTTTGAGCTTGGAAATTGGCTTCTCCTTCAGCACGGGTGCTTTAGTGGGTAGGAAATGAAGCAAACTCGTGTGCAGTGGCGGGAGCAGATCCTGAGGCACATCTGGGGAACTTTGATCTCCTTTCGGGGCAGTTCTGGACAAAAACTCGTCAAGCGTGTTTGAGTTAATCTATGCAGGCCAGCTAACCTGTGCTTAAAACCAGCCTTACCTGGGGCTGCTTTAAACTGAGCTTTAGAATGTAATAAATATGAGATACAGCCTTTAGAATTTAATCAGGGGGAATTGGTACATGCTGGATTCTGTGCCCTGCTGGAGAGGGGGAGAGGAGAAGGAGAAATTAAGAAGTGTACCCCTGCTGCTCACCAGCTTGAACCTGGCAGCTCTGGAAATTTTGTTCTCTCAGTCCTTTGATTTCCATGTAGTGTTTTACATTACAATAGAAACAACAGAACTTGCAGGAACTCTTCACAGAAGCCAGTTATCTGCTGCAGAAGAAAGAGATGCTAACCTTCCCTTTTTTCTCTCTGATGTTCCCTGAGCATGAAAGTGTTTTCAGCTTGATCTTTTTTTTGTTTGCTTCCCTCTTTATAAATGCATCTGCAATATTAATACACTATATGGATTTTTGAGATGGGCCTGGTACAGAATTCTAAGTGCATTTCCAGTAAAACTCTTGTGAGTACTGTAACAGCAAACAGATATTAAGTCAGCAAGTTGTTCCTTTAGTCAAATAATTAAACTTTTCTTAAGCATGTACCTCATCCTCGGGGCAGTCACATCTCACAGCTTCATTCCCATTACCTGCACCCTCCTTATTGTAGTTAAAACCCTCCTGCATGTTACAGATAACAGGATCAAGGATGTGAACATTGTTGAATGAAAAACTGGGAAGTTTTTTCCAGTGCCAAGGCCAAGGGCTGTTTTAGGATACTGTTCCTGGGCTCAGAGCCCCAAAAGTAAAATGTATTGAATGGAGCTGTTTCAGAATATCCAAAGCAGCCTTGCCCACAGCAGACTATTTTTTCTTTTTGAATCAGGAAATTTCTCACTCTCTGATTATTTGTTCTCCTGTTGTGGATTGGATGCTTGCAATAGGCACCACCTTGTCTGGTTTTGAGGACAAAAGAGTAATCAGATATGGTGAAAATCCTGAACACCACATGAAACTGAATAAGAATCAGAAACAATGAGGAAAAAAAAAAAAAAAAAAAAAAAAAAAAAAAAAAAAAAAAAAAGAGAAATCTTCCAGTGCTGACACAACCCAAGCTCGTGCCTGCAAAGGGAGGTTACCCCACAGCCAGCTGGGCTGTGGCACTGTGTGACACCAGGTTTCTCGTGTGGATCACCCTCAGTGCAGTGGAGAGCTGGTGCTCAGTTCTCTCTTGGATATTGCAGTCCCTGAGCTGTTTGTGCCCTGTGGAGCCAAGCCTGCTGTGCCCTGGGCAGTCAGGCTGGTTTGCAGCACTCCTGTGTTCTGCTGGTTCTGCATTAGAAGCCTGGAGACACTGAGTCTTCTCTGGGAGCCCCTGGGGCCTGGGGAGTGCAGCTGATGGGGCACTTGGAGGAGATGGATGCTGAGTGGCTGCAGTGCCAACCCTGCCTCTGCTGTAATGCTCCTGTGCACAGAGAGAGCTCTTCTTTTCCTAAAAAGAGCCCTGAGGTAAAAGCAGCCAGAGGTTTTGTAGGTTGAAGCCAGCACTGTGACTTGCATCCTGAAACCACTGATGTTACAAAGCTTCAGGAGCAAATCCCCAAAAGTGCTGAGCCCCGTGCTGAGGCAGCAGAGTGGGGAGAGCACACTGAGCCTACAGAAATAATCACATTTGCCTCAAAGAGAAAGAGCCAGTGGAACAAACACACCACAGTCCACTGTAGATCCATGACAAGAATGAGTAGCTCTCCAAGTCACTGCCTAATGCATAATTCTCATTTTCTTCCTGTGTTAAAAGGCACTGAATCATTGTGATCAGTTAGATCTGAAGCAGAGCAGGTCCAGAAATAACTAAGCATTTGTGCAGTTTCATATGCAGAAGTGAGTGAATTGATTTTGGTTGTGTTTGGTTTTAAATTGCTTTGAAACTCATTTGAGGGCAGGTGCATTGACAAACATCAGGGCAATTTCTTCCCTAGCTGCCAGTGATTTAGCCATTCTCATCAGTCAGTTGTTTTCCCTCTAGGGAGAGGTTGGGGGTGGGGGGGAGTTGAAGAACTCAGGAGGAAAGCAGTGAGTAAAAAAGCTACATTCAGTTTGGGACACAGCAGCATGTGCCACTGCTCAGAAATGGTGACTCAGTGGCTGGCCTGGGGCACAAAGATCACTCCTTTCCTCAAAGCCAGCTGGAAAGGTTTTATTTCCCAACACCCGGCCCTGGGACTGTTGCCTTTCTGTGCAGTACTTTGTTTACCTTTTCCTCATTATATTTTTACTCTATGTTCTTGCTCCGTTTGCAGTGTGAAAATGTGGGTATTGAATTCACGTAAGTGTGGTTGCTTCAGATATTTCAGAGGAAATGTTCCTGCTTTTTAATAAAAAACCCTTTCCATTTTCTGCAGAGGAAGAAGTTGTTTCCAACACAGAGCTAATTCTGAGGACCAAAGATCATTGACCAGCAGCTATAATGGAAAGTTACCTCATTTTTTTCCGTGGCCCTCCTGAGTGTTTGAAAGACTTACAAGTGGCAAGAAGATGTGACTCTACAGGAATGTTTTTTATCTTGAAATAAAACACAGAATTATGCCAAGATTAACAAAGCTATTTTTATAGCTGAGAGCTCAGGTTAAATGCTAGCTTGTTTTTTAAGAATCTGAAGTGTGTAATTGTTACAACATAGGAACTATTTTTTTTTTTATGGTGGCTCAGAAATATTTATAGAGCATGACACAGCCAAGCATTCTCTTTTTTTAAGCATATTGTTTTTGTTCTGGATTTCTTGCCTTGTAGAGAGAGATGAATAATGTTTATAGGAAGTTCCCAATTAGTGTTGTAAGCAGGAACTGCCTCCAATGTTGCTGAAATGGGAGAGCTGTCACCCACAAGATGGGCAGAACAACTTCCCACACTCAAGAGCTGGTTCTTCCAACAGAAGTTTATGGTATCAGGTGTGTATGGCCTCTGTTTGCACTGTAGAGGTAGGCAAGTATGATGTCACCTTTTTTTAGCATTTAAACCGGATTTATCTTTGCTGGTTGGGCAAGATGTGCTGTTATCACAATTTGAGCTTATTTTTTAACTAGGAGATCAAATAAGCTCATAAAGGAGATACTTTGCTGTGTCTCTCTTGCCCATTTAACACATTTAGCACTTGGTTTCTGACACTTCTCAGCACAGACACAAGTGGGCTGCCCAGTCCCGCCTAGGTTGGGAGCATTTTGGGACACCAGTGCCCCTCCCACAGCCCTGTGCCAGCGTTTTTTCCTGCTGGGGGCAGCCAAGGGTGGGAGTTTCTGCTCCATCCACTGCCACCGATTATTGCAGAGGAACACAACACTCAGTGGATTCCCCTCGTTAACTCTTTCATTTCATTTTCTGCTTTCTCTTTAATTACTCCAGTGACAGCCTTTCCTGCAGGTATTGGTGGCCCCAGACTGAGGTGGCCACTTCTGATGAGAGCTGCTGTTCTCCAGACTCTTTCTCTGCCTGCTCACCAGCGTTACCCACAGAGGGAAGCTCAGCTGTTCCAGCTCTTTCCAAGTTTCCTCAAGCCTTTACAGTGCATTTATTCCTCTACCTGCACAGAACTTTCTCAGGCTCCACCCTCACAATCTTTTGCTCTGGGTATGACAAGAATTCGCCCTAAAAAGCCAATGATAACAATGCCATGATGCTCATCCTGAAGCTGTCCAGCAGCTACACAGAGAAATTGGTGCAGCTTCCAAGCAGCAGCTGTGTTTAAATGTGTTTGAGGTTATTGGATGAACTGACTGAGTTTAAACCCCTTGAGAGTTTAAAATGATGACTTTAAAATCAATACAGAAAACTGAGCTCAAGCAATGCACTGAGGATTTGCACAGACCTAGGATTTTGTGTCAGGGCTGCCCTGGATTTGTGGAATGAGAAGAAGGGGAATAACTGGGTTAATTTATTCAGCACTAAGTGACTTAAAACCCAACTGCATTATTGACCACACTCTGATGCTCGAATGGAAACGCTTCAAACTCGGTGCCTTATTTCTGGAAGCAGCTCAAATACTCCAGGGAGCCCTTTGCTATTGTATCCTTGGACTGAATTATTATTTAAAGACAACAAAGCTTCTGTTCAGCCGCGGCCTTTCCGCAGGGTGGATGCGAGCTCCGGTCATTGACTTTGGTAACGGGAATTGGTGCCGGAGCTCCGGGGCTCGGATCGAGCCGCGCGTGTGTGCAGGTGCCGTGGGACTGGGGCGATGATGGGCGCCGAGAAGGGACGGTCCTGAGCTGGGGAATCACCTCGGCGGCTGGTGTCCCGCGGGGAACGCTAAGGGACGTGTCCCCCTCTCCGTGTCCTTGTCCCCCTCTTCGTGTCCGTGTCCCCGCTCCGTATCCGTGTCCCCGCTCCGTGTCCGTGACCCCCCGTCCCCTTCTCCGTATCCGTGTCCCCGCTCCGTGTCCGTGACCCCCCGTCCCCTTCTCCGTGTCCGTGTCCCCGCTCCGTGTCCGTGTCTCCTCTCCGTGTCCCCTCTCCCCATCCCCTCTCCTGTCCCCTCTCCCGTCCCCTCTCCCGTCCCCTCTCTCCTGTCCCCTCTCCTGTCCCCTCTCTCTGTCTCCTCTCCCTGTCCCTTCTTCCTGTCCTCTCCCATCCCCTCTCCCATCCCCTCTCCTCTCCTCTCCCATCCTCTCCCCTCTCCTCTCCTCTCCCATCCTCTCCCACCCCCTCTCCTCTCCTCTCCCATCCTCTCCCATCCCCTCTCCTCTCCTCTCCCATCCTCTCCCATCCTCTCCCATCCTCTCCCATCCCCTCTCCCATCCTCTCCCATCCCCTCTCCCATCCTCTCCCATCCCCTCTCCCATCCTCTCCATCCCCTCTTCCATTCTCTCCCATCCCCTCTTCCATCCTCTCCCATCCCCTCTTCCATCCTCTCCCATCCCCTCTCCCATCCTCTCCCATCCCCTCTTCCATCCTCTCCCATCCCCTCTTCCATCCTCTCCCATCCCCTCTCCCATCCCTCTCCCATCCCCTCTCCCATCCCCTCTCCCATCCTCTCTCCCATCCTCTCCCATCCCCTCTCCATCCTCTCCCCTCTCCTCTCCCATCCCCTCTCCCATCCTCTCCCTCTCCTCTCCCATTCCTCTCCCATCCTCTCCCATCCTCTCCCTCTCTCCCTCTCCTCTCCCATCCCCTCTCCCATCCTCCCATCCCCTCTCCCATCCTCTCCCATCCCCTCTCCCATCCTCTCCCATCCTCTCCTCTCTCCCTCTCCTCTCCCATCCCCTCTCCCATCCTCTCCCCCGGCGCTGCTCGCTCCCACCTGCCGGCGGGGGGAGCGGCGCTGCAGTTCCGAGCGCGGCCGCCAGGGCGCGGCGGCGCGCGGCGCAGTGCGCGGCCGGGAGGGGCGGGGGGCGGGCGGCGCCGCTCGCTCCTGCCCGGGGCGGGGGTACCGGGGCGCGGGTACCGGGGCGCGGGTACCGGGGCGCCGACACCGGCGCGAGGGGCTCCCAGCGCGGCCCACCATGAACAGCATCAAGAGCGTGCCGGCGCGCGTGCTGAGCCGCCGCGGCGGGCACAGCCTGGAGGCGGAGCGGGAGCAGTTCGACAAGAGCCAGGCAAGGACGGCGGGAGGGGGCGGCGGGGCCGCGGTTACCGTCCCGGTTTTAGTCGTGGTCCTGCTGCCGGCTCGGGGACGGGGCGGGCCGGCCGTTGCCGCGGGGCATCGCCTCGGGGCGCGCTGAACGCGGGGGGCTTCTCGGGCGATGAGATGAGAGACGGGATGGGGGGCGCCCCGGCCGCCGTCCCTCTGCCGGTGCCCGTGTGTGCGCCCGTCCGGTGCCGGTGCCGGCGCCGTGCGCGCTCCCCCGCCCCCACCTGCGCCGCCGCTTCCTCCCGGCGCGGCCGCGGGACGGTCCCGGGGGCTCCCGCCCGTCCCGCCGCCCCCGGCCCCGCGGCCCCGCCGTGCGCCGCCGCCCCCGCGGGCAGCCGGGCCCCGCGCCGGCGCTGCGCCCCCCCCGCACCTCCCGGGCCTTATCGCAGGTAAACACGGCCGGCAGCACACAGGGAAAGTTTTACGGTGTCGGCGGGAGCGCGGCCGAGCCCGGGGGCCCCTCCGTCCCGGGAATGAGCATCTCGGCATCCCTGCCGAGCGCCGGCCCCAACGGCACCGGGGAATGTTTCACACCGGGGCTGGATTCACCCCGGCCCCGCGGCTCCGGGTCACCCGCGGGGTCACCCTGCGGGATTGGGGGCTTTTGGACCCACGGAGGGTGGCGGAGTGGAAACAAAGCCCAAAGGCACTTGTGCCCCATCGTGTCCGGCTTGGCCGGGACGTCCGTAGTCCTGTGGCCCCCCCGGGGTAGGCAATGATCAGGGCTGACATATGGCTATTGGGAAATGAAGTACTCAGACAGCGTGGGCAGGGATGGGCAGAGGGATGGACAGAGTGACGGGCTCGCTGCTGCCCCAGCAAAAATAACAGTGCCCTCCCGTATGCTTCCTCTGGCTCCTCTGCTTTTGTAGGCTGTGCATTCATCTCAGATGTTTTTCCCTTTGCTCCTTTGCTTTGCGGTTCCTTCCTTAGCCCCTGGCCTGGTTTTGCCCCGGAGAGCGCCAGCGAAGGCAGGTGGGAATTTCAGGCCTCGCAGGGTCACGGTGCTGGGCAGGAAACGGAGCTTGCTGAGTTTGGGGAGCAACACGAGAAAACCGGCAATTCCGGTTCCCTCTGGACGCGTCTCCTTCAATCGTCCCACCGGGCACCGCTGATAAACGATCGCGGCCGGGGGCTGCCGGGCAGGAGCGGGGCCCTCCTGCCCCTGCCCTGCCGGGGCTTTTTGGGCTTTTCACTGGGACTTGTGCTCTGGAAATCTGTGCAGTCACAGGGATGATGTGGCAAAGAGGTGGTTGGGCTTTTAGCTCTCTGACCCCAGGCTTGCTAGCGGGTGGTCACATTCACTGCCCAGAATTGACCTTTTTTTCAACAACTGCTAAAAACTGCCTTATAGGAGCTTTATCCTGGTGTGGTTTCCTGTAGTGGTGCTTCAGTGAGAGCAGAACTGTTCAGTGTCAGAATGTGGGTATTGATCTGCCTTTTACCTCTAATTATAGCAGCTGCCCGGCCGGCCGCCAGTCGCCTCTGTATCATGGGGTGCTGGTGGCACATCCCCTCCTAATCTCTGTGTCCCAGGGGTGTTGGTGGCACGTCCCCTCCTCGTCTCTGTGTCCCAGGGGTGCTGCTGGCACATCCCCTCTGCTGCCTGAGGATTCTGTACCAGAATCCAGAGCGCCGTCACCTTTTCACCTGGGTGATGCCTGTGGTTACAGACAGGAGTTGCTGACCCTGCTGTGATCCCAGGTCCTTGTGGGTGACATGAAGGTCACCTGTTTTCCCTGTAAATGCTTTTCCATGTCTTGTGTCAGGGTGATGTAGATGTCTCCCTCGGAGAAGCCGTGCGTGGGAAGTAGGAAATCACCATCCCACAGCAGGTGCTTGTTCAGCAGCCTGGCAGGAGGAAAAACTTGTCCTTTTCTGCTGCCAGTTTTTGCTTTTCTTAAGCAAAAAGGTTAAAAATCCGTTGGGCTCTGGAACCTGCACGATTGCATTGTGTGTGACTGCCAAGTGGTGTTTTCCTGATGTAATTTGGGACAGAGCAGTGTTAGGAAGGGAACTCTGGAGTTCGTAGCTCATCTGTTCTGACAGCTCTCGTGCTGCCTGGCCAGGGAAGTTTCCAGCTGCCAATAATCCTCTCCTGCTGTGGCATCCACCTGCCAGGTGAGGATTGGGACCCCGTGGGATGGCAGGGCTCCAAGGAGCCCTGGAGGAGGATCAGCCCTAATTAAAAGCAGCCTGGAAGGAAGGGGTGGATGTGAAGTGTGCTCCTTCATTTGGGCGCTTTGATCCCGGCTTTAGTCACCGGCTTGGTACGTGCGGGCTGTGAGCAAAGCACTGGGGCTGCACCCTGTGGGCTCCCACAGCCCAGGGCCAGGCAGCTTCTGGGGTTGGCTCCTCACCCTCGTGCCTGTCAGTGATGGGCAACAGTCCACAGATTGCATCAAAGTTTTGGCCAGGCTAGTTGTGCACCTGCAATGACAACCAGGACCTGCCCCTCTCCGGATGTGCCAGTGGTGTCCCAAGAGGTTGGGTCAAGGGTGAGTCTCCCTATTTTGGAGTCATCCTCCACAGCCTGGCTTTGCCAGGCAGCCAGCAGGAACATCCTGGCTGCAGCATTGCCTCATGCCATCCCTGGTGCTACCATCCCGTTTTCCTGGATTCCCTGGCCAGCTTGATGCTTGGAGGCAGTGAAGCACACCTGGGCTGGCAGCCCTGAGGGACTGGCACTGGTTTGGTGCCACTGTGCTTTGTTTGGGACACAGTGTCTGATGGTGATGCTGTGCTGGGCTGGGGCTGCCCTGCATGGGTCCAGTCCTTGTGCTGGACATGAAATGGCTCAATGAAACCTCTTGCACTCAGTCACCAAGGATGAAACCAACCTCTCCAGCAGCTCCTGGGCTGAATTTTGGCTGGTCAGGCTATCAGTGAGACTAAGGGCAATACATGCTATAAAAACACCACTGTCAGTGGGAGTTGCAGCTCTGTTTTGGGATAGACCTGCAGGGTCCCAGCCCACTGAGCAGCTGTGGTCCTGTCCTTGGGGATAGGGGACAACATTTCCTTTCCTGTGGGTCTGCCTGTCTCACACTATGACCCTTCTGGCTGCACCTCCTCCAACCCCTGTGGGGCTCTGGTTCCACGGGTGGGTAGGGATGACTGTGATGGGCTAGGGCAGGCAGCAAAACTCCTGATTTGGGAGATGTCTCTGCCCTGCTCCCTCTATGCAAAACACCTCAGTAAAGATGCAGTAACTCCTTTAGCTGCTCTTTGCTGCAAGATGTGTTTCCAAATCCTTCCTTGCCTCAGCTTGGTTGTTTCCTGGCCCAGGATAAACCATCCTTTCTCTCAGTGTCCCGTGGGAGGTGCTGGCATCTCTGAGGACCTGTGGCATGTCCCTCTGGCCAAGCTGCCATGGAGGGCACAGCCTCTGCCAGCTCCAGGCTTTTGGGTGGCTGTGAAGGCACTTCGGGAGAGGCAGCTGTGCTGCAAGTGCCTGTTCCCGGGCACTCCAGGCTCGTTAACCTTTGGGGATAAGAGGATTACAGCAAGTCACCGGCTTAACTCTGCTGCTGCTGTACGGCCCCACATGGCGGGGTAACACCGGGACTCTCCCGGTGCAGGAAAAGCAAAGCCAGCCCCTCTCCCCAGCAGCCTTTTGGGACAGGGTCACTCTTTGGGATCATTCACAGTTTTGTTGCTGTCATGTCAGTTCATGGGTAGTGTTCTAGACTCTTTTGGGGTGGATTTGGTGCCTTGACACCTTTGACACTGCCCCCTGGGTGTCAGGTACCTCCTGCATAAGTCAGGAGCATTCAATAACCCGGTGTCAGGTTCCTCCTCCCACACAAGAGCACCTCGTTTCAGAGGTGTCCCTGGACAAGCAGCCATGTGGAAGCAGATGCTGTCCTGGGCAGGTAGATAAGATTTTTATAAGGTTTTAGGGCTGTGGAGCTGCAGGGAGGGACCGAGTTCCTCTTCCGGCACAAGTGCTGGCAGGGGGCCGCTTCCTGCCTTCCCAGCTGGGACCTTTTTTCTCTGCTGGTGACAGAGGGCTCATGGACACAGGCACAGCCTTCTGCAAGGGTGAAGCAGCTCAGTTGAGTCTGAGGAAGAGGAAGATCCTCATCAAACACAGCAGCTTGGATTTGCAGCCCATCAACACATGGGGGATGCACCCAACCCCAGTCTGGGGTCACCTTTTGAAATAAATTCCTAATTTAAAGTGTGCTGTGATCAAACACATCAAAATATAGATAATCCTCCTCTGATAATCACATTGCTTTGGATTTTTTCTCCATCAGGATGGGCGTTGAGGCCACCACTCCCTCTGTCTTGGGGGCTGCTTTTCCCCGTGTGCTGTTTGCGCGCAGCAACATCCTCAGAAGAACCCAAACCACTCCCCCGTGGTTCAAAGGCTCCTTGTGATTACACAAACAACCCTGGAATTTGGCATCTTACTGTTGTGCTTTAATGTTCCCCGGGCACGGCGCTGAGTTCAGGCTGCAAAAATGCAAAAATTGGTTTCCTGGGACAGGGACAGCCAGGAGCACCAGCGGCAGTGGTCAGATCCTGACTGATCCTGCTGGGGATGGGGGGGTTTAATGGATGCTTTGTTTGTTGGTAAAAAGGCCTATTCTGACATGTTACAAATTACTTTGAGGTGACAAATGTGTTCTAAAATTCAGGGTATTCCCCAAAAGCACCAGCACTGCACTTTAGGGTGTGGGGGGGTGACACCATGTCTGACAGCCACTCTCCCCTCCTCTTGCAGGCCATCAGCATCAGCAAAGCCATAAACACCCAGGAAGCACCAGTGAAGGAGAAACATGCCCGCCGTATCCTTTCCCTTGGCTCCCAGGACAGCACGGAGGAGTTAGGGGTGTGGGGGTGTCACCCCCTGATGCTGGGGCAGATTTGGGAGACAAAGATCCTTGCAGAGCTTGGTTGGGAGTTGGCATCACAAAGGTTTATCCATCAGTGAAAAGGCAGATGAGCAGTGTAATAAAATTGCATTTCTTTGGCAGTAAAATGCAGAGGGCCCCAGTGTGCCCTCGGCAGGGGGAGGTGCACCCAAAGATGACAATTGGGGGTTTTATTTGGGGGTGCAGCATTGTGCTGGCGATCCCCGTGCTCAGGGGGCACCTTTCAATGAAAATTGACAGAGAACAGTCCCCAGCCCAGCTCTGTGTGTATCCAGTTAGCCTTGACTGCACTGGAAGGGATCATCCTGGGGACACACCACGAGAAGGGAGCGTTCACCTTCTGGTCCTACGCCATCGGGCTGCCCCTGCCCAGCAGTGCCATCCTCAGCTGGAAGTTCTGCCATGTCCTGCACAAGGTGCTGCGTGATGGCCACCCCAATGTGAGTGTCCCCTCTGCAGCATCCCTCCTGCTTCACTGGCAGGAGGACATTCTGACTCCTCTGCACAGGGAGTGGGATCCTTTCCTTACCTCAGCCACCTTTCCCCGGCACTCCGTTGTCTTTGAAACTTCCCCTTGTAAATCCCCGACCTCTGGGTGCCATGGGAAGGTTGGAACTTCTCCCAGAGCTGGAGTGGTGTAAGGGTTTGGATCCCTCCTCTTCCCCAGCATCAGGGCAGTCAGCCAGCCCCACTGTGCCACATCCTTCTCTTTTTTGTCCCCAGGTTCTCCAGGACTGCCAGAGGTACCGCAGCAACATCCGAGAGACAGGGGACCTGTGGGTGAGTGGGGCAGAGGGAGGTTTGTGCCTCCCAGGGGGTTTGGAGATGGTTGCTGAGGAACACAGTGGGCACAGAGAGGGTGAAGCACTACCTGAAATAACCTGCTGTCTCTTTGGGTGATGGTTGTGTGTATGGTGGAGCCACAAGGTTGGCACAAGCCACTGGCTCCTGTGGGATCTGCTGGATCTGGTCACATCACTGGATTCCCCCCATCTCGCCTGGTGTCTCTGCAGGGCCATTTGCATGACAGGTACGGGCAGCTGGTGAGCATCTACACACGGCTCCTGCTCACCAAGATCTCCTTCCATGTCAAGGTGAGACCCTCTGCCCCCTCTGCACCACCAGAATGAGGGGATGTGCAACACCAGCAAGAATATGTGCAGCAGTTGATGGCTTTTTCCTTCCTTTCCAAAGCATCCTGAGTTCCCCCCAGGCCTTGAAGTGTCTGATGAGGTGCTGGAAAAGACTGCAGGCACGGATGTGAACAACATGTGAGTGTCCTGCTGGGGCCCAGTGCCCAGGGTGTGGTCACCAGCTCCATGACCCCTAGCTGGCAGTGTCCTGCTGACAAAACCACTCCAGGATGGGGCAGTCACTGGGATTTTGTGAATTGTTCGGATGGTGCCCGATTCCTCCCGCACCCACAGAGCACTGTGGGGTATAAATGCAGGGAGAAAAAAGCCCCGAATTCTTGTCAGTCAGAGTCCTCGCCATCCTGAGGACTCTCAATGAACACGAGCAGCTGGAACAAAGATGTCTCTGCTGTCAAGTGATGGAGTTTTGGTTTGTTTTGGCAGCTTCCAGCTGACGGTTGAGCTGTTTGACTACCTGGACTGTGAGCTGAAGCTGTCGGAGTCAGGTGAGGAGGCGGCAGGGGCAGGGCCCTCCCGCTCGCCCCGGGGCTCTTGAGCAATAGTTTCGCTCTTTGGTCGGGAATGGAGTTCCGGGAGGTTGGAGGCTCAGGTCCCTCCTCCTCCCATGAGGTTTCTGAGGTGGTTTCTCAGCTGGATTTCCCTGTTGAAGCTCTGTAGAGGCAGTTGTAGAAAAATATTTAGTGCATTTGGCTGCTTTGAACCCACCTGAGCAAGACAGTGTTGTTCTCAGAGCAGAGCTACTCTGAAATATGTTTTTCTTTTTTGCACAACCATGTTAATCATATGCATTACACACATCCCATTACACAGAATGTCCCTCTGAAGGATGGGGCTGTACTTCTTTTTAAAGACTCATTTCCCCTCGTTGAAATGCCTCTGGGGAGGGCTGGAGGCCCCTGCTCATGTCTCTCACCTCCTTAGGAATTTTTGGATGGCTTAGAGAGGTGGCAGATTCTTCCTCTGTCGAGAGTCAGGAGCTGCCCTGGAAAACAGGGCACAGCGGGAGATACCGTGCTCCCGGCTCTCGACAGCCTCCTGCTTCTCCTCCTGACCCAGTTATACAGAGAATTTATATTCATAAATACTTTAAAGCTGAGTGGGGAAGAAGCCAGGGTGGATATGCTGCCTGGATCCCTGCCAAGGGAAGGGATCTGTTTCCGAGCAGGGGCAGCTGAGGCTGCGGTGCCGCCGGGCTCGTCCCTTGCCCTGGGATCCTCTCCCAGATCCTTGCATGATTAAATAGAATGGAGCAAAACCTCTCAATTTCCCCAGCCGTGTCGTGCAGCAGCAGCTTGAGGGCAGCATCCTGGGGTTAAATCCCTCCTTTTTGGGGTTCAGTAATCCCTGGCAGAACTGAGCACCTCTCCCCTCTGCCAGCGTGGTCCCTTTGGGTGTGTTTGGTGCTCACAGTGGGGTTGTTGTCAGCTCAGGGCAGCAGCCCTGGTGTTTGCCTGTGCCCCACATCCACCGTGGTTAATGATCAAGCAGTGTGGCCAGGCACAGGCAGCTCTGCAAACATGGCTCCCCTCAGTTTTCAGGCAGCTCAACACCTCGATGGCCGTGTCGCAGATGTCGGCGGTGCAATGCCGCCTGGCCCCCCTCATCCAGGTCATCCAGGACTGCAGCCACCTCTACCACTACTCTGTCAAGTTAATGTTCAAGTTGCACTCCTGTGAGTCCTGGGGATGTGCCCCGTGCTGGTGTTTTCCTGGGGTGGGCTTCTGGAGCTGGGGATGAGGCTGCTGTGGATTGAGGCATCCATTGCCATGTGCCTGTATCCCAGCTAGGCTCTAGGGGCCTGCTCCATCCCACACAGACATTCCAGTCCAAGAAGGACTTGTTCTTGATTAATTCAAACCCACGTGCCCTGGCCTGCCAGCCCCCTGCATGGGATCTCTGGGCAGCACAGTGCCAGCAGCCTCGTGTGGGTGTTTTGGAGTTCCCGCACCCACATCTCCCTGTGCTGCATCCCTGATCCCTGTACCGGGAAAGGGAACACCCCACTCCCATCCTGACCCCGCCCATCCTACTCCCTCCTGGCTTTTTCCCTGGTTGCTTTTGCAGTGAAGGGGTTTAAGTGCATGTTAACACCCCTGCAGCCCCACATCAGTCACAGCTGTCCCTCCTCACCCAGGTCTGCCGGCCGACACCCTGCAGGGCCACCGGGACCGCTTCCACGAGCAGTTCCGCAGGTAACCGGGGCCCAGGTGGGGCAGTGGGGTCCACTCCCTCCTCCCAAGCCCCCTCTCATCTCCCCTTTGTCCTTCCCTCCTCTCCAGCCTTAAAAACTTCTTTAAGAAGGCATCTGATATGCTGTATTTCAAGCGACTCATCCAGATCCCTCGGCTACCGGAGGTATGGCCGGATTTGGTGTGGTGCTCTGCAGAGTTTGTGGGTGCACAAACCCCCCCCAGATGGGTTTGGAGTCTAGGGGCACTGCAGAGGGACCTGTCAGCAGCACAGGGCTGGCTCCTTCCCTTCCTTTGGCACTCAGCCTGCTGCAGTTCCTGAACCCCTTATGAGGCTGCAACAACTTCTTGTCCCTACAGAGCCCCCCAAACTTCCTGCGGGCGTCCGCGCTGGCCGAGCACGTGAAGCCGGTGGTTGTCATCCCCGAGGAAGCCCCCGAGGATGAGGAGCCAGAGAACCTCATTGAGATCAGCACAACTTCCACCACGGAGCCACAGGTGGGGGCCTGGGCTGGGATGGGGGGCAGGCTCCCGTGTCCTGGCTCAGCTCAGCACCCTCTGTCCTCCCCAGGTCACCTCGGATCTGTTTGAGCAAACCTTCGGGCCGCCCAACGGCGTTTGGGATGACAGGTATGGAGGGGCCAGCAGGGGTGAGTGGCCTCTGCCACGTGGGACCAACCTGCCCTTGTCCACAGGGATGCACAGATCGAGAGCCTGAAGAAGGAGGTGGAAACGCTCCGTGCAGAGATGGAGAAGATTAAACTGGAGGTAAAGCCTAGCTTGGGTGGGAGAATGGGGTGGGGTTTGGTGCTGTGCTGTGGAAGCCCTGAAGGGATGCAGCAGCAGTGGGGTCCTGGCATCCAGTTTTGTGTTTTGGGACCTCTCCCAGTGCCAGGATGTGATTCCTGATGGGGTGGAGGCATGTGAGACATGTCCCTGGCTGTCCTGCTGGTACCAACAGGGACAGAGTGCCTGCAGGGGTAAAGGGGAGAGCTTTCCCGTGCACCCCACAGCTGCTCTGCCCCAGTTGCAGCGGGGCACCTGGGCAGGGGTGCTGGGGAGGGCAGGGCCGTGCCCCAGTGCCCGGTGCCCCCGCAGGCGCAGTGCTACATCACCCAGCTCAAGGCACAGGTGAACAGCCTGGAGGGAGAGGTGGAGGAGCAGCGCAAGCAGAAGCAGAAGGCGCTGGTGGACAACGAGCAGCTGCGGGATGAGCTGGAGAGGCTGCAGAGGGTGAAGCAGGACAGTGACAGGTCACAGCGGCTCTGCGCCGAGGCCGAGAGTAGGTGCCCTGGGCTGTCCTGGGGGGCCCGTGGGTGCCCTCACTCTGGGCACTGAGGCTCTCCCTCCCCTGCAGAGAAAGCCAACGCCACCGAGATCCGCTACACGAAGCTGAAGGAGAAGCACAGCGAGCTCATCAACACCCACGCCGAGCTCCTGAGGAAGGTAACTGCTGCCTCTGCAGGCAGGGACTGACACTGAGGGCAGTGTCCCAGAATTAAATCCCGCCCTTTTGGGTTGGGGTATCCAGGGAAGAGCTGAGCACCCTTTCCCTCTTCCATCATGGTCCCTTTGGCTGTTTTTGTTGTTGTTTTTTGGGGGTGTTTTGCTGTTGTTTGGTCTGTTTCTGCTTGTTTCTGTGACCAGTGTAGCTGGTGGGATATCACTTGTACTAGCAGTCATGGCTCCAGTCCTGGAAAGGGACTCTCGAGGATTATGCTGGTGATGGGGATCCTGTGTCTCAGCTGTGCCACTCACCTGTTCAGTTTTTTGCTTTGGGTTTTGCAATTTTTTTGTCCCTTTGTCCCTCTGTCACCACTGGTGCGGCTCATGTCTGCCCAGTCCCCCTGTATTGGTCCCATCACCCTCTGAGCACCAGGCAGGGGGCACCCCTTGAATCCATGTCTACTGGCAGCCAGCATTTTGGATGCTGTGAGAAAGGCATCTTGGATTTATCCCTGAGGCAGAATTTGGTTGGAATGAGTGTGGGGACAGTGAGGAACACCATGTGAGCCCTGTGTCCCCCCACAGAATGCTGACACTGCCAAGCAGCTGACAGTCACACAGCAGAGCCAGGAGGAGGTGGCACGTGTCAAGGAGCAGCTGGCATTTCAGGTGGAGCAGGTCAAGCGAGAGGCCGAGATGAAGGTGAGCTCTGGATCCTTCCCTGCTTCCCTGCCAGCGCTGTGCCCTCCCCAGCCTGGGAGATGCAGTTTGGGAGCAAGGGAAAGGGGTGGTTGTTGCTGTTGGGCCCTGATTCCCAGGAGGAGTTGCCCTGGCTCCTCAGGGAGGTGTTAATATATGACTCACTCCCTCTTGCCCAAATCTGCCTTTTCTTCCCCTAAGAAAACACCACAATGCAAATTGATGGGTTTGAGTGCTTTTATTCCCTGGGGCTCAAGATGGGGTCTGCTCCCAAAATTCCTGGCATGGGAAAAGGAGCCCTTCCAGGAGACACCCCCTGCCCAAGACCCCAGAACCCCTTCCTGCATTCCCTCCATGCCGGCTGGCGCGGGTGCGGTGCCAGGGCGTGGCAGGGCTGATCCCTGGGCACGGTGTGTGGGCACAGCTGGAGGACCAGAGCATGCAGCTGGAGCAGCTGAGGCAGGAGCTGGACGCCCATCGGGACGAGCTGGAGCAGGCGCAGCGCTCGCTCAGCCACGCCAAGCAGGTACGGGGGGCTGGGGGGCAGCACGAGCCCAGGTGCCCATCAGACCCTGTCACAGGGGCTTGGAGCTGCCACCACTGCTGAGCCACAGGGGCAGCAGCAGCCCAAGGAGCTGTCACAGGGCTGAGCGTGGGCCCAGCCCAGCAGTGTCACCAGCTGCCCCCCAGCCTGTCTGTTGGGCTCCCAGCAGTGCCAGGGGTGACAGGGTGTCCTGACCCCCATGGCAGGCAGGTGTGGAGCTCAGTGCCCAGGTGGAGGCTCTGCACGCCGAGAAGGAGGTGCTGAGGCGGTCAGTGAGCGAGAAGGAGTGTGAGCTGCTGTCCACACGTGGCCTCGTCGAGGAGAAGGAGCTGCAGCTGAGCCAGGAGGCAGACAAGGCCACGAGGGAGATCCGAGAGCTCCAGGGCAGGCTCCTGGAGAAGGTACAGGGCTGTGTGAAGAGCCCACTGCCCCTCTGCTCACCGGGGTCAGGGGTGTGGGGGGTGCCAGCTGAGGTAGCCTGTGGGATATTGGTTACACCAGCAGTCATGGGACAGTTGGGTCTGATCCTGGAAAGGGACTCTAGAGGGATATGCTGATCATGGGGATGCTGTGGCACTCACCTGCTCCTCCTGCCTCACAGAGCAACCAGGAGCAGAGCCTGCAGCAGAAGCTGCTGGAGGACCAGTTTGGAGTCCTGCAGGAGACGGTGAGAGAAGCCCAGGCCATCCTCCATGATGCCATGGCCAAGCTGGATGACCCCCTGCACCTCCGCTGCACCAGCTCCCCAGGTACAGCCTGCTCATCCAGGGGCTGAAGCATGCTGTGCCTTCTCTCCTGGACAGATAATGTTGCATCTGAGCTCTCCCATGGCCTTTTTTCCATCATGCCTGCTGCGGTTGGGGTCAGACTTCCCAGGATGAATTTTTGGCTCTCATCTTCAGCACTATTTTGCTCAGATTTTAGTGCTGTTCCCCAGCCAGGCATACACTTCCACTCAGTGGTGCCTCGTGGAGTCAGCACTGGTGCAGACACCCACCAGCCTGGCTGTGCTGAGGAAATGAAATGAAATTCCTTGCAGATTACCTGCTGAGCCGGGCACAGGCAGCGCTGGAGTCCACGGATACCCTGGAGAAGGGGCACGCGCAGTACGTGGCCTCCATGGCAGGTACCTGGGGCTGGGGACTGGCACTGCTCCCAGCTGGCTCCTGTTTCCATACATCCAGCAGCCCCTGGCAGCTCCAGGGCCCCCAGCAAGCAGCAATGCCCGGGTGACAAAGGGACATGGGGCGTTCCCGTGTGCTTGTTCAATCCCAACACCTCTGAGCCTTGTACTGATCCTTGGGTGCCTCCAGGGATGAGCTGCAGCCCCCAGGAGCTGGCAGGGGGTGCCCTGGGCTGGCAGCTCCTGACCCTGTGCTGTCTCTGGCAGATGCTGCTGGGCTGGTGGGGGCTCTGGCCCTCTTTGCACACCTGACAGCCGACACCATCATCAACGGCAGTGCCACGTCCCACCTGGCCCCCACGGACCACGCTGACCGTGAGTGCAGCCGTGTTGGGGGGGATTTTTTTCCTGATGTGCCTTTTCTGTAGGGAGGCCATGCCAAAGCCCCCTCTGGCAGGGGCAGATTTTACCAAGGACAGCACATTCCCTATGCCCCCCTTCCCGACATTCCCTCTAGTGCCCCTCCCTGGGCCACGTTGCTCCTGGAAACTCATCTGTCATCTCCTAGAAGACATTTGCCTGATCCTGCTGTGGATGAGGGAGGAGGAGGATGAGGGTGGGTAGGGCTGGGATGAAGGGACCCCTTGGCCAGCCAGGGCTGGCACCAAGCTGTGCTCTCTGCAGGGCTGACGGAGACGTGCCGGGAGTGTGGCCAGCAGAGCCTGGAGTTCCTGGAGAGGCTGAAGGACAGGCAGAGGCTGGGCAGTGCCGAGCTGGGGGACGTGCGGGGGGCACTGCGAGGGGTCCTGCAGCTGGCCCAGGTAGGAGCTGGAGCCCAGCACAGCCACCTTCCCTCTCGTGGCTGGCAGGGTGGGTCCCAGGGAACACTCTGGGGTGGTTTGTCCCTCATACCCACAAGTTCTGGTGCTTTCCTGGAGCCGTATCAGCTCTTCTGAGCACTGAGCCCCTTCCTGGTGATGCACTGGGGTGGTCACCCTCAGATCAGCTGAAGTCTTTCAGCCCAGTAACCCCTGTGGAGGGAAACTTCCCATCTTTCAGATATTTCTCCTCATGAAGCCCTATTAGTCTTTTCCTTTACGCCACTGTTCATCTCTCCAGAGCCCTCTGGAGCAGAAACTGCTCCTGTGATGGAGTTTTGTCACCTTGATTTGGGGCATTTCTTACCTTTGGGGTCCCTGTGCCACGTTTGCTGCACTTGCACCTTCACTTTTGCAGGCTCAGAATGCTGCTCCTGCAGCTTTGATTATTTGTCAGGGGCAGGAAGGAATTGTAGATCTTGGTTTGTAGTTATTCCTTATAAGTATTCCCTTCTGTTTCTCTGGCAGGAGCTGAGACCCAAGAGCCTGGACATCAAGCAGGAGGAGCTGGGGACATGGTTGAGAAGGAGATGGCCTCCACCTCAGAGGCCATCGAGGATGCTGTGAGGAGGATAGAGGTGAGACAGAGCTGCAGGATGGGCCATTCTGGAGCCTTGGGGTGGCAGAGTGTCCATCACTCCTGCACCTTTCTCAGCCCAGCATGGCATCCAGCCCTTCCTCTTGTGTTTCCCAACAGGAGATGATGAGCCAGGCCAGGAGCGAGAGCTCTGGGGTTAAGCTGGAAGTGAATGAGCGGTGAGTTTTGGGGAGGGTCATGTGACAGCTGCTGGGGTGTGCTCTGCTCCAAAACAGGCTGCCTGGTCTCAAAAAAACCCCCATTTTCTGAGGCCAGAGCTTCCCTGGATGCTGAACACCTTTCCCTTGCTTCCCTCCAGGATTCTGAACTCCTGCACGGATCTAATGAAGGTCAGTGCTGCAGAAAACAATCTGGGGTGCACAAAACTGTAACCTCCCACCAGCAGCAGCATCAATCCTCCTCTCTAAGACTCCCATCAAACCCCAAATTCTATTTTCCTTCATTCCAGGCTATCAGACTTCTTGTAACAACATCTACGAACCTGCAGAAGGAGATAGTGGAAAGTGGCCGGGTAAGTCCTCCCTGACACTCATCTCTTTGTACTGACAGGAAATTCAGGAGAATTTCCCCCAAATTGCAGAAACACTCTGGATTTCATGGTTTCCTCTGTTAGCAGCACTCTGGCAGTCCCAGTTGCAGGGCATGGGCTGCTCAGCCCTGTGCTCTCTTGCACAAATCACTGTCACCCTTGCAAAGCTTTGCCCATCTAAAGATGATGCCCCAAACTTGTGTGAAAAACCAAACCCAGCTCAAATTTGTGGGCTTGGGACTCTTGATATTTTTTTCTTGATAATTATTTAAGCAGGTGAGTAAGAGCAGCATGACGAGCACAGCAGTCTGTCGCTCCCTTGATTTATGGCTTTCTTTATTAATTTATATATTGTTACACTTTATATGGCTATTTAATACGGATTTATATGTTGCTGTATATTAGACACAAGTTAATCCAGGCCAAAATATTCTCTTAACAACAGGGGGCAGCAACAACTCAGGAGTTTTACGCCAAGAACTCACGCTGGACCGAAGGGCTGATCTCTGCCTCCAAGGCCGTGGGCTGGGGAGCCACCCAGCTCGTGTAGGTACCCCCAGGCTGGAGCTTCCCCTGCCTCCATGGGCTGCACCCAGGGCTGGCTCCTGCCTCCCTGTCACCCCATCATCCAGAATTGCTGAGGTGTCACAGAGCATCACTGCTAATTCCTTGTGGAGCATCGCTGCTGGCTCCTTAAGGAGGTGTTTGCTGGATTTTTATGGACCCGCGGTTGGGTTCA
This sequence comes from Sitta carolinensis, assembly GCA_032173965.1. NCBI lineage: Eukaryota > Metazoa > Chordata > Aves > Passeriformes > Sittidae > Sitta > Sitta carolinensis. Next base: position 2,572,390 of record CM063296.1, on the reverse strand, counting down.
TTGCTAATTCCTCATGGAGCATTGTAGCCTGGGTCAGACCACGTGGTCACCCAGCTGGGGATGGCAGTTCCTCCCTGCCTGCAAAATGTGAAATTAAATTCCACCCCCCTGTCCCTGATCCTGCTCAGGGGGGCTGGTTGGGATTGGGGCGGGGCATTCCCTGTGCCAGGAATGTGGGGGTGTCTTTTGGGCAAAGCTTTAAAAATCTCATCCTTTATGAAAACAAAATCCTGCCTCTGTCCAAATTGCCTGGATCATGGCTTTGAATAATTGCTCTGTGAATGAGCTTTAATAACAGCTGGACTCAAAGGATCTTGGAGAGCTCTTCCAACTCTAACAATTCTGTGATTCTGTAATTACAAAGCTGCTGGATCCAGCTGCTGATTTCTGAGGGTATTAGCAGGAGATAAATAATCTGCACTTGCTCTGTTGTGTCTCTGACACTCTCCCTTTGACCCCCACTGCAGGGAGTCTGCAGACAGGGTTGTGCTGCACACAGGGAAATACGAGGAGCTGATCGTCTGCTCCCACGAAATTGCTGCCAGCACAGCCCAGCTGGTGGCTGCCTCCAAGGTGGGTGTCCCAGCAGGATCCTCTGGGTGTCTCCTCATCCTGCCCCTCCCCTCTGCCAATCCTGCAGCCTCCCAGAGCAGGGAGAAGGGAAGCTCTTGCTATTTTCCAGTCTGTGATTTTAATACGTGTGTTAATATTCCCGCACCCGAGGCTTGCCTTGGAAATGTAGATGTGTAAAACCTCCCCTCTTCCTCCTGTCAAGCTGGTTATGTAAAGAAAATGTTTAATAACTACCAAGAAATCCAGAAAGGCAGCTGCAGAGCTGGAACTGAGGATGGTGGACTTTGGTCCTTTCCACCTTTCCTGTCGGTGTGGGTGGAAAGGAGTGGTGGAGGTTTCAGTGAGCACACAAAGATGCAGGTGTGGGCGGAGGGGGATCCATAGGGATTTTTACACCAGATGGGTTTAAAATTAAGAGCACAGTTAAAAAGCCAGAGCTGAGTCTCCACTGAGTGCTTGGCTCAGGTGGGAGCAGAGCTGGTTTGGTGCCCTGGGGCTGAAGGGCTTTGCAGGGATCACCTTGTCTGGCCATGATGGGATCACTGAGGATAAACCTTCCCATCTGTCCGTCCATTCATTCTTTCTCCTCCCAGGTTTTCATTCCCAACAGCTCTTTGCCTCTGCCTGGGGCTCCCTGGAGCTCCAGGGGTGGATCATGGTGGGCACCCACAGCCATTCCTGTGCTCCTTGCAGGTGAAGGCTGAGAAGAGCAGCAGGAACCTGGCCAGGCTCCAGGAGTGCTCACGCAATGTCAACGAGATGGCAGCAAACGTGGTGGCTTCCACCAAGTCGGGGCAAGAGCAGATAGAGGAGAAAGGTGAGGTTCCTTGCAAGGAAAAGGTAGAAAACCCCACCCCAAATCCCTTTCTGGCCTGTGGAACCCCCCGAGGTGTCTGCCCAGCTCTGCTTTGGCATGTGAGGGGTCACTCAGTAAGGACCCTTTGCTCCACAGACACCATGGACTTCTCGGGCATGTCCCTCATCAAGCTGAAGAAGGAAGAGATGGAAACACAGGTAGGGCACCCAGGTGGATCCAGAGCCGGCGCTCAGCGGGGTCCCCGTGCCCCCAGCCCAGGTGCCAGGGTGGATTTTCTGGGCGCAGGTGAAGGTGCTGGAGCTGGAGAAGCGGCTGGAGGGCGAGCGGGTGCGGCTGGGCGAGCTGAGGAAGCAGCACTACGGGCTGGCCGGCGGCTGCGAGACCGCGCCCGACGCTGGGGAGCCCCGACCGGCCCCGGCACCGCGCCGAGGGATCCTCAAGAAGCCGCCGATTGCCCAGAAACCCGGCCTGGGCGAGGTGGGGCCCGGCGGGGGCTGCAGGGTGGGCGGGGGGTGCTGGCCGAGCTGTGACCTGTGCCTTTGTGCCCTGTCCTTGCAGCCCTAGGCAGCCCCGGCTCGCTCGTCCCGTTGCCTTCGCGCTGCTGTGCCTTCACACGCGGGGTCTGCTCAGCGCCCGGCCTGCAAACACCCCCCAGCTGGACGGGTTTTAAGGAAGATATTTTATTTTTTTGTTTCTTTTTTTTTTTTTTTTTTCTCTAAGCTGTAGAGTGGCAGGGTTCCTGCGCTCCCGCTGAGTGCTCTCCTTCTACTTTTCATTCTCGTCCTTCTCTTCCTTTTCTTCCTTCTCCTCTTTTTCCTCCTCTTTTTCCTCCTCTTTTCCTCCTCTTTTCCTCCTCTTTTTCTCCTCTTTTCCTCCTCTTTTCCTCCTCTTTTCCTCCTCTTTTCCTCCTCTTTTCCTCCTCTTTTTCCTCCTCTTTTTCCTCCTCTTTTTCCTCCTCTTTTTCCTCTTCTTTTCTCCTCTTTTTCCTCCTCTTTTTCCTCCTCTCTTATCCTCCTTTTCCTCCTCCTTTTCCTCCTCCTTTTCCTCCTCTTTCCCTCCTCTTTTTCCTCCTCCTCCTCGCTGCCAGCTGGCTCTCCCAGTTTAATTTAATTCAGGGTTCGTTTGGGTTAATTTTTTTTTTTTTTTTAAAGGACTTTATCAGCACTAGAAGTTTTCAGTAAATGTAGCTCTACTGTACTGCTCAGACCCTTTCCAAGAACTGTGAACTGGTTTTACAGTAGGAAATCGGTGGGCTTTTCTTGCAACCATTTTTTTAAATTCCCCCTTTTCCAGCCTGAGGAATATTTGACTTCATTTTGGCGTGGGATCAGCCCTCAGCAGGAAGGGAAATGTTTGCCTTCCCCAGCACATGGAGCAAGGCTTTTGTTAGGGAAAAGCAGTTACTGACACACACTGGCAATAAGGATACAAACATTTTTTATTTTTTTTCCCCTTTTCTATTTTTTATTACTACAGCAGTGTCAAGGATCAGTTGCATTATGTTTTATATTTAAGATAATTAGCAGAATTAAATCTCACCGTGGCCTATGGGAGCCAGGGTCTAGAGAAATCTGCAGCAATAAGGAATTACTGCTGTGGAGAGATGCGGGGGCAGAATAAAATCCTGTCAGCTGTGTCTTCCCTTGGAGCAACTACCAGGATGTAGATTATTAAAGGAGCAATATTTAAAATACTTTTGTGTTGCTTTGTTGTTGGGGAGGGGGTTGATTACAGGGCCAGGGCCATGACAGGGTTGGTTGCAGGAAACTGGGCCTGAGCTGTGGGGCAGAGAGAGGCAGTAAATTAGCTAAATGTGCATAAATATATCTATATATACACAGAAATACATAGAGAGTCTTCTCTGTGTGTGTGTGTATGGATCTATGGTTCTGCATGTGCATATATATACATATATGTGCATTTTTGCATATTTTTACATACCTATACTGTTATGCACTATACATAAAACGTAATATATAAGAGATGATTATTTTTTAGATATAATTATATTATTATAGATATATGCTAGGTAATGTAGGTGATTTATAATATGTGTTAGCACATACTGTTTATATATTATTATATAATATATATTTATACTTTTATTTATATATATATTTACATTTATATTAATTTTTAATATATATAGAGGGGTATAGAGGGTATATATATATATATATATATAAAAAAAAATAGGCAGCTGTATATGATACCTACCATCAAAAGGGTGATAAGACTGAAGCATTTAGAGTTCAGCATGACAGGATGCCCACAGCTGCTAATACTGTTGTATATATAATAGATATATTTATACTTTTATTTATATATATATTTACATTTATATTAATTTTTAATATATATAGAGGGGTGTGTGTGTATATATATAAATAGGCAGCTGTATATGATACCCAGCATCAAAAGGGTGATAAGACTGAAGCATTTAGAGTTCAGCATGACAGGGTGCCCACAGCTGCTAATACTGTTGTGTATATATATATATATAAAATATATATATTTATACTTTTATTTATATATATATTTACATTTATATTAATTTTTAATATATATAGAGGGGTGTGTGTGTATATATATATAAATAGGCAGCTGTATATGATACCCAGCATCAAAAGGGTGATAAGACTGAAGCATTTAGAGTTCAGCATGACAGGGTGCCCACAGCTGCCTCGTGTTTAGGTGGTGACTTGGGAGGTTCCTTGTCATGTTCAGTCAGCATTTACATCCCATCCCTTGTTACCCTCAGACCCAATTACAGTCAAAGCTCAGAAAAGCTGCAGGAAAACCCAGTGCTCTCCATGTCTGTGACTGCCAAGAGGCTGCAGAGCAGTGAACAGGAATTGCAAGTGGCTGTGTCTCAGGTAAACACGGTGCTGAGGGCGTTCATTCTTTATTTTGGTGCTGGAGCAGTCTCGTGGTGGCTGAAGCTCAGAGTTTGCACCCCACCAGTGACTGTGCAGGTTTGGGGCAGTGACCTGAGTGCCAGTGCTCCTGCTGTAAGGCCAGTGCTCCCCATGGGGATGGGGAGCAGCTGCTCTGAGCCTGCAGCTTGTGCTGAGCTCACTCCACTCCCTGAGCCCTGGAGAGCTCACCCAGCCCTGTCCCAGCCAGTGGCAATGACACAGCAGTGACAGGGGCCAGCTCCCTGCTTGGTTTCCTTTCTTTCAGAGCCCTTTTCTCTCAAGGAAGTGCTTTCTGCAGTAGCTCAAGGTTTATTTATAGACAGTGATAAAGATATATTTGCTGGGAGACTGACGTCATCCAACCACTCACACCATCACATTTCATCAGGGAAATACTGATTAATCAAGAATGCAAACTTTTAAACTCTCACTCCCCTAAGTCTAGCCACAGTCCTACTTAAAGGATTCTTTATATTTAAAAAATTCAAAAATAAAACGTGGCTTTGAGATTGATGCTAAATGTAACTTGTTTACCTCACTGCTGTCACACTGTGATTTACTTAAAAACCATCCAGGCCAGCATAATCAAAAGTCTCAAAAAGTAGCAGCACAAATAAAAACAAGCTCTATAAACCACTTGAAATGTAACCTAAGTTAATTTTTGTACAAAAATTATTCCTACTGTCCAGTCTAATTTTTTTTCTTCAGTCCTCTACTTTTTTGTAGCTGACCAAAATATCAAAACGCCAAACTGTGTGTCTGCAAAGGTTTATTTTGAGACTCCCTCAAGACATCCTGTTGTGCAGGATCCAGTCTCCTAATGACTTTTAAATACCATTATTGTGGCTGTGGAGAGAGGAAGACTTTTCACTCACTGTGCTCCCGAGAACAAATTTTACTCAGTACCTGTAAAAGAAGCAGTGGAAAGTAACCAAGCTGTGAAATAATCCACCTTCTGCTCCCTTCCACCGAGATGAGGAAAATACAATTTATTTTTTTCTTGAAGCAGCTTTCCAGCAGGCTCAGAGCCCTCCTCTGCCCAGCCTCTGGCTCCCTCAGGAGCCAAAGCTCCAGTGACCAGAGATCAGTCTGAACACCAGCACAGCAACAGAGAGCAAAGCTGTCAAAACACAAGTGTCAGATCACTGCGGGGAAAAAGGGCATTGAAATGAAGCACACAAATAGAAAACACACTGGTACAGCCTCTAGGAAGTCAGGTGAAGAAACCACAAAACTTCTGCAAAAAAAGATGTTTTAAAGAGCCCTTGAAGCCACAAAAAGCACCCATTCCTTTGCGAGAAAAGTTATTTTTCTGCTGTGCCCAACCAGGCATGAATTACGTGAGTTTGGGCAGCACAGTATTTAGGGATGGTATTTCCTGAATGACCCACTCAGAAAAATGACTGGGGTAACTCAGAAGCACCAGCTAATCCAATCATTTAACAAGTGCTTCGTGGGTATGCAAGTTTAAATAAAAAAATACCAAGCTGGTCTGGATTCCCCTCATACCAACACACAGTGAGAGAGACAACACACTCCAGGCTAGAAGGCATTTCCACATTTCACAACCAGCATTTTCTCCTCAGCCAGGTGGTCTCATGCCAGTGCTGGGAATTGGAGCCACTTTGTCACCTCCCATCCTCTGTGATTTCAGGACAAACAAACCCCCAGAAATCAGCCCACCCCGAGCAGTGGTTGTTAGAATAATGTGCAGTTTTAAGTGCACATAGCAAGGTGTGGGATTATGTGGTGAGAAGGAAACATTTTTAGCTTTGTAGGAAAAAAAAAAATTCCTACTCATCACCTACAGGAGTGCAGAAAAAGCACCTTTGAGAGGTTTGGAAACAATAAGCAGTATTTAAAAAATAGTTTTTAGCTTTCAGCAGGATGCAGGGTACACTCTGGCACATCTCCCAGCCTCAGCAGCCTGGATCTGTCCTGCAGGTAGGGGTGAAAATGGAGAGGGAAAGGCTGAGAGCCCAGCACAGGCTGCCCAAGGACAGCCTCAGCAGGGCCCCTCTAGAACTTCAGTGGAGACCCAGAATCTCTCAAACCCCTCCAGCAACACACCCAGTTCCTGCTGAGTCTCAGAGAGGTGAAGAGGCAAACCTGTAAAAGGCTGGCATGAGGGATGATTAATGTACAACCCGAGGGGACTCAAATTACAGGAGCAAGGGCGAGGGAAGGAGCTGCACTCCTCCAGGAAGGGGACACTGCAGTGTGGCCCCCACACAACCTTTTAGTGGGGCTCTGTGATTTTATGTTCCCAACACCCAAGTGCCACCTGAGTCCCCTCCCTGGCAAGGGGTGACCCTACCTCCTTTGCACTGGGAACAATCCCAGCCAGAACAGAGTTCTGGGGCACCAACCACAGGGAAGGGCCATCAGAACCCGGGTCTGGAACAGGCACAGCTGGAGCCACACAGCTCCTCAAGCTCCAGAACACAGAGGAAATTCTTAGAAGAGCCGAGCTGAAGAGCTGCAGCTTTTACATAACACCTTCCCCTGCCCTCGCCCACCTGCACTGAGTCAGCACAGCAGGTTCTCCTCATCTGCACTTTCCCTCTTCTGAGGAAGGTTATCCAACCTCTGCAGCCACCACAAACACACAGATCAAGAAACAATTAAAACAGGGATTTTCTTCCCTCATCAGTTATTCCGCACTAGGATTTGTGTTTTGTGTCGCTCCTGAAGTGACAGAAATCACAGAACATGACATCAGGGCTTTTCTGCCCTCTGACTCATAGTCCTAAATAACTCTGGTTGACTCATTTCTCCTAACTTGGCTGAAATCTAAGATTTTCCTCTCTTAAAAAAAAAAAGAGGCTTTCTCCTGTCAGCTTTTCCAGGTGACTCTGAACATTCCCACCAGCTGATTACAGAAAATGAGAAGAAAAGCAAAGGGGTTTCACCTGACAGACAGCCCACCTACCTCGGTGCCCTGATCACAACATATAAAATGTACTGTGAGCAAACCCAGCCTGTATCAGCTCCATACAAAATGGACTTGTTATACCCAGTCACTAAAAACATGGCCAACAGATTTACTGTGAATAATTAAAGCATTTTGCAATTTTATGTTCCACATCCACCTACAACTGTGTTTATGTTGCTATAGAAAAAAAACCAGCATTAGGGTTGAGACTCATTAATATAACTGCACCACGACTGAAGGGAGCCACGAGGGCACAGGACACCAAGAGATATGCTATTTTATTTAAAATCAGAACACAGTAGATAACAGAAAGACTTATTATGCAAACAACTCCACTGTATGTTTCACAACTTGCTTGGCATAGAAAACTGCCCCTCGTTAAGACAGTCCAGGATGACACAGAGGAACTGTTCAGGCACAGGATGACTCTGCCCCCTCTGAACTCCACGTCTGCCACGCAGCACCACGTGAGGGTAAAGAATTGTTGGTGTGAGCTCTGTGTCTATGTCATGATTCCAGTTTGAGAGGGCAGAGGAGGCCCAAGAGAGGTGGAGGCTGAGGCTGTGCAGGCTGGGGCAGCAGTGGGGTGCTCACCTCCACCAGCCAGTGCCCAGGTGCCTCCTGGCATCCCAGCTCCTGTTCCCTCCAGCCGTACAGAGGGGACCTGTCTGGAGCAGCTGTGCTGGAACAACCCCACTCCACCTTCTCTGGGAGGCAGCCCTGGGTGCAGGGAGACCCACCCAGGAGCAGAACTTGCTCCCTGCAGTCCCAAGTCCAAGTCCCAGCTCACAGAACAGTGTACAAAAGACTGGCACAAATAACGCTGCCCGAAGAGAGCATTTCCAATGCTACCAACACTCTAAAGCCCTGTTACACGTTGTATTTAAAGGATTTTTCTCCACTCCAATTGCTTTGGGGAAGTATATGCTATTTGTAGCAGACATCAAAAATCCTTTTTTTATATATATATATATATATATATATATATTTTATTTTTTTGGCAAGCATCGTGAGCCACCCCCTCTCAAGTCTCAGCTTGCCTATGGCATTTTAATCTCACTATCTTATAAACAGTGCAAATTAGTACAATTCTAAACATCCTAGCCAGAGCAGAATTTATTTATTAGCTATAACAGAACAGGAGAAGCTGTTGAAGGGCAACAGGTTGAAAGCACTGACACAGCTCTTGCCAGGTTAGTGTTTTGTCAAGTTTGTTGCTGAAAGGACTGGACAGCTTTCCACAGTCATTCTTCTCCTTTACCCTTAAACATCACCAGCAGTCAAGTAAATATTTACAGTTTGTGTGCACACACACACACAAAATTAATGGCAAAACGTTTTCCATGAGCAGCTGGACTTCAGTTATGTGCTTGCAATAACTGAAACATCACATTAGTTACATCAGCTACGTTCAAACTCACCCATCAGTGAAGGCAACTATAAGCTTACAAATAGCAGATACAGCTGTTTTTTCTGAAGTATGAGGGTCAGTTTTGTGTAAAAGTCAGTGCTCTCGAAGAGCCCTTTAATTAGAGTTAAGCAATGGCCATTCAAATGATAAAAATGCTAATATCCTAGAATTACAATCACAAGTAGTGATCCTAAGGCACATCAGCCACATGCATATGCAATAATGCATTGTTTTGCTTCCAGACAAAAAAAATTGCATTAGCTTTGTCTGTATTTAGTGTGCACAAGAGGTTGTTTTTAGATAAAGTATCCCTGAAAGGTCATTGTTATCACAAAAGTTACCAAAAGACAGAAGATTTAACAAGTAGTAAAAATATTTTTGGACTACTAATACCAATAAAGTCTGATACATAAAATGCAGTGCAAATTCACAATACACTTATCTATCACCCTCATCACTTCTGAGGATATCCAACCCTCTGAAAAAAAGTTGGCACTTGATAAGTGTAAAATATACCTGGTTGTTTTTATGAAATCTTAGTAAAACTGATTTGGGAGTGTTTTAGTTTTTGTGTAGCAGGCTCAAAGTATGAATTTCTGTATTCAGACACCACCCTGGTAGCCCCCACCCACTTTAATTCTTTCTAGGACACAAACCATTTCTACAGCAGACTCATGTTTAGCATACAACAGCTGCCATCCAAATACCAGCACTAACAGCACAGCAAAGTTACTTTGAAACGAGTCATAATTAACCATGCTTATACAAAGCTTCTGTGAGAAAATAATACCAAGAAAAGATATCACACTATTTTAAAAAAATAAACAGAAACAACCACATCCTGTACCATCACTAGATTACAGAAAAAACACACTTTGCAAACAAATCCAATGCACATTGCCTCACAAAATCCCCCATCTATAAAAACTTGCCAGACTTATACTGGGGAATTGGTTCAGATGCCAGTAACACTGACCAACCTCCTGCCCTTTGTCTGCAGAAGGCAAAACAAGCCAAATGACCACATTTATAATTTCAGAGCTGAGAGCTTCCTGTTATGAGCTTAATTTCAGATTAATATTTGCTAACCACCACACTTCAGAGGAAATGATCAAGGGACAATCCAGGTCTTACATAAAGAAAAAAAAAAATATATTCTATTCTGATGTTTGTAGTACAAACTTCCAAACAATGTAGTGCATTCCAGGACAACGATACCAAAAGGCTCTGAAATAACCAGGGGCTTTGACAGATTCTGGACTGACTGGTAACAAATTCACAGACACATTCTGTGCAAACAACAAGTGTTAAAATTTGCCTCCCCCAGTGCTGGATTAAAATACCAGCATGTGTCTGCACCTTAGGCTTCAAGAGACATCGAGAGTGAAATCTGAGCTGCCCTAAAAAGCCTCTCCCATCCAGTGGCATAAGTCAAGAAGGGATTCTGTAAGATGCAAGCAGCCACCATGGACTTCAAAAGGCTTTTCTTTTTTGCCTACTTGCAGAGAAACATTTACTGCATATTCCAGAGAGATAACCCATGCCCCAAACTGCAAAACTAAAGGAAATGGCAAAGTTAAAAATAGTTCTGCCAAGTGAGAGACAGAGTTAAGAGATAAAATGAAATGGTGGAAATTCAAGTGGGCAATTACATGTGAAAATCCAGTATTTGATTAAGAAAATACCCTGCCTAGATTCCTGGAATCACATGGTAGCAAAAGCTAAGCACCTGTGTAAAAAAAAAAATCAATTCTGTATCCAAGGTGTGGAAAAGGAGAAAAAGAACAACCATTAGAAAGAGTCTTAATAAGCAAGGAAACAAAACTGCCTGGTAAAGTGTCTATAAAACCCTAAACTGGCTCTACAAACAGTTTAGTTTCATTTCAAGAGACCAGGACTTTGAGGGTATCAAGTTATTTCGGAGTGGGAGTAGTGTCTACTTTGATTACACACTGTCTAAGGTAACAACTGAAATGCAGAAATGAAACTCTTGTCATTTTCCCCATCTAACCCCCCAAGGTGTTCTGACAGGAGTTCCAGCTCGGTGAGCTCTGAACACGTCTGCACCCGGCCCTGGATGCAAGAGGATGCTGAGGGGGTCCTGGGCACACCCCTAGCCCAGCAGGCAGATCTTGGTTGTTACCATCCCAACACTGGCACGGACAGAATTCCTCAGAGACAGCCAGCTCCCCTGCATCCAGCTGCCACGGGAATGCACCAGAGCTCGGGAGGCTGCTGACTGACCATCACTAAGGAATTCAGAGTGTGACTCAACGTCAGCAAATCCACTGCCAGAGCCTTCCCACTCGGATGGAGTTACAGAATTTAGACCTTCTCACCTTCCTAGGAAAACCTTGTCATCACTGACCTTCACAAACAAACATCACCACATTGAGCGAAGCAATTGCAAACCTCTGTGCCACAGCTCGGCCTTTGTGCTCCATTGTGCAAAGAACAGAGGCTTCCCATTGCCTACAGCAAGTCTCTGATGGGGGGAAAAGGAAATATAAGCACCAATACATCGAGTCAGGCGCACCCAAACATTTACTGGAGGATAAAGCCAGGGTGTGGTGGAAGGCGAGGTGGTCTCTGGGGCAGAGGTGGAGGGTAGGGCGGCACACACTGAGCTGGGTATCCCGCCTGTGCCGGCTGACTCGTGGGCAGAGCTGCTCCCGGCCGAGGCGGCACCGCAGGGTACGGAGCCCCTGGGTAGGGCAGAGCCGGTCCTGAACTCACGGCCGCAGCGAAGGGCGTGGGGAAGCGTCCTGCGGGGCCCGAGGGAGGCGGCGGGGGCGGGATCCGCCGGGGCACCCCCGAGGCAGCAGGGCTGGCATCCGCCCTGTAGGGATCCGCGGGCGCCGGCGAGGGCTCGGCCGCCCTGGGCTGCGCAGCCTGAGGAAGTCTCTGTCCCTTCAGCACCATCTCCTGCAGCTTCTCGATCTTCACCCGCCGCAGGTGAGCCAGTTTCCGTTTGCTCTGGTACTCGTCGATGAAGGAATCCAGCGGGATTTCACCGTCAAGGAACTTTTCTGCCATATTCTGTCAAATGCAGAACATTCTCTTAGGAAACAGCCTACTGCAACAGAATCTAAATGGCTCACATCCCCAAAATAGCATCATTTCGCCTGTGATTTTCCAGCTGGCATATGGAAGATGACTGGCATACTGAAGAATTCTGGGCAGAACTTTGAGTTAGTTATTACTCAGAAGCACTGAGAGTTAAATATCACTTTTGCATAAATTTATACTGAAGTAACAGCAGTAAAAACATCTGAATCTCGCCCTGAGCATTCCCCTGATCACCAGAATGGGAATGAACCACGTCCAGCAGCTTCCCAGATTGCCAGCTAAGCTGAATTACAGCTCAGTGCTGCCTGAATGCCAACAGAAACATTGGGAACTCTGAGAGACTCAGCACAGAGATTATTGCTAAGTCAGGTTTAAGACTCACCCTTACTTGTGGCTTTGAGTAAATGATGTTTAATAACTGAGAGGTGAACAAACACCAAATCACAAAATTCACCTTGTCCTGGGAATGTCTTTTTATGATCTCAACTCAAGGCTAATACGCCAAATTTTTTTCTCCTGACTAATTACAGAAAATGCCTGCATGCAAATCAGCAAAGAAAACAAACACTCCCAATTATTCTGAAGTCAGACCACCCTGAATTCAAGCACTCGAGTCACAGCAAGTGGTGGCCACTGGAACCTGCACAGACACATTGAACTCACAATATTTCACCAGAAACACTGGAGGAAAAGCAGCACAGGCACAGGTTTTTTATTAGGCTACTAACTGACATTTATTATGAAGGAATACATATACCAGGCAAACCCCATTAAAAAAAAAACGATTTCACATTTTTAAACTCTACAAGTTTGAGGGCAAAGCCAAGGAACTAAGAGGGTTTGTCTATCTTTTCTGAAAAGGAGCAATTTCTCTCTTGAACTTCAAAGACATTAAGAGCAAAAAATTACTCGGATAAAAAGGAAATAAAATTGCTGGAATCAAATAGCTCTTGCCTGAAGTTCAAAGCAGAGACAAGACCTTATTGTAAAAAATACTGCTTAGCCTGTCACGTGCTCAACTCAGCACTGCAGCCATGGACACTGCAAGGTTCTGGCAAGGGGTGGAAGTGGCAGAATTGGGGTGTTCTGTCATTACCTCTGTGTCTTCCTCAATCTTGGCCCCCTCAGTCTGCAGCAGAGCCAGCAGGGTCTCCAGGGAAGCATTACTGGATTGTCTGTCTGCAAAGGCACAGGAAGGACAGAAATGACAGCTGGCTCTAAGTGACTTCAAACCACACCACGACCTCTAAGGCACATCTGCACAACCAGCACACTGCAGCTCTGCACAGGGTGATCACAACAAGAAATACATTACAAAGTTCAGGAATATTGTTGGAGTGGTAAGAGCTGAAATTTAATTCCAATTATATATTTATAATATTGAAAGCACTTCAGTGTCAGATGTAAAATATAATTCAGTATGGGAGTTAAATGCAATATTCCATTTGATTTATAAAGAGTCACTGAAAATTCGAAGTGTTTTGCTCTTTAGCAAGGCAAATGAAGTTGATAATTTAGAGAAGAGTAGGTCAAGAATAGGTAGGAAGAATCCACAGTATCTGTTACTCGATGTGACAGTCACTTAATAAATCATCACAAGTGTGGTGTATTTCAGCACTACACAAGAATGACATTTCACTTTGTACCCTAATTCACACAGCTAAAAATGAGACACCAAAAACCAAACAACAAACAGGCAACAGATTTACGTTCACTTAGAAAACAGCAAATCATAATTGTCAACAGCCAGTGTTACCTAGCTTTGTTTTCTTTATCTGGTATGCTTCAAAAAGAACTTGCAGCTCTTGATATTTCTCAGTCAAATTTGATTTCAGAGACTCCAACTTTGGCTGGTACAGGAGATTTCCTTCTGCCAAACTGCGGTTGCTGGCAAGAGTCATGTCCTTGCTGTGCTGAACATTTTGGGCCTGGATAGAAATTGAAAACAAAAAATAAAGTGTGTGAAATGTCAGTGAAATTATTAAGCAAGAAAAAATGAGAATTTGAAAGCTCTGAAATAAACAACAAAAGTAAGCTCTGTGTAAGAATTAGTGCTGTGGCATTGGACCTGCAGCTGATGAGAACAAATGATCAAAACTGAGAGATAAAGCAACAGCTCTTGAAAAAACCTGAATTCCAGCAGTGAGAACAAGGAGTGCAGAAGAATATCATCCCTTATCTTGTTAATGTGTAAATAATAAGGATGGCATTGTGACTGTCCCTTCTCCAGAATATTCTTACCAAAGTGTGTTACACCAATCCTGGATTAATGCCAAAACCTTCATTTTTTCCAGTTTAATCCTTCTGCTTAACAGTTCCTAGCCTAAAGAAAAAGTGGCAATTCTCACACACCCAAGATCCAGCCAGATTCCAGTTTGCTCACACTCACACATGCCCAGGATTTTATCAAGAGAGCCTTCAGGAGCTCCGGGAGAGCTGAGTGTTTGGAGAAGTCTGCCCTGCGTGTCACATTAGATTCATTAAAATATTCAGAGAGCAAAAGGGAAAAAAAAAAAAAAACCCAACCAAGGGATTTGATTTCAGATTCTCAGGCTGACTCAACAAGTGCAACAGTCCTCCCAGGGCACAAAAGACTAATTCTATGGAGCTGCCTTGAAAACCAACAGAAGTTTGGGGCATTTCTGGGAGCTCCTTCCAGCCCAGTTCCCTGCTCACTGCAGCTGCTCCCATTTACAGCCCTGCAAACAGAGCCTGCTCCTGCCACTCTGGGGTGGACACGGAGCCACACCCCAGAAACAGAAAAGAGGAAACCCAAAGGAGCTGTTTAAAAGCCCCAGAAAAGGTCAGCATCAAAATTCGGGTGTTTTTCCAAGCGTAGCAACTGTCTGTGAGGGAAATTACTTCCTTTTGAAATATTTATATGCTGCTTTAATTTCCTAAATTCAAAATTAGCTTGGTGTTACTTGAACACACCTTTGTCCCCAGATGCTGCTCTTCAAAAACCAAAGCTTTACTCTCACTGTTCTTGCCAAACCACTTAAAAACCCAAAGACAACAACCAAGGATAATGCAGAGTCCTAAATCCTACATCAATCCAAATTCAACTCCAAGTTGTGAAATTCAGAAATTACACTTTCAATATCGTTTTGTCTTCTCAAGCCTAAATAAGCATCCAGCCCTATGCCTGTGTTCAGTGTGGATCCTTTCAAAGAATAAAATCTTCTTACCTTTGAATCTAATGCAAAATAATTTAAATTAAACTGATTTACATTTGTTTATTCTCATATGATCCCATCCTGTTAGGACTGTTGCTTTCAGAAAGCTGAAGTCCCCCTATTTTGCATTTTTTTAAAAGAATTATGAAGAGAACTAAAATACACAGGATTTAACAGCTTAATTAGTGGCATGCAACTCTTCCCAACCTCCTGCCATCACCCAAGCCTCTTTACTTGCTGCCTCCTGAACTGCCAGCCAGGGAAAATTGTGTGCAAAAAGATTGATGGGTTCTGGTGTCTCTTTCACCATTTTAATGAGCTCACTACTTCCTCACAGCAAATTCAGTATTTTCACTGCTTGGGAGGGTGATATTCTCATTTCAAAGCAGGTGCACAGTCAGCCAGGAGAGACCAGTTTAATGAGAGATCTTTGATCTCTCCTTTGGGATGAAGATCTACATTTACTCAGGGCAGAAAAAAAGCCACTGGACACAAACCTATAAACCTTTCAAGAGCACCAGGAAAAGGAAGCTTTTACTAAAATCATTTCTAGTAAAGAAGAGGAGGTAGAACTCCAGATCAACAGAGTAAGGAAAGGCTTCCTCAAGTCAGATGAGACTTTTGTGACATTGTCCCTGCCTCAAGTGTCAGAATCTCTCTCAACAGGACCAGGCAGGAGGAAAAAGCAACAAATTCCTGACCTTTTACAATGATCTGCTGAATAACTTTACTTTTAAATAATTCCACATGTGTGAAGATGAGTAAACATCACTATGGCATGATGTATCTGAGTTGGAAAAATAAGAAAAACGTGACTAATATGACCTGCCTACATCTAAGGCAGAGTGACATCTGTCCTTTGCATCTGATATCTAATAATTATGGACTAGACTAAACTTCAGCAAAAGTCTTAAAAATACTTGTTTTAAACTGAAAAAGTCAAGGTATTTGTAATTGCACTTTAAGTTATAATCCTTGAAATTACACAGGACTTAATGATTAAACTTTTCCTGTAGTAGAGCACTTCTGACAAGGGCGTATTTTTCCTAACAGAAGTTGATCAAAAATAGTAATTGACTCTTAATGATGAATTAAAATGTCACTCCTGAAGTTTTCACTCCCAGCACTGGTCTGTGTCAAATTTCTTTTAACAATGCACACTTGGAGAGAGGAGAAACCTGAATGTCACCCAACACCAGGAGAAGAACCAGTTCCTCAAATCCAAAGCAAACTTAGGAATGATGTTTAATGAAACTTTAGGAGGAGCTGGTGAAGACCCATCCACTTGTTTCAGGACACTGAAATATTTCATGCCACTGAAAGAATTCTGAAGTTTGTGAATTCTATTGCACAGCAAAGGGAACAGATATAATCCCAGAGTGATGCAACTCGAGTACAGTCACCATTTATAACCCAGAAGAATCTCTGTTACTGATGTTAAAGTCTGGGTAAAACCAGCAATTGTTCCACTACACCTGGAAGTTAATTCGAGGAATCAGAAAGCAAACACTGCAAAGGTTGCCTAAAGAGTGCTGTAGAAAAGCTTTCAAAAAATGAGTAATTTATAACTACAAAAAAAACAGCTGCAAAATCATCCAAGGGTCAAAGCCCCAGTGCAGCACGAGCAGTCTATTAAGATTATCAGTGCAGCACAAAGCATGCTTTCAGCATCCATTCACAGCTTTCCACAAGCCCCAGAAAAAGGAAGGAATAAATCCAACAAAAGGTATTTTGTTGTCACGTGTGACAGAAATGTGCATTAGCAGGGAACTGCTCCTGCACTGCTTGTTCACCTGCCCGCCAGAAGTGCAAG
Source organism: Sitta carolinensis (assembly GCA_032173965.1). Taxonomy (NCBI): domain Eukaryota; kingdom Metazoa; phylum Chordata; class Aves; order Passeriformes; family Sittidae; genus Sitta; species Sitta carolinensis. The sequence continues at coordinate 2,555,678 of CM063296.1, read as the reverse complement.
GAAAAAAAGTTATTTAGAGATAAAAGTCAGGAGCATGGGACTCCAGCAGAATTCCTGACAATACTCTTGAGGTCATGAGCACTTCAACAGGCAGGAAACATTAATGTGAAACCAGATGAAAATACCAGCCAGAATGACAAGACACACTGAGACAGGACAATAGTAAGGAGAATATTTGGCTTTTTTTCCTTTTTATTTTTTTAACTGCTAAGATCTCACTGTGAATTCTGAATGGGACAATGGGGAAACCATACTGAGCTGCTTCTAAGGGGATTTTCATGGTTACAAGGATTGCTCACTCCTGAGCAGACCACTCAACACCAAACTGTGCTGCAAGAAAATGAAGCCATGGACACACAGAGGTTATTAAAAACAAAAGTCACAGTTCATGCAGCCCTTCAAAACTTAAGCTGCTCAAAAAATGAATTTCTTTAATGGACATAATTTGAATAACTTTACTCAAGGAATTTATTTAATGAGCATTTCCAAGAGCAGGCAGCAGCAACTGCTTTGGGAATTTAGAGTCTACTACTTTTATGAACTGCAGCTTTGTTTCATCCCACTTTTCAAAAAAGGATGAAAAAAAAAAAAAAAGCTGGATAAAATTAAACCAGAACTAGTACTAGCTTAGCAACATTCATACTATAAATGTTGATCCCTTACTCCAAAATAATGGTTTGCAGCAAGAGTTATTTGTGTAAAACGTCTCTGAAAGCGTCACTGGTTCATCCAAAAGCACATTCCCTGAGAAACTGAGCAACCCTGACTCCCCACAAAGTCCATCAAGAGCTGCTCTAATTAATTATAAGCTTGCTCTGGCCAGCACCACGGCGAGGAATCTCTTGGTACCTTCGAGAAAAAGTCTCTTAGGGAGCTATAAATAAAAAGCAGCTTTGTGTGGCACCGGTTTAATTGCTTTATACATAGGACACATCCATGTTAGTTTTAGGTTTCTCCAGCCTTTTTCATTCCCACATTCTCTTTCACTTACACATACTTGTAAATTAAGAATAAAATATGCACTCACACTGTGGAAGTACAGAGATGCACATTTGGAGTGTCAAATAAACCCCTGAAACAGGAGCTGACAGGTGCAGAGTAGAAGAGACTTCTTTTACAGAAGATTTAGGAGTGCTTTTCATCAAGGACTCCTGAATAATAATACACCCCCTAACAACATCTGTTCTGCAATAAATATTAAAACATACTGCAAAGTAATTAGATTGGCTAAATTTAGCTCTTCTGATTACTTAAAAATGACAAAATAAAGCTTAGAAGGTAAGCTGCAGTTCCTAGACATTTCTTGCAGAGGCAAGACACTCAGCACTGCAATTTGTACTCATCAGACACAGACAGGTTACTCATTTGATGCTCAGCTAGAAGAGAAAAATCTGTAATTGTCACCAAGTCTAATTCCTAACTTTGCAACTAAATTTCATGTTTGGCCAACAAGAACATGACCACAATGTGGTTTTAGGACAGGAGCAGGAATCCAAGAAATCTGGGCAAGAGTGCACATAGTTTAACTTGGACTTTCTGCCCTGCATGATCTTTTCAATCAGCTTTTGAGAGAAAAGGACCAGGCTCAAAAAATTCCTTTTGTGCTTGCCAGTGTACTCTGAAATGCTGGAATGAGAAGAAGGCAATACATTTTTGACTTCTTGATTTCACATAATTAAAGTATTGAAAAGCAAGTAATTTTTGGCCATGGAACCTTAGCAGTCAGTAATACAATAATGCACTGTTATAGCAGTGATGCTCCAGGAGATAAAAAGAAAATTCACTTTCACAGGGAAATTCATCAAATCATCACCAGTGTCAGGTCACAAATTCTCTCATCTGTGCTTTTTAGAGTTATCTCTCAGAGACTGGTTTTTACAAACAAATTACTTTTATGACCCTGCCACGACAGGGGGGTTGGAACTAAATGATCTTTCAGGTGCCTTCCAACCCAAACCATCCTGTGATTGCCTGTTTCACAAAGATGAATGCTGTACATGCACTAGAGATCAACCTGAAAGGATGATAAAAAAGCCCCTCCTCAGTTTCAAAAGACTGGGAGTACCAGACGAGGAGCTTCCTTCCTCTTTCTCTCAGACAAGACGCTCGTTGTTGAACCCTTGTGAGCCCAGAGGCTGCAGACCCAACCTCAGAGACAGGAAAGGTGGCAGTTCAGCTCTGATGCCACAATGTCACACACCTGGGGACACACGTGCGAGCACATCACCCCGTGGGCACACACACACCCCCACAAATCCTGCTCAAATGCCACCCAGGAATACATTCCCTCCAGGCTGGAAGTGCCTATTTTTAGCTGTTAGCAAGAAAGCCAAGTGGTTTTTCCAAATCCTCCTCCTTTGTGAACAAAACATTGGGGTTTGAGCTGGGTTTCCCTTGCAACAAAGAGAACAAAGGGTTTTTTCAATCATGGAATAATCAGCTTTAACCAACTTTGCCACTGAAAGTACAAGTGACCTCAGAGAAGTGACTCGGGAATCGTGATTTAATTGGCATGTCACAGTAAAATTAGGAATGTAAGGACTCTGGAATAACCCTACAACCTGGATACATACGGACTGAGAGCCAAGCAGCAGTGAAATCACCATGGTACCTTTTTAATGTCCAGGATTTCCCTCTCTCCCTCTTCCTGCCACACACTTCCCAGTGAAAACTCAGGTCTCAGCAGCACACGCAATAAACAATTCAGTGAAGGCAAAAACAGAATGAGGAAGAAATACTCCAGCATGGCCAGTTCCTTCCAAGATGGGTAAACACAATTCTAGTTGACCAGACTCCAGTAAAAGCCTCCACATCCAATAAAAGAGGATTACAGCAGCACTGCCCTGTTTCCACACAGCCTGAGCACCTTCAAACCTGGCCACACTTTCCAAACACCACAAAATATTCCCTCAGGCCCAGAGAACTTTACTCTACAATTTAAAAGCCTTCAGATGCCAAGAAAAGAGGAAAACCTGAGGGTCAAATCGAGATATGGGCTGGTTGTGTAGTGCAGGAGGACCTTTTCTACTGAGGTCATGAGGTTTTCTGTCCCTTCTGACCTACAGTCTTAAGTCCACACTGACAAATAAATAATAATAAAGAGCCCAGGAGCCGGGGCTTGTGCTGGTGTCCCTTGTCAGAGGACACACTGGAACCAGCAGCACCGCACCCGTTCACATCTTCACTAAGTTAAGCCCATTATAACCCGCCGAGTTTCCTTAAATAGCTTTTATTCAGCAGGGTGCTCCTGCCCCCAGCAAACCACGGGGCCTCCAAGAGCTCTCTGCATGTTCTACTTTCCACAGCACCGCCTGCTTCTTCTAAGCCCTCAAAATATAAACTCGCACAAAAACTTATTATGGCTGCCCCACTCTCCGAAATCTATTGGCACGGAGTTCAAAATCCGAACTGCTGCATAATACAAGAAATAAATTCCCCAGGACACCTCATCAAGTCAGCGCCAGCCTTCAGTGGGCCTCTCCATGTGCGATCCTTTGACCATTTGGCTCCAGGTGATCCGGAACAATTTCCTCGGAAGCACCAGAAGGGCCAGAATCTGAGTTGGAGGGAACACAGTTCTAATTGATTTCGCTTAATAAGCTAAGCTTCTTTCTCAAGAACACGTTGCCACTGTTTTTCTTCTCCTGAGGCTTTTGTCCTCTAATTTAAGAAAACGAAAAAAACCCCAAACCAATAAATACAAGACCCAGAGAAGTAGAACACATTTTTTCTTTTAAAGTTTTCATGCGTATAATTTCATCTTATTTGCTCTTCTCTCACTTAAGAGTGAGACTCTTCCAGGCACATCTGTGGCCAAATAAACCCAGAACAGTCTCGTATCTGAACTGTAACACCCAGTGTCCACAGGCACATAGAAAAACCAAAGACAACCACAGCCGGAGGAAGAAAACAGGCTCCTATTTTGTTTAAAGAATCACAGATCCAAAAGCACGACTTAAGAGCCTGATGCACTGACAAAGACACTTCAAACAGGCAAAACAAGCAGCAGATAAGCCTGACAGCCCTCGCTGCGCCCAGCATACCAACCGGAGCACACAGAAATCTCTTTCACGTTGTTTTGAATTCACCCTGGCAAAATCCTTCACCGCGGCCGAAGCACAAAACAAGGGCTGTGCGAAGGGAAAAGCCGATCCCACCTCCCGGCCGTCAGCGCCTCCTAACTGAGCGGTTGAATTAATTTAATTTAGCGTTTTCAGCCCGCCGAGCCCTCACCCCTGCGACGGCACGGGCGGGCAGCGATCGGGGGGATCGCCGAACAAAAGGCCGGCAGGGCCGGGGGCGGCAGGGCACGGGGGGAGCGAGGAAGGGACCGGCAGCGCTTCCCTCAGCCCCGCGGGCTCCTCCCGCCCCGGCAGCTCCACGGCTAGGCCGAGAGCGCCCGGCGGCCCCGGGCAGCGCGGCGGCACGAACGCCGCCGGCAGCGGGGACCGTGCGGGCACAGCCCGAGCAGAGGCCGCGGCCGGGCGGGATGAGGCAGCCCCCTCACCTCTTCCATCTCGCGGGCCATGTCCTGGAGCTGCTCCTCGTCGTCCAGCAGCGCGCTGAGCTCGTGCAGGCTCAGCGCCTCCAGGCGCCGCGCGGCCAGCGCCATCCCGGCCCCGCGCCCGGCCCCGCACCGGAAGTGCCGCCGCGCTCTCGCCCCGGCCCGGCGGGCACCGCCCTCAGCGCCCCCTGCCGGGGGGGCGTGTCGGGGCGTACCACGGGGGCCGCGCGGCGGGAGGGGGGCGCTGCTGGACGGAACCAAAGGGGGCCGCGGGGGGGGGGAGCGCGGCGGTGGAGCCCCTTGAGGGGTCCGTGAGGGGAGCGCCGTGAGGCGGGTGAAACCCCTGTGAGGGGTGTGACCCTGGTGTGAGGGTGTGAGGCCTTGAGCGGAACCCCTTGAGAGGGTTGAGTGAAACCCCTGGGAGGGGAGCTACTTGAGGGGATGAAGCCGCTGTAAAGGGTCTGTGAGGGGACCCCCTTGAGGGGGTGAAACCCCTGGGAGGGGTCCGTGAGGGGAGCCCTTGTGAAGGGTCTTTGAGGGGAGCCCCTTGAGGGGGTGAAGCCCCTGTGAGGGGTCCGTGAGGGGAGCCCCTTGAAGGGTGAAACCCCTGTGAGGGGAGCCCCTTGAGGGGATGATGCCCCTGTGAGGGGTCTGTGAGGGGAGCCCCTTGAAGGGTGAAGCTCCTATGAGGGGTCCGTGAGGGGAGCCCTTGTGAAGGGTCTTTGAGGGGACGCCCTTGAAGGGGGTGAAGCTCCCGTGAAGGGTCCGTGGGCGAAGCCCCTCCATGGACACAGCGCCGGGCAGAGCCCCGCACAGAGCGAGCTTTGTGTGCTGCGCTCACGTGAGGCGCTCGGGGCGCTCGGAATCCCGAGGGATCAGTCACTGAGGTTGGAAAAGACCTCTGAGATCATCGAGTGCGGCGTGTGACCGATCAGCACCTCCTCCAGCAGACCATCAGCGGTGAGTGCCGCGTCCAGTCTTTCCTTACGCACCTCCAGGGATGCGGACTCCACCGCTTCCCTGGCGAACGATTTCAAATGTTTTATCAACCTTGCAGTTAACAAATTCCTCCCGGTGTCCACCCTGCTCTCCCCTGGCCCTGCCTGAGGCCGTTCCCTCTCCTCCTGTCCCTGTTCCCTGGCAGCAGAGCCCGACCCCCCGGTTGTCAGTTGTCCCCTCCTTTCAGGAGCCAGAAGTTCCCCCTGAGCATCCTTTGCTGCAGGCTGAGCCCCTTCCCAGCTCCCTCAGCTGCTCCTGGGGCTCCAGCCCCTTCCGGCTCCGTTCCCTTCCCTGGACACACTCCTCACTATCCCAGTGGACACACTCTCCAGGTGCGGCCCCGGACATGCGGCTGCTGGGACACTCCGAGGTCGGACAGGTCACTGGGGTGGCTCGGACTCTGCCCTGTGTCCTTGCCGGGCACACCTGAGCTCTCCCAGAGCCTTCCCAGCCCCACCAGCACAGAGCTCCTGCCTGGAGTGCCAGAGCCACTCGTGGCCTCCTTTTGTTTAAACTTCACAGCTGTAAATTCGGAAGGAAAATCAGTAGTTTAACTCGCATTTCCTTAGCCAGGTTGGGACTTGGCTGGAGTAAATCTCAAAAGAGTGGTTGCATTATTGTTCTCAAGGTTAAAAATAGCTAAAAAATCATATCTGGCCAAGATTTGGTTCTAGGTCATTTCATCCATCTTAAGCACTTTCTTCTTCAACAATGAAGGTTGATAAATAATCTGTCAAAGATGTGTTTCACGGTAAATTTAAATACTTTTGAAACGTAATGTAGTAAAAAACTGCGTCAATTAAACCACCATATATTTTGTTCTTCTGATTCTTATCAGTCATGTCACCAGCACTGGAGTAGGCAGTGTGTGGTAACCCTTAGGAGCAGCAGCTCCCCAATTACTGCTGCTGTTCCAATTACTGCTGCTGTTAGCAGAGCTGATAAAGACAATTATGCCTGGAAACAATTAATTGTGTTAAAAGAGCTTAAGTTATATGCATCACTTGGCATGCATCACCTTCCTGGCATGCTTTTGTCCCTGCGTGGGTGTGGGTGTGTGTATTATTTCCGTGTGTGTAACTCTGGAGAAAGAGCCAAAAGGCGCCAGGAGCCAAGGGAGCAGAGAGGGAATGGCCACGTGGTCATTGTCCTTTTTGATTTTTGATCTAACTAGGATAGAAAAAAGAAAATCCATATAGTGACAGAATACAATTCTGATGCAATGAAGTTGCAGTCACACTCAGGAAGTGACCCAGCAGTTCCTGGCAGGACACTGTGATGACATGACAGCTTTATGGTTGTTCTTTTGTCCTGTCACTAAACGGCTCCCCACGCCTCTCACCCTCCCAGAAGCCCTCTTTGTCATTAGTATCCACAAGGAATAACCACCAGCAAGGTGACCCTGCTAGAGGGAGCCGTCCAGGCCTTCTGGCTGCTGGGTGCAGAGGCTCTCCACAAGCCTGGGTGCGATGTTTGCACAGCAGGAAGCTGAGCCAGGGTGGGGAGGTGGTGTTTAGTGACACAGGCATGGCCCAGGTATCCCAGCACTCACCCACCTGCCTGCTGCAGGTATGTGCTCCGTGCCAGGTGAGTCAGCAGCCGTGCCCCGGGCACTGGCAGGGCTTTGCTCAGTCACTACAGCCCTGCTCATTCAAACCCAGCCAGATAGTCACCCTGCCAACACCATTCTAGAACCCTGTATTTGCACATGCCCTTCGAACAGAGTTACAGCCACGGGTTAAACCTGCTGTAAATCTGCACATGCAGACACACGTATGGATATACACACATACAAACAGGGGAATTAGCTGAGGGATTAGGAGAAGCCCTTTCTTCCCAAGAATTTTGGTAATATGAACTTCATACCATAACTAAATAAATGGTTTGGGGGGAGTGTGGTTTAGAAGAGTCTGACTCAGCTTTGTGTTGTAAATCTAGTTTGACCACTGCCTAGCAGTGTGATCCTGAGTGGAATTCTCAGATTCCCTCAACCATGACGCCTTTTGCTTAAAAAGGGGGATAATAAGAACTGCTCAGTCACAGGTGAGAACATACCTCATTTGTGCTCAAGTACAACATACATTGAAAATACTCCTCCTCCCTGGGGAGGTAATTTGGGTTGTGGTGGTGGTCTGCATTAAACACCTGGGTTGCTTTTGAATACTTTCATCAGTACCTGCATGTAATTGAGTTCTCCAGTTGTCCAGAAAAGCAGCTAAGGCAGATACACAAGATAGAAGTCAACTGCTTTTGTATAATTATATTTTCTATTTGGACAGATAGGAAGGTGCCTTCCCATTCTGTAGTCTTCATGGAAGATAAAGGTTTTGTGACAGCACATCACTTGGACAGGATATGAAGGATTGCAGATAAACCAGGATTTTGGGCTACAGGGTTTATCAAATATTGCAGTGCTGCAGGCTGGGATTTATCATCTCCCCAGGCTTGGTTCCTATTTGCCTTTGCTGAAATCCTTTAGAAGGGTGACAGCATTCGAGTACATTAGAACTGTAAGCAGGCAGAGTACAGAAGTCAGAATTTCTTATTACAGGAGAAATGGAATAAAAAATTTGTGAAGATTACAGAGGAAACCATGTCATGGTGAATAAGTCAGGCTCCAATCTTGGGGAGAACTGGCATCCAGACTAGTTTAAAAAATATGTTAGATTTTTTTTTTCTATTTAAACTTGATCTTGAATTTCCTTCTGGTACTTCATATCCTTTTAAGGTCAGTAGCAGTGCACTCATGCATATTTATTAGATTTAGACATATTTTGCAAGTCACCTTCACATCTTATTTTCTTTTCCTGGACAAACTGGTTGGTTATGTACACATTGAATTTGCAAATCTCATCTCTGGTGTACATTAACCCCTATTAGTCTGGTTGCTCAATGTGCAGATAAGTTTTGGGGCTTATTTGCAATTTAACTTCCTTCTGTATATTAAGCTTAGCCCATACTTCTATTTAGTTTTCACAACCCAGATTCTTTCACACATGGAAATGACCTGGCAGAGAAACAGCTGTTCTGTTTGAGAGATCAGTGCCCCTGCTGTCTAAGAGAGAGCAGGAATTAGGTGTTTGTCAGGTACTCCTACCTTTCATGGAGCTGCAGGTGTAAGAAAAGCAGCAGCAGGTTTATTTACCTGCACTTATTTTCTTTGCCTTAAGCTCACAGTGAGGCTGGAATAGAAGAAGCAGATTTTATTTTTCCTCCCCAGACTAAACCACATCTCTGAACCCGAGCTAGAAGCACGTTGTTTGCTTGTGGCACTTCCAGACCTGCTGAAGGCCTAGAAAGTGCAGCCATCAAAGCACACACAGTTGGCTATTGAGGCAGAGGTTGGTGTGGCAGGAGACAAGTTGTTGGAATAAACACAGCTGTGTTTTTTCCATCACTGTGTGCTCATTTACTGGGTCAGTCAGCCACAGACCCTGGGTGTGCAAAGGTACAGGGTAAATCCCTGTCCCTGGGGAAGCACTGGGACTGTAGGATGCACTCACAAATTTCACCTTGGACGGGGTTCACTGTTGTTGAAATCAAATAAAGCTGTGGTTATACCTATTACAGGGAATGGTTAGGGCTTATTAATAGTGAGGCAAACAACCTGCCATGGGATATACAGTCAACTTTGCAATCAGTTGTGCTTTCAAATGCTTAATTGCTTACAGTTCTGCCAGGACAGTCTTCAGTGCCCCCAGGTTAAGGTTTCAGATGAACCCCTTTAAGTTCCCTGTGAGGACTTTTCCCTTTGAAGAAAAGGAAATTTTTATCTCCATCACTCTAACTGAGAAGCTCTTGAACTGATTTTGTTCACGTTCCCAACTCTGGGCAAAGCCACAGCCACAAAATTCTACAGTCCAGGGTTTGAGAGGGAACAGTGGCCTTGTTTCCAGGAGAATATTCTGAAACACAGACTGCCCACAGGCAGCCAGGCCCCAGGGACCGGGCAGCTCCAGGAAGCAGCGCGTGTTCCAGCACTGGAGCAGCTCCCAGTGCTGCTTTGGGTGAAGCACAGCTTCACTGCCAGACTCAGTCTGGCTAATGGGCACGGCTGACCCTGATTTTCACTTCAAAAAGAAGCTGTAGTTGGTATGATTCAGAAAGGCAGGATTTTCTATACGGTCCCAGGGTTTGTGCAGGCAAAAATATCTGCATTAGATTATTTCTGCTGGGTCCCTGGTGGGGTGTGGAGCTCCCACCCATCTTCCAGGGCACAGAGAACCCTCCTGGCTTTAGCACACAAGCAGTGCCACTTGTCACATGCCAACAGCACAATGAAAGGGCCTGTTCAAACCACAAGAAGAGAGGCTCAGGGGAAAAGTAGCCTTGAGTTATCTGGATGCAGAAGAGAGAATTCAGCACCTGTGGCAAAGAACAAAGTCAGGCCCTGTTATCAGCTTGGACTGGTGCCACCAGCAGAGACAATCTGCTGTTTGCAGTGTGCCATTTTAGTTGAAGCTGTTTGGACCTAACCTGAGAATACAATGCTGGGATTATCATCACAGCAGCCTTGGGAAACAGGGTTCCCTTCCTGAAATTAAGCATATTTTTCACAATAAAACTGATCTGATTGCATCTTCCAGTTCTCTTTTTGTAGCACTTACTGGGAGGGACACACAGGACACAATCAAATTCTCTTTCCTGGCATCTCATGTACTAATGATCATTGCCCTACCAGTACTTTGTAGAGTGAGTTGGCTTCCCTAGTTCCCAGGTAACCCAATTTGGGTTTCCCCCCAGTTTTTTAATTAAGAAGAAATCAATTCCACTTCTATGAACCGGTGGCCACATTCTGCTCCCAGGTACTGATAAAAATGCAGAATTAATCACTTGCCTGTCAGTGTCGGGTGGAACTCCCAACCTCCTCATACCCACAATACAAATTTTCATGGAGCAGGAACTCCTGGCCATTTACTGAAGGGCTGATTGAGGAGCTCAGAGCGCCCCACAAGTTCCCTAAGTGGAGGGAGGGAAAACAAAAAGAGATCTTGTTCTTCTTCTGAGGCACAGATTGTTATCATATCACAAAAGCCAGCAGCTGAAAAGATTCCAGTCAGGAAGCACCGTGCTTTGAGAACAGGTTAGACTGCCTGTCCTTCCCTGGGAGACTGACACCCAACGGGAACAGGGATGGAAATGAGTTATCCCGACGGCTGGCTCACGGCCATTATCAGATGCTGAAGTGTTTTACATACCTCCTTCTCTGTGGTTCCTCTTGTCATTCCCCAGAACACGAGCAGGAGCAGCTGCACTCAGCTGTGGTGTCAGATGAACATGTTATCTTGAAAACCCAGAAAGCAGAAAACACCCCCAACCAGAGCAGCTCGACATTGAGTGGCAGAGGTAGTATTTTATTTTTTTTTTGAGCATCCCTCCTCAAGGACACTAAATTTAGAGTTTGTAAAACATCACTAAATGAAAACAAAACGTTGCCCATAACAAAAATGCAAACCTGCTGGAAAGGAAAATGCAGCAGCATTCAAGTATCAGAAAACATGAGAGCTAAAGTGCTTGAGAGAATTTCTTAACTATGCAGAGTCTGAAGTCAGTGTTACCCTAGAAATGCTATTTTTAAAACAGCACCTGCCTGGCTGCAGAGGATTTTTCACCAATCTATAGCAGGATAACACTACTAAGCCAGAGCCACTACCCCAAAGGGCTAGGAGCAACACATTTCTTTCTATCCCTCATACTAAAATAAATTATATTCAAGGAAACACATTATAAAGTTCAGGCAGCTGAAGTTGGACTTCAAGGAACATGACAGAATGGATTTCCCATGCAGTGAAGTCGCTAACATGGCCTGAAGCTGAACAAAGCTTTGGTGGGATTTATAAAGTGCTGTCTTTTAGTGTTTTATGCCTGTCTTTAGTAGTGTTTTTTTTTTTTTCACACCAGCACCGGGGTTGTGAGTTAAAAAAAAAATTGTGAAGTAACAGACCAACTCTCAGTGGATGCTGGAGCCAGACGGACATTGCCCAGTGCACATAAATAACGTTAAAAAATTACAAACCAATCAAACAAAAAAAACCCCTAAGCCCCCAAACCTAACCCAGTTATGGTAAAACGATTCATCCTTAAAAACAAACACCCACCAAGCACCAAGAGCAAATCAGAAAGGAACATCTGCCTCCCGGTCCCCTGGCTTGTCCCAGCAAGGATGGATACTACGTAATACAAGCTCAGCAGCAATGGTTGAGAGCCTGAGCCTGCAGGCACTCGGTGCAAAACTCTCCCAGCATTCAGCTCCATGGGAGTGATCCAGTTTTCACCAAAGCCAAAGGGAACTCCCTACAGGCTTCAGCCAACTTTGGATTAGCCCCATAGATTGACAGAGGGAACAGGACCTTATTTTACAGTTACCGTTTTTCTATCCAGCCACAGAAGCCACCCCCTGAAATTCCTGGAGGGGTTTTCAACCTTCCCCTCCACGCATGCATTTAACATCCATTACAGGTAATAGCAGTTACACATGCAGATCGATGGGAGAAAAGTCCCAGTCGAGAGGAGTTACTGGTAGTACGAAAAGAAACCCAGTAGAAACGCTGAGAATTGCTAAAGACCCAGCTCCCTCGAGTGAATCCCTGTTTTGCCAGCGGGCAGGCGCCCGCGGGCCCGTCCTGCAGGAAGCTCTATGGTGTGTGTTTGGGTGTGCAGGGGGTGTGACGTGGGGCGAGCCAGCGGCGCCGCTCTGCCACCTCCGTCCCAGCGTCCAGGGAGCGTCCGAGCGCCGGCCGCGCTCACTTGGGAGCGGCGTTGGGGAAATCGTCCTGTGCCACGGGCGGCAGGGAATGGTCTATCCTGAACTCCTCCTCCAGCCCGCCGGGCGCCTTCGCCGAATCCCCCCGCGCCGCAGGCTGCACACTGTCCGTGCCGCCGCCCTCCAGCCCCAGGATCTGTCTCTGTACCAGCTTGGAATAAAGGCCTCCTTCTTCCATCAGCTCCTTGTGCGAGCCCTGCTGCACCACGCGGCCCTTGTCCAGCACAATGATGTTGTGTGCCCTCTCCACAGTGCTCAGCCTGTGAGCTATGACAAGCACCGTGTGGTTCTGCAAGTCGCCGTAAATCGCCTGCTGAATCTGCGGGGAGAAAAGGCGTTAATGCCCGGGCATTGGGACAGCAGCTGCTTTGTGGTCTCTGTCCAGAAACCTCTGGGCAGGAGATGTGCTCTCCTCTGGCTCCCTGCAGCACTACCAGCACCAGCATGTCCAGCCCAGCTCCCAGCTGCAGCTCAAAGATCATCTCAGTCCAGCCAGGTGATGTAGGAACACAAGTCTGATCCTGCAAGCTGGGGACTTGTTACAGCTGGGCCCCAAATCTGGAGGCCACGTGGTGCTGGCAGAGACTGCAGGGAGCCAATACCTGGTGATTGAAGCTGTTGAGAAAAGGAGGATCCTTTCCTGAGTGTACCAAGGCAATGCAAGAGGGTTTTTTTCCCAGTCAAAAGACAATAGCACTGACGTCTAAAGGCAGGCAGGTGGCCATCAGGCACATGTCACATTGACACCCCTGGGTAGCCAAAACCAGCCCTGGACTGGCATCAGGTACCACACACGTGACTGAAGACCTGTGAGGCAGCCAGCTGCTCCAAGGTCAGACACTTGTGCTGCCCCAGCAGATTTTGTCCTCTGGGACTGGAGGCACATCTTCAAATCCCAGCCCTGAACAGGCTTTTCCTCGTGATTGCAGCAGGCAGGCCAAACTGCTGCTGGTACATCACATCCCAGAGAGATAAACCAGTCCACAGGATGCTCAAGGCTTTTCCTGCAAGTGTGGCTTCCTTGGTGCCTCGGCTGGGATTTGAGCTCAGGCAGTCCTACTCTCCTTGCTGTAGCACCATTTTATAGGGTCTTCTCTGTATCCTGTCCTAAAAGGCTGCACAGAGTCTCTCTATGCCAATTAACACTTTCCACACTGAAAAAAATCAGCAAATCAGGTTTGTTAGGCATTGGCTGCTGTGAGCATGGAATTATTCCTTTCCTGGTGGCTACAAGAGCATTGGAAGCAAATTCCTGCTACAAAATTAGAGCTTTACTCAGCCCTCTGACCTCATCATGTCAGGAGTAAGTTTGTCCACTGGCTGGAAACTGAGGCTACCGTGTGTCCCCCAAACCCCCAGGTCCCCCACTCACCGCGTGCTCGCTCTCTGCATCCAGCGCGCTCGTGGCTTCGTCCAGGATGAGGATGGGAGGGGCTCGGATCAAGGCCCTGGCAATTGCCACTCTCTGCTTCTGCCCACCTGACAGCTGAGCTCCTTTTTCACCTGCCTCTGTTGGGTCAAGGGAGAGAGGAAGGGGTCAGGATAAAAAACCAAGAGCTGCCAGGAAGTGCAGCTGCCAGGCCCAGCAGCCAGGTTACCTGTGTGGTAGCCGTCCTGGAGCTCGGTGATGAAGTTGTGGGCATTGGCCTTCTGGGCAGCCTGAACCACTGACTCGAAGGAGGCTGAAGTTAAGCCATAGGAAATATTATCTGCAATAGAGCGGGCGAACAGCACAGGCTCCTGGCTCACCAGGGAGATCTGCAGGAAGCAAGGGAGAGCAGGGGTCAGGAGCAGAAGATGCTCTGCATGATATCTCAGACCGTTGATATTTGTTCCTGCTGAGTAAGGACCGAGATCAAGATATAGAAATATCATTAACCAAGACACAGAAGTGCTCAAGGTGAGCTTCCAGTGAGGATGGAACATCAGGGTGTCCAGTTTGCATCTTCTGCTGGAAAACCATTTTGCAGGAAAGAAATGTGATGCAATGCTGGCATGTTGGCATCTGGGATGGGCTTCTCCTCCTAAAGCCTGCTGTGGTTTTGCTCCAAATCTGTTTTTCCCATCACTGTTTGCTTTTCCCAGAATGGAAAACTGGTTGCTGATATAAGTCAAGCTGGAGAGACCCTCTCCCAGGCCCTTGCTGATTTTCCTTTCAAGGCCAGTAATCACACTTGGGCCGTGTGAATGAGCCCTCTTGCATCTTTTAATTCCAAATTACCAAGTTAGGGACTAACTGCTGCAATTCCTTAATTGCTTAGCAACAGTCTCCCTGTCCTGCCTTACAGCCATGGCTGTTCACTGTCACTTTCAGCTACTTTATCAAACCCATAGAATACTGGATATTGGAATAAATCAAACCTTTCAAACTATTACTCAGAATTGTGCATGAGAGAGCCAGGGAGACACGGTCATATTTTAACTGACTTCTTCCCATGCTCCTAACACCACACCAGGCTTTCTAAACTGAAAGACTTGCTTGGCCTTTGATTTTCACTCTGTACGGGCAGGGAATGTAAATTAGTCACAGTGACTTTGGCTTTCCAGCCTGTCTCTGATCAATTGTTTTCAGGTTTTCCTGCTGACTGCTGAGGCCATTTGCTCTGGGGGCAAACAAAGGAGGCAGTTACTTGCAGAGATGAAGGCTGATCTGTGCTGACACACAGATGAGAGCTGAGGGGCCCGGACCCCTCTCCTAGGCAAAGCACCAGCCCTTCTGGTGCTCCAGCTGCTGCCAGGATCCTGAGAGGTTTAACTCCCCATTAGCTGAGAATTACTGTAAGATCTTAAGGTAGAAATTGCTGGAGGAAAGCAAAACTCTTTTTCCAAACCCAGTTTAGATGATAATTAATCCAACAGCCAAAAACGTATTTCTACTGTGCTGGCCAAAAAATACCAAACAAAACATGTTTTTTGTTCTGTTTTTGGAAGGCTTCCCCTTCCCCTTAAAACCACCCTCAATCCCTTTCCCCTCCACCCCCACAAATTATCCGAATTAATTTCTTGGACCACTTCCAGCCTCCAGCTTTCTGGACGTTTCTGAAGCTGCCAGATCAAATCCAAAGCAACGTGCAGCAGTGCCATGCATGCCCTCTGAGCCCTGCAGGTGGTGACTGGGCTAAGCAGAACACAGGTATCACAACCAGAATACACGTATCAGTCGCTCGTACCACGGAGTGCAGGTACTTGTGATCGTACATGTTAATGGGACGCCCATCCAGCAGCACCTGCCCGTCCTGCAGAGGGTAGAAGTTCTCCAGGATGTTGACACAGGAGCTCTTCCCACTCCCTGAAGGACCCACCAGTGCTGTCACTTTGCCGGGGTGCAGGGTGAAGGACACGTTCTGCAACATGGATGGGAGAGCATGCTCAGGTCCAGGCTTTTCTCAACATCCTGGGGCACAAGAGAAGGAGCCGGAATCTGGCCAGAGTGACCCTCTGCCTTGGTGATGTGCCACATCAGCCATTTCTCCTGGCTCCGAGGAAGCAAAAAGCCTCCAAATTGCTTCAGATTTGCCTGCTGAGGTATCAAGTCCTCTTAAAAGCAAACTGACCTCCGCTGCCTCTCCCTGCCTCATGATCCCAGCCCCTCTCCCACAGAAACAGTCTGAGGCAGCTTGGCACAAAGCCCTGTACCATGCTGACATGTTTAATGCCTGAGTGAGGAACAAGGGTTTTATTAATAAATCTCCTTCCTTGTAAGGAAGGCTGGCCCTAAACACCCGCTGCTACTTTTAATCTGTTTTCCAGCATGTGCTGAGCCTGCCTTTACACATCTCTGCCAGGCAGCTGACACTCCCCACAGGCTGGGGTTTGGTTCTGGCCAGGATGGAGCAGCAGCACGTGGTGCTGGGAGTGCACAGTGCCCTCAGGGCTCACCTGGAGAACCTGCGTTGCGGAGCGAGTGCGGTAGGAGAAGGTCACATTCCTGAACTCCACCTTCCCATCCACGTGATCCGGGGCCAGGGACCCATCATGCACCATCGTGGGCTGGCGGTCGATGAACTCAAAGACCTTCTCAGCAGCTCCCACCCCCTGCATGAGGCCACTGTACACAGAGCCAATGGACTGGAAGGGAAGAGGACACGGTGAGACCCTCCCAAGGGATGGGGAAACCAGCCAGTGCCACTCATAAGGAGAATGGCTGAAGCATTCCCAAGTCTCCCATCGCCCGACATTGACTGCAGTCATCAGGCACAGGAAAAGAAAACTCCTCCTCTTCCTCTGCTGGGTGTGGAAGGGATACATGGACGACCCAGGGAAAGGGTATTTTTCAATATTAAACCCAGAGCTGCAAAAGAGTTTGTGGTGTAACTGCCCCTCCCACCAGGAGGGGGGAAAAGAACCCCATTCCAAACTAAATCCACACCAAAACCACAACCTGGAAACCCCACCAGAGCCTGTAGTCATCTGAACAGATGGTGAGAGCCCAGCAAGCTGCCTCCAGCTCTGCTCTGCCCCTGCACAGAGACTGAAGCACCATCGAAACCACACTTGGCTGTGAGGAAACCTCGACTAGATCATTCCTGCCTGGATTAGCCAAGTTTATGCCTCTGCAAGGGGAAGGCAGCCCTGGGTGGGCTCCACCATCCCACCCACAATCCCATCTTGCTAATGCGCTGCCAGCGCAGCAGCTTGCAGCCTATTCCAGGGAAAGGGAAAAAAAAAAGTAATATAATTAAGTTTTTAATGAAGCCTGAAATTTAACAGGCAGCTTTGTAATCCCTTCATTCTTCACGCCAGGAAATGCACTTGGCAGGCAGCCAGGGCTCTGCCCTTCAGCAGAGCCTGACCCCTCTGGTCCCAGCTGCCTTTTTGGGGACAAGCTGCTCCAGGAACATCAAAGTTGTGAGACCACAGCAGGGGAGGAATGGGGAGCAGAGGGGAGAATTCTCCCTCTGGCAGTGCCACAGCAACAAAGAAATGTGTCATGTGAATGTTAGCAATGGATCTATCCCTGCAACTGCCCTGGGACCTTCTGGGAGATAGAAGGGGTAGCCCAGAGTGTGGGGAGGCCCTGGCACAGGTTGCCCAGAGAAGCTGTGGCTGCCCCACCCATGGAAGTGTCCAAGGCCGGGTTGGATGAGGCTTGGAACAAACTGGGAAGGTGTGGGAGGTGTCCCTGCCCGTGGCAGGGAGTTGGAATGAGGTGTCTTTAAGGTCCCTTCCAACCCAGCCCATTCTGGGATTCCCTGGTAAATCTGACTCACCTCCATGCAGTCTCCCAAGACAAACTCATAAATGATGAAGGAGATGAGGTTTCCACTCGTCATTTGCCCAGAGATCACGAGGTGCCCACCATAGTAAAGGATGCTGACCTGGACCACCAGCAGGGTCAGCTGAGAGCAAGAAAAGAGCCCAGAATCAGCAGTGGGTATGTTGGTGTGTTTGTGATTACTCACACAACAGCCCAAACTTCATGCATGTGCAGACATTTATTCTTTGAGCTGAGGATCCCTGACAGGGCAGCTGACAGCCCTGGGAGTGAGCATGGAAATGAGAAAAACAACTCAAGTACACGGGCTGATTTAAGGAGCTGGGCAGATATCTTTCAACAAAACAAGTCCTGAGGGACAACAGCCAAGGAGGCAGAATTTATCTGAAATAACAGAGCATCTCATAAATGCATCTTCTCTCTTGGACTAAGGTCCTCAAGCATAATAATCTACGTTCAAATTATCCAAGGCATGCAGTCACCTCACCACTAAAATAAACTTTCTGTTATACGAGTGTGACACATTTTAATTTAGAACACAAAATCAAGCCAGGAGTTAATGCAGAATATCCTCCTTGCCTGAAGCATAACCCCAGCTGTTGTCTGAAGTGAGTGTGGGGGGAACCACCTACTCTAGAAAGGAGTCAGATGAGCTCTGATGTGACAAATACCAGCCCCTTTTATTCAGCTGGTTTTGTTCCGTGCTTCTCAGGTGCTCCAAAAAGCAGCAATGCCCTGGTGCCCTGTGGGACCAGAAGAGGCTTTAAATTCACACAGACAAAAATATGAGGAAAAGAAATGCCTCCTCTACAGCTCTGCCATGATCTGACCTTAAAGCTCCTGCATTCCCTCCAAGAAAGACTCTACCAGAGCTGAGCTCTATCCATTGTCTTTCTTCTACATGAGCCCTTCAGGAGCGGTTTTTGAGGGCTTTTGCCCTCAGATTGATTTATCAGGATCAGTGTCAACCCAGTTCACGCTCCAGCTTCACCTGGGAGCCCGGAAACAATGCTAATAATGCTCCCATTTTGTTTCCAGTCTTGGGAAGCCATAAAGTCTCTCACAGCTGCACGAAGGCACCATAACTCACAGACCCTTCACCAGCGCCTGCCTTGGTCCCTGAACGTGCAGAGACAAGGGCAGCCTCACGTGAGGGTTTTGCCAATGCTGGAGAAGTCCCCAACCATCTGGTGTTAAACAATGAGAAAGCATTTTGCAGGGAGAAGAGAAAAAAAAACCGCCCAAAGCCGAAGCCCAGCAGCCTCCCCCTGCCACCACCCACACGCAGAAAATCTCCGTTCCTGAGAAGGAGCTCAACCAACGCCGCGGCTGTTCCCAGCCGGAGCCCTGGAGCGGAGCTGGCACAGGCACGCACTGCAGCACCACACAGGCATGGGCTGCTCCACGACCTTGAGCTCCTATCAATTATCGCCCCATTTGCAGGGGAAAACAGGCAGTTCCATGGAACGACACAGCCCTGCCTCGGGCAGAACGGGATGTATTTTTTGGTAGATGAAGATAACAAATGATCAAGAGCCCGGGGATTAAAGGCAGCAGACAATAGGGCTGGACTTATCCTGTAGAGTTCCCTGGAAGCAGAGAACAATGTGTGCTTTGGGATCTGGAGACTCCCCTGCCCATCCCAGCCCTACACAGGGAAGCCCCAGGGCCATCCACCTACCCCGCTGGACCAGACATAGTAGGTGTAAGCCATGGCCTCCCGCTTGTTGAGCTTGTACACCTGCTGCAGCTTCTGCCAGTACACGTTGGCCTCCGCCTCCTCGTTGGCAAAGCTGCGGACGGTCTTCATGGCCGAGATGGTCTCCTCGGCCGTGTTGTTGGCCTTGGCCAGAGCGCTCTGCACATCCTTGGAGAGTTTCTGCAGGGAGCAGAGGGAGGCAGAGGGAGCTCAGCGAGTGCCAGGCTGCCCGTGGCACATCTCCCTGCTCGTCCCGGGCTCTGGGATCCCAGCGAGGGACTCCAAAGGGGGAGGAGAGATGGCATGAGGACAGGCAGATGCATACAGGAGATTGCACAGCCCAGCCACCTCTTCTATCAGACCTGAGATGCTTCCACTCCTGGGCATGAAGCAAGGTAAGAGCTCAGGCTCTTATCTGTCTGCCCACACAGATTTAATGTCACCTTCTTGCCCCCACTGCTGAGCAAAACACTCCAGCATCACTCCCACCAACCCCAAGGCCACCCACAAGCTCCTTGATGGCTTCACAGGGAGATGAGCCCAGCACTGTGGCAATACCAGCTGCTCCTGCCTACCTGGTAGTACTTCCCATAGACATCAGACACCAGCATGATGATGGGGAAGCCCATGAAGGTGACCAGGGAGAGCTTCCAGGAGAGGCTGAACATGAAGAAGATCACGCCCGTGGCCTTCACCACGTTGCGCAGGAAGATGTTGATGTTCTGTGAGACCAGGTCGCTCACGATGGTCGTGTCCGATGTCAGGCGGGAGATGACATCCCCTGCAGCAAGGAGGGGTCAGGGGACAGCAGGGATGTGTCACTATGCCAGGTCACTGCCTAACCATGTCCCACATCCCAGGGGCCAGATGGAGCTCCCCATCCAACCAGCTGGGGTCTGAAGGGTGGCATGGAAGGGGGGCAACTCTCCACTGCTGTGGATGCAAAGCAAAACAGAGGAGGGTGGATTGCTGCATGCACGAGGAGCAGGAGGTGGCACCTGAAGGCACAAGCTGCATCCCTGGGTCACCAAGGGTGGCTGTAGGACAGCAAAGGGGACTGTGGCAGCATCCTGTGCTGGAGGGCAGCCCACAGGCCACACAGTCCACAGGCTGGAGCTGACTCAAAGGACCTGAGGACACAGGTCCAGCTGATAAGGGATGAAGCTCTGGCGGTGCCTTTTGGTGGAGCTGAGTGTTACAGCCAGCAGACATCACAATGAACTGCTAAATCCTTGGCCTGTGCTTGAGTTCAGCTGAATTCCCATGCTTTTGTGCAAGTCCAGGTTACCCGTATCCCACTTCCAGTAACATCTCTGCTGTCCTCAGCTACCGAGGCACTGTGCAGCGACTGCTAAATACAGCAACAGCCTCAAAACTAAAAATACCACCGAGACAAAATTAAACGTGTGAAAGTTACACCAGAGTGGCACGGCCTGGGACCAGGACTGGGACAGGACTGAACTGCAAGCAGGGAAAGCAATAAGCACACCCAGCAAGCCTCACACATCTGAGGTGTCAGGGACAGGAGTGGAGCTGGAGAGTGGCCCACCAATAGGCACTGATGGGAGGAAGGAAATGGGAGTTTTGGGGGTGAGACTTGTGGATGCCAGGCTGATGGATAGCAATGGGATATCCCCATGGTGGGTGGCAACAGAAAGGGAAGAGCCTTCTGCTTCTATTTCCAACCACGAGCAGATGGGTGCTGCCTCTGGCTGCCCCAGTCTGCTGTAAGACAGCAGAGCAAGCAGAGGGGAAGAAATCTCTGATGGGACAGAAAGGTTAGAGCAAATCCGGGTGAGAGAGGAACCAACCTGTGCGATTCTCATCAAAAAAACTCATCTCCTGAGACACCAGCGACCTGAAGAGGCAGTTGCGAAGGCGGATGTTCAGTCTTGCAAAGATGAGCGTAAAAACGCCGCCCCGGACACCTGCGGCAAATGAGCTAATTGCAGATAAGAAACGTTATAGAGCCATGGACACGAAACCCTCTCAGCAACACAAACACCCCCGTGCCGGGCCCAAGGGCCTGGGCAGTGCTGACAACACTTATCACCAGCCCACAACTCTCCTGGGTGCCACCAGCACAGTGATGGCTGGTCCTAACCAGTCATAAGCTTTTGGAGGGAACACAGCACTGCTGGAACAGCATTCCCCAGGGAACCCATTCCCTGTGTCCATTCCTGCTCCCCCATTTTGAGAGCTACACAAAGGCCTCGTGACTGCCAGCTATGGCCTCTCTACATCGTGACAGCACAGAGAATTCACAGCACATCCCTGCGGTCTGGCAGCCAACTGGTGGAGTGGGTGCCTGTGCCCACCATCACCATGAGCTCCTGTGGGAAAACCCAAACTCCTTGCCAGGGCCAAATCCAGCCCCTGGATTACCTTCCTATGGCGAGCAGCGACATGACGAGCACTGCTGTGGAGAAGCGATCCATGCTCTTCTGCACCACAATGCCATCAATGGCCAGCCCCGTGTAGTAGGGCAGGAAGGTCTCTCCTGCAGGACAAGCACAGGCCATGGAGGTTCATCCCCACTGCATGGGATTGGGACAAGACCTGTATTCCCAGCTGTGACAGCCTGTGGACAGCCCCATCCCCACCACTGAGACACAGCCATCACACAACGCACCCTGAGAGTGTAGCATGTGGGGATGTTGCCTTCCTAGTGTATTTTATCCCCTATTGCATTTGGTTTTGCCCCATTGCATTTTTCACCCGCCCCATGCAGCACGTGCCACCCAGCACCCCCAAAAAAAGCAGTCCTAGGGTGCTTCCAAGCCCCACCACCATAGTCCCTCCATCCCTCCTGGTGAAGATGGGAGCACACCACAGCCCACCTCGTCCTTTCACTCACCCAAGGCGGCCACGAGGAGGAAGAAGGAGGCGATGCCCAGGAAGAAGGCGTCTGGCTTGGTGTAGGACAGCAGTTTATGGATAGTGGGACCTGCTGCCTCCTCCCTCTTGTCCCTCGGGATACCCCCATCGCAGCTCTCCTCCACCTCGGCACGGGACTCTGAACCAGGCCCCAGCGCCTCACGGGAGGAGGTGACACAGGCCAGCAGCTGCCACAGCCCGAAGGTGGCCGCCAGCGCCACGTAGGTCCAGGCAAAAAGCCCCCAGAACCAGGGGTCCCTGATGGTCTTCCGCACCTCCGAGTAGAGCAGCAGCTTCACCATCATGTAGATGCCCATGAGGAGGCAGACGACGGCGATGAAGGTCCGCGACGCCCTGAGGCGCCGGGGGCCGTAGGCCGTGTTGGTGGCCACGCCGATGGCCGCCCCCAGCAGCACGCAGCTGCGGTACAGGCAGCCCCCCCAGATGTCCAGCAGCGAGTTGAAGATGTTGAAGTGCCGCAGGTCCTGCAGGACATTCCGGCTGCCCTGGCCGTGGGTGTAGAGCAGTGTGGTGACCACCACATCGGCCCCGCTGAGCGCCAGCGTGCTGGCCACGGCCTTCCAGGCGCGCATCCTCGTCACCGGGCTGGGGGACACTGACACGGTGAGGGGCAGCACTAACACAGGAAGGATGTGCTCATGTCGGCCTCTGCTGTGGGGTGAGAAGAGTGGGACGGAGTTATTTACCCCAGGGAGGCAGGGAAAGGGAAGCAGGATGGGGGGACAGCTCCCCACCAACCCATCCTGACCCCAGACACCACTACCTGCACCTCCCTCCCCTCCCCTGCTGCACACACTCCAAGGTATTTCATGAAATGAGCAGCACAAACGAAGACAAACTTCCCTCCTGGATGCCATCACCCATCCTGAATCCCAAGGCAGAAATCTGCACATCCCGATGGGAATCTCTGTCCCTGCATGCTGTGGCAGCTGCTAGGTGCTGCCATGACATCGGTGCAGCCACGTGTCCTGTGCTACAGAGCCCTGTCGGTTTAAACCTGGACAGCCATGACCCCAGAGTCCCTGCCCACCCTTCCCAGGACAAAGCTGAAACCAAGCTCTCAAAGCCGTAGGAAAGCAGACAGAGGAGCAGCTCAGCTCTAGAATGGATCCCCCTCATCAAAATAAGATTAAACCATATGTACTGCAGCTTGACGCACCTTACTGTCCCCTCTTGGATATTAATTCAGGGCAGCCCACTAAACCCGCTGTGCAGTCGGCGTGCAGTTCAATGACACAACAAAAATCCCGAGAGGAAATTAAAAAGGGATTGGAATTCCACAGCTTCGTCCCGCGGGAGAGGAAGGCTCCGGGGCGGGGCGCTGCCTTTGCTGTCGCCCGGGGGGGCCTGTCCGGCAGCAGCGATGCTGGGGCAGGCTCTGAAGGGACGCGGGAAAGGGCAGAAAGCTCCGCTCGCTCAAAGCGAGCCGCTCACCTGCTCCGGTGCCATGCCCGGAGGAGCCAGGCGTTGGCAAGAGGGAGGTACCTGATCCTGAGATTTCTGCTGGGTCAGCAGCTCGTGACGGTGCACAGTGCCGCACAAGGGGTGCCATGTGTCGGACACGCTCCGGCCTGGGTGGCCGCAGCCCCCCAGAACCAACCCACCGGGACGAAGGGCAGCCCTTGGCACTGGGCAAGCTACGCCCTTGGGCGAGAGCTGCTCGGCGCTCGGACGAGCGGGATAAAAAGCTAAAAAGCGGAGGAAAACAGGGCAGAGGACGCAATTTGGGGAAGAACGGAGGTTTACGGGGTGGCTAGGGAAGGAGGGATGGAGGCGAAGCGGAGCAGGGGTGCCAGGGAGGAGCAGCACACGCTTCCCAGGGTGCTCGCTGCTGCCATCCGCTGCAAAGCTGCGCGGATCCGGCCCACGGAGGAGGAGGAGGAGGAGGAAAAGGAGGAGTAGGAGGAGGAATAGGAGGCAGCCCCCGCAGCTCTCTAACACCCGCAGCAGTGTCCCCCACCCCCGAGCTGGAGCCGCTCAAGGTCCCCACTCGCATCTCCCCTTCCCCCCGTAGTAGAATGTCCCGAGGCGAAGGGGGGGACAGCCGGGAAGGGCCTGCCCGCCATACCCCAGCCGGACCCCCCCACACGGCTCCCCCTGCAGAGCAGCTCAGCGCGGGCCCGCCCGCACGGCTCTTACCGGCGGCGGGTCGGGGAGCGGCGGGATCCGCGCGGCGCGAGCGGCGGCGGCGCGTCCCGGGAACAAGGTCGGCGCTGGGCGTGGCCAGGACGTGGCCACGCCCCTCCTGCGGCGCGCGCCCGGCCCCGCCCACGGTCGGACCGGGCAGCGGCACCGGGGACCCCAAAATTCGGGGTCCGTGGGGGGGTCCCCGGTCCCCCCGCTCCGCCCCGTCCCGCTAAACCCCCGCTCCGACGCGGCAAAGGCAGCCCCGGAATTTTCCACACCTTAGGAGGTTTTTTTATCCTCACCACATAGACGTGGTTTTAAATTTTTAAAACTATTTTATTGGTTCTATGTCGTTTCTGCAGTAGAGAGGGAAAGTACAACACAGGAGTTGGCTCAAAAGCAACAGCGAAAAGGGCTCGAAATCATATTTTAAGTTAATTCTTAAACAGGGGCTCTATGGGGGTTTAATTAACCCCTCAAGAGGGACTTGACAAGGGTTTAATAAACCCCTAATGCAGAGGAATCCACTTTCAAGAAATCCAGCTTGTAACTTACTTTTCTCCTTCACCTCCCACTCCAACTCTTAAGGAACAGAAGGCCTCAGGCTCTTCCCTGGACAGCACCCATGCATCCAGGTGCATACAGGTGACAATGGGGCAGGGCAGTGTCACTATCCCAGTTTCCATGTGTTTTTGGAGTGCTGGGCTTAAAAACACACCAGCACAGGCACAGATGTCACGATTCCTGGAGTTCACACCATTTCTGGAGAGAATGGAATGGTGACATTACAAAAGACAAATTCATTTTTCTCTGCCTGGATAACCAAAACCAAAGGTAGCACATTCTGTTGTTGATTTTATTTCTGCTAATAAGTGCTTAAAACAAAACAAAACGAAAAACTAAAACCCAAAAAAATCTCTCAC
This sequence comes from Sitta carolinensis, assembly GCA_032173965.1. Taxonomy (NCBI): domain Eukaryota; kingdom Metazoa; phylum Chordata; class Aves; order Passeriformes; family Sittidae; genus Sitta; species Sitta carolinensis. The sequence continues at coordinate 2,530,550 of CM063296.1, read as the reverse complement.
TTTCAAGCCCTTCCCACATCCACGAGGAACACAGTCAGACCTGGAGTGACTATTCCTGGCTCAGGCTCACAGCAGGGACACTTTTAAGCTGCAGGAAACATTGTCCGAGGCTAAACCAGGTCTGGTTTCTGCTTCTCCTCCATCTGCACCCAGATCACTCCCGAGCTTTGGTGCAATCACTCCCAGAGGGCAACTTCCCAGCCACAGTCAAGGTGGAGCTTTTTGGCAGGACCGAGTCTCTCCCTGCCAAACCTGAACAAGGACGGTGCCACCTCCCTCGGTCCGAGGGATGATCCCAGGGCAAACCTGGACCAGGAAGGGACTGAACAGACCTCCTTGTGTGAACCTTCCCCTTCCTTTCTCCCAGGACAGAGCAGGCACGTGGGCACCCTGCACTCCCATGCAGCCGGGCCACAAACCTTGGGGACAGTCTGTGCTGTCCCTGGTGCCGCAGGACCCCCGGGACGCCCCGGGGTTAACCGCTTTTCTTCTGCTCAGGGGGCAGCACCGTCTCGATCTGGAACGACACGAACTGGCCCTTCTTCAGCTTCTTCAGGGAGCTGGCAGTGCTGCCCCCAAACACGTCGTCCTCCACCTTGAAGGCCAGAGAGGGCAGGCCCCGAGTTTTCCTCTTCACACCCTTCCGCTCCCGCTTGCAGGCCGTGGTCATGTTGGAGATCACCTGTCAGGAGAACAGAAGGGCTGGGCTTTGAGGTGTCACTCAGCAATCAGCTCAGCTCTGACACAAGCTTGGTGAGTCCCAGAATCCTTAGGGTTGGAAGGGACCTCTGGAGATCATCCAGGCCAACCCCCTGCCCAGGCAGGGGCACCTGAAGCAGGTGACACAGGAACATGTCCAGGTGGGTTTGGAATGTCTCCAGAGAGGGAGAACCCATGGCCTCTCTGGACAGTTCCAGTGCTCTGCCACTCTTAATGTAAAGTTCTTCCTTGTGTTGAAGTGAACTTCGTGTGTTTTAGTTTATGGCCATTCCTCTTCATCTTGTCACTGAGCACCACTAAAAAGAGCCTGACACAATCATCTGACACCCCTCAGAGATATTTCTATGGATTGATGAGATCCCCTCTCAATCTTCTCCAGACCGAGCAGGCCCATCTCCCAAGGTCTCTCCTCATAAGAGAGGCTGAGAGTGAGTGAGAGCTGGCAGTGTCAAAGCTGGATGCACCTGGGGCAAGGGAGGGACTACGCAGGGACTTCCCAGCCTTGTTCTCACCACCCCAAACCAGAGGGAGACCTTGCAATGTGAAACTGCAATTCCACGGCCGAACTCAAGAGCTGTCAGTGCTCCATCAGTAGAGGGCAGAAGGGATCTAGGCTGGAGTGCCACAAAGCCCAGGGAAGCTTTATCACCTGCTAATTACAGCCCCAATCCCTGCCTGGCTGCAGGAGAGAGCTGGTGATCCCAAAAGCAGAGGTTCCCTTAGGGACAGGACAGAGCTCTCGTTGCCCTGTACCACGATGTGCAGCTCCATTTCATGAAAGGGAAACTGAGCTAGTGAGCCTGAACTGCCAAAGGGATCAGATCCTACATATCTAGTTCCCAGGCTCTCCTCCCTCCTGCCCCATATTCCTCCTTCCTTGGCAGGAAACCACAGTCCAGGTGAGATCAGAGAGAACCGCACAACCCTGGCTGAGTGCAAGAAATGACTGAGCAAACAAAGCACTTGAGCCTTGTCTGTCATTTTTTGGCACACAGCTCAGCAAGCACTTCATAGGGGACACTAAGGTCACTTTTCAAGTGAGGGAACCAAGGAACAGAGAGACAAAATGAGCTGCCCAAGGTCACCCAGCACGTCAGAGACAGTCAGGAGCTGCATGCTGACTTTGCTCCCCAAGCCCATCTCCCTGCCCACTGGGCCACTACTCCTCATGGTATCCCAAACATCCTCGTATTTTGGGGCAGGGTTACTTTAAACCTTTGTAGTTACAGAGCATCTCCCTGAAGGCTTCTTGTCCCTGCCCAAGGAGGGACTCCCTTGGCTGATTTGGGATGCAGATTACAAGGCAGGGAGCTGGGCAGGCTGGGACACAGCTCTCATTTGCCTGATGGGGCAAGTCAATCCCTTGTATTTCATCACCCACCTCTGAGCAGCACCACCAGTAGCTTCCCTGTGGTGCTGGCCCAGAGGGTCCAGCTCTGCTCCTGCTGCCCTTGGCACACACTGAGGTGCCACCTCTCCTTCTCAGGCCAGGCTTAGACTTAGCTGCAAAATTACTTCAAGGCACCACAAGACTTACGATCTCCTTCACCACGTTCTGCTGCTCCTGCACCGTGGCTGTGAACGGCGGCAGGCTGTCGGCCTTACCGGAGCCAGCCCCCTGCTCTTTAGAGTCCTTGACAAAATCCACCTGCAAGGCACAGATCTGGGCGTTACCCTGCAACCACGGCAGTGACAAAGCTCCTGCAAGGCTCCCCTGGGCCGAGTTACCTCTGAGGACAGGCACACGTATCTGTTGAACATGAGGAAGAAGGGGCTGTACTTGGTGGTGGAGTTGACCGAGGTGCGGAACTCGAAGAGCAGGGGGTCCAGGTGTGCGTCCCACTCGCTGGGCTTCTCAGCCACCACGCTGCAGATGGAGGCCCTGAGCACCTCAGCACTGTGGTCTCCAGGGCTGGGGGGCTCTGCAGGGTCTGTGGGTGTCAGCAGCTGGGAGATGTTCCAGCGCTCGCACAGGTGCCGGCTCACCTGGGGAACACGGGGATCACGGCGTGTCAGCCCCACAGCAGCCTCCAAGGCACGGTGCCCCCTGTGCCAGGAGGGGCTGTGCAGCAGAAAACGTTCCCCAGAAGAGTGAGAGCCTGGGAAAAGGTTTTGCAATGACTGCTCCCGTGCTTGAAGCTTTCCACAGAGCTGGGAAGCTGGTTAATCCCGGGGGGGGCTGGAATTTCATGGTCTTTCCTTCCAAGCAGAGAGGACTTGCATCACTGATTCACAACCCTAAATCCCTGCCAGGCTGAAAGCACTGGAAAATCAGCTCTCACTTCCCACAGGGCTGGGGTAAGTCAGCAACAGCTCCTCAACTCTGCTACACAGCACATCACAACTCTGCCTTCAGGACCTGCTGCCCAAAAACCTGCTGGAGGGGTCACATTGCCCAAAATACCTGCTGAGGGTTGCTTGCCCCTGAAACACCCCACACCAGACCTACCTCCTCGCAGAAGTCCCAGCTCTGACTGGTGTAAATGTTCTTGGAGGCACCAAACCTGGGCAAGAAGAGGACACACAGCTGGTTTTACATCAGCTGAGGCAGAGCCCAAGGAGTTCCATCTTTGTGGGATAGGAAGGGGACAGGACCCTCCAGTGGGGCTGGTGCTAACGAGGCTGCCGTGACCCCCCCCCCCCCCTCCAAGAGCAGAGAGAGATCTGCTGGTCCCTCTGTTGCAAACCAGCCAAGCCTGTTTGCTTTTGAATAAATGAGGCAGCAGGAGAAATGAGAGGAGCTTCTTGCTCTGAATTCAAATCTCCACTGGCCCCACGTGTTTTCCACAAGGACAATGTCACATGGTGACATGAATACTTTCTAGGAGAAATCTGGGAATGGCTTTAAAGCTTCTGCAGAGAACTGGGACACAGCTCCCCTGGCCTCGGGCTACTCAAGAGAAACATTTCTGCCTCTTTCTTCTCTGCCCGTAACAGGAGGATAACAGGCTCTTCCCAAGGACTTTGCAAAGAGCAACTGAGAGGCACTGCATGGTCTCTCATGTAGAAGGGAGAGTTCTGCACTCCCAGGAAAACACCCTGAGGACACCAGGTATTTTTGCAACACACCCCAAAAGTCCCCATGGCACTGCAGAGGTGTAAAATAACCAACAGCAGAGGAGCCCACCTGTAGAAAACAGTAGCCAGGGCTTTAGCCACAGAGAAGGGATCTTTCTTCTGCAGAGGAGCAGCCTCCACCCACTTGGTGAAGTAGTCAGTCACAAGCAGGACGTGTGTATTGCTCTGGCTTGTCTCAGGAAAAGGCCCTGTGTAAACAGCCATCAAAAAAATCAATGTGATGCCATCACATCCCCCAAATGGGGAAACTTAAAAACCCAGTCGCTGCAGAAGTGACCACGACTCCCTTCTGCAATGTCATTCGGCCAGAACATTTTCGGCGACCTTTGTCAGCAAAACCACACCCACCAGCGCTCCAGTTCTGGGGAAGAAGGCACGCCCACAGCTCCCACTGCCTGTGGAGAGGGAGCCGAGCCAAGCCCAGGGATCAGGTTGCAGCCTGGGCGGCGGCTGTGGCCTCCTTGGCACCTCCTGAGAGGCACGGGCAGCTCTCCCTCGGTGCGTGTGGCAGCAGGTCTGCCACGCTCCCGGCTGGCGGGAGGAGCCCCGAGAGCCGCTTGAGACGCTCACTCACCGTGGATGTCTAATCCCAGCACTTCCCAGGGGGATTCCACCCTGACGGGCCTGGCTTTCCGCGGCACGTTCTTGTTGTGCTCCGCGTTCTGGCACGTTTCGCACATCTTGATCTGGAGAGGGGAAAGAGGGATCACAGGACGTGGGAATGCGCTGACGGATCCTGTCAGACTCAGACTGCACAGGCTGTGCAGGGGTGAGACACAAGCAAGGCTGAGCAGTTTCCTCCCAATAAAAGAAGGAGGTGCAGGAAGAAAAGAGGACAAAACACAACAGGCTGACGCATCTCAACTTTCACAAGGCTAACCCGACAGCTTTCTCTGACACAATAACCAATTTTCTCAATGTGGCCTACAGCTAAGCTATTTCTCACCCCGTTTCCAGGCAAATCTTAATTGTATTTTAACCTTCTACTGCTGCTTAGAGAAATCCTCAGCCCTAGGACGCTGGAGAAGCTCAGACCATGCAATGCCAGCACACTCCTTAAACCAGTGTTGCAAAGTCCTGCTGCAGGGAACTGCCAGCAATGAAACGGGCGAGGCAAAGCAGCTGAGGAGACACCAAGATCCTCCTCTTGCCACAGTTCAGGGAATTGAGCAGCTCTGGAAGGAATCCAGGCTGCCCAAAGCTACACTCAGCAACTTGCCTGAAACAATCCCACACTGACCAAAACTGCCCTGCACGAGGAGGCTGAGGAGGCTTCCTGACACTCAGGGGAAGACATGCAGCCTATCCATCTGCCTCGGGACATTCCAAGATTCACCTGCAGAGTAACTCAGTGTGGGGCTTCCCAGCACAGGCACAGGGAATGACATCATCCCTGCACCAGGGCTCTTGAGGCTGCTGCCTTGGGACTGCTGCCAGCACCGGTGTCACGGACACGGTCACTGCTCTGCACTCACCCAGTCCACAACATCCTTCACAATGCCCAGCCAGTAGTACCGGCTCTGGATGCGGTGCACGGTCTTTTTCTGCCCCAGGTGGTTCCCGATTTCGGTGAAATGGCTTTCCAGGAAGACCTGACGTCTCCGCTCAGGATCCACGATCACCTCGCGCTTCTCCTCCTTCTTGGGTCCCACGTAGTAGAGGCAGCCGCCTGCGGACGCCAGAGGTTTGACTCCAACAACAGCTTCCCACAGCCGCTCGCTTCCAGGAAAGGCTCCCTTTCCACAGTGGGAAACGGCTGAGACACAGCTCCGGGGGCTGCTGCTGCCTTGGGAGTTCCTGCTACCCCTGGACAAGCTGCTGAACAGGAATCACCCGTACGCCCGCCCACGGAGCTTTCTGCACCCGGGACTGCGCGGAATCCTCCGCTACAACAAAGCCGCCGCGGTCCCACGGGGCAGCCGCGGAGCGCCCGGTGCCACCGCGGGCTGACACGGGCCCAGCAGCCACATCCCCTCCCCGCGCCGAGCCTCCAGCACATCCCCCCGTGCCTTCCCCCCACGGGCTGCCCGGCACCGCCGCGCTGCCCCCCTGCTCCGCACCGTCCACGACGAACTTCTGGGCGTAGCGCTTGAGGTTCTTCCTCTTGATGGAGCAGAAGCTGGGCGGGAAGCAGCCCTCTGCCAGCAGTCGGTAGATGTCCTCGAACTTGCTGCCGTGGCCGCAGGGCTCGGCCGCCACCACCACCTCCCGCTCGGCCTCCGGCAGCACCGGGTCCATGGCCGGGCCGGGCCGGGCCGGGGCCGCGCTGACCCCGCCGCGCGCGTCCCCGGGCGCGCCCCCGCCGCCCGCGCGCGCCCCCGCGAGGCACGGGGCGGAGGGAGCCCAGGGACCGTCTGCAAAGAACGAGCGGCGGCTCTGCCAGCAGCGCCCGGCCGTGAGGGCTGCGGGGCCGCGGCCGCGCTGCGGGACCGGCCCGCGGGGCCGTCACGGCGCTGACAAAACCGGCCAGCGGCCAACGGGGGGAACGGGCCGGTTCCGCCGCTCTCCGGTTCGGCCCCGGCTGGGAATTTGCCGATGCGCCCTCCCGCGAGCGGAAACGGAGCCCTTTGAGGGCTGGACCGAGACGCGTCCGCCGGCAGGAAACATGTCGGCGGGCCGGCCGTTCCGCGGGTGCGCCTGCTTTTTCACCGACAACATCTTCGTGGGGCGGTTCGGGCTCCACGTGCGGTACCGGGACGGGCCGCAGCTCCGCCGGGACCACGGCCGGGTAGCGCGGGGCGGGCGGGGCCGCGGGGAGCGGGCGGCGGCGGCGGCCGCGGCGGTGACGGGCCCGTGTGTTGCAGGCGCTGCGGGAGCGCGGCTGCCGGAGCGAGGAGCAGTTCCGGGAGGTGCTGAGGGAGGTGAGCAGCGGGAGCCCCTCAGAGCGGCAGCGGGGCTGGCTTGGAGGGGACCCCAGAGCCCATGCAGAGCCACCCTGCGCAGGGACACCTCCCACTATCCCCGGTTCCTCCAAGCCCTGCCCAGCCCGGCCTTGGACACTTCCAGCGGCGGGGCAGCCACAGGTGCTCTGGGCACCCTGTGCCAGGGCCTCACAGGGAGGAATCTTTTCCCCAAATCCCATCTAGCGCTGCCCTCTGTCAGTGTAAAGCCATTCCCCGTGTCCTGTCACGCCAGCCCTTGGAAATTGTGTCTCTCCATCGTTTTTGCCGGCCCCTTGAGGCCACACTGAGGTCACCCCAGCGCTTCTCCTCTCCAGCTGCACAGCCCCAGCCCTCTGTTCATCGCCCCCTGAGCTCGCTCCACGTCCCTCCCGAGCCCGGGGGGCGATGGGGGGCCCTGGCCCCCTCAGCGGCTCAGCCCGGGGGGAGCTGGAGCCCCGCAGAGCCGGGCAGAGGCCGAGGGAGGAATTCCCCGCGGGCGGTGTTTGTTTATTCGGCCAACACCCCGCAATTAAATCCTGCCAGTCAACACAGCCCAGCGGCCTCCCAGCCGCTCCCGCCTTGCTCCCACTGCCCTCGTTTGTCTTTCCTTGTCCCAGTTATTTTTAAAGGCAGCCCCGAGATGGGATCCTACAAAAGGTCACCCTTTATCACGGAATCTCTGCTTCTTTCCAGGGCAGGGACAGGGATCAGTCACTCACCAGCCCCAGTGTCACCTGACACTAAGGGGACAGACTGGTTCTTTTGGGAATTCTTGGCAGAATGATGGTGGCAGTAAATCATACTGTTAATGAAAGCTTTATTAACAGGATATTATGATTCATATGGCACAGAATTTATGAGTAGAACAGCACAGGATTTCCCCAGGCAGAATCAATGGAGCACAACAAGCAGTGTAATACAGAATTTATAAACCAGCCTCACTTAGAATTTCAAGATCCTAACTTTGGTTGTAATTTATAATCACCTAAGTTCTAACCACTTTTTAATCACCTGGGCTCTCTGCAGATCTGCTCAGATCTTCATACAAGGTTTGCTGCATCAATATAAACATCATAAAGGAGTCTTAATTACACAAACAAACAGGAGTCACTCAGTGCTGGGAGGCAGCAGATGACAGTGGCTGTCCCTGGTGTGGGAGGTGACAGCTCTCCCTGCCCAGCAGCAATTCCAGTCCCAGTTTCCCACTTAAGAGCTCCACACTGATTTTCTAGGCAGTGCTGGGTTACAGATCCCTGCCCTGTGACCTGATGCCCTGGGAATTTGGGGCTGGGAGGGAGGGGAGGAAGCTGAGAAATCTGATTTGTCTGCTTGGTTCCCAAGACCTTCAGGGCCTGATACTGAGGGAAAGGCAAAGAACACAGGAGCTGCTTGGGCCCTCACTCACTCCTCAGTGAGGACTGTTACAAATGAATCTCATGAGGGGGAAGTAAAGGGGAAGAGCTGCCTGGATCAGCTGTTTGCTCTGAAAGGGCAGCTTAGCCTGTCTCTACCACACTTAGCAGTAATCCCTTCATGACAGGACTTGTCTTGCTCCCAGCAAATGTGGGGGGGTTTTTTAATTATTTTGGACAATGCCTCTATTGTCAGAACAAAAGCCAGATTCAGGAGGTGTCAGAATGCCTGAAAGGGCTGAAACCTCACAGCTCCACTCAACACTTCCACACAAAGTCCCCAGTTACTTTTTAAGCCATCTGTAAATAGAACATCAACTCCTCTCAGGCATTTGGACTTCCAGATATTTACTGGACTTGTCTTGACCACAGAAAAACAAAGCAAACAGTCTGTCTCCCAGAAGTGCCCCCAAACAAAAATAACTGGTTTAAAACAATGAGCAGATTCCTGGAGCTGTTTTACCCAGCCCTGCTGGTTTCTGACCACGTGCTCTGCTGTTTGCTTGCAGATTGAGGCAGAAGTGCAGAGAAGAAAACAGTTAATGCATCAGTCAGTGGAACGCAGAGCCATCATCTCCAAGTGCTACAAACCCAAACACCAGAGGTGTACACTCTGCAGGTACACAGCAGGTTTGGAATCTCTTTTGCACCCAGAAAAAAAATTACCTGAGGGTTTTACTATTGCAGTTTATTTTCCCCTCTCCTCGGGATTGCACAGTGCTAAAGCTGCACTGAATTAAAACACAGGTGTAGCATGTGAAAACTGGATTTAAAACTTTAAAAACACGAGAGCACAGTGTGTCCTCCAGGCAAGATTCCTGGTGTTCCAGCCAGGAAAGGCTCTTTCCTATCACATGTGTGATAAATCTGTCCAGTTACTCCTAGAAAACCATGAACTAAAGCAAGCAGCCACTTCCCTACCCCACCAGGTAAAACACCAGTGACATCCTGCATTTCCTGCTGTGGAATTAACCCCAGTGTGACTCAGCCTGGCTCCCTGTGCATTTCCCTGGGAATCCATTTCCCTCTCAGGCTGTGCAGGCTGATGGTGTTTCTGTGTGTTTGTCCCATCCTTCCCTTGACACCAGGATTCCTTCCTGGCCCCAGAGTTTCTGGAAATCGTGAGGTTCTGCACATCTCCAGGTGCTGATCTCCAGGGCCTCCTGAGCTACCTCGAGTCCTTTTCAGGTAAAGAAAACAACACCTCAGTCCCACAGATCTCCCTGGTGACAGCTGCTCCCGAGGCCTGTGTGGAACAGCTCTGCCTTGACACAAGATGAGGCACACAGGATGTTATTCCCTGCCTGAGGAGGGTCTCTGGAGAGGCAGCAGTTCTGCTCTGCCTCAGAGGCTGTCTGCTGCTTTCCCATCCCAGCCTGCTGAGGCCTCACTGGAGGCTCCAGCTGCAGCAGGGCTGGGTTTTTTTTGTACAACATCTCACCAGAGAGCTGCTGAAGGAGCACTGGGAGCCCAGGGAGCTTGGTTTGCTCTCCCTGAGTGCTTTGCCATTGCAGACAGTCCCTGGTGGTTAGTCTGGGATGAAATAGCTTCAGTCTAGATTTCAGTCTTTGAAAAGGAGATTTGGGTTTTCAGCTTCCCTGGAGGCAGCTGTGAAGCTCTCTGCCTACCAGAAATGCTGCCAAGATGCAGAGGGGAAGAGGCAGAGTTGCCTCCTTTCCTCAAGGCACAAATGTCTGTGTGCAGAGCTCCTGGATTTATCCAGGGCACCCGTTCCAGACACAGCCTTCTGCTCTGGAAATGAGGCACCAGCATGAAAAACAACAAATACACCCAGAGCTGATCCCAGGAAATGGTCCCAGCACAAAGTGGATCCTGTGGGTGCTGTGCTCTCACTGACACCAGCACAGTGCAGCTGGACAGGCAGCCAGAAAAACTGGGATTTGGCCCAGCAAACTGTGTCTCCCCTCTCCTGACAGATAAGAGGATCTATCGACTGCCAGTGTTCACAGAGGAGTTCTGCCAGGCCTTTGTGGAAGAGCTGGAGAACTTTGAGCAGTCAGATATGCCCAAAGGCAGGCCCAACACCATGAACAACTACGGGGTAGGACTCCTCTCTTGTGCTGCTTCACTGTCCCACCTCCTCCCTCTCACTCCCTCCAGGTCCAGAGTGTCTCTCATTTTACACGGTGCAGCTGGAGCTCAGTGCCCCCTTGGAGTGACAGACTGAGGGAATGTTACAGGGACAAAAGAAAGTGGGAATGCAGGGAGAGGGGAGGGAGTTGGTATCTCAGAGCAAAGAGCAATACAGATTTAAACCAAGGAGACAGTTTTTACAGAACACTCACCTTTGCTGGAGGGGACAGCGGCTCTGAGGAGCAGCAGCTGCTGAGCTGCCCCCCTCCTGTCCCCGGCACAGGTTTTACTGAACGAGCTGGGAATGGATGAGCCTTTCCTGACCCCGCTGCGGGAGCGGCTCCTGCCCGTCACAGCCCTGCTGTACCCGGAGCTGGGCGGGGCCTGCCTGGACAGCCACAAAGCTTTTGTGGTCAAGTACGCCCTGCACGAGGACCTGGACCTGAGCTCTCACTATGACAACGCTGAAGTCACCTTGAACGTTTCCCTGGGAAAGGAATTCACAGAAGGAAACTTGTACTTCGGGGATTTCAACCAGGTACTGAGCACATCCCACTCACCTCTCCCTCCTCATCCCTCAGCTTCGAGGCACCCTCTGTGTTCTAAAAAACAATTATTCACTTCTGACAGTCAAACCTGCTCTGCCCCTTCCCCGTTTTTTGGTTGTACAAGAGCCTCTTTTGCTGCAGTGTACCAATATCTAATGCTAATATTCAGTATTTTAAAGAAAGGGCAGATGCAGCTCCACAGTAGAAACTGGAGTGAAACAAACCATCCCCTTTCCACATCTGAGATGCTGAGGGAGAGATTTATTTCAGGTGTGACTTCAGCCTAAATCTCTAGCACCTGTTTTTGGGGCAAGAGAGGGGTAGAAGCTCCCATACAGCGGTGAAACATGGGGTTGTTTTTTTGGATTGCATCTCTAAATTCCCCTGACCTTGGCACTGGGAACGAGGAGCAGTTTGTCCTCTCCGTGTTACTCCCTGAGTGCTGTGGGGGAAGAGGTGACAAATCCCAGCCACTCGAGGCACTTCAATGAACCCCCCTCGGTTTGTTCCAGGACCCCAGCCCCGTGCCCAGGTACATCGAGGTGCAGCACGAGGGCGGCCGGGGGCTGCTGCACCGCGGCGGGCAGATCCACGGGGCGCTGCCCATCGCCTCCGGGGAGCGCTGGAACCTCATCGTGTGGATGAGGTCATCGGCCATTCGCAACCAGCTGTGCCCCATGTGCCGCAGGAAACCCGAGCTGGTGGAGGCAGAGGGCTTCGGGGACGGCTTCACTGAGCCCCTGGGGCAGGAGGTGCCCCAGACCCTCGATGTCTGTGCCCTGGGCTAGCAGGGCGGGTGATTCCCCACACCAGCGCTCCTTTCTGACCTCACCACCTGCACTCGCGGGCTCTGCTGGATGCACAAGTCCTGCAGGGAGCAGCTCTCGCCTTGGGGAGGGATGCAAAGCCAGCCCTGCCAGGATTCCAGCTGGAGCTGAGAGCTCAGGCTGGGGCTCTGTAAGACACAGAAACCCCAGCTGTGATTCCCTACAGGAGCTCTGTCCATATTTCCAATTGCACAAGGAAAACACCCAAAGCTCCCTGGGCTCTCTGCCAACAGCAGCAGCCCAGGTCCCTCTGGAAACGGGGAGGAATGGGACAATGAACCATTTGTCTGCTGTCCTCTGCCAGGGGAAGAGCTTTGTGCTGCTGAGTGGCTGGGTAGGAACTGCTCAGGAATGAGATCCAGGTGACTGACAAAAGATTTGAGCTGCTGGGAATGACAGGGAATTGTCATCACTGGATGTTTGCTTAACCTAGGCTCAGAAAAACCCACCAGGAGCAACACAGGGAGCTCTGATCCCCCCAGGGTGGCTGAGAGATCTCCCAAGGCTCTTGGGAGCAGAAACTTCCCTTTCAAAGCTTTTGTGAACCTTACTAAGCAGAGTCAGAGCTCTGGGAGTCACCTGCAGCACAGCAAAACTTCCCAGAGGAGGATAAGATGTACATTTAACTCCCTTTGCCTTAGTTACATGAGCAAGAGAAAATATAAACCAACTCTGCCAACCTGGATGCAGCAGCAGACAAGGCTTGGGGCTTCTTAATTTGGCACCAAGATCCTCCAGGAACTGATGGATTCCATTGAAGGGTCCAGGGCTTTCCCCTCCTTCCTTCCAGCTGGCTGGAAGCATGTGACTCTTCCATCTACTAAGCAAATTAAAGCAGCCAAATATCGTCTGATTTGGTGTCTGCATTTGCCTCCGTGGAAAATTAACTCTGTATATTCCAGAGATGCTGCTGAATTCAGAAGGGACTTTTCCATTTATCTGTCGAGTGCAGTAATTACAGCACATGGCTAATCACACCGGTAATTGTGAAGGGCTGAACGGGCGCAGCTCGCACAGGAGATGTTCTCTGCAGCTCTCCCAGCGGAGCCGCTGGATTTTGGCTGAGGCTGCCGTTAGCACGGGGCGCTGATGAGCCGCTCATTAGCAAAGCTCATTAAAATTACACCGGGGCGAGGAAACCGCCGGTCGTATGTGAGCGAGGAGCCTCTCTCAAGAAACACAATCTCGAAGCCTTTATCTCGTTCACCGGCGATCGGGAGCGCTCCCGCTCTGCCCGAATTCACCCCAAACCGGAGCGGCGCGGCGGCCCCGGAACCAAAGAGCGCGGCCCGGCGGCCGCCCGGCCCCGCGCGCGGCGGACAGGCGGGGGCGGCCCCGGCGGCGGGAGCCCCGCGCGGGGCGGCGGAGCCGGCGCGGTGAGTGCGGGCTGTGCCGGGAGCGCGCCCGAGCACACCGGGAACGGGGCACGGCCCGAGCGCTGCGCCGGGCACGGGGCTGCTAACGGGCTGAGCTCTGAAAGGGCCAGCGCGCCTGGCGCCGCACTGCCCGTGCTGGGCGAGAGCAGCGACGGTCCCGGCCGCTGCCCGGGGCGGAGCAGCGCCGGGCCTGGGCAGGAGGAGTCGCTGCGCGCCCAGCCTGGGGTCGGGGTGGAGGTGAGAGCCCGGCTCGGGGCACGGCCAGCCGGGGATGCTGCCGGGAGGGATCGGGGATTCGTCCCCGGGATGCTGCCGGGGGGGATCGGGGGCTCGTCCCCGGGTGCTGCCGTCTGAGCCCAGCTCCAGCTCCTCCTGCTGTGGATGTGTAAAGTCGGGTTTTTTCCTGCTGCCACAGCCAAAACGGAAAGCTCCGAGTGCCAGGCGCTGTCCCCAGCAGGGCCCTGGTGCAAGGGGCTGGGTGTGTGCAGGGAGGACTCTCATCCTCTGAAACTTCCCTGCGTGCTCTCAACAACTGTGATTTGTTTGGGTTTGTTTTCCTGATTGAAACTTCCCTATGGAAATCAATCAAAGGTCTGATTCACTTAGGAGCAAATCCAGATTGCTGCCTGGGAATGTCGAGGTGGTAAACAAACAATTCATTAATGTGGCAGTTGGAAGGTGGCTGTGAGGAAGCGTTTCCCAGCTCCTGCCCTGCCCACGGTGCCAGTTTGTTTTTTAAATTAACAAGAGCATGGATCACACTGGCCCGGGGCATCCCTGGGGCTGATGGACAGGGGTGCCAGCTCAGTGCATCATCTGTTTTCTAGGAGTAAATTGGGATATTAAAAATTCATCCTTCCCCTTGGCTTGTGCCTGCTCCCAGCATTTTAAGTAAGGGGTGAGTGACTCAGGGAGGACGTTTTGTTGTGCTGACCGTGGCTGCAGTATCCATCACCCTCTGCCTGTGTCCATCTGTGCTGCAGCATCTCCTGCTGGCTCCCAGTGCCCCGGAGTGACCATGGGCACAGCCCTGCTGCACAAACAGCCCCAGGGACAAACTGCAGAGGCACAGGGAAAACCTGCTGGAAGGTTTTCCACCAGGAGAAGCTGCTTGGGGACAGTTGTGTGAGGCAGTGCTGCCCCTGCCCAGCTCCCTGCTGGGGGCTGGTGAAATTCCACACGGCCACGGCTGCGATGGGAGCCCCCGAGCCGCGGGTGAGAGCAGGGAGTTCAGCAGGAGCAGGTTCTGCAGGGCTGTGGCATTGCACTGAAGGGTTCTGGGGCTGCTGGGCAGGGGTGGTGCCCCCGTGGCTCTGATGTGCCCCTGTCCCGGCAGGAGCTGCCATGGCCCACAGCCGCTCTGGGAAGCGATCGCGGAGCAGGAGCGAAAGCGATTCCCGGAGCAGGCAGGAGAGGAAGGAGAAGAAAAGGAGGAAGAGCAGCAAGGACTCGCGGCAGGGCAGCAGCTCTCCACAGAGGAAGAGGATCCCTGGCTCTCATGGACACAAGTCGAGCTTGGCAGCAGCCAGGGAAGGTGGGGAAGGCCCCTGAGCCTGGGATTTCACCACATTTCCTTGGGGCAGGTGCACAGAGAGGGTCTGGGGGGGCGAAGAGGGTCCCTGGTTTTAGCTGATGTCTGTCACCTTATGAGTGTCTGTCACCCCTCCCTGAGCTGACCTGGCACCACAGAGCATCCTGGGTCAAACCTGGGCAGAGGGGAATTCCAGGCTGGAAAGAAACCAGGCTGGGAGGGGCATAAACCAACATCTCTGCTGGTGCAGGGCCAGGGCTGCTCTGATCACCCTCTTCTTGTGCATTGCAGAAAAGAAGAGGGAAGGAAAGGACAAAAAGAAGAGGAAGGCCAGTACCTCTTCCTCTGGGACATCATCCACCAGCTCTTCCTCATCTTCCTCTTCCTCCAGCTCCTCTTCTGATGACTCCAGTGACAGCGACTCCAAAATGAAGAAGAGTCAAGACAGCAAAAAAAAGCGAGTGAAACAGAAAGACAAAAAGAAGAGGAAGAAGAAGAAGAAAAAAATAAAGAAGAAATCAAAAAAGAAGACAAAGGAGAAGGCTAAGGAGGAGAAAGCCAAGGGAGAAGAGGTGCCTGGCCCCTCGCTGGAGCAGTGGCAGAAGGAATCAGTGGTGGACCCTGGGCCAGGTAAGGATGCTCCTTCCCTCCTGCTGGAGCCTGTGCACACCGGAGTTGTGCTGCTCCTTGTCCATGTGGGCTGTCTGAGGGCAGCAGGGCTGTGCCCAGGGAGGAGCCCCAGGCTCTCCTCCCTCCTACAAACGGTGCCCAGCTTTGAGCCACACTCCGAGGCTGATTTGTGAGGTGCTGGGATGCAGTTTAGAGAAGTGGGTGGGGAACACAGATGCCAGATGGAAGGACACAGTCAGCAGTAACATCCTGGCAAAGCTGGTCCTGTCTCTGGGATGTGAAGTGTCCCTTTCTTTTGAGGTTTGTCACCGTACCAAGTACTGCCAGGAACCGGCTGTGGGATGTTGTCCCTGGGCTGAAGCCCTGGTGCTGTGCCCCTCTCCTGGAGCACAGCTCTGACTGAGCTCTGCATTCCAGTCCTGACAGATGAACAGAAATCCCGGATCCAGGCTATGAAGCCCATGACAAAGGAGGAGTGGGACGCGAGGCAGAGCGTCATAAGGAGAGTGGTGGATCCTGAAACGGGGAGAACCAGGTATGGCCCTGGGGACAGGGGACATGGGTTGTCCAGTATCCCATTGCTGCATCCACCTACCTTACAGCTCCAAAGCCCTGGGCTAACACCCAGGTGGGAATGAGGAGCATGTGCCCTCTGGGGTTACAGACAGCGATCAAACCCGAGTTCATTTAGCTGCCAAACAGAAATGACCCAGTTTTTAATAAACTGCATCTCAGCAAGCAGAAAACGTCATGCTGAAGAGAATTGGGTATGACAAGTCCAGTCCTAAAATAGAAGGCAGCCTGCAGGGCTCAGGGAGGTGTGGAACAAAGGTCGGTTCCCTGTAAGGCACGTAATGAAGACAATTAAATTTCTGTTCATGTTTGGAGGTGTGAGCCACCTCCAGCACTGCCTGGAATTTGCTCAGCAAGATGCTCCCCAGCCTGGCTGCATTTCAGGCCCAAACTGGCTCCTGTTCTTGAATGGCTTTGCAGTTTCCTGGGGCAGCCAGGACCACACCTGAATGCTGCAGAAAAAGAAGAGGTTTTGCATGGGTTGGGGCACTGTGGATTGGAGGGTGACAGGGGATGCTGTTATTAGGAGTGTTTTCCTGTGCCAGTGTGACTGACTGCACTCAGCAGGCAGTGCCCACAGCCTGGGGCAGGGCCAGTTGTCCCTCTGTTCTCAGGGAACACTCCTGTGCTTGCTGCAGTGTGGTGACATTAATCCCGTGGGAGCAACGGCAAAGCCTGCTGTGCTGCTTAAGCCTGATACAAAAACAGTCACAAAATGCAGTGTCAGGGTGGGTCAGCACTGGCCTTGCCTGGAGGTGCATCAGCCCTGCACCTGCTCCTGGGTTTGGGGGAGCTGGGGCACAGCAGGTGCCCTTGGGGTGGGGGTCAGCACCTTTGCAGCTGCAGGAATTTGCCAGGACCCTCAGGGCTCCTGGGCCTGTGCTTGTCTTGCAGGCTCATTAAGGGGGATGGGGAAGTCCTGGAAGAAATTGTCAGCAAGGAGAGGCACAAGGAGATTAACAAGGTATGGGTAACTGGCCACCAGCATGAGCAGCAGGGCGTGGCTGGGCACGGCCAGGGAGCTGCTGCACCAGGGGGGCTGTGTTCCCACCCTGGGGACGAGCTGAGCCCTGGCAGCACCACCAGGGCCCCCGGGGTGGTGCAGGGAGTGCTGTGACTGCTGTGTCTCCTTTGCAGCAAGCCACACGTGGGGATGGGCTGGCCTTCCAGGTGAGGACGGGGATGCTGCAGTGAGGGCAGGCACCAGCCAGCCCAGGAGCCTGTGCTGCTGCCCCTGCCAGCCCGGGGGGAGCCTCTGCCTCTGGACCACACAGACAGCACCGTGTCAAGATGGTCCCCAGGGGCCCTTTCCAGCTGCTCTGTAAGTTACTGACTGGGAAGGAGAGTGACTTCAGTGGTTCATCTCCCAGTGAACAGCTTCTCCCCTCCCTGTCCCAGCTCAGGCCGGTGTGGCTGTAATGTACCTGTGCCATTTGCCCCCATGCTCCTCTGGATGCTGGAGGAGCTCAGCAGCACCCAGGGGACAGGCCCGAGGGTGCTGAGCACCTCAAGGTGCTCTGGGCTCTGGGGGGCAGGAGCCCATGCTGTGGCCAGGACAGGGTGTGTACCAGGGCCACACAACACACAGCTGGCTGCCCCTTCTTCCCTTCAGGGGCTGCCCAAGGCCCTTTCCCTGCTCACAGGCCCGCTGCACTCACTGACCCTGCTCAGAGAGGAGTGGCTGTGGCTCTGCTCAGGCTGCAGCCCTGCGGCACCCCCGAGTGCCACCCTCCACTGTGCCCTGGGGCTTCTCCCAGCCTTCCTGCAGCTTCACCTCCCCGGGGAGGGGAGCACTGACCTGGCACACTGCACTGTGTGCTTTGTGGAGGGGTGGCTTTGCCTTGCTCTCTGCTCCTGCATGCAACTCGTGTCCCTTGCCGACAGCACAGGCCTCGGGCAGCGCTGGGGCTCTGGCCTTCTCAGGGCCCAGGGCTGCTCTGAAGCAAGCACAGCAGCCTTTTCCCTTGCTGGAAAGTCCATAAATCTACAAACTGTAAAAAAGGAAAAGGACAAATGAGTTAAAGGACAAATGGGTCCTGCAGGACTGATCTCCACAGGGGGTTTCCACGTTCTGTTCATGGCTATAACCCCATTAAACTGGCACTTACTTGCATTTTATGACTTGTCTGTTTCTGGAGTTTCCCCCCCACCCCAAATAAAAGCAGACAGAGAAGAGCCTTCCCATTTCTTTAATCTGTGTAACTCACAATGATACTGTACACAAAGCACACCAGGCATTGGAACGATGCACTAACAGCAAGGAGGAGAAGGAAGTTGTACAGAAGGTTTGCCACACACAAGCGAGTCATCGGCACTGCACGCGCGGGGCGTACCCGGTGCCCTCGGGCATCCCCCCCGCTGCTTCCCCACGTACAGCTGGTACCCCTAGAGCAATTTTTTATAAATAAAATATAACTAACATTGTTGGAATATAAAATTGACAGTCGAGGGTATCAACAGACAGAGGGGAGGGGACCGTAAGGCTTCTAGAACTAATAGGAAATGCAGCAAACAGTGGCGATACCTGAAGAAGGGGCTGCTACAGCAAGCACGGCGGCTGCTGGGCGGGCGGGAGGGTGGTGCTGACCCTTTGGCTGATTCCTGCTCTGGGCTCGTGCCCCCGACACTGTAAACGGTTTTTGGTATTAGGATTTCGCCTCATCTGACTGAGTGATCTGAGCAAACCCAGGGAAACGACGCGAGGGAACGCACGGGCTCCTCTCACTGGTTTTTTAAAAGACTTGAAAGGGACAGCGTCAGGTAGAAAGTCTGGCCTAAGGGTGCAGTAATATAAAAAGCTGCTTTTCATAAAAAATCTGAGCTCTGCAGCAGAGTTTGATTCCCATGGAAACGGAAAAGCAACCCCAAAGCCCGAGGCTGTGTTGTGCTGATGTGCAGAACAGGACGTGGGCTGTCACCGAGGGCTGCCCAGACAACGGCTGAGGGAGGAGGACAAGAAACTTCCCATTCTCTCCTTTCCAAGCAAACAAGGTACTGGTAACAAGGATAAATTAGGTCTTTACCCTGACAGTGCCCCTTCAGTTAAGGATGGAATATACATTCATCTCTGCCTCACCACGTCCAGACGGATCCACTTCCATACACGTGGAAAGGCATCGGGTCACATGCATTGCTCTCCAAAACAGCTCAGGACAAACAGGTTAGAAACACAGAGTTAAACTATTGCTATTGTTCTGTGAGTGTTGAGCTCTGCCTCAGAGGGATGAGTGCCAGATGGGGGCGGCTGAGGATCGAGCGATGGAGACGGGGATGGACTGAGTTGGTGAAGAGAAACTCACTGGCATTATTTCCTGGTAACTGCACCCACCTCCCAGGGGATTATTGCAGCAATAAAGGTCCTGCTCTACAATTGCTTCTCTCTGTTGGATCCCTACAATGGCAACGGATGGGGGGCCAGGGAAAGGACCCAGGCAAGGTTCAAGAAGCTCAACAAAGGATGAGGACGGAGGTGCTGTGATTGTCAGGCTAACAGGTTAGGAGCTGTTAAAACATGAAGTGATGGAGAGGGTGAGTATCATATTGCACTTCTGCATTCATTGACAGTTACATTGAACTTGGTCCATAAAATAATTGCTTTGTACATAATGCCTGAAACAAAAAGCTACATTTTTAAAATATTAATAAACCCTGAAGGTTCCAGTCCCTCCAGACATTTTTTTTCCTCTACATAAATAAATAACTTTCAATTTTATATATCCACTTTTTATGTTGAACATTTACATTCGCCTCTGTTTTACACTATCTACACATAAGAAAATGTGAACACCTCGTCAACACTGGAAAATGTACAGATCATGCCTCGGTTGTGGACTTGGAGGAAAGGTGAATTTTGCAAAGGCCATATCCAAATTTGCAGAAATTATTTAGTGATGTGGTTTGGTGACTTCAAAGGATGGATTGTGGCTTGGCTTCCTACTCAGATGGCATCTGTTTGATAGAACATTCGGCTAGCAAAAAGCTGGGACGAATTCACATTGTTTTCAAACCCAGTAAAAGCTCTGGATGTACATTCAGAGAGAGCCAAGCTGAGTCAGCAGAAAGGGAAGTCAGTTTCCAGTAACAAAAAGTCATCAGGTACATTCTGTAATTGGATAATTACCAAAGAGAAGTGGTTACACATTTTGCAGTCGGGTCTGAGCGCTCCGGGGGCTCGGATGCCGGCGGCAGCTCCGCACTGTCCCTGCTCTGCCTCGGCCTGGACCCTCCACACCACAAACACAGGAGTTGGATGAGTTGGATTTGTCTACCGTGGCCCAGAGGCAGTGAGCAGAGCAGCGTTCACAGTGCTGTGTATCTCAGTGCGGCCGTCCTGCACCATTCTTATTGAAACTGGTAAGAAAATGAAGCAGCCAGTCTAAAAAATTCTCTGTTATAAATAAGATCCTCGTAAGTAGAAAGTGATATAAAGACAGGAAAGTGTGGTGGGGAAAGCGGGGTTACACACGGTCGGTAGGACTATAAAATCTCCACGTGAAGAGGCCAACTGGAGTCTGTGAGTGGGCACCCCAGGACCCCTGGGTGGATGCCCCTCGGCCCTGGGAGGTGTGTGCAAGGAAGGAACCTTTGCTGGCCCCGGGAGGGACAGGACTGAGGGGCTTTTTGGCAAGCCCTGGCTCCAGGCACTGTTCTCTGTCCCTGTCTGGGTGTCACCGGGGTGCCAGCCCTCTGCCACGCGCCCGCCGGCTCGCTCCAGCAGCACAAACCCAGCGCCTCAGGCACATCCACTGAGAAACACACCAGAAAAATTGAGATATGGCCTTTTCTTAAGGTTGCCTGACATTGTTGGCACACTTCCTTACAGTCTCCTTACTGCTGGAAAAACTTCTGCACAGATTGTTTTTTTTTAAATATATACATATATATATGTGTGTGTGTGTGTATATATGTATAGATATCCACACACACCCTGGCTTAGCAATATTTCATTGTCATGCACTACAAACACTGGTGTAGCTACATGAGATGGTAACAGGTTTCCATTCTAAAAATCATCAGTGCAAAAAACAATGAGGTTTTACAGTTCAGTAACTATAGGTAAAAGAAGCGAGTCTAGTTCCCATGAAAGCTGCTACTGAACTTGGAGAGAACCTGGGAAGTAAAAAGGTCTCAGAGGTGGGTGTTGAGAGAGTCAGACCCTGCATTTGGATGAGAAGAACTGCAATGCAATCCAGCTGCTGAGTGCCTTCAGCTGCTTCCAAATATACGGTGGTTACTTGTTGGAAATAATACATAGCGAGACTATTTGGAGACTTTAACAGCAAATTAAGTGTCTGAGGTTTGTAACAGCTCAAACAAAATAGCTTGTATTCCTCTTTTAATAGATCAACACATTAAACTCCATCGGCTTCTAAAAGGTCTCTTTAGAAAATAACAGTAATAACAATAACGACCCCGCTGCCTTGGGCACGAATCTGCCGACACTCTGCCTCTGCCAATGGCATCGATGCAGCTTCAGCTTTGCACTGCACCAGCTCCTCGAGAAAGTGGCTGCACGTGGAGCTCTCTGTCCAGGGAAAGCGCTGTCGCTCTGCCTGGCACAGCCCACGACAAATCCCCCGCCGGGGCCGGGGGAGCGGCGCCTGACCCAGCCCAGAGCCCCCAGTCTGACTCCCGGGACAGCCCCGAACAAGCTCCCCCAGCCTCACGCCCCGTTCTGTGGCTCTGGGCACAGCACTCGGTCACCGTGCTGGAGCGATGGCTAACGAGGCGAGGAGGAGGCACGTATTTACAGTCACTGACCCTGGATGAGAGAAGGAGGCAGGAGAGAGCGCCGTCCTGATCTGGAGACCTCCTCCCCCATTTCCAGCTGTTCCTCGGGCTCCCGCTGCACAAACCTGACGCTCCCGCTGCAAGGCCTGCACGATCCGCGTGGGAAACATCCCATCTCTTCCCAGAACACCGTGTTTATTAGAGTAGCACCATATTTACCCTTCCAGCCCGAAACACTGGCCTCGTCCCTCTTTCCTTTTGTTTTCCCCTCCGGTGGCTGCAGCTGACGATCCTGGCTCCGGCCTGGCTACTTCTGCCCCAAGAGGCCAGACTCCAGCCGGGCGGCGGCGCTGCGGCCCCAGCAGCCCGTGGCGATGCTCATGCTCCTCTGGCTGCGCTCCCTGTCCCTGTCCTTGTCGCTGTCCGACTGGCTCTGGGTGCGCTCGGGCCGGTGGCCGGCGCCGCTGCCCGCGGGCTGGGAGGAGATGGTGCGCAGCAGGTGGTTCCTCTTGCGCAGGAACTCGGCCTGGCTGGGCAGCCCGAAGCTGCCCTTGCGCAGCGCCATGCGCGTGGTGTTCTTGGCGGGCCGTGCGCGGTGGTTGTACTCCAGCTGGGCCAGGTGGGCTGCGTAGCCCTCCGTGATGAACTGCGGGGGGAGGGCGGGCGTTAGAGGGCTGGGGCACGTTTCCCCGAGAGCCACTGGCAGCCAGGTGTGCTCACTCTGCCAGCTTCTCTGGGGTGACCAGCCATGGAACCACTCAGACCCACTGCGGGGCCCTGCTACCCGAGTCTAGCGCAGTCACCAGATTTGTGATGACCAAATTCCCACCTCCCTCCCATGGGAGGCCCTCGGCAGCGCCTCCAGAGCTCAGCCAAGCTGGCTCCTACCTGACACTGGCTCTGCAGCTTCTTGGTGGGTCGGCCAACGATGTAGATGTGCGTGGGCGGGAGGCTGATGGAGCTGTACACGGAGATGTCCTTGGTGGATCCATACGCTGCGTGGATCCTCATGTGCAGCTGAGGGGACAGAAAGCAACCCAGGGTCAGAACACACAGGCACCCCATGCTGCTCAGCAGGCTGAGCTTTAGGTATTCCAATAGCATTTGTGGGAATCTCAGGTCACTGGAACTAATGTAAGTTCCCAGCTGGATAACGAACCACCCAGGGAAGTGTTAATTAACAGAGCTGGGGATGTTTACAGGCCATGACAAGAGGAGTGACATCGATACAAGAGCAGACCTCCACTTGCTGGTCCTGCCTTCCCTTGAGGTCTGCAGGGGGCAAGGATGCTGCACACTTCCCAGGATGAAAAAAGTGCACGTGTGGGGGGAAGGGAGGCTCTACTACCTCTGTTCCATTAGGGGTTTGAGGAGCAGTGATGAAATGGAGCAGTGCAGAGCAGAGGCAACACAATTTAACAGCATAGACACTTCTGAAGAGCAATAAAGGGATGAAAATAAAATGAACAGATTAATCTTCCACTGCAGGTCACAGTGCTGCCAAGAGACTGGTGCTGACAGTGGTGGTTGGATGAGGAGCAATCTAAACCCGTGCCACGGTGCTGTTTCAGCAGAGCCAGGCTTACGTCGGTGATGAGGGATTTCAGGAAGTTGGCCTTGTGCCGCAGCGGGTCGTGAACGAGCCCGTCGCAGAAGGACACGATGCCGTGGGGGAAGTTGTGCTGTGCTAACCACGCCACCACCCTCTGCTTCTGCATGTCAGGGCGGCCCGTGACATAGATAATGAGGTAGCCGAGGTCTTGCCAGTGCCTGGAAGGAAAGCCACGAGTCAGGGGACTGCAGAGCACGGCCGGTGTCAGATCAGCTGCCCCAGGCCCTGCCCTGACCTTACAACGTCCACGGCCCCGGCGCGGACCTTGGGGTCGCTGCCCATGATGGACACGCTGGCTGCGAAGGAGCCGTCGATGCTGAACACCACGAACTCCGTCCCCTTGGGCAGCACCGTGATGTAGCTGTCAGCAAACGTGTGGTCACCCCTGAGGGAAGGGATGCAGGTGCTTAGAGGCATCAAAATATCCAGAAGGAATCACCAGGATCTGCAGAGCACCACGAGCCCAAAGCAGCTCCCTCAGCTGACCCAAAGGCTCCAAGCCTCAGAGCAGTAAGAGGCACTGTGTGAGGGTCTCTGTGTTCAAGTGGGGATGGATTAGCACTCCTTGGCAGCAGAGACTCAAAAGTTACCCCCAGATAAACATTGCTGGGTTCACCAAGAAGATGCTCTCCCCCTCCCAGAGCCCAACACCAGCAAGTGGAGCTGAGCTGGAGCCCCTGGGCTGTGAATCATCACGAGGACAAAGTACTGTCCCTCAAGGACAAGTTTACGGTCTTTAAAATATGCTCAGTCGTGCAGTTTTGCAGATGGCCATGAGGCCCTGTGGTGCAGAAGACCTGCTCCTGTGGTGGGAGCTCAATTCCCATGCTGGTGGTGATGCAGGACCCAGCATAAAATGTGGATTTTCCCCTTACAGCTGCAGAGTACAAATGACTCTGATGCTGGCAAACCAGGCTCTGAACCCACCCAGCAACAGGAGAGCCATCCAATTGCTCTTGGTTCCTCCTGCAAGCCCCAGGCCCCTCACCTGACCACCATCTTGACGGGGTAGACGCCGATGCCCAGGCGCCGCTCCTCGGGGATCACGTAGGAAATCCTGCCACTGCTGTTGCTGATCTCGGTGTCGAAGTACACCCACTCCCCTGATGGTGGCTGGGTCATGATGTGGATATCCACCTGGGGACAGCGAGGCTGTGTCAGCCCCAGCAGGGCAGGCCGAGCACAGGGACATCCCACGCGAGCCCCTGTGGGTGTCAGCAGGGCTGCTCCTGCTCCCACCCCCTGCACTTCAGGGATGTGAGCTGGGCAGCACCCGAACATCAGGGGGGAACGAAACCTGGCCTCGGGGCTGAGACCTCCATGGCAAATGCTGGTCCTGGTGGGAGGCACCCACAGGCCTGAGCAGAACCACCTGGCCAGGACACAAGGGCAGCAAACCCCAAGAGGGACAAGGGAGCACTGACCAGCGCTACCTCTGTCCCACAATTGTCCCCACACGGTGACAACCCCCCAGCACACACGGTACCTTCTCTCCTGTGAGGGTGACCATGTCTAATGGACCATACATGAACCTCCCAGTTAAGGTCTGGGGTCCATCCTCGTTAGCAATGGTGTCGTTGATCCTGTGGTTGGCTGTGACGTTCTGCACGAGGCAAGAGGGGAGGAGGTAAAAAAAACAAACAGTTTTCAGCAATGGATAAACTCCCAGGGAAATGCCAAATATAACTGGACAAATTGGAGCATGGGTTTCTCTGTGCCATTCCCCCCCTCCAGTCCTCCCTCAGCTCTGGGAAAGAATTTGACCTGTGGCAGAGGTGAGGATCTGTGCCCTGAACTGATGGGTGGATTGGAGTGCTGGAGAGCCAATTTCCATGGCAGGTTGTACATGCAATTCTGATACTCTCTATTAACTCTCACACTTTGGAATTAAGAGGAAATACACCCAGCTGCCAGAGAAATCTGCTGATACTGTTTCAGTTCTAGCACAGAATTGCCCTCGCAGAAACTGGAGACTTTACTGGGAGCAAAGGGCATTTACTGAGCTGAGAACTGGTATTACTGGACTTTGAAAGATGTTCCATTCTGACTCGTTCCCTGTCCCACAGCCAACGCTTCTTGTGTTTTACAGACTCAAGGCTAAAAGGAGACCTTGCTGACACACATCTTTAGGGTTGCTCTTTTCCAAGCACCCAGGTAGGATATAACCATTAAAACAGCCCAGCAATGCAATGCAACCCTCTGTCTGTGCCATGCCCTCAGAACAGTGTGTGCAGCCCAAATCAGAGCAGTTTGTGCAGCCCCCAAACCCCCCTTACCCGGAGCTTCACGTTCGTCCTCTTGCGGAGCCACTTCTCACGGGGCTTGGAGGGGGTGAAGACAGACACCTCCTTCCCATCCAGCTCCAAGACACTCGAGTTCTCGTGTCTCATCACCTGCAGGGGGACAGATCCCACCAAGGCATCAGCCCTCTCCTCCTGCCTGGCTGTCCTGCATCTCCTGAGCCAGTGGTGAAGAAGGGCAATGCCTGGAGAGAGGCCCCTGCGTTTGCTGCTGGGTGCTTGGCTTGTCAGCTTGCAGGGTTTTTGGGTTGTCAGGAGGTACAAAACTGACTCAAACACAGCGGGCTGAGCTCTGCACTAGGATACCTGCCTTTCCTCCAGGGATTCCTTGGTCCCTTCCCACAGTCTGCAAGGGAACACAAGCCTTCCCCCATTCCGTAACAGACCCAGCACCAGCTGCTCTGACTGGCCCCGTGCCGACAGATGCTGTTCCTTCAGCTCATTTCTAATTCCTACTGAAATTCCCAACTCTTGTCCCATGGCTTTTGCTCCTCTCACTGATCTGACTCCTGTGGAGGCACACATGCTTGGCTGCATGTGAGGCAGAGCCCAGGCTGTCTGTCCATCCTGGCCTTGTCTGACAGAACTCCAGGACTTTGTGCTGGTGGGATGTCACTGCCAACCAGCCAGTTCTGTCACCAAGGCATGGACAGGGTTGGGAGGCAGGAACATGGAGACAGGAGGGTTAAATCCTACCTAGGTTGCTCTTAACCTCTAGAATGGAAAAGGAAGAATAACACCCAAAGGCGGGGGGACACCTCAGAGACTCACAACACTGCAGGACTGGGAGGTGACCCTGCACACAGAACTCCAAAACTACCAGCAGTCCTGAAGTGACCAAGAATTTAAAAAGCCTCTTAAATGTGGGCTCTTTCACAAGGTCCTGAACATATTCTGTGAGGTCAGCAGCTCTCCAGCTGAGCTTGGCTGACACGAGCCAGCTCTCTTTGCAGAGCTGAAGCTGGTTTTCATCCAGGGAAATGGAAAAAGGACCCCAGGGAGGATGAGCTTGCTGGGGTGGGAGCTCATGGAAATCCAATGTAAACAAAATAACAAATTTTACTGAAAATTACTTAAATCAGGAATGTATTTTGAATCCTATCTGGGCTTGTTTTAACAAGATTTAATCTTTGGAGACTAAAACTATTCGACAGCTTCTTTTCACATTTTGTCCAGAGTTGACTTTCAAAGGCCATTAGAAACAAGTCCTTATTAGGGGAAGCAGTTGTGTGGTGCCAGTGAAGGGCAGCAAGAAGACAAAAGATGAGAAAACCCTTGGTCTCAAGGTAAAGAGGAGTGAACAGAGACAGGCACTGGGCAAGAGGATGCCAGATTATCCAGGCAGCCACCAGCAGGCTTCGAATGGATGGACAGGTACCTCCAGGTACTAAACCACAAGGTTTGAAACACCACACAGTGCTCCAGACCCAGGCTTGGGCTGAAACCGGAGTACTTGGCTATTGCCCAAGTGGAACATTTTGTATGAGACTGCCATGACTGTTCTCCCTCGTGCACAATTAAGAGCTCTCTCTTCTTTCCAGCCCAGTTAGGCTGGGTTTGATGTGGGACCATCCAGCCAGGAGTGTGCAGGCAGAGCCTGGACACAGCCTGGGAAGAGAGGGGTCTCACTGCATTATCAGCACCGCTCAGCTGCCACCGGCGCTGACACCGCTGCTGTTTATGGTTCTCACACCATTTGGAAGATAACACTGAAAGAAAGTTTGCCAACAGAATCATAAATAATTGAGAGCTGCAGCAGAGGAGGCTGGAGGAGAACAGGGAGGGTTTAACAGCTGAGCTAACACAAAGCAAACCCGGCGCCGAAGTGGGCAACACAAACCTCAGAGTTGCTTTGAGTTTTGTTTTTTCCAGCTCCATCCTCTAAGTGTCATCCCCTGGGGAGTTCATATTTTTTAAGGCAAATAACTCCCCCTCATCCCCAAGGAAGTGACGGGAAAATATTTCTTTTAGGGAAGAACACATTTTAGACAGTAAATTTGAATTTTAGGCCAAATATAGGTTGATAAAATATGAGGTGTCAGACTCCAGACACCAGCAATCCCCATTCTCCTGGCCCTAGAACTGCTTTGTGCTGCAGGAACGAGGACTAAATCCCAATGAGTTCCTAGAGGAGACAACAATAACTTAGAAAGGCAAAACAGAGAACTGCATTCTGCCTAACAATTCATGTTGAATTAATATTAAAAATTACCTTCTGGTTTTATTGCATCTGGTGCTGGTTTTATTTGTCCTTTGAGAAGTTTCAGTTTCAGACTTGATATCTGACCTGGCATACACAGAGCACAGATCACTTCCAGAAATAAGTGCCACTGACCTTTGCCACTATGGATCTGATAGGAAACTGCCCGGGGGTCTCCCCATGGATCCCCAGTGAACCCATCTGGAACCTGCTCTGATGATAAACCCAGCCCCAAACCAAGCAGGTGTGACAGCACATCCATGAAGTCTGTATGTGTGCAGCTCCACCAACACCACAGATGAGGAAAGAAAAGAAGGGAAGAAACCGGATCTGCAGGGGCAAAGGGTATTTTTTCACCTCCATGCATCAACAAGTCTTATGGCAGGTGCACTGGAAAAACAAAGAGCCCTGAGCATTTTTCAACCCAAGGGAGATGAGGGAGAGGGGATGACTGTACCTGTCTGAGCAGGAAGGAGACAACGTCCGTGGACTCCCAGTAGCTGGCGTGGAAGAGGTGAGGCAGAGCCACGGTCGGGAAGGCTGTGAGGGCATCGGGGCAGTACAGGGCGTAGTCGATCCGTTTGGTTCCCCACCACTTGGCAGCAACTACAGAAGTAAAACACTCGTTCAGACCAAGGGGGTTCACAGAAGGGATTGCAGGGCTCTGGCTCCAGGAATGCCAGGAGGCTGCTCCCGCTGCTCTGGGGGAACAACCGACCCAGGGCTCGGGTTTGCTCACTCCGAGGGAGGGCACACGGCCCCCAGCAGTGAGCTCTCTCCCTTGTTTAAGCAAAGAGGAAGGCACTGCAGGGCAGGTTAATTGGCTGTTAGTCCAGTCCCCAGGAAGGGGCTCAAGGCTCCTGTGCAATGAGCCAAAACAAAGACAGCAACACATCTCCCTGGAGCTGTGGGAAGAAGGATGGGTGTGCTCTGCTCATCTCCGGCCCTGCTTCCAACTCCTTTAGCTTTCACCAGGGAATTGCATCCAGGTATTGGCCACACTGAAGAGGACTGAATACTGGGAATCCACAGGATGCTAAAAGGCACCACAATGCAGGGAATATGGCACGTGCTGATGGGACTGGTAGTCCCCAACAAATCCGTACTGCCCTCCTGGGCTAGCACAGTACAGGCAGCTGGGATGTGCAGCCCAGCCCTGTGAAGGGCACAAGACAAGGACCTGGGAGGATTGGCACCTCATTGCATGGGGAACTGAAAAATACATTGGGATTTTGTGGGGGCAGGGATACAAACAAAACAGACACGTTTCTCCCTCAGGGAGCCAACAACTTGCAATCCAGTGTCTGAGAGCCACCCTTGACCCCAGGACACCCCCACACCTCAGCTGCCCTGAACTCTGCCCACGCGCACATCCTGCCCCAGTCCCCAGAAATAACCAAAAGCCTCAGACCCCAAAGCCATAGGCTACTTTCCCAGCAACAAGGAGTCCTCGATGCCTGTGCACTCCAGCCCAGAAAAGCAGCCATGGGAAGAAAAGATGGAGATAAGAGAGCAGCAGAGGAATTTTGTTTGTGTTTGCATGCAGGATGCAAGCTGGGGCTTTGACAAGGACTTCCTCAAGCTTGGCTTGTCTCTGTGACAATGTTCCTTTTTTAAGGATTTCCAGGAAAGCTGCCAGGTTTAAGGTACAATCCAACACACCCCTCTGCAAAGGGAAATCTGGCTGGTGATGAGCACAGATGCTGAACTGAAAAGATGGATCCACCAGCTCCTTCCAGAGACCTGCACAAAGCTCCCACCACAGCAGCTGCAGGGGGATTTGGATTCAGCACATCCCCATGGCCCAGCCCTGGCTGTGCCAGGTGCCAGGCCATCCTCATCCTGATAGTCCCCTTTTTCTAAAGAGCCATGGGAAGGAGGAGCAAGGTTTGACAGATCAACGTGGCTTTTCCAGAGCTCACAGGTACCTCCTTGCAGCCACTTCTGATTCCCTGCCTTCCAAACTGACAGCTCCTGGTCATGTCCCAACTTTCATTTCTCAGGCAAGTCCCCAGCTTGGGTAATTTCAGATTCTTTACAGGGAGCAGACAGGATTGACTCTTCCATGCTCAAAAGCCAGCAGTGGAGGCAGAAGCATTGTCCCCTCAGCTCTGCCCAGAAGAATTCCTGCTCCTGCCAAGTTGTTAGCGGTGTTATCATTGATCTTCAGGGCCAAGTGACAGAAATACTTGTTAAAATGCAATCAGAAACTGCAAGTGCCTCAGTGAAAGCGCAGAGATTTGCTGTGAAGTTCTGTGACTATCAAATGAGAGGGGAGGCTGACAGGAGTGGATCTCTCCAGAATACCTGTCTTGATGTCCAGCTCTGGTATCCGAAGAGCACAGCCTGCAGCCCGGCTCCGGGGACCTTTGAGCTTCCTTCCCTTGGCAGGGATTTCTTGTTTATGCTGCCTACGCCTCCTGAACGAGGTTTGGGTAGGGGATTTGTGAGGGAGGGCAAGTTGGGACAGAAGGCTAAACCCCCTACAATGATTAAGGTGGTGTTTGGTTTCTAAAAGGAAAAATAAAATATAAAAACAAAGCAGAAATCACTTGTTATTATGGCACACACTGATTTCATCCTCCACAAACTCAGGGTACCGGGGGAGCTGCACCCCTAGGAAGGCTCCTGGGAGGGAGCCCTGGTTTTGCAGAGCTCTTTGACCTTCCTCCAGCTCTCCCTGGGGATAAGCATGGGTGACATCCAGCCCTCAGTGCCACGGCTCCACGCTACCACCACACCAACAAGGATGAGAGCAAGAGCAGCAAAGACAGAGCCAGAGCTCGGGGGACACTGAGAGTCAAAGGAAGACTCTTCCTCCCTGATCTCAGGAACAGGCTTTGATGGCTGTGTGGAGGAATAAATTACACAAAGCAGGAGCTGCACAACGGGGGAGAGCATGGGGAAAGGAGAGGTGAGTATTGAGTGACCTGACCCTGCTGCAGCTCGGGACAAGAGCTCTCTGTGGGACACGCCGGCCTCGGGGCATCACCCAGCAGAAACCCCTCCCCATGAACCACCACTCCCCGGGGTGGGAAGGCAGCACCAAACAAACACCTTCTCCCCCAGGAGCTGCTTCCTGAGCAGATTCTTATTCAGCAGTGCTTGGCATGATGTCAGGACAGGAAAAGGGCACACGCGGGGAGTGCGGTGGGGGCTCTCGGATACACTTCGAGCAGGAAAACCTCGTTTGTCAGAGAAGGAATTTTAGTCCTGCTGCTGAGTGTTGCCTCAAACAGGGCAGGAGGGTACAGCAGCCCCTGAGCAGCGCCCACAGACCTTCAACAACTCCTACCTGCCTCCGGAGCATTATTAACCTCAGCAATTAATTATGGAGTGAGTAATTCACAACCCGTGCCAGGAATGTATCGCTGAATTTTTGAGACCTTTTGGGAATAGAGTTTGGATGAAGATTTTCTCATATGCATTGGGGTTTGTTTCTTTGGGGGTTGTTTTTGTTTGTTTGTTTTGGGTTTTGTTTTTTGGTTGAGTTTTCAGCCTTTTTTTGGTCTGAGTTACCAGAGGTCCATGAAGGCACAGTGTTCATCTCATACCTGAGCTGAAACAAAGAAGGGGCTGAGCCATTAATAAATTCTGTTTTTCTCCACTGTATTAGTTAGGAAGTTATACAGGTCTTGGGGAAAATAATAAATAAAAAATCTCTTTTACTCCTCATTCAGCTCTGGGAAATGGGTTAGAAGTGACTGGGAGCTGCCCTGCGGGCTGCAGAAGAGCTGAATTTCTAATGCAAAGTAATAAATGTTCTGTTCTGAACCAACCTGTCCTTGCCTTGCAGCGTTACAGAGGGGCTTACTCATCCCTGGTTTTGTGGGCCACGTTTGAGGGATCACATCCTGCATTACCCATCTGGTATCAAGTGCTGATCCCAACCAGTTCTGCATGACTTACCACGGCAGCACAGAAACATCCCTCTGGATTAACCTCACCACACACAACAGCCAAACGGCGAAACGGTGCTCAGAGCCAGCAATAATTGTCTGTTCTTTTTAACAACTCATCACCAGCAGGGTCCAACATGCACAACAGAGCCGTGGTCCCTGCGTGGCCATCAAATACATGAGCTGTTCTCCCAGGGGCTGTGAGAACACAGGGCACTGCCTGGGGAACAATTCCCACCTTTTGTTCGGAGAGGGAAGCACGCCCCGGACAGACGGACGGACAGAAGCTGCTCGGCCGGAGCGTGGTCTGAGAGCAGAGCTCAGAGGGGTGCAACACTTACTGTTGGCTATGTTGGAAGCAGTGTAACTGTCTGCCATTCCTGAGACCTGGCTGGCAATGCTGATCTCACTGGCTCTCCGGAAGCCCTGAACTGAGGGGCTGAAATGGGGGTGGACAGGGACGCGTTTTCCATGAAGACGGCACCATGAGACTGAACAACATCTGCTACAAAGTTGAAACAGGGAAATCAAAATATTAGACCAACAGACAGAGGCTGGGCAAGATGAACTCGGGGGGGAGGAAGGAGGCAAACAAAGCTGGTAGGTGCAAAACCCTTTCAGAGCTGATTGGAATGAAACAGAAACACCCCACATTTCATTGGAGCTCAGGTTTGAAAAGAAAGCGACAGCACAGCAGGCAGAGACATGTGGCTGGAGGAGCAGTCTTTGATTGAGAGAAGCAAAGTAAATAGCTCAAAAAACCAGACCCAAATTAAAATCCAGGCAGACTTATTCAAGCAGCAATAACAAGCATGTGTCATACATACAGATGTGAATATACACAATTTTATATATTCACATTGAGACAAAATAACCAAGGTAAGGAAAACAACAACAACAACAAAAAAAAAAAACTTAGGGTTATTTGTTTTCTTGAGATATTTAAATTGAAATGAATGTCTCCAAGATAAAAGCATTATTAAAACAAAAATCAAGAAAACATCTTCATGCCTGGCAAGGACTAAATTTGGACTTGTATTTTACTGCTGAAGGATACAGCCAACACTCATTAATCTGGGGAAAGGGCTACTGAAGGGAGTCTGGTGCTGAGCACCTGTATCTCCCATCAGTCAGCAGATCAGGGAGCACTCAGGCTCTATGAAAACAGAGCTTTTTTGGTACAACATGCAGGTCTGGATTTTTAAGTCCCAACCTGAGGTTTACCAAGTTAGGCCAAACCCCTAGGTACATAAATACAGAAAGGAGGCTTTAAAATCATGCTGGCAGGGACCTTATATACGGACGGGAGGGAAAAGGACCTCAAACGCTCAGGAGTGGCAAAAGGAGAGATGCTGAAAGTCACACTAAAATCTCTGCATTTCAGTTTCCTCTCTGTAACAATGCTAAGAGCATCCACCCCTCTGTGGGTGCTGTGAGGCCAAATTTCGTGGGCTATCCCAAGCTCCTGCAGGGCAGAGGTTTGTAATGCCACCACCGGGTGCCCGCAGCAGGCAGCACCAGTGTGGCAGGAACATGCAAAAGCAAAGCAGTTCATTAGGGTTTTAAGGTTGCCCATCTCTGCTGCACTTGAGGAGCAGCACCTGAATTTATTCCCAGGTATCAGACAGGAGATGCCACAAGGAATGTGAGCACATTACTCCCACACATCAACATCCTCCACCTATTCCAGCCTGTTTAGTTATCCCTGGATTTAATCCTGGCACACGGCTGACACAGGGCGTTGTTTTAGCAACTGCTTTATTTTAATATCAATCTTTTTTTTGCTTGGGGCTACTGATTTTCTGCCTCCAATCCCTCGGTTCGCAGCAGCAGCGTCTGTGCCCACACAAATCCTGCTGCAGCCGAGGGAGAGGGAACGTATGAAGCAGAAAATGTGTGGCTAAGTGTCAGTAAAAGAGTTCTGTTCTCTGCAGGGAAAATCAGGCCACAAGCTGCTCTGTGTAAAAGCTTTGTGGACTGTGAGATCTGAGCCTTAGCGGGAGCCTGACCTGATGATGAGCTGCACACACAGCCCATGTTGTGCCTGAAAGGCCATTAGCAGCACCACTTTCTCAGCACTTTCCCCCTCTTTCCACCTTGCCTCAAACTGCTGGCTGTCCAGGCTGTGAGCAGGATCCACAACCCAGCAGGTCCCACCAGGCCAGTGCTGTTTTCTGCCTGTACAAAGCACCAGCATGAGCAAGAAGAGACAATCCAAGTGGAAAACAGGAGCTGCACTGAACCCCACCAAGGTCTCAAGGGTAAAGGGTCTCATTCCCTTTGCTGGGGGACCTGGAGCAACCCTCTCTTCTCTGCTCTCCCCTCCCTCTCCATTCTCTTGCCCATGAGCTCCTCCTGTGCTCCTGCTCTTGTGTCACCAAATGGGTGTCCCAACACAGGTGATGATCATCAGCTTCCCTGAACCTCCTCAGATGAGGAGAGGTTTGGCTTTGTCTGTGTCAGGAAAAACAGATCCAGGTTTAGCCACCAGAGAAACCTGAACTATTTCATCTGCTTCAACCTAAAGCACCTGTGGCTCAAATTGGGAAGGCAAAGTTCAGGAGTGTTACAGGAGAAAAGGCTGGGGCCAGCCTGGGCTGGTCACAGCTTTCACTCCACTAGCCCATCTTCACTTAGCTCTGCCTGAACTCAACTCCTTTTTGAGAACCCAGAAAGCGAATAAAGGAAGAAACAGTGAGATTTTGGGCTTGCTCTTTTTTAGCCAATCTTGCTTTCCTGGGCCTGACCAGGGATTTTGGAATATAATGAGCAAAAGCACCCAACCTGGTGTCACCAGAGGAACAGTTCCCATCCTGCTAAAGCCTGAGGTGTTGCAGCATTACTGAACCAAATTCAGTTCAGCACTGCCTGCGTTGGTGGCAGGAGCCTGCTCTGCAGGGGACAAGGTGTCACCCCACAGCAGCATTCCCTGCTCCTGCCCACTCAGCTTGCTCTTGTGCTTCTCCTTTCCCCAAGCTACACACCCTCTGTCCCTGAGAAAGGACAGTTTCTAAGAAAAAAAAAAAAAAGGCCAGGAAAAGGCAGGGGGAAAATGTGGAGAAAAACCTGTTTTATGCATTACAACCCACTCCCAAAAGCTTCCTCCACACCAAAGCTGCAGTGACAGCAACTTCCAAAAAAATCCTGAGACCTGACTCGCAGAAAAAACCCACAAACCTAACAACATATTTCCTGAATTGATGTATTCTCTGCATTGGGTCTCTGGTGCAGCAATTTTGAAACCAAGGGGGCTTTCTTGGGCAGTGTGGTGACCAGGGGCTGGCACAGACAGACCCCAGCACCTGCAGCCAGGTGTTCCTAATGGGAGCCATGGGAAGGCTCCTGCACTCCTGAGGGGCAGCCCCAGCCACAGCTCAGGTCCTGGCAGCCACAGGGAAGTTTTCCAGGCAAGCCCTGAGTGAAGCCAGAAGGTCCAGCAGCAGCAAGACCTTTATCAAGATTAGCTGCTCCTGTGTCCCTGGCTGAGGACAGAGGGGCCCTTGTTTACTGCACTTTCCCTGTGACTCAGGGCTGACTCAGGGCCACGGGACCAGAGTGAGGAAGAGGAGCCTGGCTGGAGCAGTGCCCTGAGCACCCTCCCAGCAGAGCACCTGCTGCTGCTGGAACCACATGGCACAACCCATGCCATGGCCCAGGGGTTAACTGCACTGCCAGGGGAGTGGACATGGGAAGCCAAATCACTTCTTTTGTTTTGGCCTTTCTACAAATCTCTAATACTCATTTTGGTGCTGTGCTTTCACTTTTGGACTCATTTATCAATGTTCTTATAAGGGAACAGCCCTGAGCCATCCTCTCAGGTAAGTCCTCAGGGTACCTGAATGACAGATCTTGATATGTGCTATTTGGAGACTGAGCTATTGCACCGAAGTGGGAAATACTGAAAGCAATCAAAAAATATGTACAGTTCAATAAAAACAAAAAGATAAAAAACCATAGAAAAGCCAGGCAGCTGCTCAGCACAGGCCCTGCTTGCACTGGAGTCACTGCTCAGTGCTGGGTGCTCTGCAGTCACTATCCTGAGATCAACTGCAATGGATTTCTGCTGGCCACAAGTTTTGGTGATTTTGGAATCTGCAGTCCAGTGGCTGAACTGGGATTCAGCACTTGCTACACTCACATCAAGAACTGCTTGGACACACTGTTCTCTTGACCCACAATGTAAAAAGCAGAGAATCACAGAATCCTGTAATGGTTTGGGTTGGAAGGGACCTTAAAGACCACCTAACTCCAACCCCCTGCCATGGGCAAGGGATGCTTCTGCAAGCTTTGCCCTGACCACAGACACACTCAGCTCACAGTGAAATGGCACAACCCAAAGTGGTTCATTAATAGTACCAGATCCTTTCCCTCTGCTTTATCACAGAACCTCACAGCACGGACAACACGGCAACCGCACACCTAAAAATCCTCTCCACCTCCAGGACACAGAGGGAGAGAGCACCAGGGAAACTCGGCGGTGTTGCCATCCTGTATGACCACATAACAGCCCAAACTGCTCAGGGACAGTGAGGGTCAGCTTGTTAAAGACAAACAGGGCAGCAGAACCCAGCTCTCAATGCAAAACACTGAGAAAGGAAAGAGAACGGGCAAGAGAGACACGCGGGGAAAAAAAAAAACCAAAACAAAGGCAAATCTCATCAAAATTGCAGATGTAGCACCAGCCACAATCAGAATAAATGAGGCCATGCAGCATTGATGATGGAAAATAAGGCGAAACAAATGCATCAAACTTGGCTTTTAAGGCGGGAGACAAGAAATTAATTGAAAATAACCAACGCAGAGCCACCCTGGGGTCTGAAAGCCTCAGTGCTGTGTTCAGCAGAGCCACGACAATGTCCAAACAAAAAATACTCAAAGGGGCAAAATCTGGTGTGACAGGGACATCAGCTGCACTTCTAGGCACGGTGACTGGTGGCTGCTGGGGAGCTGCACACTGCAGGACACCCCTTCCCAAGGGATCCTGCCCTCGGTGAGCTGTTTCTGCCAAAGCCCCTTTCCAGCAGCACAGAGCAAACCAGTCGTGCATGGCAGCAGCTCCCTTCCAGCATCAACACCAGAATGGGACAGAGTTTATCACCCCAAGCCCTTTTTCCACAGGGGCTCTCCCAGAGCCAGGTGTGAAGCCCAGTGGGTTTTTTGTGTGGCTCAGCCCAAGACACAGCACGAGGATTTCAACTCCGGGAGGCAACAGTGTGATCTCCAAAAAAGGACCCCAAGAACCCAACACCACAGACAATAGGGAAGTGTAGATTACACACACTCAGCACAACCAGCACTTTTATTGGAAACATCTTGCCAATTCAGTACAGGAACAGGGATACTTGTTTCCATGAAGCTGTCCTGGTGCTGGAGAGCACCCAGAGGGCTACTTTCCATGAGGAGGATGGGATTGTTCTGGATTGTCTCAACTAGAAGCAGATGGGGAAAAAAAAAAACATAACAGAAGGACAAAGAACAACAGACATGCGGCCACAAAGTGTTAAACATACAAACAGTTACACCCCAGCACTTAATTATGAGTCTTCAATGAACAGACAACCTTCAAATAGAGTAAAAGAAACAAAACGGGGTGGTTTCCAAACAGACCAACATCAGAGATTAACTGGGAGCAGAGGAGAACACAATGATGGCATTTCAACAACAAAAGGGAGGCATCTTCACCCCCTTCTAAGCCAAATCCATAAATACACAGCAGATCCAGAGAAATCTTTTTTACTATGAGTGGAAAAAAAATACTCTGTAAGGGAAGAATCAGACTCACAGCCTACACAGTGCAAAGCACAGGAGTAAGCAGGGATGTGAGTTTGATTTTACTCTGCAAGTTCATTGAAATGAAACAGGGACCAGCATTTAGTACAGATGGGAAAATAGGGGGAAAAACAGCCTGAGAGGCTTTCTGAATTGTGGACTCCCAAAAGAGCTACCTGCATGAGGAGATGTGCACAAGCAGTGTTAGACAAGGTGTTGCACAAAACCAATTATAACTGAGCACCTCAATTTTATGTGATCAGCAAAACATTCAGATTAATTATGGGAGCAATTAAGTTTTCTGGAGTGCCCTCCAGTGAACACTAACTTCAGGAGCAGCCTGGTGAATCATGGTTAGTCCTTCTGGGTAATGTGTCCATCACAGCACAGACTCTGATAGAAAGGAATGGCCTGTTACTTTCTGATAAGCAAATGAAGAGGCTTTGTCTTACAGGAAAAGAGAATTTAAAGCTGGCTTTTGCCAGTTTTATTCATCAAGGCAGAGCAGTATCTCTTAAAATAACAAGGCTCAGACCTGGAGGTTTTGCATTCACTCTGCCCTTCTCACAGGAGAGCTAATTGCTGTTTAACTTCACTGCATGGCAAGTGTCTCTCCAAATACACCAACTCAGAGGTCCAGGGAGGCTCTAATATTCCTGCTGCTGTCCAGAATGATAACCAGAACACAAGTTTAGTGCCAATGGAGCCTCTGTCTCTGGGTTCAGTGAGAACAGGGGCTTTGGAATGTATTTAAGAGGAAGAAGGTAAGATGTTTAGCTGTAATTTTTTTTTTTGTAATAAGCCCCTTGCAGCTGATACCTAGAATACATCCAAAAAGCAAATTGCTCTTCAAGTTGCTATAGATTCCCTGAGCTGTTGTAACTGGCCTGGGTACAAATGCAGTTGTGGGTGGATCCATTTTTAAGAAGTGTTGCAGCAAGATCTTGGCTAAATTTGACAAGTGAGTGGGGCCTGCAGAAAGCATTTTATTCACTTCATCAAACATGGGGTTTAGTTTGTGCCCATTTAACAAATCAGACCTCTAGACTGAGCAATTACAATATTTGAAGACACTAATATGTATTGAAGGACACTTCTTTGGATTTTCAACTTTAAAATGATGCAGAGGATCACCAGAATTATCCAGCTCTAGATATAAAGTCTTCTTCATTTAGTCCTGCATGATTCAAACATTAGACAAATGGGATGCAAACAAGTAAATCATCTCACTGTAGACTCTGCTCCCTCCAGTCTTCTCTGGCCCTCCAAGTCCTACATTCTGCCAACTCAATTGTGTTTCATTCACTCTCAATCACAAGCGCCAGGAAAACAGAAGCCTTTACAGAGAGGTGACCACCTCACGACCCTCAGCAGCTGGAGGCCCTTGTGTGACAAACACAGGGCACAAAGGACACAAGGCACTGATTTCACTGGAAGAAAATTCCTTTTCTGGTAAATCAGGAGCAAGGCTAATGCTACAGGGCCAGTCCTTTCTCACCATTTCCAACTGTGTTGATAACTTCATGTAAAATGTGGCTGTAACCTTTTAAACAGCTCATGTGGATCCAGAGGGACTTACCCAAAACAGCAGAGTTGCCATCGCCCAGCGGGAACCTCTGGTACCGGGGAATATTGAAGGGGGGCAAAAGGTAAAACTTCCTCTCCAAAAGAGGCTCGAGGCGTGAAGCAGATGGGTCTGCAGGGTGGAACAGGTTATACACCTGCTGACAAGCTGGTCTGAGCTGAAAGACTAAAGAGACAAAGAAAAAAAATCCCTCAAGTATCAAAGTATTACTTGTTAGAATATCATAAATATTTGTGTCTAAAAGGGACAACTGTCGGGTTACAAAATTGCCAAAGATTTATTCATCTCCCTCATCTCCTGGTTTAGTCAACTGAAACAATTTATTACACTGTTTACAGACTCAAGAATCGCCCAGCATTTTCCATGTTTGGAAATGGTGTAATCAGTGGTGCATAGAGCACAAGGAGATCTGCTGCTTTACGGTGCAATAAATTTGATAGGGAAATGTTTGGGTTTAGTCAGACTCGTGCAAGTGCAGCAGGAGGTGCTTACAGCACCCACCAAGGGAGCACTTTGCACCAGGACTTACTGTCAAGAGCTGGAATTACAGTTTTCCTCAGTGCAAGCACCAGACCCAAGGGAGAACCAAAGAGGAAGAAGTCAGTGATCTCGAAGTCAAACTTCCCAATATTTCCTCCATCCAACATCGTGGAACTGCTGGATCGCCTGGAGGTGGGGTCATTTCTCAGGACACTAGAATGTAAACTGGGACAAGAACAGAGAATGAAGTCTGAATTATATTCTCACTGTGTTTTCATAATTAAAGCCTAGATTAGTGATTAACAGTGAAGGAACTATGCTAATTTTTCTATCTCTTCAGTGAAGGAACAGTGCTAATCAGCCCACAATGACCCCACTGCACTGGAATAATTTAAATGTACAAATCCAAGCTTCAGGTGAGTTCATTTACACACCATCTCCTCAAAATGTTTCTTCTTTAAGGAGGAAAAATCGTGGTTGCTGTTACTCTACAGAATATGTCCAGCTTCTCCTCCCTCTCTCAGGTGTCAAATCTGTTTGCAAAATTCCACCTCTGTGCTGAGCAGGCTGGGCAATGCTCAGGTTTAACACAGAGATTTAAATTCACATTTTCCTTGGACACTGAAGAAGAAGCAGCAGGAATGCTTAGGTGAAAATCCCAGGAATCCACCCCCACGTTAGGGAGAGTTGCTTCTTTGCAGTCTAGATCTGGGAAAGTGGAATGACAGATGTGTAACACTCATAACGTGGTTCACAAAAGGCTCTCTGAGATGCTTCTATTCCCACCCAAAAGCACGAAGCTGCAAATTCCTTTGCTCTTCAGGATGCACAGACTCCAGCGGCCACTGTAGTGGGTTCTCTCATTATAATCAGCAGAAAATTGAAGGCAGTACCAGCAGTGCCTTAAGAAGGTGTTTGCAGACACTTTAAAAAGCATCAGAACAGGTTCTATAAAACACGCAGGAGAAATGGATACCGTAAGAGCTGGGTTGGATAAAGAGTTTACTGGCCTGGAGTCGGGAATGATGCAAATCCAGCAGTCTCCTGCCGGCTCTGTGGCCCCAAAACAAAACCCGGGTGGTGCCCAGTACTTGTCACATCCTCATGGACAGCTCTGGCTCATCAAGGCCACTTCTGAGGACCCCAGCACTGCTGTGATCCCAAAAGAGGGCTGTTCCCACCCTCTCAGCACAGACCCCTCAGACACAGCCACTCAGCCCAGGAGCAGCTGCAAACGCTCATACTTTTGGGGAAGAAAACCGTGTTTCATGCAGACTTTGCTTTCCTGCCATGGCAAATAAGGGAGGCATCATCCCAGAGACAGCTCCTGTGCTGAACACCATTCCCAGAGGATGCTGAACCTCCGCCTGCTCCTGCTGCGCTGTCATGCTCCCTCTGGAGCTGCACACAGGCACGGCTCTGCTCTCCCGGCTCCCAGGCAGGGAATGATAAGTTACTAATGCCAGACACACACACACATCACAGGGAGTCACAACAGTGGTGTCAAAAGCGGGAGGAGCGGGAGGTTACAGCAGTGACAGCTGAAACGAGCCTGCTCCTGTTCCTGGGATGCGAACGAGCCTGCCTGCGATCAGAGTGCCGAGCTGCGCAGCCCTGAAGGAGCTCTGAGAGAGAAGAGCCCCCCTCGGTGGAGCTACGGCTGCTTCGGCTGCCAAGATGCAACGCAGCGAGTTTGCCGAGCGCGAGGAATGCAGAGTCACTCCGAACACGCTCAGCTGCGCTGAAGGCAGCCTGACAGCGACGGGATTCCGACAAAGGCACTGAGGAAAAGCCATCCCGATGGCGGGATGGGTGCAGGGGGTGTCTGCTGTGTTCCACACAGCTTCCCACAGCATCTCTTCGTGGGGAAGGGGAGAAGCAGAGCAGGCACAGCACGGAGAAATTTGGGCACCTTCACTCCTTTTGCTGGGAACTTGGTATCGTCTTTTCAGCAATCAAACAAATGAGAGCCAAGGGGAACTCTGGATCCATCATGCTCCAAGCAACCTACAGTGCCCTGTTCTCCCTTTAAAGAGCAGCAGATGTACTGTGTGCATTAATTAAACAAGAGCTTATGGATTTCAGAAGCAAATCAACTCATTTACAATAATACACGTACGGCACAGCCAGAAATAATGTAGTTGTGCAGAAGGACTGAATTTAAAAATAAATGTGTGATTGTAATCTCCAGATGCTGCTCTGGCTTGCTGGGCATTATCCCAGAGAAGTGGGTAGGTCTGATACATGAATAAAAATGAGTGTCTTTGGCACAGGCTGAAATCTGCAGTGGGCATGGACAGAAAGGTCCCTGTGTGCCAGGCTGCCCGTCTGCCGAGCCCCGGAGGAAAACTTGGCTCTGTTCTGCCAACCTCCTGCTCGGAGCCACGTCACACCAGGGTTGGTTTTTGCATGGGAAAAATCATTCCTTGATGGCAGAGGCCAAAGGGGCATTCTTCTGGTGCTGGCTGGGAGAACAAGGTCCAGGGATGGGCATGGGAGCAACGTCCTGACATGCAGGAGGGGATGAGGTGAATCCCTGCTCCCCAGCCTCCCCTGCACCACAGAGCTGAGTGAGAGACATGCAGACAGAGCTCCTACTGCACCTCAACCTGCTCCTTTCCCTGAATCCTGGTCTTGAGTTCTGGGGAGAGATTAATTTTTAGCCCGAGGTCCAAAGGGAAGTTTAAAAACACATACAACTCTTAAGAAGATGCACCAATCTGTCACCCCCCTGAATCCTGACAGCTCTTGCCAGGGACCCACAAGTGCTGTGTGTTGGGTGAAGGCAGAGCCCTTCAGAGATGGAAAAGGAAGGACCAGCACAAAGCTATTTGGAACAACAAAATGAGCAATCCATTATCCACATCAGGCCCAGCACTTATTCTAAAATAGGTGTAAAACTGCATCAAGATGCCAGCCTGATTCCTAACTGAGTCTGTGCCCCTGAGGTCAATAACAAGGAGGAGAATCAGCACATTTTTGCACAACGCATATTTTCCCTGTAATACTGGAGACTGTTTCAAGGAGGCAAGAACAAGAGCCTGATTGCCTTTTATTAACCTGCTGGAAATAGCCAAGAACCTTATTGTGGATTTTGTAAATGCAGCTGTCTTTCTGAATATCCTATCTCTATGCACCAACAACATTCACTTCGGTACATTCTCTCTCCTATAAATCATTTACAAAAGGGCCCTGACATGGCAGGACAACACAAATCCCTGTAGTAAAACAATGACTCCTAGTAGTGATGGAGGGAGAGAAAGGCAGGGGAAGCTCAGCACAGGGCAGAAGGAACAGCCTTGGAGCAGCTGCAATGCAGCAATGGGGTTTGCTGTGGGGGACACTGCTCCCCAGCTCCTGGGCTATGAGAGAAGAGGGATTAAGAGCATATTTACTGCAGTTCCTCCAGGCCTGCAGGAGAAAAAGGTCTGGGCTGTCCAGTTCCAGAGGCTGAAGAAGAAGATTCAGTCAGAAAAATCCTCAGGATTTACAGAAATAATCCCTGAATGACCAGTGGCATGGACAGACTGCTGTGAAAATTCCATGGGCTGTGTTAACAGACACATTTCTGAATGTCCATTGGAAAAAGATTAAAAAGGTGATACTGGGGGCTTCAACAGTGAGTAACGAATTTGAAACATGCCCTTGGTGCAATGAAGCAGCCCTGGCAGGGGACAGAATAACTCAAAATGAGGTTTCAGAGATGCTTTAAAATTAATCCAACGTCGGGTTCCCAGTTCTGCTTTGCCGAGTTCCCTTACACGATTTCTCCATTTCTTTCTGACCTCCATCCCACACTTGGAGCACAGCAGAGCAGAAGTTCCCTGACTGCCTTGGCTGTCACACAACAGCTCAAAGGGCTTCTTGCCATTGCAACACTAATGCACTACAGAAGCTGGATTCTCTCAGTGCCACACAGCAGAAAGCTGTTAATTTTTTAATTTTTTTTTTTGCATATACAACACACTGAAATCAATAACCCTCTAATCTAAATTGTCTTCCTCCACCTTGCTTATCACAGGATGACAAAGCAACACTCAGATTCCACAGACACACCACCCTCAGCTCCAGGACACTGCTGGATCTGATCCTTCCAAATCTTAAATCTTACCTTGAAAGGAAGGCTTGATGCTGCTTTATTGTGTCCAGTTCATAGGTGGATGAATCACTCCTTTTTCGAGGCAGCTGCTTCTTTGGATCTTCTCCATTGCTACGAGGAATATCAATGTTGCTCCTGCTGAGGTGTCTGCTGGCTTCCAGATTAGAGCCACTGGAACAGTGGCTGTTGTTCACCGTTATTCCAGGAGACAGAAGGTCGGTATCCTGGGATTTGAAATGTATGGATTTAGCCGAATTAAGAATACACCCACATTGTAACACCTCCCTCCTACCCTCCTTTCCCCATTTACCCCAAGATCCAGTTGATACAGAATCTCAAGTCCAATCATTCCCTGAAGTGTGGGTGATGCTTCACACCAGAGGGTGAAACATCCCTGTTTAAGAGCAAACACACCCAAACTGACACCCATATGCACCTTGAGACATGTCTGCCACTGATAAGGAACAGAGTCTTTGTTGTTTCAGGAGATCCTCACTACCAGGGTCTGTGAGGAGCTGGGAGCCAGCATTACCTGCACACTCACAACGCTCCCTCGCCGACTGCTGTTCTGGCTCTCGGACACGGTCTGATTGCTGTAGCATAAGGCATCAAACCCCAGGATCCCTCCAACACAGTCCCCTACCAAGCAGACCTGAGAGAGGAAACAGAAGCAGGGGAGGACAGGGAGAAGGAATAAAAAGGAAATTAAAGAAAAGCCCCTTGACTTCAGTTCAGGACTAGCAGTTGGACAGAGTGCTGGATTACAGCTGGACAAGCTGCAGTAACAGGATGCCCTGTGCCTTCATCAGTAAAATTGTTCAGGCAGTGAAATCTGTCACTGCCTGCACACTCCCA
Source organism: Sitta carolinensis (assembly GCA_032173965.1). Lineage (NCBI taxonomy): Eukaryota > Metazoa > Chordata > Aves > Passeriformes > Sittidae > Sitta > Sitta carolinensis. Next base: position 2,486,350 of record CM063296.1, on the reverse strand, counting down.
TTCTCTCACACAGCTCAGGTGTCCTGGCTGTCCCCACCTGCAAACTGGAGCAACAGGACAGCAACACAGAGCCCTGATCCTGGTGCTAACTGCAGAAACCAAGCTGGATCCCCTTTGCCAGCTGCCTGTGCTACCTCAGGGAAGCCTCTGCCCATTTGTATCCCGAGGGGACAACAGTGACCTGCCTCCAAGGGTATGAGCAGACAGGCACAGCAGAGCATCCCTGGGCAGGAGAGGGCTGGCTGGGAAGCAGCTCAGGGTGGATAAAGCACATGACAGCAGTGCAGCAGCTCCTCCAATGTTCTCTGCCCTCGTGGCACCAGGGAGTCACTTTGCTCAGAGGTGTGAGGCCCAGTCATGTTCTTCATGGGGTGCAGTAGCTGCACAGCCTCAAAAAAATAAACCCATGGTGTGACAGCTCCAGCAAGAACTGCTGAAGGTCCTTTAAATCCAGGAATGCTTCAACAGCCTTGGTTTGCAATAGGGAAGAGACCATGTTTAGCAACAAAGGCAGCAATCCTGCTCGGGCAAGGTGTGTCGCACTGAAACCTGATTAACTTCACAGCTTTGGAGTTTCATTTCTGAACACAAACCCAGACTTTGCTTCGAATCCCAAAGGTTCAAGACAGCACACAAGCAATAATCTCCCCCTCCCAGAAAGAAAGAAATGGAAAGCACAACACTTCCTTATTGCAGCCCAACACTGTCATGTTTCCATCCCTCCCGTGAGATATATAAGGCAAAGAGAATTTCAGAAGAAAATTGCTTCACTTGTTCTTCCTCTGGCTGTGGCCTGAGCAGCTGCTGGCTCACCTGGCCGTTGAAGGAGGTGCCCTCCTGGGATTTGATGAACTCACTGTAGGCCTGGTTGGCTCTGACAATGACAGTGGCCACAGCTTCTTGGTACTGGCGGGAGGACGTGGCGAGCAGGGGGAGCGCAGCGAGGGGAATGTGATCCTGGCTGTTGGACAGGCAGCCCTCGTCATAACTGTATGGGCTGAGGCTGCAGAGGGCAAGAGACAGTGGGAGTATGGGGAAAACAACTTGCAGGCAGTACACAAGCGTTGTGGTTCATAAAAAAAAGCCTCAAGACAGAAAGGCAATTTATTCCTCTGTGAATGGGTGAGAGCTTAATAAATCTTTCTCTCCCATCAAACGTAAATCTTCAAGGACAACATACTTACACTGACAGAACAACCCCCAGACAAGGAATTAAACCCTTAGTATTTATTGGATTAATTAGAATAAATCAATCTCAGAACTTGTGCTGCATGATTACTGTATTTACTGCAGCTAAGTATGAAATCGAGATTGAATGCCTGGCTGGTACATTAATAAATGCATTCTCAAAGCAGGGTCAGAACTCTCAGTGCTACATGCAGAACAACTCAGGGAAACAAAACAAAACAAAGCCCCCCCCAAACCCCCACTCTGAGATGAAACAGCACCAGCTTACCTGGACACCAGGGAAAATGCTTCAGAGCAGATGGCTGGGCAAGGGACAAGTTTGATGGCAATGTGTCCCAGAGCAGCTGGGTAGTGAACCCTCATCACCGTGTCAAACACGGTCGTGATGGTGTTGACATCCCCTTGCTTGGAGCTCTGGTCACCACTTCCTGAGTCCAGGATGTTCCCTCCGTGGAGGACCAAGAGGAGGACATGGATTTTACTTGGCTGCATTAATGGCTGCACTGATTCATCCTAGGTGGGGATGGAAGAGAGCACACGGAAACACTCATTTTTCAAAGGGGTGTGACTTCTGCTTAGTTTATGACTAATTAATTTATGGCAAATGCCATTAGAAGCTCCACAATACAATGCTGAGAACCTGAGTACTCCTTCCAGGTCTCTTATCCTACACTTGTGCACACACAAATGCCTCAGTTTGACTTGTCAGAAGCAGAAGGAATGCTGAAAGTAAAAAAACAACTGCATAAAATCGTATCCGGGTAAAACATGGCAGCAGCAAAGACATCCTTGTGTATATTAGGGTGGAAAAATGCAGAAATAAGACATGGGTGTTGATTTTTGTGGGGTGCTGAGCTCTGCTGCAGCAGTTGGCAGTGAAACACATTCAGCAAAATAAAGAAATGAGATCAAACAGGTCAGCAAGTGGCAAGTTACTGAGAAGTTGTGGGAAGATCAGTCACTGCATGTTTGCCTAACACAGAAAGTATAAATAAGACTTTGGATTTGCTTAAACTGTTGCAAGAGAGGAACTGAAAAGAAAGAAGTTCATGACTCCATAAGCCAAGGAATGGCGAGCACGTGGCTGGGAGTCTGCTGCATGAACACAGTGAGAGATTTTAATTTGGCTGTCCAGGTAATTTGCTTGTTGTGTTGAACCAATTCCTTGCCAAAACAGGCTGTAATTTGGGGAAGGAGGGAATTGTACCCTTATCATTAATGCCCTGCCAGAAGAGCTGTAAGCTGATGCCCCAGGCAGGTACAAGAGCATCCATGTGCACATATTGTAACACAACAGAGCAGTAACTATTTGTAATACTTCTTTGCTACCAGAGCTTTCAGTGTTTACAGCTCCCACATGGACTCAAATCCTCCATCCCACACCTGTGAGATCTGTGCAAACCCTCCTGGACCTGACCCCTGGGCTGGCAGAGCCAACATCTGAAAACATTCTGAGCAACTCCCTGTTGCCATTGAGAGGGGGTAAGGAAAGGATGGAGGGCAGCAGTGTTTTCCATTTGCCAAATTGTTCTAATTTTAGCATCTTCAGTCACCTGTTGTCCTCTGAGCAGTGATTGAGTCCCTGACAGACCTGCTGGTGGGAGGAAAGCATGCCCAGACACACATTAGCAACCTAACAACTAGATCACATTTTTGCCAAATAATGTTAAAGCTTGTCTTACTACACAGCCCACCAGAAGTATTAAAATTCTCATCCTAGGCTGTAATAACGATTTTTCCAGACCTCCTGCATAAGAATGGCCTTGAATTATTTAGCACCATTCCACTGAACTCATGCCTGCTCTTTAAACCTTCTCTGACTCCAGTTTTAGCACCTGCACAGTGAACCTTTCCTGGGTGGAGGCACAGGAGGAGCCCTCCAAGCGTCTCAGCACCTCTTCTGCTTCCAGACAAGTGTTTGAAGTGTTCATTTGGAGAACAACATGAGTCACCAAGCTCAGGTCACGCAGAAGTTTATCAGCAGTGATTTGGAGGCACCTTTCAGTTCATTACCCTCTGCTCTGGAGGAAGTGGGGATCTGCTGATTAGTTTAAGAGTGGAGGTAACTACTTAGAATTTCCTTGTAAGATCTGGAGCCTCTTAAAACACCTAAATCTTGAACCACCTGTGGGTGAGGGAAGCTTTTAACCTGAAAATCATTGCAATTGGTGGCACAGGAATTTCATACTATTTTAGCAGACAGCTTGTGAACAACTACAAATAACTGTCTTTTTCATCTCGCTTTGAAGTCTGTTCTTTTTCTAAAATGAAGGCAGAAACAGGAGGGGGTTGAGTTCGCACAGTCCTCTGAGGAAGACAAGTTTCCCACACCATCTTGTGCTCCAAGAGAAATCTTAGGGCTGTGACTTGCTTATTTTGAGGTGGCCAGAGCTGTTCCCCTCCCAGCCACCCACTTTCCTCATGGCCCTTGAGCTCTCAGTCTATTATGGAAAAGCCAAACCACCATGAACTTAGAGCCTGGCACAGACAGTAATTCCAAAACTCATGATCTTTGAAGGACTGCTCAGACACAGTGCAGGCACTCTGCAAAGAAGCTGCAGCACCTCTGCAGGCAGCTGCTGAAGGGCAGGATGAGAACAGCCAGCCCAGGCTGTCTCACCAGGACTCTGAACTGCACAAGTCTAGAAGGCTGGGCTGGGTCAGTGTGGTGTTATTTATTTATTATTTTGCCCAGAGTACAGACACAGGCTGTGCTATAACTGGTTTCCAAACAAGACCCTGAGCAGCTCCAGGCTGTGGGCTACAGCTGAGTGCTGTCCTTTGCACCTTGGTGCTGCAGGAACATGTTCTCCCACTCCCACATCCACACTTGCTCATCTGGCACTGCAGGATAGCTCTACCCAGCCTCGAGCTGCTCTGATCCCCACAGGATTACCATTTTTTTCCAGCTGGATACCTGATGCTGCCTGCAAACTACACAGCATTTTCTATATGACATTCAAAAGATGGGTGAAAAATCCCTTAAATCTGAATTACAGAAGGACACACACAGGTGTTACTGGGGCTCAGCAGCACATGGGGACAAGACACTGCTCAGAGCAAAGGGACCTGTTTATCCCACACACAGACATTCCAGCAGCAAAGGATCTCATTACAAGGAGCCAAAGCACTCACCTCGATGATGCTGAGCCTCTCCACACTGGAGCCAACGTGGTACTCTGCTGATGTCTCCTGGTACAAGTCACCTGGAAGCACAGAGGTGTGAAATGTCAGCGCTGCCAGATGCTCTTTGGCAAAGACATTCTTCCAGAAAGACACTGCTTTTTCCAATGCCTCACATCTCCTTCATTATTTCATCAAATCATCCTCTCCCTCCTTCCTGCCTCCTTGCACCTGGGCAATGCTGGGTCATTTCTTTTCCAGCAATTTCTCGTAACCTGGGAGAGAGCTGAGGACATCAGTGAGCTCTTCTCTCATTACAGCAATCTGGCACCACTGCTTTATTAAGGATGGCAACAATGGGAAATCCCTGCACGACTGTCAGAAATGATTGGTTTGTGGGAAAATAAAAGGAATTGCTTGAACTATGCTGGGGAGTAGAGATCTGATGTATTCCTACATCTGTGCCTACACAGACTGACTTTGTAGAAAAAGCCTGAGTGTCACCTTCTACGGTGAATCGCTCTGGCTGAGGAGCTAAAGCTACCTTTCACCATTTCATAATGATGAGCAGAAAATAAAACTGAGGCAGGTACAGTCAGGAACAAAGGATGGAGCAAAAGGAAAGAAAGAGCCAGGAGAAATTCAAGTCATTTGAGACAGAGCTGGGATATTTCATCATTATATGAGAGAATCCTGGCTGTCACACAAAGGAGCCAAACCAATGTGGAAAATAAAAGAGAATCAAAAGCTATCCCAGCTCCCACTGAGCAAATCTTTGCCAGCAGCACTGGGCAGTCATTTTTTATGCTCTGTCTCAGCTTCTCCCTTTGTGAGACAAGGATAACAAGTTTTACCTTGTTCACAATGAGGCTGTGACAATTGCCTGGAAATACTGTAAAATAGCACATGCAGTTCGTACTTGGAAAAGAATTACCCTGGACATCATCACATTCGGGGGTTTCAATTTTATCCATCAGATCGTTGGAACTCCATTTGGTTATTTCTTTCGGGAACATTTCCTCATTGTCAGACAAGTCCTCTTTAAAAAAACAGATTTTTGAGAGTCACAAACACAAAAATATGTATACAGAAAAGAGCAGAAAACAGAATTTCAAATAACAACTCTGTGCAATCTATACACATTTGGATAGCTTAAGTCAAAATAAACCATATACTTTACCAGCTTTTGTCATACAGAAACCAAAGCACCTTTTGAAAAGTAAACCAAATGTTTTAGTTGCATAATACAAACAAAACTCCTAAAAGATGGAAAAAAGTAATCTAGATTTTTAATGCTACCATCTAAGGGACTGTGTCTGGCCTTTGCCTTGCCATTCTCTCTGATGGTGCTAAAGCAGCCAGAATGCTCTAGCACAGGAGAGGACAAAGCAAGGATTCCCACTGGGATCCTCCCAGCCCCGTTTGAGAGAAATCCTGGGGGATTTCTCTGGGGGAAGAAGGGACAAGGATCAGTGTTGCTCATAGGACCAAACACCTAAAAAGGCAGGAGCAGTAAAGGAAACATGAACTCCCCAGGCTGATTTCCTCAAGAGATGAGACACAGAGCATGGATCTGCCTTTTCCTTCCTGCCTCAGTATCTTTCAAATCCCCTGGCTCAGTTCAACTGTAGTCAATAAAAATAAGGGTCCCAAAAATATTATGTTCTTAGGAGTGTAATTAAAAGGAAGAGACATACAAAGGGGAGCTCTCCTTTCTCTTTTTTTTCCATTGAGGATGTTGTCTTTTGCTGTTATGATGGTTAAGTGCTTTCTAATTTATTTATACCTCTGTGCTTAGTATGTCTTTCCTGAAAATTTTGGGCTTATAAATTTAATAAAGAGTTATAAACGTAATAACAGTGGTAATTACAGATGTCTTGAAGATCTAAAAGCTGTAATCTTCAGAGTCCCAGTCTAGGATTTCCCCTTTCTTATTGCTGTACAGTTACTAAGAAAATAATTAGCTGGAAGAATCCCACAATGGGGAACATAAAAAGGTTATGAAATATATTAATCTTTTCAGAAAATCTGAGCAATAGCTTAAAAAAGTGTTTAGGGCACTAAGTGGAGATCTAAGCAAAGCCCGATTATTTTTAGGAGTTTCTATTTCAACTTTGACCATAAAAAGAGAGCAACCTGGAAATTTTGCACCAGCATGCCATTTCCTTTTTCAGCCATGGAAAAAAATGGAGTAAATCCCAATTTCCCTGCACACAGGAGTGTGGAGCTGAGTGTCCAGAGCAAGAGGAAAGCACAGGCCTGTAACACCCGTGCTGGCAGAGAATTTAGAGGACGACTGCACTCAAAGCTCTTCCAGCAACTTAATCTAAATATTAAACTTAATTCCTTGAGAGGTCTAATTACAGCCCTTACTTGCTGCTCAAGTGATCCCTGAATGGGATATTACTCCCATTATTAGCATTTATTACAGGATAGCTACTCGATATTACTGTATTTGTCACTATCTTTACCAGGGAATGAGGGTGAGTGGGAAGCTGGAGACGAGGAATCTTCTGGGGCTCAGGTTACGCCCACTGCACTGCGAGGCAGAGTGTGTGTGTGTGTGTATGGGAAGCACTTCTGAGGAACTCTGCTGGCTGTTGACTCACATCCTGAGCCCTGCCAGTTCCCATGGTACCGACCCCGGCAGGATGAGCTGCTCGCAGACCCGGAGTCTCTGCGGGCCAAGGGGCACCAAGAGGGCCCTCCTGGGGCTGGGGCTCTGGTCAGCTCACCACCACACACACACACACACACACACACACACACACACACACACACACACAACACACGCAGCCAAGGCTTTGACTCATGAGCCAAAATCCCACCAGATTTCGGCAGACTTTTCAACCCAACCGTGCCGACTGCAGAGGACAAACCGTGCATACAGAGACTCGCAGGAGAGCAGCTGCTTTTACTCTAAGCAACCTCCTGCAAGTATTGCAACAGAGGTGCACAAGGCTCATTTTTGTTAATTCCCTTTCCCAGGCCTGTTAGGAACATGCCAGGGATTCCCCAGGGTCCTGGATCCCAGGCAGAGCTGTCTCCATCTCAGTTTTATTATAGAGTAATTAAAAAGGGAAAAAGCACGTGGATAGCAATAGTGCTGTTTGGAGGATTCACTCCTCTTCCCTTGGATGTATATTGCTCCAATAAATCCCTCACATACTTGTTGTAAATGCTATGTAAGTTAATAAATAGAGGCACTTAAACTAAGCTGGCCCTTTCCTTTCCCGGCAGGAGACACACATTTATCCCAACTTACACGTGTCCCAGCCATTTCAGCTGCTGCTCTGCAGGTCACCACACTAACACCCCCCTTTCTACCCCACAGTTTGAGATCCATGCCTCAACACTCATGGAACATGATACTTCTGTTCTTCTGGAACACGATGCTATCAATTTTTGGAGGTTGAACTTCAGCTGAGCATCAGCGAAATTCTGCTTTGCAAAACTGGGGTGTTATCTTATAAAAACTGCATTTCCCAACTTCATCATCAAATATTGCACCTTGCACTTCCATCACACCAGCCAGGAGTCCATCTGTTGTCAATAGAGACGAGCCCTTCAAGCTTAAATTTGCATTAAGTACAATGTATAAAATGAGTGCAGTGGAACAAAGCTTCTTCACACACACAAGCACAGAGGAAAAAAATATAACAGCGTTCTCTTAATACAGATAATCAAAATTACTTTGAGAATTCTAGAATCGACACTGATTAATTTTGGCACCTGAAGTACCTTGCTGTATTCGCTGTTGTATTTCTTGGAATGGGAGAATGAGGAGTTAATAAAGGCAAATTTGGGTCTCTTCAGGCCCAGACAGGACAATTAATCATACCTGTCACTGATTAAAAAACAAATTAGAAAAATAATCAGTCACAGTGAATCATTAGGACACACCCACTGCCCAGTTAGTACTGCTGGATTTCAAGCACACTCATTTGCACCAAATAAAATACAGCCCCTAGGGCTAAGATTGTTCAAGAGCCCTTCGAATAGCTCAGACTGCACCTGAAATGGTGCTGCATTAATGTAAGAGTCTGCTGGGTGATGCTGGAAGAAGCTGCACCGAAGCTGCACGTCAGGGTTAGAAAGGAAAAGACTTCAAAGCAAAAAAGTCTCGCTTCCTTCCCTGCTCACCCCCCGCCCTTCATGCCTTCCGTTCTCTTACCCCACCATTTCAGGGAAGAAACGATGGTGATTTAGGCTCCACATACCATGTGCATCAAAGAATTCATCATCTGAGCTGTCATCTGAATCCCTGGCAATGCTCTGCATCCTCCACTCGGAGATACTATGGCGCGAGGGACTTGCTGGAAAAAACAAAAAAGCTTTATGCGAAACGCTACATCGACAAGACGGAGAGTTCCCAACATGATCTTTGCTGGAGGAAGAATCATGTGTTCTCTAAGAAAATTCACTGCTGCAATATTAAAAAACACAAAACCCCGATGATGCTGGTGTGATGTCAGTGTACTGCTTTACAGATCCTGTTTGTTTACTGTTGGTAGAACCTGCCAGCAAGATGTTACATTAAAGCAAAGCTGCTTGGATCACTCTTCTGCTATTTTGAATGGCAGCTATTTATAATTGTTAGTAGGACGTGCAAAATCAGCTGGGTTTTAAAGTTTGCAATTAGGAAGGAAGCAGGCTGATTGGAAGCTCTCTCCATGCCTCTCATCAGCACACAAACCATGCCTCTGCTTCGCTAACTTTCGGGTGGGTAGCTCAGCAGAGCAGCCTGGAGAGGAATAATCTGTTTTCTGGAAGGAAATTGCTTCCACAAAAATTGGATTAGAGATCTATTTAAACTTTAAACTTGAATGATTTAAACAACATGCTATCCGACAACTTCAAAGGGAGCTGTTGGAGCGGCGGTCCTGACAGAGCAAGGAGAAACCCTCAAAGTCCTTTTAGTGCTATTTGCCCTCCTGTTCTCACACCTACCTGCACCCTTTCACTTTCCCTCCAGAGTTCTCTGAGCTATATATAACACATTATGGCTTCTTCTTTTCTTTTTTACAGATCTAATTTAGCAACCATCCAGCCTGGGCTCTTCTTGGCTGAAGTTGTCACAGAACAGCCGCCGGCTGAAGGGAGCGCTGTCCAGAGAACGATGGGAGAGAGGGTTTGTCCCCTCGTGCCTGTCACACAGAGCACACAAAGCACTCACAGCAGCCACCCAACCAGCAAAACCAGAGGAGACTGACAAGTTCTCATTTAGCATATACAAGAGCCTGAAAGGCGCCGGTTACTCTGACAGCCGTTTCGTGCTATTGTTCCAACAGAGTTGAATATCTAAGTAAAATTCTTCTAATCTCCCAGCCGGCTGTGACACGGCAGGAGGATGGGGACCCTGTGCAGAGTCAGGGAACTGCAGCTCGGCAGCCCCCAGCACCCCACCGCCCACCCCTGGGGAGCAGCCAGCGAGGAGGTGGCGGAGCAGAGCTAATTCACGCCGGAGTGACGTCAAGGCACTCGCAAAAGAGCTGCTAAAAATAGAGCACCTCTTAACATATGGGAGGGCAACAAGGGTCCTGCCATCACCAGAGGTCTCGCTCGGGTGGTGGAGGAAAGGAAAATCTTGTGGAGAAAAGGCATTTCTTTCAGCTGGAGGTGGCGGTGCGTCGCGACAGCCCTCCTTGCTTCCATATGGTAATGTGCTGCCAGCATGAAGGAGGATTAAAATATCTGTGTGACGTACTTCCCAGCACATCACAATTAATTTCTTTCATTACTTTTCCTTGTAAAACCTGAGACATTCTGCAGTCGAAAAGAAATTCATGCTTTTCTCCCAGTGAAAACCTTCAAGTGAAATCCTGTGAGCTCTGAAAACTCCAGCTCCCAGTGAACACGTCAGCAGTGAGTGGAAGAGGGGTTTGTGCAAAGAGCATAATGGGAGATGGGTGCATCAATATAAAATCCTGGTGCAGGCAAAGTAGCCAGTATTTTTATCTTTATGCAGTGATTTATGAAGCATCTGGTAGGTTCTTCCCCGGGGCTCACTCGAGTGAGTCATCGCAAGGTAAAACTACTGCTCCTCTCTCATTCACCCCGCGATGAAATCAGTGATGGAGTGGGAAATAAAAATGGAGACTTGGCTCCCGATATTTAGTGCATATGATGGATGGAGAAGCTTCACTCACCCAGATGTTCCCTTCCACTGTCACTGGAAGTAATGCTGCCCCTTGGGGTTTTCATTTTTTTTTCCCCTCTTGCAGTGAGAGCTGCTATTTCCCTGCTACCAGCAGCACTTGGCTAAACAGAGAGGGAACTGCTGAGGGTTTGAACCTTGTGGCTGTATCCCACTGGGGATTCACCCCTTTGTACAGAAGAGTCCAAAGAAGGGAAATACAGCAAAATGAGGTGAGTCCCAAGGGAGAGGTGAGTAACAAAATCCAAGACTCAAAGCTGAGTCCTTACAGGGCATCCACAGCAGAGCTTTAACATCAAAATCCTGAAAGCTTCCTGAATGGTGTTTCTAAGGGAATGCACAGCCCCACCTAATCCCAGGGTGAGGTTTTGTCTCCAAACAGCTACTGCACATCATCACCAGAGGAAGACAGCAGCCCCCACACACCTTTGGGGGTTCCTGCCTTAATCTCCCCAGTAGCTGACAAGATGTTTCACTCGTGTGCAGCCCCATGGAGCCAAACACTCCTCCTGAAATGACAGGCATGTGGTGGCACAGAACCCTGGCCAAGGAGCACAGGACACAGGTATCAAGGATAAGCAGATACCCAGAAGGGAACACCATGGAAGGGACTTAGGCACCAGTGGCTTCTGAGTACCAAGGACTAACTCTGGGCTGCTGGCTGTCTCTTGAGCCCCAGTGCTGCCAGCCAGCTCCTGCCTGTTCCTCTACAGTGTTTTTACAGATTCTGTGCTCTTGACATTGGCAACAACCCTGCCACATGACACTGAGTCACAGTTATGGGATGACTAGAATCCTTCCCAAACCCAAGACAGGTCACCTGAGAAGGCTGAGCCTGCAGCACCAGCAGAAAAGGCCTCTGAGCTAACAGGACTCATAGGACTAATACACATTGTCCAAAGGCACCTGCCACAAGGAGACATGGTCCAACCTCCCAAAAGCCCAACCTCCATGAGTTCAGAAGAGCAAGTCATTGGCAGCATCTTACCTCCTCTCTTTGAAGACCGGGAGGACTTGGAGGAGGTGGACCACTGCTTGGTGAGCGACCTGCCGGAGGCCGCGTCGCTGTTCGCAGAGGCGTCCTCGGTGTCTGCAGGCGACCCCGTGCTGGGCTCCACGTCCTTCTCCCCAGGAGTGTCCTTGACCCCGTGCTGCTCTGGGTCATTCTCACCGCAGAACTGGGCCATCTTCTGGGCCAGCATCAGCTGGGCCTCCTTCTCCAGCTGCCGGATGTCCTCGATGGTGAGCCCGTACCACTCGTCCTGCCAGCACCAGGCCTGTCGGTGCGCCCGCACCATCACCTTCCGCAGGCCTGCAAAGCCAAGAGGGCCCTGTCACCAGGGCAAGCTGCAGGGACCGAGGGGTTCCCCTCCCAAAGCCACACACACCATGGCAGGGACGTTACAGTGACATCCAGCCCGCAGTGCTGCAGTGCAGGACCTTCGCACGCTCACGGGGGCAAACGGGGCACTTCCTGTGCTCTGTCTCCTCACTGCTTCCTAGTCAACAGTGCACTCAAATCAGCCAGCCTTCTGTCACTGCTTTGAACTTGGAAAGGGATTTCCTAGTTTTGGATGGAAGACTTTGGCTGCCTGCTCCACTCCCTGAAGTTCTAGGAAGTTGTAACATTTGGATCCCATCTTCAAAGTGAAATATATTACCAGGAGTTTAAAAAAAAAAAAACAAAAAAACACTGATTTTTTTTTTTTTTTTTTTTAATCCTGGAGAGTTTCAAGTCATTCCTCGATGAATGCTCCACAGCCTTCCCCAATTGTTACATTACAGAAGCACATCCCACACCTTTCCTTTCCTTGGAAACCCGTTTTCTGCACCTGGTTTCTATGTATCAGTAAAACAGCATCACAAATGGGAGCTTCGGAGATAATGGGATAAAAAGCAAAGTAAGGGAGGGAATAAAGATGCTTTATTTTGCAGATACCATCTGTCTTCTGCTGCAGGAGAAAAATGGAGTGGGTAAAGCCAGTTTAAAATATTTCAATGTATCACATATCTGAAAGGAAAAACAGCCTCAGAATCAACACACAATGCACCTGACCAGGCAAGAGATACTCTCCTCAAGACTTAGACTCACTCACTAACATTATCACACTCCCAAGACTTTTCAAACATAAGAGTCACTCAGGATTTTAACCAATATTATTCCTGAAAAGCTCACAACAAGTCAAAACTCCAAACTGCTATTTATTCCTGATGGGATTACACAGCAGTTATGATGCTTTTAAAGCTTCTCTAAATACTGACCAACTGATCCTCAGGAGTTCTGATAATAAACAATCAATTAATATTGCCCCCTCTTTAATTACTAGGAAACTGAGGCAGAGATGGGTTGAAGGACAAGCCAAAAGCATCAGTGGGATTTGCTGTCAGTGGGATTAAGAGAGCAATCAACAGGCTGCATTAGAATCATTTAGGTTTTGGGAGCAGCAGATTGAGCTCTCTAAGCACCACCAGGAGGAAAGACATCCCTCAAAAGCCACTCTCCATCTCCAGGAGCATGGCCAAAGGGGGATGGTCCCACCATGTGCAGGGTTTCTAAGGTGCTTCCAGCAACACAGGCTTCCCTGTTGGACAGAAAACCTTAGATCCCAGTACTGTCACAGTTTCTGTGATGTTCAGCTTAAAGATCCAGTTTGCTTTCAGCAATCACTTTTTGGTTTTTTTCTTAATCACACAAAAAGCATATTTTAATATGTTCATCTCCTTCCAGGTCTGAGAACTCTGTTGTCTGTTCTGGTCAATCCTTAATGCCACCAGTCATCCCAAGCCAGGCCTTCAGGAGGAAATGGCCACTGAGATCAGCAGCTAATGCCACAGACCAGCTCAACCCAAAATTCATTTACACAGTAAGATTAAATCTATCAATATTTGATGCACTTTCCTGAATGACTTTCAGAAAGGAGAGGCAAGTTTGAGCAGCAGAGTGTGACCTTCTGGGGGCAGAATGACAGCCTTCAGCACCTTAATTCTGTTCAACCGGAGTCGAGATTCAGAGTTATTTCCCCTGCCAGATTACTTTTTTGCAGAACTATAGGAGAATGTTTTAGCCTCTTCACCTCCTGGTATGATTGACAACCAGCAGAGCTTAAAAACCAAGATTAAATTTGCATCACACCCACACTAAAAGCTGAGAAAACATTTCTCTTGCTGTCCCCAACACCACACCACCCTTTGGGCTTCCACACCTGCAGTGTCCAATTCTACCTTGCTTGAACACCTTGAGAACAGACTGTGATCAGACACAGAAGTGAATGCTGCTCTTATCCCACAGCTTCCCCTGTTCAAGGGCTCAGCAGGCTCCACTCCTGCTCCTGAATCCAGCCTTGATGTATCAGTGCCCCAGCTCCTCAGAAATTCTCTGTGTGGAGTCACAGATGCCACCAACCACGTATCTGTGTTTTAATGGACTAACATCACAAGGAACATGAAACCCACTTGGGGGTAAAAAAAAGTCTCTTGAAGTTCCTCTCTGTCTTCTTAGATCTCAAAAATCACCTGCACTGCTTCCTGCCAACCCACAGACCTCCCCATGTGCCTTGCTCACATCCCTTTGATCAGACATCCCAAACCATCCTTCCTTAAAGCTTTGCTCCTTTGAAAATAGCATGGCACTGCAGGGCTTCACAGCTGCTGTGCCTCTACCCCTCCAGGTTAGTTAAGAAGTCCAAAAAACAGATTACTTTCCCAGCATTTGGCCTTCACCTGGCATGTGCCAGCAGTGCTGCATTTCTTTTTCTTAAACACAAGGAGAAAACCTAGGGGAGAATGAGGCTGTGTAGGTATAAAAGAAATGGAAAAATAAAAGTCATGGCTTGCAGAAAAGGCTTCAGTGCTAGGGAAGAGAACTTGAGGAGCTCTCCTCTGTGCACAGCAGTGGGCACTGAATTCCTGCCCAGCCTGCAGCCTCCCAGCAGAGAGCCAGGGAACACAACAAGTGTCCCACACAGCTACAGGGAGCCAGGATCCAGCTACAAAAAACTGACCCTGTCCAGACACTGCTGCTCTCCCTGTGCCATGGGAAAAAAACAAGTCTCGAAGCATTTCTGTAGGAAAATCTTAGAGAAAAACAAGGGGTTTTTATTGGAAAATGGAAAGGAGGGGAGAAAGGAGGGGAGACACCAGACCCAGGAAAGAGTGTATATTGGGAAAAACTCTTTTTATAGCAGATGCTCATCAGGAGAGTGCTGAGGGAATCTGTGGCCCAGCTGGCTTTCCTTTTTTTCCCTGGAAGGAGAGAAGGTGTAAACGTGTCCTGCTCAGCCAGAGAAGTCCCTGTCACACACTGCTCCAGCTGCAGCACAGTTGGAAGTTTGCCTCGCCAGCAGGTTTTCCCATTCCACCCAGAATGCCCCAAGCTTATCGAGCCTTCTATCCCAAAATCCGAGGAAAACCCTGCAGCCTCCTCAGGCACCTCACTGAAGTCACCCAGGAAAAACGGGAAGAGTTTTTTTGACAAGGATGCAGTTACCAGCTGGTTATCAGTCGTTAAGCAGACTATCATTTCTCCAGAGTGCAATGCTTTGTTTAAAAAAACAAACAAACAGTAACATCACACATGCACAAATGTGCAGGCTGGGTTCAGAGCACCCTCATGATGTGTTGATTTAATTATTGTAACATTTCCCACTGTGCTGTGCAGAAAGATCATCTGTGAAGAGCTGAGCAGGGTGCAAATATTTAAATCACTTGATTTCCAGCTCACCACCTCAACAACTCAGAGGCTGGTTGAATCCATGAGGTGCTGAGTCCTGTAAATGATTTGTGGTGCTGGACTCCAGCGTAGGAAAGGAAGTGTAAATGACCATTACACAAGCCAAGGCAGAGAGGAGCTTCACGTGGATTTAAAAAGCTTTAGTCTGTAGTTCTGGGCTTGTTTTCCAACGTGAAATAAAAATTGTAAATGTAATAAGAATTCAGTGGAAATAAATTAGAAAACCCACCAACAAATTCTGCCCCAAATGACCTCAATATCCAAATGAAGCAACTGTTCAGACACCCACTGACCCTGTTCCCAGAAGCAACCTCCCAAATCATTTTATAATGCACTGTCACAATTTCCTGACAGCAAATCCAGGATGCCTGATTGTCCATGTGCAACACTATTTCCCTGACAGTCCCAACAATCCCATAACCTTGCCAGTACAATCCAACCTGCAGCCACACCTGTTCTCCCCCCTGCCCTCCCTTGCTCAGGACCCTCACAAAGAAAAGCCTGTGGTCACATCACACCAACAGCAACCTGCCTCCTCTTGGAAAGACAAAGCTCCACCTTTGGGATCCAGTGGGCAGGGGATGAACTGAGTCATTTGAGTGCTTTAGTGAAGCCAAAGTTCTGCAAAAGAGCTTTCAGAAACCACTTCTCCACTGTGCAGCAATTTGGGCATATTTAGCCTAGGACACAGTGGCTTAGACAAAGCTCCAGTTACTGGGATGGAACACACTTTGCCACAGTATATAATTAATAACCCATACACAGTCAACACACTTGTTTAACAACAAAAGACTCAGAGCCCACATGCACCATTAGGAAGCAAGTGGGAGCAGAACATTATGCAGTGCCAGTCCAATTAAACTTAAAATCTATGGGAAAGGAGTAAAAAAGCATACAAATATTACAGCCAAGTAGACTAATAGCCCACAATCACAATTTTAGTCTGTGTCTCAGGCTGTCAAAGCACTGAGTAACTGTCCAATTAGTCATGGGAAAGAATGGCTGCTGCACTCAGTACGAGTGAGAATGTTTCAACACCGTCCCCCAGAGTTCCTCCCTCTGTGCTCAGCAGCCCTTCCACATCTCACAAGCCATCCATCACTTACCTCAGACCTGCTCTTTTTTCAACCCATTCTCTAATTTTAGTTTGCTCCACCTAAGCGTTGCTCTCCATTGGGCAGAGTTTGGATCCTGCTTTTTGTTTTCCTGTTGGTGACCTTGTACAGGGTGGGCTAATTCCCCAAGCAATAAATTTGCTTGAGTTGGGAACAGAAGAATCAGGAGCAAAATGCTAAGGAAGAAGGGGGTGACCCACCACAACATCTCTGGCTCCTGGGAGCCTGGCTCACCATCAGGTGCAAAGGTTCTGCTTTTGGCCACCAGCTGCAAGCCCACACGGGGATCAGCATCTGAGCCTGGTCAGGCCTGCTGTAACCACATCTTTCCAGCTTAAATATCCTCACACCTTGCTGGCTTTGGTGCAAATGCTGTGGCACTTTGCCCACTCGTGGCTTCCCCATGGCTATCCCAGGGCAGGGGCAGGACACACAGCTCCTATAGATACCCCAAGCTTTTACTTTCACTTTTCACTGCTCTACTTTGTCTTTCCTAAAAGACTTTCCTGATTTTATCTTAACCACTTCGAAAAACACTATTTGCCATCTTTATAACATGCTGGAAAAGCTTTTGAAAGGCAGACAATGAGCTGGCTCTGCTCTCTGCAAAGCCTCAATCAAGAGGGAAATGGCAGGCAATCTTTCACGAATACAAAAGCAATGTTTCTAAGGGACCACAGTTAATCTATGCCAAACACCTCTGAACAACTGGAAGAGTCATGTGCTCCTTTTTTCATTTAACAGATACAATGGAGTTGTTATTCTGCCTCCGTGTTTTCCAGCATACACTAAATTAACCCGTGTCACCGAAACGCCAAGGGAGTTCAGTGCAGAGAAGCACTTGTAACACAGTCTACAGCAGGAAAAACTTCCATCCCTGTCTGAAGAAAAGCAAAGGAGCTGTAAGAAAACCTGTGAGCATTCAGAGAGAGGTGAACACTACTCTCCACTGCTCTATCAGTGTTTTTCACATTAGCTCTCAGGAGCACAGTGTGACTGCAAAGAGCTTGAAAATTACTTATGCTAGAATAAGGCACTTCATGAAGACTTGCACATCAAAAGCGGAGTTGTAGAGGTCATGCAGGAGGATTTACAGTGCACAGGAAGGTGGGAGCATCCTCTACACAGCCTTTTCTTGGCATTTTCTTTGCCAGAGGGCAGCCAGAGCTCTGCCCTTTCAGATGGCAATGCTCCTTTAAAACATTATTTAGGTTTTCCACTTGGCCATAGATCCCATCATTTGTGGCAAGGCTCAGGAACTGTATCAGGTGTTTTATAGATTTTCTTCAAAGAACAAATTACTGCCAGCACTGCCACCACCTGTACTGTCTCCACTTAGTTACTCCCAGACACATCCAATTCCTCCTTAAAAGCCCTGACCTAAGAATGATGGATCCATCAAAGCAGGACATTTACTCACAACTCAGAGCCACACAGAGCCCCACCAGCCCTGTCACAAGGCAGGTAGAAACTAGGGATGCTCCAGGGAATAGTTTTCTGGAACCACTCAGAACACTGAAGTGAAGCTTATTTCTTTAGGCAGCCCTTCAGGATGGATTTTGGTCACAATAAAGAAGACTGGCAGAGTTTAAAAATGATCTGGCAAGTTTATCTTAAAAAAAATAAAAAATATGGAGACTGCAAGGTCTTGCCTACACAGGATTTGAAACCTTTGCAGTGGGTACACGTGGTTTGGATTTGTACACACCACGATTACAAGTGACAGAATAACAGGATTTCTTTCTGAGTTGACCCACAGAGTGATCAGATCTGAGAATCTCTTCCCAGCCATATCTTGGGGTGTGCATTGCACACACCTCACCTTCACGTTTCAGTTCAGGGCAAACATTAAGGAGTGAACTCAGCAAGACCACAAATGCTCACCGACATCGTGGATGAAGCGCTCGATTTTCGACTGCATCCCCCAGTATCTGAACTCCACTTTACACAGTTTGTATGCACACATGATGGGGTATTTCCCAGGGTTGTTCTTGTACTCTTGAATCCAATCTTCTGAGAGGGGCCCTCTTTTAGTCTTCACTGATTTATACAGCTTTGGATCCTCCTCAGCTTTGTACTCATGGGGAGGGATAGGATCTTTAACAATATCAATGGGATCTATAGAAAGAGAATGGATACAGTCAGACGTTTCCTTTTCCTGAGCAAAACAAGAAAACATGGTTTTTCATGAGTTATTTCTGTTTTAGTAAGTACCAGAAGCATTACAGCAATTTAGTTTCTTCTTACTTACACTTAAACAACTGATATTTAAATTGTTTATACACTGCTGCTGGGCAGAGATAGCTCTGCCAGAGGAACGAGCACACAGAGTTCCAGCAAACAGAGGCTTTGCTCCAAATAGATATTTTTGCCCACAGTAACTGCAGATCCACAGCACTCTGGCAGCTTTGCACACTCTGTCTTTCCAGCTCCACACAGATCTGTTGCACATTCCACCTTCCAGCTTTTCTAGTATCACTCAAAGTGCTGCAGCTGTCTCAGCCAAGACACTTAAATACACCTGCCCTGCTATAGAAAAGACATTCCCCACAGAACACCTCATCTTTGGGTCCATCAGAGGAGGGGACTGGGAACTCCTCATCTGCTATTGTTAGGCCAGATGGACTGTGGAAGGCAGGAAGTTTAACTAAAGTCCTAATTAACAATCCAACAATGGAAACTGCAGCAGGAGTGCAGTGAATGGATGTATTTTAAAGACCTGCAACCCCCAGAGCTCAGCAGAAGCAGCTGAAGTTTGGATTGAAGGGCAGGATCACAGTTCCCAAGGAGTGACAGCTCTGTGACACCTCTCAGTGCAGCGGTGGGACTCGAGTCTGTTCAGCAGTGAAAGCCTGCTCAGACAGGCCCAGGAATGAGGACAGTTGAAGGGAAGTACAAAAGTACTTTCTTGAAATACTTCTGCCTTTTCTCATTAATTCCTTACATTAACTCAGTCTTCTAAAGACAGCTGTGCAGTGAGTGCAAACCTGAGTGAGGGCAGGACTAAAAGGAGAGGGAACAAAAATTAAATGCGCTTTCACGCTTCACAAGCGCAGACAGGAATAATTTTCATATACATGAAGGAGCTGCACAAATAAACAGCAGTATTTTCACAATTATACAGCTATTTTTTCCTCTTCTGAGGTTATTTCTATTTATTGCCCCAAAATCATTAGATGTCTTACTCCTCTTGGGAGCTGCATAAATAAGAGGGAAAGACATCAGCTTAAATTTACAGATGGGGGATTCAAATTATTTACACAGGATTTACATCAATCCTAGAAGAGAACTCTGCTATCCTCACCCTACTTGTTGTAACCCTACCTGCAGTGACACTGACAGGGTGCAGGTGTGTGTTTAGGGAGGATGGAAAGACAGATGGACACAACAAGGAAAAAAAGAAAAAGACAACACAGGAAAAAGGCCATTCACCTAAAATGATTTGTCTTTTTTCTGCAGCAGAAAGGTTGAACACGTTGTTATGGTCTCCTGGGTCAGTCTTGTAGTACGTCTCAATATCAATAGAGAACTTCTCCACAAAAGGACACGTGTACCTGGGAGCCAGGACAACACAGCTTAGAGCAAATCAGCCTCAAATCCCTTCACTCATGTTCTCCTTCAGATATGCTTAAAATACCAACTGGAAATTGTTCTTTAATAACTTCTTAAGGCAGGAGCTCACCAGTTTTCAGCACGGAGATAAATTTTGGGCCCACTATATTACAAAGTTGTGACACAGATACTAATACAAGGACACTCTGGAAATGAACCTGTGCAAGGAGAAAAGCAAAGATCCTGCCTGGAACCCGTGGCAGAATAAAATATGAACCAGTTCTGTGTAGCACAGGTTTCCTGGCCAACTGATTGACTCATAGGCATTTCCAGAGAAGAGATAAAAAACTGACTGGAAGTGAACTTTAATCACTTAAAAGTCAGACAGCTCCATTATATTCAGTCACTGGCAACAGCCCACATGTAAACATCAACTTCCCACCTTCCCAGGATTGATGTTACTTGCAGAGACCAGCTAAAACAGAACTAGAAAATTTTACCAGATTTTTTATAAAAATCAAAATACCCATTAAAGCCTTTTATTGTGCAAGATGACAGGAATACCAGATTTGTAAATCTGAAAAAGAGCAAATTTTCTAAACTAGAGTAACTGGCACAAAGGTTATTTATCCAGGGTAGCTGAAGTCCTCCCTGACAAAATCAGATAAAACAAGGAGGTCCCAGAGGGCTCCACAGAGCCTCTGGCTCTCTTCCCTCTGCAGGGTGAAAACCATAGGATGTAGGTTTGTTATTTTCTAACTAAATGACAGACAGTTCCCAGAAAAGAAGCGCTGCGATTATTTATTTTTTTATTAAGATTTTTCTTTCCCCTGTTCAAATGCATCCTGTCTTCCCTGACAGGATTCAGCATGACATCTGTCCCAGCACCGTGCACATTTATAATTTCCCTGAGCTTGCAGAGATCTGCAATGTTAACAGAACACACAGTGCAGGATACAAGACTAAATAAAAACCATTCACGATTCCCCAAGCTTTGACAGACAAAACAGCTCCACATTTTCCAGCAAGGAGCCACAAATTCTCAGGCAGCTGTGCAGTCACAGCCCAGGCAAACTCCTGAGATCAAGCACTGCACAGGAATTTTAGGACTTGACCTCAGTTGCTCTGAAGGATATTACTGGAAGGGAAAGGCAGTGCCAGAGAGTGCCATCGAGGCCTGCTTTAACCCAGGGGAAGAGGTGTGGCTGTTCTGCCCGGTTTTACCTGGTCCTCGTGTAAGGATAAGCATTCCAGGATTCCTCCTCGACACGCAGAGCTGCCTTGGGCAGGATGGAGCGGAACCAGCTGGGGATGTGCATGCCAATGTGGTAAACCTTGTGAGTGTACTGCCCACTGCCCCCCGGGCCATCCACGTAGGGCCTGTTCTCCAGGATCTCCACTCCACTGCCTTCCCCACATGTCTCCTCTCTGCTCTTTTTCTGAAAGGGGAAATAGATCACAAACACGTCACAAAAATGTTCATTTTCCAGGGAATCATATACAGGCTCTCAAAGCACCTGGGCACTGGGATGGTTGCCAGGACTCTTGAGCACAGCAGAGATGTAGCAGCACCCCAGCACTAAAATCACCAAACCTAGAGATTATGAAGGCAAAATTTAGAGACTCATCAGTCCAACATATAAATTTGATTTATTTGGGATCCTGAAATTATTTCCATTTGGATGCTGAGTTTGAAGGGAGATGCAATGACACCTCAACTCTGGTTCCTGGAACAGGACACACATCACACCCCAACCCTTGGCTCCAGCTCTGAACCACCCAACAGCACAAAACCCTTTTGCCTCAGCAGATGACACAGCCAGGGGGAGTTTGTCCAAGCTGGCACATCCCCGTGGTGATGTGAAGAGTCACACAGGCTCCTGGGGCAGCAGCACCTCAGGCTGGACACCAGGAAGGATTTCTTCCCAGGAAGAGTGGCCAGGTATTGGAGCCACCACCCCTGGAGGTGCCCAAGAAATGAGAGCACGTGGCACTCAGTGCTCTGGCTGAGTTGACAAGCTGGGAGTTGGACACAGGTTGGACTTGAGGATCTCAGAGGTCTTTTCCAAGCCCAGTGATTCCATGATCACAGTGATAAAGCCTGTTCTGTGACCTACACCCACGGGGTCTGGGGGTTTGCTGCAGGCGATCTGGCCCAGCAGCAGCTCTCCAAGAACAGCTTGGAGACTTTGCTCTGCTAATTAAGATATTTAGAAGAAACAACCCCAGTTTGCCAGAACGATCACTGCACCCCCTGGCAGCCTCCACATTTTGGCTTATTTGTAGGACTGTCCTTCAGTGAGAAACCTGGCAAAAATTCCCTCGATAAAAAAATACTAATTTCAATGCTTCTAAGATGAGCTAGAGGCAAACCAAATATTTATTAATTTCTCACACATTTCAGCAGATTGGATCATGTATAACCTTCATCATTTCCAAACAACAGATTCATTCTGTTAGCATTTTGAGATTATTGTTTGTATTTGAGAGCACAGTACTTTGGAAATTAAGGGGGAAAAAAGGAATTTTATACCAAGAATCAACTGTGAAATATAACACAATAACAACTCCTCATTTTTGGCATACGAACAATTCAAAGGATAACATGATTTAACAGAAAATTATTAATAAGATGCAAGAGATCAACTTCTTATCTTTTGAGGACAGGATGTTAAGTCAACAGAGCTGTTCAGAAGTAAATAGTCCTGTTTATAAAGAGCTCTCAAGTGATTTTAAATTTAAACAGCCATAACTGACAAACCTAAATAACTGACAATCTAAACAATCACTTCTTCCTGCCCCATAAACTGCAATAGAAAAAAAGCTCCAGAAAAACAGAAAAGTACTTTTTTACAGTTTATTTCTAACACTCAGCTGGCAGTTCATTAAAGCACACATCCTCTTCTAACAAACTACTGCCTTTCAGTTCTTATATAAGCACTGACCAAGTCCTGTACAAATATTTATGACAATAACATTAAATAATCTTGATGACCCCAAAATCTGGTTAATTCAAACGTCTCAGAAAAGGCAGTAACCCAGCCAGCACAGTGAAAGGGTCAGACAGAATAACTGCACAGCATCAGCTCTGAACAGTTGATACAAATTATAGAGATTTAGAGTTTTATTATATGGCAGAAGCACATGGAAATCATAAGCAGAGGGAAGATGAGTTTTCTTCATGCCAAGTTATTCAAAACTCCCTTCTAGACTGCACAGTTATAGCAATTCCAGTCAATGCTGCAAGTCCTCATTTGGGACCAAAATCCACTGAGGCTTTTACTCACTAACACTACCATTCCCCATTTCACTTCTCCCCATTCAGCTGCTTTTAACAAAAACTTCTCTGCATGGAGATGAGCTGCCTGGCTCTCACCCTGCAGCTGGAACCCTGCAGAACCAACAGTACTGGTCAATTTTTGCTGTCCATGAATGATTCCATCAGCAGCTTCTCCACACAACCTGGAACTGGTGATGCTCTGATGGGAGGAGAGGCGAGGGTGGCACAGTGTCATTGTCCCAGCTCACTGTGAGAGAAGTGAGGAAGGAAAAACCAAGTTCACTGAGACTCTCTGTGAAAGGCAGTTCACGTCCCACTTCTGAATTGTGGTTATTTTATTCACTTCTCTGCAGCTGCAGCAGACTGCAAACCCTATTCTGGGAGCAGGGTCTGCTTCCTCCTCCAGCCTTTGCAGATGACCAACTCCAGCCCACAGCCTTGTCACCCAGTTACAAACCTCAAGCACATTTTGGCCCTTTACATCCCTTTTCCTTGTCACTTATCTACGTAAGATACAAGGGCAGCAAGAACATTTTCTCAGATGAATGTGAAATAAGAGCTGGAGCTCTGTTGACAAAAAAAAAAAAAAAAATCGAAAATTATATCCCAAACTATCTTTAGAGTCAGGACTTTTGAGTCAGGCCAAATTTATACTCATAACACACCACACTGCTGGGAAGGATAGTATGATCAAAGAGAAACTCCCCAGGATAAACCCACACAAAGCTGCTTCCCAGCCCTCCAGGCTCTCACACTTAGCAGTTGGCTTGCTGAGAAGACAACGAGCTGCAGTGAAGGAAGGAAGGGCCAAGAGTCAGGAGATGGAGAATTCAATTATGACCAGTCAGAAAAGACAAAGAGAAAACATGTTTCTCATATAATAAAAATAAAGACTTTAGCCACATGCACTTGAGAGACCAGGATGGTACTCTGGACATAAGTGGTGCTGTGAAAGTGAAGCACTTGTGGGAGTGAAGAGCAATTTGCTCTGCAGCCATGCAGCCTCTTCGTGTCTACTGTGCCTGAGCTACAGCCTGGAGAGGACTTGCTACAAGGAAGTGGTCTGTAAACAACAATTAAAAAAATAACCCTCAATGAGGAAAACATTTGGCTTGAGAGGCAGGACCTCTCCAAGGAGTATCTGCTGGAGGTGCTGATGTGCAGACACTTGAGGGTCAGTCTCAGAGGTTTCAGCCTCAGAGAGAAGTGGAGACTTTATTTAGCAGATTACCTGAGTCATTGCTACTCACCACTGACACAGCATCTTCCCCCTCTATAAATACCTGAGGAATGGTCCCCAACAAGATCAAAGAGTAGCTAACAGCCTTTATATGCAGGTTAACTAACCCATGATAACAGTAAACCATCTTATATTGTATTACAAGAGGAAATCCAGTCATCCCTTTCCTAGTCCCTCTCTCCTGCTGATGACACTCCATGTTCTGCATGGCCCCATCAATAGCTTTTCAGGACAGATGGTGACACAGATCCCTTCTAGCTAAAGTAATAGCATTAAATTACTCATAACAGGGAACCCAGAGAAGCAGATGCACCATGATTAGCAAGAATGCCAGTTACTTAAAGGCTTCTATTAAAATAAATCTCTTGGCACAGCAGCATAGCATGGGACACAGCACATGACCTCAGCACAACAATCACAGATGAATAATTCCCATGAATATCACTTAACCACTGGGCCAGCCTAACCCCATTTATCATCTGCCCTTCTCAACAGCAGACAAACAGCTGTAAACAGAGCCTTTCCACAGGCAGGTTCATCACTCCTCAGATCTTCCATCTCCTTTGCCAGTTAAGAAATGGGTCTGCACACCTTGCAAAGCCTTAGTCCAGCAGCCAGCCTGGCCCAGGTGAACAGAACCAGGTGACTCAATGCAATTTGTTTGTTTTTCTAGTGGGACACAGCTCCATAAAGAAATGAGAGCTGATGGCAACAGAAACCTCCATAGCCCAAGGAGTCCCAGCACAGCTGAAGGAACAGCACTCCCAGGAATTCAAAATGCTGGATGAAACAGTTAGGATGTGGCTTATTGGATCAGCTGGAGAAACGCACAAGTCAGGCTGTGTAAATTAAGATTGTCCTGTAATGTTTTGCTTTTGGGGAATTAGAAGAAAAATGGCCCTATCAACCAACTGAGAACACCGAGAAGACTATTAATCTACACCAGAGTCCTCCTGGTGTTCCTGCCCTGGAACCCAGCACAGGCTGCTCACAGGCTCAGCTCCACAAGCAGAGAATCTCTGCAAGGCTGACAGCAGCACTGCACACAGCTCAGCTGCTTTAGCTCCTCCTGAAGTTGTCTGTTTTTACTGTAACTACTCTGAGCACTGCAATGGTCCTGCAGAGAACAGTATGGACAGGGTAGGCTGCACGGTGATAATGGGTGAGCCGGGCAGGTTCTAGCTTTCAAAAATAGATTGTAACTACACTCTCACCTTGTTTACCACTGATTATTGTTTACAGTACAACCTCTCAATCTAAGTAAGTGAGACAGTGATTACAAAAGGTTGGAATGCTTTAGCTTCCTGATGTTGCTCTTACTTCCCTTCAGCAGTGCAGTCACACAGTGCCACAGGACCCACGAGAGTTCTGATCTGAAATTACTCCAATTATGAAGACTGACAGCACCATGCCTGACAGACCTATCATCCACGGGTAAGGAAGACACAAATCACTGTCTGCAAACCATAACCAGAAGACTTTTTTGAGGTTTTTTTTTTTTTCCCTCCAGCTCCCATTTGGAAAGGGGGTATTTTGATAGTCTGGACAAAACTCTTCTGGGAGAATGCATTAAAATAACACTGAACTCTCAGGATTTTTTTAGCCCACTTAGAGACAGATAGGGGTATGAGAAGTTTCCAGCCAGCTGATGGTTTCGGTTAACAAGGACAGCAAAGACATCTCTGTAACCACAGAACAAGAACATGACAGCAAATATCCCCAGAGGACCCTGCTAACATACTTGCTCATATTGTTGTGGCAAGGGAGGCTAAGAAAACATTCTCTATGACCAATTACTATTTTTTTTATTGTTTTGGATGCTAAGGCTACCATAAACACCAATTAAGTCCCCAGAAACAGACCCTTCCTTTGGGAAGCAGAGAAAGCATGAAGTGCCTCACACAATTCAGCAGACCACAAAAATGCCTGAAGCTGCTCAGAGAGATGACTCCTGCCATTACTGGAGAGCTCTTAAGACCTGTTTTCACTAACCAGACCTGTTCTGTTCAGTTTTAGAAAGAAAGTGTAAAGGCACCTAAGGTATAAACAAAATTTAGGCTGAGGGAGAGGAATAAACTCTTTGTTCTCAATCTCTTCCATATGCTAAGGGAAAAATATTCCCAACTATCTCCAGTTGAACATCACTTAGGCTGAGGGATAATTCTCTCTCACAATTGATTTTCCAAAGTGGTGTCTTCTTCCCACCACCAGGAGCCTTCCTTGCTACGCTGCAGCATTTGCCCACCAGCCATCCTCACTCCCACCTGCAGTCACCAGGAACAGAGGAGGTACCAGTGACACTGTGACTGGGACCTTGCACGTGGTGAACTTTGACAGAAAAGCTGGGAGAGGTTCTGAGAAAAGCAGCCTGTTGGTCACAGCCATGTAATTTGGCTTGTTGTGGCAATATCAGCAGTCAAACACCACAAACAAACCAGCCCAAAACATGACAGCACCTTCCAGCCATTGCTGCCAGAATTAAACAGCGCCTAAAACCAGAAAGCCAATGGTGGACACACTGGAAAACACTGAAAGGTCCTGGAAGTAATGGTTGGTTTATTCTTGCCGGGTTTTCCCAGCACAGGATCGCTGCCCGTGGCTCTCCTGCCCAGGAGGGTGTGCCTGCTCAGGGTGTATCGGCTCAGCCGCCTGTGCTGCGGAATGACTCAGCTCTGGGTTCTGTTAACCACTCCTTCACGAGCATTTGAGCTGACATCTAATTCATTACGAGCAATCTGCTTTCACCACCAGCAACCTTCTGCCTGCTGATGCAGATATCTGATAGACCAGGCCCCATTCACGGTCACTATTTACTGCAGGTAATCAAAACCTACATCTTTGACCATGAAAACAAAGTACCGCAGTTTCATACTTTACAACTTGTTCTTCTCTTTTCTTCACATGTGTGTCAAAGACCTGAAACACTCAGTTGAAATCATATCACCATAACCAGGGCAATACCTGAACAAAAAGCTTTGTTCCGAGTGAAGGAAGGGAACAGAGATGGAACTATTCCACTTCTAGAGAAGTCGAGATGCAGAACTTCTCATCCCATCAAAACCAATGTAATTTTACCAGTGCACAATATTCTGAAAGCAAACAGGAAGTTTACAGGAACTAAACTAAAAATATAAATCACCCTTACTGTTACTTATACTGTAGAGTGCTGAAATACAACAGCACACACAACTTCTGTCTGCCAAAGACCCAGTCAGGACAGCTGAGTCCCCTCACATAAAAAATCACAGACTCAACAGAAGAGCACATTTTGAAGAAGGAGAAATTAATCTGAAGACACAGAGCTGCTGACAGGACTACATCCAGTACGCAGATGTTTGAATCCCCATTTCAGCACCCTAACCATTTTGTGACAGTGCTCTTTGCTGGGCTGGAGTAGGGACCTCTATCAAAATTCAGCAAAAGAGTCCTCAAACAGGGAAGCTTCTGTTTTGGCAGGAGTTGAGAACAATCTTAATGGTTATATTAGAAAGACAATCTAAAAGGTAGGCAGGGGATCTCCTTTAATAATGGGAACCTGGTTATCCCAAGGACACTTTTAACAGAACTTTTGAGCCTGCACTTTGTAAGAAACACAACAATTACATCAAGCTGGACTGGTAGTCTCTCAACCACAAAACTGCTGGAGGACAGCAGGGGACTTGTGAGCTTTGCTCTTGTACCTCAAAGCAAGGCTCCCTCGGACTCATCGTGCACTGTGAAGTCAAGCCCAACCCCAACAGGATTCCCCACTCTCCCCCTGAAGCTGTGGGCACCACAGGACCCTGCTTTTGTTCACACCATGAGCACCGCGTTTTGCATGCAGGCAACTTTAAACTGCATCTTGTGTTTCCATGGCAAAGGGAGGGGCCGCATCAGCAACCCTCTGGGTTTAGTTTGGGCCATCCTCACTGAATCCGTGCTGGGAACAGCAATCCAGTGATGTCACCAGTAACCATGGTGCCCACAGCCGAGCCTCCCCTGTGCCCTTTGTGCTCTAACATGCATCCTTCACGCGTGACAATTACTTTAATCCAATTAGTGCTGTTAAAAAAACTTAAAAAAAACATGAAGGGCCATGTCAATACTTATTTCGGGAAGGAAGGTTAGTTTGAGTCAACAAGATAACGATCAGAACACGAGGCTTTACAATAGCACTTTGAGCCTCATTGCTCCTCCAAACACACAGGAATGACCTGAAACCCTGGGGACAGGGGAAAGAAATCTCTTCCTCATCAGCAGCTTCATTAATAAAGGCAAAAGAGCAGCTGTTTTAAAATCCCCCTTGCAGGTTTGATCAATGGCTGGGCAATACGAAGTGCTTCATTCCAGCCAGGCACTACTCTGTCCCTGAACGCTGATGCCTCACTAGCTGTACATAATTCTGATAGTAACCATAAAGAAGTTACTCTCTGTTTTCCCAAACCAGCACTGATCAGCTCCAACTTCCAGGAGGGTTCCCTTTTGGATCCTTCCCAGCTCCTCAGGGAGATGCCACCTGATCACTCCTGCCTGCGTCAGGGATTTTATGGGGGGAATCTTCCCTAAAGTTTACCAGGCAAGAATTTGGACTGCCAGACCAGCCTGTAACCTCTCTCAATTCACCCAGCACACAAGAAGATGTCACCCAAAAGGGTCTCTGTGTCAGAGAGAGGCACAGGCAGAGCTGCACAAGCAAAACTGGGCGTGCAGGAGGCCCTGAGGACGGGTCCTCTCTCACCCAGGCATGTGCACATTACCCGCACTGCATCTGCAGCACCAGCAGCACCAGCACTCCTGTAATGGAACACCTATGATTTTTTAAAAAGCCCTGAAAGCTGAAGGCAGGCCGGGCTGTCAGTGTCAGGCTCCCGCAGGGCAGAGCAGCACCACGAGCAGCTCCACTTTGTACGAGCGTTGTAAGCACTGCATTATTTAGAATCAGGGCTAGATATTAATGAAGCTGCTTGTACAAAAACAGGATCTTTTGGGGACAATCAATTGTGCAGGGTCATAAAAAATTTACAGCATTAAGAGAACCTTTCTCATGGCCACTCATTAATCACTTCGCCTTACAAAGACGCCCAGTCATACTCCTTTAGAGTCAGGGCTGGATGTGCCAGAGGCACATGAATTAGGGATCACTTTATAATGGAGATACCTCAAACTTGTTTACCCCACATGCCCCATCTTTCAAAATGTCTACTACACTTCCAGCTCCGTATTTCATCCACTCTAAGTATTTCCTTCTGTGTCTTTAAACTGATTTTTCACCGCATTAACTATTCCACAGATGCTGTCTGTGAGAATTACTGTCCCTGGTTTAAAGGGAGGCAAAGCAAGCTGCCCATTACTATATTGTGAGTCAGAGACAAAATTTCAACTCGGGGTGCTCTGGATCAAGTCTAATCCTCTGACTACATCCCTTATACTTTAGGGACCCAATGCAATTGTTCACTAACAATGGGCTGCGTGCTAAAATACTGCAGGACTGGCTTAAAGAAATCCCCACAGTCCTCCTAATACTTAATTCATTACTTGCCTTCAGGTATTTGAAAAAGGGAAAACCTAATCCCAGCCGATTTTTGTCCTTTTTTCATAAGAATAAAAAACAATACACAAAGAAAAAGTTTTTGACAGCCAATAAGCTCAGTAGGATTGGCAGTGCTGTGTGCTATAGTAAAATCAGTGCAAATCTGAAGTTTAAAATTGTTTGTGTTATAACATTATCTCAGCTTCATTCACTGTTGTTAAAAGAGAGAGAGCACATGAACTGTCTCAGGCAACATGAAGTTCACTACCCTAAAATCAATCTTTTTTGAAACATGATATAGAATCCCAGAAAATGTAAGAATTCAAGGACAATGACTATAAAACAGGAAAAAAGTAGATGTAGAAAAGGTGTTTGCTCCTTCTGTATGTTTTCCCAAAATGATAACCTGTTTGGGTGTCACTGTCACCTGTGCAACTGAGACCCCAAGTCTGGTACCACCAAACAGAACTGTACCACCCTCGTCCTCAAAACTAAACAAAAAACTAAGCTCACTCTCCTCCTCCAGAAGGATGCAAATCCTCATGATCACAAAGAAAAGGTTATGAAAACCAGAGGAAGAGAGAGAATACAGAGCCACAGGTTTCAACACTGTAGCACAGAAATCAGGGGAAAAGCTTCAAACGAGGTTTTGCTTTTAGACTTGTGAGCCTTCCAGGGTCTCTGGAGCCATCAGCAGCATCACCTGCTTTAAAACTGAAGCATAAATGTCTGTCTGTGCAGATGGCCAAGGCATCTGCACGCAGAACAAAAATAATCAGCCAGCCAGTTCTTCAGTGTCCAGAGATGAAGGGTTAGTTTGCTTTCCCCCACTCAATCAATCCTTCACCATCTGCTGAGCCTGCTGGCAACTGCCAAGCAGAGCTGAGGGTTTAAGGGACATGACTTTTGCACCTGGGTATCACGACAGGGCCTCAAGAATTGCCATCAGCACCAAGCAGAATTTTAAGTCTGTTCTCAAAGGTGCTTCGTGAGAGCTACATGGAAATGAAGGGGAAAATAGGACAGAGCAGGTGTCTGGAAACTGAGATGATGGACAAACCATGATCCTCCAGCAAGGAGGAAGGTGACTCAGGATACTCCATCAGCAGTCAGGACAGGAGAGCGCAGCACACTGCAGATGCTTGGAACACGCTTTGATTTTTCAGGGAAGGCAATAAATGCAAAGCCCTGAAGGATGGTAGAGGAGAGGCTCATGTTAAAACATGAGAGAAGCCCTCAATTCCCAGGATCCTGCCTGAGTTCAGCTGGCAGTGTTGAGCAGATGGGTTATCTTCCATGCAGTGCCTCAAACACAGCCAGAGGCCTTTCCCAGTCATGGACCCTCAGAGTGATGAATGACAAAGTATTAAAGTTATTAACTTGAAAGGATGACACTGCATCTTAAAATAAGTCTCATCCTCAAAAGGTAATCACTAGGTCCAGCAGAATATTTTTAAAGCACACTATCTTTGGAGGAAGGTCACAAATACCCAGAGAAATCTGTGTAGACAAAATGAGGACCAGAGTTATTTACAACAGACAAGATAGCTGCGCACACTGATATAAAAATAAGTTTTAATAACAAGAGGAATTCTCTAGTCTTATGAAAGGGTCAGAAGGGCAGCAGTCTCTCGGAATCTCATGGCATATGGAAGCACAGTAATGAACGTTATTAAGATGATAAAAGGACTGACCTTTGGCTAATAACATCCTGACAAACGCATTCCGGGCTCGGATTCCAAGCCTTTATGAAACAGAGACTTTACGTTAATGTGTGCATTGTTTGTGGGGTGAGGAGGAGGAGGTGCACAGAGAGGAAGGTTCCCTGAACACACAAGGAAAGGATGCCAGTGTTCCTGGAAAGGATTGCTGCAGAGACAAAAATATGCAGGATTCAGGAGGGGAAGAACTGAGAGACCCTTTAATAAGATCTCTCTAATGTGTAACACAGATCCTTTGTGCCCAACAGGATTCACCTTGCAGAGACTGAAATAGCACACACGACTCAGATGTGATGTGCAGAATCTGAGAACAGAGTTCTCAGCTCAAAACTGCTGCAGGAAGAAATACAGTTCTTCCCTCCATAAAATTCCCTCCAGTGCTCATCTCCAGTTCCTCTCTGCTTACTCTAAGACAGCAGCCTGCAGCTTGCCCAGACCAAACCCCTCCCAGTTCCATGGACAACTGTCCAGGCTGAGTTCATTGAGAAACTCTCACCCCTGGAAGCAGGACTGGCTTTTAAATGTGCACACAGATTTCAGGGAAAAGTTACATTAATAGAGGTACAAAGAGTGATTTCACTGTTTTGAAATATTTTGCCTTTATTCACCAGAATAAAACCAGGTCACAGCAGGAAGGAAGATTGCTGGTTCTTAGCTCAGATATAAAATGAGTATGGTTTAATTTGGACCTCAAAAGAGACAAAACCTCAGCAATGATGCAAAAAGGCCTTGTGCCTATGGAAAAGCTAAACCCAACTGCTCTGGAACAAGGGCTCCCAACCTGGAGAGGCTGACAACGCTGCGTGAGAGGTTTCCCATGGAAGGATATTGAAAGTCTGAAATTTAATAGAGAAAAACAATTCAGTTCAGATCTGCTAGGCTTCAAGCAAGTCGAGGGTACATTAAGTCCTTGCTGTAATGTAAAATTAACTTATTTAGGGAAGAATTTAAGGGCTACTTAAAGTGCTGAAACCACTGACTGTAGATAATATTTCAAAGCCAGCAGAAAGCAACTTAGGAGACTTTTTGCTCTTTCACCTCAAATTAAAAAAAAGAAAAATTAAAAAGCAAAGCAGCAGTCCACTCATTTCAGTTTTCACAACTTTATACACCAGCCTGGAGAACTTATAAGAGAAATT
Source organism: Sitta carolinensis (assembly GCA_032173965.1). Taxonomy (NCBI): domain Eukaryota; kingdom Metazoa; phylum Chordata; class Aves; order Passeriformes; family Sittidae; genus Sitta; species Sitta carolinensis. The sequence goes on along the minus strand of CM063296.1, from coordinate 2,453,597 downwards.
ACAGAGCAACACAGGCATGCACACGATGATTTATTGCACGTCTCACCTGCCCAATGGCGCAGAGAAGCAAGAGAAATGTGGATTATATACTGCACAATTTTAATTCTCCCATCCAGTAAACACAGCAAATATGAGTACAGCCTGTTCCCATTTAATGGAAGGATCCTTTGCTATTTGGGCATGATGCTGCTTACATCAAATGTGGTGGAAAGTTCTGCTGAGAATTCTAAGAATAAGAAGGGATTGTTCTCTCATGAAAATAGATGATTGAGCCTTCCACTGCAAAGCAAAAATCTACCTGAAAATGCCTCTGAAAAGTGATGATAATACTACAGCTTGAGTCTGAACATCCCTGCCTACAAGGCTTTGAAACACCACTTCCACCACAGGGCACAGAGGAGAAGGCCTTTCGGAAATCTTCCATTTGGACAATGCTGAAATCTAAGAAAATCTATACCTAGGGAAAAAAAAAAAAAAAAAAAAAAAAAAAAAAAAGAAGGAAAAAAACCCAAACCAGCTTTTTACAAATCGGTTTGGAATTTAACAGGAATTTAATTCTCACTCATGAGCTTGAAGGTAAATGAGTGATCAGGTACATACTTGAGGCTCCCTAAAACCCTTGAGGAACAATCATGACATCTCCTTTCCCACTGCTGGAGAAGTGCTTCTCACAGGACCACGCTGCCTGTGACTCCAGCAATAATGCCACTGTTCCATACATGACAAATGTCTTCGAAATTAACCTTTTCCTTTTAAGAATCACTCCTCTTCCCAGGAACTACTTCAAAACATTCTGTTCTACATTTCAGCCACAGATTTCTCAGAAATGCCTCTTCACTGCTGCTTTGCAGGGATATCTCAGCTTGTTCCCATAAGGGAGCTCAACACACTCAACTTACTTCTCCTGTGGCCTCTTCAGGCATTTCACAGGAAATTTAAAAGGACAGACATGAAGCACTTTCTCATTCTCTGAAAAGGACAAAGTCATGCTCCACACTGCTCCTTCCCCAGTGCCTCTCTCAAAGACAAAACCTCCACTTTTAAATCAAACTGAAGAAAACATTTGATACCCAGGTCTAGGAAAAGCTCACATTGAAGCCAGCAGGAATCTTTCCACCAATGTCAGGAACAATTGAAGCAGATCACTACCAAACTATGAACTCTACCCTAAGTGGTCTTTGTTTTGGTATTGCTTTTTTCAAACTTGAGCTGAAACTAGTATTCTCAAGGAAAAGCACAGCTAACTTTTCCTCTTGAACTACTCATACAAGTAACAGTGAAGTCCCTTGCTTGTCAGGCACTCCTCCAGCTCCCCAGACCCTGGGCTCCATGAAGTGTTTCCAGCTTAGCCCCCTGCTCCAGGAGGGTGGAGAGAGATCAGAAACCTGACTTGACACCTGAGCCAAGATGAAACCTTACTCTGCTGCCTGTCAATGCAGCAGAAAATTAAATCAGGGCTGGATGGCAATTTGGAGATGTAGTTTCTCAAGCAGGTGAACTTCCCCTCACATGAAACCCTTATGGCTTCTCATGTCCTTTTGATGTGAAGATACGGCCAAAATCCCTGTCAAGTAACAAAGCAAAACCCACTGTTCTGCATTAAGGAAATTAAACCCAGCAATTTAACTTGTGAGATCAAAAAGCAAATCCACCTCCCTGGCCAAGTCCTCCAGAATTCCCAGGAGGCCCCACAGACACTCCCCAATTAAGGATTCATCCTCTTTTTAATCACGTGGGCTCCTCCTTCCTAATCAGATCACTCTCCCCTACGCTCTGCTGCCCACTGACAAGTTCTGCACAGATAATACTCTGCTGCCATCCACCAGCTCTTCTGGCAAAGCAGCTGAGACAAATTAGGAAGACAAAGTTGTTAACAAAATAATTACATCAATATTCAAGGCGGCTACAGCATCAGGGAAAGGTACAGAAAAATGAAGCCACCGAGGAAAAATGTTTACCTGTTTATGCCAAGATTTAGGTTAAACACACAAAGATGACACATTTGTGTCAGAAAATGGAATTTGATCATTATTACTGCAAAATACACACTGTACAATTCTCTTAACAGTCAAGCCCAAGTGCATGAATTCTTAAGGAACACAGTCGGGTGGTCAAAAGAGAAATGGGGGAGTTGTGCTTTTACTTTGGTTTGGAGGGTTTGCTTTTTTCCCCTTATTTTAGGTTTTAAGCCAAAGCAGATTTTTCTAGCACTGCTTCATCCCGCTTCAGAAAGCAGAGTTCTCCTGCAAACCCAGTATTAGATGGGTGTTTTGCTGGATGAGCACAATTACATTTTATTTAAAGAGTGGGACAATGAAATAACACTCTGGATTCATTTCCGTTTAGAACTGCTCCTGGTTGGATTTTAAACACTGGGAGAATATGGACACAGAGGATTTCAGTTACAAAAACCCAACATTTTAATTAACTGCTTTACTGCAGACAGGGAATTCTACAAAAATTCCCATCAGTATTCAGAAGCCTATTAAAAATAATCTACATTTTACACCTAAACTGATTAGTATCTGTTTCACTGTGGTGCATAAGCACAGATACATTACATTTAATTTTTTCCCTCCCTTAATTCTGAATTGTGCCTTTGGTTGACCCTCTCAAATTTATATTAGACTGTTGCTTCCCAAGAAAAGAACAGAATCTGGTTTGCAACTGGAACTGGCACGACCAGGAACCACCACCCAGCTGGAAGCAGTGGCATTTTATGCCCTACAGCTTGATCCCTTCCAGCAGGTAACCCCCACCCCTGGGCTGAGTGTTTCCACAGGAACAGGCTGTTGTTTTTCCCCAGGTAGGTCAGACAGAGGTTCTCCAGTTTAAGGAGAAGAGGAAGCAAGTGAGAATTTGAAGTTTGTGTTACTTTCTCCACTACGCCCTTATAAGCAAAGAGCAAAAGGCAAATTTCCAACTTGCAATCCTGCAACAATTCTGCCCCACCTCCCAGAGAGCCCCCGAGCCCTGCAGGAGCAGAATGTTCCAGACCTGTATCATGTAGAGCTGGGCGATGCGATATTCTTCCACGCTCATCGGCAGAGGAATACGATATTCCTTTATGAGCATTTTGGATACAAAAATCTCCTGTCCGCTCAGAAACACAATCCAGAAGCTTTTAGTAAAGGCTCTTTAAATAATGGCAAGGAAATGCATCGAGGATTCCTGAAACAGACAGAAAGCAGAGGGGAGGAAAGAGAGAAGTGGTTATTTTCCATTCTTATGGCAGAACATCCCATTTAGGAAAAAAAACCCCAACAACAGGCAAACATTAATTTTTGTAATAGCTATAAGCATAATAGCAGAGAGAAGAATCCCTGGAGTGCTACCAGAGCTTTGATATCAAATTGAACAGAATCTTTCAGAAGAATTTTGATTTGCTTCAGGGGATACCATCAAAGCTATTACCCTCCTGACCTTTGCCATCCTATCAGACTTTCACACTCAACAGCATCTCCACGGAAGAGACGCGACAAAAGCTCCAAATGAATAGGCAGATCTGCTGCTGCCCACAATCTCCAGTCAGCAACACACCAGAGATACATCCTCTCAAAAGCATCAGGTTTTATCCTCTCAAATTCATTTAGCAGCAGAAAAGGCAGTAATTCAACTTCCTCAACCCTCAGCAACAACATGATGAAGCAAGACCTTTAGATTCTAAGAATAAAGACAGCAGAAATATATTTTTCTTTCCTGCTTTATTCTGAATTATAGTCTTGGTAGGACCCCTTTTTTTTGCACCTCCAAAACAGTCTGCTGGCAACATCCTCCTGTCACTTCTGTCAATGTCAGGCTCATTTTTACACTCCCACTGCATGAGAATACAGTCAAAGATCAAACTGCAACAGAGAAAAATACCCATCATACCCCACCTCAAGGCACTGTAACAGAATTACTGGTTAAGAATTCATGGAATACAGCATTTACTACACCACAGGTCAAAGCAGGAACTTTTCAAATATCTTTAATACCCCTTATGGACTGTGGATAAAGACAGTAACTTTATATAAGGAAGGGGGAAATAAAAGGATGACTGGTGAGGAAGAGAAGACACAAGAAACAAAGTCTGTTATCAGCCCAAGTCAGCCTTGGCAGGATCTGATGATGACTCTCACAGCACACAAACCATTCACTTGGCTCCTTCTTGTCACCAAAATCCACCTTTCTGCTACAGCTGCTTATCGGACATCTTCAGAGAGAGCTGCTGGAGCCAAACCAGCCCCAAACCCTGTGACAGGTGAAAACAACCCACAGAATAAACCCAACCAATTTATCTTGTGGATTAAACCATGATGTGGGAACCAGGAAACCGCAGCACTATCAACAGCCCTTAGTGGCAGTTGGTGTTTGCACAACACTTCACCAACCTTTTACGAGGTTTAGAGAGGTTCCAACACATGCCCATGGTCACAGAGCAACCAGGGACAACGTTCAGCATTTACAACCCAGGTCTGCTATGACAGCTCTGCCAGAGCTGCCCCAGTGCTGAGCACACATGGGGACACTGCCCAGGGGACACTGCCATAGAGACACTGCCACGGGGACACTGCCACGGGGACACTGCCACGGGGACATTGCCATGGACATGCTGGGTACACCTGCACGGGGACACTGCCAGGGACACTGCCCAGGGGACACTGCCATAGAGACCCCTGCCACGGGGATACTGCCACGGACACTGCCACGGGCACACTGCAACGGGACACGCCACGGATTACAGCCACGGACATCTGCCACGGGACACTAGCCACGGGGACATTGCCCATGGGGACACTGCCACGGGGACACTGCCACGGGGACACTGCCACGGGGACACTGCCATGAGACATTGCCACGGGATACTGCCACGGGGACACTGCCACGGGGACACTGCCACGGGGACACTGCCACGGGGACACTGCCACGGGACACTGCCACGGGGACACTGCCACGGGGACACCCAGCCCCATGCCAGGGTGCCCCCAGCTCCTCTCCCTGTGACTGCCACATTTCTAATCTGGCACTAAAGCAAATCCACCCCGGACCGACTCTTCTGGAATAGTGATCCGTCTGGTGCTGCATCATCTAAACAATTTATTTTCAAATTCAATTCTCTGCCGCATTTTATTGCTGTCAGAGCAATCTGTGTGGTGGAGGATAAAAAAGTCTCTGCTATGGCAAAGCTTGTGGAGAATAATTCTGGGAAGACTCAGCTTCCTTACACTGCCAGGCTCTGCACAGAAGTGTGTGCATCCACATGCACGTGCAGGATTTCCTCCATCAAACTAATCCTCCAGAACAGGTGGAGATAATCTCATTAAGGGGTTTTTAATTAGTGTCATGGCAAGGAACAACAGTTACCACCACAGGATGGATCTCAAGGACCAGATCTGCAATGGTGCAACTCCAGGATCCCAGCTCTTGGAGCTAATGGCAGTGGGAGACTCAGCTACACATCCTGAGCAGTTTGTTGTGCTTCAGAGATCTTTGAAAATTAGATTTAAAAGCTTCTCCCCTTGTTCCCCAAATGCTCTGAAAGTGATTCTGTTCCATCATAAGGACATCAGTCACGTCTGTTCTTGCTGCTTGCTAAAAAAAGGATATTTCTATCGATTGGAAGAGATAAATAAAAAATAGAACCTAAAAAGCAGTAAAATGGCAAGAAACCAGTACCAACATGGAAAAAATGTGTTTATAATGAAGTGCCAGTCAGGTAATAATTCAGATGGCTGAGACACAAGAGTTTGTATTTTATTACAGACTAAAAATCCCAACAGCACAGCAGCAGCCTTGGCATGCAGAGCCTGTCTGGTCACAGCACTGGCTCCTGCTCCTGCTTCCTGCTCAGCTTTTATGGGAGCTGAGGGTTCAATGTGAAGTTCCCTTCAGGTTTCTCCTCCCCTATGGTCAATGACTAAAAGGTAGTGTTTGAGGTCAGCCCACAGGACTGCAGGCAGCAGCAGACCCTGAAGAAGGCACAAAGAGAACAAACCTGATTTGTTTGCCTGGTTTTTAATCAGACTGGCAGAAAAAAAAAAAAAAAAAAAAAAAAAAAAGTATATTATCAAGATAACTTTTCGGTTTGGGTAGTCTTTGAGTTGAAAATAACTTGTTCTTAACCTTTAAAGAGCAGTGGAACCCTGGTATCAAACCATGAAATAAACACATGGGATTTCACCAAATCCAGATCTGGGGGAACACCATTCCAGGTGGGGCAGAGGTGACAAAATTGCCCTTTCAGAAAACTCACTGAGGACAGTGACTTCCTTCCACAATCCTGGGAATTTATAGAGAGTCGAAGCTCACCAAGACCTCACACTGTGTTGTACAAACAAAATAGAGAAGATTGTCTGCAGAAATTTTGGGAGAGAGGGAAAAGCACTTCTGGAAGCAGTGGAGCCACCACCCTGCTCTGGCAAACGGGTGTCAAAAGCCCAGCTGTGTCCGTGGCACTCATCTGCACCCAGCCCACTGCTGGAAGCAGCCAGAGGGGTTTGAGATGCTCCACGTGCTGGGATTAGCAAACAGCCACTGGATTTTTGCTACACCAAGCTGGACTTTCCATGGATTTGCCAAACCCCTGTGGCTGCACAACTGGAAAATTTGCAAACCTCAGCCTGCAGCTGGCTTCCCAGCAAGAGGAAAAGAGCGGTGACGCTGTTTCCAGACTCGCTGCTGTTCCTGCCATAGCCAAGTGGCACATTTGTACAGCCCGTTATTCAATTTATACCCAGAGCTGTAGTAACTGTGAGAGCCAGGCGCATAATTTTATACCTCAATTATTTTAAAATCAGGTTCTCAAAGCATCATAATTATGCTGCAGAGTCAATATCCTGCTGCGATGAGTCAGGTCCACCTCTGAGCCATTGCTCCAGGCTGTCTGAAGGCTCATGCACAGCCTGCTCCATTTACTTCAAATTTTAACAGTCTCCCTCACAACAACAAACTCCCTAAAAAAAGTGCCCGTGCTTTAAAATCAGGGAGGATTATCTGGATCTGCAGAAGCTGAATAGACCAAGAGATTCAGCAGAGTCTCTCCATTTAACCCATGAACTTGGTGTTCACTTTGGGAGTGACCAGATACCTCTGGTACAAAAGGAAGTAGCAAAGGGCTGATAATAACTGACAGCTTGTAATTAAGGAGTAAGATTCAGTGTGTGAAGGGTGGTTAAACTGTGCTACTGGAGTGCTGGAGGCCAAATCCCAGCCAGGCTTCCCAGGCTGGCCCTGAGGAGATGGAAACTGAGAAGAAACCCCAGCTCCTCCAAGGGTTCAGGGTAGGAGAACCACTCACACCCTGGGTTCAGGCTACAAAAGGGCTGCTGTGACTCTTCCCAGCTGTCACCTCAATGACTAATTTTTGACCAGCTCACTTTTTCTGTGCTCAGGCTGCTGTGCAGAGGCTTTTCAAGGCTGCAGTGAGCAAGGCCCCAGCAGCAGGAACACACCTCAGGCCATGGCTGCTGCATCCCTTTTTCAACAGAGAAAAAAAGGCCCCAGACACAGAGAGCAACTATAATGAGCTTTTTCCAGTCTCACACAGGAGGTTTATTTTATGCCATTATAAAGTTAAAAGGAAAACCCATCACAGAGGGTCACACAACCACTGGTAGCAGAAGCAGGTCCCAGACCCAGGCCTCAGGTTCTGATCACCCACTGCCTGCTCAGGGCTGTGCTCTCTGTAGAAACTAAGAGAAAGAAAGAGCACACTCATGAGCTAAGGATTGATATCCTTGACTCAGCTATTGAACAATTTTCCTTGCAGTATTTTCACATCCTTAAGAAATTTTAAATAATTAACAAAAACAACAGTAAGAAAACCAAGCCAAACCTGTAACGGCAAAAGGATGAGCAAAGGCATTACCTGGAGAGCTCACCTACCTCCCTAAAGACCCTCCTGAGGTTCTCTACATTGCCTCTATCCCCCAAGAAGATGCTTCCTTGAAGAAATTGATATCAAAGAGATGTGGCACTGATCCCAAGTGGATCAAACACTTGGACTTTGGGAAGCAACACCAGGCTTAGCAGCCCGGCCACCTCCCCTCTGCTGCAGAGTGCCCTGGAGGAGGACACAGTGCTCTCCCATACTTACTGTGCTTGGATTTATTTATGCCTTTAGAAGCTGCAGCATAAATGGGAAACAGATTCCCAGGGCCTAAGTCAGCAGTTTTCAAAGGCAGCCTCACGCTCACACCTTGATTAATGCGGCAGTTTCCTCCTGGCCCAGAGCAGTCTTGCTCAGCTCTAGCTGTCCACAGTGGCACTGCTGCAAGGACCATTCCTGTCACTCTGATCCCACTTGTCCACAGAGTTCCTGCCTCTCAGAAGGTTTCCACAAGTATCTACAGAGCCTGGGTGTCAAACCTTGCTGAGCCCTCACTCACCTGCCCAACCCTCTCCAGCACACAGAGACCACGATCCATCACAGGGACCAGCCAGCCTGGCAATTGTCCTGCCCACATCCACTGCCAGCTCCATGGGAAGGACCACAGGACAGAGAGGAACTCCTTGGTTTGTGAGTGCTCAGCACACTCTAGGCTGGGGCTTTAAGTGCCACTGTGAATCTCTCATGACTAACTGCTACTCTGCAAAGGTCAGGGGAAAACACAATTAATGAGGCTTTTCCAAGGAGATGAATAATGTGCGCTCATATTTTATCATTCCCTTCTCTCCCCTCCTCGCCCAACCCCACCAAAGTGATCTCTCCAGTGGGACTGTTTCAAGCCACGTCTACATGGAAAGGTTTAAAAGCCTCAGTATTTCTATTTAGTAGCTTTGTGGCTACAAAACACTCATCACTATTCTCAAAACTGTCTCGCTCACACACACACACGTGCACTAAACTGAAGAGACAGAACGAGCCTTTTATAATCAGCAGTTTTCAGTTTTCATAGTGTGGGTTGTACCTGCTTGCTGACAGCTAAGCAGATTTAAAAACTCATCAGGCCTGGGGAGAAAAAGAAAAAAATAGAAAAATAGATCAAAAGTTAAAGCTCCTTAAAAGTGCACAGTTCACACGCTCTGGGCTCCAAGGCCACTGTGTCAGTGTGTGACTCTGGGCGGGGTCGTTCATCCTAATCGCCCATCTCATCTGTCACATCTTCAGAGAGAAAAATTACCATGCAGATGTTTGCACATCCGAGTTTCATGCCTGAGCTTAGATCCCATCTGACAGTGAATCAGCAGCAAAGGAACAAGTGCTCACATCGCAAAACTGCAGCACTCCTTCCAGCGCCGGAGCAGCTGGAGCGCCCCGTGAGGCTGGCCACTGCCTGCAACACAGCCAGGGCACAGGGAGAGGAGGACAAGGAAAACACGAGCATTTGTGGAAATCAGCGTTTCCCAGGTGCAGGGCAAGCTCCAGAGCTCTCGAAGGCAGCAGCACAGCGAGGGGCTGAGGACAAACGCGGCTCGGTAAGACAGGGTGAACAAGTCGCATCTACGGTACTTGATCTTTTTTCCATTATTAGATACAATTTGACGTCACTTATAGAATTTAAGAGCTCATTGTAAAGCAGACGTTTATTACAACTGAAGGATGGAAGCAGTCCAAATGCAATACAGCGACACTGGAGCTATTAAATCTTGTTATAGTTCACTGGGCAGCCAAATACTGACTCGAAGCAACGTGAGGAGAAGGGGAGGGGGGGAAAGTAACACCACAGCAAAGCGTGCACGACACCCACCACCTTTTCTGCCTGAACATTCTCGGATATTGTGCTGGTTTTTTGTACTTTCCATTCCTATTGCTCCCTCAACACCCGAGAGAGGAAAAACTGACTCCCTTCCTTCTGCTCTGTAAGTGATGGTGTGGTGCAGAGCCAGGCAGCCCTCCCCATGCACACACCGACTCCAGGGGGATCAGGTACAGTCCATCAGCTGAACTTTGGCTGGAAAATTAACATTTCAAGTCCTGCCGTGCCTGCAGGTTATGCAATAACGAACTAATAAAGAAGCCATTAAAAGAACTAATAAGCACACTTGAGCCACAGATGAGTTCAGAGGGAAAGACAAACCAGCCTCTAATCCTTTTGCTGATACTGGGGATAAAGATGAATATTAAAAAGAACGCTGACATTAAAGTTTAAATGTTTCCAAGTAGTCTGCATGAGGAGGGCAGCCACAAACCCCAGTGTCCTGTGGCCAGGCTGCAGAGCCTGGTGAGCTAAAGGAACTGGGCAGACCCTGCTTTTAATGGGGGTTGCTCTTTGTCCAAGCCCTCAGCATTATCCACTCAAAACAGGCAAACGTTACACACAAAAATACATAAATATAGATGTGTAATATATATTTTATATATAGACACATATATATAGACATACATTTATATATACACACAGGGAAACAAAAATAAAAGCAGCACTGACAGTGTGGCAAGTACAGTGTTGGCTGAAAACAGACTGAAAATTGCTGGCAGCTCATTAAACTACTGTAAAGAAAAATCTATGGAATGCCTCAGGCAAAGAGCATGGACAGGAATTTTCTCTGGTTGGTGGCACATCCATTAGTCTGAAGGGCCAGTGGCATGCAGAAGCCTGCACACTATGGACAGTAGTAGCAGGGAGATGGGAGGCAGGCCAAGTTTAAAAACAAAATAAACATATCTAATTTCCCAGGTAGCCTCCCTGGGAGGTTATTGCATTTACACTTTACAGCTCCGGGTGCTACAATCCCTCTTCCTGACAGAACAGGAGAGGGAGCACACAAGGGAGCTTGGTGCAGCTCCCACCAGCTGGTCAAGGCTTCACTTGTATTAAGCAGTAAAACCCAGCCACAAATCCATGCAGGCTCTTAATGTCCATGTTCACACCATCCCTGTTCTCTTTCTCTCCATCAGTAGCTGCACTGGAAATCAGTATTCTATTAAAACATGAAGAGCACAAAGTCATGAAAACTCCCACTCTTTCATCTTACCAGTCACTAAGCATGAAAGTAAGAAATTGAGAGCAGGGAGGCTCAAGTCCAGAGCTCTGTGTATTTGTTGTGACTCTCGTTCCTACCCTCTGCACAAGGCACTTGAACCGAACTCGGTCCCAAACCCATTACAGCCATATCCCACCTCCCCTGGAACGGCAACCACAGCACTCCTGCCCCATTTTAGACTTATTCATGGTCTTTATACTCATCTTTTCCAACCGACAAAAGCCCATTTCAGGCTATTTCTCAATGTTAATTTGAATTTTTATCTCGAAATACTTGCAGATCCACTAAACCTGCTTTTGAGACACGAAAACGCAATTTTGGGATTTAACATTGCACAGACCCCGGATTGCTTCCTCAGTAACTCCCTATTCAAACTGAAAAGGGTCATCAACAGCTACTCCACTTTTTCAGTAGTTACAGTCCTGACGGAAATAACATTTTATTCCCTCGCTTATGCAAATACCATGTGGAACAGGATATGAGCATTCAAAGCTGGTTTAAAAAGACTACTTCATGGAGGAGAACGTTGTACCATTGCAAAGGCAGCGTTACAGCACCGTAATACTTCACACTGCTTTCATTAGGCTGAGACTTCCTTGCCTAAAGGCAAAACGGGGATAAAGAAAATAAGTCCCACTCCATCAGAAGAAACTTGTAATGACACCTAAAATTCTTACATGGGCAGCAAGACAGACACAGCAGTGAAGGCTGAAGAATAATGGTGCAATTGGGGTGGAAAGTACAGGGCCATTTTGCACAAGAGCAGTAAAAGTTTAATATCTCTGTTGCTTCTTTCATCCATAACACCAACAGATTAACAAGGTTTCTGTGGCTGGGTAATTTCTTTGGAGTTTTCATCTTGGAAATAATTACACTAAATATTTCATAAGCCCCTTTGAAAGTTTTGTTTTTTTTTCTTTCAAGAAAGGAAAAAGAATCACTCACTGCTCTCGGACTGCAGCAGGGTAATGAAAATGCACAGCTAATCAATAACCACTTTCAGTTCATTATTCAGCACTTTTTGGGCTGGTGTTTTTCCTTCCCTTCTACCACTCCACATCCCACATACGGAGTACTGGTGCATTTTTAAACCATCACATCTTACTGCTTTTGCAAATCATCCTTAATGCTAACCACAACATGGAACACCCAGCCTCTAAACACCACCCACACCATTTAGAGGGTTCCAGGGTGTTTCCAGCTTTTGCCAGCTGAGACAGAGGAGGCCGAAGTGCCAGACCAGTTCCCTTTCTTCTTTAGTGTGGGTAACAAACTGCTGGGTCGTTTCTGTCCCTTAGACCTCTTTGAGATGACTAAAGGACAAAGCATTGTCCGTCACTTGGACAGGCCCAGCTCCAGGGTACAGGCAGCTCCAGGTTCCTCTCTGGGGAGCTGCTGATGGGACCAGAGCCTTGGCTTTGTCCCGGATCCAGCTGCTGCCCTGGGGCCACAGCTGCACCTCCAGGACCTCCAGGAGCCCTGCACGTGCTTCCAAACCAGGATGCAATGGCCAGTTCAGGCAAGGAGAGAGCCCAGGGATACTGCCAGGGGTTATCCACATCCCCAGTTCTCACCTCCTCCAGGAAAACCCAACATACTCCTTCCCCACTCTGCCCACTCCATTAAAAATACAACCCAAAGGATGCACTATGATCATTTCAAATATAGCTGAAACTGGAAAGTGAATCCAGGACTTAAAAAAAATAATAATAAATTATTAATTCACCCAAGCCAAGGACAGGAGTGGTACCTAAGGAGACAAATGCAGGTACTGGCAAGGAAAGAGGAAACAACATTCTCTGAGTCACCCACCCAGAGCAGAGCCACAGGAGTGCCTGGCTGGGCCCAGCCGTGCTCCTCTCAGCAGCTCCGGGTGCTTGAGGGATACATTAAAGCTCTGCCCAGCCCTCAGGGACAACCATCATTACCCTCATTTGCAGGGAAATTGAGACACAGAAAGAAAAATTATCTGGTCCAACATGCAAGAGAGAATCGATGACAGAGCAGATTCAGATTGGATCCAACTTTTTCCACAAAGTGATTTTTTACAAACAGAGGAGGGAGTGGGGTAGCTCAAGCAAATTCAATTTTCCTGATAATTGGCACAATTCTGCAAGAAAAAAAATGTGAAGAATTTTTTTCTTCGTATCAACTGGCTTTCAAGATATCAGTAATTTCTGCAGAAAATAAAACGATTCTCGAAAATATTAAATTTCCTCAAGAGCCTAGAGGTTCTCAGCACACATCTCACCCCATCTCCTGTCACCCCCAGACAAGCCCTTTTCCTGCTAGAAAGCACATGGGAGCTTCAAGAACTTTTCTGGTTTGTTGAAATCTTGGTAGATGCAGGTTTGGTCGATGCAGTAACTTGAATGAAGACTGGCAGAGCTGCCCAGGCAGCCTGTGACACTCAGACCAGCATGGCCACAACCAAACACTCACCCTCCCTCTTGTAGAAGGGCTACAGACCTCCTGTTCCTACAAATGTCAAGGAAAGAAACTACTCAAGATCAAAAGATGCTCACTTACAACAGCATCCCCAAAACCCCATGCAAATAATCCTTGCTGGGGAAAAGATTCTCAAATGTAATTAAGTGGTGCTCTGAACCAAAATTTTACATTATTATCTTGGACATCACAAACCAAACTCACTTTTCAGCTGTCAAATCCACAAGACAAAACTTTGAAGCAAATCCTTTGGCCTTTAATTCTGATCCATTTTGCTGAACCCCTCTCACAGCCCTTCCCACTGCCACTGGTTTCAGAAAGCCGAGATCTGGCTTCACTCGGAATTCTCTCCAGGAAACGATCCTCTTTTCTACAGAAAATTTCTAGATCTATCAAAGCAGTTAACAGCCATAGAGCACATATTGTGGTTTCAGCCCAACAAAACAAGCAGAGAGCTTTCCCTAGGGTGGAATTCTCCTGTTCCTTGAGGACTCATGTGTGGTTTTATTCCTCAAATTAAATGGGATTTCAACCGCCTCCTCCAACTACAAATTCAGTTTCACAAGTCCATCAGGGTGTCCTGCGACAAGGTGTCATACTGCACGTGGGTCGAAAGAGTGCAATTTAATGTAAATTAAAACAAAAGTAACAAAATCCGTTTCCTGACCCCCAAGACCCATTCAAATAAATGTTTCCTTTGTTCCTCCAACCAATATCCCAACTGTTTCGGGGTGTTCTTTTTTGAAGTTACAAGACAGTGTTGCAAAAGCAAGCTTACTAAGGGTTCAGGCACAAAATTTCCCTTTTCATGAGAGACACCATGGGAAGGAAACCTTGTTCCAGCCTGACAGCAGCTGAGGAAGCAAAGCAGGGAGCAGGAAGAGTCCAACCCCCTCAGCTCAGATTTCAGGGATGGCTCTGACCGAGTGGTCCTGGCTTTCCAGGGCCTGGCCAGTTGTTTCACACCTTGGGAATTTCTCCCTCCTGGCTGAGCCAGCTCTGTGGGCTCTCGGATTGCAGGAGCGCTGCACAGCCCCACATGCCCTTGGCTAAAGGGCATTACAGCTGTATTTATATCTGACATAAATCTGCTTTGTAAACAGTGACCTGATTCGGGAGCTGGGCTGTCTTAGACGGCCACGGCCAGAGCACACGTGCCTGCTGCTCCTGGACAGCCTCTCAAAAACCCCACAGCCAACAGGTGGGGAGGCAAAACCACCAAAGGCTGGAGGGTTTGGCATTTCCACGAAGTGTAAGAGAGGAGCCAAAGGACTCCAACATTCCAGCTTGAGCACAACTCGGCATGAAGGAAAGGACAATTAGTCTGTGCAAAAAATGCTGCCTGCAGCCTACAAAGCAATGCAATATCTGAGAGACATTAAAGTTTGGATAGTTTAGTCCAAAACTCGCTGCAAATGCTGGCTCACAGTCAAAACAATCGGGAGCTGAACTGAAAATAATATCAAAGTTCTCACTCCAGGCACCAGACCCTGTTTTCTCATCTCATCTCTATTCTTCTATTTGCTGCCAATTCAAAGAACTGTGACCAAAAAAATCAGCCCATTAGTCTTGTTCTTAGAAGTGTTAAGCTCTTATTTACGAAGCTTGTGTTATCCACCAAGTCCATAAGTTACAGCTAAAGTACATAAGGAAGCAGTCATGACATAACCCCAATTTAATCTGAACCAGGCCACTACAGTCAAAGAACTGTTTTACAAAATGTTAATTAATTTTTTAAAGAATGGATTAAAGGGGTTCTCAATTAAAAGAATACTTTAAGGAGACATGCTAGAGAGGATTGTCCACTTTATTAATACAGCAATTTAGCAGCTATTCAACATGTAATAACTTCTCATTAAAAGTCAACCCTCCCCCTTCTCCAGCAGATTAGCCACCCATTTGTCAGACACAATACAGCTTCATTAGCCTAAAAGTTCAATTTCTGCTCTTCCACGGATTTGCTTTTATTTTGCTTCTGTCAGTAAGTGAAAATCCTGAATGACAGCAAAGTCCAGAAATCAATGACACAAACAGTGCCTTGGTCTTTCACGGGTTCCAGAGGGTGTTTGGAAGCAGCAATCCCAGAAATGCCAGCAGTGACTGGCACAGTCAACTCCTGCAAGAGCCGGGTAGGAAACCTTGGGATCAACCAGAACACTGCTGCCCAAAGGCACAGCAAAGGCTCATCCATGAGCTGGACCTTGCCTGGAAGAGCTCACAAGTGATTGCTTTTCCACCCAAGGATTACCCACCAGCACCCCAGCCTGCTTGGAACTGGAGAGTGTCATTGAAAAGAGGATATACAGCAATTTGACCAGAAGGTTCCCACTGCAACCTTGAGTTTTTGGGGTTTGAGTTTCCTGTAACGGCAACCTACAACTTAAAAGAACAAGGAGAAGAGCCCCAGGATTCCATTGGGAAAGCTGGAGCAGAGTGGAGGAGCTGCACACCAGAGCAGAGAGCAGCAGCCCCGTGCTGTCAGCCTGGCTCTGCAGCCACAGCCACGGATTTCTCTGCAGGATCAGAGCTCCAGAAGTTCTTATTAAAAGATAACAGAAACTGAAAGAGGTTACAGCTAAGGCTAATACCACCTAAAAGCTAAAGCAAACAAAAACATTCCAGTCTAAGATTTATCAGCAGAGACCATTCAAGCTACTCTTAAGACAATTAAAAGTCACATGCCCAGGCTTCAATAAAAAGGGACACCTTTCCTGTAGCTCCTGCAATTTTCAGGAATGAATCCAGACATCAGCAGAACAGGAAGTTCAGGATATATACAGCATTAGTTTCCAAGAGAATATTTATCATGTCACGTGAGACCAGCATTTTTAGCCAACTTGGGAGAAAATAGACAAGCTGCAAAGCTGCCCTAAAAATACCAGTCACGATAATTACAAAGAAAAGCAAAGCATAAGCAATGGCAGCACTAACAATCCATACTTCTAGTGACAAGCTGCTTACAATTTTTTTTTTAATTACACAGACAACTACCAAAAGATTATCTCAGTCGCTCAGGTGTGCAATTTGTGCTTTCAGTTTATAAAAAAAGGAAAAGGCACCAATAAATGTGTAAAACCAGGACCCTATCCTCTCTGTTCTCCCAATAAAGAGAAGCTTTTGCCAAGAGCCAGCTGCCCCTCCTTCCTCAGGACAGCCTTATTCAGCTTCAGCATTTTTACAAAACAATCCAGGAGGTAGTAAAAGCTGAACAACTTATCCTAGGCTAGAGGTGGAGAGCAAAGAGCCACCCGTGGGTGAGAAGCCTCCGTGGCCTCATGCTGGTGACAGTGGCTCTTCCCAAGGCACAAACCAGCACCAGCTCCTGCAATGAGTAACTGCAGGGCTTGCAAGAGGCAGCAGTTGTAAGAGAAGATGTATTTTTGTCACTAAAATCAGCGAGGGTGACTCACAATAGCTCAGGGAGCCTCGTTGATGAGTTTCATTTTATACAGTCACTTTTCACCCCTGATTCTCAAAAATACCGAGTGACAATAATGACAATAGAGCATAATAGTCCTAATTAGCTAATGGGAGGGAAAATTTCCAAGTTCCAAACTAACCAGAATTGTTCCTTCTAAAAATGCAATGCAGTTGATCCCTGTTGATCTCTGAAATTAGAAGAGAAAGAAGAATGGCCATTCTCTTCTGCACATTCAGCACCAACATCCTGACAGCCTCATCAGGAGAAAGAACACGAGCAAGAGCTGTTCAGAGACCTGGCTTCAGGATGATTTACTGCTAAATACATTAGAAGCATCTCCCACTGACAAAATAAATAGGTCTGACTGTATCAAAAACCGAGCAAATCATTGCCTTCTCAAGCACAGGTTAATGCATTTTTTCCCAACAATGATAAAGAGGACAAAAGGACAATGGCAAGCTTTGAAAATTACTTGCCAACTAAGTGATGGCTCAATAATTACATTTTGAAATTTTTTCCTTGCATTTCACACCACTGAAGCCACTCTCAAAGCAACTGAAAGCACCAGCCACAAAGAGAAGCCAGTGTGAAATCTGTTCTGTTGACTTGACCAAAGCAAAGGGCTGTGCAAGAGTGGACTTGGTAAAGTCAAATTTAGGACAACCACTACTGCTCTTTAAAGCACCAAAGTTGGTTGGAATCTTTATTTAGGACTGAAGTCCAGTAGCTTTCCTCTGAATAGGGGATCACATGGAAGCTATTTTCTTTGTGGAGGTTATTTTGAGCTGAAAATATTTTCCAGTTCCATGCTGACAGACAGATTATATAACTACACTGTTTTACAGAATAATAGACAAGTTTTTGAAGCTTGTCACAGGGGAAAGTAGAGAAAGCTGCATTTTTCTCTTTAGTGTATTTATTCCTGCAGGAGTTTACTCTTTCAAAATAAGGTCATGTGCTCCTTTAGCACAAAAGGACCCAAACTGAGCAGAGCGCAGTCTATCTGTCCCATTTGTCATCCCAGACAAAATGAGATGATCGGATTAGCCAAACAGTTACAAATTGCACACATGTGAAGGAGAAGGAAGTAATTTTCTCTTATTCCTCTCCCCGGCAATCACCTCCAAGATTTCCAAGAGAGCAGTGTCAGCCTCCCTTACACTTCCCAGTGCTGAGCTCCTCCAGGATTCACGGACAAATTCCTCTGGAAGCCCCAGGTCAGCTTGTCACATTTATTGGAGAAAATGGTTTGCTAAGATGATGTGGTAAAAGCCTGCATTAATACCTCCAGCTCTATCACACCTCCAGCAATGTTCCCGAAGAGTGTTCCTGTGAGTGGCTACAAAAACCCTCCCGGGAGAGGCTCCTGCGCTCTCCCCACCCAAACCAAGAGCACTGGGTGCAGTGATCCCAGGACAAGGACAAAGGGGATGATTCACCCGCAGTGGCCCAACACCTCCTCCTGCAGAAATGCTGCCAGACCAAGGGCAAGGGGAGCACCCAGGCAGAAAGTTACTGAGCATAAAGAGGGTTTAAAAACAGAGAAACCAACGAAATGTGGTATTTGCACCACAGGCAACTGCCTCCAAAATTCCACCTGAACCCCTTGTTTAGGGTTTGGGGTGCCCTAGGACCAAAGCTTATGTTATCACATTCTAAAAGGGGAAGGGGATTATTTAACCCAATTCCTTTATACCTTTGGAGTTCCGTTCTTACACCCAAAGACACTCACACCATCTGCACTGAACAGTCTTTGGAAGCTCCCTGAGCCAGTGCAGCAATGAACACAAAGTTACCAGCAAGTCCAACCCTCTCGCAGCCCTTCAGCTGGCAGGTGACTGACAGCATTTCCAGATCAAAAGCCTTGCACTACACAGAACCATCCGCCAGGCAACACCAGACTTTTTCAGCGAACAGTAAATTGCTCCTTTGCCGGAACACAAGGAGCCTCCTTTTCCTCCCTAAGACACCACTAATCCTGTATGCAGGGCTAAAATATCTCTGCTGCCCAGCCTGGCGTTGTCAGTGCTGAGAAATACTGGAAACCAGAGTGCTTTGATTCACACTAAGGACAGCTGAAAGAAATGTCAGCAGTTTTTATTTTTAAATGCATGGAGCGCTGTGCCCAGGGCTAGGAACACTCCCAGCTCCCTCAGATGTTTTAGCACATACCAGTTCTTCTGAGAAAGGTGGTAGAGACAAACCTTTCACTCAACAGTGCCCTTCTCGGGGTCAGCCACAGAAATACCTCTCCTCCTTTATTCTCCAAACCAACTTTCCACCTCTGGGACAGTTCCCAGCTTGCATCACACCCCAGGGGACTGGGGATGGTAAAGCTCCATCCTCAAGGTTTTGTGGAAACAATGGCTTGTGCAGCTTTTTGAATCGTTTCACCTCCTTCAGGATGGAGAAATCTCTGACTGTTATCCCTGTAACTGCCCCCCCCAGTTAATGCCAAACATCCTCTGCCCCTTTCCTGAAGCACAAAATGAGCACCCAAAAGTTAAGCAATACAGAGACAGACCGTGCTGCAGTTGGGAGGACTACACGCACCACCCAAACTCGTGACATTCCCATAGAAACCACAGTGGGAAAAGAGGAAAGCCTCAAAAAACTGACAAGATAAAACACACATGGTGAAATCTGTAATTCTGGTGGAAAAAAAATCTGCATGTGCAAGTTCCTCCCCAGCTTTCCAGCAGCTCAGGCACTCAGGGCTAACACAGGTAACACCCAACTGAGGCCAGTAAAGCTTTTTTCAGATCCCTCGGGCTGCCTT
The DNA here is from genome assembly GCA_032173965.1 of Sitta carolinensis. Taxonomy (NCBI): domain Eukaryota; kingdom Metazoa; phylum Chordata; class Aves; order Passeriformes; family Sittidae; genus Sitta; species Sitta carolinensis. The sequence goes on along the minus strand of CM063296.1, from coordinate 2,434,041 downwards.
TTGGGAATAACCACACATTCCCAGGAGTGGGGTTTTAGAGGACAAAGCTGTTGGGTATTAGAACCAACTTTTTTCCCTGTTAGTTATTACTTGTTAACTTGCTTGTAACTTACTTGTTACTTGGGCCAGTTCTTGTAGTTAAGAGTCATTACAAATAAAGGAACTTCCTTAACTTTTCTTTAGAGTGTGTAAAGCCTTTACGAATATACTTGTCCTCATTAGCAGGACCAATTAAGCAAATAAATATCGGGGTGTGCAAGAGAAGGAATTGATTCTTTCAGTCAAATACACATCCCTGTAGGAAAAAAAAGAAATCCAAGAAAAAAAAAGAAAGAAATCCAAGAAAAAACCCACATTACTACCATGAGCACGCAAGTTGAGCTAATGAGCTGACTGGCCACTTTCAGGAAAAAAAAAAAAAAAAAAAAGGAAGTTAAAAAGTTTAAAAAGTTAAATGTTTTATCACCCACTTCCCTACTCCAGACAAGTGTTGTGTGACATTAAAAAAGGGAAAGAGAAGAAAAGGGAAGAAAAAGATAGGAATGCTTAGCAATGGCTTTTCCATGGCTTGGGAACACCAGTCATACCCCAGTGCTCGGCAGAAGCTCCACCACGAGAGACACAAACAGGCACGGAAAGAGATCCTTTGTTACAAAGTGAACCATTCCCCGAGATGCCTGATGCATTTCCAACCCCCTTCCAGACAGAGCAATGACATCCACAGCGGGCCTGGTGCTCGACTGACTGCATGCCCCTGAGCTCTGCTCCCAAAGCCAGCAATAAAAGCCAACCCCAAATCCAGGAGGTCTGGAAGTGCCTCTGGATACCAACACTCTTCTGCTCTTCCAAGTCTCCATCCCAGCAGGAATGCCACATCAATCTCCCTCTCCTGGAATGTTACAAACCCAATGCCCCAGTTTTTTTTCCCCAAAAGTTTTACCACCACCATCTTTCATCCAGAGCACATGATTTTCTGCTTAAGAAAAATAAAAAACAGGATTGTTTTTTCGGGTCTTGAGAAATACTTTAGTCTGACAGATGAGTTTTTTCTGGAATTAGTTTCTAAATATATACTCTACCTACCACGACATCAAAGGCAGGGCTAAAGACACTGACCAGTCAATACATTAAATGGTTTATCTTGTTAGAGGTTTTACAGCTACTTAATAATGAGTTTTGGTAACCACTGCCTGTATGTGTTTATTACTGTAAAACAGTCTTTAAAAAATATATAATCTGTAATAGCATAACCTTTCCCTTCAGCTGCATAAAAATGCTGTACTCCAATCAATATCATCCTAGCAAGAAACTAAAAAAAGATCAGCAGAAGCCATAAAACACAGTAAATTACGTTCAGAGAACAGCTCTACTGCCACCATATTTTATAGAAATTCTATTTAAAATTCACACATAGAAAGAAAAATTAGATATACAAAAAAAAAAAAAAAAAAAAAAAAAAAAAAAGGCAGATCTGGACAGGAGATTAAGCAAGTAAGTTGTGTTGGCTGACAAGCAGGAGAAGAAAAGCAGGAGGGTGGACTGAATGTGACCTTTATGGGTCAGTCCCATTTTCCACGTGCTGCTAAAGATCTCTCCCCACGGGGAGGAGGGGGCAGCAAGAGAATCAATTCATAAAAAAAAACCCATCAGTGTTTACATGAAGTAAGCAGTGAGAAATTATTATTTTGCAAATCAGAGCAAATCTCCCATGACTTATCTGGACAAGAGGAAAGTTTAGCATCACCCTGCCAATATTTTGGCGTTTGAAGGTTTTACACATCTCAGAGTCTGAAAACAGCCAGGCCCTTCCATCACACAAAATAACAAGCATTCCTCCCACTCCCAATCCAGAGGCACTGAAGGGCACCACAGCAGCTGAGTTCACAGAGCACAAGCATTTCTTTGGCCAATAATAACAAAATTCAAAACAAAGCTACAAATATAAACTCAACCTGCACTGTGAGTAGGGAACAAGTTATTTGCTCTTTAGCTTTACTGACCTTGCTGAGCAAAAAGTCATGAAGAGATGCTGACACAAGGAATCAAAGTTGCTGCCACCTTATTACCTGGACACAGGAGCTTATACCTCAAAGTCCCCACTCCATCAGCATCTCCAGCCAGTAAGGAATTAGGTGTTTATTAAGAATCAGAAAAATCCAGGTTGAAATGTGGATAAACTCAGTACAGATTAGGAAAAAAAAATTTTAAAAAATGGTGCAAGCCCCCTGCTTTTCCTGCTTGCTCCTTTCACAAAAGGTTGGAACATCTGCAGGAACTGCCTCTCCAAGTATATCCCAGAGTTTACTTACTATTTATTGGCAGGGAAATTTCAAACCCTCGGCTCTTGCCGGAGCTGGGGCGGCCCCGTGTTTGCCCCACCTGCGTTCCCCAATTCCCCGGGGCTCGGGCTGCACGTCCCGGGAAAGGCACGCCCTCCTCCTCCTCCTCCGCTTATCTCACCTCCAGCCGAGATTTCTTTCTTTTCTGCTCTAAGGCTACTTCCAATCAGAGTCGGCAAGATGAAAGGAGAGCAGATACAGAGGCATGGCTGGAAGAAGTAATTAGGATGTTGGAAACCAAATGAAAACAGAAGATACAGCTTTTAAGAAGTCCCCTTGTATTAATCTCAGGCTGAGAGAGGGATAAAAATGTTTCTATTCCAATGATGATCTTTGAAGACAAAACTCAGTGTTTGGCACAAGGAGAAAAGGTTACCCCGAAACTGGAGAATTAAGCAGTACTTACATTTTTCCCCATTTCCTTAGCTAAGCCAGGTATAATTATCTGCAATGCCTGTTTCCATGCATAACTCAAAAATCAGGAATATCTCTAATCTAAATCTAAAAGAGGGACTTGAGACACCGTAGCCAGGTGATGCTCCCCTATGAAGAGCAAATAGAGCAATACTGTAATTTTCTTTGGAAAGTTGGTGGTTTAGGATTGGTGTTTTTCCAGGGATTTTTGTTCAATGGTACACTTTTTTCTTTCTACCTTTCTGCCAGCTTCCCTAGAAGAAAACAAAACAAACCTCTATGACTAATCCTTCGCTTTGCCAGCTCACAGAAACCACGGTGTTACCACAGCACATTTAAAATAAAAATACAGTTTTAAGGGGGGAAAAGTGGAATCATATTCTGGTCCTTTGCCTTCCCACTTCTCCCCAAGCCATTATCCTGCACTGACATCCTTCATGAGCCAGGGCTGGAGCTGCTCCCTTCGCCTGGGGAAACCTCAGCACTTCGGTGATGCCCTGACTGGACAGAAAATCCACACAGGACAGAGAGGGAACTGCTTCTGCCACCCAGGACTGCTGTGAGAAGTTGCCATGGAGGAAAGGGAACTGCTCAAGTGTCTTGAGGTACCGTGAGATGCTGCAGCCAAGCCAGAAGGAATACAGAAGCAAATGGATTCAAGTGCTCCCACAAACCTGAAGCTTCCAGACAAGAAATTACCAGTAATTACTAATAATATAATTTTCATGCAGCACTCATCAGCATGAACCAGTTTTGTCCTCACAACAAAGAGGAACAACAAAAGCCACAAACAGTTACTGAATTAGGTTATTAAGATCTCTGGGATTTTTTTGAACCTTCATAACCATCAAAATTGGTCTGAATGCACAAACATGATTAGAATAAAAAGGCCCAGATGTCTTCTGGACACGGCAGCATCAGATCCAACATCATATTGCAGAGACCTCACACTGAAGAGCCTCTTCTAAGGGATGAAGGCTGCTCCTCTGGAGTCACTGCCCATCCTGCTCCTTCACAGAAAGGACTGCAGCACAGGAGGAATTACAGAAGCTGCTACTCCAGTTTCAAATATGCTCCTCTTTAAAAGAGTACACACTTACCAAATGCCAGGGGTGGGCAAGCAGACTGTCCAGGGCATAGCACAGTAAAACAAACAAGCAAACACAAACAAACAAAACCACCTAACTGCAAAAAAAGAGAGCCCAAAGGCTGCTGCTGATTTTCCTCCTGTGCCTGTCACTATTGCCCCGTAAGGCAGAAAGGCCAACCTCGATCAGATGCTCTCCTGGTTAAGAGCCAGGCAAGGCAACGTGACCTGTGGACCAAAGCAAACCCGTTTACATCAAAAATTTAACCTCTGGGATGAAAAGATCAGGAGGTCCCTCCTGATGGTGAAAAAGAACCAATCACTTCATGAGTGAGGTGGTCCCGAAGGGAGGAGAGGCACAGCAGGACAGAGGAGGCTTCTCACAGCTCCGCAGAGCCCTTCCCACTGCCTGGAGCCAGAGGCAGGGCACCAGGAGGGGAGAGAGCCCTTCAGAGAGCTCTGTGCCCAGCCAGCAGGAGCAGAGCCAGAGCAGCACAGGGCTCATTCCAGAGACGTTTTAGCACAAAGAAGGGAAGAGTGCAGCAGCTCTCCTGTACTACTGCATCCACGCAGTTAGCAGAATTTCCAACTCTGTGATGATATGGGTCCTGGAAGAGCACTTCTACCTGGATTAGAGGACATCTCGTGAGCACACCCTTGGCAGCACCATGACCATGGTGTGGAAAGACTCCTGAGAGCATGATCCAGGCCCTCTGTAATTCAGTTACATCCCCTTTTTACCACAGGTGTTTTAAAAGAAGCTTGCTCTTAAGTTTTTTTCATGTTTGAGGGGTTTTTAAACCATTTTTTTCTTTGTTCCCTCCTTATAATAGTACAAAAAATTGCTGGTTTTTCTCCAGCCCAAATATTGGCTGTGCTGCTGAGAAAGCTTGTGTAGCACAGCAAAATTCAACTCAATTAAAGATGAAGCATGGACTCGGTTTTCTTTTGAGCAGGAAGGACAGAGAGTCTCAAGAAGCTTCACCCTACACTAACCAGGTCTGGCACTGCCCAGACACACTTGCTTAGGGAATTTTTATGCAGTGGAAGAAGAGTTTTTCCACAGCGACAAATACTGTATACAGCTGTCCAAACTGAAACACCCATTTGACAGGAGATTCAGCCCATCCCTGGATTCATTCATGCTCTGAACCATGCCCTTAAAAGGAGAGTGTGTTATTCTTTTGCATTAAGCAAAGCTGTGTTAAAATGTTTGTTTCTGATGGAACAGGGAGACAGACACCAGGAGGAAGCAAACTGTGTCTGAAGAGCAGAATTCCTGGCAGATGGGTCAAGAGCAGCAGCTGTGCTCACAGAAAACACACACGTCTTTACATACTTGGGGCTGCCATGTGGAAAACATCACAAGAGATGGTTCACAAGGAGGGGAAAAGGGACCAGTTTTGACAGCAGGTATCAGGATGCTGCTCTGCCGAGCCTCTGCAGTGGATGCTGCAGATGGATGTCTCATCGGGCAGGGAAAAGGTCAACATTAATAATGGAGCTGCACCAGTTCGTGACAGTCCCAGAAATATCATGAAGAGATACTGATCTTTACTGCAGTGTGATCACCACACGCAGGAGAACAGCCAGCCCCACCTGCCCCAGTCCAGGCTGAGCCACCAGTGCTCCCAGTCAGGCTTGAATTTCCTTGGCAGCACCCTGTTCCTGTGCACATCAGAAGCACATTTCTCCCACAAGAGATGTGCAAAGGGAGAAGCAAAAAGTGACACGTTTTGGCCTCTATCCTTGCTGTGAAGCAGATCCTCGTGCAGGGAAGACCAAGGAAGACTGAACCAGAGCAGCCAGAGCCCAACGAGACCACACTTAACAGACAATGACCCGATTTTAGAGTGCTCATTACACACCACTTTGTGCAGCCAATTCAAAAAGCAAATCCACATCTTCTCTGCGAGTCAGGCAAAGGGCTGCTGCTGGATTTACTAAACTGTGTCATGGAAAGAGCTACAGATGCCTTATCATTGCTGAAATGTTACAGAGATAAGGTCCGTGTGTCAGCTGCCTCCTGGAAACACAGCTAAGGGCACTTTATGCTTATTCTGCACTAAAACCAGTGTATCAAATCTTTTATGCTAACAGGAGTTCCAGACACCCAGCAGAAAATGAGCATCAACATTACCCACGTACTTTGAATTGCCCTGGCCTCAGCAGGCTCTCTCTAGCCCTTCTTTCAAGATGTTTTAAGTGGATTATTTTCCCAAGAAGGGCCAGGGAGACACAGAAATTGTTACAAGCAGGACGAGTAATGAGTTTAGCAAATCCCTTATGCCAGTTACACTTAAACTGCTGCCCCAAACGCACTAGGTAGTAACAGTAATTAAATAAGCAACGGCATTGTGCTCCCAGGATTTTTTCCACTGAAGGGCTGGAAAGCACTTGAAGCCTTTGTCAGGAAATCATGTAGGTGCAGCTTTGTTCTCTGCTCCTGGTGAGGATGGAGAGGCAGCTCTCCACTTCCAGAGGAGCACTACTCAGGTTAACAGCACTCTTGTTTTCTCCTTTATAGCTCAGAGCTAGAGGGGAACACCAAGTGTGATGTGAACATCTGGTGAACACACACAGGAGGGCTGCAGTAAGAGGAGGAAGAGCATTACAGATAATTGTGTCAAAGACAGAGCCAGCCCTACCAGCCTTTTTCAAATGAGTGCACTCTGGATTACTCTGCAAAAGCACTCTGCTGTAGAGGAGAAAGTGCAGCAGGAGCAGGATAACAGCACTGAGCAGGTTATCCAGAGAAACTGTGGATGCCTCATCCCTCTCAGAGTTCAAAGCCAGGCTGGACAGCGCTTGGAGCAACCTGGTCTAGTGGAAGGTGTTTGTGCCCATGGCAGGAGGTTTGAACAAGGTGACCTCTGAGGCCCTTCCAACCCAAACCATTCTATGAGTATAAAGGAAAATAAAGCATTGTTTCTGTTGCAGGTGCCCGCAGCACCATTTCAAAAGACCCACCCTGTTAAGATCAGCAGAATTCATGAGATCATCACCTTTGGGTGCTAACCTTGATTCTCCATGGCGAGCCCCAGAACAGAAACACACCCTCACCCTCAGGGGGACCAGCAATCAAAGGAAAGCTGTTTCCTTCATCACATATTCCACAGGGTCATCTCCTCCCAATTGTTATTCCGAGGACTCAGTCCTTCAACCCTCTGCTATTTATGCACATTGTTAATCTGAGCGCAAAGCGCACTCCGAGCATTCACGAGTCTACAGATAGGACTTGCTCTATTCATAAATAGCAGAGCTCCAACAGGGAAAGATCCCAGGATTAGTCAGAGCTATTGAGAGAAGGGAAATTAGACAGCAGGTACAGAGAGAAAGCCCAAGTGTGTGTGTTACATATTTAAATGACATTGACATTTCTTCAAAGCCTTACTGGGTGTTTCATATGTTGGGTTCTTTGGGGTATTTTTGGTTGATTTTTTTTGGAAGACTGCAGTTGTAAAGGCAAAATTCTTACAAAAAATGATCAAGCAGCTGGTATTGTCACAGTGGGAGAGGTTGAATACCGTATGATTAATATCCAAGCTTACTGTGGAACAACAAGAAAGTACAACTAAAAGGAGAAGGAAAGTCAAACTAGGAAAAACAACCCAAACCAAAATCACTCATACAATCCAGTTTAGACACTGAGCATATTGTCATAAGGGAAAGAACAACGTGCCCAGAGATGAGGAGGGATCTGTGTGAAGTGCTCAATGCTCATTTTGCTCATTCTCTGCGCTCAAAGAGAAACGTGAAGGGGTTCATGTTTCCTCGAGAGCCGAGCCTGGCTGAAGGCTGGAAAACATACAGCTCCTGCTAATAAATCCCTTAATTTATTAAGATAACTTCTCATCACTGAAGAGAAAGAAAAGCCACACCCTAGAAACCACACTCAATGAACACAACAGCTAACAAATTAAATAATCAGGGCAGGAGAGTTTGCTGCTTTTTAGCGCCTTTATTTAAGGATCAGCTCAGGGCCGGCGGGTCTGGCTCCCGCCGCCGCTGCTGCCAGGGGTGTCCCAGAGGAGAAGGTTCAGAGCTTTGTCCACTAAAGGGATGTGGGCAGCGCCAGGATTTCTGTCCTTGCAGGACTTCCCAGGAAGACCCTTCTCAACCTGAGGTCGGGGGTCCTCCTTCCAGCCAGCATCTCCACTTTTTAGGGTGAGGAGCCAAAAAGGTCCAGGAGGACAATTATACCCCACTCCCGACCCACAGATTGATTTAAACCCTTTTATTTCGTGGTGGCTCATAGTTCTAGGCGTCTCCTTGGTTAGTTCGTGCAAAGTTTTCTCTTATTTGTATACCATCCCCGAGGATGGAGCAGCAGAGGAGACACCCGGTAAATAACAATAGAATCATTATCAGGTGCTTAAAACTTTAACTTAACGTAATTACAACTTTAACGTTATTTGGTCTAACATTATTAACTTTAGAACTTATGAACCAAGTTCTTTTGGGGATTTATTCCCAACAATAAATACAAAGACAACTCATGAATTGTATGTCGTTATATTTTCTTAACTTCTTACTTCATTCTCTAAACTGTAAATTAGCATATTTTTCCTCTCCATGAAGATCCTTTTTTCCCCCTCCTCAAAACTGACATAGCTTCATTGCTGTTCCAAGGATTTTCCCCCTCCTCAGTCTGAGAATTAACTTGTCACATAAAGCCCCAGCCTGTGAAAACACACATGGACAGAGCTTTCCTGATCTCAAATGTCGGTAGTTAACACAGCTCTCTTTTGTGCTGCTCCAGAAGAAAAAACAAGAGAGAAAACTAAACACGAGACCTTTAGAGATACCCTTTTTTTGCTCCACCAACCACCTAGACTAAAACCAAGCTCGGCCAATCTTCCCTCTATTGGTGAAAGCCAAGCCTTCCACCTGCAGCATCCCATTGCTCCAGAGACTTTTCCTCCAAAAGCACCCACTCTGCATTTTCATCCTTTGCTGTACACGGACACAAGAGCCTCTCTTCAGGCTAGAAAACGCATGAAACAGTTACAGGTTGAAGAACATTCAGGAACAGCAAAATAAAACTAGCATTTCTGACATTATTGTGCTGGTGAGTCACCAATTCATTCTCGTTTGTCAGGTCCTGGAAGAGCCAGGATCTCCAGAGGCAGCTGAGGCCAACTGAGGTGGCATCTTGGGGCCAGATGCCCAGAGCCAGAAATGCCTTTTCTCCCTTTAACTGCTGGCTGCCAGCAAAAGCAAGAAGGGATCAGAGAGGAACTTCAAGTGACAACATTCCCCTCTCCAGCCTCTCTCCCAGCTGCAAACTTCAGCAGCATTTCAGCCAAGCTCAACACTGCCCATCGGTTCTGCCCCTTTGGGGAAGAGGCTCTTCCACCACAAAATAAACAAGGTTTACTTTCTGTCCCTGCAGTTTTACAGACCCAAACGACCTTTGGCAGCACAGCCAGGAGCCCTCTCCACAGGTGGCAGGACTGACAGATGCCCAGACCCCACGGAACAACAGCAGCAGATCAAAAAGCACCATCACAGCGACACGGAGCAACGCAGCTGGTACAGAACACAGGCTCGTCTCAAGCTGAGGCACAAGTGGTTCAGGGAATTTGTTTGCATAGTTTGTCCTTCATTAAGATCCCGTTGGCTGGGAGGCAGAGGGGAAAATCAGGGAAGTATTTGTACTAATGGCAGGGACCTCATCATAATTTGCAGTCTCTATGCCTAAGGCTCACATGTATCACTTGTATTGAACACTTGCTTTATTTCCTTTATTCTTTCTTCCCAGTTTTTCTCTCTCTTATGGCAGCCCACTGTGTCTTTCATACGCTTTCACCTTCTCCCCTACCACGAGCTCTGTTTGAACAAGGTTTTGCAGAACAGAAAAATCTGTCCCCTGCTGGAACTAGCCAGATCTGACTCTTTTCCCTAAGAAAACAGTGTCCAAGTATAATAGTAACCCTCCCCACTCAGAGCTAGGACAGCTGGTGATCAATAATACCAAAAAAACCTAGTCAGCAGGTACTAAGAGTCAAGTTTCTAATCCCTAAAAAGAGTTACCACAAACTCCTGTTGTTTTGCAAACTTAAATCAGTTTAAAAAGAACCACTACAAGGGGAATGGAGCTTGTTTAGTGGGCAACAGAGTTTTCTCCAAGTGGGAACAGAGGTAAAGTATTCAGAAATCCCATTAAGGAAGTAGCAGCCCTTTGACATTTAAGTGACTTAATGCTTTTGGAAAACCGGGCTTGGTCACATTGGTGATCCAGTATTCTATAGAAAAATTGTGGTTCTGATGCTTAAAATATTGTGGTTTGAGGAAAATAGAGGCTACAGGATACGGCTGGAGCAATAAAACCTCATAGTGAGCAGCCTGAGTTTCCTTTGCTAATCATCAAAAGCCACTGTTGGCAAAGAGCATGACAGGCTTATCCAATGGCTTCCATAAAAGATTGCTCACTTGTGCACATTTTGAAAGGGCAACCCCTTCTGCCTTGCCTCTCTTTCACTGTTATATTTAAATACATTAATATTTTAAACTTCTAAAGGCACATGCAATTTATCTCTTCTTTAAAAATAAATAAGGTGGGGAATGTGATCGTATTTAGAAAGCAGCACCTTTTATCTACTTTCATGTAGATAGAAACATATTTCAATACCCCTAAAGCACACAGAAGGTCAGTCCAAAGTCACAAGGGATCAGCAATTTTGGATGCCCAAAGTGACACCTTCTTTTAAAAGGAGCAGTTTTAAGAGATAAGCCTGCAACCACCTACTAATCTCCTGAAAACAGAGAGGAACAAACAGACTTTCATCACTTTAGAGAAATACTTCCTTCCATGTTTGACAATAAAAAAGATAAATAATAATAATGATGATAATAATTTTTTTTAAAAAAGAGACAGGAGACAGACAGACATCTGGGTTATGTTCTAAATGTAATTAGAAGCCTGACAACAGGACAGAATAATGTCAAACAAATTACAAGCAATGTGTTTTCATTCACAGGGTGACAAGTCAACAGGCAGGCAGTTAATTTTAAGACTGATTATGTACCAACTCCTTAAATAACATAAACACACTCACCTCCACGGAAAGCAACAGGGAGTCCAAACACACCATCGATCTCCCTGTGGGCAGGGCTGAGCATCTCAGCCGTGTCTGGGAAATGATGAGTGTGGATTTTAGGGGGGGCTGTTTGTTTTACAAGATGCTGGCATTGCTCAGTGGGTGCCCCAGCCCGTGTACCTTGGATGCCATCCTGCTGGGCACCCTCAGCTCTCACTGACACTGTGGTTCCTCCCCGGGGATTTTCAGGCCAGCCCTCACACTGCATCAAGTGATTCCTCCCCCAGGCTCGGCAGTGCTCCAGGACACCACCGTGTGAGGGCAGGGCAGGGCTCAGCCAGCTGAGCTCAGGTGCACTCCCAGGGGCTGAGGCACATCCCCTACCCACTCAGGGGCTCTCAGGTGTCTGCTTTGGGCAAACCGTGGCATGTTCTTACAGCAAAGCTGTGGCTTTCCTTCCCACCACGTCCAGGCAGCTCCTGGAGGTTTTCCAGCCTGGACTTGCATCCCTCCTCCAAGGGCCCCATTCTGCCTCCCACACCAGCACCTGCAGGGACCAATTTACACAAAGCTTCAACTTTCTGAGGCACTTTAAAAACAAAACAAACCCAAAAACTTCCCAAATCCTTATCGACCAAGCGGCAAAGGCAGAAGACGTGCAGCCTGGAGGGAGAGAGATTGCAGAGAGCAGCTCTTCATTTTCCTGCAGCAATAAGAATCACCTATTTGTTTGAGTGATGGTGGCTTCAGGAGAACACCAGTGCAGAGCCAAGCGACGACAGCTCTGACGTAAATAGAGGGAAAAAACAAACAGAGCCAGTGCAGAGCACTGAGGCAGCAATGGGCCACGATGGTGGAGACGGCTGTAAGGAGAAACAAGGCAGCAAGGCACGATGACAGATGGAAAAAAAAGGTTACAAAAGCAGAACAGACTAGAAAGGCATTTATAGGATAATAATCCTTGCCTGTGTTGCTAATTATATCTGTAATAGTTAATAGCTGAAAGGATTTTAGAAGGCAAATTTACTTTTTGTCCTCTGTGCCATTTTCTGGCGGCATTTGCCCCAAATGCCTGAAGATGAATTATTGGGTTTCAATATCTACTGGTGTGTGTGTCTGTGTGTAGCTGGGGTGAAACACTTCCCAGGGAACTCTGCAAGGGACAGGTGAGCTGGTTAAATCCCCTCTCTGACAGGGGCAGCCCCGTCAGTGGAAATACAGACTGAGAAGCTGCAGCAATGCCAGGAACCTTTTGGGAAACGTTTAACAAACTAGAAAATGGTCAAACAGCAGCAGGCTGCAAGTTAGACATTGACACCAAATGCTCTGAATAAATAAATACATGGACAGTTGTGGAAGGGCTATGCTGGAGACTGGAATGGTGACAACCCAACAGAACCGTGCCTGGAGAGCAGAGGAATCCTCGTTAAATTTCTCTGGACTCTTCCAGTGTTTCTTTTGAGCTTCACATTACCTAACACATCTACAAGCTTACAGCTGTGAATAAATTCATTTAAATTAGACCTCTGAAGCATGAACTGCCCTAAACTACTCAAATTTGAAACAAAGAGGAAATAATAGGTATTAGATTAAGTAGGTAAAGACACATCCATTTTAATTGTAGAGCTATACAGCGTAGAGTACTCTGGAGAGGAAAAAATACTTAGCCTATCTCCTTGGGAGTAGTAATGCTTAGGTTTAATCTGTAGTGCTGTCACTCTACAAAGATGAGGCACACAGAATTTTTATGCTGCGTGTCAGACTTGAGGAAGTCAATCCAAATTCCAGAACACCTCTAACAATAGTCAATCAGGACAAACATCATAACTGGAAGCACCTTCAGTTTGAAAATACACAGATATGATGATAACTGCAGCAGCACTACCAGTGCACTCTGAGAATTAATGTTGCTATCCAAAGGGAAGGGGAATGTCTTAGCATTTGCTCTCTGCTGCATGATTCAGGAGCCTGGAACATTTGCTGACACCTGAATCTCTCTCATTAGTGTCTTCCACCCAAAATTAAGGGAAGGGAAAGACTTTTGGAAAAGCCAAATTAGGCAGAGATGTTGTTGTAACAGTTCTGAATACTTCCAGTAATACTTCAGATGCTGCTGAGAGATCTTACCCAACAGCTTTTGGAAACAAGGTGGTGATATTTACCATCATCACCTTCCCCACTCAGTATGCTGAAAGCACATGGAGAGCAAAACCACACAGCCTTGGAATAGTTAAGTGCTGGGGGTGGAGGGGCTGGGGGGTTAATTTGGGAGGGGCTTTGATGCTTTTTTTTTTTTTTTTTTCTTAAATTACTCGTAACTGAATCAAACTGGAAAACCATCCCAAGAGCAGAGCCCTTGAAAAACCGCGGACAGAAAAGATAAACACACTTTGGAACAAAGCTAAAAACTGGTCCAACATACTGAGCAGACATTCTCGACATCTCTGACATCTTTTGAGTGTCATCTGAAGGGGCTGAATCCCAGACTGAGCACGAACAACATGACCCAAGACTCCCCACAATGCTGGATGTGCGGGGCCCCATCCTGCCTGCCCTGGGGGGTTGGTGCAGCGAGGATGTTCCTGTCCTTGGGAAGGGCTCTTTAACTGCTGCTTTGCAGCCAAAGCTCGTGAGCAAAGAGCCTCACTGCTCTCCTGAATCACAGAAACTTCCAGGGACGGAGCAGCCACAGCTTCTCTGGGCAATTTATTCCAAGAAAGAGCCGAAAGTCAGAGCCCAGCCTGAGGCCAAGTGAGAGCCAGTTCAGAGCTGGCACAGAGTGGCTGGAGGCACCCACAGCTGCTGTAAAAACCATCAGTGCTACCGTGCTGCACCTGCAATTATTTTAAGCAATCAGTTTTGGAAAAACACTAAGTAACGTTCATTCCCCCTTTCTCATAACAGTACAACTTGTACTGAGCCTTCCTGTTGCTAAAGAAATATTCCATTTAAGAACGCAGCTCACTATCAGTTTAACAACCAAGCAAACAATGCCTTCGTGTTGCTATGCCTATTAACCTTTGATTTACAACCCTGTTGGTCAGTTGTGTTTTTGAAATTAAGATGCCTGTATGCTGAAGGGCAACTGAGCTGATGCCATTAAATTAACATCTGCTGTAACTAATGTGCTACACCAGAGTCAAAGAACATTTACAAAGCACTAAAAACAGGTGAGTGAGCATTAAACAGACTTTTGCTGAGTAACTTAAAAAGATCATAAACATCTGAAAACAAAGCTCTTTTTTTTGGCCCACATTTTTGGTAGGAGAGTCAGCTCCAAACAATTTGCTTTGTGGTGGCTGTCAGGGGAGACCCAGGCGAGACTCTGGCCGTGCTGGGGAACAGCTGATGTGGAAAACAGAGGCTTCCAGGGAAAGCCAATTTGTTGACCCCATCTGCAGGTTATTATAACACTGACTGATCTCCCAAAGCAATTTTCATTAATAATAAGTTTCCAAGACCAGTCTTTCTCCTTCCCTCACACCTCACAATAGAGGAATATTTACATGAGATTCCTGGAGACCAATCCTTCCCTCTTTCCCTCAATTTTTTTTTTCCTTATCATGGGAGAATCAAGCTCAATAATTTCTTATGCCATATGGGTAACAGAAGAAAACAATCAGCAGGTCATATGGCATCACTTTCCTATATGAATTCCCCATACATGCCCTGCACAAAGGTTGTGGGATTTTTTTTATTTATGTGAATCTGTGGAGCTCACTGCTATCACAGTCACTTCTGCACCATTTTAAAAAGGCAAAGGAAATAAAAGGCATAAATTACCTTCTAAAACAAGCACTTTTTTTGGTGCAGAAGTCTTCAGCGAAGAAATATAAAACACAATTGCAACAGGAGCTCAAACTGCTGCTTTAGACTCTAATGGCTTCATAACAGTAATTAAGGCTTCTTCCTGACTTCATAACTATGCCATAATGCATTTATCAAAAGCACATTACCACAATGGACACATTCACTCTTTCTGCAATATTTCGACAGCTCCCTTTGGACACTATCAGTAAATAAAATCTTATGTGGGCCAATTAAAGAAAGCATAAATCCAAATTCTCTGTGGCTATCTTGTTTTGAATGTGCTGCTCTGTCAAATCTCTTTAATGGGAAACGGGTAAGTGCTTTGAATACAGGAAAAAACTTCCTCCCCAGAGCAGCTCTGGGATGCAGAGTCTTTCTTAAGAGCCACAGGAAGGAAGGAGAGGAGTGTTTCTTGGAGCTGTGTTTTTATCACAGGAGGAGGAGAGGTTTTGACAGCAGAGAGACTATTGTCAAGTACATTTGGACTCACGTCAAGTCTCTGCCTTGACAAATTGGACTGGGAGTCCTTCCACAGTCAAAGTGCACAACGTGCAATGTGGAGCCATTTCTCCACTTCACTGAAGAGCAGGAGGGAATTACAGAGCTCTTCAGCCCTTGCTCCCATCCGACTGGCTCCAGCAGGCTGCAGGGCCACAGGCACAGCTGGCAGCAGCCTCCCCCAGCCCCTGCCCCACGCAGAGCCCTCTGTTTGGCTGTGGGAACACAAATCCCCACCGCGGGAGGAGCGGCACATGTGCGAAGCTCACACTGTGTAATGAGTGCTACCCAAAGTGCAAATGCAAGTGGGTGAATATTGGCATGAACCCTGCAGAGAGAAGCTAAAATTAGGGCTTGCAATATGGAAATCTGTAATATCCTTTGCACCTGGGTAGCTCAGTGTATTCCATCCCAAATGCTTTAACTAAAGGGAGGGTAAGAGGGGCAAGATGCAAAATACACATGACCTTACCTCACCATTTTTATCACCAAAAGAGGTTTCTGGATTAGACATCCTGCAGCAACAGCTCAAAAGATTTTACAGTGGAGATAATTAGGAACACATCACCCTTTCTTTGATCACATGAAAGATTATTTTAAACCAAACAGGAACACAGCTCCTGCAATGATCCTCAGTCTTTGCCATACACTTCTCTCTCTTATCTCTTAACTGCTACAGTGGGGAAAGATTGGCAGGTGCTTTAAACACAGGATTATGAGGTCAGTATTCAATCCAGAAGTAACAAACCCCACCTTACACAACAAGGGATGCTGAGTGCTCAGCATCCCGGAGCAGTTAATCCGTGTTGTTTACTCCCTTGGTGTAGAAGGTTTTACACTCATAAGTTCTGACTGCTCCTCAGCAGAGGCAGAGCTGTGGGCAGTAACCTGAGCAGGACTCTCCAGAGCACGGTTCTGCCACCCCCTAATTTTAGCATCCTTTGCAAAAATCACAGAATTTCTCTAACAGCATCAGCAAGCCTGGCAAAAGCAGCCAAGCAGCACACAAAGGAGCTCCCGGGGTTTTGTCTCTGGGCTGCTGGGGGTGAAAAGGGAGATTTGTCAAGAAACCTTCTAGAAACCCTGGGGGTGAAAGGAGAGGCCTGGAACTGGCTACGGTAAATGAAAAGCATAATTCAAATGCTGACATGTACTTCACAAAGCTGTTCATTCAACTACACGGGAAGGAACGGCACCAACCGCAATTTAAAGGAGAAAAAAGGAGAAATGAAAAAAAAGCTTAGGTACAGCATTACACAGGAGCTGTTCCCAAGGCTTCCATCCAGAAACACTACCAAGATTTCATTCAATAAGGTACTGCTACAACAAAATTACCTCCTGGGTGCTAATGGTCTCTTAGTTATAAACAACCTCTTTAAATAAAGAGGAAAGAAAAAAAAATGTGTGTGATAAAGGAATTTGCAAGCCATTCCCTTCAATAAATCCTTCCTCCATTCAGTGCTTCCCAACAGGAGCTGGTCTACCAACTATCATCACCAGTAATTCTCTCCCACCAGGCGGAAAGTAAAATAAAAAATTCAGACTATAAAAATATCTCCTTTATCATAGAAGAAAGTTATTATGAGCCTCCATGCTGCCTGGCTGATGCCTGTGCACACTGATGGTTCCCTCTTCCTCCAGTAATTGTTGGCAGAGGGAGAAAGGAACAAATGCTGACCGTGTAAGGTGCCTCCAGAGACTCCAGGTAATCATACTCATTCTGTTTTATTTATAGTAACAAGTATTTTATTTATTTGATTTTATTTACACCAAGAAGAATAGGTCCAAAGGTTCCTGGCAAAAGTATCCTGTTAGGGCAGCTGGGTAAGTTGGCATCTTGTGCCATGTATTCCCCTTCTGAACCACCTACCCTTGGCATATGCCTGAAAAAAGGAAAAAGATATTCCCCTCTATTTCCCAGAGCTCCTGACAGTTCCTGCCTGCTTGGTTTGTCCTCTGCCAGCTCTGTATCACTGCCAGCTCCAGATTTTTTGGCCAGTGCCCTGCTCTGGAGAAAGTCTCTCTTTGGGGCAGCCAAGGCTGAGTCAGAGCAGAGGGACTAGCTGCAGGAACCTGGGATGAGCCCTGCAGGACACTGTGCAAGAAATGCTCCTACAGGCCCCCATCCAGAGCTCCAACTACTGCAAACACCCTTGGTTTCCAGATTTCCCCAGCCCAGCGTGGATGTGCCAGCTCTCCCCGGGACTGCTCACACGTTCCAAGCCCAGGCAGTGGCAGAGCAGGACAGCACATCCCAGACCTCAGCACAGCAGAGCCTCCCAGCTGGGACCCCCCTCTAGAAGAGCCCAGCAAGTCAAGGGATGAGCACAAGGGAGCGAGCTCTGCCAACCCAGAGCCTCCTCTGCAGGGCTCTTCCACCACCTACAGAATGCCAGGAGGACAAACAGCTCAGCAGAGAAGTGGTTTGGACAAAGCTGGACTGCTCAAATCTACCTCCCCAGACCTGGGCAAAGAGCTGCTGCAGAAGGCAAAAAGACACATTTACCTTAAGCAAAGCCCAGCCAGAGAAAAGGGTAATTTTGTCCCCCAAATGCACAAGCTTATTGCTCATAAAAGGTTTATGTTGGCTGGAGGAACCTACACTAATGAAGTTTTATCACTCCCTATACTCAGTCCCCAAGGGAGTCCCAGCAAAGCTTTGCAGGCGGCCACAAAAGTCTGGGATTGAGCTGCATCCCATCTGAAGGAAAAACAAATCCTGCTGGCAATCTAAAACACTAAGCAGATAGTCAGCACCAACCAGAAAAAGAAAAAAAAAAAAAAAAAAAAAGAAAAATCACCCATGTTATAAGCTGGTCACACCCTTAAGCTCTCCAGAGAAGTTTTAGAGCTTGTAAAACCCTCATGACTCATTTGGAAAACAACCACAATCCGTGCTGCAGCCACAGCAGTGTAAGCTTTCACCAGGGGAAGAGATGCCTCAATCAACTGGACTTTGAGGGGCTACCTAAGGAGCACTACTGCATGTCAGGGACTAGCTACAAACACCAAATTAAAAAAAAAAAAAAAAAAAAAAAAAAGTAAAAAGTGAAGGGTTTGTGCCCCATACCCACAAGAATTTATGCTGAGAAAAACAGGTTATTTATACAGGAGCTTTGTTTTCAGCATCACCATTCAGCTATCCATTATCAGCCCCAAAACAACAGGGCACAGGAGACTAATGAACAGCATGAGCAGGAAATACAGAGATGTGAAGCGAGATTTGGAGAACAAATGGTTCAGGCACTCTTGTATTTTATAGAAGGTCATTCACTGGGCCTTTATACTTTATTTATCAAATTAGATCTGAATTGGTGCAGTCATCCTGATTCAAGAAACCATCACACATCTTTTCCCTTCAAAAGGGGAAATAAACACCTTATCTCTAAAGCAGTCTCCATCAGAGGATCTCCGAGTCCTTCCCTGGCACTTTGCCTCACAAAACCACCCAGGCAGAGCTGCCTCCCCTACAGACAGCTTCAGAGGCACAAAGAGCTCAAGTGTTTTGCCTGTAATGGCTTAGGCCAGATCTCAGATCCACATCCCCTCCCCTGAGATGCACCTGACTGAGCCAATTATCCATGTGCTGCCCTTAACCAGGAGGGTTTTATAGCCTCTATTTTTCTAGTGCTTTCCTTGTCATCATAAACATCCCAGTGTTTGCTCACAAGTTGTTCCATTAAAAACAAATATGCTGCCACTCCACGGCTATGGAATTTGCTGCAGAAGATCATCCAGAGAACAGCCCTGCCTTGCCAACCACCTGCATCACCTCCCCCTTTAACTCTAACCCAGAGGCATGTTACAATTACATTATTCCAACTAAATAAAATTATTTTTCCCTGTTCCAAGACATAAAACAACCACATTATTATGGCCATTGCCACTGTGATTTAGTAATTTAAACAAAAGACACACACAATGATAAGAACATAGTAAGTAGTACAGCACTTCATTACAGCTGGAACCAGTATTTATGACCCCTGAAAGCAAAGATGGTCGTGAAAATTATATGCCCAAACCCATCACTTCAAAATTACAACTTAATCATATAATGCTCAGCAAAGAAGTTTCAAACACACTGATGATCTTTGGGTTTTTTTGTGGGTGAAGAAAAGCCCCGAGAGATAATAAATCGTTTAAGGTGCCAGTGGAAGCGGCTTACTTACGAAACAGGATTTGCACTGCAAAAAGTGAATCGTGAAGCCTCACCTGCACACACTGCACCCCTCCTCAGGCTGCTGCTGAAGGACTGTCTGTGCAGCTGCCCCCAGAGCAGGTCAGGGACAGGGACAGCCCCCCAGGGCCACCGAAGGGTTCGTGTGCTCTCAGAGCCGAGAGGAGCAGAGAGGCAAAGCAGGCACTGGAGAGCTGCAAGTGCTTTGAGAGCTCCTGACCAGGCTGCACAGAGAAGTTAAGCTGGTAAAAATGCTTTGGACGTGTAGCCACAGCCCAAGAACAGCTCTCTGCCAAGACTGAGGACAATACATTATTAACTAAAGTTTAATTATATCCACAAACACACATTTCTAGCTGAGGCTTACAACCACATCTCTGTAGATTTGTTTGTTCTAGTGGTCCTGTCAAGAAGTGAGTTTCAGGATCAGGTTCACAGCCCAAAACACGCATTTATCTAGTGTTAAATTTACTTCTGTTTTGTTTCCGTAAGAATTTTGCTGGTTCCATATTCATTAATTTATGTCAGAAACAGACAACACTTCACAAAGGACCCTGTAATCAGTGGTTATTAAGGGTGGGCTGCAATATGGTTTCTATGTAACACTGGTCAGAGTATTTTCAAAAGGCAAAGCCCAGTTTTCAAAAAGAAGCTATTATCTCCCCACCAAATGAGTATGGAAATTAAGGAGCACTTAATTATTACATTTGCCATGCTCTGAATTAGACAAGATCGATTTCCAACAAGTATCCTTCCCTGTAGAAAGAAGAATCTGGCTACTTGTAATATATGGACCACATCATGTGTTTTCAAGAGAAATTCTGCAGGAAGAATGAGTCAGCAGCAGACAAGCAGCCAGGTCTCTACAGCCAACCAATAACCATGCCATGGGCTTCAGTGGGGAAAGCCTCACACCCTCAAGGACCCAAGCATAAGGCAGCCCCACTGAAAGGCTGCCCACTCTTCCCAGGAACCTGATGGCCACAGAAGCCATGCAGGTAGCTCTGAAGAATTTATCTCCTCCTATTCTCTTTAATGTACATCAACCATACGCTCAAGCAAAAAGCACAGGCTCCATTCCAGAGGAAAAGCCAAAATTCAATTAATGACACCAATCTTTAAAAGCCTGAGACTGCAGAAATGGCTCATTCAGGAAATTTTTATTTCTGAAAGCTTCCATGAACTGTAATAATACAACTATTGCAGGCATTTATTTATTAATACAGAGAGGTTTATTTATGAGAGATCTGCAATCAGCTTAATCTCCGAAAGCTCAATGTAGTTTAGGCCCTGGCCAGAGATCCTCCTCTGCTTTGCCAGCAGAAAGCAGCACTCCAGAGGTCAGGGGTGACTGGGAATAGCCCAGGTAACACCTCAGCAAAAGCAGCAGGCACCCTGCACTCCCCCAGGCTCCACTCTGATGCCAGGCATTGCCATGGGAAAGAGGCAGATCCCACAGGCAAGGAAAGCTGGCAAGTGGAACAGTCAGGGGGTGTGTGATGGCATGGGTGGGAGGAGATGGGAGAATTGACACTTTCCCTTCAATCAGCATGGCAGGGAGGATTATGGAAGGTTGGTAGTGTGAGTTACCAGATCCTGCTCTGGTGCAAAAGGAAGACCAATATCAGATGCTCACACATCTGTGTCTCTGCTGGCAGAAGATCCCCCCCCAAGTTACCAGCAACACGAGTTTGGCAACACTGGAGGCAGCTGATTTAAGACATCTGTAATATTAAGTTAACATATTTATTTGCAGTAGAGGCAAGCTTACATTAAAAGAAAGGGAATGGCACAGGGGGCTATTTCAATTCATAAGA
Organism: Sitta carolinensis; assembly: GCA_032173965.1. NCBI lineage: Eukaryota > Metazoa > Chordata > Aves > Passeriformes > Sittidae > Sitta > Sitta carolinensis. The sequence goes on along the minus strand of CM063296.1, from coordinate 2,412,856 downwards.
GGTAGCTATTAAGACAGGACTGACATGTGGGGAGGGAAGCTTTCCAATGGTTTTGCTACTTTCTCCCATCATGATTTCAAAGTTCGAGTAGTCAATAAAAGTGTATTTCAGGTTTTCAAGGAAGCAGATCCCCACAGTGCCTCAGCTCTCTCTACTACAAAAGACAAATTCAAATGCAAGTGCTGCCCTGTTTCCAAGCATCAGGCTCCTGGTTCCTCTTCTGCTACTCCTTTATCACCAGTGAACAGCCATGGTGATAACAAGAGGAGTAAGAACAGCTGTCTAGAGAGATGGCAGGTACTGCCCTGAACACCCCACGGAATTAAACACAAGCTTTGTCATTGCTGTATCTCCCAGTGAACCCCAGGGCACACAGCAGGGTGCTCAAAGCAATGGGCACCACAGGCCAAAAGGGTGATGTGAAACAAAAGACAAAGGGCGCAAGGAGTTTGTTCTACATGCAGAGAAAACTCCCAGAAGAAGAAACAGTATTTTGAAGTCCCCCTGAAAGAAAGGCAGACAGTCAGCTGCCAGCTGTTGATGTCCCAAGACTTGTACCATCTCTGCCATAAGTTCTTCCCCAGGAGTGCTCTGGTACCCACCCCCCTGCCCACACGACTGCCCCTCTGCTGAACACGTCCTCAGCTGCACAAACCACAGGGACACCTCTGGCTGCTGCTGACGAGGCCACAAAAGGGTCACGGTGCCCATGCAGCCCTGGAGAGCTGAGCAGCTGCTGGGCAGGACCCTTCAGGGTGCAGGGGAACCCCTGAACCACTCAGCCAGGAGCATCTCTGCCCACATCCTCCCTTTCCATTTCATGTGGTAGCTCCTCACTGGCACAGCTGCCGATTAAAGCTTGCACTGACATCTGAAGACTCAAAGGCAAATTAAAATAACCCTACACTTCTTAATCCAATTCATGCTTTTTTAATGACTGGAGTTCCTATCATGTGGAAAGCATCTCTTGCAGGAAACTGCTTTGACCACTGCTGTTCATAAAAGTAAAAAGACTTGCTAATGCTCTCCAAACTTCCCACTGAAGTATTTATATCAGCACCCCTCTATTTTTTTCCCAACAATAATCTAATTCATGTGACTCTTATCTTAACTATGAAACAGCACGTTAAATCCAGGATCACAGCTCATTTAGATAAATGGAATTGGGCACATCCAGCGAGTCATTCTTGCTGTGACATTTCTACTATTGACAGAGTTATTTCCAGGCCCAGCGTGGGCAGGGAACTGGGAGGACTCTCACCCTTCAGCACAGTCACTGCCCCTCGCTGAGAGTGCACAGAACAGCCAGATTTTCTCAAGGGACTCTACCTGGGTCTAGTCACATGTTAATAAACATTCTGGCAGCATTTCCCAGAAATAACCTTCAACTGTTACCTAGAAACATAATCCATCAAAATAAACCTCAAAATAGTAAGAAATGAAAAGAACTTTTATTGGTAGGCTACATTCTAGCTATATATACAAAAGAATTAGTTGACAAACTAGAGTCATTGATCAAGGGGATAGCTCAAATTAATTCCAAGGTTATTTTCTTTGTTCTTTTATAAACACAAACAGTGTTTTTAAAAAGTTTCCTTTGCCTCACTCTTTCCTACTCTCTGTCAGCTCTTAGGAATAAAGCTGAACCTCCTGGGCCTCTGCAGGACTTGAGAGTACCCAGTGGAACTCAAGCACTTAGCAGGTGATGAGCTGAAGTGAGTCTAGAGATTAACAGTTAAATCATCCAGAATAGATTAAAATTTCCCATCAAATAAATTGGAAGTTCTGCTTCAGCACTGAACAGTTCCCCTTCTCCCTACAGCTCCATCCCCACACTCCTTTTTAATCTGAATAAATACGGATGGTATTTGCCTCCCCCTCTTTTTCTTTTTATTTTTTTTTTAAACTGCTGGGATGATGCAGGAACCACAGTCAGAGGATTTTCTTTAGGTACTCAGAGCACTCCTGATCTGCATATTGATTTCAGCTCGTAACTCTTCCTAAACAAAACAGGGCCATGAGTCTGTCAGTGCACGTGCTGGTGAATCCCTCTCTCCCCTCACAGCCCCTGCACGGGGATTAACACACAGAACACGCTGCCTCAGTAGGAACCGGAATTTCCTGGAGTTTCCACTCGAGGCTGTGAAGCTGAGCTGCCATCCCAAGCGGCTGCGGTTCAGCCAGGTTATCTCCCTGATAACCTCCTACAGCCTGGGGCCGTGTGAGCAGCGTGACATCCACGCGCTGCCGCTCCAGAGGACGGGATCCAGCCTTGGCTGCAGCTCCTCATTTCCCAGCACTGCCTGAGTGCCACAGGGAGGGAGCCAGGCTTGGTTCACAGGGATGCGTGTGCTCTGTCTGACTGCATCCATAACAACGAGCTGCTGCCCATTTACAGCTCCCCTCCTTCCTGAAAAATTGTATTTTCAACCAGATGACACACTTCAGATTATTAAGAAAGATCTCTGTATACCCCAGAAATTAATCATTTCTCTGCTCTGCTAGAACTCATGACAACGTAGCCTTGGCTCTGAAAAATTAACTGCTATAGGTCAGTCACAAAGATATGCAATTTAAAATTTTCATACATTCTTTTACTCAGGTAGAATTCTCTCTTCAACCCTTCTCCGCAATCATCAAGGTTTTATTTGATCTGGCATAAATATTCAATCCATGCTGCTCATCAGTCTGGTTAGAGAGAGATGGTGGGGGTTCACTTCAAGTCCCAGGGCAGGTTCTTTTAACACCCATCAAATTTGGCTTTTAACCTCAGTAAAAGCAGTGTCAGATCCTAAACAGGTCCACCCACAATAACCTAGGGGAGCTTGAAATGGATGAAGAAGACAATACAAGGAAAGAGAACCTCAGAGCAAGATAGTTTAATCAGACAAGGGTGTATTCTCTGCAATAAAATAAGTTAATCACCTTTATCTGCATTATATCAAACGTATTTTATTTCCAAAAGTCCTTAAGGCTGCAGACTTTTCAGTTACCTTTTCCCCCTGTTTCCCCTAGGATTAATACTCTTCCTTAGCAGCCTGCTGCCAAGCTGCTGCATGGCCTCTCTGGATATCATGAATTAAATTCTTGGGTTTTCTGACTTTTTCCACCGTTAGAAGGACATTTATCAGGTTAAGCCCAGATTTCTTTCCCTGTCTTACCAGCCGAGTTTTGGATGACTAATCAAAGGACTGAATATATTTTAAAGATTTAATTCTCCCTTCACTATTTATACTAGTCAATGTCACTTTGACACTATTCTGGCTTTTCACTGCAAGAAACTTTCCAACTCAAATTCCCTTACAACGAACATGCTCTCATAAGCAGACAAGTGCCATTCGCTCCATCTTGCCCTCCCCCAAGTTAGCTTCAGCTGTCACCAAAAACACAGTAAGCATTTTCCTCCTTGGGAACTATGTGTTCTTGCAGTTATATTCAGTGGACCAGAAGAGTCTGGCATCGGGAAAAGAACTATTTGATTTCTTGGACTCACTGCAAGAGAACCTGTCTTGGCCAGGCACAGTTATAACCACCAAGGATTCAGTTAAATTAAAGATACCCTGGGCAATGAATACTGGCCGTACAAAGAGTGATCAGGCACTCGCCCATCTCAGAGACAGCTTTGGGGCTCTGACTGCTCTCTAAAGTGTGTTTCTCCCTGCAGTTATAAATAACAGTGAGCAAAACACGCCCTTTGTATGATAGTGTGAAGATTTTCAGAGTCACCATCTCTGAATCGCCACCACTATTTTAGTAAACAGAAAGTAGTCAACAGCTCTTGAGAACCTATCACATTTTCACCTTTTTGTTTTCAGTGTGCTCAGATCTGAAAGCACGTTTTCCAGCTTAATTCAGACTCAGCACTTAAGGTCGTATCTACTATTTTCGCCATGATCCATGTTACCATTTTTGATCTACATTATCTCGAATTTCTATTTCCATGCCCAGTTATAAGGAGGGAAACTTGCCCTGAAAAAGCAGCTGCACCTTGAGATACTGAACCTTGCAGTACTCCTTTATGCCAGGAACTGCCACAGTCAGATGGCTGATCCTTGTGTGGCAATACCCAGACATTGCAGAGGAATGCAGGAAAAAGTACAAAAATCAAAACACACCAAAACCTGCTCTAAAAATCTCCTCCGGGCAACAGTTTTTCACAGTTAATTCTACATTTCCATCTTCTGCCTCACCATGTGCCAAGCCCAGTCCTCAGGCACAGACAGCACCCACAACTTTCAAGCAAGTCTCCACCCAGACCTGCCTCTGCCTTAAGTGCCCTTCTTTCACTTCGTTAATTGCCCCTTTCCAGCACGCTGTTATGACACGGTCAAAGCAGATCTGGAACACATCTGCAGCCTTCTGACCCCTCCAGGAAAGGCCCAGCATCTCACTGGAACGGCATCAAGGGGAATGGCATTGAATGTCAGGGGGAGTTGCATCGCATCTGCTCTCTGCTGTGCTCAGGACAACCTTCTCCACAGAGCTTTTCCAGGAGGGGTTGTTCATCAGGTCTTATTTTTAAAGAATCTGGGCCAAGTCATCCCTGCTGTAGCTTTAATGACGTCAATGAGCTACAGCAGGGGTGAAATTGGGCCATTATTTTTTATGTCCATATGTCCTGTGCCTATTAAAGAAAAAAAAAAACTGCAAAAGAAGATCAAGGAAGAAAAGTTATTGAATCAAAAGACTACCCGGGTGCAGAGATTAACATCTAGATGTGGAATGTTCCTCTTTTGTTCCTGCTGTACATTATAAATATAACAGTTTATGGAAAAAGAAATACTTCTGTAGTGTCAAGGTACAACGTGAGTTCTGCAGTGACAAATTATATTCACATTTTGTATCCTGTTTTGATAAAAAAGCCAACAGAGAAAATCATTACCAGGAAAAGGCCTCTTCAGAACTCCATAAAACTGAGTGCCACAGTTGCCAGTAAGTGTTAATGTCTCCTCTCTAAGCCAATATTCATCACACCCAGCACATCACCACCAAGTAGGAAAGCCCAGTGGACTTTGTCCCGAGCTCATTTCTTAGTAAATCCAAAACACGATTATACAAATATCAAAAGAGAAAAATATAATAAGGTTAAACCTAAGCAGTGTTTTCTGTGAGTACACAAAGTCTCAAACACCAGCCTGAGAAGGGACACACTGAGGAGCCCGCAGATGTGGGACACCAGCTGTGAACAGCAGCGGTAACAGCCTTGATTCTGTGGGGATTTTCAGAAGGCTGAACTGCACCATTGATCTTGAGAAAATGTGCAAATGTGCTGGGTTCCCAGCCCATGGGGTACTGCCCAGGCTGCAGAGGCGACCACAGCCAGCAGACCTACAACCACAACTTCTCAACTCCGCACTTAAAGCCCACTTAGCTGACATTTAAGAGTATGAGTAACCATATTCTGAGGGACACAGGTAAAATTACTCACCCACACGCCCATAGAGCCAGGCTGAGGCACCTCTTAAGGCAGACAGCAACTGCCCAGCAGCAGCCCCAGATCACAGGTGCTGGTGTTCAGGGCCTCTGCTTTGTAGATGACTTATTTCAAAGCTTTATAGAAGATTGCTTTGAAATCTTTGACCCTAATTATCCGAGTCACAGCTTCAGTCAAGGACTAAGTCCTCTCTGCAAAGATCTTTTTTCCAATTGCTTCCCCCTTTGCATTAATGAGCTCTTTTTCCCACAATAAGCTACAACAGTTTGAGGTTTTGTTTTTGTTTTTATTTTTATTCCTCTCTTCCCTCCTCCTCTCCCATTCCAGCACTGGAATCAAAATAACTTGAGATGGAAAACGTGTGACCTCCCAAGCCTTTATTTACAGTATCACAAACCACAAGGGAAGGCTCTGTCCAAGTTTTCCAGCTGGAATGGGAACAGCAGGGAAAAAACGTGCCCTCATTTTTGCAGCTGTGATATTTAACACATCACAGGGGAGAAGGGTGGGAAGGAGGCAGGAGAATTAGAAGCCAGTCATGATGCCATGGAAATATCGGATGAAGCATCTCAGCCACACAGGCAGGTTCACATGATGACATCTTTTCTCCTCAGAAATACACAGAGCTTTGCACATGAAAATGTAACTGCAAAACCAGTCTGACTACATTTAATGGTGTTACTTCTTCGCTTCTACATCAAACCAGATTGTAAAATACAGAAACTTTTTGGACTCCACCTAAGTTTGTATCGGTGCTGTAATGATCTCTCTTCATGCAACTATCCCCCAAAATTATAACAAAGACTTTGTCAAAAAATAGAAGCCTAGCAGCAACAGAATCTTCGTCAGATATTTAAACGGCACAGAAAAACAAACACAAATGAAGGAGGTTTAGATCTATAGAAAGTTACTTGCAGCAGGAAACTGTCAGTTAGTTTGTGGTTACAACCACAGCAGCATCACAGCCCTTTCGTCCCAGTTAAAGACACACGTCCAAACAGTTCCTCGTGTCTTGTGTTTCTATTGTAAAAGGAGGAAAACCACCAAAAGAAAAACTCACCCCGTTTCCATGAGAAATTTCATAGTGCCAGATTATACAGGAGACTCTGCAGATCCCTTCTTTTTGAAAAGGGATCCTTCTGTACCTTTCCAAACATCTGTGTCCTGTCAGGTCGAAATGACTTTACCTGTAACTCTCTCCCACATTTACAAGACCCCATTCTCCTTTGCTCACCTCTCAGCAGCTCCTCCTTCTCCCTGCCTGGCACAGTAACAAGTGCCTCACTAACCCACAACCTTTACACACTCGGACAGGGGAATGTCACAACTGTGCTGCTCCACTACGCTGCCAAACAGGGTTCCTCTCCCTGCCAGTACAAAAGCAGCCATCACTCAGCTCCCTGGAGTGTTATCCCCTTGATCCAACTCATTACAGTGAGTTTTTCAATCCAGTTGATGAAGGACCAAAGATGAAGACAGGATTCTGTGCATTTAGTCGTTTTCCACAAACTCACCCCTTACAAGGGGTTCAATTCTCAAGTCACAGGTCCCACACAAAGTCCCCTGGTAAGTACAAGGTGCAGAAAACGTAAGGTTCAGGCCCAATTTGTGTCCATATAAAAGGACATAAGGCTCTGGAAGGAGAAAAGCTGGTCACATCATACAGCCAGGGGTGGAAAATCCCAGCGCAGCATGGCACAGGGACAGGTGCTGCAGGCAAGGCAGGGAGTGCTGGAAGGACGTTAGAAGGAGGCAACTGCAAAGCAAAGCTGAGCTTCCTTTTGACAGGACACAACACACTCCTCCAGTGCTGTTACAAATTGTACATCATTTCCCAGTGCACAAATCCCCTGTCCCCAGCCTGCCTCACATCTTCTCAGGCACCCTTGGATTCAACCTCCTCTACCCTTCCCCTCTTATTATCCTCCTCCTGCCCAATGCCAGCCTCTGCCTCCTCTTACAGACAGAAGACACTCATCCCACCCAGGCTGCTGCAGCAGTGGAAGCACAGACAGGCAGCACAGTGGCCCGGGGCAGCTGGAAGTGAGGATGCTGAGGGACAGAGCAGCAGGTCCCTCCCCACCCTGTACCCCACACCCTCCATCTCCTCAGCACACTGCACTCCCCTGGCTCCCTGCCCAGGTCCCACAGCTCCCAACAGCACCGGCACACCCGGCTCACGTCCGCACACGCGTCCCTGGGGCTCTGCTCACAGCAGGGATTGAGGACACTTCCCTAGATTTTGAAATAGTTCTATGCAAATACTCTCAAGGATGACTTGCAAAGGAGCATTTTTCCCAACATTTTGGATTGAAAGCCTCCAGGTTTGGAAAAACAAAGGGCTGCACAGCGATGCTGGAAGAACAGAGGGGGAAATTACCTGGTGCCTACAGCATTTTCCTGGACATGGCAGCTCAGCTTTTTGTCTCCATGAACACTGCATTCCCTGACAAGGTTTAAAACCCATTTCTCTCCCTGCATTCCCTACCTGCCAACTTTCAGCAATTACTCCTCTCTGGTGACGCAAGAGCAGGGATTCATTTTGCTGTGAACACCATTCTGGAGGCAATTTCCCCTCACCTACCCAGAGAATTAATGACCACTTGGGCACCTCATCGGCCCTGGAAAATCCTTCAGGCAAGCGAAAGGAGTGGAGCCTCAGCCTTGGGGCAAAGCAAACCCTAAGCTCTGCCAAGGATTCCATTTCTTCTCTGCTGTTACCACTAATTCAGAGAAAAACACTCCCTCTACAACAGCCTGTGAGGGAGTGTGTGACCTAAAACAGGAGGCAAAGCTCTCGGGATACAGATGTTCCCCCTCAGCACAGCAGCACAAACTCATGGCAATTAATGCCTCTCTGAGCATAAACTCCTCTGTCAAAGCTGCTGCTGGCAGCTTTTGATCCCAGAGAGACCTGGCCACAGCTCCTTTGGAGCTGCAGTGGGCAGGCAGGAGCTGCCAGGCTCTCCCCCGAGGAAATCAGGTATTCCACAGAGGGATGAGACACAGCACTGGGAGCAGCCTACCCAGCCTGGCACTGGGCTCTGCTAATCCCAAGAGAGGCTTCAGGAAGGAAATGGACCTGGAGAACGGCAAGGAATTCACTGGGAGCCAATTTCCTGACAGGAAACAATTTAGGTATTCAAATCACCCCTGGTTTTCAACAATTTCTGATAAAGATATTGCATGTTAATACAGAGCTGGTGTCACTGCAGTCCCAGTGTAACTGCTGTGACCCCGAGGTATAAACCCAGAGAGACTGAAAACATATTTCAGTCTGGGATCCAAACTCATTTATTCTTTTTCTTCTTCCCAGCAATTCGTTGCTCTTGAAGCAAAACCTGACAATTGTTAAGTTTTAGTATTACCCCAAAGAAACATTTGGTGGAGTCAAAAAGACCATTTCTGATAAAGGAAAAAAACACTTCAGCGCTGAGCAATGTACTGGAGGAAACAAAGAAGATGCAGAACTGTGCAGTCAGGTTAAAGGCTGATACCCTGTCTAACAAAAAACTGCAGCCACTAATTTTGTAGTGAGAGTTCACACTGTGAGATGCATTTCTAGAATTCACACCAGAGGTTTGGATGGAGCAGGGCACACACAGTGAACCCCCAAGCAATACTCCAAAGGTTACAGCATAAGGGAGCAGCAGGTACACACACTCATTAAAAACACAATCTCTTCACTTTTACTTGTTAAAAGCCACCGTGGGGAACTGCTTCCCCTTCCACATGGTTTATTGGGAAGTTCTGCATCTCAATTCTATTGGCAATGTAAAACAGATTTAAAGTTCAGAGAACAAAGAAAGGTAGAATTGATTGACAATTTGATGGTGGTAAATGAGGCTGTACTACTGCTTACTTCAATACAAATAAAATCAAAACATGAAGATTTTTTTGAGAAAAGAAACTCACCCAAGATTTAAATTAAAAATTATATTAATTGCACATCCTGTGCAGCCATTCTCCCTTTTAATTTATTTATTTGAAAGATTTTAAGCAGAAAAGGATGCTAAGTAAAAAAAGGCGAGGAGCATGAGCTTTCTCTCAAAAGTTTATTACCAATGCACACATCTATGCATTTTAAGCCAACCATGTCCTGTGACTGTCAAGCCCTTCTCAAAGAGCTCCTGCAGCCAATCTCCAGCCTCCATTTTATCATGTTTTCCCAAGCATTATTCAAGTGGAACCCAAGCTAAGGTTAATCCCCTCTCACCAGCAGTGAGTTAGTATCCCTCAGATAAATTACCATTCTCCCTAGTAACATCAAAATTGTTTTTTCTAACCCAGAAAAAAAATAAAGAACAACCATCCAGCTGAAATGTCAGAACCTACCTTCTGCAAAAAATCTCTCTAGATGCTTCTGAATGCAGGAGGGAGCAAAGACAGCATTGCTGGAAAAGGATGTCACTGTTGGTCCACATGTGTCAACATCCTAGAAAAAGACAGAACACAGTTGCTGAACTGCCATGCCCATGGGAAATCAAGAGCAAGAATAAAGCTGCATTATTTTTTTCCAGTTACACCATGCTAATGGCTCCTATGCAAACAACATAAAGCTACAACATTTTATAATTGCACATCAGAGTTTCTCTGCAGACATCCCTCCGGTATGTCAGAAATTCAATACGTGATAGTAGGCGGCAATGAGCACCTCAGGGATTTAAAGTGTGTTCCAAACCATGAGTCATCGTCATCTCTAACTCATGGAAATTAAGAAGGAAAAAAACGAGAGAAGAAAAAACACACACGTTGTTGCACTGACCACTCTCACGTGCTCCCTCTGTACCACACTTCCCCTCAAAACATTTCCCTTCTAAATCAGAGCTCAGTGGCTTCCACGGAGTGCACCACGGACAAGCCCACCACATCACAGATTCTTCCAGGGAGGCCCAGAGCCTGAGCAGGATCCCACGTTTGAGGGGGGAGCAGAGCTGGGGCTGTCCTTGTGATCCCCACAAACCCTTCCACACGTGGAGGAGCAAGGAAACAGCAGCTCCCACAGGGAAAAAAGGCAGGGCTGCTGAAGCAGCAGCACCCAGGAGGGCAAATCCAGGTCGGGAAATCCCAGGCACCCCATTGACACTCCCACTCCAGCCACCTGCTCTGCCCGGAGGCTGATTTTTGTCAGGAGGCTGCGGGCAGAAGGAACCTGTAACGCTGCCTGCAGAGCAAGTCATTGCCTTGCTCCTCATCCCAAGCAGCTCCGTTGCCTTTCTAAGAGATTCCTTTGGGCAGTCTCATCCTTCCCTCCAACCACTGCAAACTGGTTTTAATCTGCTTTTAAAGCAGCTGGGTTGCACTTTAGGGCATACACATGTGCTCTCCACTGCCCTCTCTACTGATAATCTCCCCAAGTATATCCCAGTTCCTTTAGGTCTTCTTTAATGTCTTGGCTTATCCTTGTTTCAGCAGCCAGAGCAGAGCCAGGGCTCTCACAGCACTGGTCTAACAGGGTGATGGAGCAGGGAACATTGGGGTACACCCCACAAGTCACCTGTGGACCCCCAAAACCCACATGCTCACATTAAAATTGCCTCTATCTCATTGAACTCCCCATCAGCAGAAATAGCCCTTTTCCCCTTCAGGTCATGAAGGGCACAGTTGTCCTCCCAAGTTCTCCTTCCCAGCAGCAGGGGCTGTGTTTTGCCCTGGAACATGCAAATCTGGGTCCACAACCACACAAATAAAATCACATCTCCTTGACTGGGACTTGGATCCGAGCCACAACACCAGCACCTGCTACCAAAGTGTTACACAAAAAAAATATTAAACATCAATACACTCTGTTCCCTCCCCCAAAGAACCTGAAATGCTTGGAAAAAACATCAATACCTTTAGCTGCAAACACAGCTTCAGTTAACATAAATTTATGTCTTGCCAACAGCTTTAAAAAAAAAAAAAAATAACTGATCTTCACCCTTGTAACTTTCTTGCACAGCAATTTAAAAAATATAATAGTGCCTGCACAGGTCAGATTCATCCTGAAGGAAGAGCAAATGCAAGTATCGTTTTAGGACTATTAATCTCAGAAATCTCACCAAGAGCAAGCAGCCAGACAGCTTAAAAATATATTTAGGCCACAAATGCTTATTAACGTCATTTGCTGATTCACAGCTGAGCCAGGCACATAGAACCCAAATGCCACTTCTGCTTTCCCAGGCTGGGTGGTGGTAATAAATAATAATAATAATAATAATAATAATAAATAATAATAATAGAAATAATGTTGAAAGTGTTGGGCACCAAGTTACTTAACCTATCTCAAAACCTTCTGTGATGCAACTTTTAGACTGGATCTGTCAGAACTGGAAACCAAGGTCCAAGTCTGTGGCCCTGTTGTTTAGGATCCAATCAGAATTTATCTGAAACTGAATCTTAGTTTTCTTTTCTTTCACTGACTATTGATCTTGCTGCCAACATTAATACAGTCAAGACCAGAAGATAAATAAAATTAATTCTTCAAGCTGACAGCAAAATTAACACTGAAAATCACCACTACTTTTAAAATTGCATCCTCTTTACAACTGAAGAAAAAATATTCAAAGATTTGATACCTGTGGCAGTATTTTGTGTGTGCACTTTGGGGCAGAATTAACCCACTAAATTCTTAAGGAATGCTTTAAATAAAAATTCCTTTCATAAAAGGAAATGTGAAGTGTTTCTACCCCTACTGTTACATACAATACGATGATGCAAAGCCCAAAGGACTCTCTCTCTCTAAAGCAACTATTCAAATCTGTATGATGGAAATATATTTAAATCTAGCATTTTAATCTTGCTTTGCCTTTGAATTTTAAATGCCTTTCTATTTAATGAAAGCAAGTATTTCATTAGGCCTTTTAGCCATTCTACCACTATGATTTGCAAGTAAACAAGAATCCTCACGTTACCCTTCTCTTTAAAAAGGATTCATTATAGCAGTGTTTTTAACTCAATACACGTCCAGGCTGATTGAGCCTTACCAATTTTTACAGGTTATAGAATAATTCATTCCTCAGGTGCACTGAGATTTGTCCATATCCATTTTTCCCCCATTTTCCACTAGCAAGCCAAGTCTCTCTAGGTGCTGGCTATGCCAGACACCATCCTCCCAAAAGAACCATCTCCTACAACCCACACTTTGGTAAATAAATTGTAAAAACCTGAGTCAGAGCGAGGCCCTGCTCTCTCTCTGGCTTTGCTGAGCAGGGCACAGTTCTCAGAATTAGCAGGGCCTGGACACAGAGCTTCGAAGGGTTTCAGAGTTTGGGGGAGGCCAATCTCAAAGCCCCCAGGGTACCTGCAAACCTGGAAAGGCAGCCACAAAGCCTCCTCCAGTTAAGAAAATTCAATCTTTCTACCTCCTTGATTCTTTTTTGTTCTGGGGTTGGGTTTTTTCCCTGTGTTGTAGATTAGGGAAGGAATACAAAAGTTCTTCTT